>CM030906.1:5077891-6459141 GCA_018136845.1 Heterotis niloticus
CTATCTGCTGCATGAGAAGAAACCTGAAAATGGCCAGTTTCACAGCCAAAGCTGAACAACTGCTCTCCCATGATCTAATTTGATGTCACTTAAGGCCACAGTGCACCTGATGCTGGTGTCATCTGAGTGTTTGGTCCACCCTAAAGATGGGAAGGGGATTTGGGAATTGCAGTGGGTGTGGCTAGGAGAGTAGCAATGGGTGTGGCATGTGATACAGTGGGCGTGGCTACGGGAAACATGTTGAGCACGGTCAAGGCAAAAGCAGATGGACACAAACTTCTCCATCATAAACAATGCACTGTTACTCAAAAAGGTCAGAATAAACCATGTAGGGAAGCCTTTAGCAGAATAATCAATAAAGCATATAAAGGGTGAATAAGTTCTAGCACTGTTGTCATCCCACACTTTTTGGTGAGTACACGTCTAACTGCATCTCTCAATTTTGGCTTGCGCTTCGGTTGAGTCAAACCCAACCGAGGAGCTGCAGTGCTCTGCTAGCAAACACCCCCTCTCCACGGCATTTAAAATCACAGCTCGGGCCAGAGTTATTAACCACACTTCATGGTTGGATTCCAGTGCACAAATAATACCAAAAATATTTTCTTCATAAAAAGCACTTACAAGGGCACGTGGCTGTGTATTTTGGGAAACTACTGACAAAGCATCTTTCCCATCAGGCAGCCCTCTGACTCACGGAAAATGTTTTCCAGCATTTTTGCCCATGCCTGCAAGTGGCATGAGACTTAGAGAGTGCCGTGGATGTTTGCCTTCTTCTGACCATGTTCTTCCATGTTAGAGTGACCTACGCCAGCGGCACTGGCAACTGAAACCCAGCTGAGGTCAGACTGAATCAAATGGTACTCTGTGTTACAGCAAGGCTAAGGACATTAGTTCCCACAGACCACAAGGTCCTCCTATTATTATTATTATTATTATTATTATTATTATTATTATTATTATTATTATTATTATTATTATTATTATTATATACATTTTTGTTAAATGTCCTACTCTTTGACTTGTTTGCACTGTTTATTATCTTAATAGAGCAATTCAGGATAAGTACTTTGCTCAAGGGTCTTACAGCCGACTGGGCCCTGGTTCAGCCGTTTTCAGGCAACAAGTATATTTTCTTAATGACTCTCTAAACTGTCTCCTGCTGTTCTATATCCCCCCTATAGGAATAGTACGTGGCACAGTAGTTAAAGCAACCGATTGACTTGGGTCTAAATCTTTAATCCTGCTGTTGTACCCTTGATTTGGGTATTTTCTCTGAATTTACGCACTGTATCACTGCATCATTGCAAAAGTCTTAGTGTTCAACCCAACATTGTAAGTCACTTTACATAAAATGTCAGCTAAATGAATATATAGTAACAATGTCACACCATCACTGAAGACCATTACTTGGAAAGGAGTTTCAGCAAACCAGTCTGTGGGATGCGTTACAGTGCTTTGAGGTGTGGTGAGGAGCAGATACGCAGAGCATCACTTTACCTGCTGGACATCCTGCTGGAAGACACACAGCTGGAGCCGCTGGTGCAGCCGCACCTTACGGTGCTGCCAAATGCCCTCTAGACGGCGCTGGTGGTGCAGGACCTCATGCACCACATCCAACACGCAATGTACCGCCTTGGAGTAGTTGGCCGTGGCTGTCATTGACTCAGAGTTGCCGGGGCTAAGAGGTCGCTGGAGGACATCCAGCAGGGCCTTCCCATCCTGGCTGACCTGGGGTGGGATGGTGAGAGAGGGACAGTGGAGATGGGTGGGAGGAATAGGAGGGGAAGGTTGTGGGGTCGCGTGCAACATCTCCCAGTATCACCCCCCTCTGGAGCCCATCGAGGGGAAACCATTCATTAATGCAGCTAAACAACTGTCCCATGGTAACTGTAGAAAAAACCAAACAGCAACAAAAAAAGTTCTTATAGATCCAAGAATTTATGGGACAGATTATTACTTCCTCCTTTTTAAATACTGTATATAGATGCACCTAAAAAAAAAAAAAATCACATTTTTATACAGGTTCTGGTTCCCTTTTGGATAGGAGTGAGACTAAACAGAAAACACCCTTCCTAAAACAATGTAACGTTTTAGCCATAATCCATAATAGGTGCAAATGTTTCACAGATGATATAAACACAGAATAATAGTTTATACAGAGCGGACAGAAGAATAGAGCAATAGATTAAACAGACACAAAGGAGATGAAAGTCCAGGCAATAAATAATGTCGAGTTCTCCTAAGAGCTGGGATTTTGTGGAAGCCAGGTAACTATTTCAATAAAACAGCTTTTGACAACATATTTCTGTATATTGCTCGGTATTATTGGGAGCTGGATGAGTCTGCAGTTACTCTAGAAAGATCCATATCGATTGTGTTGCGATGTGAGACTTCCTGGTTCCCTTACAGTAAGTCACAAGTCAGATGGTTATTGTAATAAAACTGGCTGGTATGACTGCACTGAGACGCTACCGAAATTGCCACTGTTAATATCCCCCTGGGCAAACTCTAGTGTTTCTTTATCCTGGTGGGAAAAGCCCAGCCGTGTTCTTAAGACCAAATAAAAGTTAAAAAAACATATTCTACAGCTTCCTTGGGCAACTGGAAGGACACGAACTGGGACGCGCGCAAAGTTGAAAGGATGAGCGCGCTTGACAGATCGTGCAGGCACTGCGAGAGGCACCACTGACAGCAGGGGGGTACCAGGTGACACGGCTGGGATGCAAATAATGACAGTAAGATCGGCAGGTTGCAGGTTCAAAGCCAAAAACGCTGTTGTTGAACGTTATCCTCGGGCTAGAAGCCTAAATTTAAATGCATGCAGTTGCAGTACTTTATTCAAATAAGATAAAATTCACCGACTCCGCTGCAGGAGGTAAAAAGGTGTAAGAAGTAGAAAGGTGTAAATCTGAGAGGTGTGTGACTCTGAGATGTGCGAGTGTCTGTGGACAAATCCGTTTGTGCCAATGAGTAAGCTTATCGTGCAAAGTGCTAATGTGACATAGGAGGTAGAAACACGGGGGCTCCTGGCGACCTGAGCAAATCTCACCTCGGCGTAGGCCTGCGTCACCTGCTCGTATAGCGTCTGGTGGTGATGGATGGCCATTTCGAGGTCCTGCATTTCAGACGGCAGCCCCCCTTCGCTGCACATCTTGCACCAGGGTTCCACGCTGGACAGGAACTGGAATGAGGTTCACCCCAGCATGGCATGAGGGAGAGATGGAGGATCCAAAATTAGCACGCAAGTGCTTTTTCTGGACATCATAACAGCCAGTACAGCCTTTTTCTCAGCTATCAAGAAGGACTTGAGGTACAAGCTGAGTCCTAAATGCAAAGAAATGTTCTGATAAATGAAACAAGAGTGCTGAATTAAACTGTTCATAACCAAAGTTCTCATAAACTTAATTTCAATATTTCAGTGATAGCTGTATACACCCAGCACTCCCCAAAACAACACTACAAACCCCATGTTGACAGCACACTGAAATGTGTGCAGACAGGTGCATGAAATAAGTTACCTGTCCCCTGTTCTCGCTGTCATTCTGCTCGTACCATGACAGCTTATCTGTTACACAGCATATTCGACACATACAGACACTACAAGGCGATGCGACAGCGGGTGGCATAGGGGTTATAGGTGCTGGTTTGACACAGAAGGCTTGCATTCAAATCCTATCTTCTGCCATAGTACCCATGGTCAAGGTAACTACCCTGAATTTCTCCAGTAAAAGTTACCCTGCTATATGAATGGGTAAATTCAAACTGCAAGAAGCTCAGCAATGTTAAGAAAAATGTCATCTAAATGCAAAAAACTTACATTTAAGTGCTAAGGATGGGAAACCTGTTTATGGGTCCAGTCCAGGAGAACATTAAAAGTCATCTGTTAAGCAGATTAGCAAAATTGCACATCATACCTGAGCCCCAAGTGCCAAATGAATCACCGCAACACACGGCCCCATTAGAAGCGCGAGGACTGGGGTGGCGCTCACCTGTTCGGCCTTCTGGTGGAAAACAGATGACATGGCCAGGATGGTGCTGCGCTCATCCAGTGCCGCCGCAAAGCTCTTCCATTCCTGGTCCAGCTGGGAGGAGATCTGCTTGATCTGCTGCGAGGCATAGTGGCCCGCCTCGGAGAGCCGTGACGCCACCGACACGATCCGGTTTATGTTCACATATGCATTCTGAGTCAGAAGGGGAAAAGAAACCCTTTTTTTGAATTTCAGCCACAGTTGCTTTCCAACCATCTGGGTGACAGTGGGGGTCATTAAGGGCCTCGACATAACAACTTGGACCGAGGGGGGCCGGTGTGACGACCAGAAACAGCAGAAACCTCATGAGCTACCGGGCGCCAACTGGCCGCAGGAATCAGTTCGTTCCCATGGTAACGGCCAATTTTAATCAAGGGTTCGAGTCCATTTTTCGCAATTAACGTACTTAATCAGTTTGTTTGTGTTGACTGGACTGGATGAGCCGGATCACTGCCTGGGAATGCAAAGAGTAACATATGGTCTGCCAGCAACTCCCACTGTGGTGGGATGGGGCCACGGATGGGTCCACGAGTCTATAACATTGCGGTGGGTGAGTGCGGTCTCCTGTGCACTAGAGGGCAGTCTGAACAGCTTCTGCTGGACAATATTGTAAATCAGCACAAAGTGTCTGGCAGAACAAAAGAGGTGACAGTGATGCCGCTGGGCCCACTGGCAAAGCCTTAAATGTAACAGTTTAGAAGCACGCCAAAGCTCAGCGGCTTCGACACTGGCGGGAGGAATCCCTTCTGAGCAGCGAAGATGGATCTGGTACCGGTGGGTAGAGGTACCGGGGGTGAAATGTACGGCTAGCCCACCCTCGGAGTGCCATGATATAATCTCAAATGGTTGACGGTGAGATTTTGTACACTTGGGAACATATAAAACGAGCGAATGAAAGTTAAGTATGGACTCTCGACCGGCTGTCAGAGCATTTGACGTTTCTTTTGACTCCTTCTGAGGGAGGTTCTTAAGATGTTCGCTTAACATTCAACGCATGCATTCCAAAGTTCACATCCAATCTGCCACCTGCTATCTCTGCTTACCATGGAGTTCATGGCAAAGTGGTTGTGCTGCGTCTGGAGGTCCACGGCATGCTGGTAGCTGACCCCAATCTCCGTGTGGCTCTGCAGGAACAGCTCCTTGTTGTGACTGATCCAGTCGAACATCTATTTCGACAGGGAGACACAAACGCAGAATCAGTCCCTGGCAGCTGTACGCAGCTGTCCTCTCGGAAAGACCTAAATCTTGACCTAAATGTTTTCTGTTCTTGGACTGCATTACCTCATAAAACAAAATTGCTGGGATGGATAGAAACTGTACAGCCATAAAAATGAACCTAGGGTACGATCTTGTTTACCCTTCATTAATTACATTAAATATTAATATAAAGCAAAGAATCAAAACTCAAACTGTTTACCCTAAGAAGAGTTCTGAATTAGGGAGCAAAACACATCAGCTCCCCATCGCAATGCTATATTTGTGTTTCGTCATCGTCTGGCATCCCGTGTGAAGAGAGATGGGCCTGTTGGGAGATGAGTCCTTCCAGGAGACAAATCACTCTCTCCTGCTACGAAAGCTATTGATTGAGCATCCGGCTTTTCACTACGCTCTTCCCTCCTGTGAGGGTCATCCAGTTTAGGCAGGGGTGGGATTTAAGCAGAGAGCTTCCAAATTGCTCTTTCAACCCCTCGACAAGGCCCCAACCCTGACCCCCCCCAGTCTCGACCGTCTGCTGGCACTTGCAGTCCACCTTCCAGAAACCATTTCAACAGGCAGACTCTCAACCTGTCATCAAGGGCCTTCGAGAGGTCACCATCTAAACAGCAAGACAAATAAGGACCAGAGCCATTCCTTCCTGCAGCCAAAGCAGAGGGGTGCCGCTGTCAGCCGATTCACTGGAGCAATTTGTTACGCAAAGGTTTTGGACGGAAGTGAACTCTTGAGGAGAAAGAAGCAAAAACGGCCTTTGTTCATCGGTTTTCAGTCAAAAGCACTTCAAGGAGCCATTCCAGCTAATCTAGTATGAGAACTTTCTGAGGTTCCACCAATATTTGTCCAAATTTTTGTGTATAATCCCAAATAATTTGCAGATGATGCTCAGCACCTTGCCTACATCTACAACCTTGCTGATTTCCTCCACAGAAAGAACATTCTAGAACCACTTTACTCCAAACTATCAGACACCTTTCGTCTCAGGAAACACGGTTCACATTCACGCGATATTTGAGGCAGACAGAAACTCCGCATTAAGCTCTAGGGAACTTTTCCCCAAATTTATTCCACCACATGCTCAGCAGCCAAGATGATAACCAACGTAGGATCCAACCTCCTAGGGGGCTGCACAGTAAACAGAGAGCCAGGCCTTTGGTGAAAAACGGAAATAAATCACCTGTCCAAAATGAGACAAAGATTAATCGGCGAAATATCAGATTTTATGCAAATGAGGCCTAGGCTCTTTAATACAGAGGCTATTGTCCTCCTGTCGTGTCCTTGCTACAAAGGAAAGGAACATTTTGCAATGAGCTGGCCATTGTCTAAGGGACATAACCTCTGGCACTTCACTGAAGCCAAGCAGCAAGTGTTCCGCTCCGATAGCAACTACCGCCAGCACGTTAGCAAAAATTTGCCCATTACACCCCTGTTTATGGATTTGGCCAATGCCTCTGTGTCCACGACTCTGCCACTTCGGCTTCGGTGATGATTGTGTTTCTCCATCTATGATGTCACTCAGAGGTGTGGAAAAGCTATAAAACCGACATGTTTAAGACCCCTGTGGACATCTGCGCGACTAACAAAACACCACGTCAAATAGAGTCCTCCTACAACAACGTGAAATAGCACTTTTTCTTGACCACGTTGACAAACCATCTGATCGTATCGACAGCGGGCCTCCTTGGAGCTCCGACTGGAAGACATTTGTGCAAAACAAAGATCCGGTGTCTGTCAATCCCATCGGTGCTGGGGAGCATGTGGTTCTACTTTGCCACTTCCAAGCTGATTGCCGATCTTTCCTTTCGCTGCTTGAAAAGACAGATCGTAATGTCCGTGCTCACACTGCGCAGCGTACCTTTTAGTACATCTGGGCAGCAGGGGAGGAGTGCTAGAGGAAATTCAATTAAGCGTGAATATTGAGATGGAAACTTGTCCTTTAACAATAACTACTACAACAGTAACAGATATAGGCCGCATTATGGAAAGTCATAATGGGTGTGTAGGTGGTGGGAAATGGTAGGCACACAGCACTCCCTCTCCCAGACACACACACACACACACACACACACACTGATAAACATCACAGACAATTGAGGTTTGTCTTGAAATGTTTCTCATTTAGGACTGTCCAGGCCTTTGCTACTTGGAATGCAGAAATGATCATCTTTATGCTCAGAATGCCACACAACAAGAAAATAAAAACCAGAAAAGCACCTTGGAATTAATTTTTTCCTGTTCAGTTTGTTGCTGTAAACTTCACACTTCCGCTGCGCTTCCAGACAACTCGGTACTTGACCCTCGACCCTTGGCGTTTAAATGTGTGAACTGAATATGCATCCAGGGAATGACACACTTACTGAAACCATCTCGCAAGGTTTATGAGCCTCATCTGTATTTCACTTCTCTCTGTCTAGAGGACCACAACACATGAAGCTCTCCCCATTTCACCACAGATTGGAGCTTTTAAAAGAAGCACTCCTTAGATATTGTTGCCAGCACCCAACTGACCACTTCAGTTGGGTTTCTCTGCCACTGGAATAGACAGAATGGAGATAAAAGGCACTTCATTGATAGGGTTCGCCTTTTATCCTTGATGTTCTTCTGAAGACCAGATGTCTTCTCCTAGTCTGTTGAGGGTAAGTAAAAGGGCTGGAACTCTTGTCCTCTGATAACTGGGAGGTCTTCTGCTTTAACCTCTAACTTAATGCTACCCAAATCCCATCCATGCATGGGGATGGTAGCGCTACTGGTGAATCACCCATTGGGGATACTGTGGTCTGGAGCACAAAGTCACAGAGAAAGTATGGAGATTTCATAAGCACTATGGGGGCAATTGCAGCATTTTCCAAAAAGTGGTAGCAGGTGAACTGATACGGTAAAAATTACCCTGCTTTATAAACAGGTAAATAATTGCATCTTAATGTTGTAAGTGACTATGGAGGAAGGAGTAATAAAGATATGGACAGAAGTGGGCTGGGAGAATATGATAGAAAGGGGGTTCTTTACCTCCCTGTGGGGTTGAGGTGGTGGGGACCATAGTTCTTGTCTTGTCCATAGTTCCAGTATATATTTTTTATTTTCAAAAAAATATTCCAGCAGTTTTTCTTTGTGCTGACATCGCTAGAAGCCTTCAGGGGCTGCTAAAAGGAAACAAGTCCTAGCCGATTTTTCAGGCCTTGGGGTGACTACAGCAGGGAAGTGACTGTATTCTTGAAGCTGCGATGGTGCCAGTGCGCTTGAACCAAGAGCGGAGGACACCGTGTACCACTCATTGTGTCTGCCAGACTGTGTCTCCATCCCTTCATGTACAACTGTTCATAATCATGAAAAATATTTCAAAGTGGCTATAATTCCTCTCCAAGTGTTTACTTCTTCAGAACATGGACACAGTACACACTGTACACACTGTTATTCACCGCAAACACTGCCAGTGTTATTTGTCCAGCATCTTATGTATATTTTACCCTTTTTCCACAAAGGCCATTCCCCCTGCTTTCAGTGGATGACAAATAATAAAAAAAAAAATATCCAGAATGTGTGAAAGCGCCATATTTAATCCTGATAACAACTTACTAACCGATTTCCTTATTTCCGCAGTGATTTATGTCTTATTTGAATATTTACATTTATTTAAACCACAGACATGAGATGGACGTCCCCGAGTGGCAGTAAATGATACTCGGGATCCTTAGCAACCAGCAGTAAGGGAAGTGGGGTGAGCAGAGGGAGGTTCTCACCTTCTCTGCATCCTGCTCAAAGAGCCGGAGCTGGAAGCTCTGATCCAGCTGTAGCTTGCGAACGTGCCACGCCTGGTGCAGCTGCTGCCGTGTAGAGTGCAGCTTGTCCAGCAGGGCAGCTACCTTAGGTGCCAGGCTTTGAAAGTCAGGCCGGCCGGAGGCGCCGGCGCGGATACGCTGCAGCAGCTGCTGGCCCTCGCGGTCCAGCTCCTCCACAGGTGCCTTCATCACCCGCTTCTTCAGCTGCGCGTGCTCCTCAATGAGGCGGCGCGAGGCCTCTGTGTCTGCTGGGAACTCCTTCCTGGCCAACTGCTCCTGCAGCTCCTCCAGGCGGGAGAGGAGGTGCGCCGCGTTGCCCGTGAACTCCTCCAGGGACACCCGAAGCTCCAGCCAGTCCTCATGGTCATACTCCAAGGTACCATCGAAGTCCTCCGTCAGCTGGGAGGGGTCCACCAGCTTGGTCAGCCCTTCCACGGACACCATACTAGTCTGGGGATAGAGATGGGCAATAAGAGAGGAGCGATTATGCAGTGTTACCTCAGTAGAACAATTCTAACTCATAAACAACATACATTACAAACTAAACTTATTTTAAATTCATTCATAAGAGCACAGTGTAGTGTAGTGGTTGCAGCTGCAATGAGGTTCAGGTTCAAATTCCACCTCCCACTTGATCAAGGTACTTACCCAAAATTGCTCACAGTAAGCATACACAAATGTACACATTGGTAAATTGTTGTACAGAGTGAGTGCCAGACTATGTAACCACACCCTGAATAGGACACCAGTCCTTCACAGGGTGACCCCACCCATACACAAAATTTGGATCAACCAATTAACCCAAAACACATGTCTGTGGACTGTGAGAGGAAGCCCATGCAGAGAACATACAAACTATACAGAGACTGAGCTAGATTTGAACCCAGAACCAAACACCCCAGGGGCCAAGAAACAGCAACACTACTGCCCCTTCGTGCCACCCCACCACCTGGGCATGAACGCAACACAATAAATAGCTCTGGAGAGACATGTCAACCAGTAAGTAATAATAAGTTGCACAGTTCCCGCTCCCAGGGTAATGGTTTGTGCTAACAAACAAGTAAATATTTACTACTATAAACATGGAAATGGGAAATGCAAGCAATAATGTGCTGAAGGTCTGTTAAGCAAATAAGAAGCACATTCTTTATTTATTAACTTTGCCGTGTAACTGTGAATCATTACAGTGTAAGGAAGTAGGTTTCCAAAAGTAAATGTATTACAGAATATTATCCATTTTAATTTGTTTTTTTAAGACTAAAGTTTGACTACCCATGAATTCTGACAAATCATTTAAAAGGTGGATGTTAAAATATGTCGCTATGATATAATGTGAATGTGAAAGAACCAAATGAAGCAGAAGGAGGAGATGTGCTGCGTCTGTGTGGAGTCTGGGGGAAACGTTTTGGGGTTCTGGGACCGATCTGCACCTCGAAACTGAACTTGGCGCTCCCGAAGTTGGTCTTCTGCTTCTGCCAGAAGTTGTCCGGCTTGATGATGAGCGCCACGCAGATCTCGGCGGGGAAGGCCTCCTGCAGCGTCTTCAGCAGCGGCTTGATCAGCTCCCACTTGGAGCCGCGCATGTCGATGATCACGGTGAAGCCACGCTTGCAGACATCCTCGCTGTGGGATGGGGCATGAGAAGCTGTAGCATCCTTCCTCAAAATGGACCAAAAGCCCTTACGCAATAATACTGATACCACGAAGCTGCCCCAGCAGGAAGCAAACCTGACCCCTTGCATTCGAGGGGCAAGTTATTAACTACTGTTATTTCTATAAAATATATTACAGGTTTAAAATAGGCTTCTTTTCCATTAGTTGCACCATATGATTCAGAGTCCATCAGGGTAACACGGTACACTGCTTTCCTCTGGAACCGCACAGTTAATTAGGTCCAAATTGTTCAATGCCCTGTAGACTTGTGAACAAGTCGACCTCATCGATTTCCAGGAATATTTTTGCTAAAATGCTGTCATTGCGGTCTTTTTTTCAGTTTGTTTGCGGAGACTGTTGAACGGTTATCCTAGTCTTCTTACCTATTATAGCTGGAAAAAATAGCTACTTCCAGAAAGTTATTGGAATATGCTATCATGTGTGACATAGGTGACAGAACCCAAGGCGAGCCAAAGCTATGCGTCACCACGCTGTTGGAGGAGATGGCATCAGATCAATGTCAACCGTTGGTGATCACCAGCGCTTGAAATGGGCCGGTACTCAGTGGAATCCGAAAACTGGAATTTCTGTGTTTTGCTCTTTGGAGAACCGTGATTTTTTCTTGCATACCAACACTTCTCATGAGGTCCTGGTGCTCCTTTCTCCACCAAAAAACCAAGAATCTCTGTCTGACCCACTCTGCTGTGGTACACAGCCATTATTCATAATAACCCTCATTATCCAGGGTGCACTAAGTTATGCCGCAAGTCAGCTCACACATTACTTTCCTGTTATTCATTCAACATTTTGTGAAATATATATCATGAACATCAGCAATATCTCCTATTTTCTTTTGTTTACTTTAGAAATTCAGAGTTCAGTACTTTGCTGATACCATCATATATGCAAGGCAACTAGTAAATGGGGGAGAACTTTTTTTTTTTTCTACTTCAAGCACTGGTGACCATTCACATGGTTCTTGTGTTTTTGGGAGGAAAGCAACACATAGGGAACATGCAAACTCCATGAAGACTGAGCCAGATTCAAACCCACATCTGACACCGCAAACTAAGTGCTGTGAGCATGCTGTGACCACTAGCATGTTGCAAACATCTTCATAAAAACAGATCAATCCAATAACAATGTGGGAGTGGAATGGATGTACTTTTTGGCCTTTGGGAAGCTCATTTGTCCCCTTTTATTGACCATGTGGGAAAGAACTGAACTGAAACACAAGAACGTCTACTCCTTGTCACTTGATCATATCTCCAGTTCCAGAAATCAATGAAGTACTTTCAACAGCCACCTAAGAAAGAGGATGAAACCATCTCGTCCGTAAACTCGAGCTTGAAGGTAAGGCTTTAGCATGAAGGTTGCTGCCTTGGGATTGGTATAAAAAAGCTATTGTACTGTGACCTCGGGGACACTAGCCGGATGGTTCAATCTTATTGATCCTTGATCCCTTGTTCCTTTGTCACATGGTGGTCTGAGCTTACAGTCACATGCCCATCGCACGCTGTCACATTGAGACACTGCCCTTGTAAACCATGTACCACTGTTAGTGTGAAATGGACAAATCATCTGAGAAGGTCAAACAGGCAGTTTACTTTCTATAGCATCTCCACAAACATGTAACTCTTCTCAGTAAAGCCAATAAGAAACTGAAGATCCCTCCTCAACAATAGTGTGAACAAGCAAACCTCATCCCAGGGAGATGACCATCAGCTGCCGGTATTTGCATGTTTAGAAAGCTGACAAAGAGCCTTAGGAACATCTGGCACTACATGAGTGTTAGTGAGAAGGTCTCCTGAGGGGCATTGCTGACAATTCTGTCTCCAATCTGTGTTCAGTCACGAGGGACCTTTTAATTTTTTGAGGACAGCACAAAACCAAGAGGCTGGTCATTTTGCTCTTTTCAGATCATTACATCAGCTAAAGATTTAAAGTTCTTTCTACAATTTGGTGGAAGTTTAAACAACTGAAGGCGAGCAAGGAGAGCCAAGGGGAGTGGTTCCTCCTTTCCATGGCTCCTTACCTGGGTACGGTGGAGAGGTATGTCACCAGTCTCCTCAGATCCTCCTGCTTTATTCTGTCATGGTTGCTCCGGGCCGGGAAGGTCAAGATGGGACCCCCTCTCTTGTCTCGGCCACCTGTGAGACACGTGACTGTTTGAGTTTACGTGAAGGGGAGACGCCGGGATACTTTTTTATTGCCCCCATCTGCTGTGAACCAGTCAGGCCAACATTTATGTTTATCTCAAAGATAAGCACGTCTCACAACTCATTCTTATCTGTTAGGAGAAGCTCTGCGCTCCAGACCAAAGCATCTCTGAGCTCAAGATGAAGCGGGATGTCTGCAGTGGACAGTCCCAGAGCTACTATATGACAAACAGTCCATTAGAACTCCAGGGATGACACAATGCAAATTGGATTTGAGTACCTACTTCATTACCCCGAAGGGAAGCTCCACCCCAGAGCATCACTGGCCGACTTTGCTGCAATATTGATCACATAGTGTTTTATTTGTCATTAATATAGTCAGTGATGAATGGCCATGTCTGACACCTCTGGCTGCAGCTCCAAAGAACAAACTCCCAAAGGGAGGAGAAGGGGGAGTCCAGGCCATGAGCTCAGGGACAGAGACGTCTCACACAATAGGGGACCTATGGCCTTGGATGGTGAGAGTGGGACCTTATGGAGACATCAAGGCTGCTGCTTTTCCAAATGAGCTCTTAATTGAAGTCACTGTTTCGCCCGGTTTCCCTGGTTGCAAACCAGCAGCTAATGAGGAAGAAGCTCATAAACCTGCAGACACCACAGCTCTCTGAGGCTTAATTCATCATTCAAATTTTTCAAGTATAGTAACAGATCGATTAGCGCTACCTTCTATAGTGATGTTTTACAAAAACGGTCTTTCCTTTTTAGCGTTTGCAGCACTTTATTGTAGTAATTTGCCATATCCATCCATCCATTATCTTTAACTGTTTTTTCTGCCCACTGTCTTTGCGAGGGTTGATGCGGTTCGGACCCTGTCACAGACTCATTGGGTGTAGGTCAGGGACAATACCCCATTTAAAGAAAAAAGTTAAGTTTTGAAACAAACCTTTTTGCATTATGTTGTACACGACACACTTTTTAAGCTCCAATAATGCAATACAGCATAACAATGACCTCTTATAGTGCTGTTTCATTAACTTATTTAAAGTTCTAAGCATATGGCACAATACTACTGAACTCTTATAAACCACAGTGGCATTACACAGTCTCGGAACTTACTGACTACACCATCTAAGGAAAAATCTGAATTTTTCTCCTCTCCTGAAATGAAGAACATCTCCATTCCCCAAGACAGACATGGCACCCAGGTGAACGCTCACCTGAGACAAACGCCACCTTCTCCTTAAGTAATGGTAAGACGTCAGACGCCCTGATGCCATCGTTCCTGAACGACCCTGGAGAAAGAGGGATGAGAACGGAGAAGAGGCTTAATCAATACACAGTCGTCATCAATCTCCAAAATAGATCATTGCTGCTCCCCTGTTCTTTCCGGTAACAAGAAAGTATTACGCGCTCAAGGATTTCCTGCTTAAAATCCCTGCAGCAAAACCAGGCGCTGATTGACAGAGATGAACTTCAGCTCAGCCGTTCTACAGGGACAATCAGCCTGATCAGCACAAAACTTCACAGCCAGTCGCTGCCATCGTGGCGCCAGCTAAAGCATCTTGCTGTGCCAGGTGTTTCCTTCAGGTCTCTTTTGAATTCACGAGAAAAATTCAGAGTCACAGGCATTTCAACCTTGTAAGTGCTTTGGAATAGGCACTGTAGCAATTCGCTCTGCCCCTTTCCAACCAGACTTCCTCAGCTCAAATTCTGCTGTAGCACTGAGTCACCATGGTCACGTAATTCCATAGCTGAGCATTAATAAATATTCCAGATCTTGAGACAGGGCCTTTATCCATTGGCTTAAGAAGAGATTATTAGTTAATGTAATAGTTATACAATTTCTACATATTCCATTTTTACTCTAATAATACTGTTTAAGTACAAATCAGTGTGGGTGAGAACAACAACAGTGATAAGAAGGATAAAATATTTATTTTACTACTACTACTACTACTACTACTACTACTACTACTAATAATAATAATAATAATAATAATAATAGGGATGGCATAGTGGCACAGTGAGCAGTGCTGCTGCCTCACAGTGCCTGGGCTGTTTGGCTGTAGGTGTTAAATGTAATAATAATACTATAAAATTAATAAATAATAAAATTATCATTTCCCTCCTGCTTTAGCAACCTTACTCATGTTTCTTGCCTTGAATTGCTTCAGTAAAAACTTCCCAGTTGTATAAATGTTAGAATCATTGTAAGGGGCTTAGCATATAAATCTGTACACCCATACAATCTATAAACTTGGTAAGTTTATTTGGAAAAAAGGCATCAGCCGAGTTATAGAATAGCACAGAAAACATATATAGGATAAATAAACAAAGGTTAAATTTGTATAAAGTTTTACAAATCAAAGCCAACTTTCTCATTGCTATAAATATCAATCAGGAGCCTCATTTATTATCATTGCGCCTCCCACGGACTCAGTGCTGTTTACGGTGTTTCTACAAAAGAGCCTGAGAGTGGCAGCGGGTGTTCTGGGAAGCGGCAGCAGGATGTTGAGTGCTTTCGTGTCCAGCCTGGCGCCTGCTCAACGTCCTCATCCTATCTCCCTATATCATCAGAAATACCGGGACAGCAGAGGCGGCACAGAGCCATTAATCACCGGTTGGCCCCAAAGCAAAGCGTTTTCGATGGATCGGGAAGATCAGAAAAACACACAGCACTTCACGGCAGTGAGTTTCTCTCTTCTTTCGTCTGTGGGGAATCTGTGCCGTGTTGCTTTAAGCGCAACCTTCCTTATGTCTGAAAGGTGGTTTTTCTAACCTCATGCAAGAGCACGAGGACCCAAATATTTTCTGTACTGCTACACTACCCGCCTGAAAGGGCAGCGGATGGCAGACTGCTTAGAGACATCACCTTGCCATCGATCCTGCTGTAGAACCCTTGACCGAGGTACGGCACTTACCCAAACATGATACAGTAAAAATTATCCATTTATGTAAACAGGTCGATATTTTTAAATAGCTTAGTGTACAAACCTGGCACCGTAAGTCACTTGTATGAAGATTTAAAATGAAACAGATGTAAACACTCCACTGCACCGCGTCTTATCTTTTAGTCGACTTTGTGAGGGGGGTCAACATGGAGCCCCTTAAACTACTGAAAATGTTGACACTGTGTGTTTATTCAGTAGCAAATGAGCCCAGTGAAACCACAGGCACAGATTAAACACATTGGGAAGCTGCACACTACATCTGGGCAAAAACAACACCATCCATCACTCCTTTTGTTTCTGAATTTTTCACATATGTAGCTGCACATATTAAAGTTATTCAGTTAGCTGGTGCTTCCTCCAAGAAGTCTTACAATTTTAGGTTTTTACACTAAGAAATTTGCACTGACTATACAGCTGGATCATTTTTGCCAGTCCTTCATAACAGGTATTATAGCAAGGGGAAGGGCTAAACTCAGGATGTTAAACTGGGAGGTGAAACCACCACACAATCTGAAGCCACCACACAAAACTGCTTGCTCAGCTCTTATGAAATATGGCTATTGTGCCAAAAGGAATTAAGTAAGTAGATTTGGCCAAAGAGTCTATGTTGGATTCTGTTTGGAGAACAATCATTACAAATATCTACCTCTGCATTGTAACTTGGCAAACCTTTGACAGGCCATCAAACAGGTCTGAAATAGCCTTAAATAAAATGCTCCTCTCAGGTTTACTCAAGAAGAAAATCCCAACACATGATCACAAAACGATAAATCAATGGAAAAACCCTGAGAACAGATTGCATGTGGCAACCATAATAGAGTGTTTCCACAACGTTCTGTCCTCCACCTTGTGTCCTCACAGCTGAGAGCAGCACATCCTATGTCATTGTGATGGAATCCATCCATCTGGTTGCTGTTCATCCAAGAATTTGTGTCTTTTCATTGGAGTCCAGCTGACCGCAGCGCTTTACCATAATTGCTTAAATAAAACACAATATCAGGTACACTCACATGGATGAAAACACCTGTTAAAAATCTCTGAATCTGAGGCCACTTTTCACTGAGTGCAGGTTCACAGACATCTTCAGAAGATTTTAAATACAGTCTTCACAGGAAAGAGGTTCACACCCTTAACTGCATGTACGGTCACAGTGATTCTCTGCTGCTCCTGCCTAACTGGGCAGAAGCACAAATGGAGAACAGCTTACAGCCATATTTACTGGATGTAGGCTGCTTTTCCTTCACAGCCATTTTCTCTCACTTTCTTCTCTCTCCTTCACAGCATCCAAGCCCATTTTCCCAGTACCTCCATTAGTCAGCCTACTCTGCACATCACAGTAGAGCTTTCCTTAGGCCAGCAGAAATGATGGAAACAAGTTGCAATGACCCTCAGATGATCACACTACTTTCCTCTTCAAGTGCCCATGACACCCTAGGAAGTCTATTTGGTGCGGTCCCCATGAAAATAGCAAATATGTATGTGGCAAGTAATGACTGCCACTCTTGCAACCCTGCATTTTCAGTTAAAATACTGGAAGGTTCTACAGAGGGTAGTGGAGCACTGGGATGAAGAAGACCCAGAATGAAGCAGTCGTCAGAACTCCTAGGACTGATTCTGCAACTGCTTGGCCAACAGAGAGGCTATGACCCCCCCCCCTCAAAGATGTCATCCAGGAAACCCCTCCCTTTTCGTAAAAACTGCAGATAATGATGTATTACTGCAGATTACTGCAAGTGCTGGTAACCACACTGCTCTCAAACTGCTCTCATCAGTCTCTTCTGGGGACTGAGCAGCATGACACCTGGAGACCTGGACTTGCAGAAATCCTTGATAAGTCAGGGCTCAATATAAAGAGATAAATTAATCTTGCTGTAATAAACTGGCAATAAATCCACCATTACCCTGGGATGAAAATTTCTGAACTGAGACCAAAAATCCCCCTGTCAGCAACTCATGCACACCTGTACATGAGCACAGTGTTCCCTGCCCTACAGAGGTCATTCATTCCTCAAGATCCCTTCCTAAAGTAAATTCTCCTAAATCCGAGATGTAAATATGATTTGTATTCATTTTAAATCTTTTTTTTTTTTTTTTTCATTTCTGAGCTCCAAAATTTAAATCCATTTATGGTAAAAGATCGTCAAATCCTATTAAAAACGGACACAGTTACTTCAGTAGACGATGTCATAGCAAAGATTAAAAGGCAGTTTTCCTTCATTACTTACTTTAGAACAAAATTAATGCAATGTTCAATCCAAAGAAACATGGCAGCAAAGACAAAAGAAATAGATGAATGCAGGGCAAATGAATTTACACTCTTTGAACAAGTTGACGTGGTTGAACAGGTGAAACAAGGAAACAAGCGGTAATGGAGGCTGAGCGCTTAATGCAGCAGGAGCCAAAGTAGGAAAGCAAAGAAGTTGGCATGGTGGCTCTGGTCTAGCACCCCTCAAATGCTGTGGAGTGCAGAAGACAAATTTGGTCCCGACAAATGCAAAAAAATTATCCATAGATTGAACCATGGATTAATATCTTTATAAGTAGAATTCTTGTAACACGAATGGGAATGACTGCTCACTCACACACACACACACACACACACACACACACACACACACACACACACCGAGGGATGCTGAGACACTGACAAAGCAGAGCCAATAACATGTCTAAGTGTCATTTGTAGACCTCTGCTATGAGATCCCAGCATGCATAGAGGCCAGTAGAAGTCGAGGGGTGGATAAGAACAGCGCTCTGGAGCCGCCAAGCAGCAGGAAATGGCCTGAAGCTCTTGTGATAAGACATCAAGACACGCACTGTTCGATGCACCAAACCCATGACGCTCGTCGTGTGCGTAAATAATAAATGAAATACACCCTCCTAACATCACAGCTGCATTCTGACAAGGGCCTGGAGAGCAAGATGTGAACACGGTATCATCTGCCGTTCAGAGGTTCAGTTCCCCCTTCTACTGACGGTGGGGCAAGGAAGTGGGAAGCATCTTGCTTCAAAGGAAACGGACCCCAGCCTATCAGTACACAGCAAGAAGGAGTTTACATTAAAGGAAGGGAAACAGGGCCGATCCTGTCTACAGGTTTATTTACAGTATCCACTGCTTTTGAAATTGAAAAAATCAAGGTATGGTTAACTTGGCCAAAAAGTCACAGGCTGTAGGTTCAAAAACACATCATGAAGCTCTTGTTTTGGTGGACCAGGGCAACAGTCAATTCCAAAACCTTGCAGACACAGAAACTTGTGTTCTCAAATATTTATCTAAAATCAGCCTCAGTGGTGCACTGTGAGCTCTCGGAAATTCATTGGGATCCTGCTGTATAGGCGGCTCGGGATGTCAACAGGCGTAACGTGCTGGCAGGATGCACTCACCTCAGAAAGCAATCATTTGAAATGGGAGATGTTTGCATCTCATCATACAACCAGGAACATTTTGCTGATGTACTGCGGAGAAATTCCAAAAAGGAGTGTGCGGAAAGGAAGTACGAGCAGCCATCCGATATCTTAAAAGCATAATTGAGTTCTGAAGTTCTTTCCCTTTGTCCAAGTAGATTAATGGTCCACAGACAGCAGAGGGGGTTGCCTATCTTCATCCATTCAGGGATTCAAACACTCTGCAGAAGATCTCCTGGCCATCGAACTTTCTGTGTACAGGCCCATAAACTGCTTTGAGAAGCTGGAGGTCTCCACAAGGATTTTACGTTGGTGCAAGTTAGCTGCCTCCTGCAGTTTCTCCTCAGCTCTCTCTGCGTTTTCTGAGACGTGCACGTGTTTCTTTCATGACAGCATGATGGCCAAGATGTTTGGAGGTGGACGCAGAGCACGGAATACCTCAATTGTACACGTTTAACACAGCTCCATACGCAGGAAGCTGCAGTGCACTGTGTGGTCGACACCTTTCTATCATAGCCAGAATTAAGGTTTTCAGGAGTTTGTGCTACAGTAGCTCTTGTGTGGGATCGGACCAGACGGGTATGAATGAGCCTTGTGCGCCCATGACCCTGTCGCCAGTTCACCAGTTGAATGTCCTTGGACCACTTTTGGTAGGAACAAACACTACATACACACACCCCACAAGACCTGCTGTTTTGGAGATACTCTGACCCGGTCGTCTAGACATCACAATTTGGAGCTTGTCAAAGTCGCTCAGATCCTTACGCTTGCCCATTTTTCCTGCTTCCAGTGTATCAACTTCAAGAACTGACTATTCACAGGAGATGGGGAAAAAGGCCTTTGCCTAGCAAAAGACCGAGATTTGGGGAAATGAGGAAAGGACATGCTGGGAAGGAGTGACACGAGGAGCTGCAGAACAGGAGGCCACCAGGAGGCACCACTGATTTATCTGGATGTTTCTCTGGCCATCTGGTTCCCAGAGAACAGGTGGGAATCTCACAACCTGTAGCATTCTCACGCCACCAGTCTGGGGCAGAAAGATGGATTACTCTGCCGTTGTTATACCTGCACTCACATGAGACTTACACTCGGTGGCTACTTTTTAGCCACATGTGTCTGTTTACACACACAGCTTGCTCTGCGCTTTGTCGTTGTACAAGGTCGTGGCTCAGTATATGAAGTACACAGACAAGGTCTGGAGGTCCACTTATGGATGGATGTAAGACTTTGAACTCGGTTTGATCATCGGTGCCAGTCATATTGGTTATAGCATTGTCAAATGGTCAACCTTGTGGGATTTTTACACTCTACAGTTATACAAATACAATTGTCCTTACTTAAACATAAATGTACCAAAAATCAAAGCAAGTCCAGTCAACTGGGTAGCTTCACGTTTCCTCTGTCTGCTACCTTGTGTACTACTGTAGAGACCCTGGGACCTCACAGGACTGAAAGAGCGTAAACGTCACAGCCGATGACCCTCACTGATCTTCAGGAGGTAGAGTGGTTAGGGTCGCTACCTTGCAATTGGAAGTTTCTTGGTCCAAATATCTACTCATGCCATTGGCCCTATGATCAAGGTACTTACCCTAAAGCGAAACAGTAGGGATACGCAGCTGAATAAAAGGGTAAAGTTGGTTGTCTAACACAGTAAGTTGGCTTAGTCAAAGCCATTAGCTAAGCAAAGGTTGATAATTACAAAGCATTAGGTGCTTTGCATTACCGCTGCCAACTTGTTCTCCTCGCAGGTCTCTAATGGGAAGGAAGAACATGCTCTTTGTTTTCTTTATCTCTGTCTCTGCAGCTGTCTGGGGGTTGGGGTCACATGGCTGGAAATCCTGCCTGCTGTCAAAGCC
This sequence comes from Heterotis niloticus, assembly GCA_018136845.1. NCBI lineage: Eukaryota > Metazoa > Chordata > Actinopteri > Osteoglossiformes > Osteoglossidae > Heterotis > Heterotis niloticus. The sequence continues at coordinate 5,098,932 of CM030906.1, forward strand.
CATGACTATGGAGACCTTGAGGCAGTTTTTGGAATTGTTCTCCAGTATTGGTCAGTGTATAAAGTACTCCGTGCCTTTGGATTCTTCTCCAAGAGCTCGACCGTAAAGAGTACTGACTCAGCTCAGTAAAACTGTCTTATCTCAATCATTCATGCATCCTTCCATGCATTGTAAATAACCGCTTGCCCAGTGCATGGTCAGGGTGAGCCGGAGCGTAACCCAGAACCACAGGGCCTGACACAGAATGGACCCTGGATGGAACGACAGTTGATTTAAAATTTTCATCCTATTTAATCCGCTGCAGGGTGCAAACTTTACCAGCTGGACTCGAGACTAGAATGTCTCCCTTTCTTCTGTCAGTGACTCATGCGAGAGTCACACAACCTGATGTACAAAGCTGTGTTATGCAAGTTGCTCTGGATCAACAGTATACGCCAAGCTAATAAGATAATTAAATCCCAGACTGTGCACATCTCCGGTTTCTCAAAGCGCTTTGCTCGCTTAGATGTGCGGAGTCGACAGCAGCACGCGCCTCTTGTCAAGGCCAGTATGTCACAGCTAGGCTGTTCTTTCTACACACAAAGTTCAGTGAGAGACATCTCACTTCTCTTCTGTAAGCCTTTAGGAGACAGAAGAGGCAGATTTATTTAAGAACAGCCCAAGTGAAACCTGAGAGGCAAGGCTGTGAGATCCCCCATCCCGGGAGCGGCTCTGCCACACAGCAGATGTTCAACTGGAAATAGGAGCCCACAGTGGAAGTTGCAGATCATTGTCATGTTAACTATTAGTGATGGTGCTGTTTGTCTTTCTCCCACGTGGACAGGGTAAGTGGGCAACATGACAAATTCGAATCAGGTCAAAAGTTTGAGTACTCCCGAGCGATACCTGTAAAGGAGGAACTACATTTCCGGGGAACCACTGAATTTATCTGAATTCCTTGTGGACAAAAACTAGTTTTCAGCAAGTGAACTCACATTTTTGAGCGGTGCTGCAGTTTTAAAATGCGGTGCTATCCGTGCAGAGCAGCAGGTTTGAGCCACCTCCTATGGACTAAAAGGACCTGGGTTTGTCCCAACTCCTGCTCCTGCTGTAGAACCTTTGAGCAAAGTATTTACCCTGAACTGACACAGTGAAAATTACCCAGGTGTGTAAATGAGTAAATCACAGCAAGTCACTTCAGTTAAATGAACAATTCTAGGGCAGCAAGTGCTGTTGTATTCAGGGCCAAGTTCAAACCAAGTATTTACTCCAGTAAAAATTACCCTGTATAAATGGGTAAATCGTTGTAAGCAGCTAATTGCACAAACCCAATAAGACAGGCACCTTGGAAAAATGAGACGGTTAAGTAAAGGTTAATAAAAGTGAAACTCTTCAACCACAACACCATCTCCCGGCCCAGATAAAACACACTACAAATACTGAAGAATACTTAAAGGCATTTAAAGAAAAAACAAGAATAAAACCACATCAAGACTCCATATCATCCTATCAGCTGGCCCGAAACCCAGACCAGAGAGCCCCCAAAGGCCAACACATCTGCCATTCCTGAGCAACACAAAGGGCTGTTCCCACGACAGAGAGGCTCTAACAGTGAGGCGAGGAAGTGGAACCGAGTCCATGGCCCCGCATCTTCCAGGAGGTCCAACAGAGGAGCGCAGAAGCAGCACATCTGGAGCATCTGGATGTTCCTCAGCTTTGGAGAGGAAATGAACAATGAAGTAAGACTATCAAGTAGAAGAGATTGTCTTGGACTCATCATCTTTAGCTTCGGCACATCTGGCCATTTATCAGAGTGAGTTTTTTCCTCTTCTGACTAACACCCATTATAAGGTTTGTCTGAAACATCCGATAATTTGGAGATACACATGTAGAGTTTCAAAGCTCCACAGGCATCACTTTGCTCCTCTAACTGTATTAACTGTATTAGATGTTTTCGATTAGTTGACAATTAAATGATTTGGACAATAAATTAGGAATTCTGCTATTAATATCAATTGCCTAATTTTTTGTTAGTGGGGGGGAAGCATTTCAAGGCACTTGGTAATATGGGATCTATACTAGTCACAGAGTTTTGTGGCATTTTCCAGAACAGTTGAACAAAATAAGCATTTGGCCAGTGTTAATTTCACAGTAGCCTCATCTTCTATTCATGGTAATGTTCTGTTTAACTGCTGGATATTTCATAGAAGCACAATGTGTTGCTGTTGAACATGCAGAACAAACCAGAGTCTCAATGGCCAATAAAAAAGCCTGTTGCATAAATTCCTCCCGGGGAAAGTGTCATTATAGCTGTAAAAATTTAGATACAGAGGTTTTCTTTAATTCCTGGAAAGAGCAAGACTTGGATCGACTGTTCAGCCTGTACAGACTGCGCACAAAGCAGGCGCTAATGAAGGGTTCTTGCAAATCGAGGCCTTAACCAGACCAACATCTCCGCAGGGACCTGTGTTCATGTCCTTCCCAGCCCCCAAGGCTAAGCGAGTCCTTGTCAATTAAAGTCCCATAAGATCTTCTTAGACACTGTGATACTGGCTGAAGAAGTAGTGTGCGCGCGCGCATTAGGGTCTTCGACAGTGGAACCACGTCGCTGTTGGATCTCACTGCTGCAGACCACCACAGGCAAATGGCAGGGGAGGATGGGATGTCATACAGATCCCAGAGGATCAGTGCGCTATAGATCACAGCACCACCAGGCCCATGTGGCCACATGTTGGGTTCTAGCTTTGAGGTCTCTGAGGATATGATCGTAACACTTTGGGTCATGTGGGGGAGTTAGGGCTTTGAAATGACAGCACTGAACCAAAAAGGAGAGGCACGGAGGGTTGCTCAGCAACAATTATGGGGTTCTTTGGTAGTGTTTTACAAAGCAGGTTAACCCCTTTTGCCGGTTAACTTTCAGATACACTTATCCCCTGTTACTATACTCTGGCAGTATTCCTTCCAAAAAATGGACAGAACACTGAAAAATTGCAAGCCAATACTAAATTCACCCCAAAATCACAATATATAAAGCTTAATGTCATATGGGGGAAGCTGTGCAACACATCAACCCAGAATGGATCAGGTTTTTTAACAATATTGTATATAAAATAAAATAAAAATAATTTCATGCACTAAAATTACTGTACCAGTGTGTGTGGAGTGACTTGAAGAAGATGAAGGTCATATGTCACATTTAAACAAATGAATAATTAGAAATGTAAAGCAAAACTATGCAAAACAGAGGACGTGACACATCACAAAAACATGAGCAAGCAGCCGACACAGTCGGTACACAGTTCCCATAATGCAATGCAGTTTCTCAGACAACCTCTTGTTCGGTTTATCACACCAGACCAAGCATCATCAGCACAGACTGGATGTGGCAGAACGGATACATGAAAATCCGGATTGGTTAACAGTAAAAGGTGCTAATAATCATAGAAAGGATAGTTAAGGGCCCAGACATCAGGAGCCTGAATAACCAGGAATGAGTTTACAGCAACAAACATCAGGTTTGGTTTATTCCTGTTATTAAAGTCCCGATTCTTAAACAGAAGCTTAAGGTATTTTGGCAACTCTGTACAAAATAACTACCAAGATGTCCTTCACACAAAGACAAAAACATCCCTAGGAGGTTTAACACTCAGCATTTAACTGGCATCTATACCCAGTGGATAATGGTCACCATAGCAACACCAAGAGCAAATAACAATAACACAATAGTGCAACAACACCAAAAAATGTACCGTAAACCTCATGAAGGCGTTTTCAATAATGTTTTGAGTCCTCAGACACGGCAGCAGCGGAGGAGCCACTCAGCACATTTTTGCCATGTCTCTGTCTCATCTACTTTGGACCACGCTGGCTGGCCGGGCCTGGAGAAGGACCAGGTCGTGACTGACTTCGGCAGAAAGACAGTAGTAATCCAGAATTACAAATGAGGAAGAACGGAACCAAACACTGCAATAAAGCGGCGAGCCGGTGTTGCCTCTGGAAGTAATTTGCAAAACAGCCATGCTTTATTTTTTCCAGTTCTGTAGTTGAAGCTGCAAATGATACCACATGTTTTGCACTGATCAGAAATGCTGAGCTCGGCGACCATCGTCATCACCACATCCAGATGCGTCTCTGTTCCTTAACTGCTTCTCCACTTCCCTGTTAAGGGCTTCCTTCCTTCTGTTGTAAATAACTGGCACACATCTGTCAAACTCAAAATTATTTAAATTACAATTCAAAGGACACTTTTGTCCAATGGGGCTCAGAATGCTGGATAAGCAGTTTTACAGTCCTGTGCCTATTTGTGTAGTCGAGTATTTTTTACCGCTCCGTTTCAGGATAAGTTCCTTGACCAAGGGTGCAAAACCAGGTGCTGAGATTTGAACTCAGATCTTTAAAGTGGACAACAGAAACTGTAACCATCATGAAACCCTGCAGGGCCCAGCATTCAAGGTACTTACAACAAAAATTCCCAATAGAGCAACAATAAACAAGCACCCTGAAAAATTAAAAAAATTTCTACAAGAAAAATATGGTTTTTCCATGTTCAGCTCATGGAAAAAAAAGGTCGGACCTGCTTTTCTCTCTGCTACAAACTTGTTAGTTATTCCATTTCTTTAGACACTCCAAAATAATAACTCAGTTATCCATTCACAATGGCAAAGTGCTTAATCCTGGAGTCACAGCAGTCCACAGTCTATTCCAGAATCACTGGGCAGCAGGTTAGGAAAGTACACCCCAGAATCACAACATGGCCAAACACACAAGGCGCAATTTACAGCAACCAATTAACCTGAACACATACTTCTGGACTGTGGGAAGAAACCAGAGGATCTTGAGGATACCCACACAGACACTGGGAAGACATACAGACTGAGCTGGGTTCAAACTCTCACCCGAACACTACAGGCACTCTGAGACAGCAGTGCTGCTTGTAGAGCCACCAGCCCACTTAAGAGTTCTGTTAAATTGGTTAAATATATCAGTGTGTCTGCTCACCCGGGAGGTATGTGTTTGTTGTTTTTGTTTACTGTTTGTTCCAGTGATCCGACAGAGACAGCAGTTGTTTACCAATTGCTGTGTTAATTCAATTTTATACAGGAACTAGACTTCATATCTTGTATAAATCTGCTGTAAATGAATTCGGTGCTTTCACTGTAATAATGTGATATTAAAACTTTTTCAGAATAAAGTGAAAACTGTGTCAGTTTTCATGTGGTATATAACACACTCCTGTACTCAAGAGTCCATGTGTATCAGATGATGTCTGTAGGCTGGCAAATGAGGACAAGATGCCAAACACACACACACACACACACACACACACACACACACACACACACACACACACACAGGATGGATCATGATGAGAAATGGTGACGCCGTGAATCAGTCATCACATATTCTTGACATCTGATGGTGCTGCTGTCCTCTGTGCCCCCCATTAGAAGGTCGGTGAGAGTTTGGTCCATGACCTGAACCTCTGCCAAGGGCCCACCTCTGGGGATGTGTTCTGTAGCCACGGCAACAGAGGCACAGCAGAAAACCATAGATGGCTGGTATGAGTGACAGGGAAAGAATTTACACACACACACACACACACATACACACACACACACACACACACACACAGATACCCAGAAACAGATACACACCACACCCACAAAGGCCCACACACATTGAGATTGCGACCCACAGACACCTCCACAACCACCTACACTACCAAACAATTTTTTTACACACAAACACACACATATGGAGGCCCTGGCACGTGATCCACCAGAGTAGCTCTCGGTGGTTAGTGGTGAGCTGCATCTGCAAAACAGTGCTTTGCACGCATGTGTCTGTGTTACAGACAGTGCATGAGACAGAGAGAGAAAAAGAGAGAGTTGTCAGCTTTGTGTCTCTGCCTTGTGACCAGAACCGTGACCGCACCTCTCGTTCACAGACCACATGTGTCATCTGTCTCTTCCAGACCCTTTCATCTCCTGCGGACAGAAATCACATAACAGCATGGGGAAAACCTCCCTTTCCCATCTCAAGGTTAGAGCAGGGCTAAAGTAGAGCAGCAGGGGGCACAGTGGTTAAAACGGTTCCAAAAACAGTCACCTTGCAGTTAAGGGTTGAAGGTAAGAATAAGGAGGAGGAGTTTCTCCCGCCATTCCCCACCTGCCTGCAGCTTCCCAGCAGGGTTTCGTGATCTTAAGGCAGCGGAGAGGGAAGACCCACCTAATCTCCTCAACCCCCTCTCTCCCATCATCTCCCCAGGGTACTGAGGGGTTTCCTTGGCAACCATTTTTGTCTCCTCAAATGAGAAACGACACAAAACCCCTTGAGAAGATCGCCATCTACAAGAGTCAGGACAGAGCTGCCACCCAGCCAGGCCTTGAACCCACATCCATGCAGCAGCACCAAGGCCATCTTGACAAACACGCGCCTGCCACCGTTGAGGTGGCACACTGTGGGCACCAAACGCTCTTTATGTAATGCCCAGCCACCCGGGCCATCTGGAGAAGTGAGTTGCCAGCTCTCAGCAGAGCTGTGGCTCATTCCCCAGGTCGCCGCCCTGCTGGGGACAAACAGCACAGCAGGGGACAGGAGGCAGCAGGGACTCAGCCGCGGTCCCCACACCGCCCTCACCGTGGCACCGCCAGCTACAAGACAGGACTTACAACAAGGCAGCGGGTGCCCTAGAGGGAAAGTGCTCTTGAGAGAGCTGCTTAACTCTGTCAAATTTGGGCTAAACTGAGGATGTGTAATACAAATTAATTCCCAGAATAATTTAAATTGCCCACAGTGTTGTACAATATTCCAAAAAAATTGGGAACCAAAAAAGCACTGCATTTAAAAGAATGTTTAGCACGTTGAGACATTTTAACAGCTGAACATAGGCCACGTTTCCTCATTATAATACGGGTCTTTGTCCTGCAGGATCCCCAGAAAGGGCCGGAATAAATAAAACCCCATTCCAGATCCCCCACTTTAATGATTATGACAAAATCAAATGCTACTTCTGCGTTGAAATCGAAACTTGTGCTACAAAGCAACAGCTGACATTGTCGATCCAATTGATGATTTCCCTCAAAATGACTTACAGTGTTGTTACTTTCACTGATGTACTCAAAAAGGGAAATTATTTCACAATCATAACTATTACTCCACAGGGTCATTTTTTGTGGCTAAGTTTACAGATTCAAGATGATTAAGGGTCCTACAGCAGGAGGGAGCGTTTGAACTCAGATCCTTTTAGCGCAAGGGAGTATCACTAGCCACTGCGCCCCCTGCTGCCATGCATTTTTCATTATTTTTATTATTAATCTTTAATCATTAGTTACTGGTTGCCTTTATTAATCATTAGTTATTGATTGTCCATGATCACCAGTCTTGATAAACCCGCGCGCACACACACACACACACACACACACACACACACACACACACACACACAACTGCCTCAGGCCCCTATCCTCCATTTGCCAGCAGTGACAGGAGCTGCAATTTGCCACCTCGCTGCTCGTGCCAAATGTGGTAGCAGGAGCACAGCGTTCTCCTCTCCTCTCCTCTCCTCTCCTCCAGCATTTGCACACACTTCAAATTACGGCAACACAACATCGACCACCCCAAAGAGGAGCATCTCCACACACTATATATTTATTCATTTAACTGACACTTTCCCCCAAAGAGACTTGGGGGAAACACAGCCAAGACACTGAATGCTGCCCCTGTAGGGACCAAACATCAAACTCTGCAGTTCCGGTCATCACATCTGCCTGCGAGTCAAGGAGTGGAATACAGCAAGAACATCTGCACCCTAGGGGGCCAAAGCAGAATTTGATCGCACCCATTAAAATATGAGGATTGGTCAAACTAGTTCAAACTCGGGCCAGCAGGTGACATAGTGGTTAGAGCTGTCACCTTATGTACCTGGGTTCAAATCCCCCAGTTTCAGTAGTGTAGTAACCTTAGTCAAGGTACTTATTTGAACTGATAAAGTGAATAGTAAAAAAAAACTGTAAAAATCACTGTGAGTACTTCAAAACTGTAAGTCACTTTGGAGTGAATTTGCAGTATTTACAGTTATATATTCATAATTTATAATCACTACCTTGTTGAGGTTGCAGGGGTTTCATCTTGTTAAGCTGAAACAAGGACCTGGACCCCCAGTCGTATCTGCAGACGTTTGCATTACCCATCATCTGCTCTGGAACGGTGACGCTCACCTGTCTCCATAAATACTGATTATGGCTCAAGGTGGGCTGGTATCGCTTAACCTAAACTTTAATACACCTGTCGTAAAAACTCACAAAAGGCTGCACACCCATGTCCTCTGGCGTTTAACAGGGGAAAAAGTGTGAAGGGGGACCAATCCATGCGTAATGCCTGTTTTGACCTCCAGGTCTGGGGAACGTACACAGGTGAGTTATGGGACGTGTCCGGCATTAAACCGCTCCGGAATACCCAGAGGAATGAGAAGGGTCAGAGAGGCTGTATTGCATGCCGGTGAGTGTCTGTTAAAAAACACAACCACCTGACTGCGAAAACCTTGGTGCAGCCTTGTTGCCATGGAGACTTCTGCTTTCCAGTAGGCACGCACCGTGGCACAGCCGTATCTTCCTGCTCTGCATACCGCGCATGTCTGTCCTGGTTAGTTTCGCTGGTCTGGGTTCGTGTTGGAGATATTCCTTGATGTAGGAGGAATCCTAATGAAAGGTTGACGTGAACGGCTTCCGGAAACACACAGCTGCTAAGGTGTAAAATCATAGACTGCTCAGATGTGCAAGAAAGGATAAAAAAAAATATTTTATACATTATTCTATTTATTTTCTCCAAAAAATCTAACCTTGGTTAATATTTAAGTTTTCTTTTTTTAAGGGAAAAACTTAGCATTACATTTTGCTTGGGCTTTTTTTCATGTTTCTTTTGTCTGTAATATTTTTGTGGTTGTTAGCAAAATGTGAAACCCTTAAAATTCAGGTCCAATAAATGGAGGATGTATTGTATGCTAAGCTAGTATTATTTCCTCAGTCACTTACGGTATTCGGGCCATTTGTACACAAAAGTGTTTCTACTGGGGTGATTTAAGGCGAGCACCTTGCTCAAAGGTACAGCAACAGTGAGGCGGTCTTGAAACACTCAAGTTAACCTGCACATGAGGACCAAAGTGTCAGATAAACAGACACCTGTCAACAGCAGGTGAATTTCACCAAAAAGATGGAGGTAAAAATCTTGGGAGAGCTCAGTGTTTGGACCCTGGCTGCTCAGTTGCACAAGGTTTGCTTTGGGGAAGCTGCGAAACAGAAAGCAGGCAGTTTAAAACTGTAAATGCTATAAAATATCCAGCGGGGGAAGGCCGTTAATCCAATAAATAATACAATAACGTGATGTAACCGTGAATAAGCAGCTCTTGGCAGTCGACGCTCAACAACACACTATTTCGCACTCACTGCAAACAGAGGGAATAATGGCCGCACGGATAAGTGATTTCACCCAGGTTTGTCCGAATGTGAAAAATAGACACCTTCAGGTATAGCTGTGTAGCAAATGGGTTGGACGAAAGCAAAGGAGGAGACCCTTTGGGGTGTGTCAGGATGAGGACCCAAACCTGTCTGTAGCACCACCGTCATTCTATAAGAAACAACTCAGGTTCCGTCCGATACAAATGTTCTTGTATATGGAGTTGTACTTTCACACCCAGCAAATATAAAGAGCACACAGTAACCAGATAAAAAATGTGTTAACAGCTGGGATTAAATCGCTATTTGCTAAACCAGCTGTTTTAATTGCAGTCATTTGAAAATGGATTTCATTTTAAAGTTGCTCAAATTTAAAAATATTAAACTTGCAGAATAAAAAAAATAACAGCTATGTCTGAGGCTTTTACAGAACCCAAAAAAAAAAAAATAATCAAGGAACATCTCTATTACTGAGCTCTCATTATCAATTTGAGACAGCAAGCAGCATAGTGGTTCCAGCTGCTACTTTTGGACTCAGAGGTTTCAGGTTCAACTTCCGGCTGCCGTAGCAGTGAAACAGTTACTTACCGTAAATAGAAAGAATTACCCAGCTTTCGAAATAAGTAAATATGTTTACACTGCCAGCCACCATGAGTGTGAACATTTGTGTTCCACAGACATTAAGCAATTTAAGCAAAGAAACCAATAAATGCTAGGATGTGAAAACCAGAGCTTAACACACATAACATGGTCAACAATGGTCTCCTGTCATGACGCGGGATCCTCCTGTCAAGTAGGAACTTGGGTCCAGGTGGTGCTGCTCAGCAGAGCCGCCATCTGGTGCAGAGGAGAGGGGGTATGGTATCTCTACAACACAAGCCCAGTTGAGGTGATACTGGGCAGACTGGAGTTATTATCAGCACATGGCGCCGGGCAGACGAGGACCCGATGGTGCAGCAACAACTGACACATTCCGGAAAAGTGTCCACCAGCACCCCGTGGGAGCAGGTGTAATGTCTGTGGCTGGATGTTGTCCTGAACACCATAAAATTTCCTCTGGCATGGTGAACAGCTCAGGTCCTTGGACGCAACACACTGGGCCTGCTGTCAGTTTAAAAAAGGACACACACACACACACACACACACACACACACACACACACACACTTCCTGTATTGCCACAGAAGTTATTAGAGACACACTGTCTACATTCATGTCAGTTTTTAAACAGCAAAACATTACCCTAAGAAGCATTATCTCGTGTATCCGTGTTTCTTCTGTCTCCTGTCTACCTCAATAAGCTCTGGGCAACCATGAATATCAATTAAAATAATGGAAATTATCCATGCAGCACAGAAGCCTCTCTGCTCTGCTCAACATTTCAGGCTGCTGTTTGTCAGACACCTCCAACTGAGCAAACCACCATGCTTCACACTTGTGCACCATCATAGAGTCCCACTCTCATTACTGGTGTTCTGCTCACCTGAGGGAAGGTGCGGAGGACCGCTTGCACGTAATAAACACGTATCTGCCCCACCACCATGAACAGATGTATGAGACGGTTGATGGAAGTCATCATTTTTATATAAAATGGGTGGAGCCACAGTCAAAATGTGGAAGGGAGCCAATATACGTTAGCACAGGATTTGAGCTGAAGATGTGACTTTCAATCACAGTTCCTCAACCCAACACGGGACATCAAGAACATTCTGTTATCAACCTGTAACGTCATCCCATCCTGCTCCAGAAGATAAGGAACACTGGGAAGACACTCAGAGCCATGTTGTTTTCTCCTATCTGGTTCCGGAAGGTTCCTGAGTACTGCAGGACTGGCAGCTGGCCACACGCCTGCTGACCATGTAAGCAATGTGAAGTGCTTGGTGTGTCGAACATAGAACACACCATGTGGCTGACTGTTTGCCAATGCAGAAGTCCAAGTGTTCCAAACAGCTCCATCATCCTATGACCTAGCGTGACCAGCTAACGCTTTTCTTTCAGCCAACATTTTTACGAAACGCTACATACAATAATTTACCCTTTTATACAAGTGGGTCATTTTTTTCAGGTAAAGTACCTTCAACCTCAAGGGTGCTCAAGCATTACAAATCTTCAAAACCAGGTAGTGTCACCCAGAAGAAGCTAAAAGGCCGTGGGTTCGTCGTCAGCTCCTTCCTTATTCAGCTGTCCTTCTAAGCCACAAATACAGGCTGCGTTTTTGACCAATATACATCTGCAAAGTAGAAGACCACCTCCATCCGGTTCCATCTCCTAGATCCTCTTTCACAGGAGTCCTTCACAGAGTCACGCCTTGACATTTAATGGCAATGTTGAAAAACACCTTCTGTGTTCACACTAGATGTATGCAGACCCAACTGGTTGTGTGCTTCTGTCTGGAAACTGCTTTTATTTATTACTCGAAAGCTTCCCTGAATAAACAGCATGTCTATGTGCCACTACCATAATAAAAAAATGATGTAAAACCATAAGTTACCACCCACAATAAAGAAACTCTAAAATTATTCCCTAGTAAATAGCAAATCAAAGCTGAATGTATGTTATTCATCAATATGTCGCCATTAATTTAGTCTAAACTCACAATAACTTATATGTGGAACATTTCAAGGCAGCTAGGTAGTCCACTGCAGAATTTGGGTGCAACAGTAGGCCGCCGCATGGGTTTGTACGAGAAACTTGCAACTTATTCTGAACACTCCAGATAGCTGAGAATGAGATGTATGTGGAAATTGTACCAGCGGTGACCTGGGTTCAAATGAAAGGCAGTCTGAGCCCTGCTGCTGGACCTGTGAAGCTGTCAACCTTGGCTGACATATAAAAAGGTAAAAATTTTCACTGATGCGCATACAAGAAAGAGCGCGTGTATGCTGAAAAAAGCATTGCCTGTGCCATCTTCGCCTCATTCACCAACTATTCTAGAATCGCTGGGTGCCAGGCTAGGTGGGATCAACCAGTCCAAAGCAGGGTGGCCACACACACACACACGACAACGATTTACAGTGACCAACATGTCTTTGGACTGTGGGAGGAAACCAGAGCACCAAGAGGAAATCCACATACACAGAAGGAGAAAATACAGACTGACCTGGATTCGAACCCACGCGCAGACAAAGCAAAGAACCACACCGAACGCTCCCACTTCATGGTTAGATTGATCTGAATCACAGCTGCACTTTCCTGCCTTTAATTACGGGCAACTCCACCTGTCAGGGCCATTTTCCTTCCGGAACTTTCTCCTGTCGCCGCCGGCGTTCCGGAACCGGCAGGTATTTCAGTTTAATTGCCGCCCAATGATCGCAGCTATTAAATTCTTCAGTGAAAGATAAGTGGGTCCTAACCACCGCCGCGGTGACAGGTCGACATAATAGGCACGTGAGTAACTGCGCACACCTAGATGGTACAAGCGACCGAGCGTGTTAGAGTAGCCGTACGGCTTCTCGCAGCGCACCTTCCACCTGGGGGCCCCCTTCGGTTTCCAGCTCGTCTTCCGCTAGATTTACACCCACTTTCTGACATTTGCAGGAATTTGTTAGCAAACAGACTAAATACATCGAGTCCAACCGATTATACGTGCGCTTGTGTTGCAAGGCGACCTTTAGCAACAGCGCTAACAAGCCAGGTGTAGGTTGGAACATCGATCTCTCCCAGAATACCCAGCTGCCCTCGTCCCAGCTGGCCGGCATGCTGCGTCGTACCGAAGTTTGTTGCTGGAAACAGGCAAGGGAACCTAATGTAGTTCGGCGGGGTGGAAAGAGAGCCATCAGCGAACACGGCGAGCGTGACTCATCGAAACAGACAGCACTGACATCGCAGCCGGGTGTCGCCAACCGTCATGTTGCAGCCTGTTTCCCGTAAACGTCCAGGAAAAGGGCTAAGCAGCTACTTGTGTCCTGGCAAAAGCTGTAGCACTGATCAAAACTGAGCGGATGCTGACCATCAGGCATCTGCATCTAGACCTCTTTGTCAGTTTTCTGTATTTATTCAATTTTATTAAACATATACAACACAGGCACAGTTTCCCAGCTCCATTTGTGCAATTTACAGTATCGATGACCTCATATGGTGCTGTTTCGTGAAGCTCATTTCTCAAGAACGCATCTGGAGCGCTTGGTTTTGCTGTATCTTCTAAAACCCATCAGGATTCTTGCCCTTGAAAACTTAAGGGCAAAGAAAAATAAAACAAAAAAAAACAAGACTATAACCTAAACAAGAAAGCAAAACAAGTTTGTTGCTGCTAAACAAGATTTCCAATGCTTCCCGAGTTCCTAAGGAATTACAGAGGAATGTTTTAGCCAGATTCTATGAAAAAATGAAAACCGCCAGATATTTGTTCAATCTTGACTTTGTTAGACCTCTGCTTTTTAGATCCAGGATCCGTTAAAAGGTGGTTTTGTTCAAGTTCAACTTTAGCCCAGCGCCTTTTACACACCAGCTCGGTTCCCCATTGTCAGTTAGCTTTTTTAAATTACAATACGAAGAGCCATGGCCTACGGCAGTGGAATAGAAAAGCAGTCCGAATGATAGCGGGAAAGGAAACACTGCAAAACGGAGGTAAATGGATGTGACCCGAGACCGACGGCAATGAATGTAATTCAAATTTGTAGACAACAAAACTGGCAGATTTCTCCCTCACTACATTTGTAATGGAGATGCTGTTCAAAGCAACACTCGTTTTGTGGCTTTAGTTGTCCTCAGGAAAAGTACGTTTTGCATTTTGAACATCCTATCATATTTTCTACCTGTCCAACATTGGAAATTGCCAGAAAAACAAAAAAGTACATGTCTTGGTTTAAAATGCCATTCAATAGGCAGGACTCAACATGAACATTTACTATTCACAGCTTTACCAGTTACATTTTCTATGCCGTATGCTGTGTAAAAAAAAAAAACCTCAAAATGGTACAAAAAAGACGGTGAAAATACTGTAAATCATTTGATTCTCTGTCAGGCGTCAGGTGCATCTCTTTATGTGTTACTGTGCACATCCTGCCTCTTTCACCGCCTTTCTAGGCCATTAAACAAGTCTTTCCACAAATGTTTAAGCATTCTTTTACATTTTTGTCATGATTTGCTTCTCTTTCATTCTTCTCATGTGTTCTGCCAGATTGAGACTTTCCTGTGTAGAGAAAAACCACCATGTGCAAATTCTGAATGGATCGCTTGATAGTAAACCTCTTGGAAAATCAAGATAAATAATCGTAAATTATCACACTTTTCAAATATTGCAATCTGGCGGTGTCCTTGTGTTATATGTCTGCACGTCTTCCTAGTATGTTGCTGTATTTTATGTTGCTGTGACCATAAAAGCTCATTTTAGTGAAGAAAAAAAACCCATTTTAAAACAAAAGTATCAATGACATTTTTTAGTGATGTAATTTGATTCATTTATTATGATAGCACCTGTCATTTTGTATAGAATTTATTGTCCACAGGTATCTGAATGATTTTGCCCATTTAACTACAGAAATTTAATACCTGCCCCAGACGTACAGGCAGCACAATGCTGTGCACATATACACACAAATCTATATTCTGCTGCATGATGCACAATGTGACTTTAGTACTGCTCTGGAAGGTGCAAAAAATAAAATTACACTTCCAGGACCTGCACCTTGAAAATTTCTTACAACTTTCCAGTTTCTTAATCGCAAACCAGGACTGCACAAAATAGGTCAGCGCAGAGAAATCTGTGCAAACATGACATGATGGAATAATATAGAAGTTGTACCTAGAAACTCCTGTGCAGATGCAAACAAAAACTCTTCACCCCACCTGTGTTTTTGGGAAAATCGACCGACAAAGTGGTCTCACCTCCCCATCTGAATTCTGCTGTTTACCTGCCCGAGGAATCATGGGAGGAAAACACGTGAGACTTGACTGCTCCTTTGGGCTACCCCCTCAGTTGATAATATCCATTATAACCTCCATGCTGATAAAAATATTTAGTTCTATGCATGGGGTCGACCCACGATGCCTGCAGTGAGTATTAATCGATCAGCCACTGTGTACAGGAGAAGCCTGCTGCTGTTGCTAGGTAACGCTCATGTGAAGCGTGCTGTTGGCCTGAGCTGACTGCAGAGCGCACAAACGTGTTCGCGGCGATCGCTGGACCTGGGAGCAAAACATCCCCTGCTGATTTGCGGAACCAGGGACAGTGATGGATCGTGGGTAAACAGACGGTTACAACACAATGCCTGGGGGTGGGAAGGGGGAGGGAATGGGTGGACGGCAGGTCCATTTTGGGAGTCAGATGATGACAAGATGAATAGGGCAGAGAAAAGGATGGAAGACCAAAGCCCGGTCCCCCACTAAGGATGGGGATGGTTTTCATGCACGTCAGTCATTGTGATGCCTCATCTTATTGGTCACTGCTGTGGATTTGGGCGGGGTTTACACCTACAGCATGTCCATGTAATAATCAATTGGCAAATGAACAGGGGTTCAGATGGGACCTTGAGAGGGCAGTTGGTTGCTTTGTTGTCCTTCCTGTGGGATTAGGTCCCATGCCCCCCCCCCCCTCAAAAAGAGAGGAAAAACCCACTTGTCCAGATGCTTTGCTTTGCCCTGTCTATAAGACCATGGTAAAAGTAGCAGTATAGTTACAGCTGTCACCTTGCAGTCATAGCTGGCACTATAGTGCCCTCGAGCAAGGTACTTACCCTGAAGTGACACAGTAAAAATTACCCAGCTCTCGAAATGATCGCTGTACCATAGTTTAAAACCTGACATTGTAAGTCACTTTGGACAAAGACAAAGCAATAAATTTACGATGCTTACGAGGATTTAAAAAATGAAGGGCTGATGGACACTTGAAAAGCAAGGAACAAATCTGCTGCAAATGCATCCAGGTAGCCATGTGTGTCTGAGTGTGATGGAGGTCGCCTAGCTCAATGGTTCTCCCTCTTCTCTGTTGTCTCAAACCCCCCCCACAAGGTGCCAGCAGCTGGGACTGTTCTAAGGGCGCCGCTTGAATCCATCTCTCCCTCTTTTTCCTGAACCACAGCGGGTGGCATCTGTTGGGACCAGGCTTTCAACAGCCCTGTGCTGCCAGGCCTCCCCCAAAGACACACACACACACACACACACACACACACACACACACACACACACAGGCTCACGTACGCCCCCGCCTGCCACCCACACGACCACTTACAAGCGCCTTGCTGAGGGACACTGGAGGCGTCCCCTGCCCCCCAGGCAGTCTCACACGCGTGGGCACAGGTGAAAGCTCAGTCCACCGCTGCTGCCTCACACACGCCTGCACTTTCCAAAGTTACAGAACAAAAATGTTCAATAATGAATTTAACAAAAAAAACCTTTCCATCGTGCCCCTTCTTCGTCTCTCACCACTTTATGCTCCTCTCCATCTTTGATTTTGACTGCGTGCATCCTCTAGTGTTGCTGAGATACTTAAATGCTTCTAAAAACACAACCACATTTTAAGACACATTTAAAATCAGTTAACACAGGGGTCAAATTTGCTTAACCGTTTACCAGGTCAACCTAAACCCTTTACTTGAATGTTCCATCTGACCAGTCTGTACTGGATTTCCCCAGTGTTACCAGTAAGACCACAGGGTCCACATCTGTGGGAAGCATGAGGTATAGCGGTTATAATCAACATTTTGTGATAAAAGGATCTGGGCTTGAATCCCACCCCAGGCTGTAGTGTCCTTAACCAAGGTAGTTACTCTGGATTAATACAGTAAAAAATTACCCCGCTGCATAAACTGGTAAATCAAGGCAAATCACTTAATAAATAAACTCTGAATTGAAAATTACTTTGGCTAAAGGTGTCAGAGAAGTAAATCAGTGTAAACAGCAGGAGGCTACAGCAGGAGAGGAACGCAGCTCTGCTCAGTGAGATCCAGACTTCATCAATTCTGCCCACACAACCTTCTGCACCAGGCGTCGCATCAAGCGCAAGGAGAGAGCGTCCACCACTGAAACAAACGCATTTCGACGCCCAGTCCGGTTCTGTGTCAATAACCCGGGATGAGCAGAAAAAAAAACGTTGGGATTTAATCTGAGTTATATGCAGTTTCTTCAGGGGTCTCTATATAATCCAGCATCTACCTGCTTTAGGACTGTAAATGGATTATTATTATTATTATTATTATTATTATTATTATTATTATTATTATTATTATTATTATTATTATTATTATTATTATTATTATTATATTTTTTACACATTACTTAATATAACTTTTAAAATAGATTACTTGCCCAGTTTTCCTTATTTCTTCTAATAACTGAAATGAGAGTTACTGATAAGTAACAGTACCATGAATTTTTATTATCGTCATCATTACTATTAAGTATTATTTAGCTTATCTATTTTGTGAAAAAATTTGCCACATTAGGTTTGTACTAAAAGCAACTTGCAGTGTGTTTTCCATTTACACAGTTGGGCCATTTTTACTGTATCGGTTCAAGGTAGTTACCTGGATCAAGGTTGCTAGAGAAAAGATAGTAAATGATGACATAAACAAATATGAGCGAACCACTAACCATTCTTTCGGGTTATGAAGTAAATAGACTAACTGTAATTTTAAAAGCTGTACCTCATTTGTATGTGTTGTTCCAGGAATCAAGCTGTGTTTAAGCACACTCCCACCCCCCCACGCTACCTCCCCCCAGTCGAATCGCACTTCCCGGAGGCCTGCGCTGAGGGCCGGAAGGCGTCACGCCCCCTCAAGTGTCCCGGCTTGGCTGTGGCGTCGCTGCAAATGAGGCAGAGAAGATTGAGTTTCCCCCATCGGGACGTTGACGGGGGCGGGGGCACAGCAGGTGAACAGACAACCCCCCCTCAGTTACAGTTTATTTTGGCAGCAAGGGGGGGGGGGTCATTCAACAGATGCTGGAGTGCCATGGTGACACCTGAGCACAAGGGAGTCTGATGGAGTGGCTTTGCAAGTTAAGACCCCGTGGCTGTGCCGGTGTCATTGTGACGTCCCTCAGCAACCCCCAGAGTCCCTCTGAAATGGCAACTGGGAAGTCAAACTGAGCAAGAACACCTATGTATTTCACAGCTGAGAGAGATGGAGCAGGATGTGGCTTACAGTCAGCACACAAAAGTCCTGAGTTTGAATCCCTTCTCTTACTTTGGTACCATTGATAAAGGTATCTACCCTGAACTGATGCAGTAAAAATTACCATGTTGTATAAATGGGAAATTCAGTGTAAGTAGCTTTGGAAAAAAAGAGAAGGTCGGGGTCAAGTGTGCCATCTGTTATGTAACCTGCTGCTACCCCGAGAAGAGGAATCCTTTGACGACTTGACAAACCCATGCAGCTGTCTCTGAAGAGGGGGTCCGCACGTGTGTGTGTGTGTGTGTGTGTGTGTGTGTGTGTGTGTGTGTGTGTGCAGGCTGTGGATCATCAAATTACCCAGTGCTATTTCTGGCTCCTTTTCTCCTAGACAGAGCTGAACAGGGTCCAGCCATCCCACCCAGCTGCATTCCCCCCAGTGGACACAGAGAGGGTGGGACTAGTGGCGTGCAGATGGGCTCGAGACGACAGCTGCTGTGGTCAAACCTCTGACCCTCCGAGTCCAAGTTGTGGAGAGAAGCCCTCCAGGTGAGAAGGTGTTTTACATCAGCTCACGCTGTGACTAATGAGGGGTCTGAAGGTTTGCATTCCCAGATTCCCCCCAGCGTACAGGGGCTTATAAACAATGGAAATAAGACTGAATGGGGAGTCCAGTCAAAATATAAAAAGTGGCATAGTATTGTCTCATGTTCATAATGCAGGACAATAAGACAGAGAGACAAACAGATAGATAGATAGATAGATAGATAGATAGATAGATAGATAGATAGATAGATAGATGACACTATAATAACAATGGAATAAATAAATATCATACAGCCAAGTACTCAAGACTTTACGTAATGAGTGGGCAAATAATAAATGAGCAGAACTGTATACTGAAAGCCATTTGAGCCAAGCATCTTGTTTACAGGACAGTGCCTTTAAATGGCTGTATATGACCTTTGGGAGGACAGCAATAAAACATCTGTTGTACATTAAGAAGACATGCTGGGCCGCGATGTTATTCAGCGCTCGTCTTCCCAGAGAGTTTCAGCTTAGCCGTCAGGGCTTAAATGTGCGTGAGTTTTTTTTTTTCTTTTTTTTTGTCTGAATTCCTTATTCTTTTTAAAATAATATTCAAAAAAATTCTGCTGTTTTCTTTAATGTATATTCTTTTGAATTGTGCGTACAGCAATTGCTTGACTTACAAAATGATTCTGCTCCTGAAAACGGTGCGTATACCGAAATTTCATACAGTGAACGATTATGTCTCATTATTTTAAAAGGGAAAAGTAACAATCTCTTCCCAGCCCATCTGAAAATGCCAAACAGATTTTCTTGTCTCTCAGTTAAACCATGTAAAAATCCTTTTAGAATGTGCACCCTGTCGCGACAATATCACATACGCAGTACATCAACCCACTGTTCCCGGTAGAGAGACGAGACTCGTTCAGAGACGTGAGCGAAAGGGCCATCGGCAATGAAATTTATGCAAAAAATTACATGAGGACAACCATTTAAAATAAACAAAGGGGATTTACTGTAATGAACTGTTACTGTACTCATGAGTGAAGAGAAGAACGTAATTGTGAGTTGTGGTGGGTGGCTAATGTCCAGACCGTGAGCGGAGATATGTAGAATAGCCTACTGAGTGTAAGTGAGGGGGATCTGCTGTCATTTTGTGTCATTGCTAAACAGGCATCGCTGTAAAAGGAGGGGAGAGAGAGAGAGAGAGAGAGAGAGAGAGAGAGAAAGAAATAATGACTTCTTTGTTATACAATGTTTTTGTGATATTTACAGAAATTGTGCAGGTTTTTCGGGGGGTTGGAAGGGATTATATTTTTCCCCATTTAACATAATGGTAAATTGGCTCCATATTTCCATTTTTCACTATTAAATTAAGATTTTCAGAAACATATTAGGAATATAAACTGGAGGATAGGTGTATATGTAAATTAGAAGCAAATGAGGCAGAACGAGTGGAGAGTAAAGAGAAGAGGAAACAGCTGAGGGTACACCAGGGGCAACTATAGCACCTACTACACTTTTTTTGGACTCGCTTCAAATAATTTTTTTTATACTGATTTTTCACAAAAATTGAAAATTCCATAAAACGATTCATAAACTGAAGGGTGCCTGTATTTGAATAAATGCTTTTATGATTTTGTATGATGGCAATCGTGCACCTTCTACGACAGCCAACATCCTTCACATAAATGTATTTTTTTCTAAAAACTTTAATTTGCGTATAAATGCTCTACTGAAAAACACAAAACATAAAAAAAAAAAATGAAAAAATGTGTTGGGTGTTACGTTAAATTTGACGGGAAATGTATTAACATCAAGTAGTGGATAGCACAACAAAATCTGTCTTTACGTCCATGGGCAGCAGGTGGCGTAGTGGTTAAAGCGCTCTCCTTGCAAACAAAGGGTTTGAGTCACCACTCCTGCTGTAGCAACCTTGATCAAGGTACTTATCAAAATACTTTGAGAAAAGTATGATGTAAACCAATTAATAAATGCAGCTTTCAAAGGGTCTGAAATATTTTCACTACCCAGCTGTTTCACATACAAGTTTAAAAATACTTTTTTTTCAAAGCAGAAATTACCTTAACATTTCAGACGCCGCCTTTTGATGTGCGCTCATTAAATGGTCGTCTCTACTCCACACCGTGAGCTCGCCCGCGTTACGAAATCGCCGGCAGTCACACAGCATCCTCACACCACCCGCGTGGCCAGGACACAGTGAGTTATGCTGTGTATATGTGTGTGGAGGGGGCTGGTGGCTCCACAACTAAAGTAAGCATGAATGCTCCCCGGAGCATCTACCGCGATAACTCGTAAAATTATTTAATTCCTTAGTTAATTCTTTTTCTAGTTAGCAGTATAACTTTTGTATATAATCATAATAAAAGCCTTGATCGCAAGTAAAGCTGCAGCAAAGGATGGAGCTTGAATTGACACCCATCAGATTATAGGAGCCACCTGCTGCCCAGAACGACCGCTTTTAATGTTTTAAAAGATAGCAGCTTAGTTTTAACAACAAAGTGGATATTTTTATTAATCTGCCATTATTTACAGAAAATATTGCACAGTATTTTCAAAAATGCACTGGCTATATTTTACATTTCTTCCCAGTCAGCCTACCCATGTGTCAAATGGTGACTGAACCAGCAACTTGGATCTCATTCTTTAAACGCCTTTAAAAATAAACATGGCAGAGGAATTCGTGAGTAGCTGGTTATAGGGTCGCGTCCCCAAAAATAGTTTTTGTTATCGTATTCCAAAGAGAGCTTCCTATTCTTAATTACATTTTAGCATGGCACTTTTTTAATTAGAAAAAAATCCAGTTTTTCTGCATACTTTGTGTAAAAAAGGCTGCAGGTAGAACAGTGGTTACAGCTGCTGGCATTCAGTTTGAATCCGTTTCATGCTGTAGCACTCTTAAGATACCTAACCCAAATTAACTGAGTAAAAATTACTCATTTTTGTATAAATGGGTAAATTGGTGTATGTGGCATGCAAAGTTATGTTTAAGACACTTTGGGAGAAAGGGTTAGTAGGGCAAAGATTTACAAAACTATGAAACCACAGCAGATGCCAAAATCCCGATGAAATTGGAGGCAATTTCAGGCACACAGTGTGTGTTCTTCCCATCGAGTAGCTGCTGCCTTCCGCCCCCCTGGACTCACACAACCCGAGCCCATGACCCCCGAGGAGAGGCGATAGCAGGGTTCCGACAAGCGAAACCGGATTCCAACCCAGGAATCGGCCAGTGAGCTACACACAGAGCAGCGCATAACCTCCCGATGAACAGCATGCGTGCGCATCTGCGTGTTCTCGCTCTAATGACCCGCTGAAGGTAGGGCGCTCCGTCTTACTCTCTTGCTCACACGCGCACGCCACTGGAGACGGTGTTCGCTGCCACCAGTGTATCGGATCGTCGTACCTCATTAGACAGACATCTCCTGCTCAACTGGCACGCTTGCACAGAAAGATACACGGCGAGGTTCCAGCTTCAGCCCCTGCATGTGTGTGCGTAAGACAGGCGGTGACGGATTTATTGAAGTGACAACATCTTGTTGGCCACTAGTCGAGGGACCTGCTAGCAGACTGCAAGGGGCTGATGGGGGCAGAACACCCTTACTTTTATGACTGGGCCCCACTGTGCTTTCTGTCACTGTGTCACTGTGCCACACATCCAACAGGTCCAAAGAGGGGGAATTCATTATCCCTTCATTAACTTGGAGTGTAAAAGCCCCCCCAGCGCACACACACACACACACACACACACACACACACACACACACACTTTAAATGTCATTAGGGGAGTCAGCCTGCACAGGGGGTAATGAGATGTCAGCATCATCTGGCTTCAAACACCTCTCATCACGCCTCCTGTCATCGCGGCCTCTGCCCAGGAACCGCAGTGTAACAGCAGGCACAGCAAGGGTGTTATCACCCCCCCCCCCACTGGAATGCAGAGGATGGCTTTAACTGACAATACATGTTACACGACCCTCAACCACCTCCCATCACTCAACACTAGCGCCACCTCCAGTCCGTGTTTGCCATCCTCAGTCCTGGAGCTTGCTCTTCCACCAGAGACTGCAGGAATGGCATTTGGAGGGGACATCTCCGTGTCTACATCCATTTTCTCGGCAATCGACTCTGGGAGCTTTAGTGTTATCCCTGCGTTTTGTACCACATGGCAATGCGCTGGGTTGGTATTCATTAGAGACACCCTTGTACCCAAATTCACAAAAGAACTATCCATCATCTTCAGTCACTGGCCAGCAGAGGAAGGGGGTGTGGAACCACATCCCAGAACCACGGCTGAAGGACGTAGCGTGACGGGATGTCGACAGGTCACTCAACTTCTCAACCACCGGGTCCGCCGGGTCTGCGTTGCTAGGCAGCGCTGAAACCTGAAGTCTGAGGTGACACATCGGAGGACGTTGTTACAAACAATCTTCGAAGGCCCGTCCAGGCCAGTCCCCCCACGGATCTGTCAAACGTTCAGCTGGGTAGATATCAACGTCCTCCTCACCGCCTCACACAGAGGCCTCAGTCCAGTCAGCCACTCTTACAGGAACATTTCAGCACTAAACTGTTTACAGTTAGTAGAGATTTAGGGACAATGGTTACATGGTGCCGCTTCGCTGACCAGGGTTTAGGAAACCCACCCTGTGTTGGTGGTAATGGTCCAGCGAGGCTGGAGAATGTGAACAGCATCAGCTCTCACCACCTCCACACACATGGCCCTCCCAGAGAAACACCAGCAAGAAGCCAGACCCTTTGGAAAACATACCGTCCAAAAAACTGAGGATTATCAGAACCCCGGGGGAACCAGTAGGGCAGCAGCTCGCTGATCCTACTTCGAACGGCAATGGTGATTATTTTTAGCCACCTTCTATATGAGCTCGCATAGCACGGATTTTTGGATAATGGGTTTAAGTGTGAATGAGTGTGTATGTGTGTGTGTGTGCGCGCGCGTGCGTGCAGACTGACACCCCATCTAGGTGGACGCTGTCTTGTGCTGTCTCCAGGACAGACTCAACCACCATGACCCTGCACTGGAAAAGCGGGTGACAAAAATGTTTAAAAATTAAACGTGAAACATCACCTTGAGCTTCTGCTGAGTGTAAGACAGTGAACTTCTCCACCCACGAGGAAAGACTTACAGCTGATACTGAACTAGAGCATTTATTCATTTAGCAGATGCTTTTCTCCAAACTGACATGCAATTATTCACCCATCTATGAAGCTGAGTAATTTTTCCTGCGTCGGTCCAAAGTGCAATGTGAACCCGAACCTTTAAAGGCCAACAGCAGAAGCTATAACCACAACCCCTAGCGGTGGCTCTTCAAAGTGCTAAGAAGGTCCATAGAGCGAGGAAGACCCTCAGATCCGACGCACTGAAGCACAGCAAAAAGACCCATGAACCGTGAGGATGACACCTGCCTTCTGCTACCCAACTGCGTGTGATATGCATAATTTAAGGTTCTTAAACTTGAATGCAAGCTGGAGGCATCTGACAGCGAAATCAATCAGTGTCGTGCGGACAGTCCTGTCCGGCCCATTTATTACAAGCTGTAAACGCGAGCTTCCCATCCCAGCCCGCAGGTATAAATCGCTTTATTGTACTTTTTTAACCACATTGTAAAAAGCCTGGTTTACTGCATCTCAGCATGTTTTCTCTGACCTTGGGAAGGGAGAGTTTGAGGCTTTCTTCACTTCTCCACCACCAGTGTCTTGCTGTTTCTTTTCTTTCTGATAAGTCGTGATAAGACAAGGGTGGCAGAGTGGCATAGCAGGTAGCACCGGATCTTTGCAGCTCCTGGGCTGTGGATTCAGACGTGTCTTCAGACCCGGCGCGGTCTGTGTGAACCGTTCTCCCCATGGTTGCACGGGTTTCCCCCGGGTACTCTGGCTTCATCTCACGCGAAATGTGTTTCAAGTGGATGTGACGCTAAACTTCCCATAGTTGTGTGAATGATTTTGGGTGATTGTCCTGTGGTAGACTGGTCTCCTGTCCAAGTGAAGGACCCTGGACAGGAAACACACTGTTCACATAGGTCTAAATTAGAAGGAAGAAGAAAATACGTACCCAAACGTTTTTGGATACCTGAGCATCACACCCATATGTGCTTATTGAACATCTCATTCAAAACCCATGGGCATTAATATGGAGTTGTTCCCCCCTTTGTTGTTATAACAGTCTCCACTCTTTTTTTGAAGGCTTTCCATCAAATTTTGGAACGCTGCTGTGGGAATTTGTACTCGTTCAACCACAAGAGCATCGGTGAGGTCGGGCACGGATATCGGGTGAGAAGGCCTGGCTTGCAGCTGGCGTTCGAATTCATCGCAAGGTATTCAGCGGGGTTGAGATCAGTGCAGGCCACTCAAGTTCTTCCCATGTGTTTACGGAGCTTGATTTGTGCATGGGGGGGCACAGTCATGCTGGAACAGGAAAGGAACTTCATCCCCAAACTGTGGCCACAAAGCTGGGAGCACGCAATTGTCTAGAATGTGTTTGTGTGCTGTGTGGGTGCGGCTGAAACAGCTCAGCTCACTCATTAGCAGGGGAGTCCACATACTTTTTGGCTATAAAACGTATGAAGAGATGAACTATACAAAAATGGCCCCATCCAGATAAACCATGGGGAACAAAGCAGATCATTTCCTTAGGGCCAAACAGAACTTTCAGAATCGAACACAAGGATGGAGTCGTTCTAACCCTCCACACAAATGAGAATGTTATATCACCCGTCTTCTTCTCAGCTGTTTAAATATTGCCAGACGGAAAACCGTCTAACAATTGGCACGTACTTGTGTATCAAACACTGAAGGTTTCAGGGAATTCTCCCAAATCCAACTTGGACCAAATCTAAAGGTAAGGGGATTAATTGAGAAACGGACTGAACAAAAAAGAAATAACTGGTCTCCTCAAACTGCCTTATTTGTTTGGAAGCCACCTTTCTGCACGAGGCAGGGTAAATTTAGCCGCCACATCTGCTGTTCATGTTAATAAACTCCTTCAACAAGTTTTTGAAGTTTTTTTTTTCTTACCCCCTTTTCCCTTCACAAAACAAAGACCTTTTCCAGAATTGGCAGGCTGCTGTGAAGTCAGTTCGCAACCGAAAAGGAAAACTCATTAAACTAAAGGTGAATTAGCAGACTTCTCCAAATTTAGCATGCGGGTTTATTCCCAAAATACCCTCGGCCACGCGATGCCTGGGAAGACCTGCTAGCGTCCACTTGATGCGGCTGACGGACTCAGTTTCACACGATTGCACCACCCCGGCAGTGAATGTTGGAAAGAATGGGTCACCCTGTCTGATGCATGCCAGATCATAAAAAGGCTTTGCCACAGGGAATTACCATGTGCATCCTGGGAATGCCAACATGAAAAGTGCAAGAAGGAGAGTAGAGGCTTTGGAATGTGAATCCCGTCTTTAACAACCTTGAGGTAGACTCTCAACCTCCACAAACATCTAAGAAAAAAATGTATAAAAGGATCTACAAATGAATATACAGTAAGCACTAGGAAAATTGCTTGAGTGTAATACGTCACACAGATGACAAAAGTGTGGCCAAAAAAGGTGCCAAATGCTTTATAAAAACCGGATCATTGTGAATATTATAGCACTGAGCAGCCCTCTTACCCTGGTGTACCCATTTATACACTCTGCCTCATCAGTTCAGGGTAAGGACCTTAGTGAATGACCTGTCCTGTTCTCTCTGGCTCAGAATGGCAGGCCTCATGAGCAGGGACTGTTCCCCGCCTTCCCCATGTGTTTAGCAGGAAATACGGTTAACGCTTAACCCTGTCCAGTGGCTTGTCTTACCCTGAGCTGCTTGAGGAATCCTGATACGAGCAGCAGAGAACCATATGGACCTGTGGTCATGGGAACTGTGCTTATTAGCAAAAGTTTAGCCATGGCTTCAATTCATAAGGGTGTAAATCGTTTGAATATTTGAGTAAAGTAGTTTACCTGGCTGCTTCAGGAAACCTCCGGCCGCATGCAGACAAAAGTGATGTAATCTGCTTACTGTAGCACTAAATTATGTGTGAAAAGAAGAGAGCATTTCACTGTCAGCTCAAACTTTTACCGCTTATCTTATTTTATAACATACATTTTATTTATACTTCTTCTAGTTAAAGACCCCCATTTATGTCCGGAAGGTTTTCAGTTCAAATTAAGGAGTCTTGCTGTTGAACCCTTGGAAAACACATATTAAATATTATATTAAATATAGAAATAGCTGTATTAAGACCTGTATAAACAAGTCAATTTTGCACTGGATTACACTGGATGTCTGCTGTGTGAATAAAATGAAGAATTCAACATTTTTCCTTCCCCGTTTGAAGCACACTAGGATAGCCTATCTGTCTGGGCCTGGGCTCAGCTGCAGGGCAGGATCTGCTAGGAAGGAGCTGCTTTTATGTCTCGATAACAGCTGAGATTGCAGCGGGAACTTCTGCAGAATCTGGAGAGTCCATTGCGGGCTGAGGCTTATTGCCCAGTTCCTCCGCTGCAGCGCGCCTGAGCCCTCAGCAACAGCGAGGGCCCGCGGCTTTGAAAGCATGCTCAGCAAGAGCGCCCCCTCTAATTACCGCCGACGTCTGTTTCTTCTGCACGTTTTGCTAGAAAATGTCATTTGGAAGCGGTGGGGAGGCAGCAAGGATTTCCAGCGAACGGCATTCCAAGATTAATAAAAGGGATGCCATCGGGAAGTCTGCACTTCGCCACAGATTATAAGGGGAAAGGGAATGGGAAAATGCAGATAAATCAAATATTTCTCCAGTTTTACAAGGGGCTGGAAAATTCGCAGACGAATAGCACGGCTAGACCTGGTTCTGTACAGTCCTGTACAGTCCTTGTGGTGGGATGAAATAGATGGACGGAGGGCAGAAAAAAAAGCTGCTGTCTATCCAGAGACAGGCAACGTTTCTCGTACGCACTGGGAAGCCACACCCAGGTCCCACCTCTTTACATGAAACCCCACCAAGCTACACCCACAGAGACGAGACCCCTCCACATTCAGCCCAGCTCCTCCCTTCCCTATGCTGCCCCGCTCATCTCCACAGAGGCTCCATCGTTGCTGTACAGCCTGACCCTGCACCCATTAACAGAAAGCGTCATCACCGTCTAAATAATCAGACCGAACTCACACATTCCCACATTCTTCTGGAATGTGATCACTGTCTCCTGCGTCCTTCTAAAGCAGGACCCACTCTGGTCCTCAGTACCATTTTATTAAACACCACGTACACTCATATACATACACTACACGCATACACATGCCGTGTATATATGGTTGTTATAGACTTCATAAAGTTTCTCCAAGCATGTGAACAGTAAAGTGGTTCATTTATTTCAGCCACATAACAAGATTTTATCGCCGAATTTCTTCATTGCGACATCCCTATTAGCTCCAGTGTGAGCTGCGCTGAAAGCAAAGCTTATTCCTCCGAGGTTTGTTTTTTAATGGTACTTGCAGTTGCTTATTTAGCATCGAGACCGGGGTTCCCTCTAATTCATGGGGAGTCTGAAATTTGCCCAACGGTCTTGGTGCAGCACCACGGGGCTGCGCTGCAAGACCGGTCATTATTAAGGTAACTGATAATCTTGTAGCCAAACACAGTAAGTTAGCATGAAAAACCACAGCTGGTTATTCTATAGCCTCCTCCCCTGCTGGGTGTGTTTTCGTCAACTAAGAGAAAGGGCCTTCTTCAACATTTCGATGTGGCGGAGCGGTATCAGCTGCTCACCTTCCACCAGAAGGACCAGGTTCAAATGCTCACCTCCTGCTATAGGACCTTAGAATAAGGTTCATACTCTGAACAGATGCAGCAAAAATGGCTCACCTCTATAGACAAGTGGAGTCACTTGCCAAGTAGCTTAGTTGCTTTTAGAAAGGGGTCAGTTAAATGAATAAATGCAAAGCATATCAATGCAAACTCTCAGAACCCACCCATGACTGAAGGTTCTTTGCTCGAGTCTACTGGCACAATGGATCCTGTTCCTGCATTTCCACCAGCATTCAAAAGCGACTCAGACACTTCAGACACAAGACCTTCCATCCACTCACCCCAATCTCTGATTTATCACAGCAGCCGAGTCACTGGTTAGAAAACAACTGTGGGTCACGACCGGGATTCTTTTCATCTTCATTGCGTTGGCCTGAGGGGTGAGAAAACCCCTCGCCTCCTCCTGCGAATTGACTGAAATGTTAAGATGCTCAGTTTGTTTGGCCTGGCACCGATACTGCGAGACCTCTGGTGCCCGTGCTCCCAGTGTGCCCATTAATTCTCCAGCTGTGCAACCCGCTTGGCCAACTTGAGTGTCTCTACATTCCTCGCTCTCCAGGTCCACCCCACCCCCTTCTCATTAGACCCCCATCGGTTGCTGATTCACTCATTCACACATCTGATTCCAATAAGGAAACCTTTCCCTTCACGCCAGGAGCAGAGTGAAGATCTCAAAGGTGTAAGCAAATCTACTAAAGCAGAAAACATAATGCACAGCTCTGACCTGCTCACGCGGCTGTACACATTTGGTGGACGGTTCCCCCAGATGTTCTCACCTGCAGCTCCATAATACAGGGGCACCAGGGTTCATGAAAGATGAGCTCGCCTAGTTGTGATCCAAGAGCGTATAAGCCTACATTTGGGACATTAACCCAGACACTCGGAAGTCCCACCTCAACAACAGCTCATGAAGTTGCATAGTGCCGAGTTTAACCATGGTAAAACGAAGGTATGCCATATGTGAGCCGCAGCATCAGTCAGTGAAGCTGCCATGGCCAGGACCCAACACCGTTCACAAGAGCATAGAGTTTGGTCAAGGAGAAATGTTTTGGACACTGCTGGGCTATAAATACAAAGGCACGGCTGTGGCGGTACAGGCGGTAAAAAGCAGCAACCTTCATTAAAATGTAGCAGATTTACCGCGTAAATGGCCTACAGTAAATGTGCCATTTGACTAAAGAATTTATAATAGCAATAGCAGCAACACAAATATGTTCTGCAAGCAAAGGATAATGGCGGAGACAAAACGTCGCAACACAGAGAGGCAAATTTGTCTTTTTTTTTTTTTTTTCAGTTAAAGGGAAAAAATTAGATCAGAATAAACAGCAGATGGTTTTTGTGTTTTTAAATGGTTTATGACACTTACTGTGAAAATCTGCTTTGACCCCAATAGCCCTTTGTGCTTTCTCCTCTAACCAAGGGGAGATAAGTACACTGGACCCCTTCCTTTAACAACCGCCCCCGCAAAGCAACCAGGAGGTTTAATCTCCCATCGCAGCAGTAGCCTGTAATCACAACCCCAGAGACCGCAGTGCCAAAGGGCAACATGAGTCATTTAAGTGCTATTATGTTTTTATTACATTCCTCATCCCATTACACTGGGATCCCTGCATTCCTTACATTTTACATACAAGCCAGAGACACAGTGGTCGTTGTATATAATGTATAGTGTACAGCATATAATATATAGAGCATAGTGACAGTGTAGAGTCTATCGTGTACAGTATTATTAGGGATGAGGTAGGAAGACCACCTGAAATGCTCAGACAGAAATAAATCCAGGATTAATGATTTAAATGTGTCCTTGAATTTAATTGCTGTTTAAAGAGTAGAGCAGTTCAGCGCACAAAGGCAGAAGAGGTAAATGGAGCCCAAACAGTGGCAGGGACATAAACCAAGCAGAATGTTCACAGTCTTAAAAGCCAAAAGTCCATTTGGTTAAAAGTGTTGGAGAAGCACCTTTGCTCAACTCAATTTGGGTTTACCGCAGCTGTGGAAAGTAAGATACTCATATGGAAGAAGCTGAACAGAAAGGTGAAAGCAAAGCGACCAACAAGCGACCCTGCAGACCCGACTGCCTGTAGAACCCAGTCTCACAGGAAACGCAGAAGTGATTGTGACGGATGCTATGATGCAAATTTACGTAGCTTTTAGGTGACCTGGAGGGAATTGGTTCTAAAAGATGGGTTTTGACACACCTTTTGAATGCTAAAAAGGGATTCCAGAGTTCTAAGGCAGAGAGGGAACTTCTGAACCAAAACCCAGAACCTGCCAACTACATCCCCTTATGAAGGGAATGATTGGGTTCTGATGGTTTCAAAGTTTGGATTTTTTTGCCAGTCTTGTAGGCTATGACCAGAGTATTGACCTTGACATGTGCAGCCAGAGGAAACCAACCAAGAGATGAAGAGGGGAGACACATGGGAACAAATAAAACTCATGGATCAGTCAGAGAAGCACTATCACTAGGAGTTGCTGCTTGGAGCTCATGAACAAAAACTACACTCCAGCTTGTGGTCTCACATCTTACACGGATGCCCCACCTCTGCCCTCACTGGTGTGTGCTAAAATCGGGCCAAACACGCTCCAGGAGTGCTGAATACAGCACACGCAGAACCACGAGTGCAGTGCTGTACTGCCGATTCCACATTGTGAACTCCTGAGCTGGCAATCGCAGGCTTCCTGCCTAATGTGAGCTTTTCCTTCACTCCAGACACATGTTGTGGCATATTTATGGGCCTCAAGAGCTGGGACAGCAAAAGGGAAATAAGCTGCCCAAGGCCATGTTGACCGAAGCTGCTGCATCAAGATCTGTCCTAGATGAGCACCTCAATCGAAACTGGTTGGTCGGACTCTGATTCCACACTGGCTGCGGCCGACCATAGAAACTGTTTTTCGATCCTGCCTCCTATTGCTGTGTGGCACAGCCATGGTTGGAAATGATAAATTCTGTTAGATCTCAAGGTACGAGAGACTAAACATTCATGAGTGCTCTCCAGTTCCATCCCAGGTGACCTGGGAGGGAGGTATCCATGGGTTAACCTCTGAGCAAAAATGCCCCAGGGAGATGACAGGGCTTTTCATCCCGACATGGGTTTTGTATTTAAAAATCCAAAGGCTTGCTATACAAATGACTCTGCTATAGCTGTGTTCTTTTTACTCTGGTATCCCATCATTTTCCTGACTCTGTCCAGAGCTCTAGATAAAGGGGAGTCGGCCAATTATCTACATTCCAAGGTCCGAGCTAGAAGATAAGGTGGATCGTCCAGTCAGCTGCCTCTTCTCAGAGTTGAGAGGGGTTCATTTATGCAAAGCGACCAATGAAGCTGCCATGCTTCACCCTTTTTGTTTAGCACTGAGTTTCCAGAAAACCCCATTTCAACCCCATATCTGGTTCGGAGGTAGGTGGGGGTTACCAATCCCCCGCTTCTCAGGAGCCTTAACCGCTCCCCAGGTTATGTGATACTAGCTCTCACTAAAATCATTAAAAATGTAACGCCTGGTATCTGACCATAGCCCCTATTCAGACAGGTGGATGCTTTTTCAGTACAGGGTACCTATGGAGCAACAGCAGGGCTCCTTTTGATAACTGGCCTGTTTAGATACAAGAACACATCCTTAACCAAGTGCGGTCGCTAAACCAATCAACTTACCAGGACCAATGACAAACGTGAACAGTATGCTTCTCTAATGCGGGCCTCATATGGACTATGATCTGAAATATGACATCCATTTGCACACGCATGCCTGTGGACGCATGCAAACATAAACAAATCTGTCTCTTTTTTAAAAACGTAGGCCAAGCCGTGCTAGCTCCGGTCCTCCATCTTGTTTTCGCTCACGTTCAGATCAACAGCAGCTGCTGCGCTTATCGGTTAATGCGTCCTCTACCTTCGGCACTTTCAGTTCGCCAAGCGGTCGACATGAAAAGGTGAGCAAAATGACAAGAACCACAGCTGAGTCACAGGCCCAGTGTTGTGCATCAAAATAAAGGAGGTAGCAAACGTGCAAATGGACTCTAAGCGGCACCTTATTGTGCAGTCAATGCACGGTCAAAGAGTTCTGTCCCTATGTCCACATTGTAACCACAACAATGCTGTAAAGTCAATGTTCTACAAGATCTGCTGCAATCTCCACCTCCTGCTGTAGTACCCTTGAGGTATTGACTATGAAATGAGAAAATAAAATTAAATACACTGAAAATTAATCTGAGTTGCGTGTCGCTTTAGAAAAAAGCATTTCCAAATGAATGAATGTGAACATGAATGTAAAATGACACAGTTAATGTGCAAAGTTAATATTTGTGTGTAAATAATTGCATAAACTCAGCATTTTAATTCTGGGAAGTTTCAACTGAATGAAAAATATGTTACTGTATATATAGTAAGTATGAAATAAATAACTAGACTTTCCGAACTGATGGGGATGTGCCTTCAGGTGGACTGAGATTTCATCATTTAAATGTTGCATGTAGTTGAAATGTCTTCATCTGAGAGATCAGAAAATAGACTTTACTTTTCTATTCACACTGCCAAATGAGGATTTCCATTTTTTTCTATCAGGAAATAACCTTTAATTTTAACTTAACTTTTGTAGAAAAATGAGGTCTGACTCACCAAATGATACTAGGGATATAAACAGGCCAAATACTATAACGTGGTTCATTAATATACATTGAGGGATGCGAATGACGATGTGCCGTACTGAATGTGATCCAGTCACATCCCCCTTTGAGCCTGAAAACCCCTCCAGAGGAAAAGTGTCCCTTCTGCTGGACCCCAGGGGTGGTAGGAATCCATTTTCCCAACCCGCACCGGATCATGAATCCGTAATCCCCCACAAATCTCCTTTTCCTTGTCCCAGTCACCAGTCAGCCCAGCTGCTGCACTCGATGTCCAGTGTTGCTCCAGCAGAGAGGACTCCATGGCCCTCATTGTCCATCTGCTAACACAGGACATGGAGTCAAGACTTGGATTGGGGTGGGGGGGGGGGTCTAACAAACACAATCAGCTTTGTTTGTATTTGCCTCATGGTCCAAAATCCTATTGGATTTACATTCTATCTATCTATCTATCTATCTATCTATCTATCTATCTATCTATCTACCATCTAATTTGTTTTTCAATACTTGCTTATTTTGTGTTTTATTCATCACCATGGATACTTGTCCATGGCAGGCCGGTCAGATTCCTGCAGATGAAAGGACAGTGCTGCTCACCACAGAAAAGGACAACACGGCACAGGAGGTCCATCTCCTTTCAGCATCATGGTGTACTTGAACATTTGCACATTTGCTGTGAGCTAGCAGGGCAAGCAAGCAGGGCGAGAGAATGCGCGTGGTGCGTGCCAGACCCCCCTGGGGTGTCCCTAGCATCTGGCTGCAAGTGCTGCGCAGATTCAGGGGAGCAGTTACAAGTAGCAACAGTCACAGGACCATGAGTCCGACCCACTAACCCACTGGCCTCCGTGTAGCTTTTGGACCAGAAGGTGGGGGCAGGGAGAGGCAGAAAACACCCCGGCAGCGGGAATCTGATTTCACCTGACGCAGCAGGTGAGGTGGCGGAACGCCCAAACATAAACACTCCGCCAGGGCAGTCGAAGGCTGCGTAAAAGCAGGACGGAGCTGAGACTGCAGCCTTGGAGGACCAACACTGGCAAAACTTGGTGATCCAAGCTCAGCAGACACTGCACCAAACAGGGTGTGGTGCATGGATGCTGGGGACCTCGTGTCCCACTTGGCCCCAGGGTCCCACTGGCTGCAACCAATGTCTGCTCTATGTTTGCTGCTGTAGCCTCAAGCAGTTTCCTTAGGGCGTAATAAAGTTTTCATTCATCCATCCATCCATCCTTCCCTCCATCTGTTCATCCAAGTATTAACCCTTTCACCGACACCAAACTCATTGCACACTATCACCAGGGCCAGACGATTCTTAACCGCACAAATGTACAGCCAGGTGCCCATATCTGCACTTCCTTATTGCGTCAAAACATTCTGTCGTTTCACTTATGAAAATTTGCTGGGTTTTTTTTGCCGTGGTCTAGTTTTCCAACAGACGAACTGAATATGTAGATGAGTTCGCTGCAGAACCCACACAGTTAACACATCCAGCCGACTGTTGCGGACCCCGACACTGAGCTGCGTCTCCCTCGCGCGCTGATGCTCAGCCACTGCTGAGTATCGATCCCCGCTTCCCCAACCTGTCCGCCCTTTTCCATGCTCATTATGGGATGTGTGCACTAAACTTGGCCTTTGAGTCTCTGCTCTGTGGCGATTTGATCTATCGCCAGATTTGCGTACATGTAAACATGCCATGCGATAAATATAAATTCAAGGGCCCAGTGGGCTGAGCTTCCGCATCAGGGAAGGGGAAGGAAATGATATTGATATGAAAGCTGTGGGTTCAAATCCTTAAGGCCTCTGCTTTAACCTTCAGCAGGGAACTTAACCTGAATGATTTTATGGTGAAAATTTGTCAGGTTTGAAATGTTCTAAGCCACAGTATGACTATCATTCTTCATAACATTCATTTATTCATTTTTTCCTTTTTTGTTTCTAAAGGAACTTATGAGCATCAGATTTAAACCTTTAGCTATTTATGCATTTACAAAATGGGTCATTTTTACTGTGTCAGTGCAGGGTATGCACCTTCATCAAGGGTACTGCAGGGGGAGGTAGGATTTGAACCAGTGTCCTTCTAGTGGAGGCCCTAACTAAGGTGACTTCTGCTGCCACTGTTGATCAAAATTCACAACAAATCAACCACAAAAACAGGGTAAGTCATATCTGCACTAAAACTGAACGAATATCTGACGTCTTAGAACTCACATACAACTGCACCATTGACCAGGATAAGCAGTTAAAGATAATGGATGGATGGATGGATGGATGGATAAAGACTTAGAAAGCAGAAAGGGTTCCTCTTCTGGACCACAGTATATTCACATACTGATTTGTTTTTTCCTCCACAATCCAGACACATATTCATGTTGATTTGGCTTTTATGTCAAAACCCTGCAGATACCCAGCAACTGTTTCGAGGGCCCCTTTTGGTACCCTGGCTGATTGGAAACGGGAGAAAAGGGGGGTGAGCTAGCCGGCATAGCCGTGTTGGGCAAACACATCCATCAATGGTGGATCGGGGCCAGCTGGGAGCAGATGTGCGCTCATCCCCACCGTCCCGCTGGAGCGCAGAACTCTCACAGGCCTCGCTGTCTGCGAGTCATTTCCATTCCTTCAGAAGGCAAACCAAGGCAGGGAAAATGTTTCCAAGGACCGGTGCACAGAAGACAACCTCTGGCATCCCTTCCTGGTTCAAATGTGCCCCGTAACCGCTAAATATGTGTGTTCTCCCAGGCGCGTGTTGCCTCGCCAACAAGGCAAGCAGTGAGGAGTGAGAAAGCAGAAAACGGGGTAATATCTGAGTAAAACTGGGAGGACAGGCACCCAGTAACATCGCTGACTTTAAAATCTGTGACTATGCAATAATGTAAATGGTTAAAATTCCACCAGCAAGTCAGCATTCAATAACAGAGTTTGAGCTAGGCCTGTACGGACTTCTGGACTCAGAGTTTACAGGTTTGAATTAAGAAAGTGTACTTAAACTTTTGACTGGTGCTGAAAATTGCTAAAAAAATATATATTGCTGACTTAGGGGGGCAGCAGGGGGTGCAGTGGTTAGACCTGCCACCTTTGGACTTCAGTTTTGAATCCTCTCTTCTGCTGCAGTATCCTTAACCAACATTCTTACCCTGAATTTCTCCAGTACAACACTGCCCTGCTGCACACCTGGGTAAATCATAGTAAAGTACCTTCACATTGTAAGAAAAATTTTGCCAGCTTAACCAAATGAATATGTGGTATAACTGGGAAAGGTAGCTAAGGGGTCTCAGGTGGGCTGCAAAATCACCCCATAACCCGAAATATCTAACACATCCTTTTCTATGACATAATTCACACCACAGGATAAGCCCGCCCCTATCCGGTGACAACCTCAAACGTATTGCATGAACCAATAAAGGAAAATTCTGTGAATGTGCTACCAAAAAAATTGGAAATCGAACATTGTGACTCCGTCTGCTTGGTTCCGTGGAGCTCAGATGAAGGCGTGGGAACTGGAATCATATCTTACCTCTTAAAGGTCTGCAAGTGATCCAGCGTAACATCATAGCTATTCGTGGGCAATCCGTTTCTGGTGGATCTTGAAGCTCCTGGCGCTTGTAACGCCTTCGTCAAGGGACCCCCCGCTGGTCCCCAGTTAAACTGTTATTCACTTTAGGGTGGAGATCTGGATTTGAATCTCCAGAGCACCTCAGCACCCATCTAGAGAAGGCCTGATGAGCTCTAGGTGGGTGAAATGCTTGAGGTATCCTTCCTCTTCTTGCGCAACACGATACCAAGCAGAACCGTGAGGGTAGAACCGTGAGCTCTGTTCCAAGAACGATGTCTCAAAGTGAAGCCGCAGCCCACAGAGTGAGAAGAAGCTGGTGGCACAACGAAGGAAGGACAGAAGAAGCCCCCCCCACCAAGCTGGCATGGGTGCTGTGTGTCGTGCATCGAGGAGGAGCCATAAGCAATGGGTAACCAGCCATGGCCGGACTGCGAGAAAAATGACTCAGACCGACCTCTCACTTCCTGGTGATGGTCACTCAACAGTTTCAACAACGTGGCACATTACCACCCAACATGGGTATTTTTCCCTCTTTACCTGAACATCGTGAAGATGTTCTGAACCTTTGTTTCATCGTGTGGTTGACTCTAACTGTCCAATACAGCCACCCCCTCGCCCACCCCTTAGCCTCACAGTGAACAACCCAGTGCTCCTCTCCTGAGTCTACTTGGAAATGAAGCAGATTTGCTCCTCAAAGTAAAGCACTAAAGACCACAGGACACACTGATAAAACTTCACACACAGAACATATTTGAAAATCGATGCCAATTGATGAAAGATAATAGTCAGGTAAGCAGCACAGAAGAGTCTGTACGTGTGTGTGTGTGTGTGTGTGTGTTGGGGGCGGGGTTATGGATGTGCTATGCAAGAAGACACATGAGTGAAAAGACACGCGCGCACATGAAAGTTATCCACGCTTTTATCGTCACCTTCAATAGATCCTTCATCTCAACTTTTGTCGTCTTCATCGCCACAACCTTCATCACCGCCTTTGAAAGCTTCTTCAAGACAACCTTCAACACCAACCACCCAGCCTTCATAACCATCTTCATCACCACGTTCACCTCAGTCTCCATTAACACCTTTATCACAACCATCACCAACACATTCATCACAAGCTTCTTCAAATCATCGCGTCCCCCTTCATCATTCATCTTCCATCATTCAGCATGAAGCAGTTTCCATTGAGATCAATAGTATGTATCTGCTTATTTATGTATTCATCTGTATATCTACTGGTCTGTCCATCTCTCTACTGAACCCTTCACAAAATCCCATTGAGTAAGTGAAGCTCCTTAAGTGCTACCCTACCCTGGCAGTAGGTGGTGTGCTGGTTAAAGGCATCACCTTGCAATCTGAAGGTCCCTCATTTGAATCCTGCTTCTGCTGCCTTTCCCTCAATTGAGGTGCCTGCCCTGAATTACTGCAGCAAGAATAGCCTACCGGGCAAAGGGGTAAATCAGTGTAAAGTTGCTCATCTAACATAGTAAGTTGCCTTGGTGGAAGGTATCAGGTAAGTGAGGGTTCATGTGGTACCAGAGAACCTGAGCACCGCATTAACAGTTGTTCATCTCAGCAGAACGGAGGCAACACACTGATGATCGCGATCATAGCAGACGATGAGCGGAACAGATGAGTATTCTCATCCTCCTCATCCTTCCCCTGATGCTGGACCCCCGCAGCTCCACTCGAAGCCAGAGCAGGCATTCCCTACCTGTCTTGAAGAAGGGGTCCGTGTCGGAGTCCGGGGGTCCCTCCTCTGCAGCTTCCGCGGAACTCATCATCATTCCTCCCTGCGGTGTCAACAAGAAGAAGAAGAAGAAGAAGAAGAAGAAGAAGAAGAAGAAGAAGCGAGGAGAAGGTGGCGCTCGGTAAATCCACGGGGCGAAGGGTGCGGCGAGGTCAGGGCTACGTCAGCCGCATGGTCCTCCCGATCTCCTGGAGATGATGGAGCGATGATGGGCAGATGATGGTCGGGGGACGGCGCTCCGACCAAGGGCGCCTCTATTGTTCGCGGACGACGAGCGTCGCGCGCCGCAACAAAAGCGGGCTCCTCCTCCGCATGTCCCACGCGCGGGGAGAGCCCACGCAGCAGCAGCAGCCTCGCTCCGTGGTTAAGGCACCGCTCACGCGCCGCCCCGCACGGTCACTGCGCCGCTCCGTTTGCGAGCATCACCCGGGCAGCATCCGCCGCGCGCGCGCCGCCGAGCGTTCGCCCCGTGTGCGCGCTCGCGTCCGTGCGTGTGCGCGCGCGTGATGTCACGGCACTCGGCGAACCGCGCGGTTTTTATTCCCCGCGCGTGTTAATGCGAAACCTTTCATTTCCCCAAAAAACAGACCCCCATTCATTGCGGAATCCGCCCATCGAGGGGGTCGGCGGGGGTTCTGTAGCAGAACAATGAGGCTGCGCTCTGCACCCCCCGCCCCCTCCCGCCGCGCGTCCCCGAGCCTCTCCGCGCGTTCACGCCCCTCGGCGATCCCCTCACTGTAATCGTAGTTACACTGTGTAGCAAAAAAAATAAATAAATAAGACTCAGAATTATGTTGCACAGATTATGGCACGAATATTTTTATTACAGCATTTTTAACATCAATTTAAAATATTGCTAAACATACAAAAACTGTTTTTCATTAGTACAAGTGGCCTAAACAAAAGACACTATGTTTTTATTATTATTATTATTATTATTATTATTATTATTATTATTATTATTATTATTATGTACGTTATCTATAGTGTATCATGCACTGAAATGCTTAATGGTGACATCAACGATAGTAAAAAGCTATAAGAACAAGAGGAAAAAAAGAAAAAAAAGCTTTATTTTGAATAAAACGCGAGAAACGCGTGTAAAAATGTGCACTTTGCAAAAATTCTGTCCGCCTGTCTAGTTAGTTTTGAAAGCAAGGGCCAAGAGAAATAAGTTAAAATGATCTATTGCTGCACAAAAAATGTCAAAGTAAATAAGTGAAAATGTCTGACGCTGCAGACGCTGGAGGAGCTCGGCAAAAAGCGCAGCACAGGTGAGTGCGGAGGACGTTTCTTCTCCTGATGCTACTCACAGCAAGGGTGCGAGCGGTGTAATAAGAAAAAAAAATAATTAAAAAGAAATTATTTGGATCTGAGACGCAGTTTGTAGAGAAATGCCGCCCCCTCGCGGTGTCACGTGATTCCGCAGCGTCGCGTCATACTACGTCACGGCCGTTGCTATGGCCCGGTGACGCCACCCATACACACTCTGTTACTACGGGCACACGTGCTTGTCCATTCATTCAACCATAGTTGTAGGAACGCAACACAAGCAGGACGGGGAAAAGTGTGAAACTCTTTAGCAAACGTGTTTTTACCTTTTCTTGTATACTTTTTGTTTATTAATTTTAAAAAGATTATTGCAATGATTATATTTTTACAACAAATGAAATATGTACTTTTAAGGTAAAGCAGAATGTAACAGAAATGTTTCTCTGTGTTTGCTGTAGGTTACCCAGCATGGCTGATGAGGATAAACATTTTGAAATCCCGACCGAACTTCCAGAAATTTTAAAGCAATTTGCCAAGGATGCCATAAGAACTCAGCCTGCGGACATCATACAGTGGTCCGCATTGTAAGTGTGATGGGTCCTCCTTTCCGCAGGGGTCAAATGATGACAACAAACATGTGTTGCTAAGCGAATAACAATACACAGAACTTTGTATATTGTCAAGGACACTGAAAATGTGCTGGTTTCTTCTTTGTACTTCTTGCCGTGAAGGTATTTCAGTGCTCTGGTTGAAGGGCAGCCTCTGCCAGTGGCCGAACCTCCAGGTCTGGGGGTTGAGCAGCCCAGCGACTTCACACCCGAAATCTTAACCGCCATGCATTCAGAGGTGACGTCCGTCACGAACGAAGAATCTTAAACTCGGCTGATCAGTATTTGCTGAGCTGAATGGTGTGCTGATGTTTTTGTCAAGGGTACAACAGCAGCTTCCCAAAATGGGCTTTTCTTCTACAAAAATTTCAACCAGTAGGGGTGCATGGAAAGTGTAACAACTGAGACAATAACACACTCAGACTTTGGATGATTTTAATACGATTGTTACCACAATGGCACAGTAAAAGCATGGTAAAAGCAAAGTGTCTTGAGAACGTCAGGTTTTCCGTTCATATCCAAGGAGGGGATCTACTGTTGTACCACTAAAATGGGCAGCCAACCTCAGCTGTTTCATTCTGGCTGTGTGAATGGGTTACATGTGAGTTAAATAAATCAATTTGGCTAAAAGCATGGTAAGCAATAAAATAAAATTAAAAATAAAATTAAAAAAAAAAAAACATTTGGTTCCTAGCATTTTTTTCTAATACAAACAATATGTTGGCTGGGGCTACAGTGGCCTGTTAACAATGAGCAGAACTCATATTTACTAGATTAAAAGTTAGAATTTAGGATACAATTTAATATATTTAGGATATCATTTAATCTCTTCATAATGTCCTTTTTTCAGTTTTCGGAGCGGGAAACAGTGAGCAGGGCTGAGGTGGCCAAAATGTGGCGCTCCTTCGGCCTGCCAGATGACCTCCTCAAACAGATCTTCCAGCTGTATAGTTTTGGGGAGCAGCTCAGCTGGATTAAATTCCTGGCTCTGGGCTGCAAACACCTGGGCGGGGTAAAGAGGGCATCTCACATTGGGCAGCAGCGGGAGTTACACGCCAGGGTGGCACCAAACCGCTATGCACGGTTGTCCTTCTAAACCTGTGGCTGCATCATTACTTGTAGCAGTTTCCATCCATCTTGGACTTCTAAATAGATGACTTTCTGTGCATTTCCATGGAAACACTGGGCATCTGACCTTTTTTTTGCAGACACTGAAGAACGCTATGATTCACGCCTGCTACATCCTGAACTCGAACCCAGGCTGCCAGATCCAGGACGCCTGCTTGCCATTTGAAACCTTTCGCTTTCTATACATGTACCTAGCGGCCTTGGATGAGGAGGCAACAGAGGGGCAAATGGAACGGGCGCTAGCCTACCTGGAGGCGCAGGCGTAAGTGAGATGATCTCACATTTTCAAGATGTGAAGTCCTCCCTTCCTGGGGCCCGGGTTTTGGGTTTGAGCATCACTCATCCCCCCCCCCCCTTGCTTTATGTTTCCTGCAGGAATTCGCAAAATGGTACAGTCAAAGTGTCTGACTTCCTTAGCAACCGCGAAGTTCGCCTTGGATAAAGTCACCCTGGCAGGATGCTTGTTACCCCCCACCCCCCTTCCCTGGGTGCCAAGCACTGCCGGCTCTTTGCTGATTCCATTAAATTCAAATAAATCTAACAGGTTCAAAACAAGGCCACTCTTTTTTCTATGAAGCCATCCGAAGCACAGCCGGCCCCCAGCGGACCTGTTACATTTAGCCGTAGTCGATGAGCAGACGCACACCTCCAAAGTGAACCCGTGAGCTCTGACATCAGCAACATTTTCAGTCATTATCGCATAGCTCAGGGGGCTTCACATCGGCAAGATCAACACACTGTGGACAAATTTGTCTTTATTAAAGCAAGACCCCACTTTCGCCAAATGGAAGGATCCTTAATGATGTCCCTTTTGGGTCAAAACGTTGCAGACAGGAGTTCTAATGATTTTGGCAGTTTCTTCATCACTGGGTTTCCTGTACTTGCTGCATTTCTGCATTCCCACACAAGCCGAAGACCCATTTTTATGACAAGTACAACCAGGTTTTACATGCAAAGACGTTGCGTTGAGGACCATTCCAGGATCTGGACTAACTTTGGTTTTTGTAACTCTAGATGGATGTTCATGGATTCGGTTCAGTTAATGTGCCGGGTCACAATATTGTCCCCGGTAACATTTCCATTTCTTTGGGGCAGTAATACAAGGAATTGGCTAACGTTTTCCTATAAAAAGCCAGAGTGACTGACTGACTCCCCACCGTGCAACACAATTGGTACCGCAAGGCAACTTTATTCTTTATCACATGAAAGGCATTTTTACCACTAACACACTATCAATGATAGTTCTGTATGACAGTCGTCTTTCGGTGTATTCATATTTTAGGTTGTGTAAAAATATTACTGTGGGAGAGGCACATTCACTGTCTCACTATTAACTGCTTGTCTTGGTCGGGGTAGCCGCAGCCCAGAGACTTTTCTGGATTTGGGGCACTGGCTAGAAGGGCTATACCCTCGAGGGAGACACCCACGCACTCTTTCACCTGCAGCACAACACAACACAGTGGGCGGCTGAGAGCAACCAGTTAACCTGGAAAACATTTCTTGGGACTGTGGGAGGAAACCAGAGCCCCTGGTGGATACCCAGAAAGGAGGAGAAAAATCTTTCTTTATAGCTATCAACAAAAAAAAAAAAAATCAGTAAGACTTGTTTTACTGTGAGTTTTATCTTCAAGCTACATTAAAAAGAAAAGCAATTGTGTTGCAACTTAAATCTATTTAGTGTAAATGTGGTCACCTGAAGCCTGGTCACCCCCACTCAACATGATTGACAGTTATAAACAGTAACTGGATAAGGCAGTTCAGCTTTCATGGACAGTACAAAATCCCAGACTCAGAAGAGATTTTTAGGTGAACTGATACCTCTGGTGTGCTTTAGTTTGGAATTTTTTTACTGTTTCAGTTTTACTGCTGTTTTGATATATTTTTTTGAATCCAAGAGGCGTATAAAAGGCAATAAAAAGCGTGCTAAATTCTCCACTTTTGTGCTTGGCTTAGTCAATCCTCAGACCATGTACTCCCCAGTGTGCTATAGATGATGATAACCCAAGTCATCTCATAAACACATCCAGCATTCCACATCTTACTGATGACCGACACTCAGGAGCATCAGACACAGCTGTAAACACTGTGGAAGCAAGTTGAATTACATCCCCTGCTGTGATTCCATTTGGTGCTGCTCTTTACTGTAATCTAGTGGCTCCATGGTGAAACACTGATCGCAATCACACTGCTGCAAATAAAAATGTTAGAAAATGGACAAATGCAGTAAATAAGCTAAAAAAATGTTTGTATCTTTGAAAACTCAACAACTTTAGCTGTTTGTAATATAGGAAGCCTGTATGTTATTCGGTTCCTAGCATATTTGTTCCCTATGCAAGAGAAATAAAATCTTACAAATATATGCAGAAACAAAAAATGTTTCCTCTAAGCCTTGCTTATAGTCGGTGCCTATTTTTGAGTCAGTTTGGCCTCATGCTGCACTGGGGGAAGAGTCATGTTCTCCAGCTCTGTGGGCCTTGGAGACAGCTCTCTTGCTGGAGGCTGCTTCTGGCCTGTGGGAGCATGCACACTTGCAGATGGGCCTGCCGAGAGGCCAGGTGCCGGGAAGTAGCAGGCTTCCTCTATGATGCTCGGCCTCCGCCAAAGCGCACGCTCTGCGGGAATATTCCTATTTTA
This sequence comes from Heterotis niloticus, assembly GCA_018136845.1. NCBI lineage: Eukaryota > Metazoa > Chordata > Actinopteri > Osteoglossiformes > Osteoglossidae > Heterotis > Heterotis niloticus. The sequence continues at coordinate 5,143,290 of CM030906.1, forward strand.
AGCACGTTGCGTTATGCTGTCTTCCATCGGGTGCACGTTTTCTCACCCGACTCGCAACTTGAACCCTGCCACCGCCTAAATTTGCAAAATTTACTCACACACCTAAGAAATGTAAAAAAAAAAACTGGTTCCTGACCTCTTTTCACCTCTTTTTTCCCCATAAATTATTGTGAATACACATTTCCATATAAAGTACAGTGTTACACTATATGATAAAAACAAACACATTCTAGACATTCTGTGTACTTCCAGCTTTGTGGCCACAGTTTTGGGAAGGAACTCCTTTCAAGGATTCAAAGGATTCAAAGGTTCATTTGTCATGGGTGAACAACACAGCATGGCAGTATTGTTCCCATGAAAAGTTTTGTTTCCGGGCATCCTCAGTAGTGCAATATGTACATAAATATGTAAAGTATAAATAAGTAAGGTACAGGATAGTCGGGAGAGGAAAACAAATAAATAATAATAAATAAGAGAGTAAACAAATGGTTAATAAATAGGAATAGGTATTTGGGGAAAAAAGATATACATCGGGGGGGAGACACAGCAGCCAAACCAACAGCACACAGCAACCAAACCTACAACCACAGACTAAACCTACAATAACAAAAAGTACCAGAAAATGCTTGTGAAACAGACGGGTTTCCACAGTGGGTGGGACAGGCATACAGACAGACTGACTGACAGACAGACCCCGATCAACTGTTCCCACTGCCCAGGGAGGGGGTCAGTGGTTTAGCAGTCTTACGGTGTGTCCATTTCCTGCTCCAGCATAGCTGTACCCCCTTCCCTGTGCACAAAGTGAGCTCCATAAACACAGGTTTTGCCCAGGTTGGTGTGATGAAACTTGAGTGGCTGCACAGAACCCTGACACCAACCCCACTGAACACCTTTGGGATGAACTGAAAAGCCAGTCGTGAGCCAGGCTTTCTCACCCATTGTCACTGATACTCTTGTGGCCAAATGAACACATATTCCCTAAATCTGGTTAAAAGCCTTCCCAGAAAAGAGGGGACTGTTATAGCAGCAAATGGAGAAAAACTCAATGTTAATGCCCATGGGTTCGGAATGGGCGGTTCAACAAGCAAATATGGGTATGATGGTCAGGTGTCCACATACCTTTGGCCATACTGTGTTCCTATGTACACACATTTTTATAAAACTACACATTTTATTTAATCTGAAATCTCATTTTGCTTATATCACATTCCGACCCAGATATTTTCAAATGAGCACTGAGCACGGAGTGTTTCACAGCCCAGTGTCAGCCAAACGGCCCGGTGCTTAGAGACCTCAACCCGATATTGCAGCAGGATCTCTGGTCTTGGTCCAGGTGCCTCGCGCCAACCAGCAGCACACGACAAATTTGCAGCATATGGAAGAGGACTGAGAGCGACTGCACCCGGGATGCCGGGTCTGGGAAACACGAGACATGCGGACGACCTGGACTTCTGTGGACAGAACAACTGTGAGGGACAGCAGATGTCAAACTGGACAAGCTGTGTGCTCTCTACACTTCGGAGCTGCCTCATCCTCAGATAATAAACAAATAATAAAGAAATAACAATAACACTTGCGATAATAATAAGGAAAAAGCCAAGATGTCTGTAATACTGAGAAATGGAACCAGTTGCTGTGAAATTAAAACCAGAATGAACTGAGCAAAAATATTTTAAAACAAGTGATATTTCATGAACTGCAGCAACATTTTATAATTCATGTCTTCATAATTGTCTCGTGAGTTTCATGTTTGCTTACCCTTTGTTTGACTGCTTTCTAAATAGTACCTTCAATTAATATACTGAAATATTTAAGGAAATCCAAACTGAGGTACTGCAGACTCATTTAAACATGTAAAATAAGGTTTTTGTACAGTTAATAGTATAAATTTGATCTTTTTTTAATATTTTACTGCATACTTTATAATGTAGTTTTCATTTATTTAACATAATAAGCAAGAAAAAGTTTCTTTTGGACTGAAGCATGTATTTTCTTTATATATGTTCAATTTATATGCACAACTACTCATAAGCAAAACAGGGCTGCACGAGGGAAGTCGTAGAACTAAAATCCATGGAAGACTCATCAATAACCTTCACTATGCTGATGGAGCCACAATACCAGCTGAAAGTGAAGATCATGGAAAGATCTGTTGATCAAAGATGACAGTCTGGTAGAACATTGCTGCATGACTTCTCTACAATCCACCTGAAACTTCCCATGATTCACTGCTCCAGGTCTTTTGGCCAACAGGCGAAATGTGGACAAAGTTCGAAACGCTGGTAGTGATTTTCCTGACTGGCAGGAGCAGAGCTGTGTCCATCCTCCCTTTTTCCACCTCTGTGTTCCTCTGTTTCATCTCTAAAGGGTCATAAATCATAGTCACTTTTCTTTTCAGCTCTGGTCCATTGTGGAATAATCTTCATCCGTTGTGCAGTACGAGCCCTTGGATGAACCGCTTGCCAAGATGCCATATTGATTAAGTCAACAGCCCTTTGATGTACTGTGTAGACCAAACCTGCTCTTCTGTTGCACTTAATGTGCTTCTTTGTGTTTACAACCTCTGATATTTTATGCGGCTTCTTGTTGCGCTTAGCCAGTTATTTATGTTTGGTGAAAAGAGTCTGTCAAATAAGTGATACACTTCCATTTGTATACCACACTGGAGAATAGTTTCTACTACAAATCAGTATAAAACGCAATCTAAATGGACCTGTAATTCAAATAGATTTTTTGCTACAAAGTTGTGTTTTTTCGTCTACTTACCTCTAGGGGGCAGTGTCGATAAACGCCGACCCATTGCAGTTGTATGTAGCGATCCAAGGATTTAGGATATATTTCTTCAACTTATAAAATCAACATATATATTAATATATTGTGTGCGTAGTTATATATATAAAACAGAAAATAAGATTATATTGTAATTCAACTGTCTAATTTCAAAATGAGACAAATAATTCATGTAGCTTAATGGAAAAACGAGATATTACTTAAAATGTTTAATTTTTTGCATACTACAAATTTAATATTAATAACCACAATGTATGCACAGAGCAATTAATATGAATACATGTATTTATACTTGTATGTATAAAAGCAAATATAAAACAGAGAACTAGGTCGTATATTTTGTGTAAATTGTTTCTGAATGTTGTAGAAGCGCCTCAGAACCACTTCTTCATTTTCCTCCTTTACTTTGACTGAATATGTTAAGTTGACGTCATTTAGGCAGAAATTGACAGGAAGAGACTAATTTCACCAAGCGGGAAAAGCCCATCAGAGAAGGGAATCTCCAGCGGCAACCACCCCATGACAGCAACCAGAAGGTCATTTAGCCAAAGACTGTACAAAAATCAGGCAGGACCGGGGTCTAATAGCACCAGGTTCAGGACTGGTTTTTAACATGTCCATCTGGTTGTTTACAAAGAAAGATTTCGGCATCATTCTGGAGGCTACGTTCACACCATCCAATCAGTTATCGATTCTAATGGATTAACTTTGCCCATTTGTTTGCTACTCCATATGCATGTCAGCCACATTTAGATGTGTTTATTTCCACCTTTTCCTGTGAATCATTACTGACTCTGACTCTGTCCTGATCTGAAACCGAAATGACCGCATCTCTCATCTCCCCTTTCTGCATGGTGTCCAATAACAGCTGCAGGAGTTCTATCATTTCTAACTATCATTTTGGAAGGCTGCCTTACATTTGCAGTGATTTATGAGTTTATGCGGTGTGTATAAAATGACAACATTATCACCCAAGGTTGGAGAAATTCACACTGAGAGGAACGGCTATAGTCGAATATCATTAAACTGTCAAGTATTAAATGGGGAGCAGGACCATCAGGTCCTCTTTGGCGGGCAGAGTGTTCAATCGCCAGTTACACAGAGCTGCTAGTTTATTTGGTACATCTTTGTACTAGTGTGTCACCTTTGGCCTTAAGAGCTCCATGAATTCATCAGGACTTGGATTCTGCAAGATGGTGGATGTACTGAGCAGGAATGCTGTACCATGTGGAGGTGATTGCTTTGTGTAGTTGTTGCAAATTATATGGCTGCACAGTCCAACAATGTTCAGATATGCTGTGCCATTCAGTTCTTCAGTGGGAGTCAGGAAAACATTCCCCACACCATTGTGCTGCCACCACCACCCTGCACTGTTGACTCAAAACCGGATCCTCTATGGATTAATAGAGTTGCACCAAATTCTGATTGCTTCATCAGCTTGACACCGAAGAAGCCTGGATTCATCCAACCAGGCAACTTTTCCACCTGTCAGCAGACCAGGTTTGTTGCTCCCATGCCCACTGGAGATACATTTTCATGTTCTTCACTGACAGCACCAGCACTTGACATGGTCTCTGGCTGTTGTAGCCCATTCGAGACAAAGCTGATATGTGGTGAGTTCTAAGACAACATTCTGCACCCATGCCGAGTTCGCATGTGATTTGCTTTGTTTTGCCTTGTCTTTTTGCCACGCGATTTTTGCTGGTCTCTCTTTTGTCACTAATGTCACTTGCTTTGCTCATTCCAGTCATTGATACTACAAATGCTGGTCTGCCTGGTTTACACCAAACACCTGTCATACGATGTATGGCTTTTTGAAATAAACAATTTGTGTGAGGGTGGAGGGTGTACCTAATAAACTGCCAACTCAGTATACTTTTACCAGGTTAGTGAGTGTTGGTCCTGCACATTTACCTCTTTATGCCACTGGAGGAATTAAACTGATTCAGTCATGACAGTGAGTTCAGTCATGCATCTGGAGGTGGAATAGTGGTTAACACCAGTGCACAGAGATGTGAAGCTTCCTGGGTTTGAATCCTTGATTATGCTGTAGTAGCCATGATCAAGGTACTTACCCTGAATTAATGAATTAATGCAGTAAAAACACAGTACTGCATGAACAGATACATCACAGCGCACGATCCAGGATGGCATGGTGCCAAATCAGTCTCCAGCCTAAAGTTTCAGACACAGGACTGAATTTGGCTCAGTCTAAGTAGAGTCCGTATGTTCTTTCTCTCTTGCTCTGGTTTCCTGCCACAGTCCAAAGACATGTGTTTTATACCTCGCTTGTGACTAAATTGTACTTTGTGTGTGTGTGTGTGTGTGTGTGTGTGTGTGTGTGTGCGTGCATGCATGTGTGTGTGTGAGAGAGAGATTGCTCTGAGTTGGACTGCTTATCTAAGAGCATCATCCCCTCCATGTTGGTGACCTGTGTGAAATTTTATGCTGCAGATGTGAACGAAACCTCACTTCTGGTGAGAAGCAGAGAATCCATAAAGTTGCCTCAAAAGGGGGTTCTGTCAGGATCAGAGCCCTGTTTCAGTGAGAAGGAACCTACAGTCAATCATGGACACTGGCTCACATCCCCTAAAAGAAGTCATCACCGTGATCACCGTAACCCCTTCTTGCCACCGGGCTACTCAACTCGGGTGCACCAAGAAACGCTTCTGGGGCCACCGCAGAAAGTTGGCTGCTAATTTGTTGCCTAGTTTTACTGCAATCTTTAACTTCCTTTTGCTATTTACTTGTTATTCGTTCTCTTGTGCCTATGAATTTGCCAGCAGGTATTAATACAGCTCTGAGCCATCCTGTCTGATCATCAATCCTTCGGACCCATAAAACCCACCTATTCATCCAGCATTACTGGAACGTAGAACCTACTGTACTGCATGTGCGTGCTGAGTGTGAGCAGTGACTAAAGTGACAGTGAGATATGTGCAGAAGTGGGTGAGTTATAACTTAGCTGTACATCAAACACAGCAAGGTAAAAAGGGGTGAAATACAGTAGGTACATTTTACCGTTAAAAGAGGTGGACATCATCTAAAACGACCACCTTAGCTTCCAGATTTTTTCCCCTGCAGTCAATCTTCCAAAAAGGCAGAATTTCACACACCCGGGTGTGTTTTAGCCTAAATCTCTGCAACCCCGCCCCCCTCCCACCTGGTGCAAAAGGGTCTCCTGCGGAGTAACAGTATTTAAAGCGCGGCGGGTCGGCGGCGCGCTGCGCGCTCTCGACTCCTCGGTCGGAGAACTGGAACCCGCGGCGTGCGCGTAAGTAAAACCGATATCGACAGACGCGTATTGCGCACATTTCCGATCGATAATATCATCGAACTGCTGAGAGAGCTGCGTGCAGAGGGCTGGTGACTTTGGGACTGAACAATAACTCAAAATTCATGTTCAATCTGCGACAAAAAAAGAAACTTCTGCAAAAGTCGCACAGGATTTATTTTCTGCAGAAGAAAAGAGTTTGTCCCGCATAAACGCGTTTGTTTCTGCTTCCCGCTGTGCATGCCTTGCTTGCATTGAATGGCTTAAACGTTTTTCTTAAAACTTTTTAAAAGTTATAAAAGTGTAGAAGTTAGTTATACTTGACCTGATGTCTTACCTGACTGGCATATAACTTTGCATTTATAGTGGCGACGCACTCTTTACGCAGTTTATACTTTGGATTTAAACGCATCTGTAAGATTTTTCAAGTCTGGGTAATATTAAGAATAAGGGACACGAGTGAAATATTCTGGACACACGTACACTGCGGAAACATAAGTGCACATGAGAGGATTTAAGTGCAAAAGTTATAATAAGTAGTCATGTCAGTGCTTTTTAGAACGGTTGCCAAGCTGCGTGTAACCAAGTGGACGGCCCCTTCACGGGTCATATCTCATATTTATGGGCCATTGCATCGAAAGACCTTCATTTCATATGAAAGGATTTTATATCGAGCAGTGCTTTCAGGGATCCGTTTCCAAAGGTATGAGATCTTCGTCCAAAGTAACATTAGGCTCCGCGTATGATTTGTAGCAGCAGAAAATGTCAAACTTTGTGTTAACTTTTAAAGTTCATACAACACTGCTGTGTCGCTGCCCAGCATCTGTAACCCAAACCCAACCCCCTGGATCAGCGCTGGGGACACTTGGAGATGTTTGCACGCTGCTTGTGTGCCTTTGACTACATTATCGCTGCTTGAGCATCTCTGGTATGCATCATGGCTCCACTTCAGAGAAGCCAAGAAACTGTTTTCCTAACAAAACACACCAACATAACTGCTGATTTTTACAGCGGTTCCTCTCACGACCCGGGACGTTCACCCTGGTTTTGACAACCGCACGGCCTTATTGCTGCTTCCAGGGTCGGTTATGAATCTTTGTCCTGTTTGTGAACATGCTACACGGGTCTTGTGTTTGGTGGGTGGGAGGTGGAGATACTTTTCTATCCCGTTTTCCGTAAATTGGGATGTTTATACCGCCGCTAGACTAATCACCCCCCCCCCTTCCTCACCGCTGAACAGAATTTTAAAGAGTCTGAGCAGGAAATGCAGGATTAAAACCACTTGTGACAGTCGGCTGCCTCAAAAAGTCTCAGTTTGAACTTTTTAGTGGGTAGGGCTCTGCACGCTCGGCTTGCAGAACATAGAACCGATGTCCCTTTGCGTGATCAAGCTGGATCAGAGGCGGTTTAAGGAGGCCCTCTTATTCTAAATGACCTCCTCCCCCTTCTCCGATACTCTCACAAAATGCAATAATCACCCCTGGATCTCCCTGGACCACGTCCATATCTGTAGATGCTGTCCGGGGCAGAAGTCTGAGACAAGCGTGAGGGCCGGATGTAGGCGAGCTCCTCGGGGCGCAGAAGGCAACCGATGGGAGTTAAACAAACCCCACCCCGGAAGAAGCATAAACAAGCATAAATGGCAACCAGACCTTCAAACCCGACTGACTAAGAGGGTGTTGGAAACCTTCAGCAAAGCTAATTCCTCCCATTAGCTAGTTACGCACCCAAGGGAACTCGCTCTCCTTGCACATTTCCTTGGTCAGACCTCCTGCCAGTTTTACCTCAATTTGTTTCTGAGCACTTAAAGTTTGGCCTCACTTTTAAAATTTTTCAAATGTACAAATCAAACACCTGGAAAGGTTATTTAACAAAGGGATCGGTTCAAATCCCCACTCCTGCTGTATCGCACTTCACTAAGGTACTTACCCTGCATTTGTGCAGTAAAAATTGCTCACCTCTATTAAGAGGTAAATCACTGTAAGTGGCTGAACATCATAAGTCAAATTGGAGAAAAGTGTCACTGAAATAAATTAATAGCAAAGTTAAGTGCGAAGGGTTGAACTGTACTTCCTAAGAGGCTTAAGGCAGTGAAATAAAGGCTTCTTCTCCTGCCAAACAGCTGCTTTTTTGGCACTCGGGTTCCAGGGTGTCCTTGAAGACTCAGTCTTTGGACCCCAGTCCAACCAGCATTGCCACTCGTGCTGCGGGTTGGATGTTCTTCAGCAGACCGCCCCTGTTCTCCCTCCACTGAGCCCCTGCTTCCTTTCAGCCTTGGTCTCAGTTGTCTGGTTTGCTTTCATTTCAACTTCTTAATTAACAAGGCTTCTTACCCACAATAATACAGAGCCTGGGGGCACATAGTTCCACCCTGTGGTGTGTCTCACAGAAGCAGTGCCACCCCCATGTCGGATTCTCACCGCACCCTGCAGCAACAGAACACCCTTTTATCTGAGTATCTGAGTGGTGGTTCTGCTTTGTATTGGACTATTACACATTTTTGAAAGTCATTACAGGTCTGTTCCTGGCTCCCAGTATCCCTCCCTCCATTAAACTGCACTTTTACTACTTCATGTACTCCAATATGTCAACTGATTTTGGACTCAAACTTACGAGCAGTGATGTAGTGGCTCAGCATGTAGTGCTGGTGCATCAAAACTTTTGGATGGTTGGTTTGAATCCAAGTCAGTGTGCATGATATTGGCATGCTTCCTCATGCAGCCTGAAAGTTCAGGTGATCTGATGACAGCAATATATCTGTGTGTGTGTGTGTGTGTGTGTGTGTGTGTGTGTGTACTGCCCAGCCAAAAAAGTCAGCACCTGGATTTAAGTTAATGTTATGTTGTGGGGTTGCTTCAGTTGGTCAGGTCTAGGCTCAGCAGTGTTATGTGCCCAAAAAAATGAGCTCAGCTGACTACCTGAATATAATGAATGACCAGGATTTTCCATCAATGGATTTTTTCTTCATATTCAAAGATGACAATGCCAGGATTCATCGGGTTGGCTCAAATTGTGAAAGAGTGCTTCAGGGAGCATGAGAGAGACATCATTTTCATACGAGGATTGGCCACCACAGAGTCCAGACCTTAACCCCACTGAGAATCTTTGGGATGTGCTGGAGAAGACTTTACGCACCGGTCCGACTCTCCCATCATCAATATGAGATCTTGAAAATTAATGCAACTCTGGACGGAAATAAATGTTGTGACATCACATAAGCTTATCTAAATGATGCCACGGCGAATGCGTGCCGGAATCAAAGCAGTCCAACAAAATATTAGAGTGTGTGACTTTTTTTTTTTTTCCAGGGCAGTGCATGACTAGGGTGGACCAGCGTTCTGTCCAGCACTCACCCTGCTTCTCACCTCCAGACCACCCTAACCCTGCACAAGCGGTTTTTTATAATGGATGACTGATGGTTATTGCACTGGGCATCTCTATCATGAACTGAAGCAGCTGAATTTAAAATTTGAAAAATAATAAAATTGTAGTACTAGTTGTTAAAATACATGTTGCATAGACAAAGCTTTCCATGAAAGCTAAACAGTAAAGCAAACAATCCAAAAACATATTATAAATATTTTAAAAAATGCATGAGACAATAGGAATTGTATGTTTTTGTGGAGAAAAGGGTCTAAATGAATAAATATAAGTCCAAATGTAAATGGAAAGTGGTAGCACAAAAGCTGAGTGCATGGGTTTGGAACCCAAGGGTAGCTTTTCAAATGGTTTTTAAGAACAAGCCAAGAAGTGGAAAAAAATAACCTTACATGTTCTCTGTACTTGAAATGTTTTAACTAGATATTTCGCTGTGTCTGGCTGCCATTATGCTGGCCACATGGGTGATGTTGATTTTAGCATGAGGGACCAGCACACACTTGCAGACCTCAGCAGCAGAACAAAAAAAAAAGAAACCCAGAGTGATGATGGTGATCTGCAAAAGAATAAACACCGTTGTGGAATTACACACTCGGTCGGCCCCGGGTTCACGTCTGAACGCCAGGCAAGATCCTCGGTGGAATTTGAGGGGGGGTACATTGCAGCAGCTGTCCACTGATATGTGTTTGTAATGTTCGGTTCAGCGGTGGGTGACGGTCTGGATGTCGGAGCGTAGTCGTGCGCCTCACACAGGGTCACCACAGAAATGGACTCAAGATGTGTTGCAGTTATGCTAACAAGCATACAGGATGAATGAAAAAAAGGCTTAAGAGCTCATGATTTGCAAGTTTTGGAGGAGGTTTGGAAAATGCGTTGCGTGCCGCATGTTTTACTGCAAGCCACCTGGGTCCTGCTTTTTGGCTGTTCCACATCCTTACAGAAGGGTAAACATAATGTGAAGCATTCCTCATTTCTCTGGTTCATGTTACATGCACACACACACAGTGCCCGAGTGACTACTTCTTGTTCTCTTTGTGTGCTGCTTCCACTTGCACTCCTCATATTTACTAGATTTCAGGGAAGATCCTTAGATGCCCCTTCTGCAGCCAAGCAAACTTCTTTGGTTTTCACCATTGCATTGGCTATTCACGCTGACCAGTGTACATCCTGCCTGCACTGGAAATCCCTGATTTTGCTACCTCGGAAAATCAGCACAAACATGCAACCAGCCAACACATCTAAGTTCAGATCTCAACAGCTAGGCACCTTCTCCTCAAGCTCATAATGTCCACCATTTTAGAGAAAGTCTTTAAAAATCTCATTGACTACACCTGGTACTCATGGCTTCGAAGGTCAGTCAAGTCACATAAACAGGTGTGGATTCCACACTGTTAAAAATGTGTATTATATGAGCAACTGTTCAACTTGGAAGTTTGTAGCTCTTTTGTTATTTATTAAAGGACAGCTGGGTTACCAGGATGGTGGAGGAAATCTTCTCTCCCCCAACTTGAGAGCATAGTTGCTGTTGTTTATTTCAGATTCGGTTGTGATCGGTGTCAGATAAGTCTGTAATGACATTGCAGTTTAATATTTGTATTTTCAGCACATTGACTGTGTAGAAGGTACCTTATTTTCTCTGGTTCCACTGTCATTTATCTCTGTAATTTGTTTAAAGGGGCTTCCGGAGGGTGTTTGGTAAGTTTGGTTATGCCATCAAGCTGTGATGTTAGTATATTAACTGTCGGAGGTCTTCTTCAAAGGGTTACCCTGGATCTGCTTGGTTGGTCACGCAGAATTCCTGTCATATCTGATACCCACCACCTCATAAACTATGGAGACATCTGGTCAGAGAACCTGGACAGATGAATCAGGTGATCTCTCAGGTTATCGCCATTACCGTCAGTAAGCTGAGAACAAATTTAGCAAAGCAGAGATCTGAAAAATCCAGGCTGTACCTGAAGTCAAGAACAAAAGGTGTTATAATGTATTAGAAAACAAGAGGTCAGCATATATTAAAAATGAACACGTGAAGAATCTCGGACCAAAAATCTTTGAAACCGACACATCTTTCTCGTAAGAAAGAACAAGTCCATAACAACTAAAGATTTCTTACATAACACCAAATTTTACTCAGTCATCACATGGCATTAGTCAGTAGATTTGACGTTTTTTTTTTTTTCTTTTTTTCCAGATTATTTTGCAAAACCATTGTATTTACTCAAAGTAACTTAATAGTGTTATCCATTTACAGCTCATATTTACAGGAGCAGTGCAGGTTAAGCACCTTTCTAAAGGGTCTAACAGAAGGGCCACTCTTTGCAGAACAACGTTCAAGGAACAAGGTTATGTCCACAACCACCATGCTACCCACTGTGTTGATTTACTGTGCTGGAGAGGTGAGCGTATGCCATTTGAAATTCGCCCGGGTATTTATTTCACTCAGCAATAACTGAGCTGCTATGATGAGGTAACCAACACTCTCCCAGAAAAGTCCAGAACCCCCGAGCCTCTACAGTTTGCCAGATCCACCTTATCAGCATATTCACAAAACATTAACTTAGCCCAGTCTGGGGGGGGGGCTGTCAGTCAAATGCAGATACTGCAGTCCAGATAATGGACAATTCCAGAACACCTCGGTATCAACATGCACAGTTCTGGTCCACGGTGCAAATCCGTACACGTTAACAAATGAGGAGTTTACACTGTGGTTTATTTGTTTGTATTCACTGGCAACATTTGTCAAATAAAAAATAAGTTATTTTCTAAATGTGTAAAGCTGGTCCAGCAGTAATGACTTCAGATGCCTACAATCCCAGTGGGATCTCACAGTCGGGGTGGTATTGACCTCCTGTTGCCCGACACTAAGCTGATATTAATTCTTTTTAAATTGTTACCTGTGCGTGATCTACTTGCAGTCTTTTATACTTGTCTGTGTAAATATTATAATGTACAAAATTAACTAAACTAAATTAGTGGTAAGGAATACTGGTTTCCTGCTTGTAGTCTGCTGGTAGTTGTGCCAAAAGTTGTCTGGGAGATGTTAAAGAAGATGAGGATGTCTCCACAAGCCAGTTTGTTGCTGATGAAGGGATGCATACGGCAGAGGTTTTATTATCGGAATTCCATGACCGTAGGATAGTCGATTTCATTCATTTTAATGAACCAAACCTTCTCTGCATTGATTCAGAGGCTATGTGCTGTTCTTCGTCTCTGTGGTTTGTCTGTCTACGATTTAAGATCACTCTTTGATTTAGAACACTACAGAGGCTTCTGAAATTGAAAACAGTATCTCCTGTAATTTTTTCCATGTGTCTTTGGTGTATTTTGCTATGATAAGTCAGACTAAGGTCTTCAAATGGACCTTCAAGGGATGTTGCCATCAGTTTTTTAGCAAAAGGTACGCTGATTGGGTATTTTGTTTGTTACTCTGTGGAACTGTTGGAAACTGGGCTGGAAGGGTGGTACTGTGGGTGGCACTGTCACCTAATAGTGTCTAGGCAGTTTGTATGTTCTCCCCGTGTCTGGGGGTTTTCTTCGGGTGCTCTGGTTTTCTTCCCACAATCCAAAAACACGTATTTCAGGTTAACTAATTGCAATAAATATCCTTAAATTGGTGGTCCTGGGCAGCAGTGGTAGTCAGTGGTGGTGGTAGTGATCAGGTCTGATATGTTAAAGGTTAGCAGCTTGACCGCCTGTGGCAGGAAGCTGTTCCTGAGCCTGGTGATTTTGTCCCTCAGGCTGCGATGGCATCTCCCAGATGCCAGTGATGGAAGCATATTGGGGTCTGCAGTGATGGTGAAAGGTCTCCTAACCCAGGGCTTGTTGTAGGTGGTCTGGATGGTAGATAGTGGGGTCCTCATGACACCCTAGGCAGTTTTCGCTACTCACTGCAGAGCTCCCCCATTAGATAAGTTCTGCTCAGTGCAGCCAGCATATCTGCAAGGATTGTTCAAACTTGATTGTGGTCATGGTGCACCGAGATGTTTTGCTTGTATGGCTTCAACTGGCTAGCCATTGTTGTTGTTGGTTTGTATGTTGTGTCAGTGAGTTACAACTTTACTCTTTCATTTAGGCCCGGAATCTGCATTCTGTTTCACAGAGATAAGCGGTGACATATTGCGATTAAATCGCAAGACTTATTGGCGATAAGCGACCCTCTGTAAATGGATATTGAGGTCAATACGACAGTGATTGAAACAGACAGCACTGCTGTGAAGAGGGAAAGTAACTGCTGACTCCCCACTCAAACACTTTTATTTGGTTGCCCTTTGTGTACAAAGCTACAAAACAAAGGTTACGTCAGTTCAGTTTGACTAATGATTATTTGAATCTTGTGGCTTGGGGCCTCAACGGAACAAAGAACATATGAGACCAAGGCCTTGGGGGACCTTAGTTGGCGCCATGAACACTTTTGGTCTCTTCACACTACAACATGCTACATTAGTCTTTGTACCATCTGGATCTCTACACACACAGTGTATACATACACACAAAAGTGTACATCCACAAGACAATAGGTGAACGGGGCTTCTTCGTTGCTAAACAGAAGCAGATCTTTGCCTTGGACCAGCCATCCCTTATGTGTTTGGTAGAACACGGCAAGTTGGCCCTTTGGAGATTTATGCCCATGTTTTTTCTCCCCTGCCTTCGGGGGAACATTTTCCTTGAAAATTATTTGCCTTTGCAAAGTTGGCAGAGCGTGGTGGAGTTCTGGAAGGAGCACCTGTGAGGTAGGATTTATAAAAGTCTGCTGTATGGGAGCACGGTGGATCCAGTGCATTAGGCTGAAAACTACGTCTGCCTGTTTTATTACTGACATCTCAACCGGCGTTAATAAAGACTTTGAATGAGGGTTTGCAGTTGAACTAAGCTTCAAGTGTTTCTGCTTAAGCTGCAATTTCTGAAATTTGCTTAAAAGGAGAATTTGAATGTGTGGATCGTCGGTGTAAATTTTTCACTGTGTTATAATATCCCTGAAGCAAGAGAAATGCAGGCCACTTCTAAGCCTTTTCAGAGCTTTCGTCAAGTTTTCTATGTAAAAAGGCTGGTGGATCCCCTTCCCTCGCTGTCCACATGGAATTGAGATTTTTTTTGCCCCTGTAGATGTTCAGGTTTCCACTGGGATGTGGACAATGATGTAAAACTCCCATAAATCCACTTTGTTTAGCTCAGCCTTCAGAGCACGTGCATGCTGGATTGGTTACAGGCTGAATGTGTGAAAGAAACACTTCATCTGCTGGGTCTGTCCACATTGGTTCCTTCTGATCACTGGGTGAAGTATGAGATGTAACCAGATCTTGACTGAACTGGTTTATAAAGTCAGAGTAATGGTAAATGAGTGTCACTTCCCAATGACTGCTGATCATCATGAGGACCACAGCAGGACATTGAAACTGAATGTAATTTTTTTTTTCCTTTTTCTCACAATGATGGCTCCTCCTGGCAGAGACCTAAAAACAAACACCTGACCAGTGGTCCGCATTGACCACGTCCTCTCCACAGGCCTCCATCCTCCAAACTCTTTATCCAGCGTGGTTGCTAAGGAGCTCAAACCCCCTCACAATTGAATTTCATCACCGAGGATTTATTTGGAGAAAAGCCTGAAAAAAGTAACACCTTTCATGTATGAAAATGGAAAATATTGATGTTTCATATTTCACGTTAGCTGAAGGCATGCAGCCTTCAAGTTCTTTTTGGATCTAGCTAAACCTGAAGCACATTAAGACTTGGATTGTCTGTTCGGGTTACGGTTACAACTTCAGTCTTAGAACTTCATGCATATGGAATGTGTGATTTTATATGGTTTGTGGTTGTCACATCCGCAGAAGAGCACATGTGGCTGTAATCCGATCTGACCTTGAGTAAACAAACATGCAAGAACAAATAAACTACAAAGGCTCTTTGTGTTAATTTGGCTGAATTCATTTCCAAGTGATTTTGCTGGAGTCGCTCAGTGGGTGGAAAAAGAACAAAGGGTGACATAAAGATAAATAGCATTACGAATCTGAGAGACACTCATGCTGAAGAACTTCTGAAGTTCGATGATGCGTCAAATCACTTCTGCTCCTTTGACTTCCATTACTGCAGTGAAAGATCACCAAAGACAGACATATTGTATGTGGGGGTAGGGAATCCAGCGTTCCTCTTGCTTATAAATTAAGTGTCAAAGCCAGATTATAGCTGATATTAAGCTTGTAATACCTCTTATACTTAGAGAGATGGACAGAACTTAAGTAGTCTGCTGTTAAAGGTAAGGGGATTTGTAGAGGGTGGGGGTAATTGTTACACACTCAGAATGGCTGCCTTTATTTGGGAGGGATTTTTGAACGAGGCAGGAAAAGTCAGTTTTTCTTCTTGTGGTCATCTGACCAGCTTTTAGGTGGTTGAGAATTCTCAGATCTGCATTGCCACAGTGAGGCCGCCTAGATAATCTGGGTGTCAGGAGTCTTTCCACCAGTTCTAATTTAGAGGAGGACCTGACGCCTGGGTGGACAGAGCAGGAAAACCACAGCACGCACTTTACAACCGATTCCCCCGCCCTCCCCATTTCTCGGCCCATTTGCTTTTTATGTGTTCCAGCTCCGCCGGGCTGCCTGAGAAAATGGAGGCGGTCAAGGTTGGAGTGCAGGTTATAGATGTGGAATGCGCTTCCTCCTGTAGCATCAGTCCCTTTTTGCCAAGATTGAGGGCATGTTTCAGTGGTGTTGCCATGACATTTTCATGTTAAACATTACAAAAGAAAAGTATAAGAAAGGCAGCTAAAGCTGGAAGTGAACTTGGATGTGAAATTCTCATGTACCTACGTTCTCATGCTCAACTGTCAGATGGATTTGCTCAAATAATATTTCAACAATGCTGTTAAAGTAGCTAAAAGGAACACTGCTTTATTCAAGTATTGTATGTGTGTTTAGTTTTTATGAAATAATTGCTATTTAAAGAATTTTTATGAAGCTATATTATGATGCTTATTAACATGATGGTGTGGGTGGGTTGGTTAAAGCAGGTGGGCTTGAAAGGCTGCGAGGATCTACCTGTAATGCAGTACTTTCAGATGTCTCATATCTTGGAAGAAGATGAAGCAATAAATCTTAGAGATTTCTGGGAAGTTACGTTGCTTTATGTGGGATTGGTTCAGAGGGATTGTTTGTGCCATCATTGTTTTATTCATTTGGATTCTGTTTCCACAGAGAGATGGGGGATGTACAACTTGCCACCACCACTCACATCACCAAGGCCAGCCTGACCCTGGGTAGGGGTTCCATGAAACATGAGCCTCCAGCCTTCACTCTCCCACCCCGCAATGTCCGGGTCAGCCAGGGGGGCACGGCACGACTCGAAGGCATGGTAGGACCAGGTTTTCCCTTGGGGTGGGGAGGCATTAAGGTATGGGCTCTAATGTTAGGGTACTGGGAGGGGTTGAGCTACTGAATCTTGCTCAAGACGATCCCGGGTCAGTGGATGATGGTGGTTCCTCCCCTCCAGGATTCCTGTGTCAAGTTTGCCATCGGTTTCCATGTCAATTTGCTGCAGCATCATCAATGATCGATTTAATCTGCCTATCAACTAAGACGTATAAAATAAATGCATTTGCACTTTTTCATTAAGTTTATGTCTCGTGTTTTTGGAAGGTGGTCAGTAACAACTCGCCGTGTCTCCAGACTCACATTCCTTTCACTGTGGTCTAGACCTGTGTTCCAAACCAGATTCTTTCACGAGGGACTTTTCTACCCCTTTACTCCACTCCTAGGCCTTGTAACATGAGCAGAGATTTATGAGACATGTTTAAAAAAAAAACTAAAAAAAAAAACAATTTTATCACCCACATCCTTTAGCTTCACACCCACTCTTTCACCTGGTTTTCATTCTGGCATTAGCGTCTGCAGTCAAGACCTTTCAAAACGGCTTAAGCTTGTTTGAAGGGCAGCTGAATCATGGATTTTTTTTTTTTTTATGTTCCTGTCTTATATTTTGATATAATATTAAAAATATAGTTGGTGCTCGACCAGCATCAGGGTTTAGGCTCAGTAACTGCACTTGTGGATTAACTAAGCAACTGAGGAGCACACCTTCTTTTCTGAAGTCCTGTGACCATCTCCATCATAAGAAACTCATGCAGACATATGGAGAACATGCAACCACAACCAAATTCCACCAAAACTAAACTAGGCTCCACCCTACAAAACCACTCTGAGGTGACAACACTGCCCGCTGGGCTACTCTGTATTTATTAGGTGGCCCAGTGGCTCAGCAAGTGATGCTGCCACCTCTCAGTACCTGGGCTGTTCGGGTATGAGTTTGAACCCAACTCAATCTGTGTGGAACGTGCATGTCCTGCACGTGTGTGTGGGTTTCCTCCAGGTGCTCTGGTTTCCTCCTAACAAAACAAATTTCAGTTTTATTCGTCACCCTAAATTGTGCAGATATTAATATTATTGGTAGGTTAGATACAATCATATGATTGTGACACCTGAAGTGAAAAAAATATCAAACACGGTTGTAGCACACAGGGTCCAGGAAGTGACATACAGGGAACAAGTGGGGGTTGGGGGGGATTTGGGGCACTTTTCTTTTCCCATACTTAACTCAAAACACATGTCTAATACGAATAGAAGAGATTAGCTTTAACAAAGGAGAACCACAAATACAACTAGAACACAGACACAGTTTCAGCCAGTGCCAAACTAAAACTATTAAATGTTCTCGCCACCAGATCAGTTCACATCTTCCCTTCTCTTCCCTTCTCTTCTCTTCCCCCTTATGGAGGCCTTCACCGGCTACACCTGGGATTTGCTATCAGGCTGCATCCAGGTGCTTCAACCTGCCACAAAGGTCCAAAGGACTATCTATGTAATAACTATAACAATTTTGCATAACATTTTTGATGGTCACTTTGTTCTCTAGCTTTTATTCAGGAGTAAAACCACTTGAATATGCAATGTGTGATTAATGTGTTTTCCTATTTTACTGAAAAATATATAAAATGAATTTAAAATAAAGCAGTAAAAGTGCAATAATTAATTTCCCCAGAATATATATATATATATATATATATATATATATATATATATATATATATATATGTATTTTTCATATCTACCAGTATTTGTTGCATTGACACATTTTTAAACATTTTCCAAGATCGCTTGACATTAAAGAGAAAAGCATCTATGCACTAACATGCACGTTGCTGATGGTGGTGAGACAATCGATGTGGCACGATGACTGATCTATGTTCAAAGCTTCGATGGCTGATTCTTCATCATCTTTGTGGCTGTCATGAATGGACCCGCAGGTCCTGAAGTGAGGCTACCCTCACATTCTCCTCAAGTGCGAGCAAAGTGCACCCTTCCACCGCTCCTTTCTATCTTTGACAGAGGAAGAGGCTTTAAGAAAGACTAAGAAAAATGGTTTGTGAAACCAGGAAAGAGTTGTGAACACAAATGCGGCTCTAACCGTCCTATACATTTTTCTGATTTAATCCTAGGATAAATTAACCCATGGGATGCTGTACTGCTGCTAGATTTGTTTTTATCTAATTTTGATTTTTTTTTTTTTTGTCTCAGTACCAACGTGTAAAGCAAGGCACAATGTAACTTTCTGTGCAATGAATGTTCGAGTTGCAGTATATATAACTTTTTTAGGCAAGGGGCTTACTTTTGTACCTTTAGACTACTTCATACATTTATTTAACCTTCTGCATGAATTTAAGCTCCAGTGTCATAATGGGGAAAACTGTGACCTGCGCCAGTTTCAATAAAAATGTCCACAAAGCAGCTACAAAATTAAATATTCTTCTATAGTTTAAATCATTGCCCACTTATTTCAGACATGGCTACAGGTTTGGTGTAGCTGTCCTGTAGGCCATTAGAAGTAGAGCATCATCTGCACACTTAGGGCTGACATTCACTGCCCCTCTTGCTAGGAATGGACCCAATAGAACCAATACTTTAGCTGACTGTTTGCTCTATCCTGCTGTTTCTGTAATGAGGGCCTGAAACACTAACATTTCTAGCAGCTTATAAAAGACCTGTGGTTTCCTCTTCATCCTCCATGCCATCCAAGTGGTTTCTTGCGTTTAAAGTAAAATACCATGGATTACAACGGGTCAGATGGTCCACCCGCCTTGTCCATACAGTCTTGTTTGGATCTATTTGTCGGACATAACCGAGCTACATTAATCATTTCGTACAGTATTAGTGCCAGAAAGTATGAAATTTTATGCTGAAATAACAGGATGGATTTGGAATTCCAGCTTGCATGGAAGGTTTTGGTTTCACTGTTGTCTGCAGACAGCGGATGCAATGACCAACAAAGGGCACCAAGTCTTCACTTTTTTTAATGGATTACAAAGTCTTGCTATGTGGTCATGTGACTCTCGCCGCTCTGTGTTTTGCCAGGTCTCCTGAAGCAGAACACAGGCCAGCGGAGCTCCGCTCTGGTGATCGGTTCCAGCTTGGAAGCATTTCCCAGCATTAGGAGCCGTGGCAGGGCTCCGCTGGAGATTAGGGTTGCCTGATCTGAACTCGTATGTAGAAAAACGCACCATTATCTGGATTTGACAGATTAGCGCAGGCAACGAAACAGACGCCCGTTTTCAGGCTGACCTCTCCGAATGATATCTGTGGGGTCAGCGCTGTGTTGCTTTTTTTGTTTGAAAAACACTGGCATTTGGCCTGTGGGTGATAATCCAGCTGCGGTCATTTTAATAACAGCCATGTTCATTTACTCCTGATAGCATCAATACTTTTGCTAAGCAGTCATCCCTTTTAAGTCTTTTTATGATAATACAGCATCTTATGAACTGCCAAGGGGCTCGGTTTAGGAAGATTAATAAAAAAAAAAAATCCGCCACACTGTTCACGTTGTTTCTTGTCTAAATTGACGTCCATCTGAATGTTCTGATTTATACAATTTTATAGAACAGTTTATTTGTACCATTTATTCTCTGAATATGGAAGAGCTGACCTGCTGTTTGGTCCCATTTATCCTTCATGCAACCTGCTGAATACTAACAGATGAGGGGGTTTTATGTGCTGGAGCACTGATCTCTTACAGTGATGGCAAATTAACAAGGTAACTAGCAGGCACTTCTCCGCCCAGGTTTGTGCAAGATCTCGGTGCAGGGGCATTGTGGGAAATTTGTCCATCTTATTGCAGCATCCTCCTGTTCTGTGCTCATGAAGGGCCATTACTTGTCGTGAACCCTAGGGAAGGAACTTGGGAATGTGTTGGATGTTGTAATAATGATGACACCGGAAGCCCTATGGCACCACTTCCGGAGAAGCTGCAGGTTCGAGACACACGTAGCAGCGGTCAGGCCGGTGACGTGTTGGAGATTGCTGTTGAATTATCCAGTAACCTTTCAGCAGGTGCTATGATGGCCATCTTGTGCAGAATTCAAAGAGAACGCCAAGTGGGAAGAGGGCAGAGAAATGGAAGCCTAAAATAAGAAATTATTACTTAAGCACAAATCCGATTTAGGGTAAATAGCTTAATCGAAGGTCCTATAGCAGGACTTGATATTTGAACCGGAGTCCTTTGAGTAGATGGGAGCAGTGCTGACCACTACATCACCTGCTGCTCAAATAGATAGCATACAATTAAGAGCCAAAGTCCAGTGGTGCTACATGTTCTTCGCATTCAGCTCTCCAGCCTGCCATCTTTGTCCAGTTACCATGTCAAACATTGGAAGCAACCAAAATGCCCAGGGTGGCTGCAGCGCGACACGGGGAATGGAACCCATGCACATTTGTATTGTTGCCGAGGCTCGAAAAGAGCTTTAACAAGAGCTAATTTAAGTTAATGTGCTCCATAAAAAAACAAAACATGAGAGCAGAGTCTTTAGGGCTTCAAGGCAAATCGGCTGAGTCGGTCTACGTGATTAAACAATGTTGAAACTGTGTTGCGTGATCCTTGTATTATCGCCCCTTAATCTCACAAAATAGAGCTGCCCTGTTTTTAGGAGAATGTCACTGAGTGTCTGATCTGCTTCCTTTGCAATGATTCTGTCCTATGAGATTGACCAAATTTGTTCAAAACCCGTCAAGGGTTCATACCAGCAATCTGTTCTATAGCAGCGTTGGCGGGGCTCCCGATTGTTACAACTCTTTAGTCATCTCGTTGCTGTTTACTTTCCAGTCTGCATACTTTGGGCAGTCAAGCACACCAGGATCCTGGTTATTTTGTTTGGAGGAGTTGACACCATCTTGGTGTCTACTGGAGCACATGAGGATGGGTTGATGTTCTCCTGTTGCGCCAGTTGCGTCCCTGCCCTCCACTACTGAGTTAGCAGAAAAATGTAAGCTGGGTAAACAGCCTTGAAGTTTATCAACCCACCAGGATGCAATCCTTCTCTTTCAGTGAGTTTCTGAAGCAGAGATCATGACCACAGGTAGTTTTATGAGGAGGCGTCATTGGGAGAACTCTCGTAGCAAGTGAGAAGATCAGGAACTGGGGGGAAATGCCAGTGTCTGCTTTGATTTAGTAAAGTCCTACTGCCCGATATTGCTGTTTTTGGGCATACCTAAGAAGCAGTCTGAGCACCGGCGGTTGTGCATTCACAACTGGAACTTGGAGAGACGAACTTGACAGCTTGGAATGTGAGTTTGGAGCCTCAAGCAATGCTTTATAGTTCTCCTCCATCTTCTTTGTCCTGTGCTGGAATTTGGCATCCATATGGAATCAATCTGTTCCCTAAAAGATGTCAAGGCGTATTAATTTGTACTTTTCAATCTGAAATTAGCCGCAGCTGCCACAGTTGGGGTTTCGTTGGTTTGTCTCATTGGTGAATTGATAGCGGGGTTTAGCCACCTATAAGATGCTTGCAGTTGTTCCTTAAAACCAGGGTCTTGGGTCACATTCAGGTTCACATCAGCCTTCTGAAGAAATGCAGCACTGGGTGAACTTTAGGATGTTATGGGTGGTCAAGAAAGGCAGGCTAAGCCACCTCAAATGAGGAAATATGGGGGAGATGAAGCGGAAGGAGTTCCCCTATAGTCTCCCTATTAGCCCCTGCCTCTTCCTGCACATTGGCGATGCTTGAAGAACTTCAGAGAAAATGAGTGTGGTGAATGGAACAGTGGGAAAAAAGCTATGTTTTCAGGTGGGGCCAAGCCACATCTCTTTCAAGAGGCATGAAGTACAATAGTGACCGTAAGCAGCAGCTGCAGTTAGTCTGAGACTCAGCACATGGCGTTGTGAAGATCTTCCATCATCCAGCAGTAATGTGGAAATAAGCGTTTTTCACTTCTACTGAGGTGGGAGACAGTTAAAATGAGTTGGAGGAGTTTAGTAAGAATCGAGGGCACTCAAGGTCACCTTGATCTGTAGGAAAGAAGCTAAAAAAATTTGCTAAAAAAAACATTTTTAGTGAGGTGTTCCAATGAAAATGAGTTAATAATAGTATTAACAATAGAAAATGAGCAGCCCCAAAACTGGAAGGGAAAATTAATTATTATTAACTATTAATAATAATCATCATTTATCTTGAGGTCCTAGAAGCATATGGAATTTTATGCTGTTTTCTGAGCTTACAGAGTCAGGTAATCTTTACTGGAGTAAATAACCTCATTAAAGTTTATATAAACCTGGTTTTTTGAGTACCAGGCAACAGCGCTACCCACTACACTACCCTCTGGTCCCAATGATGGGATGCAAAATAATAACCTAAAATTTAAACTCTCGCTACCTGGCAAAACTTTATGCAGATGCTTGGTGCTAAGGTGTTCTAATGCGAAGTAGCTACAGGTATGATCCCTGCAGATATAAAGAATTTTTGCACAGCTTCTGCAAAACATATCATAATCTATTTGTTATAGAAGTTGGAAATTGCTTTTTAGATTTCTGGGTAAACTTTGCTCGCTAACATATGGCCAGTTAAGTTGGGTCAATTGCTTGGAAATCACTATAGCAGTGTGTTCTAAGTCAGTGTTGTAGTTTGGCTGGAGCAATGTTTTGGTTTGCGTCCGCCGGTCTCCTGTGGTCACAATCCAAACGAAATAAAACTTGTAAGAACCAACTGTATTATATTATCAGGAAAAGAACATTTATGAGTGTTTTTTTTTTACATGTGGTGCCCTCAAAGGCAAAAAATCACTTTAATATGTGTGTTTAAATATCTTTGGTCATAAAATTTTTTTTGAGTTTGGATCTGTCAGTTAAATATTATTCAGAGGGTGCGCTATTATTTCCCCATTACAGATTCTTTGGCTGATGAGGTTATTCTCTTTTTTTGTGGCGATAAGATTTATTTAAACTAATTCATTGGCTTATGATGTGTATATCAGTGGTGTGTATATCAGTGTGCTGATGCTCTCCTACAGGTGAGGGGCTGCCCGCAACCCCAGGTGATGTGGTACAGGGATGGGAAGTCTCTGACCCCTGGGGA
This sequence comes from Heterotis niloticus, assembly GCA_018136845.1. NCBI lineage: Eukaryota > Metazoa > Chordata > Actinopteri > Osteoglossiformes > Osteoglossidae > Heterotis > Heterotis niloticus. The sequence continues at coordinate 5,167,118 of CM030906.1, forward strand.
GCGCCACACAATGGAACAGGGTTCTCGCGGAGCCTTCAGCCTCATGGTCCACAGGGTTCAAGAAGAAGACGCGGGCCGCTACACCTGTGAGGCTGTGAATGATGGCGGGAGTCGCCAAGTCACCATCACGCTCACTGTGGAAGGTGCTGTCTCTTAAATCTGTTTAAAGCTATATGGTCTGTGTCAAGTCAGCAGAGACAGCTTCTGTAAGCTTGACTGGTTCATAATCAGTAGGGCTTTATTTAGCATTACTGCCCCCTGCCAACAAGTAGTTTTGTTGACAAAAAAACCCCTTTTGTCTGTTTTGAACGGAAAAATGTTGCCCGGTGTATAACTGCCACAGTTGCAAGTTAACCGGTAACAGGGCAGGCACCCACAATGACTGTCTGAGTTACAAATTTAATGGGAAATTGGACTTACATGTTTATTTTCTGTCTAAACAAGCTAATAGGTTAATAGAAAAGTTATGTTGCTCGTGAAGAGAAATGAAGTTTTTGCTTTGCTGAAGTGTGGGTATGACTTGAGTTGCCTTGCCTATAGAGGCACTTCCATCCTTAGTGGAGCTGCTCACACAGCCCGGTTTATTAGCGCCTTCCATTTCTCCGGATCAAACCAGCTTGGTAATCTGCTTACAGCGTCAAGATGTGGCAGGTCATCCAACCAGGGCCTTGGGTCTGGAACCAAACCAGGGCCTCGGGTCTGGAAGGAAGTGAAACCTCGGGATGATTTGGTCCTCATTGTTTCCACACTGGAAAACTGTGAAATGAGTGAAGAACCAAATTGCTCTAAGTTGGAATGGCTTTTTACAACCTGGATGCCCAGAAAAAAGAAAAAGTCTTAATTCATGCTTATGTTACCCAGTTAGGGGTGCAGGGAAAGACCACAGCAGTGATGATGATTCATGCTTTTTCAGACATGTGAAGCAGTGATTTCACAATTGACTATAGGTGTCGTGGTGTCCGCAGTTTTTACGTCTTGTTCAAAACAGTAACTGGAAGTACCATGCTTATGCAGTCTGTTCTTTCCCATAAACCCAGGATTTAAAACCCAGCTGCATTAATTTGTACAAACAAAAGAATCTGTCATGCAAATAGTTGACATGGGTCAGAAGCAGCTATGGTTTAAAGAATAACATTAATTTTCATTGCTCTTCCTTGTTAATGGATTAACCAGTGTTGCAGGGCACACAGACCAGACCTGTAGTTTTGTCCCTTTTGGCAGCATCCCAAGCAAAGTGTTCCCCAGGGTGCTCCTTGTAGCAGCTCAGCTGCCCTTAACTGTTTTCCCAACCTTGTTTGGATTGGTCTCCTTTCAGGAGGATCGTGGGACTGTTAATTGTCAGAGGTTCAGTTCCATTATGCCTACATATTAGTCAAAAATCTGAGCACACCTGCTTTAAACCAGACTGGTCATTGTCGTAAAAACACACAAAAATGACTGAATTCCGCTGACTTCCACTTTATTAACTGAAGATGGTTGAAAATTGATTTTGTGTGTGTACTCAAAGTTACTAACTCTAAAATGAAGAAGTTGAGCCCATTGAATTGTGCTATTGTTGTTCTTTCTCACACCGTGGAGGTGGCAGCATAATGATGTGGGGCTGCTTTGCAGATTAAAGGGTTGGTTATGTTCACAAAGTCCATGGCATTCTCACCTGTATCACTCTCATGGCATACAACAGAGACATGAAAGTTCTTCAGGATTATAGCTAGTTGGGCAGTTCTTTATTCTTTGTCAGTGTTGTGACACAAAGCCCCCTCAGAGTCATGCTGACAGACATCACTAGAAGACAATGAAGTAAAACTCAAAATGACCTGAATGCTGTCAACTGTGAAAAAAAGTTTCCTGTCAGTGTACTCAAAATTTTGACCAGTTGCATCCTCATTTTGTAACAACTGCCTAGGAGGGTTACCTTCACTACGGCCACCTTGTTTGATGATCCTAGCTGGGTCGAATTGATCATCTTCCGAGCCATAGATATGTTGTTGAGTATTGTTAGATGCTGCAGGATGGGAAGTGTTTAGATTTCATCAGTTACACTGACACGGCAGTGAAAAGAACTTTGGGTTATTTTTCTTGTTTGGATTTTATTACTTGAAGCCATTTGTGCAGCTTGCCCAGATAAACAGCATATTTTTTGCTGCAAACAGGAAATGCTGAAAAAAGGTTCGGCCTTCCCCCAGTCAGCAGGACAGCAGGGTAAGTGGACTTTTCCAAATTCAGCTTTTAACAAACATTTGTGTCCAAACTGTGCCAAATAGTCCTGAGTCTTGTTTTTCCTCCATACATCAGTGACTTTGTACACATCCTCAATATTGTGATACTGTGCTATAATATACGATGGTGTTATATTTCTTCTATTATTTAATGATAATGCAATGTTGTTTTTTTTTCTTCACATATAGTATTGCATTTGACTGCATGCACATCTGTTCTTGTTTTTTTTTTAAAGTAATTTTTATTTTAACATGGAAACTCTTGCTTATTTATTTTCAGATTATTAGTTCAGTGCACATCATCAGCGTCCTCAACTTGACCCATTGTCATATTTCCTTTTTAATTAACCGAATTTACGTGGCTTTTCTTGACATTGTTTTCCCATGATTCCAGGGGGTGGGTTCCTGCGGTGGAGAACCGACCCAGTATCTGGGGGGAGAGTCCGCCAAAGTTTGTGACGAAGCCCTCGCGCCTGTTTCTCAACGTGGGCCAGAGCGGCAAGTTTTCCGCCAAGATAACAGGCCGCCCGCAGCCCCAAGTTGTCTGGTTCAAGGTGTGTCAGACGGCATGGCAGAGCATGTAAAAATTTAAGATTATGTCTTCATCTTTCATGTCGCTGACCTTGCAGGCCTATCCTCAACCCACACTATTGGTCTCTTCAGGGCGAAGTGGAGCTACAACAAGGTGAGCGGTTTAGCATATTTGAGAGATCGGGCGTCCACTTCCTGGAGGTTTCGGATGCTCGCGGGGAGGATGCAGGGGGGTACACCTGCTCCGTGGTCAACAGCGCTGGCAAGGCTACAGCAACGGCAGAGCTGATCATTCAAGGTAGAGACCGGTCAACTGCAGATCAACCGATAGCAGCTTATCTGAAAACCACATTAAAAACTGGTTGAGGAGGCCAAAATATGATCATGGGAACATGTTCATTACACAGATGCCCAACCCAGCCGTCTGCACTACATTAACATTTAGAAATATTTATTTTGGAATGTTTTTCTTCAAAACAGCAAATAAATGCGTAAGTAAAACTGTTACATCCATTTTCAAAAAAAGTAGTTTGATAAATTTTCTCAATTTTTTTTTTTTTTTTGCAGATTCCTCTACTGCAGCAGATGTGTAAGTAAAGATGTTTTCTAGTGTTTCAAAAAGATTGAATATAATGTAAACGTTACCATGTTTTTGCTTTTATTCCCCCAACCTGATTTTTATTGCTGTTCTGTGCAGCGTCTTATTTTATGCTCTGTCTTCCTGTTGCCTAAACTCAGTAGCGAAGCTGTAGTCCTTGCCAGTCCTGCGCCAAAGACAACAGAGTCACCCGTCGACAGGAACACGAGCAACGGCCTCATTGCCAGTCTGACGTTTCCTAGGACGCCAGAGCAGAAAGAGGAAAAGGAGGCCCACGCCAGTGATAAGGAGACATGGAGGTCCAAGCCAGTTTCTGAGGCGAGAGTTGAGGGCCCCACCCGGTTCGGGATCCCACAGAGGAGAGCTGACCCTGATGGGTCACACTTCAGCCAGTCAGCTACGATAGCATCGGGTCCCCTTGGAGGGGAGTCTGTAGGTGGGGCCAGGCCTGACCGACATTGGGGATCAACCCCTCTTGCATCCAAAGAGCCAACATCCCCTGGCCCCGAAAGGGGGAGCTGGAAAATCATGAGAGAGGACAGGGTTGAGGTCACAGGGTCTGCTCCCAAATTTGACCTTCAGCCACAGAGCCAGGAGGTGATGGAGGGAGCCAAGGTCATGTTCCGTTGTCAAGGTAACTGACGTTCCGCCACCAAGCCAACTGGCTTGTCATCACTGTGTGCAAAGTGATTTTTTTTTTTTTTTGGTCCTTGGAATGAACACTGGCAACAGATGCAACAGTTTCACTTTGTTTTGTTCCGTGAAACCTCTAATAAAATGGGGTTTTAAAATGAAACGTTGCTTAATGTTTTGGTGGCAACTTCTATGCAGCAATGGCTTTTTCCTGCTTTTAGACACTAATAGCTATAATACGTGTGCGTTTTGTGGTTTTTCTTGAGGAAAAATGTCCATTGAGAGCCAGCGTTTCAAAAAACAAGTCGTAATCTCTGTTATTGCAGTAAATCGTTCATTTCCGTGCAACTTGTTCAGAATAAATCAATCTGCTAAGGTTATAATTTTTGTCGCTTTACTCATGTAAAGACCTGAATATTTACTGCGGTAAATGTGTACATTTCTTAAGGGCACAGCAGAGGTTACAGTTCCCAGCCCTTGGTTGGCTGATTAAAAAATAGCATTGACTACAAATGCACACATGTATCATAATTCATCCTGTAAACTTTTGCACAATAACCATTAATGCCATGTGTACATGCAAATATTTTAAAGGGACCCAACAAACTTTTGATGTTCACCATTGTGCCACTTGCTGATTTGTAAGGCAATAGCAGTTAGAAGAGCCACATGTCCTTCGGTTGTTCTGTTCGCCCTCCAGTTTCGGGCTCCCCGGTGCCAACCCTGAGCTGGATCAAAGATGGCTTGGTTCTGAAAGGCGGCCCGGGTGTGAAGATTCAGCAGGAGAGCAGCCTGCACCTCCTCTCCCTGGAGCGCGTCCGCAAAGAGGACGGCGGGAGTTACGGCTGCGCGGCGTCCAACAGCAGGGGCCAGGCGTCCGCTACCTGGACCCTTGTTGTCAAAAGTGAGCGAAGGGTTTACAGTATGTTTAACTTGACATTCATTAAATACTGGTTGTATGTGGCTATTTGCAGGTTTTACGACATTGACAGTATCCGTCATTTCCATTCAGACATTGATGACAGATGTAGGTAGATGTTCCTAATCTGAAGAGAGCAACAGCCAACAGGTAGCATAGCAGTTAAAGCTGCAGCCTTGCTGATGAAGGGCTCAGCTTTGAATCCCAATCTGCCTGCATTACCCTTAATCGTGGTACTTAGGTTGAGGTTAGACGATAGAGTTGCGCATCACTGTGACAAAACGTGAGGGATAAACACGAGCACCCTCCCCCCCTTTCCTGGAAATCGGCTTGGAAGGTAAAACCACACAGCGACATAACAATGGAAAAAATCTGAAGTGTTCCTGGGCCCACAAGGTCATCCTTTCCCATCCTTGGTCAAGTAACACCAATAATAATGCGTTAGGGGAAAAAAGCACCTTTCATTAATAATGCACAGAATGTAGTAGTAGTAGTAGTAATAATAATAATAATAATAATAATAATAATAATAATAATAATAATATATACTGCCGGGCCAAAAAAAAAAAGTCACCGCCTGGATTTAACTTAGTGTTATGATGTGGGGTTGCTTCAGTTGCTCAGATCTAGGTTCAGCAACATTATGTGCCCAAAAAATGAAGTGAGCTGAATAAACTGAATAACCAGGTTTTTCCATATATCAATGGATTTTTTTCCTTTTCCAAGATGACAATGGCAGGATTCATGGGGCTCAAATTGTGAAAGAGTGCTTCAGGCAGCATGAAAGAGACATGATTTTCACACATGGATTGGCCACCACAGACTCCAGACCTTAACCCTATTGAGAATCTTTGGGATGTGCTGGAGAAGACTTTACGCAGCGGTCCTACTCTCCCATCATCGATATGAGATCTTGGCGAAAAATGAATGCAACTCTGGACGGAAATAAACGTTGTGACATCGCATAAGCTTATTGAAATGATGCCACGGCAAATGCCATAATCAAAGGTAAAGGGGGTCCAAAGAAATATTAGAGTATGTGACTTTTTTCTTGGCCAGGTAGTGTAGATGCACTACATAAAGTGAGGTGAGCTGACAAGATGGTATCTGTAGGGATACCTATATATAAAATACTGAGCTAAAACCAAAAAAGGATTAAAACGTGAAACACCCAGCAGAACAGCAGTGGAAAGACGATGGATGAAGATTTAAAGGGGATGGTTCTACTGGCTTAATTTTACTGCCTGTTTATACAAAGTACAATATATTTCTATTTATCTTCCATATCTTCAGTAAAGAGGTAACAAGGAGTGTCACTGTGCAAAATGGTTTTCTGTCAGGTTCATGCGCCACATCACCCCGTAGCTGAACGTCCCCATTTCAAATCCCCATTCCTGATGCAGAACACTTGAGCAGAGTACTTACCCAGAATTTTCACAGTAAAATTTACCCAGCTGCACAAATGGGTAAATCACTCTAAGAACCTTGCACTGTGTGTTACCTTGCAGAAGTGTTCGCTAGATAAATTAATAAGAGTAATAATATGAGCTTATTTTGGACTCTGGCAGTGTTTAATATGGGGCTCAGATATGCTTTCGGGCCTCAGAAAAGCGGGAGAATGAAGCACAGCTGTTTGTACAGTGATAGTGCAAATGAATTTATGGCAGTGTCATACTTTTGGCTGTTAGTTGTAAGAAAAGTATTATGTTGATATGCTTTGTGAGACCCAACAGAAATAGAAATGGTGGTTGCTGGGCGCCTGGTGGACCATGGACCACACTGTGGTGCTCGGTGTGGAATTACAGTACTAACCATCGGGAACTCGCAAGTTAAGGAATCTAATAGTCAGACTGTTGATAATACAATAAGTATGATAAAATGTATACATATGCACAACAAGCAGAAAGTTTTATTCCACTTTGGTGTCCTGTTGGGCCACCTAGTGGTGGTTAGCTTCTGTGCAGACTGATGGAATTGGCCGATTTGCCTTATAAACCTTTTTTTAAACTGTTCATTTTTATTATCTTCTTCACTGTTGTCCAATAAAGGATCTTTTTAGCGCATGTCCAAATTTGGCAGCCATTTGTTATGAGTGATTCTTAAAGATTTTTATGTGGTCGCATTATAGTCCAGAAAACTGTCCTTCAAAGGAAATTCTGGAGAAACACTTCTGACCTGCAGTGGTGTAAAGAAATTGAGATTTAACAGTTTCAGACAGTTAAATTGTTTTGTTATTCTTAAAAGTCATTGTAAAATGGAGCCACCGCTTGAAAGGCGAACCTCGGATCCCTGTTGTCATCATCTATGTCGTCCGGGTGTTGTCCGCCTGCAGTGCCTTAACCGCTGCTCCCCCTGTCGACAGGCTGCCTTGCGGAGGGGTCTGCCCCGGTGTTCAGCAGCCTGTTGGAGGACCGCATGGTGAGCGAAGGCCAAGCTTTCGCCCTCCAATGCTCTGTGCAGGGCAGGCCTCCACCCCACATCTCCTGGTTCCTGAACGGTAATGACATTCACATTATTGCTGTGAGCAGCTTTTACCAGCAGGGGTCACCAGTGTCCACTTCCATGTTCACTCATTCCTTAAGCAACAAAGTCACTAATTTCCAGGTTAAACCATATAAATAAACATAAATAAGCAAATTTTAAAGAAATGTCTTAGTTTAGTCATTTTATATAATAGTTCTGAATAAGAAATGTAATATGACACTGTGATGTACAAATTTAAGTGTTTAATTTTATTTTATTTTGTGGGGAAAAGAAAGCTTGAGGACCCGGGGTAGTGAACCTGGTGAGACCCAGAACAGGATTTATCGTTTGTTGGTTCTTGCTTCTGTGATTCTACATTCCTTCCAGTAAAGAATTAACAGTTGCAACTGCCGCACATCTGGGGTGTCTCGGATTTCCGTTTCGGGTAAAGAAGTTCCTTGGCAAAACAGAGCAGGGCTCTGCTCTTGGAATGTTTAGCTGTTAGGATGCAATTCCATGGACTTAAGACAGTGACTTGTATTTTCCCCATAATTCAGTTTCTTTTGTATCAGGGGACAAAAGACAATGGTGAACAGTGAGGCTGAGTTGAATGGATCTTTGCTCTCTGCTAGTTTGGGGGGGTTTGACAGTCTGCTAATGCTCTGGGTGGGAGCGGACCGCTGAAGAAGTCTTTGTTCGGAAGAACATGTCAGCATCCCTGAGCTGCTAAAACGTTCAACAAAACACTTCTTATGGAGGATCTTCATTTCAAAGCGCACAGCGCTCCGGTAGGGAATAAAAATTCAGGAAACTCGGAGGTGGACGCTTTGGAGGCCTGGTGAGCTGCTGTCTCCTGAGAGCATGGTGGGAGACGAGGAGGTCACATTCTTGGCAGGATGGTGGGGACCTGCCGGCCCTTCTGCAGTGTCAGGAAATTCCACCTGGCCGCTGGAAGAAGTATGTTACGAGTTTGGAGGCGTGTAACGGAAAAGCTCACCGTGCTCATCTCCTGTGTCCAGCCTGGCTGCTACACTACTATGTGCTCCGAGGGCCAAAGTCAGGGCATTCCAGGTGATGGTCCAGTACCCCCAAAGAGTGGAGCGAGGCAACTGTGGATGGGATAGTTTGGCTTATTTGGACTGTGACCTGTGGCTGTAGGACAGAACTTGGTAAACAGAGGTTGAAGGACAAAAGTGGAGCTCTTGGTTGAGGTCAAAGGTTGACATATAGCCAAACAGCAGTGGTTGCACTGTTAGTTGAAGGACAGAACATGATAAACTGTGGCAGAGGAGAGAAGCTCATCTCTAGTCTGATAATAGAGGCCGACCTGTAGGTGGAGGGAAGAGATTTTTTTTTAACACTTGACCACTGGTTGGTAGAGAGGATGACTTATAGCTTAAGGATAGAGGTTGACCTCTTTTTGTAGGACAGAGGTTTCCTTGTAGCTGGAAGACTGGAGTTTGACCTTTAGTTGAGTTTGTGTGGTTCATCAATAAAAAACAACCATTTATGAGAGCCATGGTCCATGAGAAAGACTGACTATAGTTTGCATTGTGTGTCGGGTGGTTCATGAGAACAGTTAGGCTCATGAGAGGTTAAATACTGAGGCTGGGATTGAGTGGGACCCGGTGGTGTATGAGGACACAGACGACCTGTAGTTATACTGGATATTTATAGCCTGTTCATTTAAACTATTTCTTTTTTGGAGATGTACTTGCTGGAGTCTGTGTGTGTGTGTGTGTGTGTGTGTGAGATCACTGTTCTGTTCTCCTCCAGACCAGCCCATCCCACAGTCACGCTGCTGGTATGAGGGGGGTGAGGCCAAACTAGAAATCCAGGCTGCCCTTCGTGAGGACGGAGGCTCCTACACGTGTGTGGCGGAGAACTTGCACGGGAGGGCGGTGTGCCATGCCAGGGTGCTCATCAGAGGTGGGTGTCACTGTCTCACCCTTCCGGCAGAACAGCATCCTGAACCTCGGTGCTAAGAAAGTGACTAGCTCCAAAGTTCTGCACAATGCAGCTTGAATTCTCTTTCATGTCACAGTTTTTTTTTTTTAGTTGTTGATGTGTCCAAAGCAGCTTACATTGCACCAAACTACTTACTTACCATTTACTTATTTAAACAGCTGGGTAATGTTTACCGTAGGAATCAGGGTAAGCACCTTGATCAAGAGAACTCCAGCAGGTGGGACTTGAACCTGGGTCTTTCAATTGGGGGGGGGGGACTCTAACCACTACACCACCTACTGCTCGGCTCAGGTAGCTCTTCAGTGCACATATTGATCGTTGATCACTTGCCCAACAGTTTGCTGGTTCTTGAGGTTTGAAACCTACATCCTTTTGTTCAAGCGCACGTCTTAAAGACGTCCACCACCACCAACTCAAAGATTCTGATTTAAGAAGGAACGTTTGATAGCAACCATGGACCCACAGCTTCTTCTGTTCCTCACTGCACACCTGGGGCACCAGGAAATACAGTAGGTAGCTGTGTTCATTTTCCATCTCCTACTCTGGTGCCCTTGGGACAAGTTATTTACTCAAATTTACTACAGTAAAAATTACGTTGCTGCACAAATGTGTCAACCATTGCAAGTATTTCTCAAAAAGAACATCAGGCAAATTAATAAGCAATAATGATTATTACATTAAGCTCAGACTATCTATCTATCTATCTATTGCCTGTTTAGAGGTGAATCTGAGAATGAGGGGCAACTGGAAGAAAGTCTGTAACTGAACTTCACGCTTGAGACCGGCTAGGTTAGGCAATCCCAAATGTTCCCCAAGGGGTTCAGCTGCCATTCTGGGAAAATATCAAAGCAAAAATCTGACCCCTGCATTCCTGCATTACTGCTGTTTATTCTCCCAAAGTTTTTATGGCGATTGCCGGGAAAGTGTTTCATGCTCTGCAAAATGCCAGTAGGGGGCTTAGTGGTTGAGGAATTGTGCAAAGATGTGTTTTTAAACATATATGTTTAAATAGGATTTAATACAGCTGCCCCGCACCGTGAGTTTCAATTCCACCCCTGACCTCCCCCCTCGCCCAACTCTTCACACCTGGGTTTGAGTGCTAGTGACAACAGAGGGTTTTGTCAGGACACCCATGGTGGTGTGAGGCTCAGGCCATCCTCTCTGTTTGCCTAAGGACCGAGGGAACACAAACACTGGGACTGATATTTTCCATACTACCCTACCCCCCCCCCCCAGCTTCAGGGGAAGTTAGACGAAGGCAGCCCTATTAGGGGAAGGCAGCAGCCTCCCTTTGCATGCAGGGTCTTCCCACTTCCACCACTGGTGGGGTCCGGCAGCAGCAGCCTGCGCTGCAGCATCAACGCCTCATTCGGTCCAGTGTTTGATCACATTTGTTGCTCACCGCACATTTGCCAAAGGTTGGCTTTAAATCATCTCAGAGCATCAAAGCGGAGGTCTTCTTAAGACATCCATAAGAGCTTACTGCATGGAAACAAACCAAACTTTTGTATTTGGTCTGTGTGTAGGTTGCCAAACTGAAACTCCTCAGTGGATGACATCTGTTTCACTTTATCTCAGCAAACAAAGCTTAAAAAACCTCCCCAATTGAACTATAAGGATGTACGTGCAAAAAAACTAATAATACCATGTTTTATAATGGGGTTATGTCATGCTTTTTTTCTGTAATTTTTATTTCATGTTAATACCAATAATTCATCCATTACCATTAACTGCTCTATCCATGTGAGGGTCACAGTGGTCTGGAATCATTGGTTGCCAGGCTGGATGGGTTTCCAGTGGCCCCACACACACACACACACACTCTGGGCAATTTAGATTGACCATTTAACTCAAAAACTATGTCTTTAGACTGTGGGAGGAAACCCACACAGACACAGGGAAAACATGCAAACGCCACACCAACACCGAGTTGAAATCTAATCCACACCCAAACAGTCCAAGTGCTATGAGGCAGCAGCACTCCTTATCGTGCCACCCTGATTATAACAATAATATGAATTATGCATAGAATAATAATATATAATCAATATTATAAATAATATATAATAATACTACAGTATTAGTTGCACTTTCATTTCTAAATGTATTGTCTTTCATTTTTCATCTCAGAACAATTATTTTTCTGCTTGCTCACCATTTTAAGTGACAAGTAAACTGAAGGGAGTCCTTAAAGAAAATCACTAAATAAAAGTGCTATGCAAATAAAATGAAATGAAATTGCTGCTAGACACCCTGAGTCTTGTGGCATCGGCGTAGCCAGCTGGTCATATTGCAGATAAAGAAACATCTTTAGATGCTGAGACCAAAAGCTGGCACTCGGTGTTGAAGTTTCTTTGATGACCTTTGCACGTCTGGGATGTCGAAACTTGAGTTCTACTTCTACTTCAAATTCCATTTAACAACATACGGAGATGTATGGGGGCCAGCAGCCGGAGCGGTGGTTCGAGCTTTGGTTCAAATCCCAACTTTGCTTATGGAAAACATAATCTAGCTGCTTATTCCTAATTGATACAGTAAAAGTTATCCAGCTGTATGAAAGGGTAAATCATGGTATCTTTGCGTACCAACACCACATCGTGAGCCATCATTGACATTTAAACTCAAAGAGAGGAATTATGGGATCAATTCTCTTTCCAGAGGTTTTGGTCCAGGCCCTTGTGACAGAGATTGACGTGCATTCTAGGTGTGGGGGGCGGGAGGGTGTTGACGCAGCCGCTGTATAAACACTAGGAAGGTTGCGCAGATTACGGTGATGCGAGCCGGTGCTGCTGCCCTGGTGTTTAAACACGCACCGGTGGAAACATCTCAGCGAAACCTTGGATCTCCCGTGCGGCATGCTGGGTATGTATACACACGGCGAGCCTGTGTTTAGGAACACGCCGTGTCCTCTCCGCGCGCCCCTGGTTGGCTGCTGCCATCTGCAGCGCCTGGATTTATGAGCCCCGCGGCGGCTACGTATAAGAGAACGCCGTATATGGTAAACCGGCGCGGGCGAAACGAGACTCAGCTCGTGCTCCCCGGCGATCCCTGGTAATCCAGAACCCCTTTCCCCATGCATAAGAAGCTGGGTTCAAATGACCTCGGTGAACCATTCTGTACATCTTCAGCAAAAAGTCAACATCAAGGCACAGATTTGTCATAAAACACTAAACTGGAGCTCCCTAATGTTTTCTAGGCCACAGACCCTCTTTAAGAATTCAATTAAGGTTTCTTAAGAAAAAGTGCATAAATAAACCCGGCACTCGGGTTTTTTTTGCGCTGAGAATGAATTACATTCACACTGAATAATGTTACACAGATTAGAGAGCAGTATTTTTGTTTTATCTTCATATGGTTAGATGCTGTTATTTTCAGCACGAACATGGTCCTTTCTTTCATGGACTCCCTATGGGTTCCGAACCCCTGCTTTAACCTCAAAGCCATACCGAAGTGTTTGTGTGTGTTTTTCGCACGCCGGTGTCAGGTTAGCTTCTCTAATTGGGCTCCAGTCCCCAGGTTTCCACATGAAGGTCTTGTGGTCTCAGAACCTTTAACACTGTTCACCGAGGTCAAATGCACTGGAGCCACTTGATCCAACCCTGTGCTCAAGACAGCACAAAGGATATTTACTTAGCAAGCAAAATAGTTTTCGAATGGCGCGGAGCTCCGCTTGTCATCGGGTGCCGGTGCCGAAGCCTGAGAAATTTTCCATTGTTCATTTGTCCTGCTGGACAGCGATGGAAGGAAAAGGGCAGGTTCCTCCACCGCTGGCTCTACGAGCTTTAAACGGCAGTGGAATCCAGACTCCTAGTGAAGGACCGTGAGGCTGTAGCATGATGTTCTGCACCCATTCTGTCTGATCAGATACTTGAGAAGGTCAATGCATCTAATACATTTATATTCTGGCAGACACCATGTACAGTTCAGAGTAAATAAAAGGGTGACAGCAACAGATGCAGAACCTGGGGCATGGACACAGAAGGAAGCAAAATGCAACTTCTGTCTGATGCCACCATCTTGCTGGTTCACATCCCTGTATAAAGCCTGGGCTCAATTATGTAGCTATCTGTAGATCAGGAAAAAAATGGCTCTGAAGTGATGGATTTGAGTGCCTTTTTGAATGCTGGGAGGGATTCAACAGCACCGAGTAACAAAAGGAGTTCATTCTACCACATTAGGGCAAAAACTGGAAACCTTTGGGCTTTTAGTTTTCAACCACTTGTAACAACAAAGTCAGCACCAGGAATACCAGGAATACATGCCACAGCACTGAAATACCATAGCTAGAAATTTTCCAAGAGATTCATGTGATGCGTGTCTCTCTGAAGGTGGATGCTGTGTTTGCACCCTTGCCAGCCTCAGATGTATAACTAACAAATATGAAATCTCCAGCATGATCACCGCTGTGTGAGTTTTACAGCCCAGGGAGCAACGGTCCTGAGGAAGCGACCCAACTGGGCTCTCCCACACGACCCGCGCTCACTGCAAGCGATGCCGTTTCCAGTGAGCGCTGTGGACCAGCAGCGTTCCAAGTTCTCAGGCCAGGCTTGAGTACCAAGCTTAGAGACGATAACAGTGAAAGGCTGCCTCTGAATTTTCCCACGCAATCTCCAGCTTCGGGCCACCGGGGAGAATTAACATCAACAACAGCTCATAGTTTACTGGAAAGTAGGAGTTTACCAGATAGACGATAGGAAGATAGTCACACTTTTTTATAGGTGCACGATTAAAAACTACGACATTTGTCCATTTTGAAAGCATTCAGCTGTGCTCTGCATCCACTGTGAAGCCAAAAGTCAGTCAGCACCAGCAGACTTGGATAAAACATGCCATTAAATCAAGGAATAAATGGTTATGTGGGGCCCCTGTTAATATTTATGACTTTTTATTAATAACTATTGACAAGTACAATGACTGAAGAGGCCATGCACTGATTTCAAGTTACCTTTCATGCCAAAGATGTTCTATGTACATTTGCTCTTTTCATTCTTTCATCGCTTTACTGAATACAATTTCCTTCTGGGTGACTAAAGTGCTTCAGTATCATCAGTCTACACATGGGTAGGGTAGGGTAAACACCTCAACCCAAGGTATTATAGCAGGAGGCAGGACTTGAACCTACAACCACACAGACCGGAAGCTGCTTCTCCTCAGAGTTGTTTCTTTGTGCCTTATTTCCAGAAAAAATATAACATTTTATATTTATTTATTTGTTTTACTTTCTACATATTACACATCTAAGATAGATAAATAAATAAATAGATAGATACTCTGACAGTAGAACAGCTAGTTTTACAGTAGTTCTGATGTTCACTGTTTCCCCATCAGTTTTATAACTTCAGTTTCTGTAATGGATAAAAAAAAAGCACAGCGTTTCCTCCAGTGAGTCTAGAAATGACAGACATGGCTGCATGTGGGCTTGCAGAGAGACGGATCTCCGAGAGGGTGAAGCCCACCAGGGCTGGGGAAGTGAAGAAGCCGCTGGCACCAGCTTTCATCAAGGGACTGGAGGACCTGAAAGTCATGGACGGCAGCCGTGTCACTATGACGGTGGAGGTCACAGGTAAAAATCAGTTTCCTGTCACTTCAGGTCTCCGGTTTGGCTGCATATTGTAGGTGCAGCTACAGGTAGGAAGTTGGACTCACAGTTAGAGGTTGCAGGTACAGGTAAAAATCTTTACTTGAGACTGACAGGTGCTGCTCACGGCTGCAACAGTGGTTGTACCTAAAAAGTTAAATAAATTTAATAATTTAACTACGATCGCTATAATTAATGCACTTTATGGTCAGTGTCACCCCGCTTGTCCTGGTCAGGCTTATGGTTACATTATATTAAGTCTGAAAGGTAAAAGCTTGTATTACTTAATATACACTTGCAAAAGGTATGTGGAAAGGTTTAGTTGTTATGCATTTTGCTACCAATTTCTTTTCATTTCAGTTCATTGTGTTATTATACTTTTTTTATTAAAAAAAAAAAGCCTGGTTGTGATGACAGACACATCACAAGCATGACTTAAATGAATCTCACAAATTTTGCAGTAACTGCACCATCTCTGTTATTCAGCTTATAAAAATAATGCTGTTTTATTTTGTTAGTAATAATAATTAGCAATAATAATAATTATTATTAGTAGCAATAATTATTTAAATAGTGATATTTACTGGTACTACAATTATCAAACACACTACTTTAACACTTTACTCCCAAAACTGGCTACAAATAAGAAAACAAACTGTTTTGTACAGATGCAGCTCTAGCAGTAAATAAGGTGCACAGTCCTCGGTTACAGCTACAGATAAAGGCTAGACAGGCAGGCAGGCAGGCAGGCAGGCAGGCAGGCAGATAGATAGATAGATAGATAGATAGATAGATAGATAGATAGATAGAACGCATAATAACCTTTCTACATTCCATCCATTCATCCGTTATCCTTAGCTGCTTTATCCTGGTCCAGAGCCTATCCCGAAATCACTGTGCAATAAAATATGGCGCTACACCTGAATGGGATACTGGGCATGACAGACATTCCTATGTTTCTATGTTGTATACACATCTTTTTTTGCTGCCTGAAGTTCAGCACACTAACATGGTTTTGAGAAACGAGATTACTGTGCATATTCTGCTTTGTGGAAAAAAGCCCGAAAATGTTCAAAAATTCAGTTTTGCTTGTTTGATGTGTTGCTGTGTTGCCTCTCGGTGACCAATCTGGCTCGATTCCTCCGTTCAGTCAGGATTGGTTGCCCTGTGTTCCGCGCATGCTTTTCCATTTCAGTTCATCCTGTGTTGCTTTCAAACAATTTTTTTGACTTGAGATGCTAACATAAATAAATTTTAAAAAATAAAACAGCAGAGAGACGTCCCTTGCTGTTGCTGGGTTTATCTTTGGATCCTCTACCTAAATTCAGATAACATCTGTACAGGAACGTCGAGAGGGTTTTTACATCGCCTGTTTATTCCATGCTGTCCTCGCTGAAACCAATTGCAGACAGATCCTGGCCATTCTCAGCCCTGTCTTTTACACAAAGCCTCACACCAGGGTATTGGGTCCGTCTTTTTTCCAGCCTATTTTCTCCTGGGTGTCAGTGCAGCAATGGAATTTGGATAAATAGTACCGTCATGCTGTTATTTCCCAGCATGCCTTTTTATACCTTAATGTACCTCATTTAGGAAGGAATGGTGATACAGATCTTGGGTTGAAGGTTTGGATCTGGGTGAGAATATGGCTCAGTCTGTGTGCAGTTTGCATGTTCTTCTCTTGTTGGCGTGGAGTTCCTCCAGGTACTCTGGTTCTTTTCCACAGCCCAACGATGTGTGTTTCAGGTGAACTGCTCACTCTAGATTGCATGTGTGATGTATACTGCCCAGCCAAAAAAAAGTCACCACCTGGATTTAACTTAGTGTTATGATGTGGGGTTGCTTCAGTTGGTCAGGTCTAGGTTATGTACCCAAAAAATGAGGTGAGCTGACTACCTGAATATACTGAATGACCAGGTTTTTCCATCTATCAATGGATTTTTTCTTCCAAGATGACAATGGCAGGATTCATGGGGCTGAAATTGTGAAAGAGTGCTTCAGGGAGCATGAGAGAGACTTCATTTTCACACATGGATTGGCCACTACAGAGTCCAGACCTTAACCCCATTAAGAATCTTTGAGATGTGCTGGAGAAGACTTTACGTAGTGGTCTGACTCTCCCATCATCAGTACAAGATCTTGGCAAAAAATGAATGCAACTCTGGACAGAAATAAATGTTGTGACATCGCATAAGCTTATTGAAACGATGCCACGGCGAATGCGTGCCGTAATCGAAGCTAAAGGCGGTCCAACGAAATATTAGTGTGTGACTTTTTTTGGTGGGGCAGTGTATGTATGTGTATATGTGAAAGAGAGAGGGAGAGAGAGGTAGTAAATTAATGTGTGTTTTTGCACTGTGATGGATTGGCATTCCATTCAGCTTGTATCCTATCTCACATCCTGTCCTTCCAGGATAGTCCAGACCACCATGACCCTCTATTAGAGAAGCTGTTGAATAATGAATGGATCTGTTCTATCCTGCAGCACTATCAATCCAACAGCAGTGATTTTGCATATGTCATCTTTTGTAGTCTTGCATGAGGGATCAAAAAAAAAATTCACTGTGTTTTGGTTCACTGCTTGACCCAACAGCATTCTGTGTACTTCCCAGGTTACCCCCAGCCTCGGGTCGGATGGCTGCACAATGGGCAGGAGGTACAGGAGTCGGAAGACTTCCACTTTGAGCGGCGGGGGAATGAGTATAGCCTGGTGATCCAAGAGGTCTTCCCGGAGGACACGGGGAAGTTTACCTGCGAGGCATGGAACGAGCTGGGCGGGGCCCATACTGAGGCTGTTCTCACAGTGCAAGGTATGACCAATGAGAGCATCCAGAACCCCCAGCTCTGTTCATTACCTTTACCTGTTCTATATTTTCTACAAAATCAAGAGCCATGTCCAACCTTACCCCAAATCTCGCCAGCCTCCAATCTCACTACATGCTGTGATAGAATGGATCCCCCGCCATGTTATTTCACCCAAAATAGCTGCAAACCTCACCTCTTGCCCTTCCCATGCCTGGAATGTGTCACCGCCTGTGCAATTTTACCCCGTTGTGGTGCCACTTGCAACAAACAATGGCATCTAATGCCACGCTAGCGATCTGATTTAGGCTGACGTCCTCCCTACTCTGCTGCTCAGCTCTCATTCGGTCATGTCGGCTGTTTGCTGTGCTAAGAACAGGTCTAAGTCTTTCTGAGGCAAACAAAATGTATTTCAGAAGAGATGGATTGGTGTGTCTGTGTGCAGCAATAATCTTCAGAAAACAGCAGAAATTATACAGTTGTTTAGTGAGCTCTTTGAGCAGACTGTTAGCTGGCGTTTGGTAGGTGATTTTTTTAATGTACATATACAGTATACATATATTTATGTCAGACAGATGTGGACAACATAACAGTAAGACTGTATGTCTAGTGCTACACTCTTTCATGTATCCCTGCTCTTGCTGTAGCACCCTAGATCAAGGTACTTATCCTTTATTGATACAAAAAATTACCCTGCTGTATAGAAGGGTAAATTATTGTCAGTGTACACTTGAACAGAAGCCGTCAGCAAAATGATAATAAAAAAGGCAGCATTTAATGCAGGGTTGATCGGAAAACTTGTAAACTGAAAAAAATTCAAGGATTCTTGGACTCCTTGTTATAATAATTTGTAATAATCCCATTATGTTTTTACTAAGATGACTATCTAGACTGATTCACAACATTTGCAGTTTTCCGCTCTGGCTGTTTATACTGGATTTAATATACTGGAATTAATCAGCCAAAATGTCTTGTGGCAACAACCCTCCAGGGATGGAAACCTCACGACACGTCGACACCCAAACCGCTTTGCTGCCTCTTTTTTCGGGCCTCACCATGAATGAGTCAAAGAGTCAAAAGAGTCAAATGAGTTTATTTGTCATGTACATGGTTGTATACCATGTATTGAAATGATCCATTGATAGATGAGAACCACAGGTCAGTGGGATCAGTGTATCCAGTTGTTGACGGTCCTGTTCATGTTTCAGAACCTCAGGATGGAGTTCAGCCCTGGTTCATCAGCAAACCGAAGTCCATGACGACCAATTTGGGGGAGCATGCGCTGTTGTCCTGTGCCATCGCAGGAGACCCTTTCCCACAGTTTCTCTGGAAGAAGGATGGCCAGGTGCTGTCACCAGGAACGGACCTCGAGGTCCTGCAGAAGGAGGATGTGGTCACCCTGCTCATCAGAAGGGTCAAGGCACACCATGCCGGCGAATACGAAATCAGCCTGAAGTATGAACTGCTTATCTGCAACTTGTCCTTACTGTCCCTTAAGATAATGTGATGTGGGCCCTGCTCATATTTGACAAACATGTTGACCTTCCTATAAAAGGGACTGAGCAAATTGAGTGTCTTTTGCTCATTTCCTTTTTGAGAGGCAATTTCTTATGTGTTTTATAATTAGTGTCAGCACTTGCACCCAGCACATACTTACTATGTGACAAGACAGCGTAGTTTTGAACATGTCTTCTGGGCTCTTCCCACTGAAGGAATGAGTGCACAAGATGCTTATTGCCATATAAGGCCCGTGTGTAACGCTGTAACATAAACTTGGGAGGATGTGAGGCCCGAGGCGACTGCCTGGAAAAGGGTCTTGATGGAGGGTCAGGGGTTAAAATGTTACACAAGGGCAAATAAGCAAAACGGAAATGAAATCACCTTGAGGCCGAGAGCGATGCTCCCTGTGCTGGTTGCACAGCTTTCCCTCTCCCGTTTTTCCTCTCTGTGTTTGATCCTACAGTAAAGTGAACTCCAATTTTCCTATACAACCCACCTTTGTCACAATGCCATCAAGACCTTTTCCGAAACCTCTGTTCCTACTGCAGAAACATCGTGGGAGACTGCAGCTGTGTGGCCCACATTCTGGTGACGGGGGATCCGATAGGGTCCGAAGGGGAGCCTCTCCAATCGTAAGTATACACCCCCCCCAGCCCGATCGCCCTTTCCGTGCTGCTATTTTCGCATTGGCTCTGTCTCCCCCCCCACCGACTCAGGGCTCTCTCTAAATTGGCCTGATCTCTGAATGTGACCAAACAAACTGTTTACCTCCCACAGCTATGCCATTGTTCCAGGGGGCGGAGCCAAAGGTCCTGCGACTTGACTCGTTCCCTTATAAGGGCACTGGAGTCATCACTCATGCAACTTTCTGGTGGATTGTGTTGCTCTAATTAACCTGTTTTAGAGCGAGGGTCGCTCTTGCCAAGCCTTTTAAACATCTCCATTTTTCCCCCCCTTTCCTTTTTCCCCTCCTCCGCTTTTGGCTTCCACAAGCAGGACTTGTCAGGGGGCTGGAGGCGTGCGTGGGACAGTGCGCAGCGGAGCTGCTGAGGGTGAAGACCACGATCAGGGGCGCGAGTGCAACCCGAGGGGCCTATTGCACCGGCGTGTGGAGACGCGGCGGCGTGGCGAGGAGCACATCCGCCAGCAGGAGGTTGAGCAGCTGGACTTCCGTGGCGTTTTGGGCAGGAGCGTTGTCACCAAAAGTCTCACCGAGGAGGACCTGAAGGAGATTGCTGCCGAGCAGATGGACTTCCGGGCCAACCTTCAGCGGCAGGTCAAGCCCAAGACCTTGTCGGAAGATGATCGAAAGATTAACGCACCACAGCAGGTGGACTTTCGCTCCGTTTTGGGCAAAAAGGGCGGTGGTGTCCCTAAAATTGGCTCCGACAAAGGGGATACCCCAAAAAATGCCACCGATTTCAGGTCAGTGCTGGGTAACAAGAAGAAGCCACCAGTGCCAACACCGATTGAGAATAACGTAGAGAGTCCAGTGCCGAAGGATCCAGTCCCCAAGGATCCAGTCCCCAAGGATCCGGTCCCCAAGGATCCAGTCCCCAAGGATCTGGCACCCAAAGAGAAACCCAAGAAGGAGGTGAACTGCATCGATGTTGGGATTAATGGCAGTAAGAGCAGTGACACGG
Source organism: Heterotis niloticus (assembly GCA_018136845.1). Lineage (NCBI taxonomy): Eukaryota > Metazoa > Chordata > Actinopteri > Osteoglossiformes > Osteoglossidae > Heterotis > Heterotis niloticus. Next base: position 5,187,966 of record CM030906.1, read on the forward strand.
GGAAGGCCCCCGAGTTCACACAGAAGCTGAGGGACATCAATGTGGTGGACGGGGAGTGCTTGCGGCTAGAGTGCGAGGTCATTGCCGAGCCGCCGGCCACTGTTACCTGGACACTCGATGGCAAGATCATCAAACCGTCAAAGTTCATCCTTCTCTCTCAAGAAGGTAGGACACCAAGTGTTCAGTACGACTCTCATTGTTCCAGCTGTGTAGATGAGATCGCTGGGAGCAGTGGCTATGAGGGATGATCAGAGCATAGGATGGTGTTTCGACTAGTAAATGTGAAAGTGCAGAATGTGTAACAGGAATCCATTGTAATGGAGATGGCAATGGGGCTGTAATCCCTCCCGAGCAAACTGTAAGAATATACCCTGCTTGCAATGGGAAGCCAGTGTTATTTTGGCTTCTTTACATCATTGTCCCCTCAGGGCTTTTCTGGTCTGGCTAAAGAACCTCCTCAGTGTGATCCCCATGCTATGCTCTTTTGCAGATGGAAATAGCTGGAATAGGGAATTCCCTGTTTTTAAATCCCTCAGGACCCCCACTTATTTCACACACATTAATAAATCTGTCTCCGTGCTTCACGGTGCCCTCTTGAGAGTCTGTTTCTTTGTACATGAGTAGAAGGCCAGACTGTCTATCCAAGCTGTTCTTCGTGGCATGCAGAGCAGCGGATGTGGAGACTTTTCCAACTAATATCTTTCAGTTGTACTGAAAGCTGGGGGTCCCTATTTGATAACTACCCATTCATCACTGCGTTATGGTTCTACATATGTTAGTTTTCAGAAGGACACTTTTTTATCCTGGTACAGCAGGTAGAATAGGGAGTAGAGATGTTGCCTTGAGGCTGGAGGACCAGGATTTGAAACCCCACTCCTGCTCTAGTTTCCATGTCCAAAAGTGGGTGAATTACTGTAAGTAGCTTAGTGCACAAACTAGTCAATAATAGTTTTGTATGTACTTAGTTTTGTATGTCTGGTATGTTGATATATGAGAAAGTGAAAAAAGTTTAGTTTTTTAGTGGGGTTAGGCACTTCAAACTGCTGGATCTCAAGTCCTTTGCCCAAGGCCAGCTTACTTTTATGGCTTCTGGAAGAATCTTTAATAAGATGACATGAGCTTCACCGATAAGGTGTATTAAAGTTCTTTTAGAGACCCAATCCCGCCCCAAGTCTGCTGACAGTTTTGGCAGTGCAGTACAGCTTTTGCGTCACAGCAAAGTGATCTACAGGCCACGATTTTGGCTCCGTGTTTGAGAAAATAAACAATGTTTAAATGTAATTAAAACTTGAATGAGGGAACGTGTCTCCGAGCCTGTTTTTAGAGTATGAGTTCACTGTCATCCCCGGAGGCATCTTACACCTGAATGCCACACTCTGAACACATAGACATCCACTAGTTTAGATGATCCCCTCCTGCTCACAATGTAAAATAGATTCCAGGTTGGAGCTTTGCTAATGTTGCTCACCATCCAGATATTCAAGGCATTTTAAACTGTGGGGTCTCGAGAGGATTGTTCTGTACCACCTTCTATACACAGCCTTGTGAACCATCACAGCGCTGTACATATCCCCAAGGGAAGTCTGATTCCTGACACCCCCAGCTGGTGCCTGAATTCTTCAAGAGTGCTTGATACCCCAGAAAGTGTCTTGATTCCTTCCTAAGATTGTTTAATACCCCTAGACAGTGCCTGATGCCTCCAGTGTTTTAAAAAGCACCCGTCATCTACAGGAGGTCGGTGCTCCCTGACCATCGACAAGGCTCTGCCTGAGGATGAGGGCCAGTACAAGTGTCGGGCTGAGAACACCGTTGGCCGGGCTGAGTGCGATTGCATGGTCCTGGTGGATGGTAAGACTCCACTTCCACCTCCCTGCCCCTGCTTCTCTCAACAAGCAAACGTTTCTTGCTGCAGCTGGAGCATTATGGTATCGTCCTTAATAGTCTATAATTCAATTGTTTAATATAAAATTATGATACAGGGTATCTGCATGTATAGATAACACTAATTTACAGCATGTGCTTAGATGGTATCAGATCACAAAGTGCTAAGTATATTTATACTAAGCTGCTTACTAGAGAAACAAACCTGTTCATGTGTAACAGCAGATAACTTCCTTGCCATGTGGAAGAGTCTAGAAATCTGCTGTACAAAACATTGCGGGTCACCTTGCTCTTTTGTCACATTCCTGCGTAATTCTTTTCACAACTATAATAGTTAGCAAGACATTAATAATGATAATTCAAGCCAGTGGTGAAACATGTTAAGAGACGATTTCCTGCAGGTCAACGTAGGTTGCTGAAGGAACTTTGTTGCTTTGTTGTTTAGATCCTCCAGAAGTCAGCGCCACGGCGGCAGACAAGAAAACCAAGAAGGGCGCTCCGACCACAGAAAGTGAGTTCCTGTTGCGTGTGTTTACTGTGCCAGAGGTAGAGAGGAAGAGGGTGTCCATCTACAGCCAAAACCTACAGACCTGCAGATTTCTATTGAATGTGGAGAACAGAGGGAATAATGGCCTGACCACAGCTATGCATGCAACCTGGCATTGAAGATGGGCAGAGCACACCAAAGCCAAGCAATGCAGGTGGAACAGATCCAGCTCTTAAAATCTGGCATCAGGCTTGCCATGGCTTTAAGATAAGCCTAATTTTGGAGGATAATGTAAAAGGGTTCTGGCAAAGAATGATATTCAGCAGACAGCTTAAACACATACCCAGTTATTCTTTATTGGCCCATGTCTGTGTATATTATATACTCATTTGCTCACATTTTGGTTTGGTTTGCTGACAGACTGTATCCTAGACAAAAGTCCCTAAGTCACTCTGGTACTTTTAAGTACCAACTACTCTAAGTACTGTTAGGGGCTAATAATGCTATGTGACATTACCAGCTTTAGGCATGAATTGTTAAGAGATATTTGAAGTACATAATGATGACCAAACAATATGCTGTTGAATCAAATGAAAGAGGGTAGTCTTCATGGAGAGTTGAAGTATGCAGTTAAGGGCTAACCACATCATTTAGCATTAGGAGCTAACTAAGCTATGTTGCATTAAAGGCCAAATAAGCTATGCAGTATTCACGGTTTTTCTAGGCAGTGTTAAGGGTTAGTTAGGCTAAGCAATGTTAATGGATAGAATCCTAAGCAGTGTTATGGGTTAGTTAGGTTAAGGCATGTTAATGGGTAACTGGGCTAAGCAAAGTTAAGTGCTAATAAACCTCTGTAGTTCTAAGGGCTAAATTAAATGTCTTCCCTTAAGCCCTGGTGCCTTAGCTCTGATGCAAAAATGTCCATTCAAGTTGTGGATGTAGAAGCAGGCGATGGCCATTACTGCCAGCTCGTCCCTTCTTTCCCAGACTTCCATGTAAGGAGTGCATCTCCTTGCTCCTCGCTCCCCTCCTTGACGTAGACATGCATCCCAGGCCTGGCTTTTTTTCCCATACTCAGATGTTCTAGAGCAATTCTGCCAGCTTTGGGATACCATGAACCTCATCTGGAATGTGTTTCATCCAAACAAGTCCTTTGAATCTAAACTGAAGGACAAGTGCTTGACAATAACAGGGGTTCGGCGATTTACACGGGAAAGAGCAAAGGGTGCTCATCTCTGTTTGCTGTTTTGGCCTCGCGCTAGTGTGGTCCAGCAAACAGCTGCAGGGGGGGAATAAAACATTTCCATGAGGTTCCATTTGAACATCACATCACATTAAAATAACATTCTATTGAGGTTGTCTTGAAAAGTATGTAGTAAAGTGTGGTGGATTCGAGCTTTTTTGTTGTGGTTTTACATGTTTCATCTTCATTTACAGTATATAATATGTGGGGAGTTTCTGCGTGTAGACATTATAATATGTTCAGTTTCCAAAAGTATCCACGTAGTCGTCATATTTCAGGACAAGAAAGCATCTCCAGTGTGCAAAATTGAGTCCTGGTCACAAAAACCCTTTGTTTGTATTTTTTATTTCAACACCAAAAGTCCAAAAAATCTGGAATCCCCCTGCCTAAATAAATAAATAAATAAATAAATAAAGCTGAGCTCTGAAAATAAAAATCCGAGATTGAAGTGGCACTTCCATGTCAATTATTTATGTTAATGTGAGACAATCTGATCATTTGTAAATTTGTCATGAAGATGACAAATAATCTTTATGCAGAGATTTATAATCCTGCCAGGAACTACAGACAGACTTTACGCTTGTAGGAAATGAATGCAATATCTACCTATAGAGAAATGTTGGTGCCGTGTCATGTTATCGGAAACGCCAGCTATTCCATCACAAACAGTTGCTAAGGGAACAAATTGGCACTGATTTGAAATTGTTAGGATGTTGTGGTTTTTGGGAAGATACTGAAGAGGTTTTTGGTTGTCCATCTGACGATAGTTTGTAGCTTGAAACATTTCTTTCGGATGTATTTGCCTTTGTCTCGGTGATGGGTGGTGGAGGAATGAGTTCTCCACAAAAAGAGAGTGTCTCTTGTTTGAAAGTAATGCCAGATTATTGACCGTTTCCACGGTGACCTTATGGTTTTAGTGTTTTGCCTATGGCCTGACGATTTATTGGTCTAATCCCACATTATTGACCCTCTGCATTAGAAGAAGTAATGGTGTCAGCGATGTTATCCCGTCCCCATGTGGCATGTCTGATCCTTCGCATGTCACAGGAACCAGGATTTACTCTGATCCCATGATTCATCCATGTTTCCAGGCCTCATAAGAGAAGGTCAGGTTCAGTGTGTTGCTGTGTGCTCTGCCACAAAGTCGAAAGGGTGAGCCAAGCAATGAAACTCCAGCTGCTGCTGTTGCCGCTGCTCTATGCAGAGGATGTCTGTCACTCTGTTGCCCCCCATTATCGGGTCTTTGTTACATGAGAGATGTGGGCTGGCAGCAGGGTTGGAATGGAACAAATGCCAGGGTATCTTGCTGAGGATTTAATCGGATGTTCCCGAGTTACTCTTATTATTCTTGCTGTTGTCACAAAGCATCAAGTCTTCTACCTTCACCCCATTTTTTTCGTTTTACTCTTCATAGCAACAGTACAGCATATCCTCAAAATCTGTTGAGGGACACATCCAGAAGTTTGACAGCTGCATTCAGCTTATGTTGTAAACACCTTGACAGGACCATTTCATTCGTCAACAAACTTAATCTTGTTTATAGAAAATGGAGGCTTTGAATGCATAGGACTGTAAACAGGAATGCCAGAGGTGTCAAGAGAAAGTAACCAAAGTCGATCCCCATGTAATCTCACAGCTCTGCTCATCTCTACAAAGAATAAATTCGGTTTCATTTGTTTGTTTCACAGGAATGTTATTTTTTTTGTAGATGACCGACTGTTAAATAAATAGCAGCAACAGGGATTTCCTAAATTCTTTCAGATTATTTTTAGTCTTACCAAAAAAGGCTCCTTCAGAATGCCACGAAACGCAGGAGTTGCCCCATTCTCCAAAGGCTATCTGCATTGAAGTTCCTTTCCTTTTGACAGGTATCACTTGCATGCTGTCCCTCAGATATATTCTGTACATCTGACTACAGTATAAATGTTTAAACTTCAGGGAAAAAGCACATTTCCTGTAGTCATTTTGTTGGCTCAATATTTATTCTGCACTCAACTCCTCATGTGCAAAAAAAAAAAAAACTGCCATGACTACTGTAAATAATTTAATGTAAACATAAAAGGTATACAGAATGTACAATGACTAATGGAAACATATACTGTACCCCAATAAGTACACTATGGTTGTCATTTAGTTCAAGAGCTTTTTTACACACAATCTTTTTATTTCCTCAACAGGTGGAAAAGGTTTTGATATAAGAAGTTGCCAGTCACCTTTTTTCCTTTTATTTCATCCAGCAGCAGGTTTTTAAGAGGAACAATGTGTTTTTTAAGAGAAAATTAATTTACTGTGTGGGCAGCCCTGTGGTTTTCTTCAGGCTGGTATAAGTACTGCTTAATAGAAACAGTAGTGCCATTGCAGTGATGTGTAAAGCGTGTGTGTGCGTCTGTGTGTGTGTCTGTGTGTGTGTGCTTGCATGTGTGTATTTGTGCACCTATTTTCACCTGTTGCTGGGACCTTAAAACAGTCATCTCAATATATTATTTCAAATGAATTAACTCATGTGATTGACAGTACAGCAGTCATATGCAGTACATATAACTGTGGTGCTCTTCATAAGAGTGACAGGGCAAAAAAATCACCGTGGAAAGTTTTTTTATTCTGTTTTTCCCTTTTATGGCAGGAAAAATAATGTAATACAATTATTGTCCTTTATTTGGCTTGTGATAGAACCTAATGGATCCTAGGAAAAGTATCACATCATATGTCATATGTCCTTGTAACTGTTCCTTAGTAAAATATAGTAGGTGTTTTACAATATAACCAGACTCTTTTATTGTTTTATTTTACTATATTAGGACTTGTGTAGAAATTTTATTTTCTGGCCAACGTGCATAGTTCCATGGTTTGACTTGTGCATTCTGTGGTCCTTCTGTAGATGAGGCAAGGATAAAGAAGAAACCAGCCCCAAAGACACCTCCAAAACAGGGTAAGTCACCTCTGCAGGGATCCAGGAGAGCATCGAGATGATTCCAAGATTTGGACCAAAATGGTCTTCTTGCTGATGCCATGTATGGAGTCCTCACATTTTTATATGCAGTAAGCTGGGCTGCTTGTGCTTAGTTTAGTCACCCTTTTCCATCCGTCCCACTGTTGGTTTCATGCTAAAGTCCTTCCTGTGCATTTCTCCCTCTGAAAGGGGCAGTTGGCCTAAGGCTGGGAGATGGTTTCAATCCCAGCAGCTGTTGTCATTATGCACTGTTGAGCTGGATGAGCTTTAGAATCTTAGCCACATTGAAACTTGCTGAAGCAGGGAATCGCAGGGCCTTCCCAAACATCTCACCCCCAGATTGACAGAAGCATATGGACCAGGTCAGGGGAGCTGGACGAAGGGAAATGTGTTTGGTGTAATGGAGGTGTTATTGGGTGTTAAAAAGGGCTCAGTCGTGCTGGGTGGAGTTGATGGGGGTTTATAAATGTGGAACCGGTCTGGGATGATGGACAGGGTTATAGGTTTATGGAAATGGGGTCACAAATTTGTACCTTGCTTCTTCCAGCCGCCCCACCACAAATCATCCAGTTCCCAGAAGACATGAAGATCCTGGCAGGACAGGAAGTTAACCTGCTCTGCAAGTTTGCTGGAGCTCCGCCCATTACCTGCACATGGCTCAAGTTCAGGAAGCCAGTGAGGACCTCTTATGCTCTCTTCTGGACTAACATTCCTCCCATTCCCTTCCACTGATCCCAACAATAATCATGTACTGAGGAATAAAATGCATCATAGTAAAATTTGATTAATTTAGAACCAGCCGCCGTATTTGGTTACCTTTACCATATTCCCACTAAACTACAAACAGATTAAGAATTTGGGAAATCGTAGGGGTGTCCAGTTGGTTTTCCTAATGCAAAATGTCTTTGATCCCAATATTGATCCACTAAACTTCTGATATACACCTTACCTTCCCTAGATTGAGGGCGGGAAAGACAACATCACCATCGACACCACAGAGTCAACAAGCCAGCTGACCATCTCCCCCACCAAGCCGGACCACTGCGGCTGCTACACCATCGAGCTGCAGAACAAGTCTGGCACCAGACAGGCCTCCCTCAACCTCACCATAGTCGGTATGTTGTTCTCTGCTGGATTTCCCTGCGTGTCTCTTAAGCGGGAATCCAAGATCTGCTCTCAAGTTCTGTTTCCAGGTTTTTTTTTTTTTATGTTTGAAATCCTGCAGTCACTCTCAGTTACGGTCAGAACGGGTGGGGGGTGGGGGGGGGGGTCTGCTAAGATAATGATCTAATAATGCTATTCTGTAGAATTCAAATCTAAAGTGGAACTTTCCTGCTCATCCAAATCAGAAGGATGTACATTCTTAAATTTATTGACCACATTTGGTCTAAACAAGTCATCATATCCACTTATGGGATTTTGTTATCCAAAGTGACCCTGATTTTCTGTACACACATTTCTTGTAATGCATGCCTTCTAATGTTTTTGACTAAAGGGTGGGGGGTGGTTCTCATGCCGTAACCAAAACTGAAGAACGTGAAATAAGATTGTGTCGTAGGCCCAAGAAAACTAGCTTTTAGGGTAATAACACCTTTAAAGCGGATTCAGAGCCTGAAGTTTCTTTACGCCTATTCTACCAATCAAAAGTATTGCAGGGTACAAGTGCCAGACCAGCAATGTGTTTATGTCCCTGGTAGCCCCCCAAAAGGGGTTTACTGCCCTGTGATTTGCAACACCATTATGGGTTTTCTCACCTGCGTGAGCAGGCCGACTGTCCAAGGTGATTCCAGCTGTGTGGCTGGAACAGGAATGGAAGCGCGCAAGGTGGAGCATGGGGTTATGGGGGATGGGGGAGCTCCACATTCGGGCTCTAGCTTGGTATTAGCGTATCCCATGCCCTTTTATGGATTTGTTTTCTCTCCCCGGCCTCTCCGTTGCGCACAAGACTTTGCAAGACCAGTTTCTGCATGGACTTCCCCGAGTAAAGCACTGCCTGCAGACCCGTGTGTGTGACACCAGGCCAAAGTTTCAGTCTACCCTCTGGAAACTGTTATTATTATTATTTTTTCAATTTAAGCGCAACCGATTAACAATTTTGATCAGGAATTGAGCCCATAGATCTGCAGTAGTTTCCAAAGATGGGGAGCACTCGCGGATGTCTTTGCTGCCACTTTTGTGTCCCGTTGCTCCCATACAGGTGTTACTCAGGTTGCCCAGGTGTGCTCACCCTTCTCACTGCTACTGTAGACTCATTGTGTGGTGTGCAGTCAAGTTTGGTGAACTTTAATGACCATGGGGTTTGGACCACAAAATTTATTTGACAATACAAGCGTGTAAACTTCAAGGACATCTGGGAGCAGTATCTGGTGCGGATCAGTGTTCTGCTAAGTGTGGGTCTCGCAGCATTTTTGCGGACTGCGTCAAAGCGGAAGCAAGAGACCGTATCACCATATCACGTTCATAACCCACATAATGGTAGCTGCTATTTATAACCCGGGACCCGCGCGGATTTGCATCCAAAGAATTTTAATCTCAAGATTTGGCGCGTATGTTTAGGACATTGAGGAGAGATGGTGTCACCTCTGCCGCCCGTGTACGCCTTGAGGTCCCACATTGATGTGAAAACATCCGTGGAGATGAAAATTGTGCTGCCTGTTCCCTGGAAAGCACAAACTAGCCCACTTTTAAAGTGTCTATCCTGTCCTTTTCTTCTCCCACCAAAGAAGTTGCAGCTGTTATAGTGAATTGGAGGTGAGGGGCAAAAGTTGGCCGACTGTAAACAAAGGGGTCCAATTCCTGCCGTAACACCGCAACCGCAGCCTGTCTGTCTTTGGGCTCTGTTCCCCGAACACTCAGACCGCTGTCCAGCAGATTTATATAGCCCTCACATACTTCACCTCAGACGCAGGCGCGAGCTGTGGTTGCTATTCATCCTGCCCTGGGGTTGGCTCCAAAGACCTGTATTATTTAAGTTGCATCAAGTTGTACCATCTGAGACTGGATGCTCTATCTTAGTTGACTTTATGAAAACATTTAGATTAATCAGTTAGCCCAAGGTTGCATTGTTAACCCAAGAGTTATGTCTGGCAACTTTCTGTTTTTGGTTTCCTATCCAAAACTGGGCTACCCATTATAATTGTTTTTAAAGCAACTGTAAAATATAGATGATCCCTTGATGTTGTGATACCCCTTTTACCCAATTTTTACAAGTTCTACACTTCATTTTAGAATGTAAGGATTATATACCTTGTTTACCTGAAATGATATCACTGGAAAGCAACCCAGGGGTTAGGTAACTAATCCATTTATACAGGTGAGTTACCGTATAACTTCCGGGTAAGTACCTCAGGAGTGGTACTATAGCAGAAGGTGAGATTTGAACCTGGATCCTTGGATACACCTGTAAACACCTGTTCTCAGAGGAAATTACATACACAGTATGGTTGTCCTGCAAAACATTCACTTCTGTAGCACAAAGTGTGAAAAAAATATGTTTTTATTAGCTTTAAATGTCACAAATATGCAGATGAGCAGAACATCCAGGAAGAAGGGACAAGCTCTTACCTGAGAGTGACCTAACGGATGCCCGCCTGTGATTGGTTCTTTCCAGACAAACCGGACCCCCCAGCACGGGTACCTGCTGCCTCGGACATCCGGGAGTCCTCTCTCACCCTCTCCTGGTACGGCCCCACCTACGACGGCGGCAGCGTGGTCCAGTCCTACAACCTGGAGATCTGGAACTCGGTGGAGCAGGAGTGGAAGCCGCTGGCATCCTGCAACAGCACCTCCTACAACGTGCAGGACCTGTTGCCTGACCGCCAGTACAAGTTCCGGGTGCGAGCTGTCAACATCTACGGCATTGGGGAGCCCAGCGCCGAGTCCGACCCTGTCACAGTCGGGGTTGAGGAAGGAGGTGAGCGCCTCCTTGTGGTTGCTTCAAAGTGGTCTTAATTCCAAATGTTGACTAGTATGCACTAGGGACACAGATGAACTCCAGAACATTAACCACAGACTTTTTTTGTCTGTGCAATAAACTTAAAACTTTGACCATTTATTATCTTCTTTTCAATCTGGAAATTACAGCTTTTTTAAAAGCAGGGCAAGTAAACATAACCTGGAACCCGACCATATTCTACTCTGGAGCTAAACTATTGGCTTTCATTATTGAGCAAAATGACCTTTCGTCCCTCATCTCCTTCCACTCCTATTTTAACTGTAATTCAAGTGGTGCTGGCTCCAGTCTTCAGGATGTCACACAGTAGGGGTCCTGGTTAAAATACCAGGAAATTCCTGAGATCCGGGCCTCACTATAAAGAAGCACACTGAGACGCAAATGGTTGAGAAGTGAAGGTCGCTTATAATCTTCTGTCTGTTTCTCAGAAAAGGAAAAGGTGGAAGCAGAAGAGGAGGAGGAGGAGGCAGAAGCTTCCGATGAAAGTATGGGCACGTGATAGTTTTGTTTACATTTTTAGTATACATCTGCCTTGCAGGAAAAGTTTGCCGAAAATAAGTCAGCATAAGTTCACAATAAGCTCACAAAGGTGATAACACGATCTGACTTGTGTGTCGCATCGCTGTTTTGCTGCTTTTATTTGCTGCAGATGAAGAGAAACAAGAATACAGAGATGTGGTCATTAAGACTGACCAGACAGTGAAGGACTTTTATGATGTGGAGGAGCGGCTCGGAACGTGAGTGACCCTCGCATCCCAGGCAGATGGCTTGTGAGAGACATTTTCTCCTCACAGCCTAGCGATCCCACCAAAGAACTGAGGAAAGTGTTCAAATGTGTTTCAGGGGAAAGTTTGGGCAGGTGTTCAAGCTGGTGGAGAAGGCCACCAAAAAGGTGTGGGCAGGAAAGTTCATCAAGGCCTTCTCGGCGAAGGACAAGGAGAGCGTGCGTCAGGAGATCAGCATTATGAACTGCCTGCACCATCCCAAGCTGGTCCAGTGTGTGGATGCCTTCGAAGGAAAGTCCGACATCGTCATGGTCATGGAGATGTGAGTACTCTGGTCCCTTTAGACCACTGGCTTGACGGCAAGCTCGCACATTCAGATAAATGTAATGTTAATGGCTTCATCTTCTGCTATTTTTAATGGATTTAGAAGAACAGGGACTAGCAACACGGTGAGCATAAAGGACTGATCAGCGCAAGGTTGCTCGTGCTTTACATGCAGTTTTGTAAACATTGATTTCTGAGCTTTTGCGAGATATTTTGGAAATGAGTTGTCAGACATGGGAGTAAATTAGGACTCTCGAGGGCTCAGTACAGTCATAAACAAATTCATATTTCTTATCCTGCCGCAGAACAAAAGCAATGGGATTTTCACTAAATCACAAGCTCCGAATTCAAAAATGAAATCAAAAATGTATCACTCTGTTTTTTCTTCTGGAATGAAAATTTTGATTCTTAGAAACGTTCCCAAAAATATTATTTATTTAGTGCATTTGCAATAAGTCTATAAACATGGAGTTTTACTAATTCAAATATGTAGGAGAAAAAAATACATTAAAAATGTTCTGTCATGTAAAATGTTTTTTTAACCATTTTGTTACTTATAAGAAAAACATAACATTTTAACCACACAGACTGAAGGAAGAAGGGAGTTGTTCAAGGCTGGAAAAAAGTTTTTCATTGCAGAGTTTGTCAAGCTTTTTGACCAATGGAATGAAGTTGAAGTAGCTGCTCTTGCTCTGTTGATCTTAAGGGTAAAAGTTCTCCTTCCGGGAATGCTTGGAACATAGAAAGCTTTTGGGTTAAACTTTGGGGTCACTTAAGATACATTTTTTATTTCCATTTGGATTTGTTTCTGCCGAACTTGTGTGCCATGAGTGAGGAACATCTACAAAGATTCCAGCATTATATTTCTACAATGGAAAAAAGACCTACAGGAAAACAGTCACCAAACATGCTAAGAGACTGTCGCTGGATGTCAGTAAAGAAGCTTCCAGAATCCAGTTACAACAGGAAAGGCTTATAGAAAAGGCTTTTTATTGTATTCTTTCATTTTTAGTGTCTTCATTTGAATTTTTAAAATTACCCAGGGAATAATTTAATTATTCAGATTGTTTTTTCTTCCACATAATAAATGTGTTTTTTTTTGTTTTTTTTTTACATAGCTTTAATTCTTTTCTTCTTTTTTTTTTAAATTAAACCTAATATGGGAGCCACAGTGTTTAAAGCTTTTGGAGAAGCTGCTCATCCAAAATATGAGGGTTTCACTGGAAATAATGAGCATATTAACTTTATGATTCAATATGAGCTGCAAAGAATTGCCTATCAATCAAATTTATGTATCCATCTTTATCCATCTTTCCTTTTTTCATTTCTTTCTCTATAGAAAGCTCATCATGCCCAATGTATTCTGCCACCGTTTTAGATGTTTGAAAATCCCCTTGCAGCAGAGCTCCTTTCCAGCAGCAGCAGTTCCAGTCTCTGCTACCATTTCTCTCATTGTGAAACATCGCTTCTCTTTAACTCTGTTTCTCTCATCAGAGGCAGTTTGTTTTAAAGTGAAGGCCTGACCCTCCTAGGTGTTTCTTTAGTTATGCGTGAACGTCTACCTCTGGGATTTCCTCCTCTGAAGGAATCTCTCCACAATTGTTGGCCATTTTTAATGGAATGTGCTTAGTACTTTTGCTAACATCCTTGATAAATGTCATTATTGTAGTGCATAATAGCAGGTGACCTTTGTAGACCCGCATCCTTTGGGTTACAAATTTTTGCCTTCCAACTACTTCAGCTGCCAAACAGCAACTTCTATTACCTCAGATGCCCTTCGAAAGGCAAAGGAGATTCTGCTTGTGTTGTCAACAAACAACACCGGAAGGTTGTTTTGTTCTGCTGCTGTCCATCTTTAGTATCATTTGTCTGATTTTCAATACAAAAAATGCTATGTTACCGGAGACCTTGCGCACAAATCTTGTTTACCTTAAATAGAAGATGATGGGAGGACAAAACAGGAATAATGAACATAAACTTCTTGAGCTGTTTCAGCCCTGGTTCCTCATATGGAGAAGTAAACCCTTTTGTATTGAGTGCATCTGGCTATCCTTTTAAAGAAAGGCCTAGTTCATCGCTTTAAAAACAAATTTCAAGTAATATATATCCTTTTAAGTTTCATTTTGCCATGTATCACTGATGTGAATACTTTTTGGGGACGAATGGAAAGTGGTCATCTGCCAAATATGTGAAGGATGCAGTCAATTCCAGCAAATGGACATTTTTAAACTGAATAGTTATGTTTGGCTTGAGAATGAAATGTTTCCCCCTAAGTTGCTGAACAAACTGTTCTCCCTTTTTGATCGGTCAATAAAAGTTTGACAAGATGCATTGCGCAGGCATGCACATTTTTTGTCTTGTTTACGATGCTGCACATAGCTATGTAGACACGTGCGCAGTATTTAAATACCATGTTGCTTTGATGCGAGTGAAATATTGACACGATGGATCTTCTGCCACATAGTGATGATGTTCCGTCACTGGATACGATGATGCTTGGGTTCATGCGTGAAGGAGCTGTGCTCTATGGCGGTGGGATGAAGTGACAGCTGTTTGGCTACTGTGGGAGTTCCGTTGTTGAGCTGACCTGTTTCGGCTTTGGTGTTCCTCCCAGGATCTCCGGGGGAGAGCTCTTTGAGCGCATCATTGACGAGGACTTTGAGCTCTCTGAGAGGGAGGTCATCAAGTACATGCTGCAGATCATCGATGGCGTTCAGTTCATCCACAAGCAGGAGATCGTCCACCTAGATCTGAAGCCAGAGAACATCATGTGCATCAACAAGACTGGGTCCAAGATTAAGCTTATCGACTTTGGCCTGGCGCGTCGCTTAGGTAGCTAAGCACCCTTTTCCTCTGAATGCATTGCATTTGTTCCAGAGTCGTTGGCCTTTCCAAAAATTTTAGCGCAACACAGTGACGTCGTTTGACTTGTTTTGTGTTTGGTTGCAGAAAATTCAGGATCGCTTAAGGTTTTGTTTGGAACACCAGAATTTGTGGCCCCGGAAGTGATCAACTACGAGCCAATTGGCTACCCAACCGACATGTGGAGCATAGGAGTCATCTGCTACATTCTGTAAGACATATCTGCACTGGGTTTCAGTGACTGACCTAAGTCCTTGCAGGCAGAGAACATCAGCAGATCTTGTAGATGAAGCCAATAATCTTGAATATTTTTGACAATCGAGAGAGCGTTTTAGAACTTTGACTGCATGCTGACTGCTAGCTTGTGCCGTTCCCAGGGTCAGTGGACTTTCACCGTTCATGGGGGACAACGACAACGAAACGTTGTCCAACGTTACCTCTGCCAGCTGGGATTTTGAAGACGAGGCCTTTGACGAGATCTCAGAGGAGGCCAAAGACTTTATCAGCCGACTACTCAAGAAAAATTTAAAGTAAGTTCCGTGCTGCATCTTGTAAAGGTTTGTTGTCTCTCATGGAGGTAAATGCTCATATGGAATCCTTTTCATCTCAAAATATTTTGAAAGCAAAAGTGTGGTTTACAGTTAGCAGTCACGGCTGGTGTCTTCTCTAAGGTCAGGTGTCCAGGGAACCTCATGTTAGATTATAACACAACAGAAGAATGACAGGAAGTGGCTGTCAAACTCATGAATGTGCTGTGTTCCATAGTGCCCGGTTGACATGCGCTCAGTGTTTAGAACATCCTTGGCTCAAGCAAGACACAAAAAACATGGAGGCCAAGCAGCTGTCGAAGGAGAGAATGAAGAAATACCTCCTGAGACGCAAATGGCAGGTAAGGGGAGAAGGCTTTCTGATTGGTCAGTAACGGACATGGTATGTGGACAGTCTTTCTAACTCTGGACAGTCACCACCTGACTGGTTACCCAAAGAAAAGCATCAAGCGGAGAGCAGCGGGCAAATTGTTAAGAACCAAAATGGTTTAAGTTCAAGATCATTAAGTTATGAGTATGGACAGAAGTTTCTCCTGCAACCGTCTATGTCTTAGAATGATAAATGAGGGCAGTGTCATCCTCATTATGTAACCTGTATTTGCTCTAAAAATCACAAATAAGGCTACGTTTAGAGGGTTGCGGTTAGAATGTAAAACACAAAATAAAGAAGTTATGCATGTATTTAGTTCAGTGCTGCTGTGTGATTTTGTATTCACTGGGTTACCTTCATTAGTTCAGTTGATAATGGATAAAAACTCGAAGTAACTTGAATTTGTTTTGTCTTCTGCACAGTGCACACAAAAGATGATTGGTCATATATTAAATATTGAAATAATTGTTAACTGAAAATATTGAAAAAGCAAACCAAGTTTCAATCAAAGTATAAAATATGGATGTGTTCCAATAGGTGATTCTCAGCCATTGTATTCAGGCCTCATGTCCAGAGTGTGAAGAAAATGTTTTTAAATTTCAGAGTCATATTTGTTGATTCGATATTAAACGCTGAAACGTGTCATGGAGGAGGTTGGCAGTTTTATGTCTAGCATAAAAAATTAAATGTATGCTCTGAGAATCATGGGTACACATATCTGTGAGCTTTTGACTTCATGATGAGGTGAAAGTGCTGAAAGCTCTGAATCTCCTGCAGAAAACGGGCCACGCAGTACGCGCCATTGGGAGGCTGTCGTCCATGGCCATGATGTCCGGTATCGGTGCCAAGAAGGGCGGCTCTCCCACCGGGAACCCAACTGAAGGTGACATGGCAGCCAGACCTTTCTCTGTTCGGGAGCACTCAGACACATGCTGGCTGGTTTCTTTAGCATTTGTAGATACCCAATGACATACCGATCTCATATTTCACCACCACAGTTTGTGCAAATATCAGAAAACTTCAAAACATAAGAACTTTTAAACATTTTTCTATGCAGAGCAATTAGTTGGGTGTTAACCAGGTGGTTATTTAAATATGAAATGGTGACCGGCTCCTCGTGTTAAACAATCTACATTCACATTTTCTATACTTTTTTATTTTTTACTGCACATTTTTTTCCTTGCCTATTTCCTAAAACTACTTGCTGACTTGTCTAGTCAATAAATGTCAGTAAAAAGCATCAACTCACCTCCACGGTGTTTACAGGTCATGTCTGGTGCCCGTCAGTGGTGGTGATCAGTAACAACACGAGTTTTATACACGTTTTTGGGGTGAATAGGACTACAGTCGACTGAACAGGAGTTCGGGAGCACACTTGCATAGCATATTTTCAGTTATATTAAATACATTTTTTTTTAGATTGAAGCAAAAAAATGAAATAAAATAAAAAAAAACCTTACAATGGCGCCCCATTTAAGGATAACATCATAGCCCTCATAGCTTCCCTG
This sequence comes from Heterotis niloticus, assembly GCA_018136845.1. NCBI lineage: Eukaryota > Metazoa > Chordata > Actinopteri > Osteoglossiformes > Osteoglossidae > Heterotis > Heterotis niloticus. Next base: position 5,204,816 of record CM030906.1, read on the forward strand.
CCTCTCCCATTATTGATCATTGATCAACCAAATAGAGTGAGATCATCTGCTATTTCTAACCTCCATCAAAAGTGAAATTATGTAGTCCACTAGTTGTCTAGCTTTTTGTCTTCTTCACATTAAGCCCCATTTTGAGATTCTGAGTCTTCGGTCATGTAACTAGGTGTGTCAGGTCATCCTTGCTAGCATCACGGTATCTTCAATATAACAAAGGATGTTGATGCATGTATTATTGACCTTTTATTTACCTGGACTCAGTAGCGGAAGCAGCTTTGTAAATACCAGATCTCAGGTCCCAGCTCTTTGTACAATGAAGATCCAATTCAACTGTTCCAGGCAGGACTCTACTTTTGATGAAAGTATACCTATGGGATGTGTTTTATATTAAAGTAATGAATGACATGCAAAGCCTGACCTTGGTCATTCAAGGAAGTTTCTTTTCCAGCTATGAAATGCTGAAGGATAATGCTGTGTGACCCTCTCTGATGTTGGCGTAGATGATCTGAACAGCCAGCTTCTGGAGGCTGTGGAAGATGAGGAAAGGCCACCTATGAAACCTTACTTCAGCACAGTCATCAAGGACGTGGAGGTGGTGGAGGGGAGTGCCGCCCGTTTCGACTGCAAGATCGAGGGTAAAGAACCGCTAGCGGCGTCCCTGGACACAGTCAGCCGTGTTCAAGGACCTCTAGATCTTTCAGATGTTCTCCTGTAGACTGTTACTTCCGCTCAGTGATGATGGGGCTGATCTACATCCGCAGGGTACCCTGACCCAGAGGTGGTGTGGTACAAGGATGACCAGCCCATTAAGGAGACGCGGCACTTCCAGATCGACTATGACGAGGAGGGCAACTGCAGCCTGGTAATCTCCGAGGTGACCAGCGACGATGATGCCAAGTACACCTGCAAGGCGGTCAACAGCCTGGGCGAGGCCGTGTGCACCGCAGACCTCCTCGTTGAGTTCATGGCCGAAGAGGAGGGTGAGGAGGGAGAGGAGGCAGAGGGGCAGGAAGAAGAGTGAACTGTAACCCATGAGCCTCAATTTTCAAGAGGCATCTTCTCTCTTGGATGGACTGACCTACAGGAGAAGAGCGTCCTTTGGCTCATCTTTCGCCATCTTCCTACACTTCCTCTCTTAACTGTAATGACAGATATCAGGAGCTGATTTACGTTACCATAACATCCATGACATTCCAGCTGACGTCTGCTCACACAATAATAATAATAATAATAATAATAATAATAATAATAATAATAATAATCCTCACTGTGCCAAAGAGATATCCATGAACCAGACATCCACAAGGCAGTGTGATTGTGTGTTCTTACTACCAGCACAATGATGTTTGAAATTACTTGGACTTTTCTTTCTAACTGAATAGTACTTCATGGTGGTTTTTTAAAGCATCAATTTTGAAATTATTTAAGCACAGAGTCCATACCCTGTCATAGTTTGTGCCTTAACTTTACGAGATAAACCAGCATGCGACCGACCAGCACTTGCCAAGCTGCAGTTATAGATGGGATCCGAACAAACAACACTCTTTGTAGACGTATGTACGCTTCGTTTACGTTTCCTTTCGGTGTTTGAAAGTATATCTGTTTGGCAAACCTCAGATTACAATGAGAACACTACAGCTGTAGTTGATCACCAATCCAGAATAAATGTTGTCACGGAAGCAGCTTGTTTGTGGTCTCTCCTTTCAAAATGGCAAAAATGGCACCTTACTGATGGGGGGGGGGGGGGGCATAAGGGCACCAAGGTTACAAACATATAAACACACAAATGTGCGTGAAGTCAATGAAGTGCATCAAGAGCAGTCAGCCTAGACCAGGGGAACTCTTCCTAGTGTCCACATTCAGGATTCACATTATCACAATGAAATGACTGTTAAAATTACATAGATCAGTAAATGTCATCAGCTGAGTAACACAAGTTCAAATTGTGAAAATTTACCACAGTTGCACGCAGATGTGCATACACTGGTTAAAACAGACTGAAATATGTTTTATTACATATATTTTGCAAAAGATACATATATATGCACTGCCCAGCCAAAAAAAAAAGTGACAAACTAATATTTTGCTGGAGCACCTTTAGCTTTTATTACGACGCATTCGCCGTGGCATCGTTTCGATAAGCTTATGTGATGTCATAACATTTATTTCCATCCAGAGTTGCATTCATTTTTTGCCAAGATCTCATATCGATGATGGGAGAGTTGGACCGCTGCGTAAAGTCTTCTCCAGCACATCCCAAAGACTCTCAGTAGGTCTGGACTCTGTGGTGGCCAATCCATGTGTGAAAATGATGTCTCGCTCATGTTCCCTGAAGCACTCTTCCACAATTTGAGCCCCGTGAATCCTGCCATTCTCATCTTGGAAGAAAAAAATCTATCGATGGAAAAACCTGGTCATTCGGTATATTCGGCTCACCTCATTTTTGGGCACATAATGTTGCTGAACCTAGACCTGAGCAACTGAAGGAACCCCACATCATAACACTAAGTTAAATCCAGGCAGCGACTTTTTTTGGCCAGGCAGTGTACATACATACATACATACATACATACATACATACAGCTGAATGGGACACAAATGCATTGTAGGGACAAGGACACACACACACACACACACACACACACACACACACACACACACACACACACACACACAATGCTCAATTCAGAGTAATCAGATTGTTGGATTGTGAGAGGAAACCAGAGCACCCGGTGGAAACCCACACAGATACAGGGAGAACATACAAAAATCTGTACACCCTGATTCCAAACCTGTCCCAAACATCCCAGGCACCACTGTGTCAACCGTCAACGGATTTTTCCAGCACTAACATTTTTCCACTAGATGTCCCCACTGCCTCATTGTCATATGCCGTCGTCCCTTGCTCACCCTTCCTACAAACAGCTCTCTGTGGATCTACATTAATATATCATGTTAAACATGTCTGCTAACGGTATAATATAAAGGTAAATAATATTATTCTGAATTAAATAACTTTGCATTTGACTGGGGGGACTCATTTTTGCAGCACTCTTGTGCCATTATTACTCCTAGGGGACACCTGAGTTCTGAGGCTCTGAGATGTCTCGCCATCTCCCTGGGAAACCAAATCCCCCAATCCTGCAAACTTCCCTTTTTTTGGATTTTCCTTCTGTAAACACTTCTCAAGGCCTTTATTGTTGGGCTTTGTTATGCTAATGGAGCAGCAGCGCTATGGCTAACCACACTGTACGCTGCGCATTTGTGTGTTGGAGTGTGTTGGAGTGTGTTACAGGGTCAGTTTCCGACAGCAGGGGTTCGACTGGTTGGGAGATACATTAGCGAGAAAAAAGATAAATGTGCATAGAAATGAATGCAGGATCTTGTAAGTTTGAGGCCAAAAGTGCTTTTATTCATTCATACCTTACTATCAGGGCCTGGAACAGGTTCAAAACCCAGCACTGGGTTTACTGTGTAGGGTTTGCATGTTCTTCCTATGTTTGCCTGGGTTTCCTCCCACAGTCCAAAGACATGTGTTTCGGACAGAGCTAACAGGTGCGAAAAGTGGCCACGCTGTGTGCATGTATGTTACATTGGTGTGCTGTGTAGCTGAGTGGATGGCTGCAGGGGATGTAGTAGCGCTTTGATAAAGGTGTTACGTACAGGTATCGGCAAAGATGAAGTTTTTGATGTTTTTGTGTATACCAGTGAAATTATTCTAGAGCAAATTATTTAAGATTATGTGTTACAACCAGCATTCGAGTTAAACAAAGATTGTTTTGGAAAGCTGCGGCCCGACTCTCTGAACCTTTTTTATTACCTGCTGTTTAACAGACGCAACAGCCATACACAGGCACGCTGGTGGCGCTGTAACCCATACCTGTCGGCAGTCACAGTCGTCGCACCATTGTTTCAAGTTCTGGTCTGTGACTGTCGTGTCATCTTGTGAGTTCAACTCAGTTCACACGGTGTATTATTATTATTATTATTATTATTGTTGTTGTTGTTGTTGTTGTTGTTGTTGTTGTTCTTAACAAAAGGACTGCTGTTTTCATAGAAATGTTATTGTTCATCTCCACTTTTGATGGGTTTGATGGGTTTTGGTATTCCTAGACCAAATGCTGTGGTGGCTTTGCGGGCCCAGGAACTCTATAATAAACTCTATAATAAATAATTATATTTCAAATTCCTAAATTCCTTTGGATTTACAGAACACCTGCAGTGTTAATGATCACCATATGTCACTACTGCCTGAAGAAAGGTGTCTGACAGCAAAAGATCCTGGTGCCTCACAGGAAGTTGCTCATCCTCAGAACCTTCTCACGTCATGAGCTTCCCAGCCGCTCCCCTCTGACATCACTGAGTATTTGGTGATGTCAAAATTTATATTTTTTTGTAAATTAGCTACATATTAAGTTTCTAAAGGATGTTAGGAAAGGGAGTTTGGGTGACAGTGCGACCAGCTTTTTGGAAGCGGTTGTGTTTCCAGGGTTCATTGCTGTGCGCTCAGACTTTGGTGTCTACAACCCCCACATGTGCCCCGCTGACCGTTCATAGCGAGCAGCTTCTCACCTTACAGGTTTTCCTGATCTTCAACAGGTTCAAACTGCAAAGTGCACACAAGCCTGCACTGCGGAGCGTGCGTCATCGTGGGTGTAAACTGAGGAACTGAGGACTGTGTTGGCAAGTGTGGCGTGGACGCAGCTTCCACGTGGAAATGAAGCTTCAGACAGAAGATGCTGTAAAAACTCCACAATCCAGGATGCGGGTAGAAAACGTTTCAGTCTCCTGATCTCCTTCTCTGTATCTACTGCACTGGCGGGGGGTCTGAATGCCGCTATTGTGTGGACAATTGTGTGTGTGTGTGTAATGCTGGTGGGGCGAGGACCGCCGAGGTTGAATCATGAGCTCTATCATCGGCGCGGAAATTGTGCAAGAGGTTCGAGCTCCTGTCGAGTCGACAGAGGAGAAGGAGAATGGGGAGGTTGAGAAACACACACACACACACACACACACACACACACACACACACACACGCACACACCGGGCCGCTGGCGGGATGACTGAGGTTGGAATAAAGGCGCAGAGGAATGAAGGTGAAGCGGAGCAGCGCGGAGAGCCGGGAGCGGGGGCACGTGTCGCGGTAAGCATGGAGTGACGGCGGGCGAAGAAACACGAACCGAAACAAAGATGGTCTGGACCAAAGGGGCGGTGGAATATAAGGAGCTTCCGGAACGAATAAAACAAAAGTGCTGAATAAAGGGACGAGACCGGCGGGAATGAAGGCTTTCGCTGAATGCGCCGCGCAATAAACAAAGAGCTGCGCTACATAAAACAGTGGCGTGAAGGCGAGCGCGCCGGGGCGGACGGAGGGTGGACGACCGATGCGCGCTCTGGAATAAAGGTTCTGGAACTAAAACTACGGGGAGAAAAGATTCTGGAATAAGGACGCTGCGGAATGAATACTGGAATAAACATAATAATAATAATACAAAAAAAAGTCTGTGGAACAAAGATTTTGGAAGACTCGGGTGCAAGCATTCCGGAATAAAGGCTGCGAAATAAAGACTCCGCTATAAAGACTGTGGTGTTAAAATTCTGGATTGAAGGTTCCGATACAAAGACTGCGGAACAATGAGGACTGTGGAATAAAGACGGGAATAAGGAGTGCGCCATAAAGAGACTGGAATAAGGAGGCTCGGGCACCGGGTCTGCGCCCGTTCCGCACGCACGCTGTGCGCTCCGCCGAGGGGAGCGCAGAACCTGGGCGTTTGCGCCAAAAACGAGGGCACCATGGGCAACGCGGGGAGTGTGGATTCCCAGCACCCGGACTTGAGGGGCTCCTGCGCGCCCTCCAAGACGCCCATGCCTGAGCCGGGCGAGCTGGAGGAGCGCTTCGCCCTCGTCCTGGTACGTCGCTTAGCCGTCACAGCCGTCAAATTCGCATCCACATTCGCAGCCTTTTTGCTCTCCTTTTCTGCATCCGTCCACGTCCTGCCAAATAACGCTTACATATAAATATATTTTAATTTAGCTTCCGCATTAGGAATATTAAAATAGCACAAGTTGCCCCATCTGTGTTTGCCCCCCCCCCCCAAAAAAAAAAAAACAGTGGAAATCAGTGCAACAAGTATTTCTGTTTATTTTATTTATTTTATTTATTTTTTTATTTATTTTAAACAACAACAACTTTAAAATACATCTCCTCGTTTATTCTTCCCCCTAAAACAATTGATCGCAACCAGAGGAAAAATCCATAAATTTCGCTCGCACGAACACGAACTGCAGTCCTTATTTGATTCTTATCGGCTATAAAGGTTTATTTTTCACCTTTTAAGGGTCGGGCCCTGAAAGGTGTTGTGCGACGTTTTTGTTTCGGCCGCATTTGAGCATCAAGGAGGCTGAGGTGTCGCTCCAAAAAATCAAAAAGTGTCCAAATCGATTGAGTCGTCTGGTTTGAGCCACGCCCCCCTTTTTTTTGGGCGTCGCGGAAGCGACGTGAAAAGGAATGAAATGAACATCTGACGGTTTTGAAGGCGATGAGATAATTTCTCAAGTGTCCGAAATGTTTTTTTCCCTCAAGATTTTCAAAGGGAATCGGTGTTTGTGGTGGTGGGGGATGGGGGGGGGGAGTTCACTTGTTGGCCAGGGTAAATGGTGTGTGTTTACTCAGGAGTGAGGTAGCACCCCTTACTGTGCTGATGCCACTGGTGTTTCACTTCTGCTTCACGTAGTTGTGGCGATGAGGTTCATTTTGCTGAACAGATTCATTCTGTTTGCATGTGGAGAGGCCGCAGAGGAGGGCGGCCACCAGGCCGGCCAGCTTGCCCGTGGGGGCGTGAGCACAAACAATGACGTCCTGTGTTGCACGCTTTCGATTTTGCTCACTGTGCCGAGGACCGCTTCTCGGTGTTGATGTGTAAGAAAAGGTGCTGTTCGGAAAGGTGCGCGTTCTCAGGGTTGAACCAAGGGGATGGAGGGGTGCGGCGGAAAGGCGCAGCTGCCGAATGTTAAACTGCCGGGTGGATGCGTCCGCAGTAAAAGTTGGAACCGCAGGTCACAGCTGAGGTCACAGAATCAGGTTTCAGTGAGCTGTGTGGCAGCAAGCAGTGTGGTGGTTAGGGCTGTGAAGGTTCTTGGTTCGAATCCCTCTTCTGCTGTCTCACCCTTGACCAGTGCTCAAAGTCATGGTACTCCCCTTACCTCCGTGTTGCTGTGGAACTCTGCCCGTGTCAGCAAAGTAGTAAATTGTGAATAAAAGATATGAGGAGAGCTTGCTGACGTACACAATATTTATTTCTTTAACAAAGGGTCACAAATTTCAGACAAACTGTGGGAAAGCGGGATGTGAGCCAACCTGCAGCGCAGCTTAGTGCACCCTGGGTAATAAAATATGAATCATCACCGTGTACTGGGGCAGAATGCTGCTGGGCGAGCAGCTCAGCCTCAGAATCTGGTCGCTGAGGGCCAGGAAAGCCTGCTGGGGGATTACGGGAAGTGTTGGTGTGCGGAAATCCCTGAGCTCCTAACAGTAATTGGAGTAAACATTTTATAGTCGAGGGACTAATATTGTAAGAAACCTTGAAGAAACGTTAATAATAAAAGAAAACCGATCTGTGCGCAGATTCCCTTCATCTGTAACTTGTCATTCATATTCTACATTCTTCTACAGCAAGACTTCAGTTTTTGTCACATTTTTGTACCAGTGAATAAAAACAAGCTGAGAAATAAGACTATAATGCAGAATAATTATCTATTTACCTGGTCTGAGGTATCTATTCCAACTCAGAGGTTAAATCAGATCCCATTCCTGTTTGTGAAGAACCCAGATCGGGATAAATCGGGAATAAATAATGATCTACTGGCCCATGAGCTGCAGGTTCTGCTCTCTTCTTCTTAGGCCTTGGAGAATAGTACAGGACAAGGTTTTTTGGGGGAATTCTAGCTTATGTCATGGACTTTTTGGAGTGTAATGTGCTGGAAGTTCACACATAGTGAGCTGTGCAGGATGGTGGTGCAGAAGGTAGTGCTCGTGCCTCACAGGGTCTGGGCTGTGCAACCCCCATTCACATGGGTTTCCCACCACAGTGCACAGACATGTGCTTCGGGAAACCTGGTGACTCAAAGTCGCCTTTAGCGTGTCCAGGTTTGTCATTTTGTTCTGTTCTATAAATGGGTGAACGATTATAAGAAGTTTAGGGTAGTTTATCCAGCGCCGTGAGTCACTTTGGACAAAGGTTCAGTTTAAATAGTACCTAACAAACACTATACATCACTGCGAAGAAAAGTGTCTGGTAAACGAATAAATGAATAAATGTACAGGCCACACTTTCAGATCGGGATCAAGTGGGCTGGTATTAAGCTGGCATTTTCTGCGATGACATTCTGTCACATAGTTCACGATGATAGGTGTCGGCCGCAGAAACCACATTTGATTTCACACGCACGCCGCTTGGAAACATTTCGGAAAAATGCTAAAGCTAAACCAAGTCGTACAACTTGGCCTGATTAATCCAGCATGTTAGTGAAAAGTTACTCGCACGTTTGGTTTTTATTCAAACAGCAGAACATCTTATTTCTCCAGGGTACAATGAAAGTTGCTGGAATTCTTTGGTTAGTTTTCTTCACCACCAAGCCACCCGCTGTTGCTGCTCCAGTCGTTTCGGTGCTGTTATTGCTATGAACATCTCAGGTCTGCATGCTGGACCCCTTGGACCTGTTTACTTGAGTCATATTTTTATATTAATTTCAAATTTGATAACAGAGGTACGACCTAAATGAATGCTGGGAAAAGATTTCCAACCATCCACCCGGCACCTTTTCTGAAGCCTTTTTGTCCCCCCCGGCCTCATGTCTCTATATCATTGACTTTGTCACCGCTTTGTTCCGATGACCGTGCCTCTCCACCAAGTTTTACTGCTCCCTCATGCTCTGCGTGCACCAGAACCCACAGGAAGTCATCAGCGCGGATTAGCATCAGCGTTTCTCCTCATGAAGCGCCAAACGTGCGCCATGCATGGGAAGGAGGTCTGTGCAACTTCACGCCAAACTGATGTTGAACAGGGCGCCGAAAAGGGCAGCTGCGATGGAGACAAGTGCAGACGGGCAGAAGTCGCAGACTACAGATTTCAATTAGTGTGCTTGGCTTTTTAAATGAAAATGTCACTGCAGCTATAAAACATAATTCTCACGTAAAAATCGATAAGGGGCAGGAAGTGCAAACTGTCCGTAACTTCTCTGAAACTTGGCACATCTGATTTTAACGTTTGGTCATGAATTATCCAAAAGTCGGTCTCTCGGTTGCGTTCGGTTAATATTTCATTTACTCCGAGGTTGGATAACTTCTAACCTAAATAAAGCAGCGGGAAAATTAAAAGGGGGAAAACAAAAAAACGGAATAAAAATAAGGGATCCAAATTCACTCAAGGACATGACTTCATCTGGCCGCTCCAGTTATGTTATTTCTGTTGGCGGGAGCGCGGTGTTGGGTGGCTGCCTTGAGTTATGGCTGGAAGTCTAACCAGACATAATTATGATGACTTTGGCTGCCAAGCAAGATAAGAGAAAAGACTATTTCTCATGTGAGCTGCAAATGAAACTAAAGAATTTTTTGTTTAAAGCGATGATGACACCAGGATGTGTCTGGGCAAAATTCAATCGGTATTTATTGTTTAATACTCTTTCTAAAAGCACTAAACAGTTTGTTTTCAGTTGCTGCCAGTTCTAGTCGACCGTGAACTTAGCAAGTCGGCCTAGGTGGGTTTTTGCAGCGTGACTAAAAATGGAAGATTACTTTTTAAAGTATGTAAACTTGACGTGTCTCACGCAAAGAAGTTGAAATAAGGTTTTCTGTTATTGACCATAGAGCTTCGTGGTGGCCCAGGAGGTAGCCGCACAGCTCCTGAGGGGTGGGTTTGAATCTGGCTCTGCTTGTGTGGAGTTTGCATGGTCTCCAGGTGCGTTGGGTTCCACCCTGGTCGAAAGACACGCATCTCAGGTGGAGCCGTAACTCTTATTGAGAGCGAATGAGTGTGTGCTTGCACTGTGACGGACTGGTCTCCCTTCCACATCGTACCCTACCTCACACCCTATGCTTCTGGGCCAGACCCTGAATCACCTAACCCTAAACTGAACATGCGATCTTCGAAAGGGCCAATTATGCTTTCAGCACCTGAACGAAGATCCTCCCGAACAGTATCTTCCATTACCGCATTCGTTTCCATTCTTCCTCACTTCCACTGTGTCACTTTACTATGTTTTTTTTTTTACCGAACCTTCCAGAAGCGCCAACGGGGCGACGACTGTATGTGTCAGATCTTCCTTCCATCGTGGCCTTGTCTGAGTTCGCAAGGCACATAGGCTGAACTCCTAATGGCCCCCCTTTCAAAGAAGAAAATTGCCCGCTTATTTGTTGTAGCGAAAGATCCATTGAGTCCCGAGGCATACGGACACTGCAGGACTACTTACTGAATTTCAAGGATTAATGACTGTTTGACCTTCCTGGCACAGTTTAAAGGCTACCACTCTTTAAAATGTGCTTTTCTGACGTCGGTCGGGCAGCCTTCGGGACCCTTTCCTCGGGCCACAGTGACACACGACACATGATGACTTACACTGGGGATTTGTTCAGTGAAAGACGACAAGTTAAAAATGTTCATTTGCTATAATCCTGCCGAACTTGGGTTCCGCGTGGAAATAATTCACCGTCTTTCACCTGGGTTTGCCCCTCAGACCCACAGCCCGGCAGAACTACGAGGCCTTTACAGTCTTTTAACTCGACGGCCGTATGGCGGCCAAAAGGCTTTTTTTATATCGATAAATAGATTTGTTGATTTCATTATTTCATGTTTATCTCCACGCGGTCATTTTTCTTCGGCTCCGACTCCTTCTCTCGGGAGTACGGCAGCTGTAACACATCTGTCTTTATTCAGCGCAATAAATGGTTTCAGATGGGCTTTCTGTTTTCACGGTTTGATTAACATTAAACCAACGTTCCGGTGCCTTTCAGAAGCAAAAACAAATTGTTTTCCTTCTGCTAACTGGATCCGAACTTGCATTTAGTGCCTCTGAAACAGGACTTTCTGTGTTCAATTCCGACAAACGCGCTTCAACAGAAACCCGAGCTGTTTTTCATTTTAAAGAAGTGGAACGGTCTAGAGTAATTGCTGTTGTTCAAATATTTATTCTAAATACGGGTTTGAATAATTATTTTAAAAAGTAGGGGAAATTAATGGCGTGAACACATATGGTCACAGCCGCTGGAACGGATGAAGGCCGTACCCATCAGTTTGTCTGTGAGATTTGCGTTTGTTCATTTTAATACAGTAAAGTACAGCTTTTCTGTCGGTATATTTTCAAAAAAAAACTTTTTCATGGGCTAATTATTATAGATGCTCTATAGTCGCTGCATTCCAGCCGGGGAGCACTGGCAAAGGGAGATACCGTGGTAAAGTGCTGATCATCTCTTATCTCAGTCTGTCTGCTTTGTTCAGAACTGGCTTCCCGTGTCTCGTGCTTTTCCCATTAGCATTGTCCCAAAGTCGCTTAAAAATGCTGCCAAAGCCACTAACTTGACTGAAACTTTCACACATCTCACATGCGAGCTTTACCTCTTTTCTGTTGCTAATATTTTACCAGTAACTTCCTATGTTAACAGAGCTGTTTATTTCACACGCTGCGCTTTGTGTCCCTTAATTTTAAAAAGAAAAGAAAGATGATGGCGCCTTTCCTCTAAATGCTGTAATAATATATAGCAAGAGGTGTTTTATTTTGGTTATAAATGTTGTAAAAATAGTGCAAATATGAGTTTCAGTGGGATCTTGCCGCTATTTTGAGATGTAACAGTCCTGTCGCCTGTGGCTGTGGTATTTTTGAACATTTTATTCCTTCCTGATAATTTATTGCACCTTCCAAGCCCCATCTTTGCTTCTTTTCTCACTCTGCTGGGGTTCCAACACCAAGGCCCATAAGTCTTTTTTCCTCATCTAAAAACTTTGCAATCGAACATCTGTTAAGATTTAAATACCTGCAAATGTCTCTAGAGATGTACTAAATGGAAATCTGTGGCAGGTGAAGGTGTTTGGAGTTTTGGGAAGGAATTTGTCTGGAAACCTGGGATTTATTGAACGTTCAATGTTAGGGCTAAGTGTTAGAATGGTGGTGTTTTCTGGACTTTGTTAGGGTTTCACTGGCAGAGGTAGTATGACAGCGGGAGTTGGAGGAGGATGTCCTTTAGCTGGAAATGGTCCTTTTTCTCTCCTCGGAGGCCCTGGAAGATCCCTCTTGTGAGATTGGCAGATGACTGCATGGGACATCCTCCTGCCAGCACCAAGGTGTTGTCCATTGTGGTCTCGGCGAATGAGCTGAGATCTCAGGCCAGAAGCCAGAGTCTCCCTGTTGGGGGTACCATAGGCGACCTGGACAGTGGCCACATTTATTTCCACCCCACCCCCACTTCCTTGTCCCGTTATTGTCCTTGGATTGGGAGCCAGAGCTTTGCACCCTCTGGTGTCTTGGAAAGAGTTCAGCATTTCATTCAGTGCCAATCCTGCAGATGTACAGTGCAGATGTACAGTATCTGATCTTTAATTGTAATGCTGCAGCTATACAGGGATTAGCGCCGGCCTCGCTGCTGTAATTACATTTGTCTTCTAAAGAAAGAATTGTGGTTGTGTTGGTGTTGGGGTCAGATTTTCAGCAACAGTGTTTGCATTGTAGGAGATCTCACACACACGCACACACACGCACACGCACGCACACACACACACACACACACACACATTCTGGGAAGGGAGACGGCGTGCTGCTTTCCCATTCCAAGCATCGCTGTACATCGTCTGTTCAGGACAATGCGTGTTCTGTTAGAAGGGGAGTGATGCTCTTGCCGGGCCGGGTGCAACCAGCTTGCGGGTCTGAACACCCTTATGCTCAGGCAAACAGAGCCTGGCACCCGAGCCAAACAGGCCTCCGACTCACTTCCTGTTGCACTGGGGACATTCTGGACACTGAGAGGGCTTTGTTGTGGCGGATGGGGGTTTACAGGTGAGCAGCAAGTCATAAAGCTGCCAGCCTATTGGTAAACCCAATTGCATGTTTCAGAGTTCGTCTTTCATCCCACGTCACGGTTATATCATTCATCCTATTAGAAAATCTGGAATACTGCCACGTGGGCCTTTTTTAGGGTGATGCCTCATTTACAGGAAGAGTCTACATAGAAATAAGCTTTTAAGGGTGTTATAGCAGGATCAGCTGAAGGTCAGCGCACCAAATGTTTGGTGAGCTTAGAACACCGAGAACAAAATGTCATAAATCATAACAGTGACCCAGCTATTTACAGATATTGGCTACAAAGCACCATTTTGTATTGTGCTGAGGCTTGTTGGGCTGCTCAGTGACCTTCTGAAAGCGGCATACTGCATTACTACATGGCCTTCTAATGTAACCGTTGTTTTACTTTAGTAAAAACAAATAAATTTTTTTTTTGCCAAATCCTGTTTTGGGGGAGGCTTTGGATTTTTTTGCTACACTAATCTATGAATATTCTGCATATTTTGTGTAATAGGTTCATTCTTGTTTTTTCTCCACTGTTAGTCTTGTGAGTTGACTTTCAGCATCAGCGCTGATTCTAGAATGTTCCGACCTCCAGTTCTGCATTTAGGGATTAAAGGGGCATCCCCATTGTTAGTGTCACACAGTTCTCCCATGCGACTGTTGCTTGTTGTCTTTCTTTTCGTTCCAGCTTCTTCAGATATTTTTCATAGTTATATTAGTCTAGGCACCCAGTTTAACCACAGTCCCAGACATTGCACATAGTATTGAAAAATTTAAGGAGGTTTGTTTTTTTGAAGAAAAACAACAGATTATAAATGTTCTTTTCTGTCGCCGAGACTCCAGTAAGAGGGCGAGTTTCTAATCTCTTTTTCTCGTCTGCCTTATTTCGGGGCTTCGAGGACCTTAATCCTGAGGTGAACTTCTCCACCATTGTGTTGGGTCCTGAGGTTAATACCACAGAAAATAGCAGCTGGGTGCCAGCGCTGAGGCTCAGCCATTTGCCATGGGGAATTTGAAAGGAGCAAAGCTTCCTGGTTTATCCTTCCGGGACCGGTTTGGATGCTTCGACTCGCCTGGCAGGCGGTTTGCGTCTTAGTCAGATGCTGCAGTTGTGAGTTCCCTGTAGTTTTTACCGTGAAGAATGAGGAGACACCAGAGCTGCAGGAGAGCGGCAGTGTAGACCCAGTCTCTGCAGGCTTTATTCACAGCAAAGGCAGCAACCCCATCTGTTTACACAGACTCCCATCTGGATATAGGCGAGGGTGTGGATGTGATGGGGCCTGGGGGCGGCTGCCAGATTTACTTTTCCCATTTATTCACTCTCTGTTCACACTCTGCATTGCGGTCAAAACAGCATTCAAGTATCTAACAGTGAAGTTGGCTCCCCCTGTAATAAATAAATGAAACTGTACCTTTGATATTTGCTTGGCCCATGCAACTTGCCATATTCCATCAACTCTAAGGCACACATTTTTGCAAATTTTAACAACTTGAAAGGTGGGGTGCGTCTCACATTCGGCGGTATGTTAGAACTTCTAACTTAATCTCGTGCGTTCCATTTGGCTCATTTTATGAAGTTATGTCCGTTGCCAATAATTAGATAAATTTAAACTAAATTTAGATCCTGAACTGCTGTGTAAGATGTTTCAAAACAGTTTACATTGCAACAAACCCTCGAGTCATCCCAGCATGCAGTGTGACTCCCCTCTTGACCACCTGAGCACACTTGGGGATTGGGTGTCTCCACAGCTTTCCCTCAGGGGGGAAACGTCCCTTTCAGGACCCCTTCAGGAAAGAAGAGGCTTTGGGGTGGGGTCAACAGGCCCCCCGTAGAGCATACCAAATGGGCCACGGTGGCCACTCCTCTTGCAACAAAGCAGCAACCTGCCCTATTGACTTCACCGGACAGAGGATCCCGCCCCTGCTGCTGCCTCAGCTCACCCCCGTCTTTGATGGATTGGACTGATTTTACCGTAGTAAGGCTCCCAGAAGCCTCAGGACATGAGTCAGCCAAAAGAACTTTTCCTAATCCTCTCAGGACACATGGAGATCAGAAATGGAGTTACAGAAGTGTGCTCCTCTCCAACCCCATCAGTGCAAGTGAAAAGCAACCTGGCCTGTCAGCCACATTAGTTGACAGTCGTATTATTTATTTATTTGTTTTTATTTGTTCCTAGGTATATAGATAGCTTCATAGTGAACAGGCATGGCTGAATGCTGATTCTGGCCACTACTCCCCCTGGCTCTCAGCTGTACATCTAACAGAGGCAGGGAGTTAGGGCAGAGAAGGTTTCCATCTCGTAATCCAAACCAACCAAAACCCCGATTACACCCTCATCATGTAAAAGAGATGACTCAGCATCTGGATCTAAATACAGAATGACTTTTAAGGTAATAATGTAGTAAAAAATCTGACTTTCCGTGCCTTTGCAATTTGATGACAATGTTCGAACGTTGGAGTGTGAACTGACTCGACTTAGTTCCATGTTCCACACAGATTCCCTGTGGAAGTGGTGTGTGCAGGACGTCTGGGAAGAGTGTGCCACACTCGGTGGAAGAATTCCTTCTTTCCTTCTTCGGGGTAGTCATTGCATCTGCTACATTGAGCTGACAAATTTTTTTAGCTGTTTCCCTGCGGTCGATACATGGCTCTCGCCTGTCTAAGCTGCTGGTTGCATCGCTGTCGGGTTCACGCACTGGAGCTTTTATCCATTACACGGTTCCCTGCAGCTGCTCTAGGCCCCCGGGTGCTTTTATGGCTTTTAGCAGCCTTGCCAGTCCAGCTTTGCAGTCACGCAGGAGTGTGGAAAGGCTAACGCACCCTGACATCCTTAACCGAGGGGTGCAGGACACACCGCCTGCTGGTGTGTTACGTCTCTCACGTTTAAGTGCATCCTGCCAGTGCAAGAGCTCTTTACACAGACATGACTGTCTGATGGCTTCAGGCTGCAATCTTTCCAAACAGGTTCCAGAGAGGAAACTTAGGACCAGAAGACCAGACTTCACTGCAGGTTCCAGGGTCAAACAAAAGAAATGATTCTGAGATTCTGATTCCGAGTTGCTCCTCACTGTTTTTATATAAGTAACTTTAAACTTTTTGCTATGCCCATAATACAGGCCACACAGTCAGAGACTCTTCCCCCTTCATCGAATTTCCTCCATGTTAATGTCAGCAAGTCAAACAAACTGGGGATGCACGGCTCTTTTGGAATCGTATCGGTATCAGCGGACATTTGTTTAAGTTAATTTTGTTGGAGTCGGACCATTGTTTAAATTTGATGCGGGGCACAAAAATATCTGCTTGGTGAACATTTTTTCAACTACATGTTTTCTGCACAAAACTTTTGATGAATTTAAGACTGAACGTGATTCAGCGGATAGCACTTATTTTAATGACTGTTTTGCAATTTTACAAAAATAATTCTTACATTTGTCTGTAATTCTCATCCAGGCAGGTTTAGTCCCATTTTTGTCAGTATGCATGCGTATCGGCATCACACCGCAAAGCTGTCTCACTGCTCAGCCACGAAGCTTCAAAACAGACCGCATGTACTGCTGTGTAGAGCAAGAACATGGCAGTGGCTCATAGTAGTGGTCAAATGTGCAGGAGAGCATCCAAGGTATGAAGATGATGTCAGACATGAAGTCGAAAGTAATCGCAGTGCCGCATTCCCCCATGTTATGTAATAAATAGCAAGGATGGCACTGATGTCTGGTGCCCTCAGGATCCCCATGCTGACATTTTTGCTTTGAGACGTTATGAGATGAGAACCAGGATGAGTGTGGAGCATCAGAGGAGTTTCCTACCTGCTTACCTGCTTGCAATTTTATTGAATCAGAATCAGAATCTCAGAATCATTTCTTTTGACTTGGGAACCTGCAATGAAGTCTGGTCTTCTGGTCCTAAGTTTCCTCTTAGAACCTGTTTGGAAAGATTGCAGCATGAAGGTTGTCAACGGGGTCATAGAACAGCAATGATTTGAGCCGTCATAACCTTTTTGTTCAACTTCTCAACCTTTATGTAGCACAGTGAATCTATGAAGATGGGATCTGGTGAATCTTCCAAATATGGAAAATCTCCACTTGTTTGAGGAAAAATGTATACCCAAATCTTGGATAAGATTGGATAAGCTTATTTACTGGCAATATTTGTACTGCAATACAGGTGTGTGTTATTATCAGTTATTCAAATGGGTAAATAACTCCAAGTCACTTTGCAGAAAAGCAAAAGCTAAATATATCTAAATGTAAATGTTTGTAAATGTTATTTAACAGATGTATTAATATAAGACAAGGATGCTGATGTGTTAAGCTTTAGACGCTGGACAAACTAACGTCGAATTCTCTCATAGGGTCGATATTTAGAGGAGACAGAAATCAGATTAGCACGTCTTAACCACTTACGACTGTTTGGCATTTTTTGTCCCCTACGTGCCACCTGGGTCTTAATCGGTAGAAATGAGCTTCCTTTTCTGGAAGTCGGCTCTGACACATTAATTACAATGTTTTAACTTAAACCCCGTAGCAAAGTCATTAATACTATTTCAGAAAAAGTATTGAAACGTATGTGTAGTCTTTGCTAAGCAAAACCAATTTAGTGGGACTCAAGTGACAGTATTAGTGTGGGACGCTGTGGTACGTCTTTCATGAACAATTTTATTGCAACTTTATTTCCTCCAGCAGTATTTTTTTTTCTACCCATATTCTCAACCCTGTTATCCTCATCCTGTGAGCAGAATTACCCACAATCCTCTGTTCTCACGCGCACGTCTCGGCAACAGCTACGCGGACCCATTCCTGCACGAGTCGATCGTGTTTGTTTTGGACAGCCGTCCTGCTTTGTCCCTCCCACCTTCATACCTGTGGATCATTCCACATTCCTCATGCGCGGATGGCACTTCCGACCACTGCGGACAGATCTGAATGAAATACTTGAAATGCCTTAAAACGTTTGTTTCTGCTCTAAAGACTCGTGTCATAAAATCTTTAAAATATTCCCATACACACATCTTTGCAGCATCAGTATCCGTGGGGTCTTACAGAAAGTATAAATCATGAGAATTGCTTTTGATATCGATTTTCAGCTGGAGACTGCTAGAGCTTCTGCTGTTACAGCTAATACAATTTGCGCTAATCCTCGACGATTCATTTCGCATCCGTTGCCATATTAGCACCCTCACGTACGCAAATAATTTCCCAAATGTTATCAAGAGGGCCAGGTGGTGAGACACGTGAGCCCCGAGGTCCAGCCGGGATCTTGGATTACATGGATAATCTTCCGGTAGACAGGGGACACCTGTAGGCCTGCAGAAATTAAAGGATTAGAGGGCAACTTTGTGCTAATGAGATCGAGACCCAGAGATGTGGCTGCATGAAGAGGGGACTCCACAGGATGGAGTTTATTCATCTTATATTTCCAGTTATCCACTTAGCTGACACCTTTGTCCAAGAAGACCTGCTGTGTTTGACATGCTATACCGAGGCACTTTTGATTTTCATTTGGATGTTCCTTTGTGCGCCACCACCTGAGCTGGCCGGGGACCACTGTCACTGCCTATTCAGCAGACGACTGTTGAACTTGGAAACTGTTGTTAGACCTTTGTGTGTAAGAATCAAGAGAGTCTAGCGATCCACAGTCATGGTTGTTTTGCAGCTGGACAGTATTGTCTCCATGGCATCCTCTTCAATCACCTCCATCTTCTGGTAGCTGCAGAGCTCCATGTGTCTGTTCCATGTGGCCTCCTCTTTCTGGGTGGAGATCAAACACGATCCCTTTTCTGATCCCATTTGGGTGCCAAAGGCTGCCGCTGTTCCACCTGCACGTCTCACACCCGCGACAGGGGGCTGGTGGCTGTCAGAAAGCACAGCGACTCCATTTGAGTGGTACACAGGGAATTTGAGTAAAAGCCAGACCAACCTATTTCAGACAAAAGCCAACCATGGAGAATCACTCACCTACCGGACCATGAGCAGCATCTACACACTAGCAGAGCTTTGAGTGTGTTGCCACAGGATGTGCTCCTGCCAGGTTCTCCACCTTTTTGTGCTGCACACTGAAGCATGTTTGTATTTTTTGTGGGCCAGTGGAGTCAGCTATTACCCTGAAGCTGTAATTCAGTAGATACGACAGGTACTGCAGTAGGTAGGATTGCATCCTATGCAGTGGTAAAGGGCTTAGCATTGGCATTTCTGTGAGCTGCTATATACGATGGCCAATTGCAGTTACATTTGTGAACTGAGCTCAGCTTAACACCCACTTCTGTATTTTTTCTTTTAAAAAAAATTCTGTGGGTTTCTCTTTACCAGAAGGGTAGGTTTCAAAGTGCTTAAGGAGCTTTGATGGCCTTGTTGGAAAGAATTTCTTCCCGCATCACACACGTTACATCGAGCTCCTAAGAATCCACCATTGGAACAAATCCCATACCTTACACAGGATGGCTGTTCATTAAATTCGAAACTCAGCTCCCTTGGATGCGGCGTTGCCTTCAATGTTTCTTGCGCAGCCTGCAAAAAAAAAAAAAAAAACACTGACATTTACCAAATACTGGTCATCTTGTTTTTATGTATGTGCACAAGATAAGACCAAAACAATCGAGTTACTATTGGCATATAGCTTCCCCATCGGTCATCGCAGCATCACATTGCGTAGCAGCTGCTTTTATTTGGCAGTCACCTTGCAATCGAAAAAACTAGGTTTGGACCTCTGCCCCCTGCACCAATAAGTCGAAGCAAAGTACTAACCCTGACAAAGTAGAAATAATAATAATAATAATAATAATAATAATAATAATTACAGCTGTGTGTACTTAGAGTGCCATGTTTGCTTTGGTTGCTTGCAGGTACAGATGTAGTGGGAAGGTGCAGTTACTGAGACCTTTACAATCCAGCTTATCCTGCTTCCCACAGTTCACATAAATATAGCAGCATTTCATTTGTCATTTGGCATTCCCTGAACTGTTCAGCGAAGTATAATTTCATAATGCCTAGAAATATACCTACGTAAATTAGACTTGCTCAGAATAGCACGTATTAATTTTTGTTACAAATTTTATCAGTCTGTGTTTAGAGGGCCGTTTCATGAGTCACTCGGTCTTTATTTACACGATGAGGGTGTAATCAGAGCTTCTGTGGGTTTGGATTAAGAGATGGAAACTTTCGGTGCTCTTAACCTTCTTCCTCCAGTGGAGGTCAGGTGACCTGACTGGGTGCCCTTGGCCAATCAGGGAGCTCAGAAGCAGCCAGACTGAACATTAACCGGCGCCTGCATTTAACCAAACATCCCATCAGTGGCCAAAGCTTGTGGAGAAAGTTTGTCCAAGTTCTGATCTCCTTGGTATGATTTTGCTTGCTGTGTGCTGAGCTCCTTTGGGTTGATGGAAGGAGCTACACCATGGGCACAGAGCTGCGCATCTGCAGTGGGGTCTTAAGAGAATCCACAGCTAAGAAATGTGGTGGAGAAGTACATGCATGTGAAAATAGAGGTCTGAAATGACATCCTGCTGTTCTTCCCCATCTATCCACCTCCACTGGGTTCTTCCTGTATCCTGAACTGTTGGGCCACAGTTCTTAACACTGAGCTATTTTTTTTTTAAATGTGAACCTGACGTAGGTGGGAGAGCGGCGCAATGAGTACTGCTACCACCGCACAGAGCCTGGGTTCACATCCATCCTGTGTGAAGTTTGCATGTTCTCACCGTGTCTGTGTGGGTTTTTTTGGGTGCTCCAGTTCCCTCCCACAGTCCAAATACATGTACTTCAGCTTAACTCATCACTCTGAAATGCCCAAAGTGTTTTGGTCCCCATCCATGGGTTCTTTCACACACCAACACCTGATGATGGATGGATGGATAGAAGCTCTTGACATGTATATCTGCATCTGTTCACATCGCAGTGTCAGAGCAGAATGTTCTGTTGTTGGGCTTGGGGCACCAATCGATGTCAGATTTCAGTTTAGAACATCGACTGGCCATTCATTTGGCTTTAGAGCACCAATTAGCTTAAAGCAGAGATCTGTTGTGGAGTTGGAGTGGTTCAATGGGACAGACTGGTGTCTTGTTACTCCAAAACAGCTGATTCACATGGAGGTTTGAATCCAGCTCAGGGTCTGTGGAGTTGCATGTTGTCCCTGTGTTTGCAATGCAGAAAAAGGCACCGGTAACCCATTTATTATCCCCCCTTTCCAAATCCACACCTGCTGCCTTCATCAGTTGAAGCTGATCTCCCCCATAGGTATCTTCCATATTGTGTAGGGGTATGTTTGAGCTTGAAGTCCCTGCTGGATGTGTATTTACATTTGCATCACTGAATGGGCATAGAGACATGACACAAGCACAAACCACAATTGCTATGTCGCAAATCCCTCAACCACTGCACCGCCTGGAAAGGTGGCTATGAGTAACCAAGCCCTTTTGTTTTTAACTTGCAGTCTCAATATGACCTGCCATTAATAACATGTACATGTTATTTTTCACTTGCCGCTGATGGAGATGGAGCTCACAGACCACCAAAAACCCCCCAAAACCACCTGGGTTTGAGAGTGGAAGGTGACTAATCGCACCCCAATGATGACTATAGCGTTTGGCAAATGGCAGCACTCCGCGCAGTGATAGCAAACTTTCACCACCATGCTTCTCTGAACACTTGCTGCTCATGTTCACTGTATGTTTGTTCTGCATATTCTTATGCTGTTTGGGAACTGAACCTATTACTCTCTGAGGGGTCTTCTGGGTGATGGTACTGGCGATTTTTTAAATTATTTTTTATCACTGCCCAAGTGCGGGTTCTGACCCCAGCAGGTACTGGAGTACTTCAGTAGCCTTTGCTACTATGGAAATGAATAGAGTGCTGCCCTTTCATGGACAACTTTGAAGTGGCTCAGTAAACTGTTAAAATTGTTACTGTCTTTAAAGGAAGAGCCACATAACTGTGTTTCCCCAGTTTTATTGTACAACATTATCTACTTTTGCTCTCCAAAAATTTCCAAATGCTAATGTTGGCCTCATGGGATATCTCAGTGAACCGAGGGTGGCTGGTAGCAATGTGGGCAGTAACCGCCAGTCGAGAGCTGCTACATTTGTGGGCTCAGAGTTCAGAGGTCAGCGTCCACGCGTATCCAGGAATCTCACAATGCCAACGCTGAACCGTCCGAACAAAACCGCACCCTTGAGAAGGATGTCAGCTCACCAATTATATAAACAGACAAAAAAATCAATATGTCTGAAAAAACTGCCTATTAATAGATAGCTGGTGCTGTTAAGGTATCAGGCATTTAGGTCCTGTGGGTCATTTTATATGTATGTTATGCAACACTAAACTGCAGAATTAGGTTTATTTTTATCCAGTCAACAATTTTCTGAATGTACTTGTACAGTTTTCTTTTAATGAAAAGTATTTGGGTTCTCTTGGGTTGTTTCGAAATGATTCATCCCGAATTATAAACAGATGGCTTCAGTTGCAGTGCTGAAACTTCCTCTGGGCCATTTTTACACTGTTTTAATGATGGCATTTGAGGAAGAACTCGCAGCTGATCAGACCAGCAGTCACGCTAACTTCCTTTTGGTTTTGCACTGCGGCTTTTGGGGCCTTTTTGCCTCTCGATTCTTCTCAAGTGTGTAAACTTGTGCTGAACTCTAGGCTGTGTGAGGAGCGCTGGCTTGGAAGTCTTTTCAGTTCTGGTTTCACTCTTTCAGAGAAGCAGATACCATAGTGGTGCAGCTGGACATAAAATCAGATACTTGCAGGTTCGACTGGAATGGGATTCCATCTAGGATGAACCCTATTTCATCCTCTGCTTCCAGGATAGACTCTGGGCCAACACAACCCTATAAAGGGCATAGATGGATGGATGGATAGATGGATGGATATTCACAGGTTTACAGACCAGAGGAGCCTTGTGTTGTAACCCTTGAGGTATTTTACCATAATGGGTACAATATAAATATCCAAATATACATGAGCAACAGTGTGAAAAGCGTAAGACTTTCATGTTGCCCTAAATGAAAATGTTGCTCACCTGATAATTCAGTTCTGTTAATAACTGTACGGTGTCCTTTTCAACAGGTTGCACCGGAGGGTTTCACAGAGAAGGAAAAAAGTAGATATTATAGCATTTGTTATTTGTGAGAACAAAGACAAACAAAAAAAAAAAAAAAACAAGAGTGGCAAAGATCCAGGAGGCAGAAGGCAGCACAAAGAAGTGTCGCTTGTGAAGCGTAATGCAGAGATCAAGTTGGCTTTAATGTCCGTGTGTCTCCGTGGTTCGGCTTCCCTCTCCTTCCATCCACCAGGATGCTGTCTGTGACACACTGGCTCTGGGGCACGTTCATAAATAGAAGGACATGGAAGTATCTGCGGGGTAAATATGAACTTCAGCTTCTCACTTGGAACTCTGATCTGTAGTCTTCCATTTATGTGTGTGTGTGTGTGTGTGTGTGTGTGTGTGTGTGTGTGTGTGTGAGTGTGAGAGAGAGATGTTGTAGATCGTAGGTTGGAGTGCTGGCAATTAAGTAGTAATTGTTTCAGTTTAAAGAGCAGGGTATTCTTATGGGCTTAGATCCAAACTAAACAGCTGCTGTCTTTGTTCAGCAAAGCAGATGTTACTCCAAAGTGGGGCAAAGTGCAGTGAAAGAGGAGAAACTGAGCTGTGCAACAGACAAAAAGGCCATCAACTTCACTGACATGAAACTGATGATGTGTCCAACCAAGATTTGATTTACTGAGCTTCCAAGTGGACGTAATTTTGGCCTGAGGGCCAGTAGGATAAATACATCCATTCATCGATTTATTGTCAGTAAGTGCTTGTCCTGTGCAGGCATGGTCCACAGCCAATTCCTGTAGCAGAAGGTGCGACATGCTGAACAGGATGAAAATCCATCATAGGCCAAAGACACACCCATCCACTCACAAACACACACACACACACACACACACACACACACACACACACAGAGGATTAAAAGAGTGGAGAATAAATAGGCATGGAATGAACTGTGAAACCTCTGATATAAACTTACTATGCTGGGCAGCTTTATACAGCGTCTTACTTCACTCTGTAAAAATTTGGATTTATTTTTGAGTTAATTCCAAGCTGAGGCCTGGAATGGAATATTTCAGGATGAGAAGTAGAGTTAATAATTCAATAGCAATTTCTACATTTTAAGACCGCAATCACTTTCATTCAGACAGCAGCTGGATAAGAAAAGAAAATGTATTACTGCTTCTTGTTACACCCAGTGGACATGGACTTTTCTACAGAAGGCCCAGAGGACAGGGTGTTAGTCTGCATGTTTCTCCATCCTGACTCACACTTGGTGTCAACTGAAGGTACCGGGAAGTTAGTAAGAACCGGTCAGCACACATTTCACAGAAGAATGTGGCCCCCAAGGCAATGGCAGTTGGTATCAGCGCCTGTCGAGACCCTCACAAATGTGTTCTCCTTGGACCGTGTGTGTAGACATTGTTTTACAGCGAGTTTCATCAATTCACTTGTTTCTTCTCCACATCGTGCAGATACACTAGAAAGATATCAGTGCGACTTGGCAAAAGAGTGTAATGTATCCAGGTGATCGGTGCTGATGATGTGGCGAGGTGGTAAACCCTGTGCCGCATAACTGACATTGGGATGTTTTCCCCCCTGCAGAACTCCATGAACCTCCCACCGGACAAAGCCAGATTGCTTCGCCAGTATGACAACGAGAAGAAATGGGAGCTCATCTGCGACCAGGTGAGGGTCTGTTGTGTCATTTTGAGAAACATTGTAAGATGCAACGGAGAGCTGTGATATGAGAGCACTATGCTGATGGATTGGTGAGTAAGGCATGCTGTGATGCATACTGGGCTCCATTACACTGATCAAGGTGTGGCAAGACTTTTCTACCATCACCCTTGATAAGTTGGCATCTCGGTTTGGGGTGATCGGTCAGTAAAGCCCTTCAGTTGGTTCAGAGGAATCAAAGCTGTCTGCCGACTGGCTGAAGCGACGCTATTTTCAATTTTATATTTAGTCAAATTATGTCACCTGTCCAAAAAATTATTAAAACACCACATCTCCCTTAGTCAAAAGACTGGGCTAGAATGCCAGAAACCTTGATTTAAGGGGGAATAAAATCGCAGACATTTCCATAAAATTTTTCTCAATTCTTTCGAGTCATAACAGAGACTTTCGCGGCCACATTTCAGATATATTACCTCAAGTCATAATTTTCAGAAAAAAAAAAAAACAAGTCCTGCTTTTCTAGCTAAGCATTCAACAGTGTGATGTTGTTTGAAAGCCTAGTGGGCAAAATACTCCTGCTAATGCGGTGACTTCATGAGATTGTAAAATATTTTATTTCCACTAGCGGCGCGTTTCTGAGTCATGTTGCTTCGGTTTCATGTCAGTAACTTTCCAGATGTAGCAAGGTTTCCAAAGAAACTGTCACACATGTCCCTTTAGAAAAATGCTCCTTCTGAAAATTTGGTTTGCAAGGTGAAAAGCGCCAGCCTGTTTTGAAAAAGCGCTGGAAAAATGTATGAAATATGCAAGACGATGCGGAGATCCACAGGGGAGCACGAACCTCAGACAAATATTCCAGAAAGGCAACATAAACTCAGAAGGAGACACAATAAGATTTATATGCGTTGTTCTATTTAAAATCAGTACAGAACATGAATTTTACATTAAACTCTTTTGATTCTGCCATTCCTACAAACAGCTGTTTTTTTTTTTTTTTTTGTATTTTTTAAAAATATTTTTCAAACTCTACTTAAATTTCATTCAAAATGATTCCACCCACCTAGACAGCATTTGCCTGTCCTGGTTAGGAGGG
Organism: Heterotis niloticus; assembly: GCA_018136845.1. Lineage (NCBI taxonomy): Eukaryota > Metazoa > Chordata > Actinopteri > Osteoglossiformes > Osteoglossidae > Heterotis > Heterotis niloticus. The sequence goes on from CM030906.1 coordinate 5,230,669, forward strand.
TTAGTGTGCCAGGTTAAGAAACTACACCCTGGATGGGTCACCAGTACACTATACAGTGGCCACACACACAACAAACAATTTATAGTGACCAGTTAACCTGAAATGTATATCTTTGGACTGTGACACAAACAAGAGCACCCAGAGGAAACCCACACAGATCCAAGGAGAACATACAAGCTCCACATAGACTGAGCTGAATTTGAACCCCCACCTGAGCAGCTCAGGTGCTCTATGAAATATTCACTGCTCCATAGCGCTGCCATTCAAAGGGATTTGTGATGTTATAACTGTTTTGCATTTGTCTTTGAATGATGACTTCTTGTCAGACAGGCTGTACAAAGAGCAAAATAACAAGCGAAATGGTGCCTTCACTTTGGCTGAAGAGCCTCTCTCACTCTCTCTCAGTAACCAAAAATGTACCAAAAGCCAACTGTCAGCGTTGGTGCTAATGACTGCAGACAGTCTGTGCTTCAGGGTGACGGTGGTGCTGTGATCTTTCTCGCTCCCTCTCGCTCCTCCTTCTCCCGGAAGCGCTGGAGATGTTCCTCAGTGTAACTGTGCTCCCCTTAATTACCCATCTCTTTGCTCACCCCAAAGCACGCTGCTGTCCGCAGGGGGTTCGTACCCCCTGCCCCAGGCAGCCTATGGAGACCTGACACTCTGTGTCCTATTTTCCCTTTGCTGATGCTTCTAGAAAAACAGGGTTACCCTTTAGAAAATGTCACGTCAAATATTATCGTCTTTTCAAACAGTTGTCATAGTCTCCATACCCTTTGCCTCTTTTTTCCCACTTATAAGAAACAAATCAATGAATCTTTGAATCTTAAAGAATAGAAAGAATCTATAAATTTTGTATGTTACAGTACCATATATTTATGGTGTTTATTATCCAAAGCAGCGGGGTGGTTAGGTGGATAATGCTGCTTTCTTGTGGTACCTGGTTAGAAGTGGGTTTAAGCCCTGCTAGTCTGTAAGTTAGCTGCATACTCTCCCTAGAATAGTGTGTGTATGTGTGTGTGTGTGTGTGTGTGTTGTTTGTTTCCTTTATGCATATGTGTTATGTTGCCCAGTGTATGGATATCCAAATAAGTTTATTGTAGTCTATCTAACACTGTAAGCCACCTTGGATAAAGGTTTCAGATTAAACATTTTGCAGTATTTATTATATATCTCTCTGTGGAAAATAGAGCCTGCTAAAGCAAAATATATATATTTAATAAATATATATTATATATTAATATATTTTATATTAATAAATATAAGGAAATAAATAAGGAAGTTAAGACAAGTCAGTGTTCATGTGAGTTTGTGAGTTTGTGATTTTCCAAAGGAAAGGAAAAAGACTGAAAACAGCAGGGGTTGAATATTATTTCCTAACCTCTAAAATATGGGTGTGGTTCCCTGGCGGACCCCTGTCATGCGGCCGCGTCTAGGAAATCTGCCACAGTCCCAAGCAGTAGAAGAAAAAATAACTGTAACAGTCAGTAGCTGTTGGGTTTCAGCCCACAGTAGCCTTAATCCCTCATTCCGGCAGCACAGCAGAGCTGACACTCGGGCCATATGTGGTGACGACTGTTATTTATTTAGCTGACACTTTTGTCCAAAGCTTTTGTAGTGAATACGTTGCATTTACATTCAAAGCTCAGGTTGTTCACAGCATTCTGCATATACAGTGTGACAAGGAAAATGTGCTTCAGCGTAGAGCGGGAAAATATGAAAGTGGGCAGGAAATTATTCCATAAATAATGGGCAATTACACCTCAAACTACCTTTTTTGTTGGATTTCTAAGTGTCCAGCCATCCTGCAAATGAAGAAATTCAGGGTGATAACACAGCCTGAACAGGACTTATGTAAGTAGAGGCAAGTCCATGCAGGGAGTTGAATGTCAAAAGCAGCATTCTAAAATATGGGCCCAGCTCCTTGTTCTCCTAATAATCCTTACAGTTTCATTTTGAACTGAGGTGGAACAGCTAGACCTTTTGGTTGCTCTCCAGCAGACCACATTTAGCCAGTTTGTGTCAAAGTGATTTTCTGGTCAAAACGTGAGGAGTTTTTGTGCGTTTTGTTGATTTTGACATTGACGTGCCCCAAAATCCTGCCATTTTCAAGTGACAGTTCATGTAACTGTGTTAGCCAAGAGATTATCCAGAGTACACCCCGGATTCTGAATTTAATACTTGCCATGAAATGGTATGACAAAAATGATAGCATTACATTGTAATTGTGATCACAGTGGTGTAAATATTTGTGAATAATATCTGTTTCAGTACAAAGCAGCTATTCTGCCCATTTCCTATGCTCTCGTAACAAAAGAAGTGCAAGTGACTTAACATAAAGACCATTCAACTACTTTATATCCAAGCAGTTGCTTCAAGGGTATTAAAAGTATTGTTGAATAATCAAAACTTATCATTTGCTTATTCACAATAAACCTATTGTTGCTGCCATCTTGATGTAAACATTGGTGAGGAGGGTCATTTTCATCATCTAGTACAACTGGCCCCATCGATGCAGTTGGCTGTGGAGGACAAATGCAGCTGAGCTTCGTTGACTGTCCGCTGAGAAGACGTGAAAGAGGGCACCGCTTTGAGCTAGAAGACATTAAAAACCATTGTGATTCTGACGGACAGTGAAAGATTACAACAAACCATTTCATTCATGCCGTCACCCAGAATCCCCTCTTGATGTGTCATCTGGGTCTCAGCAGCTTTTTGCCAACTCCAGCATTGAAGCTCTAAAAAATGCTTGGATTCCGAAGTGACAGTCATTCGTCTCAGCTGTTACTGCTGTGATGATGCAGTAGGACTTTAGAATGAAGGGAGTAACCTTTTGTGCAACTGCATTTTGTACACTTTGTAATGTATCAAGCCCAGATTTATCGGTCTTCAAAGTTGGGAGACCCTAAACAGCTTCAGTTCTCCCTGTCCTCCTTTCCCCTCTCTGAATGTCAAGCTTATTCACATGTTTCTAGTTATAACTCTGGCTGCATCAGCAAGTTCTCCGACTGTTTCCTGCTCGGCGTCTGCTAAAGTCCTGCAAGCCCCATGTAAGGGCATTCTGAACAGTGTAGGAAACACACCTTAAACCTGTAGACTGCCAGGGATGGGCTGTGCTGTGTATTGAGGAGGGATGTTGCTGGATCTGTGTCTAGAGAGAAGCTAATGATGATGATGATAGAAGCTAATAATGTACTGACCAGATGACCAGTTTAAATCCTTGCGGGATCTTATCAAGTCCACCCAACCTGCCTTTTCTTGCAGGACTGAGACACAAACTTGATCAGTGGACCAGGGTTGGTCAATAGGCAGGCCTTGTAGAGATGAGCAAGGTCTCCTAACAAGGCATGAGATATGAATTTCTGATTTAAATGAATTTCTAATTTAAACTGTTCTTTTGAAGGTGGAACATACAATATTTCAGAAGTTTTACTGTTTGACGGTGGAACCCCAAATGAGAGGCCATAATCCGATTTCCCTTAACTGTTTGTGACACTTGTGCCTTGTGTGCCATTTCTCTGTCTCACAGGAAAGGTTTCAGGTGAAGAACCCGCCACACACATACATCCAGAAACTGAGAGGGTATCTGGACCCTGCTGTCACCAGGAAGGTGAGAGGCTTTCACGTCAGCTCCTGACTCCGATGCCGTTTCCGTTCAGCAGACTCAGGGGCTCTAATGTTCAAAACCTCCCAGGCCAAGATGCTCCCAAAAGGAACACAGATTGCACTGCTCTTCGTAGGCCTTTGGAACTGAAACATTTGCAAACTTCCGCTGCAAGTTCTGAAGCCGTAAGCAGGTGGTGTCCAAATCTGATTAGAAGGAATTTTAGATTCTCATTGCCAGAGCCTGAAGGAAACCATCTACGTGATTGTGAGGTATCTGCTGCGGTACCACTGCTAGTTTAAATCCATGCCTCACCTCTGTTCTGCTGTGGCTGCGTTAAACAAGCTGTAGGACTAAAAGAACGGAATTGTTCTCCCAGGATGAAAGTAATGAAGAATAATGGGAAAAACTGGAGTGCTCAGGAGAAGCTAACTGCAAAAAAATAAATGCTCAAATGACAAATACATTTCACCTACTAGTTTGGAGGGTCCCTCATGTCCAAAAGCAGTGGTTCCTACCAGGGCATTGTTTGTTTTCCTAAAAGCAGTAAAATTTGGCGGTAAGGCAGAGGCTGGTTGATGGTGTTACCAATCAGAGCTGTCGAGGAATAAATCCAAAGAAGCTGAAGCATTTGTGACCATGGCAACCATGCCTGACTTAGTCCCACCATTAAAGTCGTGTGGCATGTGAGTGTTGACCCTTACACACTCCAAAACACAACAATACACAATAGTTATAGTTATTGGCACCACTGTGAATAGTTAGTTTGACTGAAAAAGAAAGCTAGAGAACCCCATTCTACACATCTGAAACTTGCTAATCCATGTTAATCCATTATGATAACTGAATAAAGCTCAGTATGTGACTCTGTTAACATTTTGGATGTTTCGCATGCTGTTGCTGCAGGAACATCAACCACATACGCGTGTCTCAAAGAATCTCCTTAAGTGCCCTGCAAATCTCTATCCTTTCCTGGGCCAGACTCTTGACCCATACCCTTGCACATAATGCCTGTTACTGAGATCAGCAGTCTTGAGTCCAAGTGTCATCCTACATGAAGAATTGAAGAAATGCGTTTCTGTGAAAGTAAACCTTTGAGATGGTTTGCCAGCATCCAATGTGCAAAACCCATTGCGCAGTCTAGCCAATGTTACAATGGACACAGGGAGACAAGGTAGGAAATGAAGGAAAAAAGGGGAAAGTTAGAGTTTTCACATTCATCTTCAGCCCCCTTTTCACCAACAGTTGCAACATTATGCCTTTTTGGTATGAGGCTTAGTCAATCGCTGCCTCCACTTCAACATACACATTCCTTCAGGAAGCGCTCATCGCCCCCACCCGCATCTGTTGAGTCTGCTGGAGCTGGGGGAACAGACGACCCTTCCCAGAAATCCAGAGGAATGTCTTTGGTTATTCATCTGTCTGAGAGATGATACCTTGAGGGAACGCATGCTCGACTCCCCTGCAGCTGGTAGCACATAGCTAGGTTAACACAATGCAAGCATTACAGTAATGCTCAACTAATGTGTCGCCCCCTTGACGCATAACCATGGGTTGCAAACGTTTAAAAAACATGTTTCCTGAGATCTATGGCAGTCTGCCATTCTCTTTATGATTCCTGCGCAGCCAAGACTAAACATGCAGGAGTTGCTGTCGCTGCTGAGGCAATAGTTGCATTTTCTGGCATCAGCTAGAAACTGGATGTTTCATGGTCTTCTTGCCCTTTTTTAAAGGCCAGTCATTCAAAAAACAAACAAACAAATAAATAAATAAAACTATATATATATATATATATATATATACTGTCTCTTATACACATATATATATATATATATATATATATATATATATATATATAAAATAAATGAGATGGGAATTTTCAGCATGCAGACCAGAAAGGTGGCATCTACATAAATATTTTCAGTTTGACATTAAGATGTAAATTAAATTGTGTACAATGACATTCGGCTGGAGGAAAAGGACAGTTAAGCTCATTTTTAAAATGTCAGACACTGAAGACCTCAATGATAGCACATTTGAAAGGTAGCCAAAGCATTATTTATCATCCCATTTGTTTTCTTCAGATGCAAAATGAGATCGCTAAGCACAGACTCCATAATAGTACTTCAGGCTTGAACTGAAGTGTAAATTGGAGTAAAACGTAACAGCAGGAGAATGGAGATATTCAGATTTTTCTACTTGGTGAAGATTGTACCGCAGACAGTTGACTTAGGTATTCCAACATTTGCAGGACCATTCTGAGCTTTCACAGTTAGATTGGCGAAAAAGTCAAGCTTGCTGTTTGTTGAGCTGAAAGCCCCTCACGGTAAAGCTTGGTTTCTCCCTCTTGGCAGAAATTGCGCAGAAGAGTGCAAGAATCAACCCAGGTCCTCAGAGAGCTGGAAATATCTTTAAGGACCAATCACATTGGGTGAGTAAGCGCAAAGATGTCCTTGATACTGGAGCACAATGTGGTATGAACAGAGGGCAAAAAAAAAAAATTCCAAAAAGTGAAATAAATGGGTTTTTGAGCGATAATACTGTTTTACTCGTGCTCATGGAACTGTACACAGTTCTACACATGCTGTCTATGAAGAATGTAGAGATCATGTGAAACATATGGAACATATTTGGCTTTTTCATAATGTTTAGTTTCCTTGTCTGTGGACCGGAAGATACCCCTCACAGGAGAAAAGAAAGCAGATTTATAGCCCAGAATCAGTGGCCCAGCTCTTATAAACTAGCACAACCTTCTGATGGAGCAAATCGATTTAGACCAAAGCCAGAAAAAAACAAAATGTAAAATTCCTATAGGGCCTTAAAATGTCATCATTATGTACCCCTTGTGTGTCTTCCTGAACGAAACTCACGGTTGAAAAACTTTAAAAAATGGCTAGTTTTCCTAACCTTTGTTTAAGAATACAGTTAGTCTAATGTCACTTTAAAATGTAGCTTTTCAGCTTCAGTGCGCATGTCACTATGGCTGGTGTATGCGTTGCTCTCAGTGCCATTTGTGCCATCCAAAATATAAAGACGAATAAGACATTATATGACATAGGCATGGTGCTGCAGACTTATTGATGCAAGAGTAATACAGTTCAGTAGTTCATATTTTGTTTTTTTTTTTTTCTTTCAACTTGACTGCAACCAGTATGTCACCTCTCTGTGGTATCTGCCTATTTGATGGTCCTAGCAATACTTATATACTAAATACAGCTGTTTTAATGGTAAAGCCATTTGGTGATTATACATTGTGCTATTTCACTTTACCTTTCCACAGCTACACCTTTTTGACTTGGGTAGTGTAGAGTTTTTCAGCTAGTAGTACCTAAACTGTAAGTTGCTTACAAATATGTTCTAGAGCACCCAGATTAACTACGTATGGGACCTTTTCACTTTTAATCTGATATGGGGGCCCTCCTTGAGATTCAGTCATACTGTTTTAGGAGATCCAATACCTTTTTATTGACTAGAATATAATTAGAGCCGCACAGGTGTATTTGTAGATACGAGGTGTTTTGCTAAGTTATGGCCAAAATAATACGCTGGAGAAATGCAGTTTCTTTTTGTTGAAATGTGAAAAATATATCTCAGACCGTCTAATACAGAAAGCATTTCTGAAAAAAGCAACAACAAAAAAAAAACACCATTTCTCATAAGTCCTGAACGCTCCCACATTGCGTGACTTCTTATTATGTAGTCACTACCCCATCCCCCACACCCGTTTCCTCCTGGCGGGGTGTTCTGGGGGTGCGCTAGCAGCTTTGAAGCTCCGGAATCGACTTATCACTTCTCATCCCTGTGAAGGTTGGGAGAATGTCACTAAGCCCAACAAGAAAAAAACAGAAGCATTCAAAATACCAAAGATTTTTTTTTTTTTTTTTTTTTTTTTTTTTACATTGTCAAGGTTTATAGCATAACTTGTGTTTTGTTTACAGTCTGTTTTATTATTTTATGTTTCTCTTCTCTGGTAAACCTCAGGTTGTCCGTGGCTTCATAAAGCATCTATGATTTGTTTTATTGTGTTTTCATGTAGCCTGATTCATTATTTTTCCTTTAGATGGGTAAGAGAATTCTTGAATGAAGAAAACAAAGGCCTGGATGTGTTGGTTGAATACCTTTCGTTTGCACAGTGTGCCGTCACGTAAGTCATGTGCTTTACGTGCCAAACACTACAGCATTATGTGCCATCGCTCAATTTTCAGAAACACAGAGGCATTTCTGATGTTCAGTCTAGCTTTCAGGATCACTGTCTGCCAGGGGATGCACACACAGAAGATAATAAACCCAAGGTTTCGATTTTGGACATTTTTTTACCATATTGTGTCATTTATATTTCTCCCCCACTATTATTCTACATTGTAATGATGTGCATAGCAGCTGTCAGGAGTTCACAAATCCAAAAATCCTTTGAGCAGGTTTCTTCTCCTGAATTGTTACAGTGAAAAATACTGTACTATAAAGAATTGAAATAAATAAATGATAAAAATAAGAACTTAGGTATTTGCGTATCAATGGCATTCACAGTGGTGTCCATAACTGTTGTTAGTCAATCATCATTCAAAGCAAATGATCTGAGAACCACCTACAAAGGTGTCAGCGCTTTCCCCACTAGGGCATGGAATCACTGGGAGTTTAAAAGCAGAATTTGTTTTCGACTCTGCACTCCACCTAGCTGTCAAGTGCAACTTTCTTGTTCGTTTCTCCTTTAAACCACATTCGGTTTGCTGGATACCACCATTAAAAGTCTTTGCATTTCTATTATTCTGCATCTGTCCCTCCCTACCATTCAGATTTGACACTGAGAATCCAGAAGGCACCACAGAGAATTCAGTGGACAAGTCCAAGCCTTGGAACCGATCCATTGAGGATCTGAATGGGGCGAACGTCCTCCCCACCCCTGCGGGCGGCAACCTCTCTCGCTCTGGACGGCACTCCACACTCCGGTAAAAACACCCCCCTTGCACCTTTACGGTTAGACAGTAACCTCTAGATGCTGTAATTGTATCCCTGATGATGTCATTTTTAAGCCATGGCAATTTTGTGTTATATGGCATTAAATAACTTTTTAGCCACGCTGACTCTCAGATGCCTTTGCTGAAAGCAACTTTTATAGGTTGCAGTAGTGTTTTCCCCATTTACAGTTAGATGACCACCTTGTTACCATACTTTTTTGCTGAGAACCACCCACGAGACTGGAAGTCTTGCCTTCTAGCCCTTTCCTCTCCATGGAAGAAGCAATATATCCAACAAAATGTCTGGGTCCCACCAGAAAACTCAACAGCGTTTTGTTATGTAAGAATTTAAATATTTCCTTTTTTCAACAGCTGCCTAAAGATCCGGAAAGTTCCTCTGTGGTGCGTTGGTCTTGCTTTATGTCATTGACATACTGTTGGTTGATCTCAGTTGCTCATAAAGTTTACTTTGGTTTCCACGGGTTATAGGAACCCTTGTACATGAAATACCATTTTAAATTACACCATATTCAACATTTTTACAGTCTGTGAATAAGTGTTCCAATGCCCCCTATACAAGTATATTCACTTTATTTGCTAGAGGCGTTCTGTTTACTTATAATGTTTTATTACTCTATGGAGGAAGGAGTTAATAACAATGCATCCAGTTATAGGTGAAGACTCTTCTGCTGGATATGTCATGAGCTTCAATGCTTATATATAAAAGCAGCAGGTAAAATGCTGTGAAGTGAAACACCTTTGAAGGAAGAAAGCCCTTTGTTTTCTCAGTGGACCCATTACCTGTTCTTTTGCTGTCTCCCTCCTCAGTCTCCTCCTTTGTGCTCCCGTCCTCAGCAGAAGGCAGGTGTTTCAAAGAAAAAGTCTTAGATGCAGCTCAAAATCTCACGTCCTTGTTCCTTTAGACTCTTCTTCCTCACTTGTGTTTTCTGGCCTTTTATAAACCCTTAGCTTTTGTTGTACTTACTTTACACTTGGGTTTTCCTTCGATAGATGTGTTCACCAAACTCCTTGTTTACGTGCGACTATTTGTTCTTAGTTTTGCTTCCCTTCCATGTGTTTCCCCACAGTTGTTTAAAAAGAAGCTACTAGAAGAAACTCATCTACTCCCCACATAGCACCTAAAGCTTTATTATCAAGATGCTATTTGCTATTTTAATTGTTGAGATTCATTTTTTTCTTCCATACGTAAAACCAAGTCAAGCGTGGCATTAAGGCAGTGTTCAGTATTGTGCTAAAGATTACATGTGTTAAAGATTGCAGTTTAAATATTGAATTGTCATAAGCTGTCAGATGAATTAGCCGAACAAACTTTTTTAGCACAGTTTAATTTGAATCTTCCTAACTTTCATTGCACGCGCAAAGGATGTCGAGTCCTCTAAATTTCCCAAAGTGCTCGCAGGAGAGACGGTATGTGTTCTGCCTCTGTAGCTAGAATTGCTAGACAACAGTTGCCCTCTGAAGTAATGTGGCCTCTGTATCTTATTTTTGTTTTCTCGAACCATAGAACACCCTGGTGATAGACTGTCAAGTTAGTTAGCTAACTTTGATGGCATTGATCAGCTTGGGTTGTGCAAAACCATTGCATAGCAGTTATGTAGGTTTGCTGTAGGTCTGACTGAAGGGCTGCTGCAGTGTTAACAGGTCAGGATAGAATAAGAATGAAGGTTAGGATGTTGGATTCCTTTTGGAGTGCTGGTCCTTTTATTAGCAATTTGTCTTTGTTATGAACCTAGAGATAAGAATTTGGCAACGGTGTTTGTTTTAGGGGCTGTAAGGCACGGGAACCTGTTACAGCAAGCCAAACACAGGTTCAGTAATGCTGGTGGTGAGTAACCGCTTCACATTGCTCACATCCCGTCGCTCCAAAAGACGTGACCCGAGGGAGTGCTTCTTGGTTTCGTTCTTTTCCGTGTGTCTATCTAAAGTTGCCGACAGTGAAGACGGGACATTTTGGAAATTTCAAGGCAACTTTTTTAAGAAATGTTCCAGCTTTGTTAAATTCAGGACGCTTGTGTGTTTCCACGGAACTGGCTTTTCCGTGGCCCCAAGACGTCTTTAACACATCTGTGTGAGTCACACGCACGAGCCTGAGCAGGAAATGACAAAAAGCCGTTATATGTCACTGAATACTTCAGGCTAAATATATATTGACTATTGATAAGATTATGATGAGGGTTGGAGAAGTAGGAGTTGTAATGTCACATACAGAGTGTATATACAAGATGCTTGCAAATTTTCTCTACACACACACACACACAGGAACATAATGAAGTGTGGTGATATTTAATATTATGTATGCGTCAGTCCAAAAATACACTGTACACACTGCACACACAGATGAAATCCTCTCTCTTTCTGTCTCTCTCTTACACACCTTATAATTTACTAGATTCAAAAAGTTGGAAAGTAATAAAGTTCGGTCGTATATAAATTGAGCCACCAGCTGTTACGTGTGAGCCTCATTTAATTCAGATTTAATTCAGCTGTAGAAACTACCCGAATTAAAGTGGGCCCAGATTTGTACTCCGTTTCCGTGTGTTTTAATACCAACTGTACAAGATGTAGAAACACAGGTGGTCGTCCCTCTGCAAAAAATTTTGAGAGACAAAAAAATTTAGAAAGGTAAATGACCGTTCAAAAAATAAATATAGCTAAATATAGCAGTTGCAGCATAAGAGCTGTGTCACACGTTAGTCATTTAAAATGCTTCAAATCATGTTTTGTACAACTAAAATGCAATACTATTAGTATTGAGTGTGAACTTTTTACATTTTTTAAACAGTTTAATGGTTTTAATCAACAGTGTAGCTAAATAGCGCTGTTAAGCTACAACGTTGTGTCTGAAAAGTGTACAAGATTCATTCTTCCTCTTCTTCTTCTTCTTCTTCTTCTTCTTCTTTCGGCTGCTCCCTTTAGGGGTCGCCACAGCGGATCAATTGTTTCCGCTTCTTCCTGTCCTCTGCATCTCTCTCCGTCGCACCCACCACCTGCATGTCCTCCTTCACCACATCCATAAATCTCCTCTTAGGCCTTCCTCTCTTCCTCTTGCCTGGCAGCTCCATCCCTAGCATCCTTCTCCTGATATATCCAGCATCTCTCCTTTGCACATGTCCAAACCAACGCAATCTCGCCTCTCTGACTTTGTCTCCAAAATTTCTAACCTGGGCTGACCCTCTAATATACTCATTTCTAATCCTGTCCATCCTCGTCACACCCATTGCAAGTCTTAACATCTTTAACTCTGCCACCTCCAGCTCTACCTCCTGTCTTTTGGAGTGTACAAGATTCATTGATTTGCTATAATTCTTTAGTCGTTTCAACTTGCAATGCCCATATATACAGCAGGGAATTTTTTTTACACGAGTTACAGTCTGTGGGGTAGGTACCTGCTGCCCCAGGTTTGACTGAACAACTATTCATCTACATTCAACTTATCCTGAAAATGAGTTCTGTATTATGTACTGTTTTACCCGGCCCCAGCTTCAAGGTGCCAAACTCTCCCCAGTCTGTTTGGGAGGTAATCAGAGGTCAAGGCAAACAAGCAGCAACTAAGAGATCCAAAGTCGGCCTCTGAATAGTCCGCAGGGCCCGAAGGCCCTCTTTTTCCGGTTAGAGCTCAAGGATCGTGTGATGAAGTCGATAATAAGCAACGCGAGGAGTGTGTACATGCGCATGTGTGTGATGGAGCTGGAGATGACGGGAATCTCTCCCCCTTTCATTGTGTGCCTCAAGCAGAAAGGGCCCCTCTCTGTTCTTGCCTTACAAAGGCGGCTCGCATTGCCGTCCTGCATGCCAATGACTCTGTCCCTTGTTCCCCATAAAAGCGATACGTCCGCGTTTGGCAAATTGAGCTAAAACAATCAAAACGGGGCCTGGCAAAGCCGAGGATTTGCGCACGGTCTTTGTGCTTCTCCCATGATGCGCCGCACCAAGCGATCCCCGCCCAGGCACCCGTTGCTGCGGTGAGAAGAAACTGTGGCGGCTTAGTTTGCATTCCTCAGACATTTCCAGGCAGATTAGGTTTGCCAGTGGCTGAGCTTTCATTCATTGTGACGGTTGGGTTGGCAAGGGTGGCACTAGGGGATGGGTGGCTTTGAAAATATCTTCAGGATTTATGTTTTTCAGGGACATCTGTCCATTTGTCTGCAAAGCAATTTATCAGTGTTTTTTTATAACAGATGTACCACGGGGGTCAACAAAAACAATGCACGTAAACATCAGTAAGGATGAAGAATAGTCGGTGCTAAAAGAAAAGGTTTTAGCAAAAAAAAGAGTTGAAAAGGGGTTAATGAGGGAAATGGAAGCATCTTTGGAGATAAGCTGCAAACTGAAATTGAAAAGCTGGACAAGTTGAGAATGTTGTAGAAAGAAAAGCGCGAGCAGTGAATCAGGCAGATCAGAGTTTTTCTGTGAAAGTCCTGTCGAGTCCAGGAGGTTTGTATTTGAGCCAGCAAGCCAGCTGTTTAAACCAACTGTGCATCCAGCCTCTTTTCCTTAAGCTCCAAGTGGAATGAGTAGAGCTGAGGAAATATGTGGGACTCAGAACTGTCTAGAACATCTCTGCAGCTAAGGATTTGGATAAGGTTGTCACACAGACAAGGTCCCCAAATTTACCCCAGTATTTCACGGATTCTCTGCTTGCAGGACCAACGCCCTGCCAAATCGACGGACCCTGAAGAACTCCAGACTGGTGTCTAAGAAAGATGATGTTCATGTGTGTATAATGTGTTTGAGGGCTATCATGAACTACCAGGTGAGAAGCACCCCCATGTATGTCCTGTATTTTGTAACATATTACATTTTACATATTGCTATTTATGCACAAAAAACATTACAGGTCTATGTATCTATTGATCAATCAATCGATCGATCGGTTTCTCTGTCTCTTGTAGTACGGGTTCAACATGGTCATGTCCCATCCACATGCTGTCAACGAAATTGCACTGAGCCTCAACAATAAAAGCCCCAGGTGAGTCTGCAGTCTCCATATTATTTTTCAAAGAGCTTACAGGATGTGCACCTCTGCTGGTAGAGCCGGTTGATTCTACAGGAGGCCACCTTCGGACGTGAGGGCGTCTCTGCATGTAACATCTCTGGTTCAGAGAGCGTGTCTTTCCCAGCATGCACTAGGCTCACCTTCAGCAGATCATGTCTACCTTGGACAGAGATTAATGGTAGGCATTGTGCCAAGTCTAAACCAGGGAATGAACTGTTGGGCAAAGCCACATTATCCAAGGATTGTGGATCCCTCATTCAATCCTACATCATAATTAGCCTATTCATGTTTATTAAAATATCTCTTTTTATTTGTAATTCTTAATATGATCTTATAGCAATGTTTTCATATTTTTGCTGTCATACTCCATTTAAGGTAGATTTACCATAAAATTGTTACATTAGCGATATTAAATCATGTGTTTTGAACTTCTTCACACTTTGTTTCAGCGCTATGCCACATCACTGATACCATCAACCTTTGTCTGTTTCAGAACGAAAGCCCTTGTTTTAGAGCTGCTCGCCGCCGTATGTCTGGTCAGGGGAGGCCATGAGATCATTCTGGCTGCGTTTGACAACTTCAAAGAGGTACTGATGGGCCATTTTCCGGACATAACATACAGCAGTCCTGTGCTTGCCCTGGATGAAGCTCCTAAGAATCTTGAGTAACGTCAATAAAAAAAAGTTCTGCCTATATGTTTGAAGCTTCATTTCTCAGCTGAAGAACTCATTGGATATGAATGCGGTGCAGCTCAGCAGAGATCCACAAACCTGGCACAGCTGCTGTTTGTCTGCTAGTCATCAGTCAGAGAGTCAGACAGGTCATGGATGTAATTTACTGTCCATATGCAGAGTTGCACAGCCAGACTTCCAGAGAGTAGAGCAGGGAAAGCAGATGTGTTGTTGCGTAATAGCAAAGTAGGGCTCCAAAGGACGTTAATGCAATATTAACACAAATCAGGATTAAATATTAAAGTGCACAGAATAGTATTCTTACCTCCTGTTAGAAGTGAAATCTACCCCCTCTGTATTCATCCTTACATTCAAACCCATACAGAGGAGTCCCTTTTCAGGACAATGATGAACTGGCAGGTTGTAGCACAGTCTCATATGGTGTTCACCTCACGCAGTTGTTACGCTGCGACGCTATGTTATTGCGTTTTCATAACATTTTTCATTTCAGTATAGCCTATAGCTGCTCAGTCATGTCATAGCGCTGTATGTTTTCATACAGCGGTGAGCAGTCGCTGTTTTTTACACTTCATATTACAGTACTGCTCATTTGCTTAGCACAATTCCTAGAAATCATATTTTTTCTCTATTATTATTATTATTATTATTATTATTATTATTATTATTATTATTAGTAGTAGTAGTAGTAGTAGAATCGGCTGTGTCACAGGTGCAAATCATATTATGTCAAAAACAGTTTTCATTACAGTGAAATATTTTGTCACAGCAGTTTATTGAAAAGTAAGCACGGCTGTGAAGAAGACAGCCAGAGAAGTTTCTCTCAACCTCCACAGTCAAATTCCAGACATAACGCAAACTTCCAAAAGGAGGCAGATGCGTTTTAAGGAGTGTGGCATTTATGAGCCGTGAGCATACAATGTAAACAAGTGGTATAAAAAGTTATAACACCCCGCTTTGAGCTCAGAGCAACAGCTAGTAAAGGACTCCTTTGTCCTCTGTGTGGCCTCCCTCCTGGGTCAAAAGATGTTTCGCTTTTGTGCTGCCTTGATGTCTGTTTTGTAAATACAGTAAGCAAAGATGAATTCGCACACGATGGAGATTCTCTTTGAGGATTTAATTTGCCAAACTGGCCAGATTCCAGAGCAAACCCATGTACTGTAAACTAGTAAACGGTGCTTGTGTTTGTTTACATAATGAATGTACTGTACATGCATTGTGTAACAAAGGGTTTTCTGTGCTAAACTACTGTACCTTATCCATTTCTTCTCTCTTCAAGGCCTGCGCTGAATCACAAAGGTTTGAGAAGCTAATGGAGTATTTCAAGAATGAGGACAACAACATCGATTTCATGGTAGGTTCCTACACCAGACCTAATACTTATTATCGATCGATTGATTATTGATTGTTAATATTGACAACAATGCTTATTATTTGCCTGTTATCATGATAAACAGCTGGATCGAGAAGACTGATCGGAAAATGTGATTTATACATTCATTATTCCGTGTAGTAAAATGTAGATATAGATGTAAATTGCACACACCTGCAGTTACAAGCTGCAAAAAGGTGCTAGGTGCAGCTTCACAGGTGATGTCTTCTGCATTAAATACCCTAAATACCCATTAAATTGCCCTGATCCTTCTCCATTTGCCAGTAAGCATCAGACCACAGACGGCCATCTGTGTTTGCATTGCATATTTGTCTGTGAAAAATCAGAAGTCACAAGCCGGTGTCCCCTTGACCTCCAGCTTCTTGTTAAAAAAAACAACAGTGGCAGACAGACTGGGTGATGCTGCCTGTGTCTTTCACTCACCTGCCCTCAGGTCACGTCCAGAGAGTTCATTAAGCAGCCAATAAGGCCTCATTGTGGATGGGGAAGTCGATGCTTGCATGCTGAATGCTCAGGATTCTTGCGGAATGGCTGATTTTCACTCCAAAGTGTGTCAAACCCAAAACGTATTGCTCACCTTAGCATTGCTTAATGCAGGAGACAGCACGCTTTTGAAAAGCATTCTTCTTCCTTATTGACTTTTTTATATACCTTGCCAAACGATAAGTTTAACTGCATCGTTGCCTTGAAAAACCTGTACACGTGTGTGTGAAAGAGGATGCATTTTGTTTCCATGAGTTTATGTTTCTGGTGTTTGTAGGTGGCTTGCATGCAGTTCATCAACATCGTGGTCCATTCAGTGGAGGACATGAACTTCAGAGTCCACCTTCAGTATGATTTCACAAAGCTCTGTCTGGATGAGTACCTGGAAGTAAGTGACGGAAGTGAATTATAAGCCTCAACATTATATACATTACTGGTATATAAATATATACATATGTATGTAAATGTAGTATAAATGTGATCTAATGTATACAGATAGTCCTCAACTTACAGTCAGGTTTGTTTCTTAACTCAAAGCCCCCTTGCTCTATCATATAAACTATAAGGATATTTAAAGAATTAATATGCATGGAGGCTATGGTGTATAATTAGATTTATTAATTAGTCATATTTTTTCACTGTTTACACATATTTTTCATAATTTTATAAATTTTATTTTCTCTTCAGCATCGCATGAAGAGTCACCTTGTGGTGTGAACTGGAAAAAAAATCAGTTGAATCACAAACTAGAAGTTTTGTAAATAAAACAATGTTTCTGTAGGAAAACCAAATGTTATGAAAAACTTTGGGATTAATAACAATAATAATAATAATAATAATAATAATAATAATAATAATAATAATAATAATAATAATAATAATAATAATGTGATGATATAGAACAATACTAATAACCACTGACAGACATCCAAATATTGCGACAACCCCATGTAACTGTGGCACATCTAGCCGATGTTAGCATACAGCAGATGAAGTGTTCATCCCCGGACATTACAAAACGATGGGAGTCGAAAATAATATAATAAGGTAAACTATAAAATCACAGGTTCAGGTTTTTAAGTCTTAAATAAGTTGAGTAAGCTGAGGACACAGTTTTTTTTCCTGTTCTTTGCAGAGCATAAAACAAACTGATCCTAGAACATCGTGTGAACCTTGACAACTCTGATAGAATCATGCAGATGAGGTGCTCATCATGTCTTCCATCTTTATGTCAATCGTCTTCAGATATTTCCCATTTTTTGTGCAGAAACTGAAACACACAGAAAGCGACAAACTTCAGGTGCAGATCCAGGCCTACCTGGACAATGTATTCGACGTTGGTGCCCTCCTGGAGGATGCTGAGACCAAAAACGCTGCTCTTGAGCGGGTTGAGGAGCTGGAAGAGAACATTTCTCATGTGAGGAGCTCTCCTGCTCATCCATCCATCAGGCCTTGAGCCTCTCCATGGGCGAGCTGCCCCAAACCTGAGAGTAGCAGTAGCACTAAAGCCCAGTTATGTATGACAAATGTGTGTCAAATGTTGGTGTGAGTCTCAAACATGAGTGGACATGCCTAGCACAAAACCAGTCAGCAGACATTTAACCTCAATCTCATCCAACCAACAGGTTCTACATGGATTCCTCTTTAGATTAAAGTTTACTTGCATACTTTATTTGCAACTGTACTATGATTCTCACTAGGCTAAATGGTTTGAAAAATGGGTTACATGGCCAGATGGATATTTTTAGAGTTCTTCTAGAGATCTGAACCAATAGCTAACAGCATTTAAGATGTATTTATAATTACTTGTGCAGACATCTATGATCTAAAATGTACTTTCTGCTCAAATCACTGCTTATGCAGATGACAGAGAAGCTCCAAGACACGGAGAACGAAGCCATGGCCAAGATCGTGGAGTTGGAGAAGCAGCTGATGCAGAAGAACAAGGAGCTGGAGTCTGTACGGGTGAGCCCTTCTTCAGCCTTGATGACTGAGGAATGCAAGCTATCAGCGTGAGGGATCTCCTCACCAACAAGATGGTGATGAGCATTGCTAAATTTTCAATGTACATGACCAGCCCTTTGAAATATGAAGGCCAACCAGCATTTACTATCAAAGTTTGGAATAAATATTTAAGTAAATAGTGAAGATCAAGGTCATATAGAGTTTTGTGTAGAAACATAAAGATCACTGGATAATAAACTTTATGAACTGGATAGATTTATACAGCCATACGGTAAATAATTTTCGTTTTGCTTCCCTCCTCTGTCTCTATCATCATTCGACATTTTTTGGAATAAATTTTACATCTTCATCTTGACAGCCTGCTTAAAAAATTGTGTTATTCTCTCATTGGTAGGTAATACGAAAAGGCAAGGCCAGGGCCAAGTAACCATAAAATTATAAAAAAATGAATTCTCACAATGAATGAATGTCACTGATTATGTTTCTTCTCTGTCTGGCTGGCTCCTTGAACAGGAAGTGTACAAAGATGCCAGCAGCCAAGTGCACTCACTGCGCAGGATGGTGAAGGAGAAGGAGGAGGCCATCCAGAGGCAGTCTACCCTGGAGAAGAAGATCCATGAGCTGGAGAAGCAGGGGACTATCAAGATTCAGAAGAAGGGCGATGGTGACATTGCCATCCTGCCCTCTCCACCTCAGGGATCTGCCCTCCCAAGCAGCACAGAGAGTGTGGGTGGGGCTTATGTAGGTGGCGCTGTCAGTCCTCTGGGTCCACCCAATGGGAGCATTCCAGGGGCGGTGTCACCACCCCCACCTCCACCTCCTCCGCTACCCCCAGCGGCCGGGTCAGGTGTGTTTGTTTTTTTTTTCCAAACAGACCGCCGTTTAGACCTCACTTTACCACTTTCTTCTACCTCCACCATCTCACCCAAACTCAGCCCTGTCCAGGCCTGCTGACCCTAAGCCCACGTGCTTTTATTGAACATTCATTTTCACAAACTGTGTTTATTTGCCAAATTAATTTCCAGCACTAATGATTTTTGTTGGATATTTAAGCTGGACAAAAGAAAAACTCATTTATATGAAAATGGGACTTTATTGCATGATCAGATTTTTTTTTTTTTTTTGGTTACCACGGCACAGCTTCATTTACAGTACGTAGATGCACAGATGCAGCATAATATCAAAACTCATATGGAGCAGTTATGCATGCGTAGAAATCAAACCTCTTTAACTTAAGCAATGTTAATAAAACGGTCTAAATGACAGTAAAGCTTGAACATCATTATATTACTTATACATAGACTCCTAGGTTGTCCACAAATTTCATTTAATTTAACAGCCATTTATTGCCACAGTTTTGCTCTTCTGTTGCCTCCGTCCACTTGCTAAGCCCCACCGACCCTCACCCCACCACCCCTGCTCCCCTTTGTCTCCATTCCTCATTTCTCCTTCTCCTTTACCCCCTCTCTTCCAGTTCCAAATGGACCATTGGCCACCTCTGCTCCTCCGGCTCCTGCCCCACCTCCTCCTCCTCCTCCTCCACCCCCTCCCCCACCACCTCCAGGCTCCACCATGGAGGTATCTGCACCCTTGCCCCCACCACCTCCTCCAGGTGCACCACCCCTCCCTGGCTGTGGCTCCCCTACAGTCATCTTCAACTCAGGGCTGTCAGGTAAAGGCGACAGGTGGGAGGTGAACGCCCCACCTTACTCCCCTCAAGACCCCTGACTGGGGTTGTTGTAGAGATTTTGGGCTTAAGGGATTCCGGTTGTCCATCCTGATTTAGCAGCCAGCGTTGTTTACTCCCCGCTATATTAAGCTGCTGAAAGCACCCCGATGACCATGGTCCCCACAGGCTCCTCGGTTGAGCGTGCACAGCGCCGGCGCATATGAAGCTCCGGACGTCTCGTTGTCATGACAACGGGAGAATCAGTTTTCCTGTCATCCTAAGCTAACGTGACATTCAGACCGTGGCGCTCCACTGAAGTCCTTCATGAGACAGGCAGCAGCGGGTTTGATGCGATGCTCATACGCGCCCGGCCCTTCATCTGCTTCACTCGAAGAGGCCGGATGAACAGATGACCTTAAAGGACCCGAAAACACAAGGAAATTAAAAGCGTCATATGGCAGGGAAATTTCACTTGCGGTTTCTAGCAGCAGCGAGATAATTGAGTAAATCTGACATATTTGAAAAGTGCCACTCAGATGTTTATATATGCATCATTTTCACATTTATTATTTTCATTTCATGACCAAGATTAATAATACAAAACAGAAAAGTTGCACTCAGCTCAAGAATTATTGGCAACCTTCAAGAAATTGAGCAACAATTACTGTATAAAATAAAACATATACAATGAGTCATACTCAAACATAGAGGGAAGACACATACTTTTATTATGGCATAAAACATTTTATTGAGCAATGCTGTTTTATGTATGACTAAACTTTTAACACAAGTAAATTAATACTGAAATCTGCCTATTTTATGGAAAGCAATATAAAATCTGAAAAAAGTTTTAAAAATAATATTTTTGAATTTTTTAAGAAAGTGAGTTAAACTTGATAATCGGCTCAAAGAGCAAAAATGAAAGAAAGCAAATGTCGAACAAGGCTGTTGAAGGCAATCGAGCTCTCGCTGTACCTTAATCATTATTCCTCTCTGGTTCTTTTCTACTTTGCTTTTATTTTCTTCTGCCAACAAAGACGGACCCATCAAACTGTTTTGTAGGTTAAATGTCCCGTGTGGTTATGTGATTTACATGTTTGCTATTTTTATGGAGATGGTATTTTCAGTTTAAGTGAATGAGGAATAACCCTCAACCCGACTGCCGGGCATTCCCGGACAGCAATAACAGCCAAAATATGAGCTGTTCACTGCGCGGCCACTTTTATTTTCTTGTCCTGCAACAATCTCTCCTTTTATTATTTGCATGGCTTACAAAGACTTTGAAAAGATTCCTTGTGACCGAACAAATCTGGTCAGGAAGTGAAAATACCATGTTCCTGCCTGCTGTGTTTGATTGACGTACCGTGTTTGTGCGTTGTACAGTGCTGCATGCTGAAACATATTTCTGCTCCGCCAAACACAGGCTGGAGTCAGAAAGAAAGGCGTAAGATTGTGTAAACGCAGAGCGTCTCTTGTTTTGCTCTGGCAAGGCTTACTCTCCAGTCAACCTTTGCATCTGGGTCTCAGGTCCCAGACGCAGACTCGGGGGTCACAGGGAAGGCAGGGGGATAACCATTCAAAAGAACGTATTGGCAACAAGCCAATCTATTCCTCCATCCAAATACAAGTCTCAAAACTTGCAGTGTGTGAGTTGGGCTTGCTAAAGGAATACTGGTGTTTTGTTTACACCAGCTGAAAGGCAGGTATTTCCATCTTCTTGCGATCTGCCTGTCTGTTTCGCTGCTGAGTGTGTACACAAGTGGCCGTATGAAGTGCTTTACTCAAAGGTACAAAATCTGCCAATGGAACCTGCCGCTTTAAAAGGTGCCGGTGTTCCTTTTCCACCACCCCACCTCCTGCTGGTTAGAAAGATCCAAGCTCAGTCTAAGATTCAAAGCCCCGTCAAGAGCTTCCTGAATGGTTGTTTGTTGATGGAGAAATCTCAACCCAGCCTGCCAAACCATTTCCATTCCCACATTATCCATCACCAGTGAGCCTCCCCAGACAAACCTAATGGTAGCCACAATCTGCATGCAGCAGTCGAAAAGGGACGCCACCTCAAATCCGTAACTCCTCTCTGTCCCCTGCCTCATGCAGCGGTGAAAATTAAGAAGCCCATAAAGACGAAATTCCGCATGCCAGTGTTCAACTGGGTGGCACTGAAGCCCAATCAGATCAATGGGACCGTCTTCAACGAGATCGATGATGAAAGGATCCTAGAGGTGAGCATCGCTTCATCTCACCGTAATGATGTCGCTTGCATCACCTTAGTGGAGTAGAGCTAACTTTGCCGAACTGCTATTGCTTAAGGATGTAATCTGAGCCACGGCGGCCAAGATATGCATAAGGTGATGCCATAGCCATATTCTCCTTCTAAAGATGTTCATATGCAAGGTTTTCATACCATCATGCTGAACCAATCAACTTTTGCCCTCTTAACTACAGGATCTGAATGTGGAGGAGTTTGAGGAGATGTTCAAGACCAAGGCCCAAGGTCCGGCAGTTGACGTGATCACAACCAAACAGAGGGTCTCGCTGAAGGCATCCAACAAAGTCTCGCTCCTAGATGCCAACAGAGCCAAGAACCTGGCTATCACACTGAGGAAAGTTGGGAAGATGCCTGAGGAGATCTGCAAGGCCATTCAGATGTGAGTCACGCCCCCACCTGTCCAATGACCTCACCTCACCCAAGAAAGGGCTGTGCCTGGACACGTCTTTCGGGATTCTGTAGAAAATCAGACCGTGACTAGAAAAGAAAATATACACTTTATGCTGTTCTAACAACCTGAGCAACATTAGAGATTCTCACTGAACTTTGTTAGAACCAAACTTTATCTTCAGTCATCTGGAACAAACCCCCCACTGATAACCAACTGAGATGAGAGGCACTGTAAAGATGGATCCTGACACCTTTACTGTGGTCTGTGGCACTCCATTCCATAGATTCGACCTTCAGACGCTCCCTGTGGACTTCGTGGAGTGTCTTATGCGCTTCATACCCACGGAAAAGGAGGTGAAAGTGCTACGGCAGTATGAGAAGGAGCGCAAGCCTGTGGAGAGCCTTACGGAGGAGGATCGCTTCATGATGCACTTCAGCAAGATCGAGCGCCTCATGCAGAAGATGACCATCATGGCCTTCATGGGCAACTTCTGCGAGAGCGTGCAGATGCTCACACCAGTGAGTACCCAGCTAACCCAAAAGAACTCCCTATCGCCACAACTATATGAAAGGCAACCATCCCAACTTTTGCAGTAGTGGCACTTACCTTGAATTGACAGGGTCAAAATTACCTTGCTGTATTAATAGATAAATCCATATAAGGGATAAATGGTTAATAATTGTTACACTTTACTAAAATATTTGGCAATGATGACAAATTTTTCATTTCTTTCTGTTCCATAGCAACTGCATGCCATCATCGCAGCATCAATGTCAATAAAATCGTCACAGAAGTTAAAGAAAATTCTAGAGGTAAGTATTTCAGGACGCTGCTCTCTTCTGTCAGCTGGAAAAGCCTTTTTCTGTGGCTTGCTTGGTCATAAGTGTGTTTTTACGTTCCTGGGCTCCTGCTTTACAGATCATTTTGGCTCTCGGGAACTACATGAACAGCAGCAAAAGGGGAGCTGTCTACGGCTTTAAACTGCAGAGTTTAGACTTGGTAACTGCGGCCCTGCCTACCGGTTACACACAAATCTTTTTTTTTTTTTTTTGTTAAATTTACTGCAAGATGTTAATTTGACTTTTACTTTTTCTTTTTGACTTCCAAAGCTGTTGGAGACAAAGTCAACGGACCGGAAGCAAACCTTGTTGCACTATATAGCAAACATTGTGAAGGAGAAATATCCTTCCGAGTCCCTCTTCTACAATGAGTTGAACTACGTGGACAAAGCAGCTGCAGGTACCCATGGCACCTTTGTGTTCATGCAAATGTTTTAACTGCAACGTGGAACCAACAAAAAAAAAATTGTGCACCATATGTGTTTTCACTGCTAAAATTTTGCCAAAGAAAAACATTCTTGTTGAACCTCTGAGTTTTATTTCTAGCCGGAATTTCATGAATAAATTTCCAGCTGTGTAAACTGATGGGAGTTGTGAGCCTGATACATTGTTATGGTGAGGAGAGGCAGCTGGGTAGTGAACAGGACCAGCCAACTGGCCCAGCAGGGGTTCGATACCCAGCTGGGGATAGACTCCACCTGTTGGATCTGTGTGCCGTAGTGTCGCTGGAGAACGTGCTGCTAGATGTGAAGGAACTGCAGCGGGGCATGGATCTGACCCGCCGCGAGTACGGCATGCATGGCCACAACATGCTGCTGAAGGACTTCATCGCGCTCAACGACGGCCGCCTGAAGCAGCTGCAAGATGACGCCAAGGTGGCACAGGTGAAAAAAGGAGTTTTTTATACCATTTTAGAACTGTGCTCGGACATTGGTGCTTGGGAAATCAGTGGCGGCATTCCAAGGCCCTTTCAGCTGCAGCTTTTAGCACTTAGTGATAAATGCTTGTGATAAGACGGTTGCTGGCTCACGTCTAGAAATTTGAATAAAAAGCATTAATTTCAGATAAATTGATCGGTCTGTTGTTTTATTGATGTCTTTCATTTGTCTGTAAGGATGCATTTGAGGAGGCGGTGAAATTCTTTGGGGAGAACTCCAAAACCACACCTCCCTCTGTGTTCTTCCCTGTGTTCGTGCGTTTTGTCAAGTCCTACAAGGTAAGCAAGCTCCTACATGATTGCACCAACTCAGTACCGCGGGGGGATGGGAATGGCTACAGATAAGGGCAGCGAGGGAAGTTCTAGGACTTGTCCAATGATGGTGGGGAATATTACTGAGGAGCTCCTATCTGCCGTCCTCAGCAAGCCGAGGAAGACAATGAGCAGAGGAAGAAACAGGAACAAATTCTGATGGAGAAGCTGCTTGAGCAGGAGGCCATGATGGAGCAGGAGAACCAGAAGGTGGGATAGTACTTCAACAGATCACCATAGGGCCAGATTCTCAGACAGGACAACATTCATACATTTGGTGCTTTTAGAGAGCAAGTTTGTCTCTGTTTGTGGCTAAACATCTAAGTGGACCAACCACACTCACAGGCCTTATGGGCACTTTTCTTCAAGATTCTTGGTGCTTATACAGCATGTGGGTTTGTGTACAGGGAAAAATGTACCTGTAAAACACATTTTTTGCAGTCCAAAAGGCAGAGTTAGGATCTGTCTCCTATATAAGTCATCTTCCACCTTGGAGAGGTGTGTAGCAAGTAGATGAGAAAAGTGAGAGATAAGCCTTGTCTCCTCCATTTCTCCTTTCAGTCTCCCTCCCAGAAGAACAAGAGGCAGCAGCAGGAGCTGATCGCGGAGCTGCGGAAAAAGCAGGTGAAGGACAGCAGGCATGTGTACGAGGGGAAGGATGGTGCCATCGAGGATATCATCACAGGTACAGCCGCCTATCGCCCCACCCCAATGAGCCACATGTTACCCAAGCCGACGTGCCACACACTGCTCCAAGCACCACTCTGCTTACCTGCTTACTTGCCATGTAACCAGACCGCTCCCAGTAACCAAAATTCTCCTGCTTTTCCGTGTTCCTATTGAGCTCAGAAAAGTGTGTGTGAGTATATGTGTTGGACCACTGCTAAACTCTTTGATTTTCTATAACAATAGAGAGGTTTGGCCTTTAGAAGAAATCATTTAGAAACCTCCCTCAGCATATGTGGATCTTCTCTGAGTTGCTTCCACTTCTGCTCCATCTGCTGCCTTCCTGATGTCAATTTGAACAGATTTTCAGTCCCAAATGATGGGCCAAGCAGGCTGGGATGGCAAGGCAGACTCTAGTGGCTTTAACCCTGTCTTGCTGCAGGCTCCAGATGCAGCTGGCTGTACTAACATGCTAATGTGCTAATGCTATAGGTGTGTGCTCATTGCCATGTGGTCTTGTCTGGCTGTCGTTCCGATGCAGTGCTGAAGACGGCGCCCTTTACCGCCCGAACGGCCAAGCGCAGCTCTCGGTTCTTCTGCGAGGTTGCTCACCTTGAGGACTTCCATTACTAATTCTAATCTCTTTCTCAGAAAGGTGGCTTCCGTGCATTTTCTCTTTCTCTCAGCTCATGGACATGACTCTTTGTGTCCGCGCATTCATGCGCATGTGTGTGTGTCCCCTTTGCTGTATTTAGCACGGGAAGCTCTGTGATGGAGCACTGACACCTGACCTGCTTTTCCACCTGACAGCCATTGCTTGAACCATCACCTGTCATTTTTCTTCATTCATGTGCTGCTTATCCACTCGTCCACCACATTGCTTCCAGACTCGGTTGATAAAGTCGTGGCTTTTGTCTTTCCCACACTTGGAAGCATTTTCGCATCACAGTTCTACTGCCACCTTGTGCTGGAAAAACAGTAACACAGCTACTACTTTCTCACCCTTAAAATGACACCATGTTAAATCGGAATGTTCAATTTCGCATCATTATTACATTTATTTTACTGATAAAGGACTTCCAGCAAGTCAAATATTAATAAATAAATTTCTATTTTGTGCCTGAAGCCTCAGAATGTTTCATTGATGTATTTTGCACTCAAGACTTGCAGGATCACTCAGTGTTGCTCATGCGCTCATCTGTCCGCATATGAGTGCTGTATACCATGTGATTTTGTTTGGTGTTGCTTCCTGACAGCTTTTCATTCATCAGTGCCTTGCTCCCTTCATCCTTCATCCTCTAACCTCCATCCCCAAAATTATGTCTTGTCTTCCTCTCCATCTTGCTGTGCTGTTAATAAACTGCCACGTGCATGACCTCAGATAGAACCAGATATTCCAGATGAATATATTTAAAATGTGTTGTATATTTTTGTTTAAGTGGTTAAAACTATGCTAGAGTTACTATAATTCTGGGTTTGCAAGTAATGATTACAGTTTCATATTCTACTGACAACATTAAAAACTGATAGATTAGCATTCTCCTGAAATTTAACATGTTCTGTTCTGCTGGGGGTCATTCTGCAAAGCAGCTTTGGGGTTTTCCAACAGCAACAAAATTTTCCCCAGCCTGGCTCCTCCTCCTATTGCTAGAGCCCCGCCCCTAACCCCGCCCACAGCCCTGCCCAATGACCGCTTGCTTTCTGAGCTAATCCTGCCGCATAGCCAGTAGCTACACTCTGGCACAACTCACTTTGTCACCCTGCCTGTGTTTAACCTCCATTTTGTCTTCTCTTCATCCAGCTCTCAAGAAGAATAATATTACTAAATTTCCCAATGTCCACACGAGGGTAAGGAGTTCCTCCAGTAGCACCGCAGTGGTGCTGGATGTGGCCCAGCTCTGGCAAGCATCTTTCTTTGTTTCCTACCTCCACCCACTGTACCGTACCAAGAGCTGTCCAGTCAGAAACCCCCCAGAACCCCACTGATGGCTTGTTCCTGGCCTCAGTTCCCCTTTCTTCGCTTCCCATTCACGCAGAAATTCTGCATTTCTGAACGTCGCTGCAGAAAATGTTTACTATACTACAAAGCATTCATTGTCCAATTAATGTTGAAAATAAACATAATATAATAATATGTTGCTATAGTACACACAGCATGTGTGCTAAATCTTTATGCAATTTTGTACATAATGGAGCTCATACAGTGCCAGTCGAAAGTTTTAACACATCATGTCAACCTGGGCAACACCCGTACAAGGAGCTGGACTGAAAAGTAAAAGCAAAGCTATGAACAAGTGTCCTGCACCTATGGGAGTTTCTGCAGAACATCTGGGAAGACACAGTGGCTCAATTCCTGAACCATATTTTTCACAAAATGCCTGGCTAGATACCAGCAAGCGAACGCACACTTTCCACTGGTGCTGTTCTAGAGCATTCTATGTGTTAAAATTAATGCAGAGTCAGAGGACCAGTTTTTTGGGAAATTCTCAAACAATATATGCAATGCATAGTTAATGAAGCTCACCGCAGATGCAATACAGGAGACTGACAAAACAATGTCAGGTCTTGCTTTAGCACAGTGGTCAATGACCACAGCAAAGGTTAAGATTCTAGTTAGTTTAGGGATGCTGGTTGAGGTGAAATGTAACTACTGTGGATAAACAGGCCAACAAGACATCACTGTGTAGGGAGAGGTGAGTTAAACAACACAGAAGCAGACTACATATGAACATGCAATGGTTAAATTGAGGAGCCATGCATTAAAAAGGATAAAGTTGTAGCTGTAAAGAATTTGGAAGATGAAACACACAGGTAATGTCACAAAAGGCAGAAGTAATGCATCTAGTACATGAGAAGGCAAAAAGGTTTAGGAACTGAGTACAGTACCATATATCATTGTAATAAAAAATATTTTGATTTGCCCTTTAAAAAGTCTTCCATTATTATACTGCACTGCCTGGCCAAAAAAAGTCACCACCTGGATGCCAGGATTCATGGGGCTCATATTGTGAAAGAGTGCTTCAGGGAGTATGAGAGAGACATCATTTTCACACATGGATTGGCCACCACCAAACTCCATTTAGAATATTTGGGATGTGCTGGAGAAGACTTTATGCAGCGGTTCAACTCTCCCATCATCGATACGAGATCTTGGCAAAAAATGAATGCAACTCTGGACAGAAATAAATGTTGTGACGTTGCATGAGCTTATTGAAACGATGCCACGGCGAATGCGTGCCGTAATCGAAGCTAAAGGCGCTCCAACAAAACATTACAGTGTGTCACATTTTTTGGCTGGGCAGAGTATATATAAATACAAAAGGAAAAAATGGTATACAGAGCTAAATATGGCAAAGAATGTCCATTAAAACATTTCATTAAACATTTCATTATGCTCTCTTTTGACCAGATAACATTTACCTGGAGGAAGTCTTCCTCACCATTTTATACTATTATTAGCATTTGAGCACCCCCACAGGGGAAGTTATTGATAACCAATATCACCGTGATGATAAGTGATATTAACCTGACAGTTTAGGTCATCAGATCACTTTTCCCACTAAGATGAGCATCAGTGTAAATCTCTGAACTGATGGTGCCTGTTCCAGGTTTTGAGATGGCCAGCTAGACAGACTCCTGACCCACTCAAGCTGCTTTGCAATGGCTGCCCCCAGGGGGTCCCGAACATCTCCAAGACCTCTCACAGCTCTCTCCCCCTCCGTAGATCTCCGCAGTCAGCCTTACAGACGCGCCGACACGGTGAGGAGAAGCGTTCGCAGACACTTCGACGATCAGAACCTGAAGCCAGCCAGCAGGGCCGAGGTGCTCATGTGATGGTGCCGAAGGACGGATTGGAGAGATGGAGAGCTCAGAGGCCACCACACCATTTTCTTGAAGACGAATGTATGCATTAGCTTTGGTCCCAGAGGATATAAAAAAGACAAACTCTTAAAAACGGTCAATTTTTGGAACTTTATGCAAGTCAAGTGCCTAAATGAAATTCTGATTATTGTTTATTAGCCTTTATTTTTTACCTAGAACTAAAATGGCCCAACTTGGCTTTAATTTTTTTTTTTTCAAGCTGCTTTGATTTTTCCTTCATTTCATCCAACTGTCCAATGTTTGTCCAGTAGGAATGGGTATGGGGGGGCAGGGAAGCTGTTGCTTAAAGGTTTTCCTCTGTAGCTGTACTATTAAGCTACATACTGTATTTATTATGAAGTTACATGCTGCATTTTACTGCATTCTCATGACAGTATCTGCTGCTTTTTTGATTTGTGACATGCTTTAACTGCACTTTTTAAAAAAGGACTCCCGGGAGCGTTTATATCTTGTTGCCCTGACTCTTTTTTAATGGCAGGTGTCTCGGTTGCTCTGAAGCTGTGATACGACTGCGTCCAATGTACTTGGGAAGTATTTGGACTTTTTTGAGCCATTTCTCGACGACTGAAAGTGGCCGAAGATGAATATGACTGACGTTTGGTACGAATGTGTAGTCATGGCTGACATGCCTGGTATACAGCCCAAAGTATTAGCATCTCATTCAGTGTTGTCCCAGCTAGAGAACCAAGACGATGAGGTATGAGGAGTCTTCTGGTGATGTTTAGGGGGAATGTGAATGTTTTAGAGATCTGGTGATCTGTGTTGGAGGGTGTGAGGTAGGAGTTTAGGAAGTCATGGGGGAGATAGTGGAAATCGCCAAATGTCAGGACCTGATTAAGCGGTGAGCTCACATGTAGAGATTTAACAGCGAACGAAGGAACTTTCTTCAAGCTAGAAGATGCGTCATGCAAGGTGAGACAAAGTGCACTGGGGTAGTAAAATGGGAAGCACAAGGTCAAAGGTACGCGTAATGGTCTGAAGCGAATCTTCAGAGGTTCTGTTTGCCAGGTCTTGCTGAACAGGATTCTGCAGCACTGTCGCGGGTGCTCTCCTTTTCAAAGACAGCCTTGAAAACGGTGAAGACCAGAGTGCTGGGAGTTTCCACTGGTGCTGGAAACTTGAAAGCGAAGCCATCTGGTGTTCTCCGCACCTGAGCTGTTAACAGAACGGTCAGAGAAATGCACCAAAGTTGAGGCTCTGAAGTTCCCTTTACATAATTATGATAAAAATTGGAGCGAAATGTGTTTTGTGTCTGTAAAAGGTTTGTTTGGCTAGTAAGTTTAGACCACTGTGTTTATCCACTGACTTTCTAAAGTGTAACATACAGTAATTTTACGCTATTTCTAGCCACGTCTGGTCATGTGACCCAGTTGACATGAGCGTCCACTGTTTTTGATATGTGTAGGTATATTCGTAACAACTTAAAACATATCGAAACTTTTCTAAATGTACAGATATTTTGCTAGATAATTGATGCAGACTCTTTTTTTTTTTTTTTTTTTGTTACTTAATCCACACTTTAGCGCAAAGTTGTTACTGTACATACGGCGTGAGGAAAATTGGCCACGTTTGGTGCCAAATAAATTAAATGTTATTTTAACTTATAGATGTTATTTTTTCAGTTTATTTAATTCGACCGAATGTTTAAGATTCTCTTATCTTCTGCTAAAACTGTCTGGTGTGTTAAGTGTTAGTTTAATGGTTTAAGTAAAGATGCAAAGAGCAAAATTTGTTTCGTTTTCTTTTCCCCGGCCTATCGTGTCCTTCCTGGCATGTGCATGTGCTTTAATAAGGACGGTTAAATAGGTGCACTCTTCCATTTTATGGTCAAAACTGGATAATTACTAGCATGCTGTTTTTATGGAAAATGTATTTTAGGCTCATTTTTAATATTGCAAATTTCCTGATAGATCTCTGACTTTTCAGTGGTTCTGATAAAATAAACTATTTATACTACTGAGATGTGCCGAGTGGTTTTTCCTAGCTGTGAACTTTCTTAGGAGCTGCACTCTAAATGACTACAGTATGAGATTTTAACATTTTAAAGATCAGACTGAGAGCTGGATGTGAATCCATCTCCAAGTGGATCTCAGACCTTGGTGGACAGTCAGTTCAATCTAGGGTACAATTCAAATTTTTGCATAGCATCCATAAGCCTGAAATAATACAATAAACTATACATAACTGAAAAGTTGCCAAGGTGGCCAATTCTATAGTTATAGTAGTAAAAAAAGTAATTTTTTCAAACTAACAATTTATTTATCATAAAATAAATCATCATGCTTTCTTCAAATGTATGTATCTATATCTTATTCCTTGTCTGGAGTAACACGCTGTCTAGCAACTGAATATGCAAACTTATAAGGAAAAAAGGATACAGGAATGACCCACACAGGTGTAACATAAACCTTGGGTCACCCTTTGAAAAGGAACAGTAGTACAATTCACAGTCCTGCCTTACTTAACTCGTACAAAACATCAAACCTCCCACAACATTCGCCTGCACATTCATACATCTGGCAGATGCTTTTCTCCAAAATGATGCACACAGCCCAGCATGAACAATGTGTTTTACAACACGGGAGATTTTGACACACACAACCAGTTGGAAAAGGACATTTCTGCTGCTGACAGGACTGATGTGGTGAGACAGATGATGGTACCAGGATGTGACCAACCGCACCATAACCCCCCCCTTCTGGACCTCCTGCTCTGCCCTGGAGCGCCAAGACAGAATAATGAATTATCACAATTAGCACTCACACACATTGTATTACGCCTCACCGGGCTGTTTTAGGCCACACAAAGCACTGTTTCTTCAGTTCATTGACATTTTAATGACCCGTGGGTGCCACACTTCATCTCTGCTAATGGGGGTCACCGAAAATGACAACAAATGCCTCTCCGCTGAAGGGAAAAAATATATCAAATACGGATTCATAATTCATTAGCCGAGCCATGCAGGAGGTTTCTTCCGAAATTTTAACAAATGCAACTGGCTTATAACTACAAGCCCTAGAAACTGCACCCATTTTTGGTCTATGTAGACCAGCAAGGTAGCACAGCAGGTAGCCCTGTGGAATGTGGGTTTGAATCCTGTTCAGGCTGGGAGGAATTTGCAGGTAATCCCATTGTTTGCGTAAGTGTCTTCCCACAGTCCAAAGACACGCATTTCAAGTGGATTGGTCACTCTTAAATGCCTTTTGTGGATGCACAGAATGTGTTAAACTGCTCTGTTCTGGGGAAGGGTTGATAACTGAGGAACTTAGTTTACTATTTCCAGCATTTTTAGTCGCCTTGAATGTGAATTAATAATAGTACAGGTGCATACGAAACCAGTTCTCTTTTTCATAAAGTCATGTCATACCAGACAATGCTACAATTTCATAAATAAACCCTTTGTCTCATTTTGAAAAGGAGTCTCAATTTCCTCCAAACATATGGACAGTTGGTGAAATAAGAACATCTGGCTTTGCTCCATAGAATCAGTGCTGAAATTACATGGAGTTTTGATTCCCCGCAAATTCAGAAACTTCTCAACAGGTATGAGTTCCTAACTTGTTGCCTGCGTAATGGAACAAGTAAGAGAACTGATATTGTGCAATAATGCTCATAAATACAGTGAATGCATGACTAACTGCAGTGTATAGAGCAAGTGTGCCTGGAAGGGAAGACTTCTGCACACCTGGTCGGTCCAGCATGCCAGCAAAGCAGATGCCCACGCCCAGGGTGCGGCGGAGCGGCGCTTCACATAGTCCTGGAGCTCATCCAGAAATTTCTACACAACTCCTCAGGCGCAACACACCAGGCTTACAGCAGCGCATCCGTTCAACCCGCACTGGGACTTTGCAAGTGCAGCTTCAACTGCTTATTTGCATCCTTATGAGTATCTTCGTACCATACACATGCGGCACCAGCTGAAAGTCTGACTGCTTTGCTGGAAAGCCCCTCCGCCCTCCACAAATGTATTCGGTTAACAAGTTTGATCAGGCTATCGTGTCTTCTCAGAATCGGGCGCTTTGCTTTCACTCTTCTGTCCAGTTTGTCCTGTACAGGTGTCTCCCACATTGCCCAGGTGTACGCATAGTTTTGACTGGTACTGTAAAATTCAAATTTATTTAAAAATGTAATTTACGTTACCAGTTTTATTTCTTTATTTTGAATAGACGCCACCCCAAACTTGTGAAATGCTCATGAAATTGCAGGACACATCCCAGGTCACCTGCCCTCACCTGGGAGCCTCTGCGTTCTTGCAGTGTGGTTGTCGCTCTCTCAGCAGGAACTTTCACCTTCTTCCCCCTTCTCCTTCATGTGGATGCACGTCTTAAAGCACAAGGGCTTTTCCTTGCCCTTTTCAAGATCTTTTTTCCCAGTTATTAAAGCACACAAGTGCAGCACAAAGAACAACACCACCTCCACTTCCAAAACACGTCATAACAATGCAAATCACGGCACTTTCCCATCCAGATTAATTCATCTGCAGATGAACAACTGCGCACCTACGGTGAATTCTCCTTCGCTTTTAGTTAAACACACAGTCAAAAACACAAGCACACAGGATAAAGAATAAAACATTTAACACTGGAAACCAGAACCTTCTGCATGGCGTGAATGAGGACAAATCCATTGGGGTTTAGTCAAATAAAACTGTAGAAACTGATTAAAAACAGACAACGGAAATACTCAATAGCCTTTCAGATGCACAGATACTGTAGTATTAAATGTCAAGCCAACACTCCAGCTAAAATCAACAGCAGAGGTCATGTACGTTCACGCTGATGAGAAAATATAGACCGGCGTTATTAGATTTCTATCCTGGACGTCCACGCTGAGCAGATTTCCAGTTCTCTTTACAGCACTAACAGCTCAGAAAGGAAGTTAAATGGGTCCCATTAAGAGCGTAAATTGAATCAGGTAGTTCACTGCCTCGATGGAAGCAAAATATCCCGATTTTTCCCTCCAGGGTCAAAGCTGATTGGTCCAGGTATGAGCCACCTGCAGTAGCGCCACCAACCACAGGGTGGAAGTATTGTAATACGTCGAACAGATTTTAACACGGGCAGATGTGGGAACCGTTTTCCATTTCTCCAGAACTACAATAACAAAAAGCTGCTTTCGGTTCAGTGATATTAATTTATCCGGTTCAGATCCAGACTTTATTTTTTCAATAACAGCATCACACTGAAAAATATTGCTTTAATGCTGCATGTTAATGTGTAAAAGAACTGCGTCGGAAATGTGTTGTCTTGTCAAAATATGCAGCTCTAAAACCCTGAACATGAATTTATACCAAATGTTCCTAAAAATTTAAATATATGAAGAACAATGGTAGGAGATGCGTGTACCTTGTCTTGTGGGGAATTCACTTATCTAGAATGTTATTATTGTGCCTCTTTTCATTTTTAACCATTCAAAGCAAGACACTTGGGCACCTTCTTCTAGATTAAAGATTCCTGCATGAATGCACGTGAGCCCAGAAACAAGACCCCTTCACAACAAGGTGAACGCTTCAAAGTCAATTTTTTATTACCACAGACATCAATATTAATGGACTCTGATGACAGAATGCAGGTTTCCCGGGGAGTGCTTGAGAGGTGTGCACATAAAAGAGGCTGTCGGTGGCGCTGAGACCAGGATGCATGAGGGCTGTGGAGCCGAGCCAACTGCCCCACAGCCACAGCCCAGATGTTTGCCAGATGCAGGCCGCCAAGAGAGCAGCAACCCTGGCAGAAAAACACGCAGTCGCCATGGCAATTGGCGCTTATTAGCAGTCAAGGTCACTTGCTTCTTCCAAGCACAAAGTCTTTCTCATTTCAACGAATGAGAAAGGCTTTTTGATAACATGTGAAAAAATAAGCCTGAATATTTGCTGCTGAATAAAATTCTGACTGCATTTTGTGCAACAGCTTATTTCACTCCAAGGCACAATTCCTGTTGTAGTGGCTCTCCCATGATGCATTGCTACTGGGTGTGTGTAAATAGGAGTTAAAGGGCGACTGCAGAACTTGCTCAAGAGCTTTGTTTGGAGTGTTGTGCCCTAAGTGCTGGTGCTGTGATATGGTCCCAGATACGGTCCCAGAGTCTTATCTCCCCAGCCGTACTTTCATAAGACCACCAACGGCACGGTCAAGATGAACTATTCTAATTCTTTTGCTTCTAATACAGCATTACATGCATTGGTGAGGTGTGCCTCCAGACAGTTCCCAGCTAATTGTCAAAATGAAGACAAATGGCCCACTACACACACACACACACACACACACACACACACACACACACACACACACACACACACACATTAGGGAGGGGTGATGGAGCGGATATTAGGGGGAAGGACCTACCTGGTGACACGCAGGAGCTGCACACATGACCAACATAAAGGTAGAAAGTTTGGAGATATACATTTTAGAACCTTTTTACCTCTATCCTTCTGCTGGAACAGATGGAGCGCTACTCTGTAGTATCATGAACTACAGTCTACATAAGCAGGACCAAAACTTTAATCTCATAGAGTCTAGTTTACTCCAGCGTGACTGTAGAATTTTTCTAATACATCTCAGCTGCGCTTGCCATGTAAAGTCAATCCAGGCAGATCAATGCTCTTATTCTGGGAAGATGGAAAAATGCATGTTGACTGCACTCACCAGCTGAAAAAACCTTTAACAAGAACTTAGTCTTCATCTCTTCTATAAAATTAAAACCCATATACTTATTTTTTGAACAGTTATGGTGCTCAGGCTGATTGTTCTCATATACTTGGTAAAGAAGTGTGTTTGGCCGCAATGGATACCTTTCTATTTTAAGTTTATGGATTTACGATTTTGTGCTGTGCTGTTACTGCCTCACTGAGACTCGGTGCTGTTCGTAAAACAGAATCATGCATGTAGCAACAATCTGAAGACAAGAATTAAAGCACTTATAAATGCTCCAAATGTGGCCCGAGGTGGTGATCTTCATTAATGTTAACAGCATGCAAGGATTATTTCCTTCAAGCAGAAGAGAAGCAGAGATGAATGTAAACTGGCATCTTCTCTTGCCACAGGGAGGTGATGAGGGTTCGGAGCGCAACTGCTGTCAGAATTGTTAAGTGGCCGTGTTGCGGAGGAAGGTGACGCCGAGGAGCTGTGGCTCAGGGTGAGGTGCGTGGTTTAACTGTGGGCTAAGGAAAGTGCTGGAGCACTTGAGATGGGGGTGTCTGGGCCACAGGTGGTGGAGTAGGTGCATCTGTTTAAATCCCCTGCACTCAGTCTCATCCTCCTCCTTCCCCACCTGCACTTGATGTGGCAATTTATGGAGTGTATTGTTTTATTACTGCTCACTCTTATTTCCCCAATTATAACCTTTTATTATTTTTTCACAGTACTTGCATTTATGTGTCTTTTGTATTTTTACCAGCTGTGACAATCCACCACTCTAGAAAGTTCTTGAAACTTCAGAGCGAAGCACCTCTGGCGTTTTCATTTTCCACCTAGTAGACGTGTGATAGCAGGAAGGCAGCCTTGACTTGGGAATGTTTTGGGAATACTGATGACAAGAGGATGTGTCAAGGTGTACTGGGGCAGAGATGAGTTTGTTTCTTTAGATGCACTGTCTTGAAGAAGCTGTAGAAGCGCTACAAGCCTGGAATAGCAGCTGAGGGAATGTTTGCCCAAGTATATTAAAGTTTTACTGTGTCACACGAGTGAGTGTCCAGAAAAAATAGAAATAATCTAAAAAAGTCAGTTTCTAAAGTGTCCCCTATCTAACTGCAATCTAAAAGAAACAAGGAGTCCTGAGATCTGCAATTATTTGTAAAACAGGTTGCAGATCATTTTTAAGGTTTGTCCATATCATGTGCAGAACCAGAGTCTGAATACACTTGACAGACACTTTATTGTTTTTTTTAAAAAATAATTTACCAACATTGTACGTGTAATAATTTTGTGTAAATACTTGAATGTGGAACACATTAAATATTAACTTCCTCAAAGGTGAGGAATCGGTTAACATGTTTTCAGCAGGTGTACCCAAACTTTTGACTGGCATGCAACAGTATGCAGCGGCTCGCTGAAATACCCTTGAGCGTGGTACTTACCTTGAATTGCTAACAATTACCCTGCTGCGTAAATGGGTAAATCAGTGTAAACAGCCGCACATTGGAATTCGCCTCCGAGAAAATCATCCGCTAAATGAATAAAGAAGAAAACAAAAATCCCTGCAAGTAGGACATGTGTCTGGAGTCCAGTCTGTCCAAGGACAGTGGGTAGGACTGCAGCTAACAAGTCCAGCCCATGTCCTAAAAGCAATCCAGCTGTGAAAAACAGATAAATCATAACTTGCTCTCTGCAAAGTAATTGTCCAAGGAATATATATTATGAAATCATGTAAGCGAACAACGAAAAGTAGCGTACATGGTGGAGCGGAACATTGCTTTAGCTTAGCATACAGCCTGGGTGCTCCACTACCCTATCTGTCACTGAACTGTAAATGCAGAGGCCCCCCAGCATGGAACAGGCAGTGTCCTTCGCAGCAGTATGTGTTGAGCTGTCTCCAGGGGACATATGTCTCCTTCCACCAGGCTGGACAATCTCACCTCCATCACACAGCCGCTCTGATTGGCTGAGGCACAGCATCACTCGGCCACATTAATCCAAACCCCCCCTCCCCCCATCAGCAGATGCTAATTATAAAAGGAACCGTGATTCAAATTGCTGTGAAAACTATCTCAGGGGATCGTAACTGATAATAATAATAATAATAATAATAATAATAATAATAATAATAATAATAATAATGAGTGAGCCAGGCCAATGCATTCATGGAAATTCCTTGCACTAATTTTAAAAATGCCTATTAATAATTGATTTAATTGACACTTTTCTTCAGAAGTGCAAGGCAGTGACTCTAATCACTGTGCCACCTGCTGGCTTTTACTTATTCATATCTCCTTATAAATAAATAACTCAAATAACAATGCCTTATAAATGTTTGTACACTGAGCTACTTGCTCTCAGTGAACCATTTATACTGTAGATACTTCGGTTTAAGGTATGTACTTTCCTCAAGGGTACTACAGCAGGAGTGATCACTGGAACTTACAATTGTCTGGCTGCAAAGCAATAGGTCTAACCATTATGTCACCCGCTGCTCCAGTTGTAAATACTGGATGTTGTATCTGTTTACATCTTGTAATAAGAACTTAAGGAGTCCAGGGAGAGGAAAGCAGTTCCTTTGAAGGTCAGTTTCTGTTAAGCAGAGCAGCACTCTGCTATGTTTCTTCCCAACTCTGAAGGGATGACCAGAAGTGGCACCAAAAAAGCTCATAAAATGAAGAAGCTGAACATCACCTTATGCATTCTGTGACTGCACCTGTATCTCCAGGAGCTCCTCGAAAGCTTGATTGTGTCTCCTTAGTAGTCTGCCAGTGGACTTCTTCACCAGCTCTCACCTATCCCTCCTGCTGAGGGTCTAAAGTGAGGGGGAAAAATAATGAAGACACCAGAAATGAGCCATGATACATCACTGAGGGGGCAGCGCAGAACCAAAATAGGCAACAATGGTGCCTGACTGCTCCTGGGCTCTGGATTCAGACCTGGATTTTCTGTTCAGTAGCGTTTGCAGTTTTTTTCCATTTGCTCTGGTTTTCTCCCACAGTCCAAAGAAAAGTGTTTACTCTTGGACACGAACTAAGAATGATTTGGTCCCAGGTTCAACCTGTCAGCCATGTAACCACTCTGCACCAGCCACCACAACAGATCGGCTCATCTGCATATTTTGGTTTGGCAGATTTTTACGCCGGATGCCCTTCCTGACGCAACCCTCCATTTTGTCCAGGCTTGGGACCAGCACAGAGGTGCACCCCCTTGTGGCTGGATTTGCATAAACACCCAATGTGGGGCTTGAACCCACCAGCAAAGGTCAATATTCTCAAAGGGAACATCTGTCTGAATATTATGAGCACTACTACTGTTTCCCAGAAGGCCAGTGATTTCTAGTCAGTCCTCCTCTAGTCAGTCCTCCTCGGTGGGTGTGGCAGACTCAGGTTGGGTCCTCACGGTGACTGCAGCACCCATCTCTTTTACATCAGCAGCAGCATCTGACCTTTCTGGTATATAATTCTCAGCCACCTGCAAGAAGGCACCCCACATTCCCACTCAAATAAAGACAAATGGGAATGAGACCCAATGAGATTACAGACCTTATGCTTAGCCCTGCTGTGACCGTTTCCAACACCCCTTCAAAATCTCCCCCCAGCCACCTTAAGAAGACACAGCCTAGTGTCCAAGATGGATGGAATACCGTGACAAGGCAGGCTTTTACCGTAATCCCCATTAGTTACCCATTCTCTTCCGCTTTAATCATAGCTGTGAGGAGGAGGAGAAGAGGAGACTATTAATGAAGCTGAACGGGAGAAGAGGCAGAATGGAAAAAAGCCTTTAATCTGGAAAACATAAAAAAATAAAACCATTAAGAAATGCAAACAGCACTTTCCTGTGAAATGTAACCATGGCCATTTGTAATTGCCATCCATTAAAAAGTATTACCTGCTATTCTCTCCGCTACCTTTTACTGAACTCTAAAGCGCTCTAATAGCCTCCCAGCAAGTCCATCAAACAGGCAGCAACATCTAAACAGATGCAGCATAAAAAATCTAAAATTAGACAAATCAAGTGTTTATGGGACTTATTTTTTCTACATATTAGTAGATGCTATAATGTGATTTGTATTCCCTAACATTAGAAATGTAGACCAAATATTCCCACTGCTCTGCAAAGTGCATCTGCTGAACCCAGTGAAGCAGCTTCAGCATCCAGGTCAGGGATTTGGCAACAGATGCTTCCTGGAAAGGCAGGTCTCACACTTTTAGGCCCCAAAAGCGCCATTAATAACCCCATGTGAGATTGAGCATTGTGGTGTTGGTGGTGGTGCAGGACCTACCATGGCAAACAGGTTGAGATACAGGGCGCTCCCTGGACAGCACACCAGTCCACACATGGTAAACTGTATATTTCTTGTAGAGAAGAATTAAAAATTATACCTGTACCTCTTATAAAATTAATGTCAGACAATCGCAGGTTTACTTAATAGATTTGTTGATATCAGTTTTTGGCTCAGGTTAGTGCACTATTTGCACACCAGGTTTAAGAAACCAGAGCCTGGCTCAGTCTCCTCTACCTCTGGAAGAGATGTCAGGTAATCTGGGTCAATTTATTGATCTCTATACTGTTGAAGACAGCAATGTTTTAGTTTTAGGTATTCTCATATATAAACCTATGCTTACTGATTACTATTTTTATTGATTTATTGCCATATATTTTACTGAAGAAGGTGAGGGTAAGACATTTGCCCATGGTAATCCAGGACTTCTCAATGTCACTAACAGTCCTGGGTTGTCAGCAATGAAGGAGTTATTCCTAAGAATCTTCAATAATTGTAAAACAAGAATATAAATGTGCATTAAAAAAATCATTTCATGTGAAAAGAATAAAGACTTTCCTAAACCTACTAATAGAGACCACAGTCAACCACCAGTTTATGTAGAATAAGTGACAGAGTGGGCTGGTTCCAGATGAGTTCTCACCCCCCAGTGAGAAACAGCAAATCCTGAGTATGACAAACGGAAGCCGACAACCGTGGATTTTCCAGAAAGTCAAAAAACACGGCTCCCCAAACCGAGAGTGGATGGCACAGAGAATGAGCACAGAACTCCATTAACAGAGCAGATTCCAAACCAATTTTTGTTCAGTCACGGTACAGACTTTACAACGGGAATAATGTTCCTACAAACAATCATGAACACTGCTTCATTTTCAGCTTTTGTCATTCTGTAAATCAAAGCTAGAATTATTTTGTCTGCTCATTTGCACATGTTGAATAAGATTTGACCACTTCATCTTTGAATATGTTCTGATTCATTTACCAGCTAGGCCTCTGCCATTATTAAGCAAAGGATTTCACAGTACTACTAGTTTAACTTGTGTTTTTGTATATAAAGGCGTAGAACTCTCACTCTTCTGGGCTGAGAGTGATGTGGTCACTGTTGGTTTTTACCGCAGCCACTCATCCGGCCTAGGGGTCACAACCCCAAGTGCTCCTGTCACCAGTGAGACTACTTGGGTTTTCACTTCCCTATCACCTCACATTCTCTTCTTTAAATTTCTGGCATTTCTCCAGATACTTCTCTCATATTCCTTATTTTTGATCTTTCACTTGGAATGAGTAAATCTGTGTTTTTTTTTTTCCGTCCTTTTCTGCTAGTGCTATATCTGGTTAGCTATTCTCTGTGGATATGTGGATGTCCCATACTCTCCACATCTCTGCAGAGCCAGATTCAACATATATTCCTAAAAATGATCCCTGGCACTTGGTTGTTGTATGGATGATGTGTTGATACTATGGCATCCAATGGCTGATGGTAGCTTGTCACCAAGTTTCTACCTTAGCCGTGATGCTCTTTTTTAAGTCTGCAGCCGAGCAATACAACATGGCTGGCATGCATTCTGGCACACATTCCTCCTTTAAATTCTGCTTGTGTGGAGTCTGGATGTAGTTGCAGGAGATTTAAGGGCTGCCTGAAGAATGAAGAGTGAAAATGTTTTCCCTTCTCCATGTCTCCCTCATTGGTTCCACCCCTCTTCATGCTTGCTGGAGCACCATTCCTTCAAGCTAATATTGTTCATCATATTAACCCCAGTTTCCCACCCGTTATCGAACATTTAACGGTACAGTTTTTACGATTAAACTACACTACCCATAAGGGCTGCACGCACGCGATCCCTCAATAAACTGCAATTCAATTGGTCGGTTCATAAAGAGTCGAACAGCAAAAATAATCGTTTCGTTTTGTTGCCCTCTTTGAGCAACACAAAAGCGTAATTTTTTTTTTGTGCCAATAAAGCTCACTGAAAGTAAAAATGTAAAAAAAAAATTATATCTGCTAATTTGGGCTGTGTTCACTGTGTGGCGAACTCGCATTTTAACCGACGTTTAAGTTATCCAGTCAAATAACGCGGGACACTTTTTTTTGGTGTAAAATTCAATTTTTATTGGTTGAGAGGTGTGTAGGCGGGAGCAGGAGCGTTTGGATACGGAAATGAAAGCCGCGACGTTTTGAAAAGGGAGTCGTGCTGAATTTTGTCTCTTTGTTGTACATATTTAGTTTATATCACTTTATATTTAAATAATGAACGTATGCTAATTTATCTTATTTTGAATTATTATGCTTTTTTTGTTATTTCCGATTTCATTAGTTATTTTAGTTCGCTTATGCAAACAGCACAGAAAGCTGACTAGTCGTCAGGAACAGTGAGACTTTATTTTTTAGTAAGGATTTCTTTATTCGAACAGTACAATTTTCAGGTGGATAAAGAATTCAAGAAACTGAAGACATTCTGGAATTGTAGACCTGACTAAAAGTTCTTAACTAACAAAGGAGGTCCGAAAGTAGAAAAGGGCATTCTGGAAGTGGAGAATCCGTTAAATGTTCATAGTTCTGGAGATATAAACGTAGTCCTGGAAGAAGAATAAAAGGAATTAGGAGGGAGAGAAAGAGTTCTGCAACCGGAAAAAGACATTTAGGATCAGGAAAGGAGCTCAGGACTTGGCAAAAAAAAAAAAAAAAAAAAAAATTAGTTTCTTAAAGTAGGAACCCGCTGAAGATGCCTCGGGTTGTTGGTGCCAAACAGCTTCGCGGTGCCCGGGTCACCCCTGAGTTGAACACGGCTGTGGTTAGGCAGCTCGACCTGGAGCTGCAGAGCCAGGACCAGGCAGTGGGGAACATGGCAGAAGGAGAGTCTCTCCCGGACCTCCCCAGGACGGCGCCTCACAGGATGGCTGCCAGCAGCAAGAGACACTGGCCTGCCAGGGTGTTCGCAATGCTCTGCTGCGTCATCATTCTTTCAGTCATTGCCTTTTTCTTGTCTTTGTTTTATGTCATTTTAAAAGGTGATTCTTCCTCTTAAAATGCTTCTCATTTGTCTTTTCAGTCTTATTCTACTGTAGTTTTGTTTCCCTCCTTTTTTTCCACTCCTCCTTACATTGATGGAATTGTTTTACCCTGTCTCAATACATTTTAAGGATGAACCCTAGCACAAGTTTGCTTGTAATAATATGTCCTTATTTACTATAATGATAGTGTTAAGAAATTTTTAATGGCCTTTTTTTGCAGATTTGCGCACTGCAAGCGTTACAGCTGAGGATGGCTCAGAGATCAGACTTCTAGGTAAATGCATCATTTCTACATAAACCAACAGAAATACAGACTCTGCTAGGTTAAAGTAATGTGGGGAGAATGACTAATAGTGACACATACTGTGTTTGAACAGGTTGTTGGTCAGCATTAGCATTATTTTTTTCTGAGTCAATAAATATAAATATATATAAACATATTTGATATTAGTAAAATAATAATACTGTCTCAGCCTGCTTTGACCGTGCTGTTGGTGGCATTTTGAAAGGTTGGCTTGGGAGACTGGACAGTGGGAACACAAGCATTCAAATTTAAAGACTGACAGCACAATTGCACAGATTCTCTAAAGCTCTAGAGAACAGCGAACTCACAAAGGGTCAACATTCCCTCTATAATTTCCCACAGTGGTTAGACACAACCATGTTTACAAACAAGTGTCAATGTATTATGGGAGAGCCACAACTCTTCCTGCTGTTTTTATAATAGTAATAATAATAATAATAATAATAATAATAATAATGTGTGCTCTGCTTCTGAGATCTTTTCACTGCTGAAAGCAGATTGTCCAGTTATTTTACCAGAATTTTTTTCTAAATGTGATTAGCCAAGGAAAGCATGAACTTTACATAAAACATGAGCATAGATTTAATTTGATCTATTGCCATACATTTTTTTTTTTTAATGTACTATACCGTACCACTTGTTGAAACATACTTTTTTTGCCGTAGAAGGGTCTATTCTTTTTTTAATTTTTGTTATACTCATTTATTTGTTCTCAGGGTTTTGGAGTTTGTTGGTCTTGTCTACTATAGCTGGAATCTCATGCTGCAGCTTCTCCTGGACCTTAACCTATTTTGACTCTTTTGAACCCGGGATGTTTCCCCCCACACCACTGTCTCCAGCAAGGCTGAGGTAGGACTCCTGGTTTTCCCACAAAATCGATTCACTTTGTCAAAATGATGATTTTACTTTGTCATCTTTGCTTTTATTTGAACCATGTCATTACTAAAATAAGGTCACTACAAGTTTTTTTTTAAAAAAAAACTTCTCTTCATTCTTCTTTTGGGAAATGGTAGATGTAAATTGTACCTTAACCTCATATTGCAGACCATGAAAAGGAACAGAGTCAGAAGTTTTATGTGAGTCAATAT
This sequence comes from Heterotis niloticus, assembly GCA_018136845.1. Classification (NCBI taxonomy): domain Eukaryota; kingdom Metazoa; phylum Chordata; class Actinopteri; order Osteoglossiformes; family Osteoglossidae; genus Heterotis; species Heterotis niloticus. The sequence continues at coordinate 5,275,055 of CM030906.1, forward strand.
ACAAGGGTGAAGAATATGAGCCTAGTATCTTGTGCAGTTAGACAAAGGTTGGCTTTCCGTACATATTGCCTGTTATTTCCTAACATTAACATATTTGTTATTACACTTTTGTGTAGCCCTCTATATTTATGGTATTGAGTTTTAATTATATATATAGTAAAACCCAGCTGTAGTGTAATAAATAGGAGGCTCAGCTGTGAGAACAGGACCTTAAAAATATCTGCACTCGCAGAGTCCAACAACACACCTCCCCGACAATACCTGATCACAGAGAGGGTCAATAATCCCATTATAACTGCACAACGGTTTACAAAAATGCAGCAAAAGTGTATTATGGGAGAGCCACGTTGCAATACTAATACTATAATTGCATTATATCTGAATTTCCTCCATGGTTTTACTATAATGAAAACAAAACAGTACTACAAGGGAAAGGTTTACATTGTATTTTAATCAGATTAATTTCCTGACTGTGATCCATCTCTTAAACTGTTCCACTTGGTTTGGTTGAATAGTGAGATGTGTTTACTTACTGAATCTTTGAACATTAGCCGCTACTGGGAAGGATTAAGGCGTCGTTTCACTAGCATCTCCTGTCCGTGAGTCAGTCAGCAAAGGGTGCTTGTCCCACCTTGCTGCGGCTGTGAGGACCGGAGCCTCATGACTGCCCGCGTGCTCCTTTCCACCTGGTGGCAGCTGCCTGAGCAAGAGGCAAAGCCTTCACATGAAAAGGAGGTTGGCACGCTGATGCCGGTGCTGGCAGCCGATTCGATGTCCATTTCCTTTGAAATCGGATGCATCTGGTCTACCTTCTGTTCCTTCCTGGCTTTCTAGGTTTCTCCTTAAGCAGTTACATAGCATCCCTCAATAAACGTGAGATGTTTTCAGATCACTTTGGCAAAATGGATTTGCGCTTCTTTTTTCCCCTTAATACAGTTTTTTTTTTTTAAGTTATTATTATTATGAATTATTTAGTGAGAGTAACACCTTTGACAGTCAAGGTTTTCTCTTGTATATTTTTCATATCCTGACTTTTGCATTAATATCCTAGATGGCTGTAGCTGACTGCCTGTTCTGCTTTATTTCAGATTTTTATTTGGAAACCATGTTGTAAAATGTGTAAATTTAATTTTTTTTGTTGTCTACTGTGCAAGTTGAATGCAGATGTGGTAAATGTTATTCGCTGGGGAACTCAACGGGTCCTTGCAGGAAATTAGGGTCCTGGAACTAGAAGAGAAATTGTTTTTAAGTTGACATTGAAAAGAAGTACAGCAGTTTTTACTGTATTTTACTGTATTACAGTATTTTATCCATTGCTACATTTACATTTATTTGGTTATCTGACAGTTTGTTTGCACAACAACTTACCCAGATATGTTAGTTTGCAAAGCTAGTGAAAGGTTGTTTTTACATCAGAGAAATACGTTGATCTAAGGTGTTTCAATGGGAATAGGACATCTTAAGTAGAAAGTTGATGACTGTAACCACTGCACCACCTGCTGCCCCCTTTGCTTATTAGTATTAAGGTACAGTGGGTGCCAGAATGGCTGGTCTGCATACAGAGTTAGTCTTTGCTCACAGCACATGTACCTCAGCAGTAACATTGGAGAACAAAGCGAAAGAGATCCTGTCATCCCAGCCTGTCTGAGCAGATGTCGTGTGGTCACGATATCCATCCAGCCATGAGAAAGTTGTTCACTTTTTGTTCAGCTCGCAGCTTCCGTCATTTTCTCCGCACGTCGGGAGCGCAATTCACAGTCAGTGCAGGTCAGACTTCACACCTGTATGACGTTTTGGTGTAACGCAGGGTGGCGGAAGGTTTTAAATGATCGGGTGAAAGCAACAGAGTGTGCGTTTTTTACATTTGATTTCAGCTCAGCTGCCATTGCTGGAAAAGAGTCACCAGAGTTGATGAAAGCCAAGTTCTGAATATTCCCTCTGGCATTGCTGAGTTGAACTGTATATGTGAGGCCCCCATTTTTGTCATTGACAGAAATTATGCATGGAGGTACTGTTGCATATTAGGATCTGCATAAAACCTGTTCAAATATTGGTAATAAAGCACCCTTGGTAATGGATGCAGTTTGCACGTAGAATATGCTCACTGACTTGTTTTCCTCCCTCAAAGTTTCAGCGAGGTTTGGAAAAGGCGTATAACTGCACACAGCTTTTCCTGCTCAGGTTTGTGCACTTGGCGACCTTTTTCTGTGTTGGGCCTACAGGGCTTTCAGACTCAAGCGCGCATATTAGGGGCAAACAGAATAGCTCATCATCTGGAGATCTGTCACATTTTTTAAAAGGGAAATGTTTCTTTCACATCCATCTTTTTTTTTTCTTCTTCATTTTTCTTTTTTTACTTTCCCCCAGAGCATGTCATCTTTTTTTGACATGCACTTTAGTGCACTTATTTGTCAGGTTGTGACAGGAAAAAGGAAGAAGAATCTCACAGGCCCCTGCTTGAACTTTGAGTCTGAGATGCGCTTTGATTCGTAACTATAATAAAAGGGCATAAATAACTGGGTGTGATGTTGTGAAATTTGCCTGGGGTGCCAGTCAAAAGTTTGAGTACAGTTGTTGGAAATTTTGTTCTCATGAAGCATTTGGTAAAGAAGTTTGATGAGGAACTGAGATGCTATGCCTGCCCAGATTTTCTGCAACAGTCCCCACAGATGTAGGGCACTTGTGAGTTGTTTTCCTTTCATTCTTTTGCCAAGTGCAACCCAAAAAAGTTTCACGCAGACTGCTCACCCTACGCACTGGTGCATTTTCAAACACCATCAGAGGTAATGCAAATGCATTTTATTATTATTTTGAATGTTGTTGAGCTGCTGACTTGCTTGGTGATGAGCAGGCTTCAGTAGACTGCAGGTCCAAGTTGGAAAAGCAATACAGCTGTTTGTCAGTTGCTCACTGGAAAAGTGGCTCCAAATCACTAGTGTGGATGAGTTGGTTTTTCCACCACATTACACATACAGGGTCGGTCCTGGAAACAGGGAGTGATATATGGTGCCTCGCATCTTCTCTAAATTCTTGTACAGAAGTAGTACCTACAAAGATCACATCAGTCCACCGCCAAAATACAGACTGAAAACGGAACACTGTACTGCCAACTAGCAGACAGTGTCAGTGCCTCAGAGTAAAGTATTGAAGTAGCTGAGCTGCATGACCTCATGTCTCCCAGTGGCTTTGGCTGAAAAGATTTCATTTTAGAAGTTTATGAATAAGGAATGAGTATTCCTTACACTGCTTGAAATGTATGAATATAGAATGAAATATTTTTAAATATTTAAAAGTTATTTTTTTTTGTTCAGTATAGTTTTTAAACTGCATAAAAGCCCAAATTATTGTGTGCTGCACTTGGCTTTAGACTGCATTTTAAGATCCACAGGAAGTAAAGAATTGGGTTGGAAGTAGAGGTCTGGGCTCTTTAGGACCTGCTTAATATCCCAAAAGCTTGACTTTCATCATGTACGTCCTGATTTACCCAACTGCTATTCAAATGCGTGCATCTCACGATGGTTCCAGGGCTGTTTTGAGGAAAGACCAATTGTCATTGATTCACTTGCACAGTCAGGTGGGCAGTCTGCAGGGTCTGGTCATCAGCTGCCATGAAACTGCTTGTCTCTCCCAGCTTCTGTTCTCTGTGCCCCTCTCTACGCCCCCTTCTGATTTACCTACCACTTAAGCTGTCTGACGGAATTTGTGCGCATTGTATTTAGCCAGCTTTGCAACTTCAGGCATCCTGTGACACTTTAGTTTTATTCCACTTGACTTGGGCTGTTAGGCCATCACAATACAAACCACAGGGCTTTGATGATTATAGATTTTTTGGTCTGCAGGGGTTCAAGGGGTAAAAGGATCACCACTGTGTTTTCTGGAGATTCCGAGTTATTTAGCACATACAGTTCTTCAGCCCCATGGAGGGGCCTGCGTTAAGCGTGTTTGTGTTTCTGAAAGCGGTTATTGACTACTGCCAGGTGGGAGGGTATTGACCTGACAAAATGCACTCAGTATTGGTGATGCTCTTTACCTGCATGCTTCCTGCATGCTTGCTCACACACTACTGCTGTTTTTTTAAAAGTTGTAATCTTGTTACCAAACACCTCTCGAATCTTACATGAAAGTAGTTCAGCCACGTTCTAATTTAATTTTTAAGTTTTACCTGTTCCTTCTGTTTTTGTTTCGTGCATAGTGATGTATTTCTTTATTTGTCAGACTCTACAGACAGAATATATTTGCAGAACAATTACCAGGGTTTCCTTAGATGTATAAAAGACAAACAAAAGCTTTGATTTTGCAGACTGTGTTCTCTTTAGTAGTTGAAGTTGTTGGCCACAATTGGGTTGAGAGTTAAAAAAAAAAAAAAAAAAAAAAGAGGAGTAAAAAGCAATGAATTATTATGCTGTTGGAGGTTTACTTAGTTTACCCCCTGTTGCTCTCTAGGGAGATCGTGTGGCTCTGCAGACTCAAGGTTGTGTCCACAGTGGGTGGCGCTCACTTTCATCACCACCACCTCTTCTGCCGAGTTTCAGCTTCTGTCAGCCTTTGCAGCCCAGACCTGCCTTTCGGAAGGTCAAAAAAACTCAGACACTTGTACTTGTCTGTTTCGACAGGTGTCGTCCACAGCAGGCATTTCCTAGAAGCATCGATATTGTTTAATTTGGAAAAAAATACTTTTCTTTGTCAGTTGTAGTTGTGAGTTGAGAATTGCTTAAATGGTTTCATGAAGAATGTGAACTCCAAAAGATGTTATTCTTTGTCTGTTTTGTCTAAGGTGTCATATTTCTGTGAATTTTCTGTCGGAGCACTTGAATATTAATGTACACATGTGGCATAAGATGCTGTGTCGGACCTTCACCATCTGGACAGAGCAGAGGTGATGTGACTGGAATGTCGTAGTGATAATTCCCACAAAAGTCCATTGCTTCTTGGTTTTTGTTCCTCTGTAGTGGAATGAGCTCCTTTTCTGCATCAGAGCTGCTGAGTCCTTTTAAGCATTCAGGAAGATTTGTGAAATGCACGTCTTTCGCACCTTGGTTCTTTGCAGGATCTCCTAAGAGCTATAAGAATATGCATGATACCTGACATCTGTAGCAGCCATATTTATAGTTCCTATCTGACTCAGCCGTATAGGCAACCACTCGTGCATAATGTGCGCCGGCAACAACAGTGGTTTCACACAAAGCTCTTTGTTGCGAAATACGCTTGTTCACCTTGAACTGCCTGTAACTGGAGAAAAGAATCTGCTTTTTCTTAGAATAAGAATAAAAGTGTGATATCGGTGGGTCTTTGTTCCCATTTTACAGCAGACGTTAAATCCTCCAACAGTCAGTTGAGAATGTGGAGAGGAAAAAGATGAGCGCTGCCAATGCTGCTGGGTGCAGGTGTGCCGGTCCAGGTTTGGCGCGTCCCGGTTGGCGGCTGTCCTTGGTGCTGAATGGACTCTGCCTTTCATTGGACTGCAATGCACTTTCACTGTTCCAGTTCCTTTTGTGCAGTCAGATAACTGCTAAAAATATGAAGGATGACTATGTAGCTGACATTAGTATGTGGATGTCAATTTATGATATGTCTAAGTACAGTACACCGTAGTGTATATATTTATGCTGGGCTTCCAACAATGCTGTGCACTGCAGTGAATGTTTTGACCTGTTATGTAATCGGTATTTTTGTACATGTAGAGCTCAGCAGAGGCCAAATTGTTCACAGCAAGTGGCCCCGGCTTCCGATGACTTACTTAATTTTTGCCACTTTTCATGTCAAACTTCAACTTTTTTTTTTTTTTTGAGGCAGAATTATGGTCACGCAGCGAGCTGCACTCACAGTAGTTTCTAGACTGACGCCAGTGACAGCAGCTGCCAGACTTTCTTACAGTGAAGCTCAGTGCACAAGGGGCAGCCCCAGTGGTGTTGCCGCTTCCGGTTCAGTACCGCTCCCTTGTAGTCCATCCTCAAGGACACCTGAGCCATTGAAGCGGCCACTAGGGGTCGCTGTGCAGCGTGAATGACCAGATGGGCTGAAGCTGGAGGAAAAATATGAAGAGGAGGATGACCAGCAACTAACATGGATGGAGTGAATCACAGTGACAATGGACACACCCCTTTCAAACATGATGACACAAGTGAAGGACAGAACGTTCTGGGGAGATTTTATAAATGTGTCAGCCAAGGCCAGAGGAAGATTTATTTATCTACCGTGGTGTTTTGTTTTCATACGAAATTGCTGTATTCAAAAGTACAAGGGCAGTCTCCTCCAGGAATTAAGCAGAAGCTACTTTTTCAGAGCTTATTTTTATTTCTGCAGTAAGTGGTGCCTCATGTCAGAGCGTCCTGTGTCGCACTAGATAACCCCTTGCCTTCAGCAGATAAGCAAGCCAACCACATCTCGCCTGACTTCATGAGAACGCACGAGTGTCCTGTCCAGCTGGGGGCGCCACATGGCCGTTGTGCTCCCAGCACAGTTGGCAGCGCTGTGCAGCCGGCTTGCGGTCACCGGGGTTCTCCCTCTGCTGTTTCTCGGACTGGCATCTGCGATGCTCCTTTGCAGTGCCTCGCCTGTGAAGCATGAAAATTTATTATCTTTCCTTTTTTGTCCTCTTTCTCCACACATTTTATGGAAAAAACCAGAAATAAGTGTCTGTCATGAGCATTACTGTAGATACTACAGTGGCAAACCTGCTTGTGGATGCTTTGCTGTGCTTAAACAATCCAGATATTCTCTGGGTTGGTGGGCTGCTGTACAAAGATTACACTTTGCAGCCTCTTCACCCAGATCACAAACTTTCTGAATCTGTAGTGCAGAATTTTTATATTTTTTTGTGTTTTGTTTTTTACATTCCAAAAAGATTACTGAAAATCACTCGCATAAAGTAAAAAAAAAAACTCACACTGTGCATTTATTATATTTCTTGGCCTAACAGAATTGGCTTGCAGTACAATGAATATTTTTGTCTTGTAGAAATGACTGACTGTGGAACGTGCATCATTTCATCATTCTTTGGTGCTCACTTTATTGCCCACACATCTGTTGTATGAAAATTGTCTTTTTTCCCCCCATTAAATTAGTACACTTTAGCCAAACCGATCTGGTTAAGATCCTTTCTCAATGGTACAACAGCAAGGGTCTTGGACTCTGGCCTTTCCTGTTGCGGTCTGTGTGGCTCACGTGTCTCTTTGTGGTCCTCAGGAAGATGACGGGTCACTCGTTCCACATGGGCTACAGCGTGGCCATCCTGAACGGCGTTGCAGCAGCTCTCACCATCTTCTGGTGTCTGTCGTGACGACAACCTGGGCGACTGGGCATCAGCAGAGTCTGGAGGAACAATGAGCTTCTCTACTACATGATCCTACATGCTAATGTCCACCGGTCTGTGAGTGAATGTTTTATGTAGTGATGGTTTTTAACACTTTCTAGGATTTTTAAACGTATTCTCTGCTCTCTTTGAGTGTCAGAAACATAACCACTAGTCTTAATTTTTTTTTTCTGTATTTTATTTTCAAACCTCAGGTTACATAACTTTTGGATGCTTTCAAATAGCAGTAATTTGATACTTTTTGCTATGAGCAGCCTGAGGATGTGCACACAGTTGCTGTAAAACAAAGGGGTTTTCATACTGATTGTAGGGCTAACTTTTATGCTTTTATTTTTGAAAGATATGGGTAAAATATATATATTTTTATAGGATTTTTACTTTTCTAAAGGTGTAGCTTTGTTGCATTTTGTTTCACTGAATGTCACAGTTTTACTACATGAGATTCAACCTGTTTAGCCCCCTGCTATTATGTACGTATTTGGTGGAGAATTCCATCAATCCCGACTCGACCATTTCTCACTATGGCTGGAACTTCGAACTATTTTTACGCTACCACTACCTGTCCCTCCCACAGTGTCCAGCAGCACATTTGTTATATTGCAGATATTTTTCCCTGTAGTATTTTTTGCAGTTAACCACTATACTTATTGCTCCGTTTATTTGATAGAGATTAAAACTAGTAGTATTGTGTTTTGAAATGTGAAAAGTGATGTATGTAACCTCTGTGTGTGGTTTTTATTGACTGCCAGAACAATGTATGAATTTAATCACTATTAGGTTTAGCTAATCTTAGTGGTGTTACTACAGGTTTGGAGAAATATTACTGACACTTTATATCTGAATGAAACATGTAGTCTATTAGCAAGTTCAATGGAAAACTAAGTCTTACTAACTTTAGATACAAATTAAATATTTTTAAGCCAGGAAAACTGGCATGAAATTCATTTTTTTAATGTTTGTATGTTTGATTTTGGGAAATCACGAGAAGAAAACACTGGGTATTGTTAATGTGTTAAATTGTTAATTTGTGTCCAGTTTAAGTTGTAAGTGGTGCCGTTTGTGTATAAACCGTTACGATAAACTTCCTGAAATAAAAGTTTTACAGCGGTTTCTTTCTGGTAGAAATGCGTTTTACGTCACAGATGGTCAGTGACAAACCCACGGAGCTGGGTATCAATAAGGGGCCAAATGAGTGGTCTTGCTCATGGCTAAGAGCGCCAACCTGTACTTGCGTGCATTACTGTTTGCTGCCAGATCCCCTGCTCCTGGAGATGCTACACCCCCTTCCCGGGATCCTATTTGCATTTTCTTCTGACTTCCGCAAGAACGTGTGTTGAATAATTTATTAAAAACATATTGAACCACCTGCAGAACGCCTGAAAAAGAACGCATCTTCAACCACCTGCCAAATTACGAAATTTACTTCCTGTTCAGGACAAATTACATTCTTCCACGGCGGCAGTTTCAATCAGCCGAGCAGCGATTCACGACGGGGACGGCGGGTCTTTTGTCACCCGCTGCTATTACGCAACCGTTTAATGTACTTAAATCGACAGGGCTGCTTCCGAAAACGTGCTTGCGGACGCAGGCGTGCGTGAGATGGCCCGTAACTCAACCAGCAGCCCGCCTGCGAGACCTCGGGCATCTCTACGCACGGGGCATTCTGGGTCCCGCCGCTGTTGGAAGTGTCCGGCGGGTGGCATCTGCTCTTGATCAGCACGCGTGCCATTTCATATCTAATCATCCTCCTCGTAATCCCTGTCACTGACATCTCGGGCTCCCTCCGATCCCGGGGACGTGCGGCGCTCTCGCCTTCGTTCCCAAGCAATTTCTGCTCCCGGTTCTAATCCAGTTCTTCAAACACCTCAGGATTAAGTTTTACCGTGGGACCTCCTAAATTCGCCGGCAGTAGAAAAATGTCAGGAGAGCCGCAGCATAATAGCCAAACGTTCCTTCGCATAGCGATTCGCGTGATCGCTTCCCGGCGCATTCTTCCGCAAAGGTGATCGAGAGTGTTACCCAACACGCTGGATAAATCGGTACGGCTGTCTCGTCGTAATCGGACGAGTGTTTGGTGAAAGGGAGAAACCCACGAGGGCGCAAATAACGTGACTAGGAACAAGCCCATGCTTCCTAAACCGATTTGGTGTTTACAAGGCCTTTGTTCCTCTCACCGAACTCATCCAGAGACCCATCGGTTAATTGCTGGCGACAACCTGTCAACATTCATTTGCGTTTGTGGAGTCAGCAGCAAATATGTAACTGGAAACATTTCTGTTAACAGATGACGGAACATCTCAGCGGCTGCCGTGATGTTCTGCTCGTCTTTGTTCAGGGGCTGTGGAAGCTGAATGACAAACTTTTCACCGTGCGAGTAATAATTCTACAGTACCGTGAGGGGAAAATAGCACATTTATGAAGCTTTTGCTGCTTCTTCTAAACCTGGAGTCTGCAAACCTCCTGTGGGACTGTGGAGCACCGGGTTCCTTGGGAAATGGTAACTACATAAAAGTTAAAAGTAAAATTAAACTGTTATGCTGTTATGACCGTGATAATGACCAAGTTCTAGTGCAATAAGTTCATTTATGGAGAAGTCTTTTGGGGGGTCCTTAGCTTTCTTTAAGTGTATTTCTGGGGGCAGCAAATTACGCTTCCGCAAAAGCCAGAATGGCTTCGTAATAAATTAGCTAGAAATCACATTGTGACTGTTGAATGGTTCATTGTCGTCAGTTGTAACCTGTGAGTTCATCCTTAAAAAAATGAGGAACTGAGCACACAGCAATGATCCATCTGTTAGTGTAGACTGAGGGAAAACCAAGCAATGGAAGAATTTAAAATGTTTTATTAAATTGGTCAATTTGCCCTGTAGTGGTTGGCAGGAACAGATGGTGTATGAGGAGAGTTAGGCATCTCAGTGTTAACTTTGGGCTGAAATGTAAAAAGTTTCCTTTAGGCCAATGACATTTTAGTGTTTGTCCTGTTTTGCTCCTTGCCTGTTTTTGGTGCCCTTAGTTTTTAGGTACATTGTATGGCCAAGAAGTATGTGGACCCCCCCCCGTGACTGAGTTGAGCTGTTTCGGCCGCACCCCTGCAGCATACAAACACATTCTACACCACTGTGTGCTTCCAACTTTGTGGCCACAGTTTGGGGAAGAAGCTCCTTTCCGTCTCCAGCATGACTGTGCCCCCCCCCCGCACCAAAGCAGCTGAGCTCCATAAACACATGGTTTGCACAGGTTGGAGGGGAAGAACTTGAGTGGCTGCACAGAGCCCTGACGCCAACCCCACTGAACACTTTTGGGATGAACTGAAACACTGACCACAAGCCGGGCCTTTTTGCCCGACATTGGTGCCCAACAGAAACACTGTTGTGCCTTCTTCACCGGCTGAGTTGCCCAGTGGATCCAGAAGAGGTCTGTGGTGATGTGAACTTAAAGCTGTGCATCAGCTTCACTTCTGCACCATCAATGAACCTAGCGTCAGCGACTTCAGTCCTACAGGCATCAACTACCATCTCCTTGTTGCATGTTGTTATTCCATGCAGTTATACTCTTAACTGGTATTTTGTATATGTTTTCTGTAACCTGTTGCTTCATTGATGCAGGGATTTTTATATTACCCTGCACAGATGTGAAAAGACAAGAATAACAAAGTCCTTTCACTGTAGTGTTGGTGGACATCTTGAAGACCAGAAACCGGATGATGGCTTCAGTGTATTACGGATCTTGATGACAGCAGCAGGACAGTCGGAGGGTGACTGCAGCATCCCGGGCACGAGCCCTGACGATGATATCCAGATCACATCCACTGACGTTCCACTTTCCATCAAATCACAAAATATATTTAAAAAACAAAAACTTCCTACGTTAAATTCCAGATTCGTTCTCCCTTAAAGATCTAGGTGCAAATCATTTTCTACCAGCATCCTAACGGTTGACGTACAATGATGCTGTACACGAGTTTCATGGAAGTCCACATTAAATTGCACATTTCATTAGGATGCATTTGAATAAAAGCTTCTTTTACATTTTTTTTTTTTCTGTACCCCGATGCATTAGAATGAGATATTAAATCTCCTAGCAACTATCCATGCACAACATCGGTAGCAATAGTTTTATACTAATGTTTGCATACGATATGATGCCTTTTGGCATGTAAATTTAAGAGCTAGCAAGGCACACTGCTTCAAACATCAAGCACATTTTAAAAATCAGCCTGCCTTAATGCATTTGCAACGTTGAACGCTATTCAAGAGGAGTTTCCTACATGTTGGAAAAAATTAAGTCCACTTCCCATTTTCTGTAAGTATATCCCTGTTTTTAATTACAATACTGTATATCCATAGTGGAAATTTATTTATTTATTATTAGACAATGAGTTTTCACCTTTACTTTTAACATTTCATTGATTTCTTTCTTACATGTTCTGCAAATATAAATTCACAAAAATTATGCTAATAATGACTAGCTGGCCCACATACTAGATAAGCATGAGTGCTGATCAATTAATCCGTCCTCCTATGATGACTACACTGAATTTTGATTGGCTGGCCAATGATTCCATGTGGTCCACAGTGAAGGTTTATTGGCTTGTATGTGTTATGAAGGAAACTGCAAGGAGTGCTGATTGGCTGGCCCATTACACTAGGAAGCTTATTAATGGCTCTACATTATCAGGAAGTCCACGAGGAGTGTTGGTTGGCTAAACTACACACTGGGAAATCAACAGTGAGTGTTGATTGGCTGGAACACATTAGCAGGAAGTCAGTAAGAAGTGTTGATTGGCTGAACCGCACTTCCAGGTTATAAGAATGGAGAGTTGATTGGTTGGAACACATTATCAGGCAGTCATCAAGGAGTGCTGGTTTTCTCCACTGTGTTTCTGGATGCAAAGGAGGTTCATATTTGCTGACCCAAATTGCTAGGTGGACCACAAAGAGTGCAGACTAGTTGGTGTTCCTTAATCAGTGTTCCTTCTCTCACCCATTGAGAAACTCTATGAAAAACACTGCACCTGTAGAGCCACAACCATTGCTGCTGACCCAGACCACCCCTCCCATGCCCTGTTCACCCTCTTACCAATAATATCACCTTTAACACTTTATTTTAACATAAGTACTGATATCATCTTTGAACTTTGGGCCTGCAGTACAATAGCTCATAGTGCAGTGGACAGAACTGCTGGCATTAGCCCTAAAGGAACCAGATTAAAATCGCAGCACCTGCTGTAGATCCCTTGAACAAGGTACTTACCTGAGGCTGTGCCAGTTTAACAAAATCCTTACCCAGCTGTGTTAGCTGGTAAATCAGTGCCAAGTAGTTTAACAATGCAACTTTTGTAATGGTTACGTCTGAAAGAAGAATCATCCAGTCAGTGAAATTCCATTAAATCCAGCTGTTCCTAATTTGCCAGGGTGGTTAAAGGCTGCAAAGCCAAGGGAGAACTCATGCTCAGCTTTGGTGTTTCAGTGGGGTAGTAGTATCTGCTATGTATCTGGTTTCTTGTTGAGCTCTGTCGTCAGCTTTAGTGGTCTAAACAATGGCTGAAGGATTTAAGTTTTTGTAAGTCTGCTGTACTTGTATGATTTTTTTTTTGCTTTTGTGTGTTATGGCTTTTTACAAATTGTGGGTGTGTTTTCTAGGTTGCTTATGCTGATGGTGAATGCACCTCTTATTGCTGCACAGAAAGGTGGGTATTAATGTGTCCTGAAGATCCATCTGGATTTTGCTTAAGCTCCTCACAGGAGCTTAATGGTTTCACAGCTGTGTTCTTGTTTCAGGTTATGAATCTGTTTGGACAAATCCTTCCCTTGAAGGACCTGCAAACATCCTGACCAACTACAGATCTGAGGGCCTTCAGCCAGGCTCCACAACCTATGGCTCTCCCTTGATGGCTGATGCTGGTACCTCTCCTGCAGTCAAACCTGCTTCTGATAACTTTTGGGCTTCACATTTGCTGGGTACTGGTGGCTATAGAGCTAACACAGCTGTATCTTCTGGAAGTGGTTCTGTGCAGACCAGCTCAGTATTTCCCCTGTATGGCTCTCAAACTGGTTATAGTTCTGGTCGGCATGCCGTGCAGAAGTGGCCTGCTGGACAAAGCTCGGGCCTTCAGTCTGGTTCAGGTTTTGCCCAGAATGCTCTTGCTGGTCCTGCTCAAACTAGTTATGGCTTAGCTTATGACCAAGGATCCCAGTTTGTCCCTGGTTCCACAGCCCATTATGGTACAGCTGTAGGACTTGGCCCTCGAGATGGCCTTGGTTCCCTTCTTGTCTCAGGCACACAGACTAGACTTGGCTCTACCCAAGGCAGAGAGTATGAGGGAGATTCTGGAGCATGGCAGACCCAGTATAGCCCAACACTAGGCAGTTCTGGGATTGTTGAAGATGTGGATATTCAGGCAAGCTCTGCCCCTGGATTTGGGTACAAGCCTATCCCAAGTTCTACTGGCCTTTATGGGTCTATGCTAACAGGTTCCCGAGGTGGTCGGCTTTCTGCTGGAGCTACAAGCTCACAGGGTAGTGCAGTTCAGGACAGAGTGTACATGGGTAGTTCTGGACCTGGTTCCACTCGGGTCAGCTGTGGCTCGATCCCTGGACCATATTGGCAAACTGGTGTTCAGTCTACCCGTGGCAGCTATGGTTTGTCTTCAAGGACAGAGGCTGGGCAATATGATACTGCTCAAGGTCTAGGCATTCAGTTTGGGTATGGCTCTGTCCAGAGTGCCTCCAGTCCTCAGCTTAGCTATGACTTCCCATCTCAGATGCCACACAGACCCAGTGGTTCTTATGCTCTAACCTTGAGGCCTGCCTTCCAAGGCGTTGGTTCAGGTCAGCCTTCTGACTCACACAGTAGGCTTGCTTCTTCCCAAGCTGCTTATGGCTTTGTACCACAGGAATCTGCATCTGCCTGGTACTTGGGTTCTGGCTCTGTCCCAACAATTGGCTCAGGTTACCCACAAAATGTGGGTTCCCAGCTGAGCTCTGGGATCACTCGGGTCAGCTGTGACTCTACCCCTGGAGCAGGATCCCATGTTCATACCATGTCAAGGCCTGTGCAGACTACAGGATTCCAGGGTGGCTCCAGTTCTGCAGGCCTTTCTGTTGCAAATGCAGGCTCTGTTGCACACTCTGTCCCAGATATAGGCTATGGCACTCCAGTTCAGACCAGTTATGGCTCTGTCCCTTGTGCTGGGGTCCAGTTTTCTACTGGTTCTAATGATGCCTATGGTTCCCAGGGCAGGTTCAGCTTCGGTTCTACTGGTCAGCTCTACCCACAACAGTCCCAGAAAGCAAGCTTACTGTCCAGGGTGAACCCTGTTTTGAGTAGCCCTGGCTCTCAGACAGCAAGGTTTGTGACCAGCTACACTTCTGCACATGGAAGCTCTGGCCCTTCTCAGCATACTGGTATTCGTTCCCCCTCTGGTCCTGCTCAGATGACCCTTGGTTCGGTTCAAATCAGTCCTGTCCAGGGTGCAGCATCTGGGAGTAATTCTGGCCTGAGCATTTATGGCTCCAGACAAGGCACTTCTGCTTCTTTGCAAGATGCAAGTAGCTACAGTACCACTGATATGAGCTCCCATGAAGAATCTGGTTCTGATGACCTCAATGGTGACTATACTGGCAGTTCCAGCTTCCGGAGTGGTTGGACCCCACAAAGTACTCAGTCAAGGAAGTCCTTGCACCATGTGATCAGGTGAGGTGATGGGGATTGAGTGTGTGTGTGATTTCTGTCTTCTGAATATTAATGGAATTTTCTCTTTCAGGGGACTGACAGCTGGATCCTGATTTCCAGTGTTCTGATCAACATGACAGAATCTGCAAAAAAATGGTAGCAATTCATTAATCTCAAGAGAAATCATCCAATATTATCAAAATAAATTATTCTAACCATATATTGAGTATATGGTGGTTTCTGGGGGGGGAATGCCCAAATGTTTTTCAGTGATGTGTTCTCCCTGAATGGATAGGGATGGGTAAACTTGAGTTCAGTGGAACCCAAGGTCTGACCACCTCAAATTTCTTTCACATGAAAAGACCCTGTTTAAATGTGCCTGGGTATGCAAGTTTTTCATGTCTATGCAAGACATGATTTGCTCTTCTTGCCTGGAGAAGATGCAGTCTCTAACTGGCAGTATGCCCCATAGCCTGGGTCACCTGCATGAAGTAGTTGGGAGTTTGTATTTTATATTTGTTTTTTTTTTATTTTAAAAAGTACTCACTATGGAAAGGCAAGTTTGCCATTCAGAGATCTCCCCACTGTAAGCAAATATTTTGGAAGCAATGAGGAGTCTGAAAAGGTACTCAAGCTACACTACTGCTGCAACTGATTTCCCTGTACTCTTAACAGCCTTTCAGTTATGAGGTGTCCAAGATGAAATCTTGGACACCTCATAACTTGGTTCAAAATCAATAGGGGTGTAAGAGAAGGATGGATGCATCTCTGTCAGTTCAATTTATATGCTGAAGAAATCAATTTCAGCTTGGACTCCTGAAATAGTTCTTCCAGTTCCTTTTGAAAGTATTGTGCATTGTTTCAGAAGTCTGACACTTCTCCTTGAAGACCTATGGATTGAATAAGATGTCCTGTTTCAGAAGTCATGTAAATTCTATCAGCTTGCATAAATCAGCCTTTCAACATGACTGATCAAATTTAAGTTTTATTTGCTTTTTAAATTTGTTTTAGTATATCTCTATAAAGCATGGTAATTTAAGCAACATTAAAATTGACTTAGTGAGAAATTTAGGGAATTGTTTTATTCCCTGCTTTTGAAAATGGCTTTCTTGTGTTCTGTTGACAACCAGCATATTTTTTTCCACTTAGGGTTACTTCAAATATAAATTCTTTTTTTTTTTTTTTAAATTCCACTTACCAATGAGTTTTACTCAAACCACCAGGTTGTGTGTGTGGGGGTTGCGTTGCTCTTATTTTAACATAAGCTATGTCAAAGAGCTAAATTTCATGAAATGTTTTAGTGCTCTGAAAGCAGTTTTAAGACCAGCTAATGGGTAAAAATGTGTAAATTAATATCCACAAACACTTTGATATTTATCATGGCTTCATGCTGTCACTATTTTCTAATAAATGCATCACATAAGAAGCTCACATTGTAAAAATGTGCCTTGTAGCAGAATAAGCTGTACATTGGTTTTGGCCATCTGCCTCTTTGGGTCAGCATCATCTTATAATTTACATCTTCCTTGACATTATTCTGATATAAGTAGACATAATTCATCTGTAATTCTGAATCACATTATGAAGCATGGGTATACCAGAACATTCTCATGCACAACCCTCTACAATGACCAAAATACAACAGTTCAAGCAGTACAAGGGAAACAGAATGGTTCAAAATCGATAGGGGTGTAAGAGAAGGATGGATGCTGTCTCTGTCAGTTCAATTTATATGCTGAAGAAATCAGAGAAGCAGGAATATATACAGAAAATCAGGGCATGAATGTTGGTGGAGGGTTTATCAATCATCTTCGATGATGATACAACAATGACTGGAGACATCTCATCAAGATCAGAAAACATCATCTGAAAATAGGCTTGCATCTTAACATGGAGAAGACAAAGCTCTTAACTGGTAAACTGGACAACTTCACACTTGATGGAAAACGAATACAGATAGTAGAGCGCTTGAGGTTACTTGGATCGATGATCAATAAGTAGGTGACAAGCAGCCAAGAAACCCAATGTAACTCAGTGCTAAAGGATCCAACTCATTCAAACCACAGTGTTTTCAGTCGCATCATACGGATGTGATAGCTGGACGGTAAAAATACATGGACAGAAAAAAAAATCAATGCCTTCGAATTATGGTGTTGGCAAAGAATTCTGAGCTTCTTCTGGAGGGCCTGGGTAATAAATGCATTGTTGCTGGAGCAAATCAAACCAAAATTGTCAGTGGCGCTCAAACAACCAGACTTCACCTGTCTTAATTTGGAAATATTGTGTGGAGAGAATGGCAGTTAGAAAAAGATGTCATGCTCACAGTGTGGAAAGATACCCCTCTATGAAGTCTTAGGCAACTTGCTAAAGACCACATGTTTCAAGGCAACAATCTGTAGAGTCACAGTGAGTTTACACTGACTCAACAATACTAAAAAATAGCAACAATTGATATCATCTTTGATCTTTCTGCCTGCAGTGCAATAGCTCATAGTGCAGTGGACAGAGCTGCTGGCCTTGGCCCTAAAGGACCCAGATTAAAATCACAGCACCTGCTGTAGATCCCGTGAACAAGGTACTTGCCTGAGGCTGTGCCAGTTTAACAAAATCCTTACCCAGCTGTGTTAGCTGGTAAATCAGTGCCAAGTAGTTTAACAATCCAACTTTTGTAATGGTTACGTCTGAAAGAAGAATCATCCAGTCAGTGAAATTCCATTAAATCCAGCTGTTCCTAATTTGCCAGGGTGGTTAAAGGCTGCAAACCCAAAACAGAACTCATGCTCAGCTTTGGTGTTTCAGTGGGGTAGTAGTATCTGCTATGTACCTGATTTCTTGCTGAGCACTGTGGTCAGATTGGTAGTCTGAACAATGGCTGAGGGATTTAAGTTTTTGTAAGTCTGCTGCACTCACATGTTGGTTTTGTTTTGTGTGTTATGGCTTTTTACAAATTGTGGGTGTTCTTCTTTCTTAGATTGCTTTCACTTATGCTGATAGTGGAAGTTCCTCTTACTGCTGCACAGAAAGGTGGGTGTTGGATTTATTTGGATTTTACTTAAAATCATTGCATAAGCCTACTGGCTCTTCATTTAATGGCTAAATAGCTATGTTCTTGTTTCAGGTTATGAGTCTGTTAGAAGGACAAGTCCTTCTCTTGAAGGACCTGCTAACATTCTGACCAACTATAGACCTGGTGGGCTTCAGCCAAGCTCTACAACCTATGGCTTTTCCTTGATGGGTGATGCTGGTACCTCTCATGCAGTCAAACCTGCTTCTGATAACTTTTGGGCTTCATATTTGCTGGGTTCTAGTGGCAATAGAGCTAACACAGCTGAATCTTCTGGAAGTGGTTCTGTGCAGACCAGCTCAGTATTTCCCCTGTATGGCTCTCAAACTGGTTATAGTTCTGGTTGGCATGTCCAGCAGAAGTGGCCTGCTGGACAGAGCTCGGGTCTTCAGTCTGGTTCAGGTTCTGCCCAGAACACTCTTGCTGGTCCTGCTCAAACTAGTTATGGCTTAGCTTATGACCAAGGACCCCAGTTTGTTCCTGGTTCCACGGGCTGCTATCCTACGGCTGTAGGACTTGGCTCTCGAGATGGCCTTGGTTCCCTTTTTGTCTCAGGCACACAGACTAGACTTGGCTCTACCCAAGGCAGAGAGTATGAGGGAGATTCTGGAGCATGGCAGACCCAGTATAGCTCAACACTAGGCAGTTCTGGGTCTGTTCAAGATGTGGATATTCAGGCAGGCTCTGGCTCTGCCCCTGGATTTGGTACAAGCCTATCCAAGTTCTACTGGCAGCACATGGGTCTATGCTAACAGGTTCGAGGGTGGTCGGCTTTCTACTATGGGGCTACAAGCTCACAGGGTAGTGCAGTTCAGGACAGTGTATACATGGGTAGTTCTGGACCTGGTTCCACTCGGATCAGCTGTGGCTACAGTCCTGGACCATATTGGCAAACTGGTGTTCAGTCTACCCGTGGCAGCTGGTTCCTCTTCAGGATAGAGGCTGGGCAATATGATGCTGCTCCAGGTCCTGGGCATTCAGTCTGGGTATGGCTCTGTCCAGAGTGCCTCCATTCTCAGCTTGGCTATGATTTTCCCATCTCAGATGCATACAGGCCAGTGGTTCTTATGCTCTAACCTTGAGGCCTGGCTTCCAAGGTGTTGGTTCAGGTCAGCCTTTGCTTCACACAGTAGGCTTGCTTCTTCAACCCATAGGTTTGAGCTGCTTATGGTTTTTGTACCACAAACATCTGCATCTGCCTGGTACTTGGGTTCTGGCTCAGGTTACCCACAAAATGTGGGTTCCCAGCTGAGCTCTGGGATCACGCAGGTCAGCTGTGACTCTACCCCTGGAGCAGGATCCCATGTTCATACCATGTCAAGGCCTGTGCAGACTACAGGATTCCAGGGTGGCTCCAGTTCTGCAGGCCTTTCTGTTGCAAATGCAGGCTCTGTTGCACACTCTGTCCCAGATATAGGCTATGGCACTCCAGTTCAGACCAGTTATGGCTCTGTCCCTTTTGCTGGGGTCCAGTTTTCAACTGGTTCTAATGTTGCCTATGGTTCCCAGGGTAGGTTCAGCTCTGGTTCTACTGGTCAGCTCTACCCACAACAGTCCCAGAAAGCGAGCTTACTGTCCAGGGTGAACCCTGTTTTGAGTAACCCTGGTTCTCAGACTGCAAGGCTTGTGACCAGCTACACTTCTGCACATGGAAGCTCTGGACCTTCTCAGCATACTGGTATTCGCTCCCCCTCTGGTCCTGCTCAGATGAGCCTTGGTTCAGTTCGCATTGGTCCTATCCAGGGTGCAGCATCTGGGAGTAATTCTGGCTTGAGCATTTATGGCTCTAGACAAGGCACTTCTGCTTCTCTGCAAGATGCAAGTAGCTACAGTACCACTGATATGAGCTCCCATGAAGAATCTGGTTCTGATGACCTCAATGGTGACTATACTGGCAGTTCCAGCTTCCGGAGTGGTTGGACCCCACAAAGTACTCAGTCAAGGAAGTCCTTGCACCATGTGATCAGGTGAGGTGATGGGGAGTGTGTGTGAGTTCTGTCTTCTGAATATTAATGGAATTCCATCTTTTTCAGGGGACTGACAGCTTGAACCTGGTTTGCCAGATACTGATCATGTTAATGCTCAGTCTGCCATTACTTCAGTTTCTCATTGCTGAGCTTAAGATGTGGTCATCTTGGAAGTGGTTCCCTGTCTACCAAAATAAATGATTCTAACTTATGTTTGGTGTTCTTGTTTCTGTGCGAGTCTCAGTAAAATGGAAGCTGAATGGTTGTGGTTAGCAGGTACATCCCTTCATCTGTGAATAGGGGTTGTATTTCAATAGGAACAGCTCAGATTTCTACTGTAGCCCAGTATGCACCACATCCTACTTCTGATAGCTGATGAGACTCCAGGAAACGAACATCCATGGGGATGTTAGTCAAAGCTGTTTCTGCTCTATAGGTGCCTCATTTTCCAGGTCACCTGCAGGAAGTTAGCATGAGGTCTCCTTGTAGCTGAGCAGTAGGAAGAGATCACTAGTTAGAACATGATTACTATTTGCAGTGTTTTCAATTCCATGAACAGTTTTCCTGGAATTCATTTGGTCTTCAAGTCAGCTGAGACTTGACAATGAGGCATTCATGGCTTTGGTGACCATGCACTGCATGTCTTGCTTTGACCTTCTACGCCAAGCTTGATTGGGTTTTTTTTTTTTTTTTTTTTTTGAAGCAGTCTGGTTTTAATTTTTTGTGAAGTTTACCACAATTTAAGTATGAGTATTTCAGTGAGGGGCTTGTAAATAAACAACTGAAGTGTACTGTCAAAATTGTAGGGTTTCTTGTGACTTTAACAGTTGGTGATCAGATATGTCTATCCCCAGCTGACATCAGGCAGATCCTGAGTAGAATCAACCCATGTAAAGCTGCTGGACCAGACAACATACCTGGTCAAGTGCTCAGAGAATGTGCTTACCAGCTGGCAGACATTCTCACGGACATGTTCAACCTATGCCTGAGCACCATTGTCGTACCAGCATGCCTCAAGACCACCAAGATCATACCACTGCAGAAGTGTACTGTGTCCTACCTCAATAACTACCGCCCCATAGCACTCACACCCATCATTATAAAAAGCTTTGAGAGGCTGGTACTGAGGCACATGAAGGCACAACTCCCCACTTCACTAGACTCACTATAATTTGCCTACCGCCACAACCGACGACACTATCTCTGTTGCCCTCCGCCTGTCCCATCTGGAAAGGAAAGATACATATGCCAGAATTCTGTTCATAGATTTCAGCTCAGCATTTAACACAATCATTCCACAGAGACTGGTAGGGAAGCTGAGCCTGGTGGGCAAGAACACCTCCTTTGGTAACTGGATCTTGGACTTCCTGACCAACAGACTCCCAATCCGTCTGCACTGGAAACAACACCTGCAAAGTCACCAAACTGAGCACTGGCGCTCCCCAGGGATGTGTGCTCAGTCCACTTCTGTTCACTCTGCTGACACACGACTGTGCTGCCCAGCACAGTTAGAATCACATCAAGTTTGCAGACGACACCACGGTAGCAGGGCTCGTCGGCAACAACGATGAGTCTGTGTACAGAGCCCAAGGCCAACATCTGGTGGACTGGTTCCGAGAAAACTATCTCTAAATATCAGTAAAACCAAAGAGATGATTGTTAACTTCAGGAGGACTCCCACAACCCGCTCTCCATTGGAGATCAACAGCTCTGCTGTTGAGACAGTCAGCAACATTGAGTTCCTTGCAGTGCACATAGCGGAAGAACTCACCTGAACACTCAACACCACCTCCACCACAAAAAAAGCCCAGTAGTGTCTCCACTTCCTGTGGAGGCTGATAAAAGCCAGCCTGTCTCCTTCTATCCTCACCACTTTCTGTAGAGGAACTATAAAAAGCATCCTCTGCAGCTGCATCACTCTCTGGTTCAGGAACTGCAATGTCACCGAACGCAAGACCCTCCAGCGCCTGGTGAAGACTGCTGAGAGGATCATCGGTGCTCCTCTCCCATCCATTGAGAAACTCAACAGAAAACACTGCACCCATAGAGCCACAACCATTGCTGCTGTCCCAGACCACCCCTCCCATGTCCCGTTCTCCCTCTTACCATCTGGTAGAAGGTACTGGAGCATCCGGGCAAAAACCACCAGGCTCCGCAATAGCTTCATTCCTCAGTTGGTCAGGCTCCTCAGTGGCCTTAAACTCACCCATGCTTCCCCCATCCCCGGGAATTACCCTGCTGTCTAGGGTCCAACCACCTCCTCCCCTGACCATACCAATGAATGCACAGTCACTTTGTCTATGTTTATCTGGACATTAGTGCACCAATATTTATTCATTTATTATTTATTCATTGTATGTATTTGCACTGTTTTTCTTCTGCACCCCCAGAAAAATGAAATTTTGCTCTGACGTATAGCTGTGTACGGACAGGCTGGCAAATAAAAAACTTTCTCGACTCTTGACTCCCGAGGGAATGCGTGTTAATTTTTAATAAAAGAATCTCCAATTCCCTTCCAAGAAGCTGTATGAGCAGAAATTGGTCATGCGGTACAATCTAGCACTGTCCCTCCGCCATGTGGGGTGACTGAGGCTGTTAGCCATCAGGACATTTGAGTAATCGCCCCTGACAGCTGTCTGCCCCCTGCGACGTATGATCGGTCCCATCCATCTCACTCTCAGGCAGGCAATGCAGAGCTGTCTCCCGTGTAGAGTTTTGTTTTTGGAATTGTGTATGCGGAAAAACTAGAAGGTGAAGCTCCGCGTGTGGCTGAACACTTCAATCACCCTACTAAAGGGTGTAAAAGTCAACGTAGGTACAGAGCATGACAGATCACGGTACAATGCCCATTCGCTGAGCACAGCATGGGCCTTCTGAGGGCAGTGATTAAGTAACCGGAAGGCCATGCACTTTATAATCATTTTATTTTATGTCAGCTGATCTAATTCTTTTCCTGTATGATCTTGTCAGAAGCTCACGCCCTCGGTTTTCTTCATTGCTGGCCATGTGGCACAACTCAGAGCTGTTGCCACACTCTCAGACCAAATGATTGATCCTGGGATGAAGATTCTCTCTCAATGCGTCCGTGTGTGTTTTTAGTGGGTAAATTCTTGAGGAGTCTGACAAATTTAATTTTATAAGCTTCGCTGAACACTAGCCATCGCATGACCCTGCAATTGTCAGCCTTTCAGTCATAAATCCAGCTGTCTGGAACTACCTTCCCTGCCTCATCCACAGCTCAGTTTTGGGAGCAGGTTGGATGCTGTGCTCTCACGCTAATGTGACAATAAATAGGTAATTTTTGTGTGCACCGTGCAGCTGTTGTTCTACCACATCTGCATGGGGATTAAGCGCTCACACACAGAATACAGCTGAATTTCCAGCAGCAAGCCTCTGTGAAAAAAGGACATCATCTTTACTGCAAAAAACGCCCAGACCAAAATTTTGGAAATTTTTACTTCGGTGCCAAGTTGATTTTTTTGGTTTCTCTCTGATTTATTCACTTAAAACTGACATGCATTTCTCTGTTCTTCCCACCTTGTAGATTAATCTGCCCCCATTCCTGTCAAAAAGCGCTATGAAACGATACACCAGCAGTGCAGGAAGTGACCTTGCTTCACACTGACAAAACAGTTTTTTTCCACAGATTTTATTCATTCTCGCACACGCGAATCAACTCCGTCAGTTTGGTCTGATGTCCGGTTGTAAGGACAGCCTAACAGTAAAAGATCAGGATTCCGGTGTTTATGCTGCTAGGTTACAGCGTATAGCTGGAAAGGAGGAGATATGATGTGGCATGGGGTTATTCGAGGGCATAAACTTGGCATCATCCTCTTGCAAGGAATTCCTCCAGTTTTGCACCCATGCTGCTCAGGTGACTGAATTCATGAGGCTTTGTTGGGTTGTATGCCAGCCTGTTCAGACCGTTTTCAGTTGCCTTTTGATGACACCAAAGTCACACAGTGATCATCGTTGATCTTCAGCAAAACTTTGGCCCGTACATGGCATTTCGGGAATAGAGAGCAAAGTAGCAGAGATCAAATGAATTTTCAGATATGATTTCAGCGTGTCATCTTATAGTCGCTTTTCTCTTTTACAAAACTTGGCTTATTTCCTCAGCATCATTTATAAACATCCTTGCACCCACATCAAAATGGCAGTTTCGCAGATATTTTGCAGGGTGTGCAATTTAAAAACATTTATGTATGACAGTGGACTTCTTTAGAAACATAACCCCGCAAAGTTACATTTCACGATTCAAAGTTAAAATGATATTAATCCAGACTGATAACAAGCTGTTGATTTTGGTGCCTATATTTTCCAAAAATCTATCACTTGAAACTGTATGTTGCTACAGTGAGACTTTAGCTGTGAGGACTCCGGCAACCACGGGGACTTTTGGCTGCCCTGCTGGCCATTTTGTGTACTGCAAGGCCTTGTTGGGCTCCTGTTCGCTTCAAAGTTCAAAAGAGTTTATTTGTCACATACATGGTTGTATACCATGTAGTGAAATGTGCTCTGATCCAGCATAGACTGTGCATAAAAATGTACAATGAAAAATAGAACAAACAACCAAACACCAAGAAGAAAAGAAACAAACAGCAAATAGATAAAAAAGTAAAAATAAATAAATAAATAAATAAATAAATAAGTAAAACGGTAAAGAAACCTTAAGGTGCACTGGAAAGACAGTGACAGTGAGGAGAGTGGTCAGAGACTATTGAAGACCCTGGTCTGTGAGGATTGCGATAGCATGTCCGGGTTCAGAAGTCTTATGGCCTGTGGGTAGAAGCTCCTCCTGAGCCTCTCCGTTCTGGCCATAATGCTTCTGAAGTGTTTGCCTGATTTCAGCAAGATGAATAGATGGTTGCTGGGATGAGACAGATCACCGACGATCCTAGTCGCTCTGGTCCTGCATCTCCTGGCGTAGATGTCTTGTAGGGATGGCAGATCAGATCTGGTGCAGCGTTCCGCTGCCCGGATCACTCTCTGCAGTGCCTTGATGTCTCGAGCACAGCTGTTCCCAAACCAGGAGATGCCTTCTGTGCTCCTTGCCCTGCCTTCCCCACCTGATCACCATTATTACCCTGATTATTGCCTCTTGTGTTCCTCCAATAGCCTTTCTTGGCGGTTTATTGCTTTTAGTATTTAACTCCTGTATTTATACTTCTCCTTTGTCAGATTGCCTGTTTTTTTTTTTTTAATTTATTTTAAAAAATTAATAAATAAAAAAATAATGTGGTCTGTGATAGTGGTTTCTGTTTCTCCTGAATTGGATTGTTTCCTGATCAGATCTGTTATTTTTTTGACCCTGTTCCTTTTGAAATGTTTTTGGCCATCATTTTGGATTGTTTGGCCTCTGTTTTTCTGGTTTTTGGATCCTGTTTTTGTGGCAACCTTGTAAGCAGCAAGGTTGCTGGGGTCTGCTGAGGTGCCACGGCTGGCCTACCTAGCACAGGTATGCATCTGGAGGAGCCCGAAGGGCAAGAAAAATTCGGCTGTAAGAAATCTCCTGTGTCTCCTTGAATCTGCAGTTGGGTCCTGACCTGAGACCCTGACAGTTAGCGTCCAAACAGTAGATCTTATCTCCCCTAGAAGGTGGCAATCTCAAAAGTCCATGGCCAAGCTGTGGTCATACACTACCATGCTGCATGAAAACATATCTTTTATTTATGCAGGTTGCCCAAAATTCAGATGGCAAAATCTAATATCCAGCAGCCCATGGGCACTCAAAGCAATTTCACCTGCATTCAGAAAAAATGACTGCAAAATATGAATGCAGCTGCAGCCAGTTGTGAACTCAATCATTTCATTTATAATGCATTAGTAATTTTGGACTTGGCTGGGTGAGGGAGTGTTGCAAAAAAAAAAAATGACCTGCACAAAATTCTGTATGTATTTCATTTGTGAGATGTGTGGCACCTGCTTTGCAGAGTCTAAGTTGACATAAAAACTTAGCTGGGTTGGTTTTGATGTCCATGTGGAAGTGCCATCGCTTAAGGGGACACCTTGGAGACCTTGGATCTCAGTATAGATCCACGGTATCGTTAGCTTTCAAAAGCTAAGCGTCATTTAGGCCAAGTAGCTGCATGACTTTTGCTGAAGTTCATATTAATGGAGCTATAAAATGCACAGCCTTTGTGTATATACTGATGTTTCAGAAGGAGGTTTGGAAGAAAAGTATTGTATAACCCCTTTTCTTCTGCCACTGTCCATCCTCATCCCCTTTTGACAATTTTCCTTTTTTCTTGCCCTTCGGGCTCCTCCAGATGCATACCTGTGCTAGGTAGGCCAGCCGTGGCACCTCAGCAGACCCCAGCAACCTTGCTGCTTACAAATATTGCTCCCTCACCTTAGTCTGCATTCTCTTTCCATGCCACACCCACCAGTATCCCCAGCAGAGGCAGTCACTATGGCACAGTTACTGTTTGTGAGCTTTCTGCTGTTTCATCCCCACAAATATAGGAGAGATCAGTTGGTGTTAAGATAAGCAGCTCATTTCAGCGTTTGGTGAACCAGGGTAGTGAGATCCTGCAAGAAATATGGTTGAATGTTAATAGGGGTAACCATAGTAAACAGATTTAAGAAAGGAAGTTTGAATATAATGAGAAATGACTGTGAGAGCTTTTTTATGGCAAAGTGGAAAGCAAGCGCTGGGAATTAGTGCTCATTCTGGATCTCAGCGTGAGGCTGCACAATGGGATTGCTCATTTTGCCCGATTTGCCGCTCTGCCTGATTCTTCACGCTGTGGGTGCAGGAGTTGTGACACTTAATTTGAACAGTCTGGAGAACTGAGGGCAATTTTTCAGCGGAATTGCAAAGTCAAACTGCTTGATCCTCCGCCGCTCCGATGCCCCCGCCGACGGTTTACGCCCCAGCCAATCAGTCCGTCTTCCACCCATATGAGTCTCTTGGTAAGAAGCGGCTCCATTTAGTTTGACAAATCTGCCTTGAAAGTCGATAACTTTCCTGACAGATTCTATCAAGTAATCATAATACTTACTGTGTAGCATCCACACTACTTTTCCTTCCATTTATTAGCTTATTTCACTGTCCAAGGCAGTCTACACAGTTAGATTTGTACTCTGAGCAGTTTACACTGATTTACTCATGTTATTTTAGCTTAAGCACCTTGGTCAACGCTGCTTGCTGAAGCAGTTTAGTACCGGCCCAGTGCTGCAGCTTAGCTGATTCCTCTGCCTTATAGCTGTAGGTTCAACTTTCAAGCCTCTGTGTGGAGTGTGCATGACCTTACTTTAGCTGCCTGGGTTCTCTCTGGGTGTTCTGAATAGGCAGGTACCACATCACTGGTACCGCAACTAGTCCTGTGTTACTGAGAACCGAAGAGCTGATCATCACCACTTGGTCATTGATGTCCACTCAGTCAATCCAAGTCATTGAAGGATGAAAGGATGAGTGAAATATTTACACTGACACTTTCCTCCAAAAATACATTGATAATATTGGGTTTGTATGCTACAGTATATTACATACAGTAATTTGCCTATTTACTCAGCAAGGCAATTTTGACTGTGGTAGTTCAGAGTAAGTAGCTTGATTCAGGGTACTATGGTGGGAGTGATAACAGGACTTCTGACAGCAAGGCAGTGGCTTTAAATATACTGCCCGGCCAAAAGAAAAAAAGTCACGCACTCTAATATTTTGTTGGACCACCTTTAGCTTTGATTACGGCACACATTCACCGTGGCATCATTTTGAAAAGCTTATGTGATTTCACAACATTTATTTCCGTCCAAAGTTGTATTCATTTTTCACCAAGATCTCGTATTGATGATGGGAGAGTTGGACCGCTGCGTCTTCTCCAGCACATCTCAAAGATTGTCAAAGGGGTTAAGGTCTGGACTCTGTGGTGGCCAATCCATGTGTGAAAATGATGTCTCTCTCATGCTCCCTGAAGCACTCTTTCACAATTTGAGCCCCATGAATCCTGGCATTGTCATCTTGAAATGAAGAAAAATTCCATTTATGGAAAAACCTGCTCATTCAGTATATTCAGGTAGTCAGCTGAGCTCATTTTTTGGGCACATAACATTGCTGAACCTAGACCTAAGCAACTGAAGCAACCCCACACCATAATGCTAAGTTAAATCCAGGTGTTGAGTTTTTTTTTTTTTTTTTCCCGCCGGGCAGTGTACCTTGCTATCTGCCAGCCAAAACACTGGACAAGTACAATAGCGCCTATGTAACTAATAGAACACAAAATTGGATTTTTAGACAATAAACCATATGGAGAAGTCAAATCTTTACGCATTCCAGCTGACCAGGAATTGCACATGTTGCTCACATCATATGCTGTTCCGGGTATGTGCTCAGCCCAGGCCCTTACAGCCTCTTCTAAAAGTACTCATGGCCGTGTCTCCTACTTCAGCCCAAACTGACAGAAGCAAAAGCTCTCAGACAAAACTGAAAACATGGCTCCACAACACAGGCATTGAGCTGTGACTGAACCGGGGTCTTTGCTACTCCCAGTGTCTCCAGTGATCGCGGTCCTCGCAAGACTTTTGGACTGGTCATATCAATAATGCAACATCGCATGTGCTGAGGAGTCTGATGCCCAAATCTTCGTATTCATTCTGTTAAAGTAGTTACGGCGATTTGGTTCCTACCAACATCGAATGGTTTCGTTTCATCTGCTGTAACAAATTAAAGCATAAAGCAGAATGGGCCTGTAATGCTGCAGCAATGAAAGAGAGACACTTAAATCGGATGCTCTGTAGGTGTAGTAATGTGCAAAGAATTACTTTTCAAATTGTCAGAATGCAGAACTTCACCTCTAACCCATTGTAATTACACGGCTTGCTGAAAATAAGAGGTTAACCTCCCATTACGAGAGAACCAAAGTGCTTCACTTCATATATTATTTATGAGGTTGTAGGGGAAATATATTGTGGTTCATTGACCTTAATTATGTCCTCACATGGCTATCTGGTACAGCCATCAATATGTGTTCCTTGGGGCAATGAGTACAACTTTTAAAGACCATATTAAATGGTCAAATTCTAGGGACCTCTGGAGTATCACATTTGAACTGAGTTAAAGGAAGAAGTTGGTGTTTGTTGGAGCTAAATAATGAGAATCTTTAAGCGTATCTTTACACGTTCGTGCAAAATCTCGGGGTTTGCTGGCCTCTCCGTCGTTGTTCTTTCAGCCCAGCACCCAGGCATATTGACCGGCACTTCTCAGACAGCAGAGCAGACCGCTATGATCGCCCAGTTTACTTAAATATCACCCCAGAGGAACCATGTCATTGTAAGATACATAAGTCACCTTGCATAAGCATCTGCTAAGCTACTGTAAAAGTGCTGCAATGAAAATGAAAAATTAATATTGTGCTTCAGTGTCGGCCGCCAGATCTGTTTATGCAGAGCAGTTGTTTCAAGGAGTAGGAAAGATGCGTTTGAATGAAGGTTTGTTAATAAAATCAGACTAGAAAAATAACGTGCACATATTGTATGACGTAAACTCAGACGTACCAGATGGGATCATTGCGCTGTGACCATAAAACCACTTGAAAGTGGCTGCAATGACCATACAGCCTGTACCCTCTTTGTATGACCTACAGTGATGACATCACACCGTCCGTATTTAAGCTGTCCTTCGCGACCTTGCTGGATGGCCAGCGAAGCCCTCTGGCCTGCCTGTCAGCCGAGCTGGACACGTGACAAAGCCGCAATGGACGAATCCGCGTCGATGGAAAAGCACATGGATTTGCAAGGCACATTGATTCCCTCACAGCACTGTCCCAAGGCCACAGGGGATGGATGTTCCAGCATGTGAGGGAAAAAGCTGGCTTTTTGGCCTTGACGTGGCCTCATCCATGATTCATCAGCCTCGGCGGGGGCTTCCCCTACCTTGACTTGGCCAGTTTGTGGATAATGCAGCACAATTCCTTCATAGTCATATTTTGATCATAATTTTTCTGAGATAAAAAAACAAATACATAACACAAGACTTGATCAGGCTAACAAGATGTTATTATAACCCTTAAAACAGACAGAGGTCCATTCAAGTTTAATAGGCTTCAGAATGGTGCAGCCAAGACTTTTACACACATAAACACCCAAACTGCTTGTGTGAAGCGTAGCTTTGTAACAAGTGCACATATTCAATGTTTCAGGCCCTGTGGGACATAACTGGAGTAAACAAAGAATATTATTGTAATGGACATACTGTACTTTTCTGAGCCATTGTTCTGGTTTCACCTTGTAGTTTGGGAATCTACCGGTCCAGTTTGGAAGGATCGATGCATGAAAGCACTGAGGCTGTACAGAAATAAGGTTTTCCTTGTCATGCCAAAGTGAATTAGCTTTAGTATTAGCAGCATCATTGGTATTGACATCTCAATAGTTGGGCACAGCGAGAGGACAAAGGCATAGCAGACCAACTAAGAAACACAGCCAGAGAAATCATAGGAGTACTGAGGATACCTCAGATATCCATGCAGGGACATGACCCCCCCTCTGGTGTGACAGATGAACCCATTTTTCTCCCTAAGCAGGTCACGTGAATGCTCAATATTGGGCGCAGGGGGGTGGATTGCGCTCATTGCACAAGGCCACAGCAGTCCATGTCCATTGCTGTCTCAAGATGTCATATGCCACCGGCCTCATCGATCACCCTGTGGTTTAGTCGCATCAAATTTATTTTAGGGGCTGAAACCAGTGGCAGCGCAGGCTCACCAAGTTGTATTTTACATTTGCGGAAGTACTGTACCTAATTCTTCAGAGCTGTGGGTCCAAAACCTGTTCCAGCCCGGTGTGTGTGTGAGAGGTTTGCATGTTCTCTGAGTGTTTGTGAAGGTTCCTTCCAAGGGTTCTTGTTTCCACCCCCAGGGCAAAGATATGCCATTAAGGTAAACCTTAAGGTAAAATGTCCCTTTAATAGTGAACTGTCACCATTCAGATTGAACACTAAACCCCGGAGTCAGACTGACTGCATAACTGAAAGCCATCGATTCAACAAATAATTCCATTCACTCTGTCCAAGTTACACCCATTAGATCATTTTTGCACACAAATATCCAGACAGTTAGCAGGGATGGTAAAAAGTTGGAAGAAATATGTATTCATAGGAGCCATAGTCATTCTTTGACTGAGCAGTTTAGCTATTTTATTCTCACCGTATGGAGCAGTGGGCTCCACTGGAAGCAGATACTTCCTTCATGGTTCAGTGAACGCCCACATCACCAAAACTGCTCAGACAACAATGAGCTTGTAATTTAATTTTAATAATAACAGCACATCAGAAATGTACTCTGAGGCAGCTTGGGGAACAGAGCTTAAGGGCTATGGCTGGTAACCTTCATACGGCTCATCTAAGTTCAAGATATGTTTGCTTTAAATCCTTTAAGTAAGTTATTAATGCAGAGTAAACTTTGAGATGATGAAACCGGTAAAACTGGAATGCTTCTTTAGACAAAGGCCACATAAAGAAATGAAACATTAATAAACAGCCAGACACTGCATACTATTAAGCAATACATTTGTTCTGATAAACTTCCTGCCAACCACAAAGCTTTTTATCAACTGACACATTTGAGATTTTTTGATGGTGGACCATGTTTAAATATTGGCCTTGTCTGCTCTACGCTGCTAAGACGTTGCCAGGCTTCCAGTTATTAAATATTTTGGTGAACGTGCAGAAAAAGCACAAATGTTACTACCAGGATGTGGGTGTGAGACTGGAAATGCTGTCTTCTAAACCAAGTCCCAACTGGGGGACACGTGAGAGATGTAGATTTAAAAAAGCATGAAATCCTCCCCTCCTTCTGAGCAGCAGTCAAAAAAGTTTCAAATTCTTTAAACTGTTTCTGAAAATCCCAGCTGTGCTAAAATGTTAATAAGAAATTTCAAGCCAGAGATGCTGATGTGAATTTAAGTGACACCTTTGACTCTCACCTCATCTGTTTTAGGGGTAACTGAGGGTTGGATAACCGATGATGCAAACAAAACGTCGCTCCCTAAAAAATGTGAAAATGTGGATTGATAAAGGTAGTGAGTCTGTTTATCACCAAAACATAAACATGTTTGACTGAGTAACCCCTGCCTAACACCAAATATTATGGAAAGTTTTCCAGACTTGGAGATCAATCAGCCGGATTACCTAGAAAATACCAGGATTGGGAGTCAGTTAAAGCTTTATGCTCCACAAGCAGTTTGAGAAGGACTGTGCACAATATGTGGAAAAGTGTGTTGTTCTTTCAGCATTTATATACACTGCTTGGCCAAAAAAACACTCACACGCTCTAATATTTTGTTGGACTGCCTTTAGCTTTCATTACGGCACGCATTCGCCGTGGCACCATTTCGATAAGCTTATGCGATGTCACAAAATTTGTTTCCGTCCAGAGTTGCATTCATTTTTCGCCAAGATCTTGTATCGATGATAGGAGACTCGGACTGCTGCATAAAGTCTTCTCCAGCACATCCCGAAGATTCTCAATGGAGTTTGGTGGTGGCCAATCCATGTGTGAAAATGATGTCTCTCTCATGCTCCCTGAAGCACTCTTTCAAAATTTGAGCCCCATGACTCCTGGCTTGTCATCTTGGAAGAAAAAAATCCATTGATGGAAAAACCTGCCCATTCAGTATATTCAGGTAGCCAACTGAGCTCATTTTTTGGGCACATAACATTGCTGAACCTAGACCTGACCAACTGAAACAACCCCACATCATAACACTTAGTTAAATCCAGGTGTTTAGTTTTTTTGGCCGGGTTGTGTCGTAATCCTTCCAGAACTGGGCTGATGTTGGTGTGTGAATGAAAAAAAAAAAACTTTGGTACTGGTGCCACTTCAGCCTTGAAGAACCTGAGCTTTTGTGTTCCTTATTTTCCACACAATTTTTCTTCACCGCAAAACTGTGAAAAACTGTCAGAGTTGGCCAAGGAGTAATGATCATTGCTGATAAAAATGGGTTTGGGTGGTCAAATCCTAACTGCATGAAAGAAAATAAAGGGCAACACTCACAAATGTAGTCGGAGAAATAATTTAACTTGCATCTATTTTTTCCCTATGTTTGAAAGGTGTGAACATGGTGTCAGCGTTTAGTTTATTTAATACTAGTAAAACCCTTTCGGCATCCGTCCATCCATCCATCCATCCATCCATTATCACTAGCCATTTTCTGCTGCTATGGATCAGAGAATATCCCGGAATCACTGGATCCTAAGCTATCCTTTCAATATTTGAACTATTTTTTCCAGTGTTTGTTAAACTTTTCATACAGAGCAGTCAACATTAATTTAATATGAATGACTTGAGCTTACTACAATCAGACACATAAAGTAAATACGTATTCTTTATTCTTCATCTAAATCATATGCGACCGGGCATCCAGATGGGCCTTAAATTAAGCATGACTAGAAAACATCTAAACTGGCTAACAGCGGTATCCTTCCCATTATTTTATAATGAATTTGAGTAAATTTACATTTAAATTTTTATATTTTATTTAAGATACTTTCTTATAATGTGATTCTAGTCTTTATCCACATTTTGTCTGTGCTGATACCTTCCCTTTCAGCCAATACATTGTCATATGTATACTGTTGTAGCTTCAGGCAATTTCCTTCACGATCGGTGACATTTTCATTTATTCAGTTGTTTTCTTTCACAACCATTATAACAAAATGTGTTTTTTAAAGAACCACCCCATGTTCAATGGATCTTGCACCGACTTCCACAATGTGCAGCTGAAGATGTTAAACAACTCTCTTCCACCCATCTGTCCCGAATTGGTGGTTAAAACTCCAAGCTGAAAGTCTCTGCATCTACAGAGGGATGGAGGATAGAAGCCCAAGGGTGAGGAGCAGTGCCACAGGGGCCCCTCAGGGGACCTCCCACTCCTCCGCCCTCAAGCGTGCCTGGAACAGCTGCAGCAGACATGTGGCACGCGTCTCAAATGACCACCGGGAGTTGGATGGGGGGGGCAGCGGATGCGATGCTTCGCTTCGCTGCGCTGCGCTCCCTTCCCGAATCCCCTGCGGCAAACGCCGGCATCAGGAGAAACCTCAAAGCAGCATGCAGATCCACTGGGAATTCCTCCTCAAGTGTGAAGCGCGAAGAACCGTAATCGTTGTCTGAAAGGGTTTTCTAACACCTTAGTATCCAATAAAAAGCCTGCCAGAGATCAAAAAGGTCAACCAGGTGGGGGGAGGCACAGTTTAGGTCAGTGCTTCTTTAGGGGTTAAGGAGTTCAAAGAGAAATCCATCTAACTCTCGGACCCAAGAAGCGACAGCCATGTTTAGTCTGATCTCTGCTCCTCCGGTCGTTCAAAACTGAGCCTCGGCAGAGAGGGGCCACTGTTGTTGGAACCCCTGTCAAACACTGAGACCTCCAGGGCACCAGGCTGACCGAGTTGCCCAAGCTCAATAAGTCACAACCCAATGGATGATTTGTCACAGGGCACTCAGACGGACTCTCATTTGCTCGCGACCCGATCAGGCAGCGGAGCGCTAAAAGCGAACTCCCACCGAGCCGACGGTTTCCCCTGGGGCCTGAAAGCAAGAAACACTCTAGCGATCGGCTCGGATCACAGAGAAGCCATAAGGCACCTGCATTCTAGCACATTCCAGCAAGCAATGGAGGACACACGCCAACAACACCCCTGTCAGGGATCACAAATCATCATTGTCTTTGACGTTGGTTTGCCGTACGTCACTTTGGAGAGAAGCGCGTGCTAAGCTGAAACCTGCTAATGGATTGTATGTATAAATAAATGCCTCGCAAGTTAAATGAAAAACACCCAAATAGTCATTTGTTTCCTAATATCTGACAGCTTTCGTCAGCTGTGTTCCGATTTGCATCCACGGGAGTTTTGCTTCCTGCTCCTGTTTGCGGCGGCCTGCGTTCCCCGGCACTTTGGGGAGAGTTAAGGGTCCCTCCTTCTCCCGGCTCGCTTCTGCCAGGGGTGTTTCATTAAATTCGCTCCGATGGCTGCGACTCCCAGCTGGGCTGTGCTGCTGAGCCAGTCGGCACACGAAGCCTTGACAGGTTTGCTCAAGCTTAGCCCCCCACACTCGGGGGGTTCTGGGGAGACAGTGAGTACAATTTTTGGTAAAGCAAATCTGTCTGCCACTGTACAAACAGTGTTTCTATCTAAACTAATAAGTACACGAGTGTTGTTCTTCTTCACGCTGTATTAAGTTTTCTGGCCAATTCTGTGCTATTAATTCCTGTACTTTTAATGGCAATGAATCGAATGTTGTTATTCCACCGTGAAAAGTTTGTGTAATGAAGCCTTAACAGTGAGAGCAGTCAAAAGTCAATCCGTCCCTTGTATTAAATTGATAGCCAGTCGGGCTAAAGTAGAAGATAAAGAAGAACAGGTGGAGGAGTGACCAGGGTTGTTGCTTTGCAGTTTGGAGGTCCTGGCTTTGAATCCTGATGTTATGACCTTGATCAAGCTGCTTACCTCAAATTGAAATAGCACAAATAATATCCATCCACCCATCCACCCATCCATCCATCTATGCATCCATCCGTTTGTCATCATGAACTGCTTTCTGGTCAGGGTAGCAGTGGTGCAGAGTCCACCTCAGAATCACCAGGCGCCAGCCTATGAAACTACACCCTGGGGGGGATCCCAGACTATCATAGGCAGTACAACCCCGTCCGTATGAATGAGTAAATCAGTGTAAACTTGATTTTCTAGTATAGCAAATTACCTGGGGCAAAGGTTAATAAAGGTTACAAAATAAGCTGAATGGAAAAAGGACTTCAGGTTTCCTTTTGCAAAGTCCATTTTCATTTTGACGCCACGGCAAAATCAGCTCACGTTCGTGCCAAAACGCGGCGTTAATATTTATGGCTTTTTATCTGATGCCTGTTAAATTTTTTTCCAGCCGACAAAGGGAGCAGACATGCTTTCCTCAGTAGTAACAGTATTTCATTTGAAATATCTACACATCTACAGCTTCTCAGTTGCCTTCAGCACCCGGCTGATGGGTGAATTGAATCCTGCCAGAACAATCTGGCTCCTGCACTATAACTGTCCTCATGCACCGTTCTGATTTAGCTGTCCAGGTGTTTATGTAGTTTACGGGTTTCGCAGAGATGACACGACAGACAGGAATTATTCCCTGGAACGCCTAATCTGAAATAACTCACCCACGTTCCTCCGTAAGTGCCCCCCCCCAGGTGTCATTTTTCCTCTGCGGTGTGGAACCGTTCTGTTCCAGGAAGCATTGATTTGAACGTCCTTAGATGATAGAAGCAAACACACAGCAAGCGGCAGGGACTCACTAGCGGATTTGTGGTTAAAACCAGGAGCGGTGGGTACAGCATGGCCCCCTGTGTTGTGATTCTACCCCCTTAAGGGATGTCCAGTTGAGTTAAGTCATCGGCAGCGGGGGATTTGGTCTCCGCACAGGAGGGCTCGAGAAACACTCTGGGCGCTGGGGTCTTGGAAGGAGGCCTCTGGAAAGTTGAAAAATGCTCTCTGGTTGCGAGAACAGCTGTGGTGTCAACCGACTGAGAGGCAGAGGGGACAAGATTGAAAGAAGCACTCGAATGACATCTGTCTCCGCCAAGCCGCGGCGCCCCCCGCTGTACCTGGGAGGGATAATGAATGTACCTGCACATCACTGCTGACGGTGGTGCGAATGGTGAAGTTGTACACGGCAGGCGACCTGTCCGTCAGACAAAGGTGGGACAGCTTTTACAAATGATCCCTGTTTTCTCCAGGTGCAGCACTTCCTGATGGTGCAAAGCTCTTCAGGTTACCTGAAAAAAAAAAAAAACTATTTGCATTCACAGCGCTTTACATTTCTGCAGCTGACTGACGCTTTTGGACAAAGCGCCGTAAAACTTGCGGGGTTTGGGTAGAAACCCGTGATCATCAGTGAACCGTTTGTTCCATAAATCCGTTTTCTGGTTATGTGGAATTGGGGGAAAACGGTAATGAAGATGGAGCTGTGCTGCACGGCGTAAATTCGGCTAAATGCAGCTTTGCATTTTTTGCCCCAGTCATCCTTGCTGGAGTCATTTCCAATCCTACTGCCAGCTTAATAAGAGGCATGCGTATTAGAGTAATGATAACTATAAAGCACCTGTACATTTGCAGCACGTTTGCTTTTATCAGAAGCTTGTTGGTTTGATACCCCAGTTTTCCTTCAGCTCACATTCAAGCAGCAGCCTGTAGATGTCACCTACACCTGCCGAAATACATTCTTAAAAGTAACGGATGCTGAAGGAAAAACACACAGAGCTGTCAGAAGATCTGGCGAAACGAGTCTTAGAAGAATGGCCTTTGAGCCGGGAGGGGTTCAGCAGCTCTGAGGGGACAAAGGCAGCTGGACATCTTGTCAGTGGCAACACCAAGCTGAGGTAGATGGAGAGGCGAAGAGTTAAAGCTGAATGAGAAAAGTACGCAGATCCTGAGCTGTTATGCTACATGCGTGTTTTGACATCGGATCACGTGGGCCAGAACACTGCTAGTACTATCAGTTGCTTCTCATTTTTACCCATCAACCCATTTATAACAACTGGCATTTTGCACAGTTTCGGTTATGCATGCATAAATACTTTATTTAAAGGTGCGGCTGAAGGTTTTGTTTTAATCTGTTTGCGAGCCTTTAATTCATCGAGGTTCTTCAAAGCCCTTGAGCGGGAC
This sequence comes from Heterotis niloticus, assembly GCA_018136845.1. Classification (NCBI taxonomy): domain Eukaryota; kingdom Metazoa; phylum Chordata; class Actinopteri; order Osteoglossiformes; family Osteoglossidae; genus Heterotis; species Heterotis niloticus. The sequence continues at coordinate 5,312,706 of CM030906.1, forward strand.
CCTGAAGCACAAACAGCCTGGCGGCAAAGCCCATGCATGCCGAGTCACGCCAGCATAACCAATACGGCCGGCATGTTAAATGGCAACGTGTTTAATTAGAGCCCTGCTCATACACGCCATCCATATTTTATGTTCAGGCCACAGCACGGCGATACATGAGAGGCCGATAATGGTCTCTCCATTGAGTTGTAGTTCTCCCAGAGGCCTGGCTTCGTGACAGCTGCCTCCAGCTCCGAGGGGCACCCTCACGCCCACTTCTGTTCCAAAGCTACGCTATTCTGAGATGTTCCGTAAAACTATAATTCAAAAGTGTATGCTCATGTGGATATCCAAGCTATATGGGAGTTGTAATTTTGATATGAATAAGATATATTTATCAATCTTGTGGATATTTTTGTTTTTCAGGAATTACTGCCAGACAAAAGGCAGATGATGAGGTCTAGGATTCGTCTGAAAAATGTAAATGGTTTTAGTTGATTTAGTGATGTTTCCTCTGATCAAGCTAGAATTTGCTGGAAATCATATTTTGGGGCAGAAAAGTGGGATGAGGGGTCATGAACCAGCCTGCACATTTCCTCCATTTCTCCAACATTCATCTCAGATGCCTGAGGTACGAAACTTCTGGAAGGTGCATCTATTGCTCCAAGGTCCAAATAAGGGATGAACTTTGCTGTGTTGAGCAACAGAGACCTGAAAAGTTATTTTGTAAAAATTGTAAACATTTTTGGGAACAGACTCAGTGTCTGTTTTATTAGGTACACACGCCTGTTTGCATACGCAGCTAGTTCTGCACAGTGGTACACCACGTGGTTGTGATTCTGACCAGGATGCAGGTGTTAGTAATAATGGATGGATGGATGGATGGATGGATGGATATTCTACTCATTCAGCTCATTCTGTTGGAGAAACCTAACAATGCTGATGGAGCCACGTATCTGTGGACCATCTAACATCTGAAAAGAGAGATGGTTATGCATTTGCTGCATTGTTGCTACTCAGCAAGTGGTTTGTCTGCAGTGACGTAAACGCACTTTAAAACGTGCACCTAGTCGAGCAGCTGTGGAAAACCAGCACTCCCGGACATAAACACTGCAATGACTCCATGCAGATTCCACCAGCTTATTTATCTTGTGCCACATTTTTTAAGCTCGCAGGACGATATTTGTTTGAAGCGTCTGTAAAAATTCTGATATCTTTGTTTAGTTGGTGTAAACACGCCAGCAGCTGCAGTTTTGGGAAGAGCTGCTGCTATCAAGAAATGCAACAGCAGAACCATTTTTTAAATAAATTCTCAAACAAAAAAAAAAGTGTTTATCACAAAACATAATCATAATAAATCTGTGAATCCTGCTGATAAAATTATTAAACTGATGATGAAGGCGAAGGGGGGAGTCAAGCCCAGGAGATCTTTGTCACATTGATGGGGAGTTTGACCTTCCGCTGAAAATTTTCCATCCACATTTAAACCTATCCCATCCAGGCTGAGACTTCCTTTGTCCTATTTTCCACGATAGGGTCCACACCACCACAACCCTGACCAAGATAGAGCGGTTAAGGTTTAAGGTTGGTTGGACTGATCGATCTAAACTCATTTTGCAAAATGGCGTGTGAAATTGCAGGCACATCTGCTCTGTGGTTCTTCATTTAGTTCTTCTAAACAAAAATAACAACAGAGCCATTGCATTTACTCTTCTCGCTGGGAAGTCCGGGGAGCATCATTGCAGAGAGAATGAACCGTAAGATAATTAAACATACGTATATATATTTAACCAACACTGTGCTCATTCAAATTGCACTTTACAGAAGATTGTACACCAACTGGATTGATAGCATCGGGAAAAGAATATTTCTGAAAGCAAAATATAAAAGTGCACTGCGTTCGGTGAGACTATGGTCATGAGTTTTTGTTTATGCATGGAGGGAGTTCCTAATACTTTTTCGCTTACAGAGGAATAAACTGTGCAAAAATGCTTGCTGATGAAGCAGTAAATATTGTAAAATCTCCAGGGTATGGTCCCAGGGGGGCTTACCATCATCCACACTTCGGATGTCTATTTGCTACTTATTTTATCCAACATGTTTGTAAACCAGACCCTCCAATTCATGAGCTAAAAGCAAGTGAGATGTTCACTACATTTTAGCAGAATCTCGGGGGGTGTTTATCGCTACTCCCCCCATCCGGGAATAAGTGAGGACAACCACCCTCCCCCCGAAATGCAAACACAGTGTGGGAAGGTTGTGGAGGTGTGCAGGCTGGTGTAGTGGCAGAGGTTGGAACCTCTGTCTTCCATCTGAAGGGTGTGGAGTCACATTTCTGTTCCTGCTGTAGGTTTTTACTGTAATGGCTTATTGTCTTCTGTTATTTATTTCTTTGTTTTTTTGTTTGTCCACCTCTCTTATCCTAGCAACCCTGACCAAAGCACTTACCTAAAACTGATGCAGTAAAAACCACCTGCCAACATGAATGGATAAATCGATGGAAACGACTGGAGGAAGTCAGCCCTTTTGGGAAAAAGGCATCTCCTAAATGGAGTGTGAACGTAACTACGGGTCAGCACTGACAAAGGTTTGGGCTAAATAATGGTACCGTAGTGCAAAAATAATTGGTAGTGGAGTCACTAAAGGTCAAGACCTGGTCATTAAGCTGTCATTTGAAAGGCTTAATAGATTTTAATAGGAACCAACCTCTAAAAAATCTTTGATAAATACACAGAACTGCAAGCTGTGTGAAGGAATTTGACTAAGAAAAGCATCCGCTGCTTCATTAAAATTAAAAATAGCAGAGGTGTGACTTTGCACACGCGCGTGCGAACGAATTTGAGGAAAGAAGCCTCAGTTCACAAATGGGCATAAATGTTGGGTAACAGTTTCAGGTTAACTGCACTCATACAGCGCCAGCCACACCTCTTGGTGGACTATTTTTCTTTCATTTTGTACAGCAATGACCACCATCCGCACCACCTCCTATTGTGCTCTTTTGCTACAGTACCCCTTTACTGAGCCCTTTGAATAACTTTTCATCATGATTCACCCCATTTTAGAAGAATGTTAAAAAAACAAAGCATTTTTTTAAATTCTCTTTTTTTCATCCATGCATTTTTTTCTGAGTTCATTTGCTAATAAAGGCCTAGCTAGTATATTTTGCATTATGTTGTACATGGCCTGTTTTCAAACTCCATGTATGCAAAATTCTATATTATTGACCTTTTATAGCACCGTTTCCTTTCTGAAGAACACATCTTGAGCTCCGACAAAGGCATTACTGTATTGTTTTAAGGTCTGGTCAGGAAACGGGTCTCCGTGTCCTCTCAGCTCTTCTGCAGCCCTTCCCAGAGAGCTTTGCTTTCACTCCACAGGTGTTGCCTTGCTGTACTCAAACTTTTGATTGGTAACGTATGGTTAACACGACAGTGAAGAAGGATTCAGCCACCCTTTCCCTGACAGGTCATCCATCCAGGTGACACATCTTCACTCCCAGGCCAATGCGTGATGCTTAGCCCCAAGGATGGCACTGTTTTGCTGAGATGGGCTGACATCTGGCCAGCACTTTGCCCCCCTCATTCGGCACCATAATTGCAGACAGGGGGGTGGATCTGGGCTCCTGGAGCCGGCTGCACATTCCCAGTTGCCGGGCATGATGTGATTATGGCCTGTGTATATAAAGCGGCCGTCCCGCACTGAACAGAACACTGTTTCTTCCAGTCAGGCGGGTAGGCAGGTAATGATGTTTTCCCAGCCTCCTTGGGCACAAATGCAATAGTGGCTCAGAGCACAAGTTTCCATTTATGGAGAACTCTCAAGGTCGCCGCTCGACTTGTGCTACCGTAGGTGAGCTGGAGCGCCGTAAAAGGATCACAGGCATCAGCACGGTGTGATATGCTATCTTCTGCGGTCATCATTCACATGCAAGACAAACATCTTAAGAGTCACAGGACATAAACGCAGTCGATAAATTCGCCGAATCCGAAAGCACGATGATGATAGCGTGACTTCTGCCTCAACAGCTTGAAATTCATCAAAGGAAACCGAAAGAGAAGCAGATGTTTTGCACTTGTGAGGATGCATCGCAGTCTCACATATGCTAATTTAAATGTTAAAACACGACGTCTCTGTTGGTGTCAGTTTCTCTTCATCTGTTTTACATAAATTCATAATTTTTTTTTTATTTTTTCTGGTTGTTTCTCACTGACAAGAAAAGACAGTTTGGCAGAGGAGGTTTAGCTTTTTCTCTTCAGGCCACCAACCATAAGCAGTGAAGAACATCACTCACTGCTGGACCAATCTGGCTAGAGCTGTGGGCAGAGTGAAATCTGGTCTTCCTCTTGGAAAAAGTCAGAGTCAGCGTATGGTTCAGGGCTCATGAGTCAAACGGGGATGTCGATGTTCTGAAGCAGAAACACACGGGAGATGGACAGCTGGGATGGTTCTGTTTCTCACAAGGCTGCACTACTGTCTCCCCTGTTAATGTGAAGTATGAAAATGATCCGTTTGCCGAGAACATTTATTACTTTGTGATCTCTGTAACTGAGGTCTGCAGCTCCATCTGCAACTGTGTGTGACACTGAAATCTTCAGTTGGATGAAACACTGCACACACATAGATTTCAACTTATTCTGGGAAACACAACACGGGCAGCAAGTGGGGTAGCGGTCAAGTTGCTGAACTTTACAGTGACCAGCAAACTACTAGTTCTGATTCCAAAGCAGTGGTTCTTCAAGGTTTCAAGGTTTATTTGACATGGGTGCACTAACAGCAGCATAGCAGTGTTGTGACTATGAAAAGTGTTGCTTCAAGACATCCTCAGCAAATAAATATATAAATAAGATATAAGAAAATTAAATAACAAATAATAAAATTAAGAAAAATAAATAAGGAAAATAAATAAATAAGGAATAAGATGTAAAACTATACATAGAAGTTAAAAGTTAGTAAACAAGAATAGCAAAAAACAAGAAGTAGCAAACAAGAAACGAACAACAACAACAGCCAAACCAACAAACACACAAACCGATAAGGGCATACAAGGCATAGAGACAGACTCTGATTCTTGAACCTCCATTCAGGTGAAATGGTTGACTGAAAAAGCTAAACCTACCTGGTTTATAAAGGGTTTTGGATGGGCGATTTGCAGCTAAAGCAGGGGGTTCATGGAAAAATGGACAGATATAATTGCTTTTTGGAATGAATGTGAAACTGCTGTGATGTGGCTTTGTAGAAAGTCTTAGGGAGCCTCGATGTCCAGCTGCCTGGTGCTGGATGCCACAGTCCAGACATTCTATGACCCCACAGGTCACAGCCGTCTTTTCTCAGAGAGTTTGATGCAGAACCATCACTGGGCTCAGTAACCTCCTCCTTTTACACAGTCACACCCTTATAGTACATTTGCTTCTCTGCACCCTGAAGTCAATTTGTCCCAAGACCATACGATCAGCTAAAATGCAACAGAAGACATTTACACAATTTTCGGCTCAGAAATTAAACTGCTGCCTTATTGCTGTTTCAGTCCCGGCGGGAATGCCACAACAAAGCAAAGCAATGATTTACAGCTGCTCAACAAAAATAAGTCCCGACTTTGTCGTTTAATATCTCATACACAATTCCGACGATTATTATGAGCGAGAAAAGTGGAGGATCCTTTTGCAGATGTAATAAATTTGAATAAATTTTCACTTGCGTCAGTATAACTTTTTTTTTTTTTTACAGCTATAATGTTGTTCCGTGCGAACTTGGTTCACCGAAAGCGCTGCTGAAGCCGTGCTGTTCTGTTAGTGTCAGAACAGGGTAACGTTCATGTACAAAATAGCTGCATGAGTTCAGATAATTGAGAAAATGTGAGAACCCCAGGGAATGCAATTGTTATTTAAAAAAAATTGCTGACATATGTTGGCAGTTCATGCTCCCAACTTGCAAATTAAAACATTATTCAGTGTGACCGGTACAGACGCGTCGCATTCTCTGGGCTGTTATAAATAGTCGGGCTTCGTGCTGCCCTGTCGATCCCCTTAACAGCAAAACTGCTTCATCTAATGCAGGCCTTGGGGGGGTGCAGAAACAAGTCCATTACTTACATTTGTTCTCTCCAAACAGGCTTCCATTTCACCATCACACAGAAAAATAATTATGCCGCAGTCAGTAGTCATCGCTGTCACGATCAGCCGAGAACATGAAGAAGGACACTTCACAAACACCCTCGAGGCCGTGGTTTCCCTGTGCATTTTTTCCATAATAATTGGTATTTGTGCCACATACATTTTGAAGAAAAGTGTAATGCTTGATCCACTTTGAGGACACGGCTGCTGATTTGAACCATATCGACACCTGGTGCCCATGGTTGTTGAGTCCAAAGTAATTTTGTCATCCATGCAGCAAAGAACGTCCCATGTTTGGGTTTGTTCACGCTTCGTATTTCATTGCTTTAAACTGCATTGTTTCTTTGAGGGTCTTGTGAATTAGTAGAGGTAGCTATCAAACATGACGGAGAAAGATGCAGAGGACAGGAAGAAGTGGAAACAATTGATCCGCTGTGGCGACCCCTAAGGGGAGCAGCCGAAAGAAGAAGAAGAAGAAGAAGAAGAAGAAGAAGCTATGAAACAATGATAATATTTGTACAGGCTTTTGTGTATCAGTCATAGGTGCACAGCTTCCTTGCCTCCACATTTAAATGCCAGGGAAGGGGAGCAGCCGGCAGTATATGCTTTAATCCCCCCCCCTTCTCTGTATTTGTGTTTTTTTGTTTTCTTCACCTCAGCTGTCTGTTGACATCCTCTATAGTTAAATGCTGCTTTTTGTCACTGTCTGGAAGGTTGTTCAGTGTTCAACATTTTGAGAAAAATAAACTGAAGTGAGTTGAAACAGGGCCGACAGGAAGTGTAGTAGTTGGAGTCACCTTAAAATCTGATGGCTCAGAACCAAATCTCTCCTCCTGCTGTGCTACTCTGCGCCGAAGTATGCACACTGTTGCATAAATAAGCAAACAAGAATAAATTAGCAGCTTAGTTTTCATGCCTAACATTTTAAACAATTTTAGACTAAATATTAGATATTTAAATAATGATAGCATGCAAGTGGGGTCGCAGAATAACTAATGTAGGTTTTACAGCAGACGCTTTCCCAGCTGCATGTATGCAGTGACAAAATGTCTTTATAAATGATAAAAGCAGAGAAATCAGCTAAGATCCTATACAGTAAAACTCATACCTGGGATGGTGGAACACTTGCTTTCACCACAGCTGAACATATTAATACAGCAAGAGCATCTGAAAGGTTTTGATTCAATATGATGGGGTTCTTTAGTAGGTCCACTTATTGGTTCATTGATTTATCGATCAGAAACGGAAAGGTTTGAAAAACTTGGGATAAGTGAAGAGGCATTTTACTCCGAATAATCAGTGGGTTGGACTGCCACAACACAGGGGTCGGTCTTTCAGAATCCCCAAAGCATTGCGATAATCACGGCTTTGTCGACTCTACTCAGCTGCCCAAGACCCCCTGAGGTAAAAGCAACATAACAAACATCAGGTGCAGAAGGATATTGAGTCTGAATAGTCCACAACACAGGGAATAAAGACAAACAAAACAGGACTGGATTAATATGAACCTATATGAGTGCACAATCTCATTCTGTGGAGCTGAGCTCCTGTATCTGGCGCCCATCACATTCTCCACCCAGCCCATGTGACCTCAAACACTGCTTGTCGAACCCAACGTGCAGTGCTTCACGAAACCGTGTTTCAATTACACACGAGGCTGCTCAATGGGACTGGCATTTCACAGCATCAGCCAGCACGAAATCCCTTTTAAACCCCAGGAGAGCTCCTCAAAACATGGTCCAGAGAGAAGAAAAATAGGATGATGACAAATGACAGGAGTGGACTGTAAAAGTGGAAATAGGGTTTCATGGTTGTTACACGAGCACACTATTCCTTTATTAACCTTATCACCAGTATAATAATAATAATAATAATGATAATAATAATGATAATAATAATAATAATAATAATAATAATAATAGTGAATCATTTTTACTAAATTAATACATTAATGTTCAAACATATGGACAGAGTGCCAATATTTAAAAATTGTGGAAATGACATATTTTGTAATTATGCACAGTGTGGAAATTACTCTTAAATATGTTCAAATGGCCATCACCAGGACCATAATAGAAATTCTATTAAAAGAATAACAGTAACATAATTATATAATATTGTATTACTGGGTAGTTCAATTTAAATTAAATAGCTTCTCATAAGTTCATTACACAGAAGTAGAAAGGAAATCCTGGATTCCGTTATCCATTTATTAAAAATAGACAAGATACATAACTTCAGTACACTTTTTACATTTTTTATGTAGTAATATATTATTACTATAATTACAAAGGCTAAAGTAACACAGGTGCTTAAACAAACTTAACATTGTGCTTGCATATCAAGTCAAAAAACTAAAAATATGAATCACATTCAAGGACACTTTTTAGACCAAAACATTAAAAAGGTTTAAATATTAATGAACATTAACGGCAGTTTCTGATTGTTGTCAGTTTCAAAAATAAAAGGTTGTATGATTGTTCCTCCAAATATTTGTAATTTTTTTTTTTTTTTTTCATTTTAACAGCAGTTTTATGTACAGTACGAAGAAACATTCTGAACAGATAAGCTTTGGCCACGGGGGAGAAATGACAAAAGGATCCCAGAACAAGAAGATCTGGAGATGAATCCAGAAGTGTGACTGACACATACCGTGCGGGTGTGTGAGATGTTCCTGAAAGCAAACACCTGGACTCAGGTCCGTGTTCCGTTCACCCACAGATCCTGTGGATCCCATCCATCCATGGAGCTGTCCCTCAGGTGGTCTCCTTCTCCTCCATCCAGATGCTGGTCGTCATCCAGTTGGTGTTTCTCCACAGTCTCCAGTTGGTGGTCCTTCCAGAGGAGGCTCAAGTGGTGGTCCAGGTTGTGCTGCAACTGGTGGTCTTCCAAGGTGTGCAACTGGTGGTCCTCTGTGTTACGCTCCAGTTGGTAGTCCCCCAATGTTTTCAACCGGTGGCCCTCCTGGTGGTGATCCTCAAATTTCTCGAGGCAGTAGTCCAGGTGGTGGCCCTCCAGGGATCTCCAGGTGGCCTGAACTAATACCCCCCCACGATGACTGCCTCCACCTCTTTGGAGGGTCTTCTGTCCGTCACCAGAAAGTTGATCATGCCTTCCGACTTAATTAACAGGTTACATCCGAGGAAGAAAATGCCGAAGACGACAGTGAGGGAAAGGACACACATGACGGCGATCTGGACCACCCTCATGATGAAGAGGCTCCTCTCATCTCCAAAGCCGCTGTCAGTCACCACGGATGACAGGTTACAGCATCTCAGCATGCCATCATCCGTCCTGTTGGAGAAGATCCCGGAGTCCGTGGGCTCGAACCCTGTGGAATTCATCTCCCCTCACCTTCAGCAGGGCCAGACACAGAAACTGGTGGCTCCTCAAGTTCACTATATATTTATAAAAACGTTCACAAAACGCACACATTCAACAGGGAGTGGAAACAATGACCGAAAAGACTGAAGGGGATGAGTTCACTGCGCTCCGCCGACGGACAACTTTGACGTCGCCGGCGAAACACAGGGTCTAATATACCTGGTTGGGAGAAACCATTCGAGTCAGAGGAGACCGCGGCCCGTTTGCGGACTCCACGGTTACGCAGACCTGTTTTGCGCAACGAGCACTTAGCCAGACCCGGTGTCCGCACCAGACCGTTAAACACACCGGGTTTATGAAACGAACAGTTAAAAAGAGATGGATTTACGCACCAAGCGGTTGAACAGACCCGGTTTACGCACCGAACTGTTCAACAGAGTCGGTTTTAGGCACCAAGCAGCGAAACACCAGTTTTACCCACCGAACGGTTAAACAGACCGGGTTTACTCACCGAACGGTTTGATCCACCGAGCAGTTAAACAGCTGGTTTACGCACAAAACACTAAAACAGAGCAGGCGGACGTAGCGAACAGGTAAAGACACCAGTTTTACGCACCGAGCCGTCGCACACTTTGCGCAGATAGCGCCCCACTCCGAACGGTCACTGACGAAATATTAACCCGCAGGAGCCGTCGGTTGCTGCTCTATTATCTCCTCACTTATTCTGTTTTATAAACCTCAGACACGGGCAACTTTGCAGAAAAATCCCGTTAAAGTCCCTTATAGTGTAAGGATTGCGTCAAATCCAATACCGTTCACTCTGTTTATTTAGCACGACTACGTTATTTTATTTGAACGCCTCCCTTTTTCCTCTTTGTCCTCTTCATTGTTTCTCTTTTGTCCGAGCAAAACTGTTTGCAAATTTCCAAACACTTTGTTTAATTCTTACGCTTGCGTTTGTGTGGTCAGAAAATAAAATTGTCAAAATTCTTACGGCTGCGTCCTTTGTTTAACATACAATAAAGATAAAACGCGGCGCAGTTGAACTTTTATACGAAACTAATTTAACAGATGTTTAGGAGACTCATCCTCCCTTACATATTATTCACTTCATCCAAAAACCTTAAAACACTTTAAGACTCTCAACGATCACATAAGTATATAAAAAATAAAACGACGGTAATGACGTGCGGTTTTATTGCATCAGAATCTACGCGGTAGGTGTGTGTGTGGGGTTGGGTGGGGTTCACGCACCATGTGGGTCAGAACCACATCAAAAACACCCCAGTGTTCTGCTGACACCTGCTGGACCCGCTATTGTGTTTTTTTTTTCCTTAGAAAATAAACTCTTTCTGAGGAGACGCCTTTTCTACATTTCATCACAAGTGACACTTTATACATTATGATCTGAAAAATGATAAAAAATCTGTTCATACCCCTTTGTCGAGGGTGTTTATGGATAACTGATTTACAGAGCAGAATGGCGGAACTGTCCCGATTCTAGAAGACAGATTGAAGAAGACATTTCTTCTCCACCTTAACTGTCACCACTTGCTTTGATTTACTGCAAGAAAATGAAAATATAAACCACTGAAGCACAGATTATTTGCTTCTTCTGCCCAGCACAAGTTGTATGAAACTTTCTTGTGAAAACACACACCGTAGATGCCACCTTGCGCTGGTATTTGTGTGTGAGCAGTTCTTCAACTTTGTCTTTTAAACGGCCTGTACAGTACTGACCTGTGTTCCCTCATCGTTTTAAAAGGTACGCAGTGGTAGCTCTTTGGAGCACTGCGCCCTTTCCATGTCTAAGTACTGTTTTTATTTTATATAGACATATTTTTCCAGCAGTTCAAACCCTGATCATATTACCATATTTATTTTTACTATAAATATAATTAATATCCAGTTACATTATCTATCTCAATCTTGTGTTACACCACGTTTTCTCCCACTACTTCTCTGTGATTTCATCATCAAAATTGAAGAGTAGAAAAAATGTATAATAATAATAATAATAATAATAATAATAATAATAATAATAATAATAATAATAATAATAGATTTCTACAATAAGAGCCTTTGAAAATGAGCTACCCTAAGACTTTGGTGCAGCCCAGCTTTTCTTACCACAAGGACTCAGATGAGGGCAGTGCTGTCTTCTGATAGCTGGGAATGGGGCTTATTTGGAGGCTTACCATCAAATTGCTTATTATTAATACAAATACTGTGAGCATTAATATGAGTTTGCTATTCCATTTAAAGGTGATGAGATCTACAGGCTATTTAACAGGAAACATATTTTGATTAGCTTAATTTACATATTGAGAAATATTCTCTAAAATAAGCCCACTGATACGTTCAAGAAACATAAACACTAAGGGCTGAGTTATACGTATTTAAATAAAGTTAGAAATATTTAATTTCTTATGCGGCTAAAACAGAGTTGAATATCGGGTTTAAATGACTCAATCTGTTCTTCAGTATTTCTGGGGCAATGGACTATTCTCAAATCCAAATACATTGATAATTTTCACATTTACATTTAAGTTCAATAACATGGCACAGTGGAAGCGCTTTTACTTCAAAGCACCTGGGTGGTTCAAGTGTGCGTTTGAATGCAACTCAGTCTGTCTGGGTTTCCTCTGGGTGCTCTGGTTTATTTCTTCAGTCCAAAGATGTGTTGTTGGACCAAGTTAATTGGTCACTCTAAGGCCTGTAGTTTGTGTGTGTGTGTGTGTGTGTGTGTGTGTGTGTGTGTGTGTGTGTGTGTGGCCATACTGCAATGGACTGGCATCCAATCCAGGGTATAGTTTCAGAGCCTAGTACCCAGTCCACCACAACTCTGACCAGGAGAAAGCTGTTAATGATAATGGATGTAATAACATTTCAGACTCAAAGACAAACAACTAACAAAATAATAAGAAACTGTAGGCCTAACCGGGGTCAGTATTTAAGCATCAGGTCATTTCTAATGTGATTAATTAAGAGATCAGCTAAAGGAAAATTTGCAAAGACAAGAGATTTGTTCTGACCTCAGTGGGTGTTAAGGCCAAACCCATCTGCTCTGGTGAGCTCTGATTCACACTGCAATCCCTGGAAAGGTGCAAAGGTGACACCACTGTGAGTGAAGTGAAGCTGTGAACTTTTTGCTTCACTATCACAGCAGATATGCCCACAGTGTTTGTCTTTAGCTGGTGATCATTACTGATCAACATAGAAGCTTTAGTTTTTGATGTAGTCATAGGCTTAGTAAAGTAAAATGTCAGTTACTGTAGCTATAGGTGTGGCTGGAGGTGAGCATTTTGCAGAGGGGACATTCAAAGATGTTTCTGTATGACTCTGTTAAGTGTCTTTGCTAATATTTCTCCAGTATGTAAACTGTTATACTACTGAAAGCAATTCTAGTCGCATTTTAGGGGCATTTCAAACATGCTGTAAAAGTTCAACTCCAATAGGATGTACTTATCAGCATAATTATATATACACACTATAATTATGGCACTCAAGCTACTGTACTTTTCAATTTTGGCAAAATGTGGGCACACTATATACAGTGATGACTGACAAGCAAACATGAAGGCCTCAAAAAATTGGTTCTGAATAATTTAAAAAGCACTACAACAGTTTATGAAAATAAACACCCTTTTTCAACAGCTATGTTCTCATTTTACTTGCACAGTAGGTATTTTATCTTGTACAACAGTTTATAATGAATATTTTGGGGCAAACACATCTCAAACTCAAACTATGCGTGTCCTTCAGTTGTGTCAAACTCTCTATTTTCTAGCTAAATCCATAGTATTAAACTCTATATTACCCTGAGACAACGACCGCTAGTGTATGTCCTACTACCTGACACCTCAAGCCATCGATAAGGTAAATCTAATCTAATATCATAGCTGTAACAGCATTTTTTCGTAAAACTATAGCACGTTAAACAACAGCAATCTTGAGAACATTAATTCTTTATACAATAAAATTCACTGCTCCAGCTGACCAGTGTCTCTTTCCAAGTTGTACTGTGTTCCCTGTATAGCCTTGGACCTCTGTGATAACCTGCAAAAGCAGGTATTGCTAATAAATGAAAGAAAACATAAAACATAATCATATTCCCAGACAAGCTGGAAATAATCGTCTTTGTTACAAATGTGCTATTGTTATTGTCATTCGTCAACATATCTATTATTATGCCACTTCAGTTATTTTTAAATTATGCCTGGGAGAAGATTAATTGTTTCATGAGAAATAAAAGTATTTCTATCCTTTCACAAACAAGAAATTGACGATTTGGATGAGTGGCACAAATATGAAATGATAATGAAAGTAATAAATGCTATATTCTTGTCCCAAATTTTAAAGATAAAAAAAAATCCTTGCAATAACATGCAAATTGCTCAGTTCAGACAAAATGTTTCGAAAATACTGCATATTATTGCTAATGTACAAACTAGCAGTGCATTTCAGTATAAAACCTCGCTCAACTCGAGCTGAGAGCGTCGCGGTTTCGAAACGACCACATTTCCCGTTGGACAGTGCTGCAGTGGGGCGGTGCATTTAATCGACACGAATTTCAGCCAATCACCTGCCGACATACGTGCCCTCACGAATGACGTGCTCCTATCGGAAGACGCCCGGTCCGGTTCTCCCCGTTATGTTCAGTCACAAACCAGGTGGATGTCAAGGGAAAAAAATGCGAATTAGCGGCCACTCAGATGTACAGTAACTGGTACCAGTTACAACAGAACATCGGCGCGGGGATGACAGAGAGGAATACGAACCGCAGCCGCCAGCATCTCCGAGCAAGACGATGCTACTCTTCCCAGCTGAGGCACTGTCACCCCAGTCATCAGTTGAAAATGCCCGTTCGGAGCATGTAACCTGTTTACGTGTTAGTTCCTGACATTTCGCGCGAAATGCTCGATTTTTAGTTTGCTTTCCACTTGCCGCTCCTTCGAGAGAAAAGGAAACAGCAAGGAGCCACGCAGCTTCTTGTGAGTACTGAAGAGTTGAGCTGGAAGTCGGACGCCTCGCGCGCGCGCCCGCGCTTCCCGCCTCCTCGCCGCCGCGCGCAAGTCGCGACATGACTCGCGACAGTTTGACATCGTGTTATTCGTGTGAAGGATTTTTGATAGTTGCGTGGAATAATAAAAGCTCCTGGGCTTCAGATGCTCCGATCCAGTCGAAACTTGCCCTGCACCTGTAGTTTAAATCTTGTTGCATGTGGTGTTGAAATGTGTGTTAGCAACTTTGAATTTAACGCGCTTATTCCTGGTTCTCTGGACTACGTGCTTTTTGGAATTGAACATTGAGATTAAGGCTTTATTGGAGGGAAAAACGTAGCCAAGATTATGCCCATCTTTTTTTTTTTTTTTTTTTTTTGCGGCAGGCTGGTGGTGTTTCTCGCAACGCTGTCTCTGCAAACTCGCTGCACTTGACACATGATTTTGAAGTCAGTGATCGATGCATCTGTTCCTCCCATTCTGTCTGTCCCTTTCTGTCCGTTCCCGTCATGTCATCTCTTGGTCCCAACATCCCCTACAATCCTTTCCATCCCCTCCGATCCTGTCTGGCTCGTCCCATTCCTTCCAATCTGCTGCCTCCGGTCTTATCAGTCCTTCCCAATCATGTCCATTCCTTCCCATGTTTAGTGTCCGTTGTCATCCTGTTAGCACCCTCCCATCCAATCCATTACTTTTTAAACATTCCCATTCTGCCTGTCCCTTCCCTTTCTATCCTGTTTCTTAGTTTTTGCCATTAGTAGCATCTTCTCTCATCCATCTCATCCTTGCCTTCATATCAGTAGTGTGCATGTTGTCATATTTTTCCATGACATCTTTCAGTAACTGAAAAGCAGGTTAGTGACTCATGGCTTTTTTGTGGGTTCGGTTTTTTTTGTCTTCACATTGAAAGTGCTGATTAAAGGCTTCAAGATACATCAATCTGTAACCTCTTTCCCCCCTGCTTTACTGACAAGTGTGGTTCCTGCTTAGGGATGTGAACGTACAACTGAATAGAGGGCACTTGCATAGACTGACACTGCCCATCATGCGCTTTGGGCTGAACATGGTTGAAGCACCTAGGGCCTGGGTCTTCTATAGTTAGGGAAATAAGACATATGAGGGGCATTAAGTGATCTTTTCACCCTGATTTTCAACACCGATCAACCACCATGAATCTTGCTGACCTGGGACTGTTTCCATCACTTCAGATGGTGCCATAGAGGTACGATCACAAAACCACAGTAGGATTCTTTGTAATTTAATGCTGCTTAGATTCCCTTTGAGCATTTTTTTTTTTTTCTGGAAAGACCCCAGGCATCAGAAGACTGCTGGACATGGAGAACAGTCAGTGCTTTTTGAATCGCCTTTGAAATTCTATGCAAGAAGAATGATGATCTATTTTCCTTCTGCCTTTTCTAAAATTAGATTCTGATATGGGCGTGTTTGAGATGTAATCACAGTTGCACTATTTTTAAGAGAGAAGATCTAATATGACTGTCAGTGCTGATGCATTTCCCTCCCTAGAGAGAGCTACTTAGCTTTACCCAGTGTCTGTCTTCACTTCAGGCGGACAATATGGTATGCTGGCAAAGAAATTTAATCTTCTTTAGCATTCCACTTTTTTGGTAAATTGAGGCCGCATGAAAAATATTTAAAAAAATACAATGCAATATTTGTGGGTTTTTTTTTTTTTTTCTTTTTTAGAACTAGTCAAGCCTTGATCCAAAGCCAGGTATTTTTTTGTGGTCCAGGATTTTGCAGAAGGAAAGGAGAACAGACCTTGCTCGCTAGCATTGCTTGGTAGCCAGGGAGTATCTGTGCCCACAGATGGCTAGATTAATCGCCTGTCCATTTCAGAAGAGGCCATGAGCGCTGCCTCCAGCAGTCTGGTGGCACCGAACCTTTCTCAGAACATGCAGCAGGAAACAGATGGTCCTGGCAGCAGGACTCCTTGCAGGATCGGAGAGTGATGCTGAAACTGTCACTGTGTTTCTGCCAGCTTTTCCCCAATCCTCACCAGCACCCTTTCTCCAACTGAGTCCCACTAAAGACATGTGATTAATAAGCATTTAATGAAATATGGATTTACCTCAGAGGTAGATCTTGGTGTTGTGTTATTAGCAGTGAAAGCTGAAAACCCAATACCATGTCTTCAGTTAGAATTTTCCAGCTATGCTAGGGGTTCGAATTTAGCCTTAGACAGTAAGGCTTTGTTCACAATCTCTTCATAATGAACAAGGTCGGGGTGAAAATGACAGGACTGGTGTACTGGTGTAAAGCCTTTAAAGTGTTTGTGGTGAGTCCATAAGCAGTTGTGTTTGTGTGAGTTTGGAGGTCAGATCATAATAGAAATGGAAAGGCGCTCAGAGTGCATGCTTGGGCCTTGTTTACTTTTTGTCCAGAGAATGGGATGATGTGACAGCTCAGTCCCAGGTTTGTGTGATGTCCCGAGTGAAGGACGCAGTTCTTTTTAGGCAGTGGCAGACCAAGGAAGAAGCAGGCCAAGTGCTGTGCAAGGGTGATAAGAAGATGAAGCTGTCTTAACCCCACAGCTTACTGGCTTCCAAAGCCGGTTCTGACTGCGTTTGATGTCAGGGTTTTAGAAACATTGATTCTCATGAGAGTGCTGGATCAGCTCCTCCTGCTTGGTGTTGTGTTTGAAAGTCAAAAGTTAAATTTGATGTCATCTCTGGCCCCTATGCACTTTTAATTGCCATTGGGAAAGAAAATGTTGACAACTAATGAACTATAATTCCTGAGTAGAGATTGGATTTGTTCATTGAATTGAAACATGGATAATGGCCAGTTAAAAGTTTTAGAAGTTTTATGTGTTCATACTCAAAGTTACAATGTGGAACATTGTGTTATGCCATTGATCCTTGTGGATGTCTTCTGTTGCTTTTCGTTTTACACAACTCTTTTATTCTTTTGCTATGATGTACTTTGGATTTAACAGACTTCACGACTCAAATCACAATGACCCAAATGCAGTAGCAGATGACTAAGTAGATATTTTCAGCTGTGTGAAATCAAATTTGAGCTATTTTTTTAAGTTGCTGGTGTTTTTACACCAACAAAATGATACATTTTAAATTAACTCAAAATGACTCGATCAGTGCGTCAAGCAGACCAAAGCCTCATTTACATTATTAATAATAATAATAATAATAATCATCATCATCACCATTATTTTTTTTACTTTGAAATAATCACATAATGACATTTACATTTGCCAGCCGCTCTGTTAAATACACCAAGCTAGTAGCAGGTGGGAGCTTCTTTTGCTTGGCCCATGCTGACTTTACAACCTCACACATTTCCTGCAGACTTCTTGGCAGTAAATTCATTATGCTGTCATCATGTTCCACCTTAGATGCTCTGTTGGCTTGAAAATTGGGGATAGCGCAGGCTGCTGAAGTAAAATAATTACTCTTTCACACATGGTTTGTGCTACCATCCTGAGATGATGGTTTGCATTGTGAGTTGATGCCTTATCTGCAGGAAAAATAAATTTGATGAAGGCTGGCCATGAAGGAAAGCACATGGTCAGAAATAATGTTCTGGTGCTCTGTCAGCATTCAAACAATGCTCATCTGGTACTAAACAACCTAATGTGTGTTGAGAAAACAGCCCCCACACCATTACACCCCCCCATCATGTATAAGCAGGCAAAAATGGTTAATGGATTCATTTTTTTACACGTTTTAGCTTTCCATTAGCATGTTGAACCATGCCAAACCAACTGAAGTTATTGTTGATTTTCAGCGGTGGGTAAGGTGAAAGGCGACTGAGGTGCTAAAGCACATTGAGGCTCGTTGATGCGGGAATCCGTGGAGCTGAAGGATACCTTTTTTTATCATACCATTCTGTAGTTATTCTCACAGTGGAAGGTTGTGACAAATTGTCTGAAGTGGTGGCTGAGAAAGTGGGACGGAAGTTTATTTTCGTTTCCTGTTTATGTTCGGACTGCTGCTTGTAACCTGAGACAGCATTGCTTAAGTCACTATCACAATCTCTTATTAACCATTCTGCCTGCACAGTTTAAAACTTATTTTGCCCATTTGCTGTCCCCTTCTATTCATCACACTTTTTCCTTTCCCTTCTCTTCTTCCCATAATTGATGAGCATCCACCTCAATGAGTTCTTCACTTGTCAACTGTTCTCCATGTGATTTTAGCAGCTCTTTGTCATTATCATCATCAACTTCATTAAAGAAGGCCTCCTTAGCAAGAGGTAGAATCTCAGCCTGTGTTAACCACAGCTATAAAGGCTTTAAAGTGGGCTACGAATTGTGGGAGCGGTTTCTTTCATATGCTGTTTGTCGTTTCGTATGAAATGTTCTTCCATGCCTGACTGATGAACTCTGCAGCCATTTTAACATCACAGTTTTTCCACCAGTCTTTAAGTGAAGCTTGTTTGCTGGCATCAGCACCTTGGAGCAGATACCGTATGAGCAATTGCACACAGTATGTCTTAAAGGCTGAAGTAACACCATGGTTTCAAGAAAGATGACACATTTGGTGGCAGAAGAAATCCTTGGTTCTTTCCACTACACTCAATAACAGTACTAGGCCATCCCTGAACATTGTCTACAGAGCCTTATTTGCAAGATTTTCCTCCTGGGTATACTGCTTGAGGAACAAAAAGTAAGCCTTCACATAGTCTGCAGAAACTTCTTTTGTCCTTTAGGCTTTATGGTTGGACCTCCACCATATTCATTATTCCCTTAAGGTTTTTTTGGACTGACACACTAACAACTGTTTTAATTTCACATCAACAGCACAACTGCCACAAGAAACAAGGTCACCCTTTCTTTTTATCCTTCTTTTTGTCCTGTCACTTTCTTTCCTCTTTGCAAAATAAAAGTACAGAATGGGATTCTTTGTCAAAAAAATCCCGTGTCAGTTACATACTTTGCTTTTCTTTGCAGTATAGCTGCCTTCATCAGTCATTTTGTACAAATGAGGTGGGGAAACTTGCAGCCTCACTATCATTAGAGGCTAATACACCATTTGTTTTTAAATTGTGGAGCATAACACGCATTTTAAACCTTTCAAATGGTCCTGTGCTTTCTGTGCCTTATTGTATCTCTCATCTATTGCCACCGCCTTCAAGTCTTCAAACATCAGCACCACCTCTTGCTATACTCAAAGGAACTCTATGGTCACTTTTCCAGTTTATTAAAAATTGCATGATGGATTTTTTTATTTATTTTTTTTTTTTACATGATTCGTCTTCCTAGAACCAATAATGGTTTAACAATTTGTTCCATTTTTGTCACACATATGATGTAGTCGGTGAATGGTAGACACGACACATGCATAGCTAGATTAATCTCTGTAAGATGCTGACCTCCTTCAGTTCTTTTAATAGCTTTCATCTTCACCTCCATCATTTGCACTTTCCAAGCCTACTTACCATCTTTCTGTTTTGGACCCATTATGCTGGATTACATTCCATTAATATGTAAAAATATTAAAAATAAAGTAAACAGAAATCAAACAATGGCACTAATGTCACTTCTGCTTCACTATTGCTAGCAGTAACTTTAAAATTTTTTGGGATGTGCGAATAAATTTTGTTGTACTTTTTTTTGCCCCAGAAATTGAAAATTGGATATCAAAACGAAGAGCCTTTCTGAAATTTTGTATAAAATAGTCTGTAAATCAAGGAAGGCTTTTATTGTCATTTTAACGGAATAAAGTAGGAGCTATTTTTGCTCATATATTTCCCTGCGGACAAAAGTAAACTATTACTTGAGTAACACAAGGTCAGTTCAGCACAGCTAGAAAAGGATGCTGAGATAACTTGTTTAGTTAAACGTAAGAGTCGATGTGGGTATTCAATAAACAACTCAGGGATAATTAATAAAATACTTCACTGAAGCAAAACATGTACAAAGGGACCTCCTAGGGTGAAGGCTGAACCCAGTGATGTTTCAAACCTTGTTTTATCTTCAGGTCTCAAGGTGATCCCACTTCAAGGCCCAAGAGAACTGTCAGTGTGAACCATTCTGGGTCCAGCATGCAGGATTCAACTTAAATATCTGTGCAGTTTCATTTTGGAGGCTTGCTTTTGACTTGTGTTGAAGAGACAACATGTTTTATGCTGACAGAATTTTCAAGGTGCATCTCATTTCTTTTGTGTCTGGTCTTTATCAAGGTGGATAGGCAGCAGGTGGTGAGTCATTGGCCTCTGTTGTGTAATGCCAGCTTTGTTCAAATAATTCTGCGCTTCGCGTGGGCAGTAGCATGTATGTTGTGTGTACCAGATTCCACAGCAGTTGGCTTATGTCCATTTACTTTATAAATTAGACATCATTTTTGGCTGTAGGGCAGGTGGCATGAAACAGTCTTGAGGATCTGGTGTGAAATAGACATAAGCAGCCATTCCTGTAGCTTAGGTTGTGTTAATTCAGTTAGCAGGTGCAGTTAGGTTCAGGGAGGATTAGGGATCAAGCCTGTGATTGGGATTAGACTGACTTCTTTACCAGATGATCTTTAATTCTTAAAAAATCAAAATGAAATGTAATAAATAAATAAAAAAATCTGTAAAACTGAGAATAAAACACCAATCTTTCTTTATCATGTTGTGAGTATGAAGACCTGAATGATCTTTAAGCAACTGCTGTTATTTGTTTACATCTGAGTCTCATTTTTGCCACTTATCTTCCACCCTAGGGGGATGACATTCCCAGGTGCTCCATGCTCTGCTGCTCCACCGCTGCTGCACATCTCCTCTGGAGTACCCCCTCACCACTGGGGGATCCAGCCCTAAGTTCCCAAAAGGGCTGCAACTCCACTAGAAGCCCTGGAACGCCATGCGTAGGCTGGTCTACTGTAAGGTGGTCCTGACCACCTCCCTGGTGTGGGTGCTGCTAGATGTGGTGCTCCTTCTCTACTTCAGCGAGTGCAACAAGTGTGATGACCGGAAGGACCATTCACTACTGCCTGCCCTGAGAGGTTGGTATGACCACTCTAGGAGTGTGACCACTAAGCTGAGTGTGCAGTGGACTTTTCACCAAAGGTGTCTGTTGCAGAGGACCTGTAAGTACACCTTCAGCATGGCAGCTCCAGAGTGACTACAAGTCAATGTTCAGCAAGGCTAACTTTCTCCTGCAGTGTCTTTTTATTTATCAAGGTATTTCTATAAAGGGCTGTGAGTCATCGGACCTTAGTTGTTGTGTAATATCAAGTTTTACAAATAACTCGGTGCAGTGTGTGGGCTGAAGTGTGCACGGGTTCCCTGTGGAGAACGGAGGCAAGTTTTGCAGTCTGGTGCTGAGTCTATAGAAGTTGTATGAAGTCTTGCTTCAGTTTGCTTGGTACAGGTTAGACGTCCTGTGGAGCTCAAGGGCACTCCGTGATGGAGTGAAGCTCATTTAAATTCAGCACGCTAGCCCGCTTTTTTCCCTTTCTATTTCTTTGCCTGTTGATTTCTTCCTTTGACTAGGAGGTGAGGTCTCTGTAATACTAGTTTAAAGACTGCAGTATGTCCCTTCAAACCCAGAAAACATACTCCAGTTCTATAGCAGTTTCTGTAATGGAGTTGTGACCAGAATGTGCCAGGTTGGAAGCCCATGTGGCTGCAGTTGTTTTCATAGCCTTAAGCAAACATTTTAGATGCTGAGCTGTGTAAATAATGAAGATACAGTCTTAGTCTGAATGTTTATACATCATTTTGTCTATACTTTGATTGGCAATGTGTGGAACAGGATAAATGAGTCAAAAGCTTGCATTCTGGAGGGCAACAGAGTGAGAACCTGTGCCAAGAGACTCAGTCTAATAAAGCCTCTGATCTTGGGCCTCTTTCTGCATCTTACCCCCAACATCCTTCACAGTAAGTAGGCTGCCATATGGTAAGATAAGCTGCTTTCAAGGGTAGGACAGGAGCAGAAATCTCCATTTACAAATGAATCAGCAGCGCTGCCTCGACGCACTCTTAACTACATGTTTCCAGAGGCCTCTAGGGGGTCTGGAGGTCTGCATTGTGTTGCTTCCCAGCGTGTGTCAGGCAGCGAAAGGCTATCCTGTTTCTATCAAGTGAATGGTTGCTTTCTGAACTGAGATGAGGTTCAGCCTAAATATGTGTGTAAGCTTTTTGGAATTAGGTTGTCAAACGAGGTCTGAGCGGTGATTCAGCCCAGGAGAGCGAGGATTACACACTTGGCTCTCTCCTGCACACTCAGCATTGCTTCCCTGCCCCAGCATCCTCAGATAATCATACAGCTCTGGTTTACTGTTTGCCTGTTAAAATTTTGTCAACCTGCAGCAAAGGAGTCTGTGCATTGTGAAACAAATAAATATTTTTTATTTGTGTTGTTATGCTATTGGCAGTGGTTAGTTTTGCCTATTTGTGTAGTGCATGCTTCTTGGAATGGATGAAACATTTCATGGAGTGTTTATCTATTTTTATTAAATTTTTAGTTATTTATGTAGTTGACACCTCTTCAAAGCAACTTACAATGCTTAGTTTGTACAGTAAGCTGCTGAAAAGTTGCTTACCCATTTAAACAGCAGAGCAATTTTTACCATATCAGTTCACGATAAGTTTGTTCACTTCAGCTCAGTTCAATTGATTTCATTTTTCCCAACAAGGTGAATGATATAGTAAAAAATTGAATGTTGTTTTGTTTCCAAGGGCACAGTGACAGAAAAAAGAAAAGAAAAAAAACTTCCAACTAGGAAAAAGCGACGAAAAATATGGTTTGGGGTGACTGAGTACCATGGATTGTTCACACCTCGTGGACACTGTACTGTGGCTACATCTAGCATAAAATAGGTCTGTCAGGCTGAGCTATAGTTGGAACTGCCTTGCTCAAAGGCACTACAACTGGAGTCAGGATTTGAAACGCGCTCAGTCAATTGGAAGTTGACAGCTTTAATGACTGCTAAATCCTGGAAGCACATGCCGTGAGGATTGAGGTTTTCTCTGACAGTCCAGGAATGTGTAGAAGAATATTAATCAACTAAACAAAGAGGTCAATGTAGCTCAGCGATTAAGGCTCTGGACTGTTTGATTTAAGATGAAGTCTGAACACATGAAGGTCTGGAGAGCTTGGATGTTAGAACTTCCAACACCACACTCACTCCCTCTCCGAAATGTTTCTGTTGACAGGCATTTCCCAGTCGATGTTCTGCTCATTACAGCATGAGTGTATCGATGTCCACTGTGTTGCAATGAGCCTGGACTGTTAGGGCTGTTAATGTTTTATATTGATCCGGTGGTAGACCCTTTCAGTGTCCAACAAAGATCCACAGAGATCTCTGCGTGAAGCCCCATTCCAGTGGAGAGACCACATTTACACAAATATAAGGGGCACAAGCTAGATGTCTCTCAATTTTTAAAGGTTCGGCTTTATTCTTGACCTTGATATTATCTGAATTTATTTCTGGTGTTAAGTTAAAAGATGGGAAAATTCCTCCATGCTTTGCACTTGTTGCGTAAAAACACGAAAAACCTCCTAAGTCAAATATTTGTGTCTGAAGGAATACCTCTATATTCTGAATGTTTGTTTATTATTTATTTGCTTTCTCTGTTTTTATTTATAAACCAGATTGCACAGGAGGTGAATAGGTACACTTACTGTACGTACCATTTTAATTTCTGGCAGTGTTTATTTTTTAATTTATTATTTAAGGTGATTTTACCTCCAGCATACCTGTATGTTGAGGGGTTTTTGTTTGGCACTATATTATTTTAGTAGGAACGCAAACAGCCAGATAGTTTTGGCCTATGGCACTAACACCGAGCGCCATCTGTGCCCAGCCCAGAACTCTTTTCTAACCTGGTGTCGTCTGCTGTGCCACTTTCTACTACACCTGAGGCTACTATGAAAGATTAATGGCTCTATCAGCAGTGAGGATTCAGTGCACACTTGATCCTTTACAAAATTCAGACATCTTAATCTGGTAAAAATAAAGTTTCTTGTGAGGAGCTGTAACTAGAACCAAGCTATCACTCTGCTACCTGGTTGTCCTGAAGTCAAATCCTAGCTTGTCATAAACAATGAGTGCAACACCTCCAGCAACCAGGGAGGCTCCGCTCAGGGGCACGTACATGAATCTGCACACCTGAAGTCAATCAGTACTGACATTTTAAAAATAGGGAAGGACTGGCTTGCAGGTTTTTGACCAGTTCCTATTGTGCACTTGTGCCTTGAATTCTCTTGATCCTCCTTACCTGCCTCCGCCATAAGTTCTTGCTCCTGTGTGTTTCTTCATTCTGCTTTTGCATAATCTCCAACTTTTTGTGACCATTGAGTCCTTCCATTGTTACTTCTACTGTATTAGATGATGATAATACTACTACTACTACTACTATTATTATTATTATTATTATTATTAATAATAATAATAATAATAATAATAATAATAATAATAATAATAATAATAATAATAATAATAATAATAATAACAAAATCAAGCCCTCGTAATCTGCACTTCATCTAAGGGCTATGAAATTATGAAATTAAAATGAATTCTTTACACAATTTGTAGCTGTAGGTCATCAAGATCTTGATATGCAATTTTTGGGCCAGGTCTTTCTTCACTGCTAAGATGGGTGTCATTTTTGCTGCTTCAGCAAGGCTGGCTGGTGAGAAAGATTCGGAGCTATGTGTGGTGAATGTGCATTTCTCTATGCTTGGTGTCACTGAAAAGCTGTATGCTTTAAATATTTTATTACTGTGAAAGACCATGATTTTGCTTTTATTCCTGATTCCTTAGCAGTTTAGTTTAGTTCTGGACTCTTCAGTGGTATTGAAGTGTGAGGCATCTTCTCAGTAGAAAGGCTCAGGACCAAAACCACATGAGGATGAAAAGTTCAAGCTTCAAGCTTCATGAAAGATTGAGTCTCATCTTCAGCTTCCATCTGCAGTGATGGGTCATTTTGTAAAATTGAGAATAAGTGAAGAAAATACAATTTAAATAATTCAAATAGAAAAATTTTTAAATTTTCAAAAATTGGTAACTTAACCACCTGACAATGGTTTTCTCTTTTCCTTTCGATCATTGTTTAAATAAAAATATGTGTTTTTTTAGAAGTTTTTCCACTTTTAGTGAGAAGCAGTCTAAAGATTTGAAATATGATTTTAAAGATCTTTATTTGACGAGATCTGTTTTTCATATTTCTTGAAGTTTAAGTACGTTTCCTAAGTATTTCAGGGATACCTTGCCTCAGGGAAGAACTAAAGGGCCCTCCTTAAGGTCAAGCTGACAGCCTTCAAGGTTTCAAGTTTGTGTTGCTTCTGAAACAGTGTGAACAGTATATATGAAGCAGTTGTGGTTTTAACCATGTTTCCCTGTAATAAGATATGTAGGTAAGCAATTGATAACATGGAAAGTAATGTTAGCTACTCATGCTTTTTCCACTGCCTTCAGTAGTTGTCGATGTGATGATCAAGTGTCTTCTCTCCTTCCCTTTCCTTCCAGCTGTTATATCGCGCTCACAGGAAAGCCCAGGGGAAATGGGTAAAGCTGTTGTCATTCCGAAAGAGAACCAGGAGAAGATGAAGGAATTGTTTAAAATCAACCAGTTCAACCTGATGGCCAGCGACATGATCGCCCTCAACCGCAGCCTGCCAGATGTGAGACTGGATGGGTACGCAGTCGTTGGGGGCGTGCAGTGGGGATGTTGTGTTCAGTCAAACAAGAGCTCTGCTTTGGATTCAGGTGTTACCACACAGCTGACCTCATGTAAAACCTCCAGGGCAAGAAATGTTGAAGGATAAACTAACTCTTGTTTGACCTTCCTGTTTTTTAATTCAAACTGTGAGTGTGCAATACTCATCTGTTTCAACTAACAGTATAACATTCTGGTGTCAGTAAAGAATAAACTGAGATTGAGACAGCTGTGCTTTGTGAATAGGGCAATTTAATCACAGAGAGTGCAAGAAAAAGATTGCATTTATACACAAAGGTCCATCAATCAAGGGTTCATCATTTATTTTATAAACAAAGTGAGTGTTAGGGTGAAGCTCTGATTTAGCACATAAAGGCAGTTTTACAATGCAGAGAGAGCCGTACTACTCATTTTTCATTACCCAGTTGTAACTCTGAATACGATCCTCATGAGAATTCATGTTTCCTTGATAATAAGTCAAAACACACTTGTCAGTCACTTTATTAGGTACACCTGTAAAGTACTTGGTGGGCCTCCTTTTGCCTTTAAAATACCAGGATTTCAGCAACAAGGTTCTTTTTTGAAAACTTTATACAGTTTTTGTAGATGTTTTTTGGCAGCATGTTTATTCTGCTAACATTGTGTCAGACCACTTTCCGATGCTGTATTGATTTATGAGGTGGGGACTGTGAAGGCCACTGGAGTAAAGTAAAGGCGCTATCATGTTTGTGTAACCATCCTGAGACAATGCGTGATGTGTCACATGCCACATTATCAGGCTAGAAGTATCACTTTCAGAAAGGCAAGACTGACCATGAAAGGACTTGGTCAGCAGCAATGTCTTAAAACTTTGTGGCATTCAAACAATGCTCATTTTTTTCCTAAGAAACCTAATGTGTACAAAGAAAACATTCTCGCACCATTACACCTCCACCACCAGTCTGTACCCACCTGGTGTACCTAATAAAATGTCTAGTCAGTGTTGATTCTCCATCACTGTTACAGTGATATTCATTTCTAATGTGTAAAAATTACCAAGAAGATCTGTTGTAAGTGCTTCCCATTAGCTGTGACAGCAGAGGACTCTTTGTTTTCCAAAAGCCCAGACCATTTGAGCTGTGTAATGAACAAGAACAGAGCAAATTGCCTGCACATTAGCACATTTGTTTCATAAAGACACACAATTCCTCTCCCCAAGGAAGCGTTCTTCAAGGGTTTCACCATTTTGTATGAAAAAGTTAAAGTTTCAGTATGTCAAGTTGCAGCCGTGGTCATTGGACCTCCTTCTTGTCATCTGTCCTCAGTTTTGTATCATTCCCAGAATTTTGCCTCACATAGCTCTTAGCAGAGCTATATTTATTTACATTGGATGTCCATTTAAGGAAGGAGATGGATTTGACGCCCTTTTGATGCTGGGAGGGATTTGGCAGCTCTGAGATAAGAGTTTCAGTTGATCGTGACCAGACTGGGTGTGCCTTTCCCAGCCACACAATGTTGGGTCATTGATACACCTTTGTGTGACATAACCACAGCAGCAAATATGTCACTATGGTCATCACCATTTTGAATAATTAGCAGAACTTTAAATATCTTAAAAAATTGTGAGGGGAAGGTAAACTACCCATTGTTTTTGGCCTCCTTTCAGCTGTAAGACAAAGGTGTACCCAGACGACCTGCCCAACACCAGCATTGTCATTGTGTTCCACAACGAAGCCTGGAGCACCCTGTTGCGTACCATCCACAGCGCCATCAACCGCTCGCCCCGCCATCTTCTGCTGGAGATACTGCTGGTGGACGATGCCAGTGAGAGAGGTGACTTTCATCAGGGTCTCACCTCACACAGATCCACCCTTCTGTTGTGGTCTTATCTCACCCATTTTCACATAAGCTCACTTCACAGCATCACCCCAGCTTGTCCTCCAAACACCAAAGTGGTTAATTTTGTTTCTTCTCACCTGTCATGAAATGGAATGAGCACCAAGAAAGTACAAATACTCTGAGACACAGTAAAGTGACACCTTTTATTAGTGCTACCTATTCTGTCATTTGGCAAACTTCCATTCCCACCCAGTTTTACATGGATAAAGAAGTCTCAATAAGGTAATCTCATGCTCAAGTACATTTTGGCATGGTCTAATGTGGTTTCACAAACAGTAATGATGTTTTTCTTATAAATTAAAGCCACTAGTTTATGTCTCAGAATGCAGCTTTGTTCTCTGGGGAGCCTTCACATGTTGTGGGAAATAAGAATCAAATTAGAAAAATGTGGATAAGAGGAAGGTGCTTTTAGTGTCATAGAGAAGAAGAGACATAATGATCACTTCTGGAGAGTGGGTTTGCATGAGAAATGTGACAAACAGCTTCGCACTGTTATGATGAGATAGTAAGTGGTAGGAACCAGGACAGAAGAGTAGCTTCAAGGCGAGAGAGTGAACAAAACCACAGGCAAGCCCAGTCAATGAGTGTCTCCCTCTGCCAGACTTCCTCAAAGAGAAGCTTGATCGCTACGTGCGCACCTTGGAGGTGCCGGTGCGCATTCTAAGGATGGAGAAGCGCTCCGGACTCATCCGGGCCCGGCTCCGGGGTGCTGCGGCAACACGGGGGCAGGTCATCACCTTCCTGGATGCCCACTGTGAGTGCACTACAGGCTGGCTGGAGCCCCTGCTGGCCAGGGTTAAAGAGGACAGGCAAGTCAGATCCCTCCACATGTTTGCTGGACTGAATTGAGTGGGTTGGGAGGGAACGGCAGAAGTGGGATATTTTGTTCCTATGAGGAATCTATTTTCTGACCTCTTTTGAGCTATTTTTGAGGGTCTCAAAAGGAAAGTTTTACCTTTGACTTCTGTCATAAAATTGGCAAATATGGGTAAATATCGGCACTCCATGACTGCATGGAGCTGACATTTCATATGACTCTCAGTCCTTACCCACACACCCTCTGTATTTGCTGGCATTAAACTTTTAGTCCTTTTTCAGTTGTTAATTTAATGAATCACATAATGCTCAGTAGGTGAGTCTACAACTGAGATTTTTACATTTGTGCTTAGAAATTTTTAAGAGGAAAACCTTTCATTAAACTACTGCTGGTGCAATTAATCTTGAAAATTCTCATGTTAAACATTAAATAGTGTAAAATTCTGCTGATCCTAATGGACAAAAATTGTTAATAACTTATACTGTATTTTGTGTAAAGTAATCTTTTTAGCCTTGTTCAGACATACCTTTCACTTGAGCTTTATGTGTTTTATTTATAAATGTTATGTGGCCGGTGCAAAACTCATAATAGATTTAAGACCAGAAATACATTGGCACTCCATGTTAGAAAAGCTCTAAATATAAATGTTCAAAGATGCAAACATTCTGAAATTTTAGCTCAAGCAGACTTAATACAACTTGTGTGTAAAGGTTCAACTGAAGTGTGGAATGGCCTTAATTCCACTCAGTTCCACCTTGTTTACAGCCTAGGTCTTGTGTACCTAAGTGTTTGGTGATAAAAAGATAGGGAATGTTGCACATCTGCAACCAAGATTGAACACGAGATTGTGGAGACCAAATGTGTTTAATGGATTTTAAATCAGTTTTAATTTCAATGTAGTTCAAAGTTCACAACATGCACTGCCTGGCCGAAAAAAAAGTCACACGCTCTAATATTTCGTTGGACTGCTTTTAGATTTAATTACGGCATGCATTCTCCATGGCATCATTTCAATAAGCTTATGCAATGTCACAGCATTGCATACATTTGTCGCCAAGATCTTGTATTGATGATGGAAGAGTCAGAGCGCTGCATAAAGTCTTCTCCAGCACATCCCAAAGATTCTCAATGTGGTTAAGGTCTGGACTCTGTGGTGGTCAACCCATGTTTGAAAATGATCTCATGCTCCCTGAAGCACTCTTTCACAATTTGACCCCCATGAATCCTGGCATTGTCATCTTGGAAGAAAAAAATCCATTGATGGAAAAACCTGGTCATTCAGTATATTCAGGTAGTCAGCTCACCTCATTTTTTGGGCACATAACGTTGCTGAACTGCAGTAATTATCCAATGGAAGGCTCTTACCTATTTGCTAAGTTAAATACAGGTGGTGACTTTTTTTTTTTTTTTTTTTTTTTTTTTGGCCTTGCAGTGTATTAGCTGATTACAGCAGTCGTATCCAGAGAGTTGCATCTTGTTAGTTTCATCTGTAGTCTGCAAGTTGTCCTTGGTGATCTCTGTCCTTTGCAATGGAGAAGAGATAACTGATCTCTCTGGGCAATGAGTAAGACGACGTCATAGAGCATTTCCACCCTCTGTCCAACAAATGGGGCTGCAGGAGCGGTTCACCATAATGTCACAGGAGTGTGGAGGTGGACCAGACGGTCCTGTCTGCCTTCAGGATGGACACAACTGGAGACAAAAAGGACAAAAACAATGTGCTGTCATAGTAATGTCAGGCGCTTTTATCCAAAAAAGTGTTCCTTTCAGAGAAACAGACGCTATACACACCATCATATAGCTGAGTAGAGACACTGCATTTCATTTTTAATTCTTTGTGTGTTAAGGAAAATAATAACTCTTGGGATATTTATATGCCGCTCACTAGCTGTATTTATCATTTCTATTGTGATAAATATTTACTGCAGCTTAACTGGTAATTAAGTTGCGGTAATTAAGGTTTCTTTCCTGTGTTGACCAAGTGGTTTTTTTGTTGTTTGGGTTTATGCTGCTCTGTAATTATTCAGTCCTCAGGCATAGAATGGTTTTCAGAATTGAAATGAGCTCTTGGAATTAAAAACTATTTTCACTTCTTTATGTGGTGAAAAATGCCTGGAGACTCTGACCAGTGTGCAAGGTTTATTTATTTGAATGAATGAGTTATTTAAATTTTTTGTTTTACTTTAATTGGCAATTTAGATACTAATTGTAGTTTTTTTCCAAGTAAATGCAGGTTTCTACTACACGTTTGAATTACATGACAGTGGCGTAGAGTTTTCAGTTTTTTCACCATTTCGTGATGGCGGTGTAAATTGATCCCCCGCAGGAGGGCAGTCGTGTGTCCGATCATCGATGTCATCAGCGACGACACATTTGAATACATGGCAGGGTCCGACATGACGTATGGTGGCTTCAACTGGAAGCTCAACTTCAGGTGGTACCCCGTACCGCAGAGGGAGATGGATCGGAGGAAAGGAGACCGCACGCTTCCTGTCAGGTGAACAGTGGGCAGATCTTCTGGGAGCCAGGAAAGTGTGTGGGAAAGGAATTGGCTGAGTTTGTGGTTGCTGACTTTCACATACTGTGATAATGAAAGTGTGAAATACAAGGAAAGAAATGACCTTCAGGCCGGAGAATATTAATGCGGTACCTTGTTTGTACCCTTTGGCTTCTGATGTGCTCCTCTTCTGAGGAGGATTTGGGAAAACCTTTGATGTGTGCATCAGAGGTCAGAGCACTCTGTGACATGAAAAGTGTGAAGCAAAGGGGCTGGATGGTTTCACTCCTCAACAAAAGGTAGCAAGTTTAATCCCAAGAAACATGTTGTATTTTTCGTCAAGTAACTGCTTAACCTGAGTAAAATACCCAGCTATGACGTGACGTGAAACGTAATGAAATAAGCAGCCATGTACAGATATCGAACACTGATGAGGCAGTCAGTCTTAAAGGAAAATCATTTTTTGTGTCTGTAAATTCTGTCTTATTTGTAAGACACCTGCTAGCCAGAGAAAATATATGTTACAGCAGTCCATTAACTCATTTACAATTGTTTCTTCATTACACTGGCAATTATTTGACACCAAAAGTGACCTTCAGTTGTTTGTATATGCTACTTACGTACAATTATTTACCCATTTGTACAGCGGGTAATTTTTACTGTATTAACTTAGGGTAAGTACCTTTATTAAGGGATACACCAGCAGGAGCAGAGATTCAATCATTCAGCTTTCCAGTTCCAAGATGACAGAGCCCAAACTACTACCCTATACTTTTTTTAACTTAAAGAGGGGAAAAAACATAAATTAAACATTTATAAATCAATTTTGCCAGTCGAGTCCAAGTGTAAAAATTGTGGTTCATTGCGTCTTTTCTCTGCATGTTCATTGGTGGGTTGGGCTCTGCCCATTTCTCAATGGTTTAAGTTGTCACCTCTAAGAGACAGTTGACGCCAGTCATGTCTCACCTCCCTGGACTTGGTTTGAGTTGGGGGGGTGGAGAGATTAGTCTGTGCCATTTCTCCAAGGACGGCATCGTGTCGTGACACGGAGAACTCAATTTTGTAAACACTCTCAGCTTAGAGCAAAGAACGTGGCACACAGTGTCTCAGGTCATGAATATGCAGCATTGGTTTCAATTCTCCAGTCAATATTTGCCTCACCTTCGGTGTCTCTTTGATGTAACGGTTTGCAACAATGTGTCACGATTAATCACTTTTGCTGAAAGTAAAATCTCTCCGCTGTGGTCATGGTAGATGGAAATGTCCTTCTGAAGGATGCCGGGGAAAACCGCGTGATAATTTGCATCAGATGCTGCTACTACATAATAGCCGCCCCAGCGGGTGTTGTACTAGGTGTAACTAGGCAGTTAGGAATTTTTTTTTTATTTCAGTTGCATTCCATTCCATCCAAATACTTCTCACTGCATTGTTATCATATTTTGTTTGTTTTCACTATAATTATTACTGTTCACTCTTTGTGTCTGACACTTCGCTGTTGGCCTGTGTTGTCAATCCAGTTTCCCCACAAAATGATGTCTCATTTCATGTCACATAGTGGTGAAAGAAGCAGATGTGAAAAATCACAGATGTGATACCAGGTGGCAAATGTAGCACCATTTGACAAAAAGTATCTTCCAGGTAGGGGGTGATGCTGTTTGTGATGAATGTGCCGCTCTCCTTCAGGACTCCTACCATGGCTGGAGGCCTATTCTCCATCGACAGGTCATATTTCGAGGAGATCGGGGCATACGACCCAGGCATGGACATATGGGGTGGAGAGAACCTAGAAATGTCTTTTAGGGTAAATCTTGAAGCTCCGTCTTATACAGAATATTCACATGATGTTCCAAAAATGTATATGAAGAACATTTTTATCTATTTCATTATTATGTGAAGTTTGCTATTAGACTTGCGCTTAGATAATGTTTTTAGTTGTGCAGGCTTGTGTTCTCCTGAAGGATATAATCTCCGCAGGTTATTGAATAAAGATATGGATCTGGAAGTGTCAACAATGAATGGAAATTATAAATAATAAATAGCAAAGCAATCTGGAAGATGGAGTTGACAAATATTAAAAGGTGAATTCATCAGCTGAGCAAAGGAAGTGCAGTGATGCTACCAGCTGGCTCAGTGTAAACAGTGACCATTTGCGATTGCTTGGCACAAAGTATTATACTGAGTAATAATATATATTATATTATATTATATTATATTATATTATATTATATTATATTATATTATATTGAGTGGTGAGGATAGAAAAAAAGCAGTAATTGTGACTGGTGAACCATTTGTCGCTTTTTTCACCCATTAGATCTGGCAGTGTGGCGGATCACTAGAGATCGTCACATGCTCGCACGTGGGTCATGTGTTCCGCAAAGCCACACCCTATAGTTTCCCGGGGGGCACCGGCCAGGTGATCAACAAGAACAACCGGCGACTGGCTGAGGTCTGGATGGACGACTTCAAGGACTTCTTCTATATCATCTCCCCAGGTTTCACCAGCAGCTCCCCCAGTTCTGAATATCTTTTATTATAATTAATCATTTGTTAGCTACATCAGGGGTAAGTGGCTGATAATGTCTTACAAGAGCCCTGATCACTGCTGTGGTGCAGATACGGTCACTTGAAATGTCCACCATTATCGTCACTGGTGTAGCACACTATTATACCCGACATGAACTGCACTTATTTCAGTCCTTACAAGCTTCTGCCTCTATGGACTGGTTTTAGAGACTGAACAGGTGGTTATGTGTGAACACAGTAGGAGATATGTTCTCTGTCTGATGGAGAAGTGTAAGGTAAGGGCAGTACCCAGAGTTTGATATGAAAAAATCCCTGTCCTGCTTAAGATGTACCCATCGCTGTGATGCTTATACAGTGAGCTGCTGTTGCATATGTCAGGCAGCCTTATTCATGGGCAGACTATCCTCTCAGTTGCTCCTCCATCCCATCATGCCTATCCAGTGATAACACTCCAATGTTAGCTTTAACTTCCCCCTTTTTTTCTCCTAAAGGCCCTGGGTTACACAAAACTGCACTATGACCTCTGATCTAACAGGGTATTACTAGGATTTCCCTTTCCTCTATGTTTACCAGCACTCAGACTCACATTGCACAGTGTTGGAGCTGAAAGAAATTACCCTAAAGTACTCTGAATTTTACTGCTACAGGGGTAGTTGGTGGACTAGTGTTATAGTTACTGCCCTGCTTTTATAGCACTCACTTTTGAATCCCTGTTCCTATTCTTATACGCTTGATCAGGGTACTTACTCTGTACTGAACCTGTGAAATTTGCTTTGGAGGAAAGTATCTGCTATGTGAATGAGTGAATTAACTGAGCTTAGAATTCATTCAGCTTTGCTGCACCAAGGGCTCCCCCTGCTGTGTGCTGAGATTTTTTAGTGCAGCAGATCCTTATCTTGGGCAAACAGAAATGGGTGATCCTGAATTCAGCTCTCACTCAGGTTTTACTATCCACTGTCGGACCTCCTGCTACAAAAGCACAGGGCTCCGGAGATGAAGCAGGCTGCAGTACGGTGGTGAATTCTGTCACCTCTTGTTATGTGTTATACCTTATCAGAGTTGTTGTGAAGGGGTCGGTTTATCTGGACAGCGGCAGACAAAGTGCTGTGGCTGCCCACCCAACGTTTTTGCACCTCTTATTCACACCGTCAGAAGGAAGGAGCCACTCATCTAAGCAGAGATTTTCCGAAAGCACACCGCAGCTTTGCTGGTGTGTCATTACCTGAAGTCTTGTCTCACCTTCATCTTGCAGGTGTAGCACGGGTGGACTATGGTGATGTTTCTTCCCGCAAGGCCCTGCGGGAGGTGCTGCAGTGCCAGCCTTTCTCTTGGTACCTGGAGAACATCTACCCCGACTCACAGATCCCCAGGAGGTACTTCTCGCTTGGTGAGGTACGAGCAGACCTCCCCATAGGTGGGCAGCACAGGCAGGACCATAATAGGTAGATCTGCCACTGTCGGCTATGCATAATACTTGTACTTGTATCTCCCTACTTAGGAGTGTAAATATGTTCATAAAAATCACAAAAAAAGTAAGGTGAAACCGCGCAAGTCTGAGACATAATTACTATTACGGGGCCAAAATTCCCCCATTCTTTCCTCTTTTTACTTGAAAGCATGAAAAATCAGTCCATACTTGGTCCTAACTTGGTAAACAGTATTAAATAACTAAATAATTTGTGGACAAGAAAATATGTGTCTTGAGGAGTACAAAAAAATGAAAGCATGAGCTCACTTCCACTGTGTTTATACTTCACATCTGGTGAACAGCTGCCATTGAATTGGAGTTTGGGGGGGTAGGGTGGTTAATGAAAAAAATCTTTGATTTGAAAGTAGATGTAAGTTAATAAAATAATTAAAATAAAAAAACTTTACAAAGAATTTTTAATTCATTATAGCAGCAGATTTTAACCCTAACAAGAAAATAAATTAAAATTAAATTAAATTAAATTAAATATAAAATGTGAGCTGTCCATGATACAGTTTGGGTCTCTATGGGCTGCATGAACACTCTGTGTCTAACAGGAGAGTCATTCTAGATTGGGAGGGGAATACTGGGGACACATCGGAGTGGACATTCAATGTTAACAAAGGGTTAGCATCTGTGGAACCAGCACACACCTGGGGTAGGAAGGTCATAAGCCA
Organism: Heterotis niloticus; assembly: GCA_018136845.1. Lineage (NCBI taxonomy): Eukaryota > Metazoa > Chordata > Actinopteri > Osteoglossiformes > Osteoglossidae > Heterotis > Heterotis niloticus. The sequence continues at coordinate 5,348,607 of CM030906.1, forward strand.
ACGATGGGTAGAATTTCTAATCTCAGGTCTCCCAGGTTTTTCCATGTCTAATGTACTGCTGTGACACTGCTGCGACACCAGAACTTTGTTTGCTGCTGGACACTGCTGAGTCCTTTCCAGGCCACACTCGTTCTCGCCTATTTTGTATCACTGCCATTCTGGGGATCTCAAGCCTGCCCCATCCTGCGTAAGTGGGAGAGCTGGGCTTTACACGGCACTTTAATTTTCAAAATCATTAAACGGGGATTTGCAGAACTCCAGAGGAGGGCAGCATGGCGTGCCAGCCCTGACTGATGCGATCATACACTTCGCTGAGCGGCGCTCCTAATTAAACGGCTTCCTCCGCGGACGGTCACTTACCCGGACGGAGGCATCGGTGTCATCCAGCAGGATTTTTACCGCGCCTTTTTTCTGCTCCACTATAAAATATGAAAATGTAATCTTGTCAGAGTGACACGATGGGTGCAGTGGTTGCTGCTCAGCATTTTAAGTTGGATCACGTTTATCAATTTTTAATCTTTTCAGACTCTGCTTGTAAAAAAGTTTATCGTCTGTTATTCTTTTGTTGCTGATGTTCTCGTTTAAAGAGCCCTGCAATATTTATTAACTTAAAAACTTAATAAAGTTAAAAAATTTACGCATTCAGCAGTTGTGATTAGGTAAGAAGCTGCAGCAAGTGGTTAGAGGTGATGCCTTGTGTGAAGGTGTGAGGTTTGAATCCCACATCCTGCTGTAATACCTTTGATGAAGCTGCTTACCTTCAGTTCATCCAATTACTGCTGCATAAATAGGTAAATAACTGTAGCTGAACATTAAGTTGATTGGAGGAATTTGTCAGCTTATTAAATAAACAAATGATAACAATAAACTGAGGCCACGTGTATTTGGACCTGAAGGTTGTCAGTTAAAGTCCTAACTATGGGATGCACCGTTACTCCTGAGTATGGATGCCTGATTTGCTCCATTTAATCAAACTGATTTTTACCCCAACAAAGAAGAATCTGTGGTCAGATTTGCCCTCCGATCTATATTTTTGCTCTGGGCCTGTGTGAATTAATGAAACAGGTCATGAAGCAGTTCTGAACCAGGTTCACAACCTAAAGCCACATTCATGTTGTGTATGAGGTGGAACTACCTGTTTTTCCCAACATCCCCAGATCCGAAATGTCGAGACGAACCAGTGCCTGGACAATATGGGCAGGAAAGAGAACGAGAAGGTGGGCTTCTTCAACTGCCATGGCATGGGGGGCAATCAGGTGAGAGGGGATGCTTGCTGTGCTGTTGCTGCTCTGGCACTTTTCAATCAGCCCAAGTTCTCTGAGATGACTCTGCCCCCTCCCCAGGTATTTTCCTACACTGCCGACAAGGAAATCCGCACAGACGACCTCTGTCTCGATGTGTCTCGACTCAACGGTCCTGTTGTGATGCTCAAGTGCCATCTCATGAAGGGGAACCAAATGTTTGAGTATGATGCTGAGGTACCTACAGCATAAAACTTATATATGTATGTCTGTTTAAGGTGTTTAATCTCCATAAAACTTTGAACTTTGATCCATTAGATGGTGCTGCAGAGCAGACTAATATTTGCTACTAAGTGGTGATTGGCAGCACATAAAATGCAGCTTTCTCATTATTTCAGCCGCATCATAGTTGTCATGATTGTTGCTTGAAATGGTGACATGAACCTATGATGCATTCCATGTGCAAATATCGAGATCTGCAATGGAAATTTTTACATAATTGGCAAGCGCACCAAAATTCAGAACAGTGTGTTAAAGAGAAAGAAATGCAAAAACAAGTGATAAATTATTGACACAAGCAAGTTGATGATGTGTTGCATTTCTTCTTGTGAAGTATGTAGGGAAGTGGGAATATGACTTTAAGGTAAGATGTCATCTTTGGTGTAATGAGTGGAGTAGTTCTGCTTCCAGTACTTTTTAGATCACACAATATTTCTGAAAAAGGTGTCCTATTTTAGTAATAGAACCTTGTTTTGTGAGTAAACTGCAATTATCAGTGCGTAATGTCATGTGAAACAGTTCAGTCTTTTTTGTGGAACATTTGTTGTTGTTAAGGGGCCAGAGCTTTAGGACTTTGTGCCCCAGAAACTTGTTTTTTTTTTTCCTATGTTATGTTATAACTATCGATGCAGGCCCACTTCCTCAAATCTAAGCTTAACCCCCAGGCCCCATTTTGACCCCATCTCATAGTCTGGACTCCCTCATCCCACCCCCATTCCATCTTGTGGGTTGCTCTTCCCCCAGAAGGGCGCCTTCCTGCACATCATCACACAGTCCTGCTTGACCATCAGCAGACTAGAAGGTGGGACCTATGGCCCCACAGTGGAGTACTGTGATGGGAGTCCCCTGCAGAGCTGGGTCCTGCGTAACTACACTCGCCTGGAGGTCTTTAGGAGGCTCTATTACAGCTCCACCGATTACTTTCTGTAGTTGCCATGCATGTCACACCAGGTCAGTACATAGTTTTGGCAAAATGTCTGCTAGTACTCTAGTATAGCTTCCTAGTGCCTCAACCGATAGCTTAGAAACCTAGCTGTTGTGATACGCTTGCATTTTATTATTATTATTTTTTTTTTTTTTTAACTGAATATTTAAAAAACACCCTTTTCAACCTCCTGGTTTGTACAAGGGTTTCTCCTTTTGGTGAAGGAGTACACTTTTCTGGGAGCTGTTAGCACACCATTACAGTTGACCTTTCAATGACAGAAAGCAGGAACACAGGCATGTCAAATGACAAATGGCAGTCACGAACCACACCCCAACCCTGTCCCACGTGTCACTGATGGTCATGGACATGTGCCCTCTGCCCTGCAAGGCATTAGATGTCACTTGACATTTATTTTTCCAGAGAAATTATTAATTTGGGCTCCCTGATTCAAGAGGCTCCTCCCACTTAATTTTAGCTGTCTGTGTACACTGCAGACTCTTTTACCTTTGTATGGAGCCCTTTGAAGTGCATTGTTGATACTCTCAGGAAGGAGAACATCCTAGTTAGCCTGGTTAACCATTTTTTTATATAATCCCCTTATTTTCTGGCTGACAAACAGTTGGTCTGGCTTTGCTTCTGCATAGGCATGGATTAGTCTCTCCATTTGCCACTTTTGAACTCATTTATCTCAACCTATTACCAGTGTTTCTGTCATTTCCAAACCTGCCTGCCTTGCGGTCTTACGAGTATTATTAATCTGTCAGTACAATGTGTTCATCTGCAGGCCAGAGAAAGACTGTGTAAATACGTATGCATTCCATTCGGCTTCCCCGAGGCACCGGCTACAGCAGGTGGGCAGAAGGCCCAAAGGGCAGACGGCGATTACAGTTCCAATTACTTGACCTGGCTGGCAGGTTCACTTTGCTTCCATAACTAGGATGACATTGAAAACAAATTCTGCAGGGATAATTTGCACGCATGATTTCTCTTTTTTTATTTTTTAAATCATTCATTTAGCTAAAAATGCCCTTTTTATCTTTGCTCTTAGCCTCATAAAAATCTCTTTTAGCAACTCATTTTGCAAGGTACTAAACAATAATGTGTTTACTGTACTACAGTATACTATGTTATTACTATAGTAATACTAGTACTGCATTTATGTCCCTAGGTGTTTAAATCTTTTTGGGAATTAGTCCAGTCCTTTAGTCATTACTTGCAGCATGACAACAGGTGTTCTCAGGTGTCACCTATTTATGTTAATGCTCACTGTCTGGCCCTCAATTCTCCTGGGCAGCAGGAAGGATAAACCGATAAACAGGCGATAGAGTTGACCTGTCCTGAGATGTCATCTCCATATTAATGACCAAGCCCCTGGTGCCCTCCATGGCCACCCCAATGAATACCTGATGAGGCTCTTGCTCCGACCGCTGGTCTCTAATGAGGGTTTTTACTGTGTCCAGAAGCAGTGAAACAGTAATGAAAGAAGGACAAGGCCCTCAAATTTTTAATATTTTCATTAAATATGAATCGATTTTGCTCCTCTGGCATATTTCCATGCCGTGTGGTCTCCACCGGAGTGAATTAAGTTATTACAGCGAGGTAAGGAGTTGGATAATCTTTATTGATTCCACAGCATTTGTAGCCTGTATGGTAACTCTTGTGTCTCAGCTTCAAAAAAGGGTTGGCTATCAGGCTCTTTGGACCTGGAGTTGGCCCAGAGTTTAGTTACCTCTTTGACTATACAGTGTGACAGTTTTTTTTTTTTTTTAAATGTCTTTCGCTAGTGGAATTTTCAACTAGTTATTAAAACAATTTGGACAGAAGTACAAATGTATGTGCCCAACCTTATCTGTAGCAGTGTGAGTGTACATATGATGTTGAGACAGAAGGTGGCGTAATGGTACGTGCTGTTGCCTTATAATCACAGGAGCTGTGTTAAAAATCCCTACTGTAGTCTTTATGCTTCAAGGAAGACACAGACATGTATATTCTCCACTTAGTGCTGACAGTGCTCATAGGACCCCTGGTAAAGAGATGTTTTATTTTAGGGCTGAAACCCATTTCGCGTCATAGTCTGCCACCACATCCACCTGTCTCTGCTTTCAGTGACACCTTCAGAATGCCACCATCCCTAAGCAAGCACACATTTGTCTTTATTTAGCGTTTTAATTCTCACTCGGCTCCCTCTTGCAGGCCGATGTTTAATGCGCTCAGTTAATTATTGCAAACAAGCTTGTGCTATTAACCACGATCCCTTTACTTGAGGGTAATTGCATTCATTATTTACCGTTGCTGTTGAAAGCTGTATTTCAGAGCGGTGGATGAGTGTTGAATATCCTCTATATATTACCAGTGGCTGGAACAATACCATCCTGAAGCTGAGTCATGACTGGGTTTGAATGATGATGGCTGATAGATCAAATAGACTGGACAGTGCTGTGAATGCTGTCCTTTGAAACTGTATGATCCAGGTGTGGGTGTAGGTCCAGCTCAGTTTTTGTGGAGTTTGCGTCTTTTCTCTGTCTTCATGTGGGGAGCAGTGGATTTTTTTAAACTCCTAACTCAGCTGTTTATAATGTAAGGAGTCACTTTATTAAAAATTGGCTTCATATCCATGCTTAATCCCACATGAAGATTATAGGTTAGTTATTGCACATCTGTGAGTATTCAGATAACTGCCCTGACTTCCAGGGGGCTTCCGTGTCTTCTTTGGTCCATGTGGACACCTGGAGAAATGAGGTTCTTAACCACTGTGCTTCTCTGTCGGCCCCCTCAGAGGATGACCCTGCTGCATGTCAACAGCAACCAGTGCCTGGATATGCCATCACAGGAAGACAAGATGGCACCCACCGTACGGGACTGCACAGGCAGCCGGTCCCAGCAGTGGCTGCTGAGGAACATGACGCTGAGTGGCTGACAGCACACGACTCCACCGCCACCTCCTGTTTCATTCTGGCCACACCCAAGGCCAGCTAGCATCTGTGCTCAGTTTAGACCAAGGGTGAAGAACATCTTGTGCTTGCTTCATTCCCATTGTCTGTTTTTAGTGTGGAGATGTTTACTGCCTGTGTGTTTTTACCTAGTGTTGGGAGTGTCTTCCCCTTCCTTCGCTCACTCCTGGCCACACAGAGAGCATCTTCAGCTGTCTGACACCAGTGAACCAGATGTTCCTTACGTACTTTGTCCTGTCTTTATCACTGGAGTCAGTGGATCTCCTGCAGGCCATTCTGATGATAATGGCTCGCCAGTGACCAATGTCTTTTGCTTAGCCAGTCATCTACACCATGCCAGTCCTGCTCTCTGTGAGAGCTCCACTCCTCTTATCCTAGCAGCTTTGGCCTCACTGAGCATGCTTGGAGCTGCTGGGGTAAAACATATCCCAGAATGCATAGCATGGATTTTGTGTTCCCCAAGACCTGGACTCTACAGAGTTCCTTCAAGACCTCATGAACAACCTGGCAGAACAACGTTACTGTAGTTAAACTTTTTCTCACGAGCATCAACATGCTGAGCTTTGTTTAAACCATCACATATATTTTTTTCTTACTTCAATTTTTTTTTTAGGGGAAGGAGGTAGTTCAGAGGTCAAAGGTTTTAGATTCTGGTTTGTCTGTTAAATTATCAATTATCGCTAAGATACGATAATATGACCTTGTATTGGACAAACGGTTACTGATAATGGATGAGCTACAAGTTGGTTTGCATGTGTTTAGCTTAAAGTGTTTTTTTACTATTTTATGCATTTGATTTGTAATTTTCCAAGCACTTTAAAGTACAGTCATGAAGGAGAGCAACAGCAGAAGCCCTTGTAGGACTTGAACTTGCAGTCTGCGGCTTGAGCTGCTTAACCACCACGCCATCACTAGCTGCCTGCTTCTGACAGGTATGCCTACTTTTTTTACGTGCAGAGAAGACAAACCATATCATATTCTTCCCAAATTCCAGCACTGCTGTCAGAGAGGGCTTGTTATATGAGATAGGCTTTGATTCCTCTCACAAGGAGCCTTCAGAGCTATGCCTTTTCAGGGAGACCTTGATGGCTCATTCATGCAAAGGTAAGACTTAACAAAGAGGCAGACAGACTAGAGTAACCTTTCAAAAACCAAGTGCAGACAGCGGGAGGTAAGGTGTGGGTCAGTGGAGCAAGACTGTGAATTTGTTGGAAAAGCCACATTACCTAAATAAGATGTTCAGAGCACCATTTTCTTGGATATACTGTAAGCACCCTGTATGATCGACATTTAAGGGCATCAGAAGTTCAGCAGATGTTACGTATTTTCATCCTGAATGGGCACATTTATTTATTTTTCTGACAATTTTCTGCATAGTGACTTATAATGTCAAGTTTATAATATAAGCCATTAATACTATTCCACCCATGAATACAGTTGGGTAATTTTTACTGTGTCATAAAAGTAGGAGAAGAATTCAAACCCAGGTTCTACCAGTTATAAGCTGGTTTAAATACAATACTGCACTTACTGTTAAGTGTAAGTTTAAATGTAAGTTTAATTTACGGGTTAGAAGTCACCTTAATTGTTTTTTTGTTAGTTTGTCAGTTTTGTTACTTCACTCTTTACCATGTCATTACTGTGGAAGTAATCTAGCTGAACTTGCCAGGGTTTGGAGGGCAGATTCCAGTGAAATAACAAGACATCTTTTCAGGGTTCAATCAGGCATAAACTCATTCCTGTTCACTCTTTATTTTTTACTTTTAGTTGTGAATTGTTTGAGGTCAGTTCCACTAACAGATATCTGCTGGTGTGTTTGTGTGCTGCAAATGGGGCCCAAATCCAGTAAGAACAGTATTTACCTTCTGCTATAGCTATATTGAGATATGCTGCATACAGCATTGGACTGTGGGAATTAGCGGCAGAAGGAAGTCGGTTGCGAATCCTTGAGTCACTGCACGGAGTGAACGTTGTTAAGCCATCAAAGCAAAAGAGTGAGACTAAAAGAGGGCTTTCAAAATAACATTGGGGAGATTTTATCATTATAAATGGTTTTATCGGAGCAACTTAATTGTGTTGGATGAAATAAATGTTTGGCACAATTCTGCGAAAGCTTTGGAAGAGAAGGGGGTCTGCAAGTTTCTACTGTATCTGAGGTCTCAGCAGTTTAAACAAGAGGGCAATCACATTATTTAATGATTCATTTGAATGTAAATCAACTTCATACAGCTTTCATAATTAAAAATAATAGTAAATGCTGTCTGGATGGCTGGAGGGGAGACACCTGCAGAAACCAGGTGATGTTATTTTGTCTCCAGCTCAGGGTTTCAGTTTAAAACCCGTTCACAGCTTAAAATCCCACAAACACAAAGGACCACATTTTTATTTATGTAAATGAATGGCACATAAAATGACTTTTGCTAAGATTTGTTATCAAACTGCTGGCTCATTGCAAAAAGGTTACTATTGTGAATAAATGCTCAGTTTTCTATGAAGTGGAGAAAAAAATGAAACATTGCGATTTTAAAACTGATGTACATGCAATGGTTATTGATTATTGATTATTTCCCAGTTATTGATGAACATTAACAGTGGAAAGTTTTAGACTCCTTTTATACAGAATCTGCTCTTTCAAAATGACAATAAGATTGGAGAATGTAGGATGTCACCGTTAATTAAAAGCACAGTTCAAATGGGGGAATTTCAGTTAAAATATGACTTATTAAGCAGTGCTAATATTGACGTGTGTTTTGGTTGCACCTTACGGCTCAACAGACTCACTGCTCTGTGTGTGCAGGTCAGCATGGAAGGGATAGATATGCTGAGGAAAAATTAAATGCTGGCCTAGCTGCGAGTGTATGTAAAGGGTTTATAAAGTTAGCAGAAATCCATCAAATGAGTCCTCATGTTGAAATTTTTCAGAACCTTTGTGTTGCGTAAAATTGTGTTGGAGACCTGGAAAATGTATAGCTGTATGAAGAGAAAGGCATATATACAGTATTTACTGAAATGTAGAGCAGTGCAAATGGCAGCAGCTGGCAGCAGATTTGCAGCTGCTGGCAGGTTGTATAGAATAACATGCAGAGCTGCTTTTTTATGGCTGAAATAGTCTTCTTTATACCTCATCTCTGTTTTATTTTATAAGCAGAAACCCATTTGCAAAGTCCTGATTTTATTTAAATAATGTGTCATTGACCGTTTGGTCTGATCTGAGGTGAGGACTGATAATGCTGCTATTTTCAATGCACAGCACATGAACTCCCTGTTGTTTGTCTGTATGTGTTTGAGTCGTATTGTTCTTGACAGTGAAGTTACATATCTGTGATCTGTTTGTACACGAGGGACAAAGGTTCTCTCCGCCTTTATTAAACCTTAGATGACAATGAAGGGAATTGTAAAAATTCAATAAAAGTGGCAGTTTTGCGGGATTATTTTTGATGTTTCTGCAGTCTTCCGACAGCTGACCATCAGTGTGTCAGGATTCTCACCATCACACCTGACAGCTGACTTCCTTCTGGTTGTTTCCATTGGACTAATTGCTGTACAAGAAATATTTGATCATCTTGATACTTTTGATGGGTTACCCCCCACCGCCCGCCCATAGGCTGCTTGCATCTCTTGTCTTTAAAAAAGTGAGGCTTCACAGGCCACAAGGCAAAATCAATTTCTTGCTCTTAATGGACAAACAAATAACCTTGCAGGTCAACCCTTAATACCCAACACCACCAAAGGTGCTTCCTGGGCAAATTCAGCAATTACATGAAGGTCACATCTGCTTAGCTGTAAAAAGATAAGTGTCCTTCCCTTTCTTTCTGGATCAAACTCACCAAATGAGGGGAGCATGCGCAAAAACATCCTCCAAAAACCAGCAGGCCGTGATCACATTTTCTAGAGATTCAAGCAAATAAACAATCCCGCGCAGCGATTTTCCGACAAGGCTGTTGTTTAACGGAAGTGTGCCGAGAATACAACCTTTCACCCCCCTCCCGCTTCTGGCAAGGTCATAAAACCAAACCTTGCTGTCAAAACTGAACTTTTTTTCCATCCAGTCCCTCCCTTGTCTGGTTTTATTACCTGGCTGTATAAGTAATCGCCATCATTTTATATGTGTGTTCTGTGCAATGAAGTGTCTATAATACTGCAGTAAAATAAACGATCCCGATTTTTCATTGCAATGTTAAATGTCTCGGTTAATCTCATGACAAGTGACTGGTTAACCAAGACAGGCGTTTGCCTCATTGTATATGAATTTAATTAGTGTTGCGAATGTCAGACGGACTCGCACGGTCCTTTTCTGCGCCTTTGTCATCATACTTGTGTTTAAACTTTGACCCCATAAAAGGACTGCTTTGTTCTGCTTGATGAACACTTTATCTTGGCTATTCTGGCCTCATTATCTTTATTCGGGAAGGAAGCGGTTCCATAATTTTCCTACCTTGGAGACCACTGTCCTGTTATCTGTCACATTGGCCCACAATGCTCTGCGGGCCCAAGCCCAGTGGGGGCAGTCTTTTAATTTCTTCTCTTCCTCTTAAAAAGAGCCATATGAGGTATTCGCTACATTGCTGTCCCCGTGTGCATCATAATTTTCACGTTTTTGTGACCTGACATATATCTGTCTAGCCAGACCGCTTCATCCAGAACTGCTGATCAGGTTCAGGGCTCACACTGTACACCGTTGTTGCGCCTCATTGTGTGTTGGCCCATGATGACAGAGGATGTGATCTCATAAACATTTATTAATCTCTCCCACAGCATGATTTGCAGCTGCTGGCAGGTTGTTAACAGAGGCCAAGCAGCCGGACGATCCAGCCCTCCCACCGTCTGAAGCGGACCTCACACCAGCACAGTTGGAACAGGAGTCCATTTCCGAGGGATGGATGGTTAAAAACAACTCCTGATGGATCCAGCACCTGTTCCCTTGGGTCATGCATCTTCTGTTTGTCTATGATCTTCCCACTTCTTCTTCTTATTCTTCTTTCGGCTGCTCCCGTTAGGGGTCGCCACAGCGGATCAAAAGCTTCCGCTTCCTCCTGTCCTCTGCATCTCTCTCCATCGCACCCACCACCTGCATGTCCTCCTTCACCACATCCATAAATCTCCTCTTAGGCCTTCCTCTCTTCCTCTTGCCTGGCAGCTCCATCCCTAGCATTCTTCTCCCAATATATCCAGAATCTCTTCTCTGCACATGTCCAAACCAACGCAATCTCGCCTCTCTGACTTTGTCTCCAAACCGTCCAACCTGTGCTGACCCTCTAATATACTCATTTCTAATCCGGTCCATCCTCGTCACACCCATTGCAAATCTTAACATCTTTAACTCTGCCACCTCTACCTCTGCCTCCTGTCTTTTGGTTAGTGCCACCATCTCCAACCCATAAAGCATAGCTGGTCTCACTACCATCTTATAGACCTTCCCTTTCACTCTTGGTCTATATCTTCCCACTGAACCCTGGAAAATCACTGTACTGGTGCCTTCTGTCTAGTTTTGCTATAAAATTTGTTTCCCCATTTTACAAAGGTAGACGCTAAATTACAATTAGTTTTTTTTTTGTAAAAGATTTTTCTGTGTTGCTGAGCCCCAAAATTGATATTTATACCAAAATATCACAAAATCCCTTAAAACTGACACAATTGTACTAATAGTTAACATGATTAATTATAACACAAGATAACAAGGCACTTTCTTTTCATTAATAACTGTAATGCTCTACGGCTGTTCACCTGCGCTCCTTTACGCTGTTCACATCACAAATGGTCACAAACCAAGCATGCATATGATAGTCAATAATTATGCAGTAATTCAGCCTTTAATGTAAAAGAAAGACAAAAGAAAACAGCAAGCACAAATCTGCGATTCCCAAAAAAGTTGACATCTCTTGGGAAATCCAAGCAAAAGGCCAAGGCTATCAATACTGCAACAGATGGGTCTGGCAAACAAGAGGTAATGGAGGTTGAGGCGTTAACGCTACGAAAGTCAAAACATAACTGAGAAGATAACCATGCTGTTGGCTTTGTCTCGCACTGCCCAGCTAACATGAGGTGTGAAAAATCCACAGTCACTCCTCACCAGCAGAAGAGTATTAACTGAAGCTCATTGTAAGACTAGCAAGACCAATAGGTGTGCTTCAGGCATGACTGTCGTCGGGTCTTCTGCATATCAACTGTATGCGGGTTTTAAAGTTTTTCCTTCATGGTGTAAAAAGCTTCTAACATCTGTATCAGTATGTAAGAATAGGAACAAAATCCTTAATGCAGTCCTCGAATGCTGGAACAAATTTTTAATCATGATCACACATTTTGCTGTTCAACATAACCTTTCACTTTGCTCTCTCACAGTCTTAGAAGATGTGAAGACAAGACAGAGAGAAACCAAAAATGTGGTCAATTAGAGCAACTTTCTCTCCTTCAGACACATTTTAAAGGAAATAGTTGGAGCTGACTATGGGCATCTGGGTGTAGAAAAAGGTATCGGGTACATTGCTGAAGGCCACAGTGAGCAGCTGGTGGCACAAAAGTTGAAGTTGCAGCCATGTTTTGCCACACTTTATCAATACTTGCCAGCCTTGTTTGTGTTTAAGAAGCAACTGTCACAAAGGAAATCAACAAAGACGCTTCTGACAGGATAAAAGATTAAGGCATCCCAGACGTCACTTAACTGATGCTGGAGAATGAAATTTGATAAAAGCTGTATTAGGAGCATCAGCCTTTAAATATAAATATATTTATAAATATATTGTGCTTTTTTTTGCTCCGAGTTCTGATTTATGTTGAAATGTTTCTGACTTTGTGACTTTCGAAAAACCTTGTTCGTTGCTGTTGGAGCCAAGACTCCATTAGTGAAATAGAATTTTAATATCAGTTCAAATGTGATGGTTAAATCAAAGCATAATTGCTTAAAGAAATTATAGATTTTTTTGGCCACGACTTTGGATTGAAACAGGTGATCGGCCTTCTAGGGATATCTGGAGAACGTGGAAAAACACCACAGTGATGTTTTTCCAAGGATGAAAAAGCCTTCCTACAAAATCTACTTTGCTCTTACACAGCTATGTCCAGAGAAGCACAGTCACACTTCAGAATAATTCAAGAAAATTTATAAAATTCCTACTTTCCCCCTGATTCTTACAATGCTCATTAAATTTCATTGGTGAGACATCCAAAATAACTTTTCAAAGTTTGGGTAGCCCCGTGTTCCCTGTCTTTTTAATCCATTTTGTTATTTCGGGCCACATCTACAGTATGCAAATAGCAGGGCTCAAACCTTGTTGTCCAACAGGTGACATGCAAATCAAATTGTTATTCGGCTCTAAGTAAACTGATGGAAATGTTCTTTAAAAGCAGGCACAACAGACATGACCCAGAGCATCAAGGTGAGAACAGAACAAACTCATTAACAGGCCCGGAGTCTCCAGACAGACCCCCCTGAGCTTGTGCCGTGAGCCTGACAGGCGTGATGGTGGGGAGGGATCAACAGTCAGATTTTGTGGCTGGACACCGCGGCCCATCTGTACGGATTTAGCCTGAAGAGCGAACGTAAATGGTCCTTCGGGTCTCTCTGATTAGGATAATAAATCCACTCCGGTTCCTTAATCGCATCTACTATGAGCCAATTTTACTAAACGCTCACAAAAACACACAAAATATGTTCATTGCTGCATGATGGTGAAACCGGTTAATGCAAAAGAGGACAGCACCTGGATTAATGGCAACACACCAGACACCTGTCTGCATTTCGGTGACACTTTTCTCCAGACCTCCTCATGGTGTTCAGCCTTGTACTCGTTCACTCATTTTGAATCTGGAAACTTCTACTGGACCAATTCATGGTAAGTGGTTGGATTAAAGGTACCGTAGCAGGAGTTTGGGCTTGAATCTGGATCCTTTAGAGACAAGATGGCTGCTATAACCACGACGCCACCTGCTGGCACCGTCGCCAAAACTCATTTCCAAGAGCCAGTCAAGTTAATGCTGGTGGTAAAGTGAGGCCTCAACACTACAGTATGCAATTTAATGGTCATGGAGGTCTTTCACATGACCAAGAAAACAAAGTCCTCTAAATGAAAATATTACCAATACCCATAAGAATTTAGCTCACTCTGGAGAATCAAAGTTCTTGTGCTCGTAAGTGACTCCAGCATCTTCCGGTAGAGGGTGGATGAATGAAGATAAGCAGGTTTGCTGCTCTCAACCTACTACAGTCATCGAACTGCACATCCAAATGACTTTTAAAAATGTTAAAACAGGGAGGTCAAATTATATATATTTTAATTTGGAGGTTTTTTTTCTACAGTCTATGGCAATTGCTAATTTAATTTGTCTAAATTCCCAAATAAAAAGGATTCCTCAGACAAATTCTACAGAAGCTGATGGTGCCTTGATGCTTATTTAAGAGCAGTATTTGGGAAAAGCTGCAGCTTAATAGAGCTGTTTTGAAACGTGAACCTTGTCTATTAATGAGAACAAGTGCATAAAGAAGTTTATTAGCATGCATTAGCTTGATTTAATCCTGAATAGAAAATTATTCACTTCTTGCACAGAACGCAGCCATAATTGTGTCCTGTTCCATCATTTACTTAACAATGAAATTTGAGCATTGCTTGCGGTGCCCAAATGGACGCTACAGGCCAATCTCACTTCCAAATGGTTATTCTAGGTCCTCCAGGGAAAAAAAAAACAACGGATGTGGGGTTTCTTCAGCCGCCGCCTGCTCCCCTGTGACTCAATTAAATAACCAGCAGTGTGGAAATAAGGATGACATTTAGCGGCGCCAGTAGCCCTAACTTCTGCAAGAAGAGGTCTGGAGGAGTCCTCCTCATTAATGGGGTCGCAAACACAAGCTTGCTGACCTGTGCCGACCCTGCGCTCATTATGCAGCCGTAGTTATGTTTGCGCAGGGCTGCTGAGATACAGTTTTCCATTTGTTTTCATTGTGCCTCTTACAGCTATTAAGATGCCACCACTTTGGCCATCGCTTGCCTTTTCCCCGTCGGGAGGCGGTGGAACAGACAGTTTAGACGCTTACGTCTGAAAGCGCACCTGCAGAACCCGACGGAAGGAAACGCGCAGGGCTCTCACGATGTTGCAAACAATTGTTAACATCAACCGGACTGGCGGCAATTTGCCATATGCTCATTTTACAGGGTTACTCAGCTGCGGTTGGGTTTAGGCCTGAAAAAGAATTTAAACAAGCGTAAACACTGGCACAAGCGGTCGAGTTTCGAAAGTTCCAAACATACAAACACTGCAGCTCATTTATTTTGAGCCTCACTTCCTTCTCCTATCTATGTCCTGAGTATGTGTTCATACTAGAGTGAATGTGACCTGTTCTTATACGTCCAGCCAATAGGTGTCAGTATTGTGCACTCTGAGTAGGAAAGCAGGACCACCTTAAATCAAACCCTTTGTGCTGCGTTTACAGCTTGGTCTGGTGTTTCGCAAGGCTGACAATCAGCAACAAAACGATGACCATTCCATATGTTTAAAGGATTAATAAGCTGAAAAATGTCAAAGTATTTTTCATGTATTATAGCTGTACCTCAGATGTTTACCGAATCTAAATTGAGGAAGAAATTATAAAGCTTTAAGTGGTCACAACGTCCTAGCAAAACAGACATTTAGAGATGCAATCAAAATGAGTTGTGAACAGGCAGGAACACACAACCACTATGAGATATGGATGTGGCTATAGATATATATATATATATATATATATATATATATATATATATTCTTTTTTTTACATTTTAAACAACCTGGATTGAGAATTTTGCCGTGCTGTAGTGGAGCTTGTTGAGTTGTTCACAAAATAGCAAACAGATGACCCTCAACAAATGCTGCAATACAGCTTGGGAGAAATTAAACAATTTAATAGTGTGTTTAATTAAAGAATCAAAGGTGTGTTTTTCCGAGCGGAAATTGCCAGTTGTCATCTTTGCCATTGTAGTCGATGATGGCTGGATCTATTTAAAGTAAATGTCCTCTTCACATAATAAAAAGCCTTTTCCTTCTTCCAGCTTCCCTGCTCTATGGAGGCTGCGGTTGGAAAGTGTGGGCGAGCAGCTATGATGCTTCACATAAGGCGTGATGGCAGGGGACTGTTCCACCGCCGGCACTCTGCTGCCCCAACAGCCTATTGGAATTGGCAAGCGGGACGCGACCTGCAAACCGTGCACAGTCGACCACCCTCTCCCAGTGCCCGGACACGCAACACTGCTTGCTGGTTCCCAGGGCAGCTTCAGATGCTGACGTCTCCCTCTCTCTCTTGCTCTTTCTCTTGCTTTCTCTCTACTGTGAGAAATAACTGGCAATTCCTTGTTTCTGCTCGAGATGGTGATTCAGCACAAACGTGGTCCGCTGTGAGTCTGACTGACACCCTGCCGTGGAATTGGAGGGAGGGGCGGCAATCTAGGAACAAAACAGGAGTTGCAGAGGGATGGACAAGGGGGCCTGGGAGTAATAGAAAGCGGAAGCAAAATCCATCATTGTCTACGTTCACCGCTATTGATTTCTGTTGCGGGGAGCCGCTCGGAAAGTTATCAGTGCTCTGTAAGGCTGCAATGCCGACCTTGGCTTTGCACACCCGGCGAATTCCCAGAAAGTCGACAGTAAGTTTCAGTCAAGGAGGTTCAGCAACGTTTGGAATGGTAATACCATATCTTTCAACTGAGGTGGAAAACTGGTGTCCAACATGGAGCCAAACAAGAAGGACTTTCTCATCTCAGGAAGTGGATACCCAACACAATCGACACACAGACTCACGGGAATTATGCAAGAATCCAGTGCTGTCCACACAATTGGTGTGAATTCATCTGATTCGTGCAAATATTTCCCTGTCTGATCACATTTTTACAAAAATACAGCACCTGAATAAAATCGATTCATGGAGGTACCCGCACTGACGCAGGTTTCTTCACACCTTCAGTGGTTTGTTGTTCGCACCACGGTGGACCATTAGCACTTTGTAACCGCACTCCTGGAAGAAGCTGAAAGAGTTGTTATGAGTTATTGAAATTACCTTTGATGTTTCTTCTGGCAATTCTGCATTAGAGCTCATGTTCATCACGCTTTCTTATGGTTTAATTGCTTCTTTCCATATTGACCTTCCAAGTTGCTCTTAATGGGAGCATCTGGCTAATGAAATCTGGTCGACGTTCCCAAGGTCACCAAGGTGAGGGTATCCTTGCAGGACTTTGTCGCCGGCTGGTATCACACAATGAGCACAGCTGTAAAAGTTGAGGGGTCTCTGAAGACCAGATGGCTGCAGACACTGCATTGCTATTTGAGGGAAGGACAAAATGACCTCAACTTCATGTTAAAAGTGCTGAAAACAGCCCGTAGTCCACCCCCCCCATTCCTCCAAAGGCAAATGCAAGAATATTTTAGACGTAACGCGAACACTTAATGATAGGAAAACGGCATTTTCTGCCGCAGTTAAGGATGTGGACCTGCGACCTGACGGTTGTTTGTTCATCTACCCCCCCATCCCACTACACACTCCAAACTCCTGCTGCCGTCTCCTTGTTCAAAATGATGACCCTGAATTGTTTCCAGTTAAAAGGCCTGTCAGTTTAAAGTTGTTTAGAAAATGTCAGCCAAGCAACAAGGTTATTATAATTTGAGTTGAAGAAAATCTCCAAGTGGACCAATGTTTGGTCAGGTTTTGTTTCCAGCTGCTATGTCATGTCACCCACGAGGGCTGGTAGTGGTGGTCTGTGATCAGGCCACAGTAAAACAGGCCGCTACACGATCAGGTTTCCTTTTATTTATTCAGCAATGTAACTTGCTCGACTAAACTGCTTACCATGATTTACCCATTTTTACACCTGGGTAGTTTTTTTTTAGTTTTGCTGGAGCTATTCATCTGCCATAATTCAGTTCTGAGACTTGTGCTAAATCTTCTGATATCGTCACAATGACTTGCAACCACAAAATTATCACACACTGCCCAGTCTTAGAACCTTTTGACTACACCACGTCGGGTGTTTAACTACTCAAGACCTTTGGATTTATCCTCCTTTCCTGTCTGATCAGCCTGCTTTGCCCAGCTCTGGGCACAGACACCTTGTTCCTGTTACCATACTGAGGATCACTTCTGGTCACCTGAACCTGTTTGTCTCACCCACTTTCCCACATCTTGCTCTCTTTTTGACTGTTTTTTTTTTGCTTTATCTGGTCACCCTGTTCTGGATGTGCAGTTCCTGTTCCTCGGAGCATTACTGCACACATAGGGAACCCAGGCATCTGCTTGCGTCACCTTGAACATGAAGATGTGCTCCAGTTTTCATAATCGCGGTGGTAGCAGTATTGATCAAGGATTCAGTCTCTGTCTTGTCCTCTGGTCCCAGCTGCTGATCTAGAGTTTATGGAGAAACTAAACCATTTTGCTACAGTGGGGTCCCGACAGTGGACAGGTGGGTCATGCTTTCTTGTTTCAGCCCCAGCTGCCCTCACCAGGTGCTCCTGCAAAACCATGCGGTCATAAGTCTCCCCTGACTGGATTACCCAGAAGCACTGTCAAAGCCGCAAAACCTCGGCTGCGGGGCAGCGCTGGGTGATTTGCAGCTCAAAGTGAACGCGGTCGCTTCCATCCCTGGCCGATACTGTTTTCTCTCACCGAGGACAGGCGAGAACCTTGTGCTTATGGGTAGCCCACATTCTAGATCTTTAGTTATCACTGATGCAGGTGAGAGGATGCACACCGGGCCAGACCACAGGAAGCGAAAGGCATGGTCTGCTGCAGCCTCTTGGCTCACCTGCAGAACCTCAATGCCACCTGCATGCTGCAAAACATCACCTCCCATCTGACCTTCTAATGTGCCACAACAGATGGTTTAAGAGTTTGTCAGGGCAACTGTTAAAACTGTTATAAATAATTCCAACACATTCCTTGGTCTCAATTACACTGTGCTAACAACATTACATTTTATTCTCTTGTTATTCTCTGCCAAAAATGTACATTGCGCTTATCTTCAGCACCACGACAGCATCCAGTCGTTCATGTCCACTGCAGGGTCTCAGTGGGCCAGAGTCTGTTCCAGGGGCACAGGGTGTAAAGCAGGGTAGAGCTGGGTATATGAGTCCATCACAAAGGAGTCACACACACTTATTTTCCCTCTGTCTCGCTCTCTCTCTCTCTCTCTCTCTCTCTCACACACACACACACACACACACACACACACACACACACACACACACACACACACACACACACACACACACAGTCACCAGCTCACCTGAAACACATAGCATTGGACTGCAGGGCTTTCCATCTTCGTCTTTTTGTTTTGTTTTTGCCTTGGTGTCTTTCCGAAGTGCTTGCTCATTTCGTTCCCATGAGCTGATGCGGTCGCGGGTATTACGTGGGTTTTGAGTGGAGGTTTGTTTCATGCTCACTATATTTTGTGTGTGTGTCTGTTTTTAAACGCCAATTAAAGGAAAAGGACTGTGGGCAGAAACCCACGCAAACACGGGGAGAGCAGGCAAACGCCACAGAGAACAAGCCAGAAAATTCTGGACCATTACATGCCAGCACCAGCAGTGCACATCATCAATAACAGCAAATTAGTAATAAAATAGTAATAGACTTTTAATAGATTATTAATAGTAATAGATTTAGATACTATTAGATGGACAGATGCTATTCAAAGATTATTAATTGTAATAAAAACAACTATGAGGAAAAATACACCTGGTGATGTTGCTGTTTCTCCCTGCGTAGGAGACACTTCTCTGGGTTTAGCTGAGTTCTGAAGTCCTTTTGTGATAAACCGGTTGTTTCCTTTGAGCTCCGGCTCAGGCTCGCCGGCACCAGCACGACAGAATCACCTGCTTTCGGTGACGCGGAGGTGAGATGTCAGCAGCGTTCGTCTCGCGGGTTAGTGGCTCTCATTACCACCCGCTTTGCATGAGAAAAGAGAACAATGCCCCGCGCAGCCCGTCGAACGGGAGCGGCGGTCCTTAAGGCCAAAGGTGGGTCGAGCGGCCGTTGAAGAGCCCCGCTTGCTGCCGCACCTGCCCTGCGGCTCCAGGTAGGACTTAGTGAGGCCTGCATGCGAGAGCTGCATTTATTATCCACGACGCAGGCATTGTGCTTTTTAGCAAGAACACCACGGTCTCCAATTATGCATGAAATTGTGTCTATTTGTGAACGCCTGTAATTATTTTAGTCCCGTTGCTCGCTAACTATCTGTTAAGAGAATGGCTCAGTGTTCCTGGCAAGCATCGACATACTGGACGGCCCCAGATATCTCCACAGTCTTGCTTTTCACTGTGGGCATTCAGAAAGCCTGCTGGCTACACACACACACACACACACACACACACACACAGATATATATATAGGGGGCTTGACTCAAATATATATAGGAAATATTAAATGTTTGCTGTCATTCAAATCATTCATTCGTCATATTATATAAAAAATCCTTTCTCACTCCTTTTTTTTCCCCTGTGGGTGGCAACAACAGACTCAGGCCTCCTGCCAGAAACCTGAGGGTTTGAGGGTACAATGTGGTGTTTTTCCTGTTCCTAGGATTGCGCTCCTCTGGATTGAGACTGATGTTGTTACTCCTGGGATTTGAGGGGGCCGCTGTTCCAGCTTATGGGTCACGGCCCCAAGTGCTCCTACCACCAATGAGGCTACCTTGGTTTCATTGTCTTTCATCACAATCTCTCCAGTTCTTCTCGCCGGCCATGGAATTTCTCAAGCTTCTCATATTCTTTCTTTCTGATGTTTCAGGAATCAACACATCCACCAACACTGCTGTTTTCTCCTCATGTTTATCTGTCTGGATATGGAAGTCCCACAGGATCCTGGCTCTGCTGCTCTCCATCACCCTTTCTGGTACCTCCTGCTAGACTTTTCGGGTCCAGGCCATATTTCTCACAGACTTGATCCCTGCCACTTTTTTGTGCCCCTCACTGTCAGCTCTACCCACCTTTATTACGTACAGGAGTAGAAAATAATTTAATTCTTCTTGGTGCTGTTAAAATTTCTTCCTGTCAGTGCAGCGCGAAGGTCTGAGAATGAGCAGTGTCAGTACACAGTTCCTTTGTACGAGCACTTCTACTTATTCTGACTTTATTACCTGCTGCCAGTGCAATATAAGGGATGTACCTGAGTCCTCAGGTAGACAGTGGTGCACTGTGTATTATCCAGGTAGATGGATGTTTTAATGTCTACTTGTTTTAATTAATTCTGGGCACTGTGGATCATCTGCTAAGTTGCTTTTGAATTTGAATTGAGCGGCTTCTTCTGATAGTGTATTTAATTTTGTGGAAGCAACCCTTGCTTCGTTTCAAAGGATGAAGTAAATGTTATTTCAAGAGGCCGCTGAATAAGCTTTTTTTTCCCCACATCAACTCAGCATTGACTTAAATAATTGAGGTACATTTTTTTTTGGTGGAGCGGCAACTTTTTTCTTTTTGGAAAAGGTTTCTTTCTGGAAACTTTTGATCGGAAATTGATTTTTTTTTTTAGACACAAAGCCGCCCTCTATCTCGTGGGTCTATACTTTGAGATGGAATATATAAATGTAAGAACTTCTTTGGGGATAAATATGAAAGGATGGCACAGTCGGGCTGAAGAGGGGAGGGATTTTTTATTTATTTATTTAAATGCGTAAATACCTTTCAGTCAAGGTGCTCTGAGGATTATTGTAATACAGTTGGATGAACTTGGCCGTTTTGAGGCTGCTTAGAGGGAAGGATTCTCGAATAAAGAAAATTTCAATCTGTATCTTTTTGTTAAAATACAGCATTTGATGGAATACCATCATAATTTCACGAGGATTCCCCAAACGTTCAAAAATTATTGCTTTGCTTTTATTCGTTACATTTATTACCTTCACATGCGATTCCTTTACATCCCTTTAACAGGGTTTTGGCAGCTCTGTGATGGTTTTGTTGTGAATCCAACGCTGGAAGCCGGTAAGGATCACCTGTGAAGGCGGAGGAGAAACGAGTGAACAGCGAGAGACAGAAGCGGGATAAAAAAAGTGAGAAAGGAGGAGAGGAAGACGACGCACATTTGACACAGCGTCCGTTCTCCTCGCAGGAGAAGGGCACACACACGCACACACACGCACTCTCCATCATGTCCCGCAGTCGGTACCAGTGCGCTCGGCGCAGCAGTGCGCAGAAGCCGTGCGGGGGAGAGGAGCTGAGCCGCGCAGCCGCCTGCTTTTCATCCTCCTTCCTCTTCACCTGAACACCGAACCTGCCCTCGTCTCCCCCCAACCCACGCATCGGAGCCGCCGCGGAGCGCCCGGCTCTGTGTGGAATCCACCGGGGGACCTGGACCGGGACGAACCGCGCGCACATCCGTGGGTGAGGTGGACCGCGACCGATCCCGACTGCGCGCAGTTCGGACCTCTTCCTGAGCCGCGCGTGGACATCACCATCATCATCGTCACCATCGGCATCAGAATCCGCATCCACATCCGCAGCATCGTCGTCGTCGCCTCCTCCGCCCAATGAAGAGCCCGGTCCCTCTCGCAAAGCCCTGAAGGTGCGCGCCTCCGTCTGTTCCCCCTGCGAACGCACCTGGCACCCGCAGCTCCGGATGAACTCGAACCCCGGGCAGCGCGGCGCATTTCCAGGTGTCACGGCTCGGGCGCGTCGCAACCCCCGCACCTGTCCGGCGGCGGACCCCCGTCTTCCGTCGTGATCCATGTCCATCGCACACCTGTGCGCGCGCGTGTCGGCCGCCCGGACGCTCCGCCCTCACCTGTCGCCATCGTCTCGCCTTTTTGCGCACAGATAGACGCGCAATAACGGGAACCCGCGGCTTCCGACGGCTGAGAGGAGACGGCGTTGCGCGTCGAGTCCTCCACGCCCGTATTATGTCTGCACTTCGAAAGAAATTTGGAGACGACTACCAGGTAGTGACCACCTCGTCCAGCGGCTCCGGGTTCAACCAGCCGGCGGCCGAGAAGAAGAAGAAGCGGCAGCGCTTCGTGGATAAGAACGGCCGATGTAACGTGCAGCACGGCAACCTGGGAGGGGAGACGAGTAGGTACCTGTCGGACCTCTTCACCACCCTGGTGGACCTCAAATGGCGCTGGAACCTCTTCATCTTCATCCTCACCTACACGGTGGCGTGGCTTTTCATGGCCTCCATGTGGTGGGTGATCGCCTACATCAGGGGGGACCTCAACAGGGCCCACGATGACAAGTACACGCCGTGCGTGGCCAACGTCTACAACTTCCCGTCGGCCTTCCTCTTCTTCATCGAGACCGAGGCCACCATCGGCTACGGCTACAGGTACATCACGGACAAGTGTCCCGAGGGCATCATCCTCTTCCTCTTCCAGTCCATCCTGGGCTCCATCGTGGACGCCTTCCTCATCGGCTGCATGTTCATCAAGATGTCCCAGCCCAAGAAGCGGGCCGAGACGCTCATGTTTAGCGAGCACGCGGCCATCTCCATGCGGGATGGCAAGCTGACCCTCATGTTCCGGGTGGGCAACCTGCGCAACAGCCACATGGTGTCGGCGCAGATCCGCTGCAAGCTGCTCAAGGTGAGGAACGCCTCTTACCCGACACACCTGACGCACCTGACTTCTCACCCGACTCGTTTCACTTACCGAACCAAGGTGACTCCCCAGATTAAAACATGGAACGGAACCCCACTCGCTGTCCTCATGAGGTCAGAGGGCCAACATTGTATTAATGATAATATTTTAATAGGAAATGACAAACGTGTAACATAATTTACACAACAGGGTCATTATAGTTCAAGTGCAGTGCATGATACCCAGTTAGTTTCTTTCACATTTGTCTGTTTATTATTATTATTATTATTATTATTATTATTATTATTATTATTATTGTTGTTGTTGTTGTTGTTGTTGTTGTTGTTGTTGATTGTACTGCTTTGGGTGCTGTTGTTACTGCTACTGTTATATTAATTTAATTTAAAATTTTATTTTTAATGTAAGTTGTATGGCTTCCATTATATCATCATCATCATCATCACCATCATCATCATCGTCAAACGTTTTAAACGCATGATCTTAGACAAAATTGCGAGAAAGTAAACGTCAGTGTGCTTTCTTACCCACGTGACTTTGCGGTACAATAATTGCCGGCAGTGTGCCGCGGTCGAGGTGCTGTGACACTGCAGGGATTCGTGTGCTTTATTTATTGTTCCTTCACGGGCCTTCGTGCTGTTTGCCCACAGCATTGTCTGCCAAAATTAGAAAAGAGGTGCGTTCAATCCACGCCCACGGTGTTGGGAAAACTGCGGCGCACGAGTGTGGAATCTCTTAATAACGCTGAACTTTGCGCTCTCCCTTTATCCTGCGCGATCGGCGGCTGACGGGGTGTAAATAGGTGTTGGCAGGAGTCGGCCGACCTCGGTGCCCGCGCTGACTTGTTCCTTCTCTGCACGCCTGCTCAGTCCCGGCAGACGCCCGAGGGCGAGTTCCTCCCCCTGGACCAGCTGGAGCTGGACGTGGGCTTCAGAACCGGAGCCGATCAGCTCTTCCTCGTGTCGCCCCTCACCATTTGTCACGTGATCGACAGTCGAAGCCCCTTCTACGAACTCTCCCAGAGGTCCATGCAGACGGAGCAGTTCGAGATCGTCGTCATCCTCGAAGGGATCGTGGAGACCACAGGTGAGGGGGCGGAAAGGACGAGCGAGCCCTTGTGCGTCACGTCACCGCCACCGCCGTGCACCGTGTTCATGGGGAGGGAACTCGTGTCAGCCAACGGGTCCCCGGGGAATTTGGGTTTTACGACTTCACGTTAAACATCTCCGCCTTGGCCCACCGCGGGATCCCCCTTGAGCTGGGTCGATAGTTTGGCCGTGACTCACCAACCAGCAGCTTCTCCGTGTGCATTTTCGGCTGACCCCAGGTTCACGCTCGCAGCGGCTGCGCGTTTTTGCGAGGCCCGCGGGGTCCGGCTAGCAACAGCGCTCTTTCCCATCCTCGAGACATTTTCCTTGAGAACCCCAGCTGAGAAAGTTTGACTTTTAACTTTGAAAATGGCTTTTGATCTGTAATTTGCTCCTGTGCTTCAGTGTGGGAAGCTGAAGGTGCTCTTAGATGCTTTTAATAGGCTTGCCAGAGGAAAATGGCTGAAATATTGGAGTGTTTTGCCATGCATGTACACTGCAGATTATTATATAACAGCACTAAATAATTTATTCCATACGCTATACGTCGCATTCTTACTTACAGAATATCGACGACTTACAGAACAATCCAAAGGCCTCACGTGGAGTTGTGGTTTAGCATGTACTTTGTTGACTGAACCATCTGTTTTGCTAAACAGCGTTGCGAAGTGACCCCTGCCCCCCCATGCGTGCTTTATAAATATAGACAAGCCTTTTGCTTAGATGTTCCTTTAAGGCACAAGAAAGATTATGAAATAATCAGAAATTTCATTAAACGTAATGCAGTTTCTGCGGCGGCTCACTGTCGCCATGTATCCCAACCGTAATCTGACTGTTATGAGGTAATCTTTCTCACTTGAAAGCCTGCAGAAATTTTGACTTGTGTCTTCTATTTATAGGTCTGCGCAGCGCTGCGATGCCGAGCTGTTTAACCAAACTATGGATTAGAGCCTTCATCGAAGTCGACATGCCTGTTTGTCTGCTTAAATAGAAATGCCGTGGTGGAATAAATCGAGTGTGATTCTGCAAACAGCCTGCAGACGTGGTGAGGAGCGCTGCTCCTCGAGATGCACTTGGTGGAAAGAGCAAGGGGTTTACCTGAGACAGTGAGCTGTGGGGATGGTGTCATGTGCACGCTTTCTTGCAGCGCTTTTCTCGTAGTTGGACTACAGCAGCTGAGAGCCACGTATTAGGGTGCTGACGTGTAATCGATGGCGTGTACGCCGCTGCAGAGGGGATGCGGTTCACACTGGGGTGCATACATTAGGTAAATGCAGCAGAGAAGAAGCCCCGGGGCTCTTGCATGGAGGACTCGGTCCCAGTGTCACGCTGCGCTGCTGAAGCTGGAAGAAACGCAGAGGGGCTGCAGGGCCCTGATTTACTAATAAGGGAACAGGAAGCCTCGTGAATGAGGGATGAGCCTGGTGTCGGCAGTAGATGTGGCCCCCTTTCGGAGCGAAAGGCCGAGGTTGTTGTTACGTAAGTCGCGTGAGACGCGGGGTGGCTTGTCAGGTCGGCGGGCCGCGTGCCACGTGAGACTTGGGCTCGAGGCCCAAGTGGGGAAAACGGAGTGATGCTACCTGACCCAGAGAGACGAAAGGCGTGTCAGCACCGTGGGAAAAACTACCCTTCAGTACGGGTTACAACCTAAATTATACCTTATTAGATCGCATCACAGCCCCGATGGTTCAGCGACAAAGACGGCTGTATGGATGTTTAAGAGTTTTTTTACTTTTATATTCTCGGCTCGGAAATCTGCTTGCTTTGAAGGTGAAATGCGGCCTAATTCTTCCATATTTTTGTTCTACGCAGAAAGATAGGTTTCAACTGTAGCAGAAAAGGTATAGTATAGAGAGATAAACTTTAAAGAAAAGGGGGAAGGCCATCCTTCTGGGCATCGACTGTGTTATAAAAAGAGCCACAGAATTCAGCGAAAATGGGATGCTCGGGTGTTGGGTCGAGGACGGGGATCGCGGGACCTGCTGCCACGAAAACAGCGCATCGCTAAATCTGATCAACAGTCTTAGTCCCGAGATACTTTCAGTCTTGGCTATCGTAACTCTGTTTCCATGGCAACCTTTTTCTTCCCCCCCCAATGCTCATTTAAGATCTCGGTGCTGAGCACTTAAAATCTGTGTCCGTTGCACGGGAGCAGATACAGTACAGAGGTTTCAGATTGGCGCAACTCACAACGCCATGCGCTGTCACCGTACCGGACTGCCGGGTCTCATTGCGCATCCAATAGACCCGAATAACTGTTTCATCCGAAAATTTAACGGTCTGTCCCGAGGTTGCTAGTGATTAGGAAACATCTGGATCAGCCTGGTGTCTGTGTAACCCCAAGAGCAGGTTGATATCTGTTTGATTCTTTGACTGATCGAGGCATTTAGTAACTGACTGACAGGTTCGTTCATTCATTCATTCATTCATTCATTTCATTGGTGTGCAGGCGTCAATAGCAAAAGTTTTACATGACGTGACTTTAGAAGCACAGCTAACCCAAAGTGTGGGACTGCGTGTTTTGATGTTACAGGACAAATGGGGGAAAATAAGTTTGTAGGTTTTAACATGCGTTGCATCCATTAAATATTTAGGCTGCAGTGTACATACTTACGCTCGAACCAATCGCACGAGAGATATTTAAATATTGAGCACTACTGTGTCTTTTTGCGATAGTTGAAGAGGGGAAAAGTCGGGTCTGTTTGTTCAAATGTTGAAATGACAACGGAGCACATCCGGCCAACCTCAGCAAGAGATTTGCCAACCGACACACACGCGTGTTTTAGAGGCCGCGTTTAGAAACCAGTAGGGAGAACGCAGGCTGCGGAGAGAAGACCCCGAGATGGGGGATTGAGGCCTACAGAGCGAGGCGGCCGATCCATCTGTGTCAAATCGCAGACAGAAAATTGCAATCATTTTCTTGCCAACTTTACAGATGTTCAATTACTAGCAATTGCATTGCAGCTTCCCGGCACAAACGGCGCACTAATTATGGGCAACTAACCTGTAATTTCTTACTTAGAACCTTGTTTAATCTTCCCGTGAAATTGGCAACACGAGGCCTGTTGGGCGCGCGAAGAAAGGAAGGAGGCAAACAAACGGGCGCAAATTTGCCGCATTTTCCTCTCGTGCAGCAAACTGAAGTGCTTTGCGGTGCAGCCGGCAGAGCTCTGCTCGGAGGAAGTTATTCTCGCAGTGGGAGAGAGGCGCCGAGCTCCTAATATCCTCTCATTTGCATAATATATTGCACTTGAGAAATTTAGCCGCGGTTCTCCGTTTACTTTCGACCGCCTTGGAACGTACTCGTGCATTAGCATAAAATGAGCTGTGGGAGAGCGCCGGTGTCGGCGCCGTCCGGATTGAGATTCGGGACGCGTGCGGCGGAGCCGCAGCAGAGGTTTCGGTCACGCGGGCAACTGATTTTGTCACATGGGGCTCGCAGCCCGAACGGCTCCTCCAAGTTAACTTTTGGATCGGGTCGCATCAGGAGCAAAATCCCAAAATGGGTTTTCTTCTGTTTACCAGGGCACGGAAGATGACTTGTAGTCAATTTCTGTTGAGTTGTGCCCATTGATTTAGGTTCCCGAACACGCGTGTGCTCATGGTCATCTTTTAGGTTCATGTTTGGAATCACATGCATCCCATGGGTTCATGTTCATTTTTTAAGTTCACGTTCACACTTTGGGTTCATGTTTATGATTTGGGATCACGTGCATCCCGTGGGTTCATGTTAATTTTTTAGGTTCGCGTTCACGCTTTGGGTTCATGTTCATGATTTTGGTTCCCGTTTATCCCTTACCATTCATGTTCATCCTTTTGGTTGCTGTGTGTCCTTGTGTCATCTTCACGCTCTAAATTCGCATGCGTCCGCCTGAGTTCATGTCAGTCCTCTGGGTTGACATTCGTCCTCTGTGTTCACGTTCATGCCTTGTGCTCATGTTCTCCACTTTTCCTGTGCGCACTGGAATGTCAGCAAAGATTACAGGAGGCTGCATGAGGAGTTAAATAACCCCCAGTTGCTTTCCCGGCCTCAGTCCCTTCACTGTTAAGCAGGAGCCACCAACTTTCATTTGTTTACAGGTTATTTTTTAGCTACTTTGAAGTTTGCTTGAGGAACTTATTTTTAGATATTTACTTCCAGAGTCTGGTTTCTTCTGAACTCGTCTCATTTGGAGGTATTGGTTATTAATGTTCCCATTCCCTTTAAGACAGCATCTACATATCAGCAAATGGTGTAGGATCTCATGTTTCAGGTGCTCATAAGTTTGTGTTTTTATGAACTGCTGGATATTAAGAAATTGATATAAATTCTTCTGTTAATAAAGGCATGATTTTACATATAAACTGTAACAGTTTATTATATTTGAGTTTATGTTGAACCCAGTATATTTATAATTGTAGGACCAGTGGAGGTAGAGGGTGATGTTTTTTTTTTTTTTGTTTTTTTTTTTTTTAATCAACAGTGATATTTTTTTTATTTTTTTACGGATTTCATTTAACAGCTTTTTCATTTCCTTTCATTTCATTTACAGAAGTCCTCCCTGCTCTGTGTCAGGCCCCCTTTCATACAGTTTATACAGCAGCAAAGCAAGATGCAATTTTACATCATCTTTTTAATAGGAATACATTACAGTGGAAATATTTTCATCATTGATCTGTATTGCATACATTATGTTGGAAAGCTTTATGTATTTGTTTTTATTTGTTCAGCTAAGATGTCAATATATGGCACTTATTTTTTTGAAAATCAAAACACAGATGATTGAGATCGGTGTTAGTTTTATTGTTTCAGCTGTGAGAATAAGATGCCGTTTACCTGTGTACTGGTTAGTCCAGCAATGAACTTAAAATGGTCCAGCTGAAGTCATCTATGTTTCTTTAATGAAATCTCCTGTGGGAGTGACCGATATATTGCTGAGACCCAGTATAATCTCTTTTTTATGTGGCCAATATGAACAGACGACTATGCTGGGCTCATCCCTGATGCTCGACTGTTGCTATATTTAACAGAGGCCTTTCGGCTCCACCGGTCCGCGCGCATGGAGGACACGGGCTGAGAAGTGATGTCATTTTAGTCCTCTTGTTTGCATGCATTTGGCCATAGAGAGAAGATGCTCAGTGGTCACATTTAGCAGCAGGCATGCAAGCGGTTTGAGGGTGGGCTTGGGGGGTGCAGGCATGTTTTAAAAATAACACAAAATCAAAGTGAGGCATCAAATAAAAATATTACGCTGCTATTGGCATTTGTAACATAATTCCGTGTGGATGCAATTCAATTTTCTGTGCAGCATTTTCTCCAACTTATGGTGGCTCTTCTGTTAGGATTCCCTTGTTTCCATCAGATTTTTGAAAGAGTCTGTGGCCTAGAAAAGGTGAGGAACCTCTGGTTCACAGCTAGCTTGGTGTCTCCCCAGCTCCTGCGGTTCCCTCTTTCTGTTTTGCTCGGTGTGCCCATTCATTTTAGCTTTATGCCAAGTTTTCTTGATTCTCCGGCATTTGTCGGAAGGTACAATTTCCCACTCGCATGTGTGTGTGAGCAATCACGCATGCTTTATGGATAGACCCGAGTGGGCGGCTCTGCGTTCCGGCTCATTTTTATAAGCACTATTTGCAACCTCGCATGAGCCGGAATGCACACCGAAATAAGAGTGAGTCGCACGCCTGTGAAAGGTGTGTGAGAGGAGCCAAGAGGGGAAGAATGGAGAAAAAAACAGTTTGCTTGTCTTAACTCTGTTTCACGCCTGCTATTACATCTCCTCGCGATAAATAAATGATGATCTGTTTTTCCTGCAAGTTTATCTAGTTCATTCGCCCAAAGATGTTTAAAAACACACCGTGTTTACAAACAGTACCTCTCATGTAACTGGTTTAAGTGTAAATGTGCACACTGCAGCCTACTTGTTGAAACCATGAGGCAAATGGCCCTGCAAGCTTAGTTTCCCCCATTTGTCCCTTAACATCAAAACGCCAAAGTGTCTGCGATGCTATTTTGTGTCGCCTTTTAAACTTACCCATCACGGTGGCTCCGCTTTCCAATTCACACTAACGCAAAACGCGTCTCGAACCTACTTCCCTCCCGCACGAGTTTGTCATCTTGCGGTCCTTAAAGGTGCGGCTCGGGTGTCTCAGAGCTGAGAGAAGGACTTTGTGTTTGTACAGTAGCAACGCCGATGAGTGGCGGGTGTACCGTGTTGGTACCCATGCGTGTCTCAGACTGGATTCCGTTTACGTAAGCGTACGACTATGAATTTGCCAAAAAAAGGCAGCTGTCGAGGTTTTAAGAAAATCTGTAGGACAAAATTAATTACACTAAACTTGCCGTTCTTACTCCCTCCCACCAAATATATCAGATAATCCCAATTACATGCTGCGGTGTCATCTTTTTAAACAAGTTGTGGATTTACATCCCCGTGCGCTCATAGGTTGCACACGCAGGTGCAAATGCAGCGCAGGGCTGCTTTAAAGCAGAACAGCGTACATCAGCTTTCAGAAATAAAAAAAGATTCACAAAGCGTGTTAAGCATCCTAATGTGGTGGGGGGGGGGGCTTTCCTTCTGACATTTATAGTCAATACAAAGTCAATGGAATTTCAGTTAAGTGGCTCTTTCACGCTCTGTTACCTTGGATTTATTTTATCAGCCCAACACAACTTTACTGTAGCAAAGCAGAATTGCCCCCCAAACTAATTTACTTCATAATACTTTTTGTGAAGAGAGAGACTGAAATTGGCTGACTCGCGTGACCCCTGTCCGTGGCGGAGGCCTGCACCAGCCTGTTGTCCGTGCTCAGATGTTTCGGTCCGGCCTGCGGCAGAACGGGGTTTGGTTCTGCAAGTGGTCCACAGCTGGCTTGGGTTATCATTTTTCAACAAGGTGGGGACAAGCGAAAATGATTCAGCAGTGAGACACTTTTGTGAATTTAAGGGTGATTTTGACACCCATTTGCCAAAGGATGAGAAACTTGGGCGTACAGTAGTTGAACCACTGTTGAACCACAGTTCTTTGCTTTATTTTATTCAGGGGAAGCAGGTGGCGTAGTGCTTAGAGGTGCTTCTTGCAATGCAAAGAAACCAGGTCTGAGTTCCTGCTCCTCCTCCTGAGCAAGGTGTTCACACTGAAAGTATAGAGTAAAATTACTGTATAAGTAAATGTTAGTGTAAATAGCAGCTTGTCGGCCTGTGAAGAACGTGACTGGACTGCACTATGACTGATACATTGAAGGTGCTGAACTCGGGTGTGGGAGCCACCTTACCTCTTTTTCTGAGATCAGGCCTCCAAGTGAGAAGTTGCCGGGTTCGTTTCAGGTCAGCCAAAATACATAGGAGGGAGTCACTCAATACCGCTATTGCTTAGAGCAGCTGCAGCAAAGTGGGGAGAGGTGCTGTGACCGTTCCGCACCGCATGCTTGTCTTAATCCTCCTTTCTAATTGCGTGTCAGCATCTCAGTAGAGATTTCTATCCAGGTCGTCCAGCCCAGTTTGATAGCTCCACAAACAATACGTGATCTGTGTGGTTATTAAAGCACAATGACTGAAGCCTATAATATTGTGTGGTCTGGGGCCAGTTTATCCATCGCCAGAAATGTGCAATCTGGATATTCTTAGCCAGAATTTCTGGAAATTGGCCAATGACAGCAATCCAAGGTTAAATTTGAGGGAAGAATCTTGGAAGGAACTGAGAGAAGTTTGGGTCAGTTTGTACTGAGGTTCTTTGGAGGGAAAACGCAAGGAACGACCCCCAAAAACTCGACCTCTGACAAAACATCACGTGGGTTGTTGAAAGGTCATCCGTCCTAAACTAGAATATGCTGAGAAATAACTCACTCGAGATGTCTAGGTTTTAAGGTCTGGAGCACAGTGGTTCCAAAAACTGCCTTTACTTGTTTGGACTCATCAGGAGCACCGGATCATCAACGTGAGAATGAGTTCCTTCCTGGATTCCTTGAATGTGTTCAAGCTGTTAGTTCATCGTGGTGTGAGGGAAGTGTTTGGAAACCTCCAGTGAATTCTCTATCTCCTGACTTGTCCCAAGTGGAGCTCAGAATAGCCCACGACAAAATCTAGATAAAGAGTGTCGGTTCAGAGGGTAAAGGCTGTAATTGTGTTTCTGTAGGGATTTCTCCAGTACCTCTGGAAGATGATAATAAATCATGTTGACCGGTCAGTCATCACACACGTGCGGCGATGTTACGTGGACTGATTTTTCCGGACAGCATCATCCCGGGCTAAAGATGATTTTCAATGGGGAATCCCCAGTGATGGTACAATTTAGTCCAAATCTTGGCTTGGTCTTTGTTGAGAAAAAACCTCCACATACTGTTTTCAACCATCAGCTCTATACAGAATTATCAACTTGTGCCCTACGATTACAGTACCCAGCCATTCTTAAAAAATAACACCATTTTCTGCTGCTGCCAAGAAAATTTGTAGGGTAAACTTCCGCTAACAGTCCTGAAGGGCTGCAGTCCCTCAGGGTTTAACCTGGTTATTTATTTATTTCTCCAGAGGAGCTTACAATGAGCTGTACAATTGGGCTTTTTATTTATTTATTGCTGGAGCTATTTTGAGGGCAACTACCTTACTCCAGGGTATTACAGCAGAAGGTAGGATTCAAACTTGAGTCCTTTGCCATGGAGGTAGCACCTCTAACCACACTGCTACCTGCTGCAGTTGCTGGTCCTTTTTTAAACTAAACTTGATCTAAAAGCCAAGATGACAGAGATGCTCCTGCTGCTTAGAGAGAGGCTCTTTTTTGTACCGTACATGGGTCTCACACTCACAACCCCTGGCTCTGGATGCTGGTGGCTGATTCATTAGGCCTCTAGGCTAGATGCTGCAGTTGACGCTTGATTTATACTCGACCTACCACAAAAACACAAGAATAAGGTAAGGAAGAAGACCGCACATTCTGCAGCCCTTGAGGAACAGAGTCAGCAACTCCTTCTTTACAGCTCGTGTAAGTTTCATTAAGAACGCCAATGTAATTGGCTTAAGGAAAGCCGAGCTGCATTGCTGATGATGTTGGCACAATGAGACAGAAGAAATCCCCTTCAGGATGTACACACAGTTACGAAATTCACTGAGAACACGACGGGCTGTTTGACCCATTGGTTCTGGGCGCTTGGTACCACGGCCCGGGATTGTGGAGCTATGCAGAGGACGTCCGGGCTAGACTGCCGGGGCAAGAAGCAAGAGGAGATGTGATTGAGGGAGACATCTCTAGAATAGGGAGCACAAGGCGTGCCGTGACCCTTTGCTCTCTCGAGTGGGTTCTGTAGGCATCTACTGAAGCAGGGCTGGTACTGCAGAACTGGATTTTGGGGCGGGTTACAGAGTGTTGGAAGACGAGGTTGTCTATAAGAATCAGATGAACAAGCGGGGCAAAACACAGCAACCTTAAATCTGGCTCATTGTGGTGAAGGATGTGCAGAGAGGAAAAAAACTGCAGGGTTTTATATAGGTTCCAAAGATATTCACTTGGCTTGGGAGGTGTTTACTATACCAGGGTAGCGGAAAAGGTCTTCGGGCAGCCGAAACAGAACCTCGCTTGCGACTTTGCTTACAACTCCTCGTTGTTAGCGGATAGCTGTTTGCTGCCGAGCCTCTTTCGATTCCCCCAAAAAACGGATCCTGTTTTTCATGGCCAACCCGTTTCTTGCAGCAAGGGAGGCTGTCTTCACGGTTCTGCTCTCGAGGAGCTGTGGGTTGGAGGAGGGGGGCTGGCGCACTCCTGAGCGTCTGCAACGTGGTCTCCAGCAGTGTATCCGGGCGCAGTTGCTGCTGTGCGTGTCGCAGCCCCCGCCGCTACCCCCTCCCGCAGGCTGCCCCAGGGGCACCGAACCGGCACAGAACCGATGCCGAGCGAAGGAGCACAGTCAGCGATCTTCTTCCATATCTCTCGACTGGCACAGCATGGAGATCGGCCCTCCCATCGACCTCAGCATCGACTACCACATTATAAGTGGCTTTATTTGTGTACGATTATTGGTTCCGGGAATCGGTCCCTTAAAAGGCACAGATCACGCAACTTCTAATTAAAATCCTTTACTGGGTACCTGAGCAGCATTCCCTGTGGTGGTGGGGAGAGGGGCGTACTTCTAACAGGGTTTCTAAGACCGCTCAACAGGCCAAGGTCACCTGCAGAGTGGGTGCGATAGGGCAAACTCTATACCTACTCTCAGGGAAGAGTGAATCACTGAAGCAAGCAAGAAAATTGGATGGGATTTGCATAGTTTTATTTCCATTTTAGCAACGCTATATTTGGAAAGAGTTTTTCTCCCGCATTATGTTAGACAGAGGATAACAAATATGGACATTGTAAAAAAAAAAAAAAAAAAAAAAAATCCATAATGGAGCCGTGGGTCCGGATAAATAGTGGTTTGGTTCTCTTTTTTTCCTTCGCTCAAGGAATGTAATTCACGCTTCCTTCATGTGGCACCCTCATACTCCAAAGAGGGAAGGACAAGGAGTCCGAGGAGAAGAGTGGAATGCAACCTCAAGTGGGTTTCGTGGGGCGTGGATTTGCGGATTTAAAAAAAAAGTTTTCCGGTTGATTTTGTGGGAACCTTCATGCCGTACACCCGAGCAATCTCATACTTGCCTCTTTTATTTTGTGCTTTTCTTTTGCGTCATCTATAAATATGCTTATATTTTCCCCATTTCTAGAGACGGCTATTGCGCTGAAGGTCTTCATTTTCCACTAAGGGTCTGCACAACCTGTAACAACAACAAGGACTCTGTAAGGAATGCAACAGATACAGTCAGCTGGCCTGTGTGTGTTGTAGAGCCATTGTGTGGGGTGAGCTGGGAGGTGCTGACTGTCTGACACCCCCCATCACCCACACATAAGGTGATCCCGAGACAGAGGATGGTTTATGGGAAGGTGTTTTCCCCCACTGGAAGCTTGCAGTGCTTCTTTAGTTTCCACTTCAGACACCACAGCACCAACTGAGTTCCAACACTGAGGTTCCAGCACAGATACGCAAATACCGACCAGTCACTACCTTAATTATACCACGGTACGGTGTTCTTTTAATAGAAAGACCTTTCTGTTTCACAGGAATGCATTTAACCTTTTTATAATACTAGACTTCTCTCTGCATTATGGCTTTTTACCGAGTAGCTGACAATTTTTTTTGTATGTATTTTAAAACAGTTATTAAGTCCTATGATTCTCAAGAAGTGAATCTGCAGCCTTTGAAAAATCAGTTCCCAGAAATGCGGGACCCTCCTGAAAAAAGGCAGGACTGTATAATTAAATAATTCACTCATAGATGTTATATCAGACATCCCAACCTTGAAAAATTGAATCCGGCTGAGGGGAGGGGAAGTCCCAACACCAAACGCCAGACTACATCCGAAAAGTACATGATGAAATAATTTGCTGCAGAATTTATGGACATTGGGTTGCCACCAGCAGAAAATAATGGAAGCAGGGGGCCAATTTCCAGCAGGTCATGGGTCCTTTGGAGTCAGAGAAGATGCAGGATTTTTGGGAAATTCCTACAACCTGGGGTAGACTGGGAATGTCGGTAAAACTCATGAAACCATCTGATGAACATTGCAGCGCTCCACTACATGGGTAACAATGGCAGTGAATACGCTGTCCTCCAGTGCTGTTTTCATCTGAGACTTCCTGCCCATTGTTATGCCGGGTTCCTTCTTTTCCTTGCGGTTTGAATTCGGGCCGCACCACGAAAACCATGCCAAAGTGTTTTGAAGACCAGAGATGAGCTGACAAGGGGGCAGTGTCATGCGCACGTTGCCCCTCCTCTGTTTGCATCCAGCACTGCTTTTATACCCTTGCTTTGGGGGCTATGAGTATGCCCCCCCCCATCCCGCACCCTCGGCTCCCCTCACTCCCCCCACCCGCCACCGCAGTCCACCCACACAGCAGTGTGTTTCTACATCATTTCTCTCAACCTGTTCTTTCTCTCCCTCTCTGAGCCCAACACCTCTGCATTTCCCGTTTCACAAAATGTTTATTTAAACTGCAGACAGAAGCTTCCGGAAGTAGTGATAAGTTAATTTGTTGCGTATTAATAACACGTGTTATTCATGGAATTTGTTTTGTCTGCACCATCATGCTGACAAGCGGGGCACTGAAAACCGTGCTATATTTTCCTGTGTCTTGATAATGGTCACCATAGAAACAGAGATAAAAATTGTCACCGAGATATAAATTGCTCATAACTCAACTTTAAGGATTTTTAATTTTTTTTTTTTACAGAATTTTCATCTTTCTTTCACTTACATGACACTGACCTCTAAGTGCACCGTGCTGTCCAGCACCCCGACCATGCTGCATTTTGCTGATGACCGCTTTGGGACCGGGCCGGAACCACGGCAACCCCGGGCTCGCTGGAGAGGACATCTTGTCCATTCACATGCAGCCTGTGTCCCAGCTTTGTGAGAAGGTCACCCCTCAATGGAGTCCCATTATGTTTGTGAGAAGTGTGTAAAGACGCTTTCCGAGTGGGGGTAGGGGCGCGATGTGCCGGTGCCTTTCTGACCAGTTATAGGTGTAGTCCTGCAGTTTGTGCACCTGAGAGCCGTAATATTAATGAAGAATTTAACGTCTAACGTTTGTCCTATGGTGGCACAGCGGTGCCGCACACTTCTTGGGTTGCGGGCATGTGTGTGGGTTTGACATCCATTTAATCTAGTGGAGTTTGTAGGTTTTTCTCACATTTACATCAGTTTTCTCACACAGTCCAAAGATGCATACCATAGGTGGATTGGTCACTCTAAATTGACCGTTGGATATATATGTGTGAGTGAATGAATGTGTGATCTCCTGGTGATGAACTGCTGTCCTGTGCCCCAGGATGTTCCCTTCCTCATCCGTATGCATCTGAGATCTGGACTGCTGCAACCTCGTAGTGGGCAGGTTGTCATACATAATGGACGAAGCTTTCTTATGTTGCAACTTACCTGGTTGTTGCCCATTCTCTCTGAAATGTTGCAGGACATTTAAATTTCCACTTTGTATCATGGTGTTGTCAAGAAGCTGTGTCTGCAGGGAGAGTTGGGAATGTGAGGGTTGTTGACAGGTGTGCCTGCGGCCATTATCCTGTTTGACAAGACTGTCTGAAGCTTTAACCTGGAACCGCTTGCGAAGCAGTCACTTGATGGGCTGGAGCCACCGGTGCCCAGGTCACGCGGCTCGTCCTTTATCAGGCTGGAGCACCCCGGGGGGCAAAGTTGTCCATGGTTGGTGCCCAGTTTCACGCATGTGACACAGATCACGGCACCTTGGCTTTGCCTGAGGCTCTGTCAGTAGCATCAGCAAGAACATCCTTGCAGTCTCGGTGTGTGTGTGTGTGTGTGTCTGTGTGTGTGTGTGTCTGTGTGTGTGTGTGTGTGTGTGTGTGTGTGTGTGTGTGTGTGTGTGTGTTTGAACTTGTATCATTGCCTTACGCTGATGGATCTCATTATTATCCCAGCAGCAAGAACCTAATTGTTGCATGAGATGCTGATTCATTACAGTGCTGTTGAGTCGATGACCCCTAGCAACCACAAAAATAGAGCATCTCCGCAAAATTCTCTCCTGAACCTGCATCCTTACTGTTGAAAGGTTGGATTGCATCCATCCATCTGGTTGCTTTTCGTTCTGCCGTCTTTCACCTCCAACTTCCTTAAGATTTGCGGTCTTTTGGAAGGAATACGATCTTGACCTCCACGATGACCTCAGCCTCATCATTTGTGTCCACACCGTAAAGTATGTGATGTTGCTTAAGAAATATGAATCGGAAGTGCAGCACCAGTGTGGATCTTCTGTGGATAAGCGTAAGTATAGCGTTGCTGCAGCCCGCTATGAGTCCCTGCTCCATTTTGGTGCTAAGCTTCATGATGGTTGTATCTCTCCATGACTAAAGCCAGGTTCAATGGTCCTCAAACGCCATTAAGCTCACAGAATCAGCAGCAGAGCACTGGGAAATGCTGTCCAGGCTTGTAACCCCACTGCTGCTCCGATGAGATCCACAGACATCTCCTCGGTCCCGTCCCCAGAGTCCCTGGCGTGCGGGTAGTCAGCAGAGCGCCTTTCCCAAAATCCTGCCAGCAACAGGTTTCCAGCATGAGAATCGGGGGAAATGAATCATTAATCTCCTTATGCCAGACGGCAGGCTGGGTCAGCAGGTCTGTACTTTTCAGCAGCTAATTTCAATTATAGCAGAAGACATTTAGGACATTTATGTTTATATTTATATTAATAGATTTAGCAGATGTTCCTCTCCAAAGCAGTATTCAACTCATAGTGAGCAAATGTGTGTGACCAACCTGAGCTACATGTACACAAAAACTGAAGCACAGCTCATGTTTTCAATACAGCTGTTGGCATGGCACACATGTTGATGTCGCTACCGGTTGAAGTTCTATATGAGTAAAAAAATCGGGAGCAAAAGAGTAGCAAGTGTCAGTCGAAAAGGTCTCAAGAGCTCAAGATGGACATGGGTCTGACAGAGATGGGTTCGGAAAGTTTTTGGAAGGGATTCTGTCTGAGGGAGACAGAGTTCACTCCACCACATGAGGGATGAGTAGATTTCTTTGTCACTTTTTTCTGGCCCCGGGTGCTGGAGGAGCAGTTTGGGCTCCAAAGAAACTGTCAGAAGAGCCTGAGGTCAGGTGGTCTACGGCGATGTTGCAATTTCACCTCCCTCCCTGCTCATTTAACCTCTTTACTGCCTGCCAGCTCCTTTGTGCTGCTGGGCTGTTCACCAATTATTCCCTGCCGTATGTTTGACTCCTCTGAAATGGCCCGGTGCCGTCGCACCTCTCGCTGGGTGGCAGGAGCATCGGGTCGGTGACGCGTGCAAGCAGACCGTGTTGCTCTCAGGGAGCTGGACCGGTGACAAAGTAATGTCAGGATGTGCTGACCCTGCATTAACCAACCCACTTCCATCACCAAATCTAAACTGGAGGCCCTGGCATCCCAGAACCGCTCCCCTCAATAACTGCACACACCACCTATGCTACCCAACCACACAGCTGTGCCCCTTAGCATCTGTTCTAACCAGCTACACACTGCACGCTACCTGGCCGTTCAGCTACCGGTTACCTCCTCGCAACTCCATTAGAAATCCACAACCAACTTTGCTACAAGCACGCATTGGCCACACTGTGCTCACCAAACCATCTTTGCTGCAGATTCCCAACCAGCCATTGCTGCATTACAGCAAAGTTCCAGCGCAACCCCATGACTCACATCAGGGTGTTTAAATAAATATGTTTGGAACAAAAGCATTTGGTAGGAATATCAATAATGCAAGTAATAATATAGCTATGCTTGCGGCAGCGCGGGACACGACAGGCCGAGACACATTTGCACGCTGAGCTTTTTGGCAGAAGTTCCACTGACATCATAATTAAACAGGCTGTGCTGTAAACACCAGAGGCACGAAGTTACGTCTACCGGGCCGTTCGGATCACACGGGAGTGTTAATCTGGGCGCCGGAATTGTCCTCCGCTCTTTCTGCTCCGAGGTGTTTGAAAATGAAGCTCCTCGCCGCCTTTGTATAGGCGAGGTTTGTACGTTGGAGCAGATAGACTCGGTTCCCATAGAAACACACAGTTCCAGTCAGGTATGACTTTCGGTGATTATATAAGCCAGTATCAGAGCACTGACGGCGTAGCGGCAATTTCTGTTTCTACTTTAATGGAAGCGGTTTATTGCGGCAGTGGATTACATTTCCCCCCTTTCGTTTGCACGACAAGGTTTAATTCATTCACACAAAAGCAAGTCTCGAAATGCGGCGAAACGTGATGCAAATACCGCAAGTTCCGGGTTCCGCACCGTGTTTTTGCGGGTAGTTCGGCCTTCGGTTTCATGCTTGGGGGTGGAGGGATCGGGCATGTGCAAGCTTGTAAGAAATT
This sequence comes from Heterotis niloticus, assembly GCA_018136845.1. Taxonomy (NCBI): domain Eukaryota; kingdom Metazoa; phylum Chordata; class Actinopteri; order Osteoglossiformes; family Osteoglossidae; genus Heterotis; species Heterotis niloticus. The sequence continues at coordinate 5,388,499 of CM030906.1, forward strand.
CGACCCGACAGGACAGGACAGGACTCAACAGCAGGCAGCTCGACACCTTGGTGTTTGGTGCACAGGTGCGCATGGTGGCCCAGGATATCGGACTCTAGCGTGAGGGTTACTTGTTCAGATCTCAGGAGCTTAACAGCTGTTGTGCGCTCGGCAAACATTGAGCGCTCGGCTAATTTTAAGTATTTGCTGAAAAATTTGCTCGGCAGATTCTTCTGTACAGCCAAAGCCCTCTTACATTCATAACTGACAATTTTCATATCATACAGTAATAAGATGCATACGTGCGGCGTAGAAATGAAGCCTACTGAAACTTATAAGAGGTCATCAATACAGATTATTGCATAAACGGATCTTGGAAGCTTGAAACCCAATACATAACACATCAGCTATACCTTCACAACAAGCGTAAAGAAAACGTGAAAATATGACATTTTATACAAATGAAATTTTTGAACCATTCTTTACAAAAAGGTTAATTTACTCAAAACCGCTGAAATAACAAAACGCCAGCGGTATAGGCGGCGGAGCTAATGAAGATGTGACTGCATTTACGCAAACAGCCATTTTTTTTACCAGATCCATGTTGTTAACCTTTCTCTCGAGTTGGCCATTAGCATCCATCTGGACTTCTGGAAACCCTGTTCATAATTAACCGTATTCATTGCTTTATCTAAATGCCTGCTTGAAACCGCCAGCTGTAGACTTGGGATAAATTCTGAACTGTAAGCGGTGCGCGTAGCTCGGAAAAAGGATTCCTGCAGGCAAATAAATAATGCAGTATAATGTAAAAAACTGTCAGTGGTGGTTTTTCAGACCACTTGGAGAACTGGCAGAACACGCTGTGGCCTCTGCTGTTCGCATTACAGAGTATTACCTATTCAGCAGAACAAAGAATTGTCTGTTCGGGTTTATTTCCTTACGCTCCACAGACCAGGACACCAAACCGATCCAATGAACAGAGCGGCGAAGACAGAAAACATCCGTTGCCGATTATCATGTTGCACACTTTTAGGTGCAATGTCAATATCATAACCCATAAATCTCAGTGCAGTTCCCATTGCTCCAACTCTTCTCATCTTATTTTTTCCTCCCGCTTCGGTTATCTGAAACTAAAACCCGTAACTATGCTTTAGGGTTTTGCCTTTCTTTAAGGTTTCTTTTCTGGCAAAACCAGCAATGTTTATCATACCAGGAAATATGGGAGCATCTTTCTCAAGCAGCCACACCACGAATCTATCAAGAATGCAAGATGAACATCACACTATGTCCAATGTCGCCTTACGATCTGGAAAATTTGTCTTTGTGAGATATTAAAAAAATCTTCAGAAACATTACATTTCTTAGTCCAAATTTAGGCCCTGTGGTTTTCAATGTCCTGCATTTTCTCTTAGATTTTGTATTTATTTATTTTTTTTTTTATTTCCACATTCTTGAGAAACCGCAAAATAATTTCGAGGGGAAATTGACGGCTGAAATGTTGTAGAATTTGTCCACACCTTCCCGAGACCCAGTAAGTTCTTGAATACATTTATAGAAAGTTTTCCAAGCCTCCCAAACATGATTTATTATTTAAAGAGATTATAAGATGCCCTCCTATAAGATGTGGCAGGACTCAACACTGTAGCATGTGGCTATTTTGGGAAAAACGGTTAAAAACATGCGTCCAGGGGAGAGGACAAACATTAATGGCTGCGTCTCAGAAGGATCTTGCTGCTCTCACTCTTGCACAGAAAAATGCCACCAGAAAAGGGTGAATGTCATGAGGACAGAGCAGGCCTTACTGGAACAGAACAAAAATAGCAGAAATAGATGGTAAACTAGGTGCTCTGGGACACCGTATTCCTCAGTTACCTTCTGATATTTGTCATTTCAAACATAATTACAATACATATTAGTGTCGGTTAGCAAGGAGATAACTGAGTTCTTTGGTATTTATGTCCGGAAAAATGAATTAGTGCCTTTTTGGGCCGAGATGGGTCGTACTACCCCAAGGTCTGTGTGTCAGACCCAGAATATAACCTCAGCAACAGCGGTCCTTGGGTCTCCAGGGGAAAACTTAGCCAAAATTCAAAGTGGCCTCAGTAAATGACCTTTTTAAAGCAGCATTCTGTTTGCTGTTATTCTCCACACAATAAAAAGGATGTCATCTCTCATATCTGTCGCAAGCTGGTCGCACCCCTAACTGAGCAGCAAAGTTGTACTTAGTTAAGAAGCTAAAACAAAATACTGGGGACAGAATTTGATGATCCCAGAAAGGTTTTTTAGAATTAAAATGTGAAAACAAACTTTTTTAAAGAAATGGAATAGTTTTATAGTTGCATAAATGGGAAATGTAATCCTTAAGTAATTTTGGGAAATGTCCAAGAAACAATGTTCAGGAAACAAAGTGCGAGAACCGTATGAGAAATCCAGAAGTGCCAATTGGAATTTAAAGCTCAAAACCTAATTTTGTGTCATTTTGTTTTTGAAAAAATTATATATAATTATATATAATATATATATATATATAATTTTTCTCTGTAGAGTCATCGTTCACTCTGCCAAGTGGTAGATATGGGATTTTTGGGACTTTAACCCCTGCAGTAAATCTGTTTTAAGAACCGGGTGATGTTTGATATCTCAGTTATCATAATATTCTCATCTGTTTCACCCCACTTTCCATTTATGGAGCACCATATAAATAGCCTGGCAGTCACATCCGTTAAATTCCTTGTGTAGCACAATTTTTACATTTGAGAGCACTGACCTCCCCCAAAGAGCAGAGCAGAGCAGACAACCTTCTGCTCCAAACAAATTTAAACAATTCATGATGGGGGGTGTTTTTTTTTTCCTTTTTTTTTTTTTTGAGGAGGGGAAAGTCTGGGCATTTTAATGGGCCATCCATTTGCTCTTCAAAATGAACCTCCTGAGCGTTTCAGCAGCAGACAGCAGTGTCGGAAAGGAAGGAAGTTGTCTAAAATGTCAGGCAAAATTGGAGGGTGAAAATAGAAAGGTAGGGCAAAACAAAGCCAAATGGATATGCATTTACCACTGCTGGGACCCGAATTCCTCCCATTAGCAAGGTTCTCTCCCCAACCCCCCTCCATCCCACTTTATTTATTTATTTTTAGCCCAGCGTACTGCGATCTCCTGGGCGACCTACATAGGTTTTTAAAAAAGTTTAACCATTCATATAGCTGGCATTGTGGTGCCCTGTCCGACTTTAGATGGACAAACATCTGACCGATCTCCAGGGGCTCCGAGGCCCAGGTGAGAAATTCCACGTTTTGTCGCCCTTGCAAGGAAGACCGTACTTGAGGTGAAGAGATTTGGCGTTAAACCCATTCCAATTAAAAGCCCTGGCACCGCGCCAGGAAGGCACACAAAGAAGTGCTCCCCATTCGCCTCCCTTCCACCGGACCGTGAAAAGAGAGGATTCGCAAGCACGAACGACACTTCTCGACATAGAGACTCCGCTCCAGGGCCTCCGCCGCAGCTCAGATGGACCGAGCTTTAAGCGGATTGTGCTCTGTAACCCTGGGTCGGGCCCTTCGTAACCCCGTTCCACCCAGTTTGCGGCTGACCTGGTCACACACTCGATTATTTCTCCACGCAGGGTGTATCGGTCGGCAGCAATGCTTCCAGACAATTCCGCGAATTTCCATAACAGTCGAATGAAGCGGGACGTCTCCGCTTATCCCCGCGTATCAAAGCACTCAAACTGCTTGTTCAAAACCATAAACGTTTGTCGAGCTCAGATAGCTCAACCTCAGAGCCTGTTCATCCTTCCTATTAAACCATCCCCTGCGTTATCATCCCTAATCCTTCGATTTATCTCCCAGACACTACGAGTGGGGACACATTTGGGTCCCGTGACTTATTTATGCATTTTATTTTCTTAAAGCAAATATGCATTCTTGGGAAAAAAAACATTCTTAGGAACAAGCAGTGTAAACAAAAGGCCCAGTCTAATTGTCCTTCAGGCCTGGGTACAGTAATTCTATTCCCATTTTCACTCGCCAGTATTTCATTAAAATGGTAATACGAAAAATTTGCCGCTGATATTAAAATTGTTTCTGGTGCGCTTATACAAATGGATGTAGAATGTAAATGCAATTTCCTTCTCTCTCATAAACACTGGATTGGCTCCGGTTTAGTTTAGTTATATCATACAGTGCGGACAGGACTTTTCTGATTCTGGATTTTGATAGCTGATGTGATATGCATTTTAATTTTAATTTTAAATAGCATCGGCCAGTTTACATCACTGTAGGGTCTTCGAGCCAATAGATTCCTAATACTGAAAAAAAAAAAAAAAAAAAATTCAAAACTCAAAACAAACATTTTATCACCTTGGTCAAACAATTTTGTTATCTGACACCACTACAAGGACTGTTTTTTTCCGGGATTTACTGTACTAGCGGGGGCTCATGATTTCTTCTCTTCGAGTGCTGCCGCAAGATAAGAAGATCAGGACACGCAATAGTGTTCGCACTATGCCGTTTTAACTGGCATGTCGGTCGTGCGGAAGCTTGAAGTGTTGACATTTCAGGTGAGCAGCCGCAAAACAAATGTTGAAATATGCAAATGAGGCCCCCTCGAGAGACACCGAGCGGCATCCAGGGTGTCAATCCCAGCTCATACTGTGACCTGGTCGCGGCGCTCAAGACATCAATATTTGAATATTGTAAGTACTGCAGGAGGCTCTGCCTGTCTTCCAGAAGGTTATTTATTCCACAATGGATTAAGTTTGACCGATGAGACAAAAGTTATAGGCCTCTCTCTTAGCTTTGGGGTGGTAAAATTGGTATAAAAGTCTCTTGTCAATACATTTTCATGCACTGTGATATGGAAAAAAGTTCATATTCTTTCTCATGATTTTGGATCACGTTTCTTCGATGTACAACAGGGCACGTGCACCCAGAGGGCTCGTGTTGACAGGCCGCGTTGACCTTTAACCTGTGACGTCTTCCAGGTATGACCTGCCAGGCGCGGACATCCTATACCGAGGATGAGGTCCTCTGGGGTCACCGTTTCTTCCCCGTCATTTCTCTGGAGGAGGGCTTCTTCAAGGTGGACTACTCCCAGTTCCACGCCACCTTCGAGGTTCCAACGCCGCCCTACAGCGTGAAGGAGCAGGAAGAGGCCCTGTTGCTCTCCTCACCGCTGACGGCGCCCTCCTTGAGCAACAGCGGCGAGCGGGACGCCTCTCTAGACGGCCTGGAGGCGCTGGCGGACACGACCACCGAGACCACCGCTAAGCTTCCCTCCAAGCTGCAGCGGATGACGGGGCGCGAGGGGCTGCCACGCAAGCTTCTGCGCATGAGCTCCACCGCCTCAGAGATGACCTACAGCTTGGGTGAGCTGCCCGTCAAGCTGCAGCGCATCAGCTCCGTTCCCGGCGTCTCCGACGAGAGGCCGGTCGCCGGCAGGGCGGCACGGCCCGGCACCGAGCCCATCAGCCAGTCTGTGGCGGACTTGCCGCCGAAGCTACAGAAACTTGCCGGGGGTGGAGGGGGTGTTGTTGGGGTGGGAGTTGGGGGGCGCATGGATGGACACCTCCCTCCAAAACTGAGGAAGATGAACTCAGACCGCTTTACGTAGAGAACTGCAGCGGAGCAGGGCGGTCCCCGGAACCTCTTCCCTTTTTCCGATGACTTTGTAATTTGCTAAAGACTAAATTCTTATATTTAAGAACTTTTCATATGTATGTATATATATACATATATATACATATATATGTATATATATATATAATATGTATACATATACTCTATATAAAGTAGGGTAAAGGAATTTAGTATTACATGCACTCCTGGGTGTAAGTATACAACGCTTTGATAACAGGCCTCAACACATTCAGGTTGCTCTATAGTAGGCATTGAGCTGCACGTACGTGTCACTAAGCGCATGTGAAGCACCATTTCTTTCCGTTGTTTTTGGCATGGCATTTAAATATAGGTATGTGTACAGAAATCATCCCGCAGAATACAGTAACGGTAAAGAGTCTCTGCAGCCGAAACTGTTCCATCGCAATGGAAGATTTTCACGGGGAGACCGCTTGTCAGCCTCCTGGCGGTGTGCTGCGGGGAACGGCGTGGCGTTTTGACTTGCGTCAGTCACTTTATTTAACGTGGGATTCTTGAGATTTATTTAATTTTTTTTGCATGCATGCTACATTTCTTGAATTAGTTAGAGGCAAAGTACTGGAATCAGATGCTTAGCTTTCACGGAATAACCTTGATTTATTTCCACTCTCTGCACACGTGTTTCGGAGATTAAATATACAGGGGTTTCACGTTTATTTTGAGCGAGGTTTACGGTATTTATTTCTCATACTTTGGGTGAAAGTCCATGGCTGGAGAACGCGTTCCCTTATTTGCATCCCGAAGAAACAAGGAACAATTACAATTTATAACACATTAAATTGGGCCTCGCTTCCAACTGAGTCCGTAGATGGATTCCTACACATGAAAAAAGGGGGAATTGAAGCAATAATGACATAATGACAATGATTTCGCTCTTACCACCTGATGCACATCGGCCCCGGTTTATTTATAACTCCGTGTCTGTCAGGAAACAGGCGATTCAGACAGGTTCATATTTAACTCGTGAACAACCGGACTCAAATGTTCAGCTCTCGCTAGACGGGTTATGAATGAGTCGCTCCGTTTTTACAAACACATTTTGATCATCTATACGCACACCTATCTCTTTAAAGCTGTACAGATATCCACTATTTGTCAAATGAGTTAATTATGTTCTCCATATCTACAGATAAAACTGTTTAAATCCTTTAAACAGGTCAGTGAGATGGATTAAGGTGTCAGAGTCTCTTATCGCTTTATCCTCAGCGGCTGTGGAGTAAATTCCGATAAAGCACGTTATGTCCTGAGCGCCACCATTTCCATCCCGGCTCTTGAGCAATGTCTCAGCGTCAACAAGGCGGTCTGGCTGTGCGATGCCATTTCTTCATGGTCTTCTGCATCGCTAAGCGTGGATAAGGTCAGCATAATATGAACGCAGCCTCACGCAACAGGGCGGACGTCCTAAGGTCACCGGGGCTGACGTGAGTCGAAGTGTTACAGGCGCGGACATGCGTTGGTTTGGGGAAAACATCATTATTTTCATACTTTTCAGAGGTACTGAAGATTCAGTTTGACCTTTTTTGTACTCAACCTTTCAGTTGTGAGTCAGAATGAAGTAGGGATTGGGGGGGTCCACAAGGTGGGAGCACAGCAGGTCTGTGTTTCTGACTCGTGGTGGGCAATGCGGGGAAATGACACCCTGATGTAGCCTGAGCATGGAAATGTATTTATTGTACAAATACAAAGATTTAAATGGACTTAAGTATTAGTGCTGTGCAAACAAATCCCAAATTAAACTTTGGCATTGTGTCTGGGTTTACTTTTCGCAAACTCACACTTTGCTCATTGTGTTTGCATACTGTGCTTTTTGTACCACGTTGGTTCTTTAAATACTAAATACCACCAGCAGTTAATGCTGAGAATCTGTCAGGAACCTGCCTTAAATTCATAAAAGTTCAAAATCATGACCTCCGACGCAGTTCCTTTCCGGTCAGCATGCGAATGTTTTAGCCCCGGGTGTCGGCTACAGTGATTTGTGAGAGCGTACAGCAGGGAAAGGCCACGTTTTGAAATCGCAGATTAAACAAAGTGACATTTCCAGCACGCGAGGTGTAAGCGTACAGTGACAATAGCCTTACATCTGTTAGCAGTGTATTGGGTTTGCGGAGAGTCAGCAGGTCCGGCCCGTACAGGAACACACAGCAGCAAGTGGAGAAGAGACGGACACTTCAGCAATGCAACGTTGGGGGCACCGCCGAATGTCGGCGCTCATTTATCTGAGGCCAACAGCGTGCTCTCTTTCTCCGGGCAACATGTGCCGCAAAAGGGGGAAGGTCACTGTAGTCCATCATGTGGCTCCTGCCGTAAATTGGATCCTGGGCATCATTCCAGCTGCTGAAAGGTGATAGAAAAGTCTGTTTAACTCCTGTGAGGTCTCTGTCAGTCGATGGCAGAGTTCCGAGTTGGGCTTTGGCCACGTGGCGGAGAGTGCTTTGTATCAGTATCACACGTGAACCGGGCTAGAAAGGACCGACACTTGACAGGCATCGCTTTTATTAACTGTCCGTCCGAGTCGGCGGATAAGCATATTGCTACCCATTACGTGTTAAATTTATAAAGCTGTCCAAATAACACATTTTACTTTTCCATTAGTTGTTGACAGAGGGAGTTCAAAGCGGAGCTTGATGTGACACTTAGTACATTCTGAGCAAGACAAGGTGTTGTACTTCAATAAAATACAATGTCCCATAATGAGTTTGTGAATAATGCATAATTTGAATGAGTGCAAAAGCCCTCAAAAAGACTTCTCTTTGCCCGAGTGTGACCGATTCTGTTACGGATTACTTTATTTCTCCATTTTTTACATCATGACAAATAATGAGACCAAGACAGTTGTCCCGAATCAGTGCACCTTTGTTTTTGTCTTTTAACTCAAATATGCCACACACTGAGACAGAACACACAGCAGCTCCTCACTTTGCTCACTCGCAGTTTAAGTCGATTACGGTTTGGAATGCCACGCGCACTGTACACAACCCACACCTGGACACCATGTCAGTCTTAACACGTATGCCTAGTTATGATCAACAGACACTAGTTGCACAACAGACTGGGCACACAAACCTGTCCTGACCACTGTTTTCCCTGACCTATGAGCTTCAAATAAAGCATTGAAACCACTGAAAGCTGCAGCCATGCCTCCTCTTGTCTCACAAACCAGTGCAGTTGTCACGCCAATATTTGCATCACATTCATTATTTTGACAAATGCTTTTCTCCGGTATGAACTGCAGGTTCATGCCAACTACTGTAGATACTGGGAGTGAAGCAGCATAGAAAAATAGTGCACCTGCACAGGTTCTAACCATGGAAATATGTAGAGAAACTATTGATTCCATACTCCATGTAGTGCATCAGAGGGCAGTCAACCTGTGATAGATGGTTCTGTTTTCCATGTTCTCTGCTCACATCTTAAATAAAACATCTATAAATAATCTACAGTGACAAGTATCATCAGCACAGTACTTAAGAACCATAAAATTGTGCACAGCACACTCAACTGTATATAACATAGGAATGTGATGTTATGCAGGTCAGTGTAAAGTGCTGTTTGAAGAGATGGGATCTCTGAGCCTTTTCTTAGCGACTGAACGGGATTCTGAAGTTCTGGCTGATGAGGAGGGAGATAATTCCACTGCTGAAGGACCGGTGTTGAAAAAAATCATGAGGCAGACATCAGAGGTTTTAGACAAGGTGTTAGGATTGATGAGATTCTGAAACCCGTATTAAGCTGTACTACTGGGAGCCCAGGAAGTCTGCAAAACGGTTCTGAACTTAGTTCAAGTTTTAACTGTTGGCCAGGAGACAGAGAATAATCATTTGAACGTGCAGCTAGATTTAAGGAGATTTGCGGCGATTTTCTAGATGGTCTGGCATAGCTGGATGACGTAATTTGGCCGTCCACTTAGGATGCAGTTTTATTATTCCGGGTGAGAAATTATCATAACATGGGCCAGCAGTTGAACTGACAGTCAAATGTGGCCTAATTTACTTGGAGAGCTATGTGTTAAGGTAGAGATGTAACGTTGTGTCATTAGCATAGCATTGATATGAAAAGCCATGAATGGACACGAGAACATGTACAGTGGAAAAGGAAAGGACCCAGAACACATCCTAGTGGTCTGTGGCTCAGATTCTGTGATAAGATCCTTGCCAGGACACTCTTTAGGATTTGCCAGAAAAAAATGATGCAGAGCAGCTAAAAACAGAAGCATAAAGGTTCAGTGTGGTTTATGAAGTGAAGATGATTACTGGGGCAAAGCAGAGGTCCTAGGACACTGATTCAGAACCGGGGAAGAAGATCAAATTTATCTGTATTTGTGACCAGAATTCAGGTCTGAAATCTCACGCTTAAATAGTAAGCAATCTATAGGCATTTCTAATAAAAATGCCTACTTAAATGCAATGGCTAAGGTACCAAAGAAGGTAAGAAGCTGAGGAAAGAGAAAAGAAAATGGAAGAAGTTACGGAAAATGGACATGGGTAGCATAAAGGTTACTGGGCTGACTGGAAAAATGGATTGGCGATGAAATGAAATGGAGTGAGATCCTAGGGATCCCAGTCGAAGGGCTAAATGTAGGAGGAACATGGGTTTGACACATTTTGATGGGTTCACTTGAAAAACTTGTTGCCTATGGCGGCGGTCACCTTTCCTGTGCAGACTGACCCCAACTACACCGCAATGGCTGAGGAGATACACGGCTGAGTGGGACGTTGAAGACAGTAGACAAGGTCCCTTTTTTCCGTAGGTCCTATCTGTTTGACTTTGGGTGAATAGTGGAAAGGTCAATAAAGTGGTCAACCATTTGACAACTGAGACAGATGAACAAGGATTAAAGACATTGATGCGAAATACTTCTGTGTGTGAAGTAAAGACTCCTTGATTGTTCTTGCATGTCTTCTGTTAAACTCACACAGCACAGACTCATGGGCGCCTATTTTAGATTTCATTAAAACGAATTCCAATCTTCTGCGGGGCTGAAACGGATGGAACAATTTAATAATATTCCTGTACAAAGAAAACAGAATGAAGACATATTAAAGTACCGTCTCAATTGGACCAATTTGGATGAAAATGTTCACAATACGATTAACTCAATTCTATTCAATAAGATCAATTAATTGACGCGTATCTATAATCTGATTAAATATTTGATTTAAGATAATGCTTTGCATCCACTTGGTTGCGACTAAAGAAATGCTGGAGATGGAAGAGCTGATAGACCATTGATCGTTCCAGCGTATACATCATTGACTTGGCTTTACGAGATCAGAGCGGTGGGGGAGACTGCCAGGATGTCCATCGTAAGGAGGCTTCCGCCTTTATTGAACCATTAGCCAGTTTGATTTAATTTAGATGCAGAAAATAGCACTTAAATGATGCGCAGCTCAATGACAATAAATCCAATGGATTGCTCAGTTGAGAATCTCTAAAGCCTTGAGACAAACAGTAGAAACTGCTTCTGAGCAAAGCCCTCGCCAATTATGATCCCACTTTTTGTTGTTCGATCACGTCAAAGCGCGCAGCTACGTTCAGCAGAGAAGTAACCGACGTACAATCCTTTGTTGAATTGAGATGTTCGCAAATTTCCTCTTGTGTATGACAGGTTAGCGGACACATGGCGAATGCTAATGTAAGCCACTGCTGCACCAGTTACTATTTGTTCTAAAAAAAAAAAAAACTTTTTCAACGTTCAGAATGGTTTATTTTTAAAGGTCCTTGAACTGGATGATTAACATGAGACTGACCCACATTCCATGAAATTGACATGGATACTGAAATATTATTGAAGTTGTCGGTATACAAAACCAAACCAATTTGCTCACGTGATATTATTTCTAAGCCCAGTGCGTTCTGTAGACCTGCCAGAATTTTATCGATTTAAGTCCAGAGTAAATATATTTTTAGTCCAAAAGTCGACCCGCTTTATACAGAATACGTAAATATGGGTAAATATACAAGAGGCAGCCATTGATAAATAAACGCTCGTGTTGAAAACTGATCCTGCAGAAGGAAGACAGGAAACAGATGGTGCAGCCTGGACAAATGTTCCTTCATTTGAAAGGGTTCCATTGAGCTACCCCTCCTTCTCTCATATTTCTCTTAACAACTGTTCACCTTTGCTTAATTCCTGGCTGCTTTTTTTCCACCCCATTCTTAGGTGTATGTGTGGGACTGCTTAGGGATTGGCTTTGCAAGTCCTATTTTAAACCGATGATATCAAAAAATATGGGGCTATTTTAAGGCAAAAAGCCTGTTTTACTCTCTCTCTAGAGAACTTCCCTGACCGAAAAAAATACTCTTTCGTTCTCTCTCTCTAGAGAAGCGCTTGCGTGGTTCACGTCATCCCTGTGTAAAGAAGATCTGGAAGTCTCTATGTCTGCTTATTCAGAAATGTTATTTACGTCCATTTCTGTGTAGTGGCACAAGGGAATAGAAGTCCAGCAGGGCTCCAGGTGTTGAAGGCCCAAAATCGATCTCAGCCCGGACAGGATGCGCTGTTTTTTCCTCTCCCGCCAATTATGCGTCCCACGTCCATTTTTAGGCTTCATAGCTGTGATCCCACCTACTTTAATGAATTCATCCCCGTAGCAGAGCAGGACCACCGAAGGACTTTGCCATTACCACCTCCGTTCTGTCAATATGACCACATTAGCACAAAAGAAAATAAAAGATGACCGCAAGTTAAGACCATCTGCTTCTGTGTTGATTCCAAGTTAGTGCCCTATCCCATCTTAGTCATGGACGCACAACAAAGACATCCAAGCTCGTGAGATCGCAAAAAATTTCGCAGGAAACATTTCAGCAATACATGTTAACCTCCTAAAACACAAAAACAAATGACACAAAAAGCCTTAAAATATACAAACATAATACTGTTGGAGGTTAGAATCTCTAGAATTTCAGCACTTTGCCTTTTGCCCAGGAACAGAAAGAAAATCATGCCTACCATCGAGATCTTTAGTAATATTATACATTTCAGCATGATGAGTGACACTTTTGGGTCATTTAGGATCTGATTTTATTATTAAGTGAAATGTATTCCATTTGCAGTATTATATTACTCTTTCACTCTCCTGCCAACATATTACAAAGGATAACCATAACTGCAATATAGAATTACAGTGTATTTTATATATTTGATGTCATACTATATAATCATAATCCATAGACTTTCATAAAAAAATGTGACAATGTCTGTATAACTAATAATGTATTTTACCAATATATGGGATGCGACCGTATCCATCCGAAACTGTACCGGTGTGTTTCAGAGGCAGCTACAGATGCGGTGGTGCTGTTTCCAGGGTACCTGTGTGAAGCCGCTGCAGTGTGAGCACCTCACACCTTTAAAGGCTCCTTCATCTTTCAGAGCCCAGCAGTGTGTTGGGTTTAATTCATTACCACCTTTTCACGTTTGTATTTTGCTCTCATTATCCGGCTGCTTAGCCTCATCTTTGATATGCTTCTTTGCAGCCAATATCCTGTATTTCAGCCCATTTAACTTCCTTTGCTCTGTCTCTTGTAAAAAATGAGTCCTTTTGAAAACATGCAGATGTTTTTTTTTTTTTTTTGTCTCTTTTCTCCTAGCACCTTGCCTCTCTGTATCAGCTTGTGTTTCACTCAGAATTCCCCACATTTCAGCCGGGTTTTATTGTTGCGCTCATTTCCTTTGAAATGGAGCAGAATGTGGCCAGGGCAATGGGGAGTGGGGGGGAGGCGGACGTAGAAAATGACTGTGAAACCTTCGGAGCGGCATCTCAAACAGGTTGTATGGATGTGTGTGCCCTGCTGCCACATCATGGCCCTCTTGCAGGCAGTGTCCTGCTGGTCCCCTGCAAAGAAAAGTGACTTCTGATTCTTTCGTTTTTTTGACTGCGGTACGAGAAACAGCGGCGATGGTGTGAGGCTGCTTCGGGATGCTGTTCGTTCTGTTCGGGGTGGGTGGGGGAGCGACTGCCACATGATGGTTGGCTGCTCCAAGAAGGGGGCACACAAGGCTGCAGCTCCTGCCCCTGACTGGGCTCCGGTTGTCCTACGATGAACAGCTGCCCTCCCCAGGACACAAATCTCCATCAGCCCAATTAAATCAGATTCAGCTTTTTTTTGGGACCACTTGAGAACATTTGTGCTTGTGAAACGGAAGAGAAGCCGTACGGCGGCATGGGCGGGGGTCGTTCATGCAGATGTTCTTGGTGAAGCAGCCGAAACAGCTGGCGAGCTCCCGTGAGCCGACGCCCGGAGAGGGAGCAGCACACACGGAAGCTGTGCACGCTCACAGACGCCCACGGAGCACAGTGATGTCACCCACACGTACGGTGCATCATGCGCTTTGCATCATTGCGGGGCCGGCTGTTGTCCACCACGGCCTACTCATGCCGAGGAGCCCAGCGACAGAATTACGGCAACAAAAGAGAGGCAGGGAAATAATGATCACGGTGCCCATGTTCTCAGGTACTTATTAACAGCAGGTTGGAAAGGCGTTCGGCAGCTGAGCGGACCGCTCTTAATATAGATCCGGTGCGGTCAGAAACCGGCGGTTATAGCGATTACTCATCACCCAAGCGGTGAGACGAAGAACTCCATTAGGGCCTGGAGAAACAATTTTTTCAGGGGGTCTTATGTAAAACACAGGAGATACACTGAGCCCTCATGAGCTGTCTTTTGGATCAAATGCCGCTTCTCCCCGTTTATTCAGTCATCCGCTGCCTTTGTTCAAGGACACCAAGAACTTGCTTGTATACGGAGCGACTTGTGATTTACCCTTTTAATAAAGCCGACTAATTCTTGCCCTATCAATTCACAGCGACTACCCCGAGAACAACAGCAAGAGCAGGAATCTTAACCCAGGACCTTTCTGACTGCAAAGCTGCAGCGCTAACTGCTGTGCTGTCTGCTGCTGTCCGTGAGCCACTTTCTTCCTGCAGGCGTGTGTGAATGTAAAAGTTTTGCTGGCCTTCACAAAAGTATAGTTTACCCTGCAAAAAGTCAGAAAAAGGAAGCGTGTTTAAAAAACAAAAAAGTATGAGGTTTGATCCACTGTATTTTAGTTGCAGACATTTACTTGTCTTTTCAGTTTACAGTCTTTCAGTTTTACTGGGTTTTGGACAGGAATCATTGTGAGCGCTGTAGGGACAGCTCATATGAAGATATGTCCGTCTTTGTTTATGTGAATTTGGAATGGCGAGTTGAAAGGGTCGAGTTGAAGGTATGTTTTTGACTTCCTGGCAAAGCATATATGTGTTTGAGAAAAACATCCTACAATCTGCTCACGATTATTCAGTAACAAATAAATTTACACAACTGACATGTATTAAAAGCTAAGCAAAATATTCATCCGTCAGTCTATTATCATTAATCCTGCCCAGGGGTCCCAGAAAGATATGGTGTGAGGTAGGATTCACTCTGATCGGGACACAGGAGCATCTGGGGCAACCATACGCTCATACGTAAACACAAATTTTAGTTTTGTGGTACCAATCCCCCTGGAAAAGAGGCCTCTGGACTGTAGGAGGAAACCTGTTTGAACACGAGGAGAACATGAAAACTGTACAGACTGAGCTGAATTCAAAACCATGTCTGAATCCACAGCCCAGAGGCTGTGAGACACCAACAGAAACTACTGCTGCACCACTAGGCCGCCGTAAGCATAAACATTATGTTGAAAGATAAATGCAAAGTTCATGGACAGCACTATTGTTCTCTGCTTCTGTGTAAAATCACTGCCAGGTGGCCTGCAGGTATAAACTCACCCAGCTATTGACTTTTTCCAGTCCTCACCAAACTGGTCATTTACTTGTCCTTCTCCCATATCTGAGCTCTTACCAGCTTTTCAATAAATTCTGCAAACAAAACTGCAAAGTTCGCACATAATCTGTCTACATCCCTGCATTTAGCATTCATTGTTTGGATGCGACAGGTGGACTCAAATTCAATGTACACAGGTTCATTATTCCTCAATGTTAACAGAAGAAAGTGCGCACACCTTGAAAAAACTATTTGCCCACAGAAATGTCAATAGGACGGGGGTAAAGTTAAAGTGGTTTATTGCCATTAGAGCCCAGTGATACAGAATGACTTCAGAAGAGTTTGTCTCCAGAGAGGCTGCAGAATCAATAAGAAGCAATGAGCTTTCAGCACTGAGGTTTTTACATTGTCTGCCTTTGGATTTTACTTTGGATTTATTTCAGTGCTTAGGGAAACGCTGGTGAGTTTCAGTCAAAAGTTCTACCGCTAACAATAAAAGTCGAGGTGTAAAAATGTGCAGCACTTGACATGTACGATGCTTGCAACTGGATAACTAACCCTATCCTTAATTCATACATCTAACCCACAATCTGACTGCTAACCCTAACCCTAAACCTAACTCTAACACAGACATGCACGGTGGCTGCTACTGCATAGCTAACCTTACCCTTAACCCTTAAATCCTAAGCCTAACCCCCATCCCTAACCCTAAACTCTAAGCCCAACCTTAAATCTAACCCCAACCCTACCATTTATCGCATAATAGCTGTCATGTTTCTACCAATTTCCAGGGGCGTCATCATTCTGCAACTGTAAAAAAGGCCAAGAAGGACCCCAACCCAAAATTCCAGTTTTGATCGGACCTATGATTTGAACCCTAGCCTCTTCCTCACAGCTGCTGCCAGAGGAGCAAAGGAGCAGCAGCCATCATTCTGCCGTGTTCAGCTGATTGATGCTCCTCTTTGAAAAGCAGAAGCCCATTGCTTCCCAATGTGATGAGGCCAGATGTAATGCAGCTCTTTTTGTATCTGTGTCCCTTTTCTCTGTAGGGTCAGATGCATTAAATGAAAAATGCACTAATAAAAATAATCATGGGTAAACCATTTCAGGTGGTAGGAATTAGAGCAGTAAGAGTAACTTCTTTGGACAAAGGCACAGGGCGAACAGTAGCACAGTAGTTGGCTGATTGGCACAGAATGCAGGGGCAAAAGAGATGTAAATGTGACTCTGACACAGGCAGCCAGTGACCCGGGAAGGAGCTGCGCCCCCCAGCAGCCCTGGGGCACAAGCCGCGTTGTCACGGTGATGGTGCTTATTACCCCATTGCATGCGAAACGGCCACACTTCAGTCCAGTGCAGAGCGGCTGTGAGCAGGGCAAGTTTGGGTGACAATTCCATCCAATCCTTATGTCTTTTATTTCTCATACTCAAAATTTCAGTCACTCTGTGGGGGGGGGGGTGGGGGATGCCGTTTAACGGAGTGTTGATTTTTTGGCTTATTGTTCCTTGATTTTCTGGTTAATTCACCCACCGCGTCCAGCCCACATCACACTGGATTTATACTGAGCTGCTTAGTGGAATGGCAGGGAGTGGGGAGGGGGTTTAACGTTTGGTTTAGGGCTTTACTTCTACCCTGCTGTCATGCGTTTAGTGCACTGTGACCAAGTTTGTGGTTGATTTCCATGTGGGCCACAACTATGAAATAAGACGATGAAAACACCCCCTGAAATGAACAAGGCAGGCTGATGTTCACATCATCCTTTCTGGAACACATAAACGAAAGTCCTTTCCATATTTTTCTATCTTTAGTGTTTGTTTCCAGGGAAACCCTCAGGACTCATGTGTCAGGGCTTGTCTCTCTGAGGTTCGCTTCTCCATATGGCAACCGGAAAACCCATAAATGATGGACAGTGTTGGCACAGCCAGAGGACACCCTGCTTGGACATCATGATGGGCCTCGTGTATCCTCACTGGCCAAGTAGAAATGTGTGCAAATCCCTCTTTCTGAAACTACCTAAGCACTGAGCTAAACATGGGGTTTCCTCATGAGCTAAACATTTCAGTTTTTTATTTAGTTGAGGCATTTCTCCTAAGCGACTTGTGTTGTTAAGCTATTTACAAAAATTTTCTGCATTATGCAGCTGGCATTTTTCCTGTATAAATTCAGGGTTAACACCTTACTCAAGGGTGCTACAGCAGGAGGTGCGATTTGAGCCTGGAATCCTAAGCAGACAACAGGAGCTAAAACCACCACAGCACTTGTTTCCCCCAATTTTTTTACATCTACTTATAGCTCTCACAACAGTGCAGAAAGAAACTGATAAAACAATATTTTAATTCCAACTGGTTTTTCAAGCTTAAGCATCTGTATGGCATGTTTTTCAAACGTATGAAACTTAATGCATAAAATACTTCAATTTGAACTTGACCTCAGCCCAAAAACCCTCCTGATGAAATAAACTTCCAGCAACTTCGGATGAAGCAACAGCCACCTGTAATATCTTGAATAGTGCGTTGGTACAAAAAGAAAGAGACCAATGAGATATCCATATGAATCTGATGTAGTCTGAATAAAATGTGTCCCTTTGGTTGGTCTTCCAGTAAATGTTTAAAGCTATATGGGAAAAAGCGGAATGGAGGACCAACCTCAACCGGAGATCTCAGAAGGGACAACACAGGTGGAGGAGTCACCAAGTAAGCTAGTCCACAGGAAAGGTCCTACACAAAGACATTCACTAGTGGTCATAGCCTAACTTGTAGACGTTCCCCGTTGGAGCCTGGAGAAATTTTGCTATCTGCATTTCCTAGAAATCTATGATTGTTATAATGTAATACACTAAAAATGAAAGTGACTGATACAAGGGTTACAGGAAGATGGACACTGAGCAGAGTTCCAGCAGAAAGCTATGCTACAGCAGGAACATGGACATTCCAGATTGTCTCTCTTCAAAGTGGAAATTTCCACCATCTCCCTGAGCCCCTGGTCTGTGAGCAGCTGTGTCCTGGAGAAGCGCACTGCCGAGCACATGTTTTCTCCACCTGCACCCTTTATATCTCAGCAGTGTTCTGCTACAGGCCTACACTGCTCTGTCAGCTACACCTCCTAAATGGTTTCAATGTAAATGGCCACCTATGGCAGAATAAAGAGAAGTTGAAGTCATTGAAGCGCAAGAGAGCAACTTAATGGGAAAATGACACCAAGATAAAGAGGCCCTCGGAGATCAGCATCACAGGAGATTGAGCATCTAAGCAAGGTGTGGCCGACACATGGAGATTTAGTGTTCCAGCCTCAGACAAATGCACTGCTTTCTGTTCACTTCATGGCTTCGGCGATTGCGCTCGGCAGCCGAATTTCGTTGTCGACAGCAACGGGAGCGGAAGCTCTGCAGAGGCTCCCTTTTATGAGGAAACGCACGACTGGATTAAAAATATTCATCATTGCAAACTTAAGAGCTGTGTGGCGCAGAACTTTTTCACTGTGTTCCTTTGATTCTCAGTAGATGTGGACCAGGCAGGAAAAACATCTATAAAGTAGCATGAAACCAAATGAATGGAACCCATTTCAAAACACCTAGTATGAGATTATAACCAAATGTTTTCAATGCTATTCATTTTTTTTCCATAATTTAAAAAAAATTTGAGCAGTATTTCCCCGTGTACTGCCACCTGTTCTACTTTGCCATTAATTTATTCACTGCAGACAAGAGGTTTGGTGGAAATGGAATGATGCTCAGACATTACTTATAATTTTAAACAATCTGGATTTTCTACATTTTGTAAACGGTTATTTTTACATTTACGTTTATTAATTTAGGCAATGCTTTTTTCAGCTCACAGAAATACTAGAGGCACCAGCGAGTTCTTGCACTGGACATTTTTCCATATGAAACGCAGCGATTTTTCACCGGGGTTGCTCAGTCGGCCATCTGTTGGGCGTCCGTTCCAGGTGGACTCCAAAACCGAGTCTGTCAGAGGTGCTTCGTGGGAAACTTCCAGAACCAAAGCGAATCAACCGCGCGCGCAATCCACTCTTACTAAAAATAGTGTCCTTTTGTGCTGAGCGCGGCAACAGCTTCCGGCCCTCAGGGTCCTAAAAGACCAAAGTTCAAAATTTACTCTTTACCATTTTTCACAGACATAAAATTTAATCATCTTTTAAAAACAATCTCTCTCATTCAGAGAATATTGGGTAAGATGTTCAGTCCCCTTCTCCACTTAAGGGAGTCCAAACCCTTCGTACACTTTCGTAGTTATACCATCTGTAAATATTCACTTAAATTGCAATGAACCAACAAAAGAAAAGATCATTTTGGGACAAAACAAGAGCGGACCATAAGACAGCGAGTTAAAACTTGCAGGGAGAGCAGCAGAGTCGAAAGAGCTCTGGGAGTTTGTTTGGCGCCCGAATGTCGACAATGAGCTCCCATCAGCATCGATTTAACACTCATTTCCTTGTGTACAAACAGGTGTTCGGGACTGAAATGCGTTTCTTAAAGAAGTTCTCCTTGCCTTTGTGTGGTAATCAGTAATTAATAAAGCTTTTTAAATACTTCATGATGAGGGTTTTTCCTCTCCTTGTTACCTAGCAACGGGAAGCTGCCAGGGAATAAAATCATGTCCTCAATACGATGACGGTACTCGTGACTGTGCACCTCATTCTGGAAGGAACAATAAAGGCTTTTCACATGCAAATATCAGAGTGGTTCCGCTCGGCGTTGCTAACAATCAGGAAACAAAATTATATCCATGTAATAACACACTAAGCGGTGCATCTCAAATGAACCCATTGCTGCGTGCGGTGTAGCCGGAGACAGCATATTTTTAGGTGTCGCTGCTAACTTGGTTTGCTGGAGTCCAGTCTATCACGAAACAAAGGGAAGAGCTTTTGAGTTATTATTTGCCTCTAACGTGAATTTTCCTCAGCTTCCAGACATCGCCCTGAGTTTTTCCTCTTTGCGTTATGAAAGATTGCTAGAGAAACCCTTGCCCCCTCACCTCCATGACTGACACCGTGCTTTACTAGTGCTTCCGGAAAAAAAATCCATCCCATGTGACGCGGCTCGGCCGCTTGACAGCGTGAGGTTGTCCTCCCACACGCCGCCAGTTTCTCCCACTGTTGCGTAGAAAAAAGAAAAAAAAAAACGTCTAAAAAGAGAAAGACGAGGAGCCGGTTTAACTCTTCAAGTGTCGTCGTGTGAAGGTAAACATGCTTATGGACCGAATGGTGGTGCCATGTGGCATTCAGTGTAAAAGTTTTGGAAAGTTTTAGTAGAGCATCAAGGGTGAGGGAAGAAGCGCGTGTGTGTGTGTGTGTGTGTGTGTGTGTGTGTGTGTGAGAGACAGAGAGAGAGATCGGCACCTACCGGGCCTGATTAAAACCAGCAGATCGCGACCCGGCAGGTCTGCAGGCCATGGAGGCTCTTAATAGACAATCAGAGAACTTAATCAGAACCCAGAGGTGGGTCCGCAACCCCGGCTACTCCCTGAAAGTAAAAACGCGACACACGTCGAGACCCATTGCCGAGGATGACGGTGAAATAAAGAAGCCGGTCGGCAAGCCCTCCAAACTCTCTAACCGCAAAAAAGATGAAGCGCTTCTCAAGACGGCAGCGCTTGGTTGAAATATAAGCGCACGATTTGGCCCTGAATGTGCCGGGGAAGAAGCTTTAATATCATGACAGCATCTTTTTCCTGTGTTTCCTAAGGGAGCTTTGCGGTGTTTGCAGCTGCGAGGGCGCCACGTCTGTGTTTGTCAGCTCGCCGCCAGCTTTGCTCTCTAGCGGCTTCCGCGACACAGCGTCACCTGTCTGGGTGACAGGGCAGCCCACTCTGAAGTGAGGCTCTTTTGTGCACCTTTGTATGGGGAAAATGGCGTTACAACAATGGTCAATTTGTCAGTAGAATGGGAACCATAAGAACGGTTTCTTGGAAAAACAGGATGGCTCTTGAACTATCACTTTTCTGCCACCACAAAGGGGTAGAACAAGGGCCACAAGTAGGATGATGGTCAGAGGTCAAGTACGAATCCTGTGCTGTGTTTCTTTTGATCAAAGTACTGACCCTGAATTACTCTAGTAAAAGTTACCCATCGACTGAAAAATCACTGCTGTAACATCTAAGCGTATAAACCTCACAATGTAAGTCGCCCTGGAGGAAGATGTTTGATAATAAATTAGTTCCACAGGGTTGCTAGATGCTAGATGCTGGCTTCAAAAACCTTTAGATCAAAGCAGCAGATACCACTGACTTCTTTGGATCTCAACTTTGAAGTGCTGAATCCAGATGATCCGTTGCTGTTGCAGCACGTCATCACATGTGGCAGTTTGTGGGATCACAGTTTGAGGGAACAGACTTAATCCACGTTCAACAGGTGCTGGAGAAAGTCTGCGAAGATCACAAGCGGTCAAAGTGAAAGCCAATGCCTGCAGACATCTTGATCTGGCCGACGAATCAAAGTTACCAAAACCAGGTTAGTTTCAGGGAATCCCATCTGCCGTGGTCCCTAACCCTTGAACAACGCTCTGTCTCCTTGAAGAGGCGGTTAAATATTTTCCCACCGAGAGTTTACGCTGTCGGCTTGTGACTCACTCCAGAAACTAAGGATTAAAGACACTCGGAGTTGAAAATGTCAGCCGGTTCTGCTACAACAAAAACTGTAGCCATGTCAATTAGAAATAATTGTTGTGCTCCAGCCTAGACAATTAGAGGCTGAAATGTTGAAGCCGTGCTATAATAATCCTCTGAGAACAAATTTCAAAAGTACACTGCAGTCGGGAAATGAATTGTTTCTGTTTTATTTAGTACAATACTCGGGGGGTTGGCGACTGTTAAGGGGACACTGATCATTATTTGGGGTCTTTAAACTCTACAGTTTGAACCTTTCTCCCACTCCCACTGTGACGTAGCTAATGCCCAAACTTTGTACTGACTATAAGAACAAAAGTGTGTGGACACCTGAACGTCACACCCATATGTGCTTGCTGAACCTCCCATTCCAAATCCATCGCATTAATATTGGAGCTGCCCCCCGTTTTGCTGTTATAGCAGCCAACATGCTTCTGAGAAGGCTTTCCACTAGATTTTGGGAATCTGGGCCCTTTTGGCCGCAAGAGCGTCAGTGAGGTCCGGTAAGAAGGCCTGGCTCGCGGTCGATGTTCCAGTTCATCCCAAAGGTGTTGAATGCGGTTGAGGTCAGGGCTCTGTGCAGCCACGCATTTTATTCCACACCAACCTAGACAAACCGTGTGTTTATGGAGTTCACTTTGTGCACGGTGGGGCAGTCGTACTGGAGCAGGAAAGGAGCTTCTTCCCCAAACTGTGGCCTCCAAGCTGGAAGCACACAGCTGTCTAGAATGTGCTTGTATGATGCGTGGGTGCGGCTGAAACACCCGAGCTCAGTCATAAGAAGGTGAGTCCACACACTTTTGGCCACATATATACAAGCTAGCAGCTCTAACCACTGCACTCCCTGCTGAGCGGAGTGGTCATGTGTGGTACATTAAACTGTTAAACATAACACACAACCCTTTCTTGCAAAAAATCCAGCGTGTGACGTCTATCTCCTGTTCACTCTGTCGTTGACAGTGAAGTTTTTTTTTTTTTTTTTTTTAAAAATAGCAGATCCTCTCTGTTTGTCTTGCTGGTTTTAGTTTTGGCCCTCGGTGAGGGTTTTTTCTCTGGCCTATTTCTTACATGTCCTCATTTATTTTTACATGTACGGCCAGGCGGCGATGGTACAGTGAAGCTTTTTTAATTGGGACAAAGGGGCGGGAAGATTCAGGATCGAGGAAGGGGTGGAGACCGAACGGTCATGGCCAGCCGACTGATCAATATTCACAGCGGGGTGCTGTCTTTTTAGGCCAGAAATGTTCGGTTCGATAATTTATGTCAAATGGAATCAATGTTTCTATCACCCCTTGGGCTCGCAGAAGAAGGTGTCGGGAGCACGACCCACAGGTCAGGTAA
Source organism: Heterotis niloticus (assembly GCA_018136845.1). Taxonomy (NCBI): domain Eukaryota; kingdom Metazoa; phylum Chordata; class Actinopteri; order Osteoglossiformes; family Osteoglossidae; genus Heterotis; species Heterotis niloticus. The sequence continues at coordinate 5,411,838 of CM030906.1, forward strand.
CCGGTAGCGTAGCGCAGGGTATGAAAGTGCAAAGTTTGCTCATTCAGATTCTAAATTCAGACACACTAACCTACTTTCAAAGATTTACCCATTTCTAGAAGTGGGAAATTTTTCCTCCAAAGGTTCACGGCATGTTAGGTTTCCATAGCCGTAACAACACACATGCCCACAAGAAACATCTCAGCATTTCTTCAGAGGTTGCTACCACACAGTGGATGCCTTGGCCATTAGATCTTGCATGAACACTGCAAGTTTTTCCCAGCTCAACAGGTCTTCGCCACAACCACTTTAATGGCGTTTCCATGTCAAACTCACTGGAAGAGGGGCTGAAGTCCGAGTTCACACCACCTGAGCAGCCCTGACTTTGAGCAGATGCAAAGCCAGGGTGAGATAAACAGCAAACAGGGAGACAAAGCTTTGAGGTGCATTGAAAATTAATGCTTTAAAGCTTTTTGCATCGCTGATAAAGTGATATCCTTCTGTTACAGCCCAGTCTGGGGTTTCGACGTAACACGGAGATCGAGAAAAGAGCTGACCCAACCAGAAAGGTACCTGCTTTCTCCACAGGCAAGCAAAGCCAGCAAAGCAACAAAAATCCCTGATTTTAGGCTGCACATTAAAACTTAAAGTAAAAAAAGTAACAAAGAATACAATTATTAAGACCATACTTGCCAAACAGATTATTATTCCAGTGCAGTATCTGAAGGATTAAAATTAGGCACGGTAAAGAATTAAATTGGTGATGTGTTAGAATAAAATGGAGACTCAACTGTGCACAGCACAGACCTGGCTTATTTGTCCAAAAAAATGTGAACACAGCAGTTTCTTCAAAGGGAGGATCGCGGAAAGAAATTTTAAACACAAAAAAGCTGGATGTTCGCTTGACAAACTCTCTGGCTGGGCAATTAAAACGGGTTTCAGACATTTTGGCCGACGGAACTGCCAAGGAAAATTATTCTGTGTGACTTTGCTTAAAATACACGACCCATCTGTTCCCCTTTATTCCTGCCATCCAAATTCTAAGTCGTGTTTAATTTATGGCTGCGACTCACATCATCGACAAGCCATTTCGCTTGGAAGCTGCTCCTCTATTGTTGAGGCGGAAGCTGCATTTGCAAAAGTGTGTGTGTGTGTGTGTGTGTGTTTGTGTGTTCATCCTGCACACAGCTCATTAGCACAGTCCTGTGTGTTTCACAGGGTTTGAGCCCTGGCTGATGCTCCACCACACTGGTACTAACATACCAAACATCATTATAAAATGGCCATTTATTAATATTTATTAATATTGTACACATATGGGAGGGGCAGGCTGCATAGTGGTTAGAGCCAAAGCTGTCCAACTGGAAGAACACAGTATGACTTGGGTTCAAATATCTTGATCAGATTATTTACCCTGATCTGACACATAAAAATTTTCGTGCTGTATAAATCACTGTAAGTTTAAATGCACAACGATCCAGCTAAGACGGTTTTGTTAGCTTTCTCACATGCTATTATACAATTCACAAGTTCGGACTCAGGTTCCGACTTTGGTCAGACCTGACCTTTCAGTAAACAATAGGATAGCCCGTAAGCATGAGGCAGCCTGGAAACTCAAGGGAACTCGAGGAAATTTGTCGAAACTGCATGCGAATGCATCTGAACCCGTCCACAGCATCGTGGGGAAACTTACCCAGTGTTGCAAACAGCTACTTGGTACATCAGCACATTCTGGAGTTAAAATTTTGAGATCAAATTAAAGATCAAAAGAATTTATTTGTCACATATATGGTTACTGAGTATACCATGTAGTGAAATGTACCCTGATTCAACAGGAGACTGTGTGTGGTTCCATTCCACGGGTAAAAAGAAACAACCAAACATCGAGAAAACAACAAACAAATAAACAAAATGTTAAGTTGCATTATGGGGGCAATGACAGTGAGTTGAGCGGTCAATGGATATTGTAGACTCTGGAATGGCATAGGCCGAGATTTGGAATCGTGCTCGAGACCCGTGCGAGAGTTTGTCGACGCGTCAAATGGCCGCCTCTGAAGACCCACTTGAGCTTGACAGCAGGGCCTGTATGCATCAGTGCAACATTCTTGCAGGAGTGGAGAAGAATGTAGGCAGAAGCATGGAGTCGGGCCCATCGTGACTTGCATGTAAATTTTTTGGACTGGAATAGACAGATACACAAATATGCATTCAGCCTCTCAAAGTCAGAAGCTTGGCAAGAAAATTCACTGCCTTGTGATGCACAAGAGCCACGGCGCTGACTCCAGAAGATCCGGGCATATATTTCCACTTGCCCCAAGAAAATAGAGATGAAAAGGTATTCCTAATTAATATTTTTATTTGCCTGCACTTACATGTTGTCAAACAATGTTCAACTAGCGCTCTGCTTGGGGTGCCGTGCTAAGCCAGCTGTATTTCACTCTTTATTTCTTTATTTGTACTGGCTCAGCCTTAACTCGCTTCCTTTAGTTGTCATCCAGTCCACGAGGCGTCTTTTCCAAAGAAAAACTGAGCTGCGGTAAGCTTGCAAAAGCCTGAACGCAAACTTTTCACGCCCCGGTATTTCATCACACGCCGGAAGATGGAAATCCAAAAGAACTGGGGACTCGGAAGGGAAAACAGCTCCTTTCTTCTCGTGACGAAATCCTTAGGGAATCCGAGGAGGGCAAAGAGCTAAAACAATTGTCTTTCATTAAATTCAGGCAGCTTTGTCCCTATCGGACTTTAACAAATGTTATTTCACCCAAGGAGACACAATAGAGGAGTGTTCGCGGTATAAATTGTTAATGGTTCGATGATGAATGATTAATTTCGGTGGAGGTCCTATTAGATTTGCATTTTAGGCTTTTCTGCTCTGTCCCGAGTGTTCGGGAGCTTGAGCATGAAAACAGTCGATGTGCAAGAGCACCTTGCTGGGCGAGGATGGGAACTGGTTGGAATGTGAGGTCATTCAGCTCTCAAAGGGTTTTGTTGGCTGCTTTATGTTAGCCAGTGTGTCAGAAGAAGCTATGATTGGGCCTTAAAGAAATCGACAAACACAGTTCTGAGACCAGGCTGTTCTAATGCACACCCTTTAGAGAACGGTGCCTGTGATAAAAGGTGAAAAAGTATGTTTAAAAGTATTGACAAACAGAACTCACTGAGAAACTTTTGCCCAAACGTTTGCTCTAGGTTTCCTTCATGCTTTGGGCAACCACTTGTCTGTTTATAGGGTCACCGTGGAGTCCATCCTGGTGTCACTGGGTGCCTGGTAAGGTAGGGAAAACCTTGGGTGGTCACACACACACACACACATTCACACACTACAGGCAATGCAGAGTTGCCAATTCAACCGAACACATGTCTTCGGGCTGTGGAAGGAAACCAGAGCAGCAGGAGGAAACCCACACACATAAGCACTGTGGGTAGTCTGCATGGTATCCCTGCATATGTGTGGGTTTCCTCCGAGTGCTCTGGTTTCCTCCCACAGCTCAAAAACATGCATTTCATGTGACACTAAATTGCGCAGGGTATGTGTGTGTGTGAGACAGAGACTGTCCTGCAATGGACTGGCATCCCCTCCAGGGTGTCCCCTGCCTTACATGCTGTGCTTCCAGGACAGATTCTGGTCGACTGTGACCCTGCAAGGACAAATTAGTGTCCACATGACACTGTAAGTCTTTTTGGGAAAAAGCCTCATCTAATCTAAATTATGTGTAATAATAAAACAAAAACACTGTGGTTAAAACTCATGGCTCTTTGCATTGTAAAATGTGTTGAATAAAATGTTTGGCAAAGGCAAATTGTCAATTTTAAACCTTGATCTATTCTCTCTGTGCACAATGAAGCATTTCTAAATGGGCAGCATATTCTATATATATATTGCATATATAGTAATAATGATTATAGAACTTATTAAAGTTTATTTGACAAAGCTTAGGGTGCAAAAACCTTCACAATGAGCAGTGTCCTGTAGTGTCATAGTAACATGGACACACACCCCAGTGAGATACCACACGGTCGCATAAACGCGTTTGGTTTCTTCACACAGGCGACAGCTGAATTCTCACCTTTGGAAAAAGCAGCAAGGAGAGAAGCCGTGAGAATGAGATGGTGCGCAGAGTGATGTCCACAGTCAGGCACCGCAGGTCAGCTTCAGCGGGCTCGACCGGTAATGAGGAGCACATTAGGCTGGCGCGGGAGCCCCTTGGCCAGAAACGGACCCATTGGTGGGGAAACCCTGATCTTCAGGGCTCGACCTCAAAGCGCCGGTCAAGTACCGACCACACTGAGATCACTGAGTCCCAGATGCACTGTGTTCTTGAATTCCTGTTTACCGGTGCGGAAACTTCTGGAAGACAGGAGAGGGGAGAGAAGGATGATTTCAAAATTATTGTTTCTGATTTGTATTTACCTGACACCAAGCCAAGAGATCTACTTACAACAACTGTAGCAGGACTCGTGCACACATTCATCTGAAACTCATGACTGCGAGAGGAAACCAGAGCACCTGGAGGAAACCCACTCAAACCCACTCAAACGGAGAGAAAAGTAGGGATCAAACCCCCAACCAAACCCAAACCCAATCCCAGGTTTGATGCGCAGCCATATTGACAGCACATATAGATCAAACCACAGACTTCAGTGTAAGAGCAGCTGGTTGTTAAATTTGCACTTCAAATTCCAGATCACCCAACATTTGCATATAGAAAAAATTATTGAGTCCGAAACATTATTTCTATAATTTGTCAAAAAAAGAACCTTCCTGGGCGATGAACGTCAAGCTGTGTCTGTAAAAGTGCAAGTCGGTTTTTCTCATGGCGACGTCATTTGGCTTTGACATTTGCAGGTTATTCAAGCATAAAAAACCATTTATGTGGAACCAGCGGCGGTCCGAGGGTGGTAGTAACCGTGCACCACTCGGGCTTTAGGAACCCCGACAGTAGTATTTGAAAAAGGAAAAAAGACAGGAAGAAGAAAAAGCACTCCAAACGGTTACAAATGGACTAACTGCTTGTTGCAGGGAAGTTCTCATGAGGGGAGGTCATGATCCATGCAGCAGAAGTACTCCTCCTCAACGGCAATGCGTCTCAGGGCCACGGAAGCTTCAGAAACAGCCATCTAGCTGGAATGCGAGAGGGCCGCTGCAGCGCAGCGTGCACACCGACACATGGCTGACAAATGCCGCTGCATTTTCACACCAGAGCGGATTCATCCTGCTGGCACGTCGCTCACTAGCACGGTAGATAGCAGGCCCACCTTTGGCTCACTTCCAAACTGCCTGCCATTTTGTCTTTGGTTCCGCAGCCGCCAGCTGTTTAAAAGCTCGAGATGTTCACCCCGGTTTGGTACGCACGTCGCGCACGTGCGCTGCCGAAGTCACTGCTGCCGAAGTGCGGGCTGGGCATGAGCATGGCTTCACTGCTGGGCCCAGGAGGACCAGGAGCTATGTGTGTGTTTTTCATTATCATCCATCTGTTTCAGAGCCCCTCCTTCTGCGTGCTACATTATTTATTCATTTGACACTTTTTGCCAAAAGTTACAATTATTTATATATTTATACAGCTGGGTAGTTTTTACTGCATCAGTTCAGGGTAAGTTCTGCGCCCAAGGGTATTACAGCAGAGGTAGACCTTGAACCCAGGTCATATCATACCCTTCCCATTGTGAGACAACAGCCATTACGCTAGCTGCTGCACCCATATATGCATAAAACGAATAAATATTAATGGAAGGGCACTTCATAAATTCTTCATGGCCAAGGTTGGTGTTTGAGTACCACTGCGGTTCAAATCGTGGTGAAACGCACTAAAGTGTGTAAGGAGCTGTGTGTAGGATGAGCTCATGTGCACATCACCCACCCACAGGCACACACACTTCCTTTGAGGGCAAGACAGTGGCTGTAACCACTACACCACCTGCTGCCTGTTTAAATACTGTTCCATGAAAGTTTCTGCCAGCCAACCCCCCCCCTCCATCTACATCTGAACCATCCTTCCTCAGTATTAGTCACAGCTGTCAGGTGTGCTGGACCGAGGCAGAAAACACTCGAGGATGAGGTGAGCGAGCCGGCTGTCTGACCAGGTCGGAAGGTGGACACCCCCCTCCCACGTGGCCCCCTCCAAGCTGGAAGGAGATGAAAGCTCAGACGTCCCCCTTGATCCTCCTACAGCCTCCTGTCCGTGCGACAGAAGACCTGCTCGCTTGCCCAGGTGCAGGAGCTCAGCGACGCTCATAGCACGAAGAGGAGGAGTGCCGATCATCAACAATAAAGGCCCTTCTTGGTGCAATAAACGCCCACAAAGGTCGGCACCCTCACCCCGGCGAGGACCCTAAATGAGCTTCATTTCAGAACTTGCATCTCTGGATCTGCTAAGGAGTGAAAACATTGATTCACCGCTGTGGGCTGGGTTCGCGTGACCCAGTGCTAGCATTGTCGCTGATTTGAGTCGTGACCATCATGGAGACACTGAGCCCATCCCAATAATCCCCAAAGTAATAACAGAATTAACTCATTTGTATTAATGTCACTGTTTAAACACTGCGTCGTGCGTGAACATTGTTTAATGTTGTGCCTGCTGTCAGCCAAAATCGTGGCTCGGTGGTTAGCGGTGCCTTGCATTCAAAGAAACCCGGGTTCAGATCCCACCTCCTGCCGAAACACCTGTGATTAAAGTGGTAATGCTGAACTGACACCGTAAAACTGTCATATAAGTAGATAAGACATCTTAAGTCCTTCTAGAGAAAAGCCCACATAAATGTGAACAGTTATTACCTTATTTAATATTAAAAACTATATATAAATACAGAGTTCATTTGGATGGACTCTGCCCAAAAGTCCTTTGCTATTAACGTCACTCCTTCTCAGACTTGTAAACCGGCATCAAAACCTCTCATTGCAGTATTTTAGCCCTTTAACAGAGAGGAGGGTCCCAGGCGTGCAAAATTCGCCAAATAACATGCTGAGGCCGTTTAGCGTAGCAGCACTTCAGAGAACAACAATCGGAGAAGGCCGCTGGAAAAAAGACGCCTGGTTTAAGCTGCATCATAAATCTTTTAACAAACCCTACATGGAAACAGCAGCGCAGATTATGCAAGGAGCCCACAGGACGGGGAGGCACAATACATGGAGGACACGTTGCTAGGAGACGGAGCGCTGCCGGCACAGTCGGTGAGCAGCTCGCTGCCTCTGCACCGGCACGCCGCAGCCGCTAGCCTGGAGTGCACCCAGTAATCTGAAACCACTGCTGAAATTATGATAAATAATAACTCCCGTGGTCACTCGCAAACTCTGAGGGACCCCCCCCCCCCCCCCGGGCTGTCCAGAGGGGTGGCGGGTGGATGATGGCAAAAAATGGGTTGCAGGCCCATGGGCAAGCAATCACCCCCCCCCACCACCATCCCATGGTCACTTAGAGTCCCGGCAATATCCTGTTTCAGTCCGAGGAGGGCGGTGGACGGATGACGGAAACAGGTGGCTGTGGACCTCAGAAGTACGACTCCTGCCTCTTTGGAGCGACATAAAAAGAACTTACATCAATTCGACAGTCACCATATGTTTTAAAAACGTCACGATGACTGCGGAGGTACCCAAAACGTAGCCCAAGGGCTGCGCGCTGCCTGCCTTTTTGCACGCGAGAGCATCTGTAAATTATTAACCGATACCATAGCCACCATAATTTATAAGTTCTACTTTAATTTTTATTGCTGTCGGTGCAGTAAAGTTTCGGTACATCAAATAAATGACTTAATATTATCTGTTCAAGCTGCTGATTTAATTAATATTGATGTATCCTACAAAAAATGAATATTTGTTCATTTGTAAATGGAACACTTGTAAAATATCCAGCCATGATTCTTAACCACTTTACCCTGGTAAAGCTCACAGCAGTACAGGGGTCTATTCTGACATTATAAGGTGCTATGGGGTGGACAGAACTTCAGTACATTGCACGATGCCTCCCCCCATACGCACACACACACACACACACACACACACACACACACACTTTTGGCAGTTTAGTGTGACCGATTCACCTGAGACGCACGTTGCTGGACTGTGGAAATAAACCTACACAGACACAGTGAGAACAGGGAAACTCCACGCAGGCTGAGCTGAATTTCACCCCCCACCCGAACAGCCCTGGAGCTGTGAGGTGTCAGTGGTGCTGCGCATGGCTTAAATATAAAATAATTACAAAATTATATGTTATACTAATAACGTGTTTCTAGCAGAGTATAATTCATAAGTCGGCCAATGTGCTCCTCACATATGCGTCCCCCGAACCAGCTCACAGTAATGATTGTGGCTATGGGCTAAAAAGAGGTTTGGACACCCCTGGTCTGAAGCAAGACTGAGTAAAATCAATATTAATTCTAGATGCTGTGGATATTTAGCTCAGCTGTATATTCAGGCGATCGTTTTACATTCTTAAAATTGAAAAATGCTTTCAGCAAAACAAAGCTGGGAAAATTCTGGCTGCGAAACAGAAGTGTGTGAAGAGGAATATTCAGCAGGATTTTGCGTGTGGGCTGGAGCTGAATTGAGCCCAGCGGGGACGCGGAGCAGCGCGCTCCACGGGGGGTGATCGGGCCGAGCTTATGGACCGCTGCTTAATGGGGGGGGGCGTTTGCGGTCCGCTCTGCGAGTTCTGGCAGGTCCTCACATAGCACCCTGGGGTGTGCCTCCCCCCAGGCCCATTTCACTGCATCGGTCCAGTCGTGACCATCGGGGACTCCTCGTGAGGCCGATCGTCCTCACACCCAGGCGGGTCCCAGCGCAGTTCCCCCTCAATTTTCACCCCACTTTTTGTCATTTGCAGCTCGGTGTCCAAGTTGCCTGCGTGCGGCTCCCCCGCTGCGATTGTCCCTTTCGCATCTGTCCCGCGTGTGTAGTTTGGTACAGGGCCACGGAAGTACGCAGTTGAGGGACGGTGTGGTTTTCACCCCTCGACCTTCGCTTAAGCGCCTGGCAGCCTGAGGAGCAGCATCTCCCAGACACCTAACAGGCAGGTGGGGGGACCTATTTTGTAGCTAAAAATGTTGGTAAAGGCATGCGTTTCAGGTCTATAGGTGGCTCAAATTGCATTTAGAATGGGGGGGAAGCGAGAGAGAGAGAGAGAGTGAGTTGCTGTGCTGTATTAATGGGTTAGGGTTACCACACCGTTTAAGGGTCAGGGCTTTGTTTTAGGGTTACGGTTAAGGTGAGGAGGGACGTGTGTGTCACGACCACAGCACTGCAATGCAGCTCCGCTTTCCGCCAGGGCCTGAAGATGGTCGGCCTCCTGAGGAGCTTCTGAGGGTCACAACCAGACTGACTAAATGCTTGGATGAAATATATCTACTGTTGCAAGTCACCCTGAATGAAAGTGTCGCCTAAAAATGATTCAGTCACTTCGATTTGGAAAAAAAGTCTGATAAATGAGCAAATGTACATGCAGACAAGGGGCAGCAGATGGCGGAGCGGTTGGAGCCACTCTCTTTGGGCTCAGAAGAACCAGGTTTAAATCTCACCTCTGTATAATATTTAATAAAATAATCCGTTTTTTAATTACACAATTTGGATGCAACACGATGGACAAAAAGACGAACACAAATTTCAATGTCAGAGACTTTTCGACGTGCAATTTAGGAAACAGCTGGATCCAAGTTCCGGAAATTAAATCTCACGCCACGCGTCTTTGCATTTAGCGTTTAGTTCAATTTTAATTTAATATTGCGCTGAATCACAGTTAAACACATTTGGCCAAAGGGGAACAAGTGTAAAGAAGCGTTGTGAAGGAAAGGCTGCAGCAGCTGGGTCTTACAAAGCATTCTTAACAGAATTAAAGAACAAAGTGTCTCAAACCGGATCATTTTTTGGTTAGATCACTCTTTTTCGCAGCATCATTTTATTTAATTTTGTGCATGATATGAGGTTTACCAGAAGATGGTTACTGTATTTAATGAGCTGCGTCCCAACCTCTTTCATTTTTATCACACTAAATGTTAGAAGGCCGTTTCATAGAAACACAGGGATCACATTATACCACAACTGACTACATTTACCCTGAATTGATGCAGTAAAAATGACCCATCTGCATAAATGTGCAAACCACTACGAGTACGATTGTAAGATGCTTTAGAGAAAAACACCTGCTAAATAAATAAAGGTAAACAATAGCAGCCAACCACAGCGTGAGCTAAGGGGGAAGACTGTGCCACCTTTAGGCTGAACTGACTACTACATCGTGGGGTCAGAGTCCTTACTGTGCCTCTGTAACCATCACAGCGGAGGTGGTCTAGGGAACACATGGGCTTGTGGTCCTCACTGATATTTGCGGTCAACAAGGGTTGTAAGTGGAATCAGGCGGGTAACTCTCAGCATGCAAAGTTGCACTGTGTGCCAGCTCAGGACTTGGAGATTACAGGTTTGAGACCCAATTTTTCTGCATTACCCTTGAACAAGATCCTTATCCCTAAATTGATCGAGTGAAAAAATACCAAGCTGGATAAATGGGTAAATCATTGTAAGTTGTCCTAAGCTAACCACTGAAGAGATAGAAAGACAGAAATTCAGGGCACCTGTCAGTGGTTTGTAGAATGGAAAAAAAATGGCATTCAGACATCTGCAGCACAAAACACCTCAACAGCTTTTGCTGTAAATCCTGGGTGTCATTAAGATGGGACAACTACCAAGGTCTGACTAGATTTGCCCCCCCCCCCCCCAAGTCAACCCACTAAATACCCAACTCTGACATTAATGCTTGACCAGGACAGACTGGCCCCGCGTCCATAAGCACACTTCAAGCACTTTTTTTTTTTTTGACTGTCAAAAACCCGAAAGGTCAGACTTCACAAAACTGATGGCAAAAACCACATAGAAGCACGATCTCGTATGATACCGAAATTAAGCAGGTGATTTGTGTTCTCATTGGTCAACTGTAGAAATTGGGGGGGCTGTTAAAAGAAATAAGTTTTGTAGGAAGGATGGAGAGCAAACAGGTGTGTGTGGGGTGGGGGGGCACGCAAATATGCTCCATCCAGTGGCTAAGGTGTGTGTGTTGGAGAACCTGCGTGGCAGGGAGGTGGTAGCAGTGCAATAATCCTGCAGAGAAAAGGACAAGTCAAATCATTGGTAATGATGATCCTCGCAGCCCCCCAGCCCCCCGGGTCCTTGGCAGTAATGGGACAGTGGGGAGGGGGAGATGGGAAGACTGTCACAGACAGAATGCCCCCGGCGTGTCAGCACAGGGACAGAAAGTGCCGGAGTAATTATCCGCACACACCGGTGCACCGTAAGCCCTCCTCCCTCGTGGATGTGCAGTGAAGGCACCCCTTCCATGAGCCACACTCAGAAAGAGACATGACGGACACATGTCACCACCCCCCCCCCCTAGATTTTTAAAGGACAGTCATTGGCCTCCTTCCGCATCATCATCGCCCGTTACCCCGGGCTGTTACTCCATTATACCACATTACAGTAAAGCCGTGCAGCAGATGCTGTTATGTGATGCATCTCTCCTGGGTAACAGTTTTGCACCACAGCCTGGTTGCTGTAGCAGCTGTCCCCAATTAATGGCGCCGCTCAGCGGCCAGGCTGAGTTCTCGGGACACGGATTCCCACGTAGTCCCAGATGGACGATCCACAGGCTGCAGACAGCAGCACCGTTTAGGCTTCCTGATGCAGGACTGTGAGCAAGTCCAAGATAGGTTTGCTCCAAACACCACTTTGATTTGCTGCGCGAATGAAAATGCTGCGATGTATTTTCACGGGGAGGACGAAGCCCGGTTGGGCGCGATATGAATAACCAAACCAGATGCAATGTTCTGCAAGTACTGGGTGCAGAAGAAGAAAGGAAATGCTAGCGTGAGTGCCGTGTCATTCCAGGAGCCATTTTTTGCCATTTGCTCATTGCACAAGAAAGCTTGACAGGGAGGTAAGTCCAGAAGAAGCACAAAGAAATGGGTGTGATGCCACCTTCTGTTTAAAAAAGGAGTAACATAGAATATGGGTTTTACCCTGACGTTTATTCAGTAACTGCAGTATGTGTGGACTGCAGGGATCCGGTCCGTAAAGGCTCCTCCATTCTTTTTTCGGTAGAAAACACCTCTGCATGAACAACTATAACTTTCATTCTTGCAGAGCACCAGCACATTTGTGGAGATTCTCCACACCTTCCACTGCAGGGGGATGTCAGCAGCATAACAGAGACCATCAACATTCCTGCTTCTGTGAATCCACTTGCTATAATCTAGCTTCTCATGCACTTTTTTTTTTTACCTACTTTTTTCAAAGAGGGAAAAAAAAAAAAATCCTTAAGTATTATAAACATAATTTGAGTTCCTCTGTATACAATTCTGTACAGTATTCCCCCATTTATACTTTCTGTACATCTCCAACATTAAACGCAAATAATTACATTGTTCTTTTATTAACATTCATTTCATACAATACACAAGATACTTTTGCTTCAACATCTCATTCAAATCATCAATAATGTTTAAAAACCATTTTCGGTCTCTAGTCATAAAATTCATCTGTGAAGTGACCAATAAATAAAAGGCTGAACTCATTAAATTGGTTAAAATTCTTCTGAAAGAGCAAAATGGAAAGACACAAAAAAATGCATTTCTCCCCCCATTTCTTTCAGAAAATTTCTGCGAGTTTTGAGGGACACAGACCACGTCTTCCCTGTGTACAGCAGTTGTTTAAATGTCCAGATCCTGGAGGTTTCCCCAGCTCGGACCCACTTTGATCTTCACACACAGTTTTACATACAGCCTTACTGCGGATTCCATCTCCTTCTTCACAATCTGTGCTACCTGGGGGCAAAGGGGAACATGAAAGAATGCCATCACAGTGTCAACTTGCATCAGCGGGCCAGCACATAAAATCTCATCCTTTATTTAAATTAAAAATGAGATCGATAAAGTATGAGCTTATTGATATTCATGAAACAAAAAAAGTCCTGCAGCTGAGGACCAACATTAATAATCAAACCTAGCAGTAAAATCACAAATGTGTTGATAAACACATCTGTGTTCATCTCAGCTTCCTCTCATGGTCAGAGGATTCTTGCCATCACGTGAATAAGACTATTCCTGTAGCTGCAGCTAGCAAAAGCCCACCTGAATGACATCCTCCTCTGCCACCTCATAGATGAGCTCATCGTGTAACTGCAAAATAAAGAAGGCACCTCTACGGCGGGCAGGCAGCGTCCGGCGGCGTCTGCTGCCTGCAAGACCAAATGCATTTACACGGTTTAAAAATAAACTGCGAGTGCAGCAAATCAGCTTTTCCAAAATCGCAATTTGGTGTGACTTCACCACCTGGTGCTGATGTGTGCTGGTGTGTTCGAGAAACGTGAGGGAAGATCTTCTCCAACTGTTTCTGGATGTTTATGGTCGCCAATTTCACAATGTCGGCGGCGGAACCCTGGACTGTTGTGTTCACTGCCTGACGCTCGGCCTGCAGACAGGAACTACCGCTCAACCTTGGATCAAGATGCCTCAAAAGATGAGCTTTCTCGCATGTTGGGTTTCTGGTCTAATTTTCATTTGGGGAAAATACTTACGTGAGACTTCAAGTATATATTTGTGTCTTTTATTGCTGGGAGAAACCTCTTCCTACCCAGAATGGTTTGGACATAGCTGACATTCCCACAGTTCTTCACTGTTTCCCGCAGAAAGGCTTGTATACCTTAAAGCACAGAAATTCATACTGTAAGAAAACAGCTGACACTTTTGCAAAAATGTCTTGCAGCCTTTAATCTATTTAAACAGCTGGGTATAATAGACAAGTATTTTGTCAAATGCTATTACAGCAGTAGTGGGGAGTGAAGCTTGATCTGACAACCTTTTGCTTTGTAGGTTGTAATTCTAGATTTTTATCCAAAACAAATCACTAAAATACAAAGCCATTGAAAATTGTGTTAAATATTAGTTTCACTTTATGGCCAAAAGTATGTTTATAGTTGAGCATCAAACCCATATTTGCTTGCTGAACCTTGTATTCAAACCCATGGGCAATAAAATGGAGTTATTTCCCCTTTGCTGCTATAACAGTCCCCATTCTTCTGGATAGGCTTTACACCAGACTTTGGGAATTTTGACCTGTTTGGCCACAAGAGCATCCGTGAGGTAGGGCGAGAAGGTCTGGCTCATGGTTGGTGTTCCAATTCATCTCAAAGGTGGTCGGTAGAGTTCAGGTCAGGACACAAGTTGTTCCACCACTAACTTTGTTTATGGAGCTTGCTTTTTTTTTTGGGGGGGGGGGGGTCATGCTGACGCAGGAAAGGAGCTTCCCCAGATTGTAGCCACAAAGCTGGAAGCACCCAGTTGCCTAGAATGTATTTGTATGCTGCGTGGGGGTGGCTGAAATAGCTCAACTGAGTCCACACACTTTTGGCCATACCAGATATGTTGCCTCCTGTTTACAAAAGGTACATTTTTACATGCAGAGATCCTTATTTATAGTCAGTTACCTGTATATCGACATTTGAATGTTTCTATGTAACAGGCAGCATCGTTTTCATCAATGCCCATCTGTTCTCCCAGGGACTTCGGTCCCATGCCATAGATTATCCCGTAACAAATCTAGTTTTAAAAGAACACATTGTCTTCTTAGCAATCAAACAAAATTATATATAAAACATTCATCTTTCCTACTCCGATCATGGACCTCACCTGTTTGGCCTGCTGTCTAACAGTATCAGTAACAGATTCGTAGCTGATCATTTTCCACTCAGCAGCAATGCTTTTGAAGACATCTGCTCCACTGTTGAGGACTTGGATGAGGCGGCGGTCACAAGAAAGGTGAGCCAGGATGCGCAGCTCCAGCTGGGAATAGTCAGCAGCGAGGATCAGACCACCTGAAACATGGCAGGAACCAGTCAGCAAGCACCCAACATTCAGCATTCAACCAGACTTTACCCTAAAGAGTCTTTATGTATCATAATAAACTGTCTTACCTTTTAATGTAATCTATTTACATATCCATCAACTCCACTGCAAGGCCACAGCTGCACAAATGTGGGCATTTTAAACAGCGTGCTTCTGATCCTAACTTTAACACATCTCCATGCTACAGTCCATATTCGTTTAGACATTACTTTACCTGTAAAAGGTATAAAGGCGTGTCTCATACTGACAGAAAAAGGAATCCGTTTCTCTGGTGACTTCATAAGACCTCTGAGTGGCGGTGGTCCTGCCAACTGATTCATCCTTGCTTTCCTACTCATTGAAGAACAAATCAGTGGTATCATTTTTAGTGGAGGAATAAAAACATTTAAGGTTAGGAAAGCTAGATCTGCATGTACCTCCGCTTTGCGCAGGCAGCGCCCACTCTCTCCTGAGATGGAGGGCTTTCCTCCACAATGGATGGCATCTCAATTTCAAAATCCTTCGGCACATTCTGAATATTCGGTTCAGCGAAGCTTACTCTTCCTGCATTGAAAAAAAAACACAATGGTATTTATAACCACAGGGAATTAGGGGTACAGCCTAAAAAAATTCAGAGCCCTGCTTTCCCATCAGGCACTTATACAATTATATACTTCTTTAATTTGTGAAATTTATTTAACAGCAAAGTGAGCGTGGAGACATCTATACCTGTAGCCGTGTGCGTCTGAGAGACCGGATATATTCTTTCCATTTCTAGAACAGGGTGCCATGTTTTTTCTCTTTGCAAGGGAAACACCACCTTAGTCAAAGCATTGGTTATTCTTCTCCATTCCAAGATCACAGCTGGTAAAGGATGCAATGGTCTGAGCTTTTCCAGAACGTCCTGAGGGTGCAGTTATATTAAAAAAAAAAAGTTGAGCTAGTTAATTGTAGTTAGCATTGCAGCATTGTACTTGTATTACCATTACGAGAACTACTGAAGTGCAGACATTTCAATGGAAACCAAACTTGACTTGAAGACACAGACACAGGCACAGACACAGAAGGGAAAATGTTTTCATACAGAGCTACAGCTGACAAATAGTACCTCCTTGAACAAATCAAGTCAACATATGAATAAAAATAGTTGTGCTGGGCATCAAGCACTTCACGTAAATTAAAAGGAATGCAAACAGAATGAGAAAAACAAGCATTTCATGCTATAGAGAACACTGGACAGAAGGGAATGAAATGTTCAAATGATGTGCATTACATTTCATTGATCATAAATTACAGGAACACCGCTCACCTTGATTAGCATATAAAAAGGACAAAAATACTGAATGTAATATAAGTTTTACAAAATTAAGAAACTGTTAAACCATTTTCTCAAAATGTCTGTGGGACATAGACAACATGCGCCAAAGTATTTATTTTTTTTGTTACGTAAAGATTTGTCATTTGTAAAAATAGCACTTATCCTGAACACTACTGTACTATACTGTATTAAATGGCCAAAAAACTAAAGAATTAATGAAGCATCAGTGTGATAGTCAATGATTCTCTACAGGGGCTTAAAACTGTAAACACTAATATGGTGTCATCACCTTAGTGGTGCTGAGCTTCTTGTTTGGTTTGCCCCGATTCCCAGGGCCTGTCCGTCTGTTATAGCCCAATGTTTTCTTATTCTTCAGCTCATTCAGGTCCCCATTCGGTGGAAGTTTGAGTTCCAGAAACAAAACCTGCAGGATACATCAAGTTCAAATCTAATTATCTTCAGAAGACAACGTTAAAAAACCCATGCTCAGGTTCCACACAAATGGCTGCATAGTTCATAAACACCCATGTATAGCAGGTCCAAAGCTGACCTCTGCAACATCTTCAGGTTTTGTGAGAGAGAAGCTGTGTCCAGCCAGCTCATAGGCTTGTGACTCCAGCATATTCAGCTTGGCCTGCATCACATATTTCTGCGCATCACATTCTGAAGTGCTGAATCCAACACCATTCAGCTCAAGTAGTGCCAGACAGTACCGTGTGGGCATTTCTACAGTGCGAAAGACCTCTGCAAGAGACACAAAGGGTCAAAACATCATAAATCCTGAGTCTGACTGTGGGGAATTAAATAACCATTTGACAATGGAATTTACAATATTAAAAAGGAAAAAAAGAAAAAAAAAAAAAAGTGAATTAGTGCTCGATTCTATTTCTGGAGATAGAGGCCACTTTACCAACAGGTAAAGATGCTATGTGCTGTTTACCCCAAAGCAAAAACCATCACTGCAAAATCATTCCCCAATAATGTGTTTTTTTATTATTATTATTATTATTATTATTATTATTATTATTAAATTATGAACATACACTGCCCGGCCAAAAAAATAAATAAAAAAAAAAAAAAAAAAAAAAAAAAAAAAAAAAAAAAAAAAAAGTCACACAATATTTCGTTGGACCGCCTTTAGCTTTGATTACGGCATGCATTTCAACATTTATTTCCATCCAGAGTTGCATTAATTTTGCCAAGATCTTGTATCAATGATGGGAGAGTCGGACCGCTGCGTAAAGTCTTCTCCAGCACATCCCAAAGATTCTCAGTGGGGTTAAGGTCTGGACTCTGTGGTGGCCAATCCATGTGTGAAAATGATGTCTCTCTCATGCTCCCTGAAGCACTCTTTCACAATTTGAGCCCCATGAATCCTGGCATTGTCATCTTGAAATGAAGAAAAATTCCATTTATGGAAAAACCTGCTCATTCAGTATATTCAGGTAGTCAGCTGAGTTCATTTTTTGGGCACATAACATTGCTGAACCTAAACCTGACCAACTGAAGCAACCCCACATCATAACAAAAAGTTAAATCCAGGTGGTGACTTTTTTTTTGGCCGGGCAGCGTACATTATCAGGAGGACCATGCTCAACATATAAATACTAATAACAAAAAAAAAAAAAAAAACACCTGTTAGCCCCATAGTGGATTTGTCTGTACAAAATCTTAACTACTGTTGTCCATGACGTTTCTTATGGTCCAATGCCAATAAACTACTTTTAATGGAGACCGAGGACAGATGCTCTAACACTTGCCTGAGGGCCAAATTCAAGAGATCCATTAATTTGAATGGCTTTGCAAAACAGAAATATGCAAAAAAAGCACAAAAAACCAAATGGAAATACAACCTTTCACCATTCCCTAAGTGAACATGCAGTGAAATATACAGGTGCGTGATACCCAGCAAGTTATCTTTCTGCAGATGGAGGTGAAGTTGCTTCATGGTGTTGTACACAAGAACGGACTCAATGGCTGCTCGGTATCGCCCAGCGTGATCTCCATCTGCACTCATACCCAGGCTCTGCACCCCCGACCCAGTGCTAATGCCATCCAGCAGGGGCAGGTCCTGAGGGGCAAAGTTGGTGACCATGTTGTGGAGCGTGCACTCCTTCGAGCTCGGATCCAGCAACCAGCAAGCAACCTAAATGCAGCACAAGTCAGTATGATCAAGAATCACAATTGGGGTACATCAGATTTTTCCCCAAAACTGTCAAACTGAGATAATCATGTAGCAGGGCTGCCAACTGACCCTAACACTTAAACCAAAGGGGTACATCAGTACCTCACTGTCTAGTGTTAAGGAGCTGAAGGGAACAAAGTCATACCCACAAGCATAACATCCAATACATTTGCATAAAACAGACAAACTATTTTGTTCTTGAGTTGACTTGCGTCAGCATTTCTCACCTTTGGATCCTCAAAGCACCCTTCCATAGACAGTCCACAGGCCAGAAGAAGTGTCTTATAAAGTTGAATGAAGTTGTATGAAATCAGCGCACAGTCCGACTGGCAGCTTCTTTTAAGGCATTCTTGAACTTGCTTGAGTCTCTCTGCCACAGTTAAATTTCTATCCACTGGAGGAGGGGCTAAACTAGCACTGATGCCTGTACAGACAAGAGGAAAAAACCTCTAGACCAATCTGATCCTCTGGCACCTGGGCAACAGTCATTCGTCAACAGAAACACTTTACCTGTACAGGATTCCTCATGCTGGAATGAAACGTAATAAGCATCTTTTCCTCCCCAGCAGACAGACAGACCGACGACACAAAGACCGTCACTTCCTCTAATGGGAAATCCATGTTTTCCTGTTTTCATCACCAAAATAAACATATAATTTCTGACAACTTAGTACACTTCAATTACTAAAGTACACATGGAATGGTTTGAAAAATAATGGAATCATATTCATAATTCTTGCCTTCTACTTTTGCAGGACTTATGCACTCTTTCTTCTCACAGGCAACAGCAATGGAAAATCCACTCTTTGTTTTCCACTCCCCAACGAATGTGTGGAAGAGGCTGGCATCACTGGCCACGTCAATGATGGAGAAGGACTCCATGCTGCTTGAGATGCGCTCCTGTGGAGAATCCTGAGACAGTTGTAAACTGAAACCCTCGGCAATCAGAGACACGTCCAAGTCTGGCCCCAGATTTAAAGGGGTAGTAGATTCTGCATTTCCTTGGTGGACAGATGGAAATTGAGGACGTGTAGCCAGTGGTGACGGAACAGAACACAAGGAGACTTTCACCCTGGGAGTTACTGGCTCTGTTGCTGGAGTAGGAGGAATAAGATCACTGTGACATCTCAGCTTAACTTTTATTTCTGGATTTGATGCACTGTGTGTACCTACTATTGAGTTCTCATTCATGGCATTAATTGGTAAGACTGGAGTTGTACTATCGTGTGGAGTACAGACTGGACTCATTCTATTCACAGCCTTTTGTTCAGTGTCTTCTTGGCCTTTTTCACCTCTCATTTGAACTTCTGATGCAAAAACAGGACTTGACATACTGGACCATTTGTCAAGAATATCTTGCATTCCTGGACTTAAGGAAACTGTAAGGTTCTTCGGAACTTGATCTTCTTCATTGTCCAACCGGACCTCCATATTCTTAACCGCTAAGGTATCTGATGAGGTATTTCCCTTTTCACAAGGCTGCACTGGATTGGCTTGCTCAAGCAATAGTTCATTTGTTTTAATTATGTTTATTCTGTCAAGATATTCCTCGCCAATTAGCAGGGAATCACCCCATTCCGACAAATTGAAGAACGATTCGCCCCACTGAACAGCCTCTCGACTATCAGCACCCATTCCGTTGTCTTGTCGCTCCTGGAGATCAGCATGGTTGATAACATCTGTGGTCCCAGCGCTAAATTCCTCATCCACACCATGGGACGTCAAATTCTCATACAGACTATCAAAAAGGAAGCTGCTGCTTCGATTAAAACTGCTCTCATTGGCTTCTTCCAAAGACTTGTGGCTGGTCTGGGAAGAATGGATCTCATTCAAGTCCCTGTTGGGCTCAGCAGCATGTGGTGCTTCCTCCAAGCTATCAGAAGTCTGGGTGCTGTAGTTAAGAATATTTTCCATTTGACTGTCAGTGAGAGAAATGTTATATTTAGGTGGAGCATCACTGACTTTCTCACATGAATTGGAATTTTTCCTTAAATTGCATTGAGGATGCAAATTTTGACAAAGAAACATATTAGTTGCAACTTCCTCAGTGAAAACCTCCTGAGGAGATTTTAGGTTTTCAGAATCCAAGACCCTTTTTCTCAAATCATTCAAGTCCACATGTCCCTTTCCTGAGAGTAGAGTATTCCCCAGGTTCACGTTGGCAGATTGCTGCATCAGGACTCTCTCAGTTTGTGTATCCAGCTGAAAGCTGTCCCCAAAGTCCTCCATCTCACACCTATAAAGTTCAGGAGAGCAGCACTTTTCTTCAGCTGTGGAAGGAAGATTTTCAGAGTTTCCCTCTGGCCTCTGATGGTAATGCAGAATGAAGTGTTCATGATCATTTGTACATTTAGGAGTTTCTCTTTCACACACTGTCACCTCATAGCCATTTTCGACATTATTGTGCTTTGATTCCTGCTCACATTTCTTTCCACCGACAGATGGGAACTTATCCATGCATACATTCAAATTGCTCTCGTCTCTGCTCCCGAGACATTTTCTCTTTAGCATTCCGTTGGAACTCAATTCTGTTACTTTCCCATTTTTAAAGTTTAATGTGCACTTCTGCAGCTCAAGCTTTTCAAAATTAGAAACTTCAGGGAAAGCCGAGAAATTTTCCGCTTGAATTAGGCACCGAGACATTTTTCCAGTCTGTGGAAAAATGGGTAAAGAATCTTTAGGATCAATGGCGTGAAGATTAAAGACGCTGTTGCATTGAGCCCTTAGACTTCCAACACTTTCAATCTTTCGACGTTTAGATTCTTGTCCATTAGCAGGTTTGTGGTGAGTATTATCCTCTGAATCATTGCTTTCTCTTCTGGAGATACTGCCTTCATGAGGTTCTGTAAAATGAGCAGATAACTGCTCATCTTCAACATGATCTATTCTACCTGATTTTATGGATTTCAAAACTTTGCACAACACTGAAGACTGCACAGGCTCCCTATCGGTCCCCTGACCAACTGGGCTTTTCTGTGGTGCAGCTTTAATGTCTTTAAGGTCTGACTTGGCACATAATGGATAAGCAGACTGTTTCTCTTTAAAACACACAGAATAAACCTTTGTATGCCCTACAGTTTCCTTTGACAAATTACTTTCACTTCTAATTTCTTGTACTGCTGACACCTCCTCCTGCTGATGTACAGTTATCTCAGGGATTGTAGCCTTCTTCCCTGTGTCATGTGCCCCATCACATGGCCAACAGCCTGTTTCATTGGATGGATGCTTCTCTTGCTGAAGTGCATTAGGGTCCCATTGTATCCCAAGGTGGGCCAGGTCCTGTTGGAGAAGCCTCCTGGCCTCAGCAACAATATGGAGAGCTGCCTCTCTTTCAGTCAGGGCCTTCCCCCCACTGACCCATATACAGCAAGTGGTCCTGCGTTCCTGGACATCTTGTTCACTTTCATCAGCTGCCTGTCGGGAACTGTCCCCATAGAATTTTAAATTATTACATTGTCACCACAACGCGAAAAACAACATTTTTATTTCTGTTACAGACCAACCTTTTGAATGGCAGAGCTTTCTTCAGGGCCTTCTCAACATCGAGTGCACTGGCTCTGGCGAGGTCAGATACAGTCAGGAGCCCTGCATTGTAGAGGACACGTGCACGCTGTGCATTCAGCAGGGAAATCCTCACCAGGTCACACAACTCCCGTTGGACACCAAAATTCAGGCGACTCTGGAACTGTGATAACAGCAGCTCCAGGTTGTGCCAGCCAAGGCGATTGCAGAATACAGTGATCATACCTGTCACCAAGCCACACACAAAGATCAAAAATTCATTAGGTCTGCTGCTTCTCAATATTTAAATTTAATTTGTGCATTAAAAAAAAATATATATATATATATATATATATATATGAGAGAGAGAGAGAAAGAGAGACAGAGGGAGGTTAGGATAAGTTACATAGCTAAACAGGAAAACAACTTTCTTTACAAAAAATATGAATGCTAGAACACTGATGTACTGCCAAACTGAGTAAAATGTCACCAATGTTATATTAGTCTTCAAAATATAGCAAACACTACACTTTCATTCATGTACCACGAGGTGCAGCAAAGACAGAAACCTTTAGTTCTCCCTCTAAACACAAACAAACAGGGAGAACAGCAAAGATAATAAAAGCTATGCTGGGGGTGGGCAACCAATTACAAAAACACAAACACAATAACCCGCTCTAGTTACTAAACCATAATTAACATCACAGAGACTGAGAACAATAGAACAATAAACATCTAAAAATAACTACAACACAAAGTGTACACAGCTAAGGATAGTGGGAAGGGTCCACCCTCCGGATGGAGCTGTGGCTCTCCCATCATGCCTTGTTGTTTGTATACGGTTTTAAAGCGTTGTTTAACCATTGCAGGAAGTGACAGGAGATGCACTGGTCCTGATGGTATTCATTGTATCTGAGGGCTTAGGGAGTGGTATTTCGTGGTGTTCGGTAGGCGATGCCCTGTTAGACATACTGGGCAGAAATAATGTTTGTGTTCCCAGTATCACCGCCAGAATTGTCAGAATCCCTAAACATATTTACTGTTAAAATAGATGGGATTTATGTTTCCATTTTTAAAGCAGTATGTAAAATACCCAAGGACAAATTATATATATATATATATTTTTTTTTTTTTTAATAAAAGCTGTGATTTTAGCTACAAGTAATAATAAACTATTTAAGTAAAATTAGTGGAATAATAATGGAAACTACCTGCATAAGTGGAGGCTGACTGCTGCAGAGACTGAAGCTGTCCACGGCTGCACCCGTATTTCTTTGCAACATTACCAAGTGGTAACTCATTAATGAGATCCAACAGGACAAGCGTGGTAAAAAACCTGCATGGGGAAGGGGGGGAGGAAGGGAAGGGAAGGGGAAAAAAAAAAAAAAAAAAAAAACTTTTAGTACATTTTTAAATGATTAAGTACTTGTGTTAAAGTTGCATTTCCATTTCAGTGGTGAATGGGTAAATCAGACATACCGTTTATGAACAGCCAGCTGCCTGTGCTGCTTCTCCGTTTTGGCAATCATTTTTCTACTGACAGATCGTGCCAAGAACCCTTCCTGGACTCCTACCATCTCTGCCACTCGTTTCATCGAGGTGGGTAAATGTTCCCACAGACAGAAGAACTGGTACCAGTCAATGGTTGTCCAGTCTGTATACACTGGGGTTATCTTCACCAATAAACACAATGGTTTAATAACCTTTTCAGCAAGACAGAGCCTATTTTATGTAATTAATCATGAAATAAAACTGAAATAAACTCAACATGTTACCTGGTAGAGAATATGGAGGTCATTTTCAAGAACAAAGCCCTTCATTGCCCTCTGGAGATCAGCAAATATCCCCAAGGCTTCAGGAGGAGATAAGGAGGAGGCCAGTGTTGCAGCACCCAGGTGAGTGGCACAGTATTTCTTAACTTAAGCAAAAATTCAATAAAAATGAAAACTATATTACAAACTTAACTAATCCAGCAGAAATCACCACAGATAAATTCAAGGGACCCGTGCATACATTTTTTTTCCTGATTCAAGCATTTAAAAAAAAAAAAAAAAAAAAAAAAAAGGAACTTTCTACAGTTTAAGTGGTGCAGCTCTGAACTCACGTTTTTGATCTCCATCTTCTTGGAGCTGGATAAATTCATTGTCCAAAAGCCACTTCACGCTTTCCTC
Source organism: Heterotis niloticus (assembly GCA_018136845.1). Classification (NCBI taxonomy): domain Eukaryota; kingdom Metazoa; phylum Chordata; class Actinopteri; order Osteoglossiformes; family Osteoglossidae; genus Heterotis; species Heterotis niloticus. Next base: position 5,435,851 of record CM030906.1, read on the forward strand.
AATGGCTCCGCTGGGCATGTCGATCCTTTTCTCCATGTTCTCCTTTCCTGCCTCTTGGTCTCCCACTCTTACATCCCTAGGGCACATACTAGTGGCTAACAAGGTGCAGGAGGCATAGAGTCTCACATCCTCTGGGGTGCTTGCAACCCCTCCTACAATGATCTAGAATTTGAAAGAAAAGGAAAGGAGGAAAAAAAAAAAAAAAAAAAGTTTACTACAGAGGAACACTAAAGTCGAGATATAATTATCAAACCAAAACAGGTATGGAATGAGTACCTCAAGTATGGCTCGAATCATGCTGGTAGTGACCCCCTCTCCTTCTCTCTTTGCCAAGCAGCTCCTAATGGGCTTAAGTGAGCCTTGTATTAAACCAATTCCCTGCAGGCGCTCAGACTCCTTACAAATCAAAAGGCTCTCTCCTACAGAGACATAAAGAAATCACATTCTTCTTCCTTAAAGGATATGCCCAAGACAAATTGTTACTCCCTTTTTTTCCTGATGCTCTACAAAACAATTTATGTTAAGCTCCTTACAATTATTTATCCATTTATACAGCTGGATCATTTTTAATGTATCCGTTCAACGTCAATTATTTGCTCAAGGTTATTTCAGCAGGTCTGGTAATTTGAATCCAGGTGTTCTCAACAATAACAACAACAACATTTATTTGTATAGCACATTTTCATACAGAACTGTAGCTCAAAGTGCTTTACAGGATGACAAAGAGAAGAAAAACAATTAAGGGCAGGCGATTATATTAATGAGTAAGTTTACAACAAAACAGTAAGGTCAGATGGCTGGGTGGACAGAAAAAAACAAACAAAAATAAATAACTAAATAAATCTGCAGGGGTTCCAAAGCCAAAAGACCCACTAAGGCAGGAGCCACAACCACTATGCTACCTGACAACTGTAATCTCTAACTCACCAACAGTATCCACGCCCTTACGGCCTGCTCTTCCAGACATCTGCTTGTAGGTGAGAATGTCCAACTGGTGGCCATTGAAAACTGGCGTCCTTATAATAACTCGTCGGGCAGGCAAATTTATGCCAGATGACAGAGTAGAAGTGGCCACTAGCACTTTAATGTAGCCTAGTCGAAATGCACCCTCAAGAATATCTCGTTCTTCAAATGTTAAACCTGCAATTTTAAACAAGTAACAAGGAGACTTGTTTGACGATATTACAGAGGTTAATAAAAGGTAAAGAAGTGTTTACAGGATACAAGAAATCAGCTAATTTCATGCTGCAACTAACACAACCTAGCACAGAAATAAACATTTTAAATTTAAATGTGTTTTTATACAGCATTCTTTTCAAAGTGACACAGCATCTAAAGAAAATGTAAATGAGTGACAAAAGAACACACAGCAGATCCTGCTAATTAAATATTTGGAAGTAAATCTGACAGTTGAAGACTGGAAAAAAGGAACTGAAAGATGAAAATTATCTAAATAGGATACATGACCTTGCAGGGCTCATTCACAGTGTGAATGGGATTGTGGGACACACCTTACCTGCATGATGGAAGGCAACACCCCAGGGAAGAGTGCGCTGCAGTACCTGGTCGATACCAGCTGGAGATCGCTTTAGTTGGGAAAGGACATCCAGAAGACCATCCTGATTCAAGAACAGGGGCAAAGAGCTGGGCTTTGTCTGTCCTTCAGTATAAGCTGGTGTCAAATCACAGAGCAAGAAAGAAAAATGAAGTTCCACAATTATTATTGATAACACATAAGCAATAAATTATGCATGAATCAAAATTCAAAATTACACTAGTCTCACTTCCCAAGCAAAAAAAGCTGCAATAAGCCCAAGGCATGGTTACCTTGAGCCTCCTGCATGGCTCTGTGCTGGAGGTTGTAAAACTCTCTGGCAACACTGTCTGCCAACTTCTCACACCAGTTTTTAGAGGGGCAAAAAAGCAGCACAGCGTGGCCATTGCAAATTGTGTCAAAACAGAGGCTGACAATGTGATCGTCATCACCCTAAGAAAGAAAAAAAAATGTTTAAATTAAAAAAAATTTTAACATAGCTTTTACCCAAATATAAACAATGAAATGTGTTCATTTCAGATCCACTTCAGTATACCTTTACTTGCAGAGAAGGTTTGTAGTCTTGGACAAGATTTATTGAGTGGTCATATATCTTGGAGCCAATTTTCACCCATTCCATTAGAGGCACAGGTCGATAATCCGTGTGATACAGTTCTGCACTCAGCCAGCATGCCAGCAGGTCCAGATTGGGCAGTGTTGCACTCATGCCCACTATCTGCACTCCACTGGTGAGTTTCTCAACATCTTTGAGGGATTTTCTACAACACATTACATCAATGAATGACCCCAGCATCAATCTACACAAAACAAAGAATCAGAGAATAAATCTGTTTCTCCATTCAGGCAACTTGCATTACCTTTCTGCTGACTTCAGGGTGAGGTAGCGTATCTTAGTGAGGAGGAGTTCCAGCAGGTACCCTCGACTGGAATCCCCCAACATGTGCAGTTCATCCACCACAACGATCCCTCAAATTAAAATAAATCTCAGTTACTTTGAAGAACTTAAAAGGTTCTTTCATAAATGTCTGCAGGAAGTGTATATCAAGGTTGTACATCACACACCCTAGGTTTTAAGAAAGTTACCAAGTTCATCAATTCGATCTTCCTCAATGAGCCTGTTGATCAGTCCATTGGCTTTCTCGATAGTACAAACAGCAACGTCAAGAGAGGAGAAGCCACCTGCTGCAGAAATACTACCCATGTACCCCTCAACTTTAATCCCCATCTCCTGGAACAGGTTCTGCACAAGGAGGGGGGAAAGAAAAAAAAAAAGAAAAAAAAAGTACAGCTTAAGCACTTAAATTCATCAATTCTCAAATAAAACCAAAAACATATAAAAAACCATATGGACACCCATAAATGCAACTGATCTTTACAAAACTAAAGTGCAACAAACCTGAAGGTAATGCATTTTTTCTTTAGCTACAGAAACAAAGGGTAAAATGAACACAGCCTTCCGTCGCGTTTCCAAGACCCTCTTCAAAATCAGTAACTCAGCCACTAATGTTTTTCCTGCACTGGTAGGAGCTGAAACAAAAAAAACAGTAATTTTATCTAAGTATATCAAATATTCATTTTGAATATTTAAAAAATTAAATTTTCACATTTTTAAAAAGCTTCATATGAGCAATAAGCAAAAAAATGAGTTAAGTGACATACTGAATACAGCAGCTGCAAAATTAGAGCAAAGGAATGAGAAAGCAATGTAATATTAAAAATAATTACCCGTTTCTGAATTAAAGTGTTTGCATTCATACTGAGTTTCAATTATATAAAAATTATAACTGAGTTATAATTGTATAAAAATATACACACACACACACACACACACACACACACACAAGGCATGGGGGGGGGGGAATGAAAATAAATTACCTGAGTAAACCAAATTTTTGCCTTTGAGCACTTCTCCAAGAGTTAAGCACTCAGCCTGCCATTCAAACATCTGCAGGACCCCAAGACTCCGGTATTTTTCCAGCACAGGCTTGGGAAGACCCCAGCTGGCCAGAAGCAACTTATCAGACTGCTCAGGAGGAATAGTCATATGAAAATTGTGTCCTAAAAATAAAAATGTTAAATATGTTTGAATAACGTAGCAATATAAAATTCCAGTTTAAAAAAAAAAAAAAGCAAATAAGCTATAAGCAAAATAACAATTAGACTTCCTTTCCACTAAGAAAGCCCTTATCCAGTGTAGGGTCATGATCTGAAGACTATTCGGGAAGTAAGGCATAAGGCAGGGTACACCCTTAAGAGGGATGCCATTTCATCACAGAACAATTATACACTCATTCATTTAACACCATTTCCAAACTTCCAGTTCACCTGAAACACATCTTTGGACTGTGGGAGGAAACCAAAGTATGTGACGCAAACCCCTGCAAACACATATAGAATATCCAACCACCACACAGACTGACACTCATGTCTAAACAAAGGTCCTGTGAAATATAGTAATATCTGGTACACAACCAGATCACCTATTAGGCTTGTAAATCATGTGTACAAGATACTGTCATCAAATGCCTACAGTCCAATAGCTACTCCTTTACAACCCCCTTCACATTTCACTTGATCAAATAATTCCACTTACATAATTTTAAACAAGAACTTAACATCAACTATTAAGACATATTCCCAAAATGTGTTTAGATTGCCACTAAGCCCTACCTGGGTCAGCCACAGTGCCATTGAGCCTGCTGAGCTCCAAGCCAGGAGGTGGCGTTAAAACCAAACCAGACAGATTTCCTGTGGGGCTTTGCTTCTGCAGCAGTTTCCCCTCCCGAGCAGCAGTCAGCTGAGTAGGACCGAAAAGAATGAAGTCTCTCGAACTTCTCAGTGAACAGTTAGCTTGTGCCTGACCATCCCTAACACAAGCAGATCTCTCCTTTTTGCCATCAAATGGGACTTTGCCATGAATCCTCCCGATGTCCCTGTGATTTACTTGTTTTTGAAATGATAAATCCAAGTCCTCAAAGTCTGAGCTCCACAAAGATGAAGATCTTTGCTGTTTACCACTAACTCTCTGGGGACCATTATGTAGAACTTTTCCAGGCTGAAAATCTTTATTTGTTGTTACAGTATCTTCACTGAAAAGAAGTGTTTTGGCTAGATCTTTCAAATCACTTTTAATTTTTGAATGCCTCCTTTCAGAACGTTTCAAAACTTCACTCGAATTGGAGAACACAGTTTTCTCTTCATGTTGATCATAAGCTGGTGGAGAATGATGATGTTTGACCTTAGTAAAACCCGTTCCATTCTTAGACAGAGGTTTTTGGCCTGGTGACAAGTTGCTGGGATCCTCCAGGTACTTTGACTGTATATTTGCCCTGGACTTCAGTGTCAGGTTCTCAGGAATGACTCCATCCAATGGCTGTAAATCCTCCTCACCCATGGCCAAAGTAGAATCACTGGTCCACTGTGGTTTTCCAGACTGTTAGGAAAAAAATATGTAACATTTATGCATATATATATATATATATATATATATAAACAGTATTATTTCACCGCACCTTGTTGATGGTGTCTCCCTGATTTTTTTTGCGCTGTACCTCTCCACGCGTTGTCCCATGACTTCTACCTGAACGTCTTATTGGTGGACTAGTAAAAGATAAACAAAATATACAAAAGACATCTTTATATAGTTGCATTAATAAGCTGTACCATGTTTAAAATAATCCATAGACCACTGAAAGTCACCATAGAGAATCTCTTTGAATCTTTGAATGTCACCAGAGAAAAGCACAATCCAACTTGGTATCTAAAAAGCCATTTTTTCTAACAGATAATCTAAGCCACATTTTCTTCAATAACAACTATAAACCTCAAATTCCCACCTGCTTCTCTTCACAATCCTATGTTGTCCCAAATAAACTTTTCTTTTCGACTCTAGGACAGTTTTCTGCATAGTTTAGCAAGTCATACGCAAGGATTACAAAGACAGAGTTGCATTCCTTCTAATGGTTTAAAGCGGCACTGTCAAAAAATATTAATTTTACTGACTATAAAAACTAACATTACACTGAGACTACACCGAGACGAAACGGCAAATACGCAAAAACACCCTAAAAACAAGTCTGCTTTTACTCATAATTAGTTTATATTTTTACAGTTGCCTTTTCTTTAGTCCGGGAACCACAAATTTATGCTTTAAAAACAACAGAAACTTCGTTAACGACGCGATCAGAGCCATCATAGATTCGCATTTCATTCTAAAACTTGGGATTTCTAAGTTAATATTAAAACGGTGACTATATTAAAAAAACAACAACATTCGCTTCGTATAAGGTTTGCGCAATTATCTAACAATTTTTTTAAAAGCCGTTGAAATAAAATTAAATATCCAAGTACAGACGAAAAGTGATAGAATTTGAAACAACCGCCAATGCACAGCAAAACATATTCCGGGTGTTCACAAAACCACGGAAAACTGTTCCGGACGTCTACCGCGTTCGTACCGTTCCTAAAATAACTCCGGGTATCTTGAATTCTAAAACAATTGCGTTCCGTTCCAAAAATATTTTCATACTCGTTCTATCCTGGAAAATAAATGTCAAAATGCGGTGGGTTGCTACAGCTATACAAAATGCTTTATGTTAAACTGTAACCAAACCTTTTTTTTTTGTTTTAAAGGCACTTTCTATGTATAAATATTGTTCAGTAAAAACTGATGTACTTCATGTATAACACAAGCTAACATTAAAGCTCGCAGATAACTTACCTGACACTGCGCCAGTTTAACAAAATCCTTACCCAGCTGTGTTAGCTGTTAAATCAGTGCCAAGTAGTTTAACAATCCAACTTTTGTAATGGTTACGTCTGAAAGAAATCATCCAGTCAGTGAAATTCCCATTAAATCCAGCTGTTCTTTAATTTGCCAGGGTGGTTAAAGGCTGCAAAGCCAAGAGAGAACTCAGCTGCTCAGCTTTTTGGTGTTTGGTGTGTAGTATTCATGTGGTCTGGTTTCTGTTGAGCCTCTGTGGTCAGATTTTCGGTGGTCTGGAACAATGGCTGAGGGATTTCTAGCTTTTGTAAGTCTGCAGCACTCACATGTTGGTTTTGCTTTGTGTGTTATGGCTTTTTACAAATTGTGGGTGTGTTTTCTAGGTTGCTTATGCTGATGGTGAATGCACCTCTATTGCTGCACAGTGGTATTAATAAACCTGAAGATCCATCTGGGATTTTGCTTAGCTCTCACATGAGCTTACGCTTCAAACTGTGTTCTTGTTTCACAGAATCTGTTTGGACAAATCCTTCCCCTTGAAGGACCTGTAAAACATCCTGACCAACTACAGATCTGAGGGCCTTCAGCCAGGCTCTACAACCTATGACTCTCCCTTTGATAGTGATGCTGGTACCTCTCATGCAGTCAAACCTGCTTTTGATAACTTTTGGCCTATATTTGTGTGGGTTCTGTATTATAGAGCTAACACAGCGATCCTGCAAGTGGTTCTACATCTCAGCCCAGTATCTGCCCAGTCTGGTTCTCGACTACTATACTTCTCATCAGCATCTTGTCCAGCAAGCTACTCCTGCACAAAGCCCCTAGCCTTCAGTCTGGTTCAGGTTGTGCCCAGAGTACTTTCTGCTGGTTGTGGTCAAACTAGTGGTGGCTTGACCCATGACCAAGGATCAGTTTGTTCCTGGTTCCACAGGCCGGCTATGGCACGGTTGTAGGACTTGGCCCTCGAGATGGCCTTGGTTCCCTTCTGTGGGCACACAGACTAGACTTGGCTCTACCCAAGGCAGAGAGAGTATGAGGAGATCTGAGCATGGCAGACCCAGTGGCAGCCCAACACTAGGCAGTTCTGGGTCTGTCTGATGTGGGATATTCAGCAAGCTCTGCCCCTGGATTTGGGTACAAGCCTATCCCAAGCTCCCATCGGCTTATGGGTCTGTTAACAGGTTCCCCGAGGTGGTCGGCTTACTGAGCCAGTAAGCTCACAGGGTAGTGCAGTTCAGGACCGAGGTACATGGCAGTTCTGGACCTGGTTCCACTCGGGCTTGCTGTGGTTCGATCCCTGGGACCATATTGGCAAACTGGGTGTTCAGTCTACCTGCAGCAGCTATGAATTGCCTTCATGACAGAAGCTGGGCAATATGATACTGCTCAAGGTCTAGGCATTCAGTCTGGGTATGGCTCTGTCCAGAGTGCCTCCAGTCCTCAGCTTAGCTATGATTTCCCATCTCAGATGCCACAGACCCAGTGGTTCTATGCTCTAACCTTGGAGTGTGCCTGGCCTGGCTAAAAGTTGGTTCAGGTCAGCCTTCTGTTTCACACACAGTAGGCTTGCTTTTCCCAGCCCAGGTTCCCAGGTTGCTTATGGCTCTTTGTACCCCGCTGCTGGATTCAGACTGCTGGTACTCTGGTCTCTGGCTCTGTCCCAACAACTGGCCCAGGTTGGCCCACAAATGTGGGTTCCCGTGCCGAGCTCTGGGATCACTCCAGGTCACAGACTCTCTACTCCCTGGAGCAGGATCCCACAGCTCATACATGTCAAGGCCTGTGCAGACTACAGGATTCCAGGGTGGATCCAGGCCCTGCAGGCCTTTCTGTTGCAAATGCAGGCTCTGTCCCTTGTGCTGGGGTCCAGTTTCTACTGGTTCTACGTTGCCTAAGTGGTTCCCAGGCAGGTTCAGCTCTGTCTCACTGGTCAGCTTCTACCCACAACAGTCCCAGAAAGGTGCCACTGTCCAGGGTAAAACCCTGGCTTTGAGTAGCCCCTGGTTCTCAGACTGCAAGGCTTCAGACCAGCTACACTTGCACACATGGAAGCTCTGACCTTTTTCAGCATACTGGTGTCCATTCCTCTGGTCCTGCCCAGACACCTGGTTTGGCCCCAATCAGTCCTGTCCAGGGTGCAGCATCTGGGAGTAATTCTGTCCTGAGCATTTATGGTTTCTATCAAGGCACTTCTGCTTTTGCAAGATGCAAGTAGCTACAGTACCACCGATATGAGCTCCCATGAAGAATCTGGGTTCTGATCACCTCAATGGTGACTCTACTGGCAGTTCCAGCTTCCGGAGTGGTTGGACCCCACAAAGTACTCAGTCAAGGAAGTCCTTGCACCATGTGATCAGGTGAGGTGATGGGGATTGAGTGTGTGTGTGTGAGTTCTGTCTTCTGAATATTAATGGAATTCCATCTTTTTCTAGGACTGTTGCTTGAACCTGGTTTGCCAGATACTGACTGTGTTAATGCTCAGTCTGCTGCCATTTCAGTTTCTCATTGCTGAGCTTAAGATGTGGTCATCTTGCAAGTGGTTCCTTGTTACCAAAAATAAATGATTCTAACCTATGTTTGGTGTTCTTGCTTCTAAAGTAGCCTCAGTAAAAAATGGAAAAGCTGAATGGTTGTGGTTAACAGGTACATCCTCATCTGTGAATAGGGGTTGTATTTAGTAGGCCTTCAATCTGATTCTTGTCAAATTACTCCTGTACCATAGTGCTGGCTTACTTTGGTATGGACATCCAGCTCACTTTCTATAAACAAATGAATATCTCAAACAGTTCTCACATGGCCTGGTGTGCATAACATCTCACTTCTGATGTGATTCCAGGAAACTTAAATCTGTGGGAGATGCTAAAGCTGTGAGCCTGTAGTTGCTGTGTTCTCTAGGTCACCTGTAGGAAGTGTAACTGGCCTTTTTCTATAGCTGAGAAGCAGGGGGGGGTCAATATTTGCAGAAGTTTAGATGGAAATTCCATGAGTGGCTTACTGGAAATTCATTTTCCAAAATGAGAGACTTCACACGGTGTATTCATGGCTATGATGAACATGTCCATCTGTTGCATGTTTTGTGTTGACTTACCAGTGTGGTTGATTCATTTTGCAGCAGTCTGTGGTTTTAACTTTGTTTGCATCAAATCACTTTCACAATTGACTAAAGTATAGTGATTAGGGCTGTAGAATGAACAGCAAAGTGCATAATGAGTGAGATTGTAGGGTTTCTTGCAATTTTAAGTGTTTCAGTTCCATGGTTCACTACTTTGGACTCCAAAACTTCAGTTTGTGTTCACCATCCCATTTTTCTCCTGCTTTGTGAAAGTATCAGAATTATTTTGCAAGTCAGATTTTATTTTGAGCTGACTTCTTAGAAACTTAAGGTTTGAATAAAATACATAATGGACATTGTATAAATTTCTTATAGTTTACATGAAACATCAGCTTCCAACATTACTGTAACCTGACATTCAGTTTTGTATCTGATTTTTTAAATAACTTGCTTGCTCTGTACTTCTGTATAAAGCATTTAAATTTCTTTAAGAAAACTTTTTTTTCCTTCCCTCAGTAATGAAAAGATGAAATGTGCCTATTTGCAGCCGGGCATAGTTCTTTTTTCACTGTGGACACCCAGCATGTTTGTTTGTCACTTAGGTCACTAAGTATGTTGGTCTCCTTTACTATGACCGATGAGCTTGTTTGTTCAACCTGGGTTTGTGTGTGTGAAATGCTAACAACCTTAAGAAATAAAAATTAAATCTTGCTACTGTTTTAATGTAACTTCAGCTATGTCAAAGAAATTTCACTGCAAAATGTTAAAAGCTCAGTCATTGGTTACCTTCAATATTGCCATCTACATTTATTTTTAACCAAACCAATTAATGGATGAAAACATAAGCAGGATGTTTATACGTATATAAACATTTGCTTTTGAAAACAATGGTTTTAATTATATCTTTTGAAGGCAGTATCAACTAAATATGTTTAACATTTACTTAACATACCGGATATTATCCTTTGATCTTTGTGCCTGCAGTGCAATAGCTCATACTGCAGTGGACAGAGCTGCTGGCCTTGGCCCTAAAGGTTTCAGAACTTTAATGTCATTTTTCAAAACTCAAAATTGTCATCACTTGTAACACAGGTTGTCCAACATTCAAAACATTGCATTTTGTATTCATATTGTTAAAGAAACCTTGCATTTACAGAATTGTGGAGACATTTCTTTAGATCACTCACCTACAAGATACCAATAGTTTCACTCGTGTAGTTGTTCGTGACAAACATTAGATATTGTAGTAGAGAATATGTGATACATGTTTCATCATGGTATACACAATGTCACTATAAAGGTACCATTAGAAAGAATAATACAGACAGTGGAATCACTGAACAAATCTGAAATGTATTGATGAATTACAACACTGTAAATCACAACATAGTAGGTTCCCTTTACAGTAAATGAATGCAACAAATAGCTACCAAAAAAAAATTTCAGTGCTCCTCACCTGCCTTACAAAAAGCAAAACAGAGGATTACAGGTCTCATTCATTTCATCAACCCTGTCAAGCAGATTTGGCCACAGGTTTTCATCCACATCAAAAATTAATGTTCTCTCTTGCCAAAAATCTTGGAAAGAACCTTTGGGCATGGTGAATCCAGGCCTCACACTGCTCTGCATCTTGTCATTGCAAGAAGGGTCACTTGTTGATGTAGAAGCCTATCACACACTTTCTACCTCCATGTGGGGAAAAATTCCTCAATCGAGTTGAGGAAAGGAGAGCATGGGGGAAAGTACACGGTGGTGAATTGTGGATGGGCCTGAAACCATGCCTACACCAGTTGAACATGGTGGAACTTGACATTGTCCCACACAACATAGGTCACACCAACAGCTCTACAGACCAGAGTTAGCTCATCAAGGAATGCTACAAGAAGCTCTGCATTGTATGAGTCAATACAAGGTCTGCATCCCACCACACCATCTTCTGAAATATCCGCACACATGGTGATGCTGGCCCCACGTTGTCCCGGTACTTTGATTGTTGCCCGCTGGCCGACGAAATTCCGACCTCTCCTCCTTGTCTTACCCAGGTTGAAGCCTGCCTCATCCACAAAAAATGAATTTATGATGGTTTCACCAGCATCCAGGCCATCACCTTCTAATGCGTGAAAAAATATTATGTTGAAAAAAAGAGTCAGTGATTACAGTACAACGCTAGAATCTTTCACAAACAGGCACTGAACGATTCAATCCTCAGTGTTGCTTTTGTTTCGTCTGCATTTCTCTTAAAAAGTGCACACGGTATAGCTGTTTTAGGGACACTTGGTGCCTTTTCAGCAGGCATGCAATGGTTGGCAAACTTATGGCTTTTACATTGTTGAAGATGTCTTTATTGTCCATGGATATTGTTCTGGTTTCCATTAAACTATCTCTTAAGAGGAATGCAGTTGCATCAATTGGATAGTTAGATCACTGCAATGAAATTAACAGTCATCTCAAATGCCAAGTGTGAATTGTATTTGAAATGGTGGTAATATTTCCTTTGATGTTAAGAAATTGTGTTATTTGAACTGGTCATTTCAATTCAACAACAAATGATCTTTAGTTTGTGTATTGTATCCATGTATTTCAGAAAGTATTTGAGTTTTGAGAAATTTGCATTTGGAGCATCGGTCTAGAGTTTTGAAAATGACAAGGTTTCTAAAACTAGTGCCAGCAATAAAAAAAAAAAAACTGTAAAATCACAGCACCTGCTGTGATCCTGCGGAACAAGGTACTTACCTGAGGCTGCCAGTTTAACAAAATCCTTACTCAGCCAGGTTAATAAATCAGTGCCAAGTAGTTTAACAATGCAACTTTTGTAATGGTTACGTCTGAAAGAAGAATCATCCAGTCAGTGAAATTCCATTAAATCCAGCTGTTCCTAATTTGCCAGGGTGGTTAAAGGCTGCAAAGCCAAGACAGAACCTATGCTCAGCTTTGGTGTTTTGTGCGGGGTAGTAGTACTTGCTATGTATCTGGTTTCTTGTTGAGCTCTTCACGTCAGCTTTAGTGGTCTAAAACAATGGCTGAAGGATTTAAGTTTTTGTAAGTCTGCTGTACTTAGTATGATTTTTTTTTTTTGCTTTTGTGTGTTATGGCTTTTGCTAAATTGTGGGGTGTGTTTTCTAGGTTGCTTATGCTGATGGTAATTTAACTCTTATTGCTGCACAGAAAGGTGGGTATTAATGTGTCCTGAAGATCCATTCGATTTTGCTTAAGCTCCCCTCACATGAGCTTAATGGCTTCAAACCCAGGTGTTTCAGGTTATGAATCTGTTTGGACAACTCTTCCTTTGAAGGACCTGTAAACATCCTGACCAACCACAGATCTGAGGGCCTTCAGCCAGGCTCTACAAACTTATGGCTCTCCTTGATGGCTGATGCTGGTACTCATGCAGTCAAACCCGTTTACAACTTTTGGGCTTCATATTTGCAGGGTTCTGTGGCTATAGAGCTAACACAGCTGTGTCTTCTGTAAGTGGTTCTGTGCAGACCAGCCCAGTATCTGCCCAGTCTGGTTCTCAGGACTAGCTATACTTCTCATCAGCATCTTTGTCCAGCAAGCTACTCCTGCACAAAGCTCAGGCTCAGTCTGGTCTCAAGTTGTGCCCAGAGTACTTCTGCTGGCTGTGGTCAACTAGTTATGGTTTGACCTATGACCAAGGATCAACAGAAGCTTCCTTGTTCCTGGTTCCACAGGCCGCTATGGCACGGGCTGTAGACTGCCTCGAGATGGCCTTGGTCTCTTCTTGTCTCAGGCACACAGACTAGACTTGGCTCTACCCAAGGCAGAGAGTATGAGGAGATTCTGAGCATGGCAGACCCGCATAGCTCAACACTAGTGCTCCTGGGTCTGTTCAAGATGTGGGATATTCAGGCAAGCTCTTGCCCCTGGATTTGGGCATGGGTCATCCCAAGTCTCTACTGGCTTTTATGGGTCTATGCTAACAGGTCTCTGAGGTGGTCGGGTTTTCTACTGAGCTACAAGCTCACAGGTAGTGCAGTTCAAGACAGAGTTTACATGGTAGTTCCGACCTGGTTCCACCTGGTCAGCTGTGGCTCGCCCCTGGACTGTATAATATTGGAAAACTGGTGTTCAGCTCATCTGCGGGCAGCTATGGTTTGTCTTCAAGGACAGAAGCTGGGCAATAAGTGATACTGTTTCAAGGTCTAGGCATCTACTGGGTATGGCTCTGTCCAGAGTGCCTCCAGTCCTCAGCTTGGCTATGATTTCCATCTCAGATGCCACACAGACCAGTGGTTCTTATGCTCTAACCTGAGGCCTGGCTTCCATAAAGGTTCAGGCCAGCCTTTTTTGCTTCACACAGTAGGCTTGCTTCTTCCCAGCCCATAGCCCCAAGCTGCTTATGGTTTTGTACCACATCTGCTTGGTACTTGGGGTTCTGGCTCTGTCCCAACAACTGGCTCAGGTTACCCATTAAAATGTGGGTTCCAGCTGGAGCCTGTGGATCAAACAGATCAGCTGTGACTCTACCCTGGAGCAGGGATCCTGTTCATATCACATAAGTCAAGGCTTGTGCAGACTATAGGATTCCAGGGTGGATCCAGTTCGCAGGCCTTTCTGTTGCAAAATGCAGCTCTGTCCCTTGTGCTGGGGTCCAGCTTTTCAACTGGTTCTACTGATGTTTCAGGAGTCTTACTCTGGTCAGCTCTACCACAACAGTCCCAGAAAGCAAGTTTACTGTCCAGGGTAAAACCCTGTTTTGAGTAGCCCCTGTCTTTACAGACTGTGCTGTTTGTGAATTAGCCACACTTCTGCACATGGAAGCGCCAGATTTCCTCAGCTGCACTGGCATTCAGTCCTCCTGGTCCTGCTCAGATGAGCCTTGTCTGACCAGATCAGTCCTGTCCAGGGTGCATCATCTGGGAGGAAGCTGGACAAGGCACTTCTGCTTCTACAGATGCAAGTAGCTACAGTACCACTGAAGTGAGCTCCTTCAGAATCTGGTTCTAATGACGCCAGCAGTGGCTATACAGGCAGTTCCCCGCTTCCTGGAGTGAAGCTGGACCCCAGAAAAAAAGTATTCAATCAAGGAAGTCCTCAACTATGTACTCAGGTAAGGTTTTGGGGATTGAATGTGTAAGACATCTGAATATTGATGCAGTTAATTTTTTTCTTTTTCTTTTTCAGGGAACTGACAGCTTGAACCTGGCATGGCGCATGATCAGCACATGGCAAACCAAGTCTGTTTACCTCCCAGTTTTCACGTTGATCTTTCTCCCTTGAGTTAAGATGTAGTCATCTTGGTGGCAATTCCCTGTCTAACAACAATGATTCCTAACTTTATGTTTGGTGTTGTTTTTGTGCTACCGCAAAATGGAAGCTGAATTATTGTGGCTAACTGAGGTACATCCTTCATCAGAATAAGGGTCTATTTCAGTAGATCTCAATCTGATCTTTAAATTGCTCTGCATTGCAGTGTACTGTAGTTAGTTTAGTGACCTGGTTATCCAGGCACTCTCAGAAACAAATACTCTAACATGAGATGCACTCATTCACTCAGAAAGCACATCTTAAGCACTGCTCAGTGTCATCACATAAAGCAGTGTGCACCACCTTCTGATTCTGGCGCAAATACATGTATGGTAGCCTGTGGAGATGTCCCTGTGTGCTGCAGGAGCTTTGTTTCTACTCTGTAGGTGCCTTATTCTCTAGATCACCTGCAGGAAGTGGTTAAGGAGCCCTTATAGCCAGAAGTGGGGAAGGACAATAGTTAGAGCATGATTAATATTTGCTGTGGTGTTGACAGCACCATGAACAGCCTTGATGTCATTTGGCCTCAAGTCAGCTGGAGACTTGACAATGAGGCATTCATGGTGGTAGTGACCATGTCTTCTGCATTTCAGGTCTTTTCACCTTCCACTTTTGAGCATGATAGGCTTTTTGGCACAGTAGTGTAAGGTTTAATGTTTTTTGCTGCAAGTATCTTGAAGTATGAGTATTTTAGTGAGGGGCTTGTAACAACTTCAACATTCTTTTCACAGAAACAGTTTCTTTCCCCACAGAAACAGTTTCTTTCCGGCCGCTTATTTCCTCCTCAACAACTTACCTCACTTCATGTCTAAAGACCTCCATGCACTGCTACTGCACTTTTATCCACCCTTACATATATTTATTTTGTAATCTTGTAATTTTGTAGATTAGACTTAGTCTATACTGTTACATGTTGTCTATACATTGTCTACACATGTTTCTACACATTGCCTGTACATGCTGCTGTTGTTTTGGTCTTCTATATCAAGCAGGTCCGAGCACTTTTATGGTTGACATTCATCTACCAGAATCAAATCTTTGTTTGTGCTTGCTCACATACTGGCCAATAAAATTAATGATTTCCTGATTCTGATTCTGATGTACTATTAGTGAGATGGTAGGATTTTTTGCATTTTAAGTGTTTCAGTTTTTTCAAGGTTCACAAATGATATTTTGGACTCAAAATTCAGTTTGTCTTCATCCTATGTTGTCCTGCCTTTGTGAAAGTACTGTGAATTATTTTACAAGTCAGACCTTTATTTTTATTACAACATCTCAGGCCTGAGGCAAAGATGCATCCCTGCTGGATAAAAGGAATGACTTCTATGCTTGTTTGGAGGCTAAAGTACAACCCCAGCTTAAGAAACTAATTCTTCCTGGTGACCAAATGCATCTATCCCCAGCAAAAATCAGGAAGACTCTCTGCACAGTCAACGCCTAGAAAGCTGCTGGACCAGACAACATACTTGGTCAGGTGCTCAGAGAATGTGCTTACCAGCTGGCAGACATTCTCACAAACATGTTCAACCTATCCCTGAGCACCATGGTCGTACCGGCATGCCTCAAGATCGCTAAGATCATACCAGTACAGAAGAAGTGCACTGTGTCCTGCCTCAATGACTACCGCCCCATAGCACTCACACCCATCATCACAAAGTGCTTTGAGAGACTGGTACTGAGGCACATGAAGGCACAACTCCCCACCTTACTAGACCCACAGCTTGAGCCCATCACTGCAACCCATTAACGCTATCTCTGCTGCCCTCCTGCCCGACCCTGTCCCGCCTGGACAGGAAAGACACATATGCCAGAATGCTGTTCATAGATTTCAGCTCAGCATTTAACACAATCATCTCCACAGAGACTGGCAGAAGCTGAGGCCTGGGTATGAACACTTTTGTAACTGGATCTGACTTCCTGACCAACAGACTCCCAATCCATCTGACCGAAACAACACTTGTAAGGTCACCAAACCGAGCACTGGCGGCTCCTTTAGGGATGTGTGTTCAGTCCACTTCTTGCTCACTTGTTGATTACTATCGACCAGCGCGTCCCCAGCACAAAGTTAGAATCACATCAAGTTTTGTGATCTACACCACGGTAGGGGCTCGTCGGCAACAACAATGAGTCTGTGTACAGAGCCCAGGGCCAACATCTGGTGGACTGGTTCCGAGAAAACTATTTCTAAATATCAGTAAAACCAAAGAGATGATTGTTAACTTCAGGAGGACTCCCACAACCCGCTCTCCATTGGAGATCGACGACTCTGTGAGACAGTAGCATCAAGTTCCTTAGAGTGCATATAGCGGAAGATCTCACCTGGACACTCAACACCACCTCCATCACAAAAAGCCCAGCAGTGTCTCCACTTCCTGTGGATGCTGAAGAAAGCTAGCCTGCCTCCTTCCATCCTCACCCCCTTCTAAAGAGGAACTGTACAAAGCATCCTCTGCAGCTGCATCGCTGTCTGGTTCAGGAACTGCAATGTCACCGAACGCAAGACCCTCCAGCGCCTGGTGAAGACATGAGAGGATGATTGGTGCTCCTCTCCCACCCATTGAGAAACTCTACAGAAAAACACTGCACCAGAGAGCCACAACTATTGCTGCTGACCCGACCACTGCCTCCCATGCCCCTCTTCACCCTCTTACCATCCGGTAGAAGGTACCGACATCCGGCAAAAACCACCAGGCTCCGCAACTACTTTCATTCCTCAGTTGGTCAGGCTCCTCAGTGGCCTTAAACTCACCCTCGGTCACTTTCAATCTATGTTTACCTGGACATTACTGCACTGATATTTATTATTTATTTATTCTATCGTATTTGCACTTATTTTTCATCTGCACCCCCAGAGAAATGAAATTTCGTCCCAACACACATATATATATATATGGATGTGCTGACAGATAAAAACTCTCTATTTTGAACTGACATTGTTCTCCTTGGAAATTCAAGGTTTGAATAAAATCTATAATTTTGGAAGTTAGCAAATTTTATAATTAGCTTACAAGAAACATCAGCTTTTCAACATTACTATAAACTGGAAAAAAAACAGTTTTATTTATACTTTTTTAAAAAAATTGGTTTGGCTACACTCCTATATAAAGCATATTACTTTTTCTAAGCAATGTTAAAATGGATTTTTTTTCTGTGATGTGAAAAATTTGTTTTATTCCCCAGCTTCTGAATAAAATAAATATTTTCAAGACCAGTAATACTCCAGCATACTTTTTATTTTTCAATTTAGAACAAGCTTCAAATATAAGTTGGTCTCATTATTACTTGACCAATAAGTTGTTTACTCAGCCTATGAGGTTTGTGTATGGTGTAAGGTAAATGTTGACAACATTGCAAAAAAAAATTTAATCTTGCTATTATTTTAATGTAAGTTCAGCTATGTCAGTTGAAACAGTAAATTGCATAAAAATGTTAAAAAGCTCTAAAAGTGATTAACTCTCAATCCTGCCATGTACATTTATTTTTTAACCAAACCAACTAATGGGTAAAATTATAACAGGACATTTAAATTTATACATAAACACCTGCTTTTGAAAGCAATGGTTTTGGTCATCTTTTCTTGAAATTAGTATCATTCACTAACTAATAATATCACCTTTAACATTTTCATTTTAACACAAATACTGATATCATCCATTGATCTTTTCTGCCTGCAGTACAATAGCTCATAAAAGCGGTGGACAGAGTTGCTGGCCTTGGCCCTAAAGGACCCAGATTAAAATCACAGCACCTGCTGTAGATCCTTGGAAAAAAGGCAGCCTTTACCTGAGGCTGTGCCATAGTTTAACAGAAAATCCTACCCAGCCAAGGCGTTAGCTGCAAATCAGTGCCAAGTAGTTTAACAATCCAACTTTTGTAATGGTTACGTCTGAAAGAAGAATCATCCAGTCAGTGAAATTCCATTAAATCCAGCTGTTCCTAATTTGCCAGGGTGGTTAAAGGCTGCAAGATCCAGCATGGAAGTCAAGCCTATCTCTGGTGGTTCAGAGGCAAACAATACATGCCCTGTACCTGGTGGTTGGCTGTATCTCTACAGGGGGAACAATGGCTGAGCAATTCTGGGTTATTGTAAGTCTGGTTGCACTAAATGCTGGTTTTGTTTTGGTTAGTTTTTAAATGAAATACATAATTTCTCTTTTTCTAGGCTGCTTTCAGTTGTGCTGCTGGTGAATATTCCTCTTATTGCTGCACAGAAAGGTGGGTATTAATGTAATGAAAATCAATCTGGATTTGCTGCTTTCCTTCTTACATGAGTTTAATGGGTCTTTTTCCAGTTAATGGCTTTACAGCTGTATTCTTGTTTCAGGTTATTATGAATCTTGTTAGAAGCTGACAAGTCCTCCTTTGAAGGGCCTGCTAACATCCTGACCAACTACAGATCTGGTGGTCTTTCAGCCAGGCATCACAACCTATGGTTCTCCTGATGGCTGATGCTGGTACTCCTACTGCAGTCAAACCTGCTTTGATAAATTTTAAGCTTCACATTTGCTGGGTTCTGTGGTACAGGTTTCGCAAATAGCTGATCTTCTGCAAGTGGTTCCAGCAGACCAGCCCAGTATCCACCAGTCTGGTTCTCAGACTACAGCATTTCATCAGCATGCTGTCCAGCAAGCTACTCCTCGCACAAAGCCAGGCCTCTATTCTGGTTCAGGTTGTGCCCCGAGCACTTCTGCTGGTTGTGGTCAAACCAGTTATGGCTTGACCGCACCAAGGACTGCAGTTTGTTCCTGGTTCCACAGGCCGCTATGGTACGGCTGTAGGACTTGGCTCTCGAGATGGCCTTGGTTCCCTTCTTGTCTCAGGCACAGATTAGACTTGCCTCACCTAAGGCAGAGAGTATGAGGGAGATTCCTGAGCATGGCAGACCTGTATAGCCCAACACTAGGCAGTTCCTGGGATTGTTGAAGATGTGGATATTCAGGCAAGCTCTGCCCTGGATTTGGGTGCACAAGCCTATCCCAAGTTCTACTGGCCTTGCGGTCTATGCTAACAGGTTCTGGTGTGGTCGGTTTCACTGGAGCTACAAGCTCACAGGGTAGTGCAGTTCAGGACCGAGTGTACATGGGTAGTTCTGGACCTCTTTCCACTCGGGTCAGCTGTGGCTTGATCCTCGGATCATATTGGCAAACTGGTGTCTGGGGCTCCACCCAGGCAGCTATGGTTCGCTCTTCATGACAGAAGTGCTGGGCAATATGATACTGCTCAAGGTCTAGGCATTCAGTCTGGGTATGGCTCTGTCCAGAGGCTCCAGTCCTCAGCTGCCTTGGCTATGATTTCCCCATCTCAGATGCCACACAGACCCAGTGGTTCTTATGCTCTAACCTTTGAGGCCTGGGTTTCCATGTTGGGTCAAGTCAGCCTTCTGCTTCACACAGTAGGTTTAGTCTTCCCAGGCTGCTTATGGTGTTGAACCACAGGATCTGCATCTGCCTGGCACTTTGCCCTGGCTCTGTCCTAACAACTGGCTCCAGGTTACCCACAAAAATGTGGTTCCCGGTTGAGCTCTGGGATCACGAGACTAGCCAGACTCTACCCTGGAGTGAGGATCCCACATAAATTATACTTACGTCAAGGCCTGTGCAGACTACAGGATTCCAGGGTGGCTCCAGTCTCTGCAGGCCTTCTGTTGCAAAATGCAGGCTCTGTTGCACACTCTGTCCCAGAGCAGGCTATGGCACTCCAGTTCAGACCAGCAGGGCTCTGTCCCTTTTGCTGGGGTCCAGTTTTCAACTGGTTCTAATGTTGCCTATGGTTCCCAGGGTAGGTTCAAGCTCTGGTTCTACTGGTCAGCTCTACCCACAACAGTCCCAGAAAGCGAGCTTACTGTCCAGGGTGAACCCTGTTCTGAGTAGTCCTGGTTCTCAGACTGCAAGGTTTCTGACCAGCTACAGTCCTGCACATAGAAGCTCTGGACTTTCTCAGCATACTGGTATTCATTCCCCCTCTGGTCCTGGTCAGCTGGGTCTTGGTTTGGTTCATATCAGTTCTGCACCTTTCCAGGTTGCAGCATCTGGGAGCAGCTCTGGCCTGAATGCTTATAGCTTTGGACAAGGCACTCCTAGTTCCTTGCAAGGTGCAAGTAGCTATAGTTCCACTGATATGAGCTCCCTTCAAGAATCTGGTTCTGATGACTTTGCCAGTGACCATACTGGCAGTTCTGGTTCCTGGAGTGACTTGACCCCACAAAGTACTCAGTCAAGAAAGTCTTTGTACCCTGTTCTCTCAGGTGAGGGGAGGTGGTCACTTTGACTATGCATTTTTTTTTTTAAGTTTTAACAGCTTGAGCTTGGTTTGCTGTGTACTGTTAATGTGACTAATCTGCAACTTTTTCCTTTTCTCCCTCAGACTGAAGATGCACTCATCTTAAAAGGTTTCTGGTTGATCCAAATAAATGATTCAAACTTATTTTTGGTTGTCTTGGGTTATTTTATCAATTCATTGGAAAATGAAAGTGGGTTCTTTTTGGCTTGCTTAATGGGTAATTGCCCACTTCATTTGGGAGGGTTGCGGGTGCCTGACTTCATCTCTCAACACATGAATGTTCTCCTGGATGTGACCATGTGCTACAGTTCCATTCAGAAATCAAGTGGTTTCTTTTGAGCTTGTTTCTCTATCTTATGAACAAGTCAAGGTTTACTATAAACTAGCCCTTTACTCAGTGTATTGAGGAGGTCCTACATAAAGGATGTGCCATTATTTGAGAAGTTGCTATGGATACTCTTATTTCTGCAGCGAATTCCACAATTTCAGCATAGTACTGCTGCACTAGTCATTACACCACTCTAGGTCTGACAATTTTTTTTTTTTTTTGGTTAGCTGGTCTCTCACCAGCTCAGTTTAGAAGAATCACACAGATCCAAATCACAATAACTGATAATGCTAAGCACTGCAGTTACTATGATGGTGATCCTTTATGCAATATATGGAGAATTTTTTTTATATATATTTCTCAGAGGGGTGCTTGGTTTATATCGATGTGTAACTTTGCCACCAGAGGTAGTACGAAGCAGTGATGCAGAAAGGTTCATTCAACTTGGGTGAAGCTCCTCCTGTGCGGTAGTTGGCGCTGTTGGAAACCGAGGAGGTTCTTTGTCGTCCCTAAGTGATTCAAAAAACATCGCTGAAACTGCTGATTGGGTTGTCACTCGCTTTCCTCTCTCTGATTGGATATATTGTCTTGAGACGTCATCGTCGTGCGCACCGGATGGTTTCAGAATGGGAGTTTAGATTGAAGCGGGATCATTTACAGGTGAGAGAAACATGTTCATAAGTGTAAATAATGTATGGATTCTCCATTTATAGCGGTAAAAAAAAATATTTGTAGCTGTTTAAATTGTGATATTCAGGTAGTTTTTGAACATTGTGAAATCTAGCTAGCTGTCTAGCACTCAATACCCGCGTTCCAGTTGAATTTCTTTCAAATATAAGACATTTTTTCCTTCGTTTACACCATGCGGGCAGTTTTTTGCCATTTTAATTTCTTGACTTAAGCCGTGCTTCCCGGAGTTGCGGACATGTTTTCGAAATGAAGATAAAAATGTATGTGGTTCAACTTTCTGCTTCGCTACAAACGTTGTTCCTCTAATTGTTACTTTGCTTCCTGTTATTTGTTGTGCTTTATTTTGTTAATCGTGAATGCATTTTATTTATGGCTGTTTTCTTATGTTAATACAATAAAAAATTATTTTTGATTTATTGCTATTTCAAGTATCATTTGCTTAGATCACAGTACTGGACCCATTTATGCAGCTGTGTATTTTTACTATGGTGATTCAGGGTAAGTTGAACAGTGGTCAGAGATGAGGACTGAACCAGCAACCCGTTGGTTACACTGTATGTGTTGTAAACCCCAAACACCAGTTTACTGTCAGTGAGGGGGTTGTCTTTTATGCTTTGCTGACTGATTCCACAAAGATGGTGCAGGTTGTGCTGTATAAATTTAGAAAGTAGTCCATAATATTTTAGTGTTGACTGAACAGCAGATAATTATGGCGTTGTCTTCTTGTTGCTCATCCCTCGAACCTTTGTGACAAGTCTGTCACTTGTTAAATTGTGCAAAGTGCGGATACCGAGTAGCTTGGTCAAATACTGACTGCTTCTCCTTCCATACAGTGAAGCATTATAAAACAGTGAGTCAAGTACACCCGAACCTGAACCGGACTGCTCCGGTAGCGTCGCAAGTTTGCAGTCAGGGTGAACGTGAACGCCTCCGAGGGTGCTAAGTGAGAGGAAGCCCTGAGAAGAAGATGGCTGGGTTCCTGGACAACTTCCGCTGGCCAGAATGTGAGTGCATCGACTGGAGTGAGAGGCGCAACGCCGTGGCCTCCATGTTTTCCGGCGTGCTGGTGAGTGATTATGGCCCATGGGAAGGAAGGAAATTTGTTGTCCTTTGTTTCCTCCCCCATACTTGAAATATGTATTTTCTGGTGTTCAAACATCTTCCAAACTCTTTTTCTTTCTTAATGTTACACCAAAGGGAGGTTGAAAAACAGGGGAAAGAGAGTGTGAAATTGAAGGGCAGTGCGAACCAACCCAGTAGAAACCTGCTGCTGTGGTCACATTGTTGTGGCCATATTTGTCTTTTTGTACAATACAGGGAGCTTGTATTAATGTGAAGTTTGCCAGGATCACAGAGAGTACTGGACAGTTTCCTTCTGGTTAGATCTTATCAGCAGTCTGTACTTTGAGTGCCTCAGCTGACAAAGAAACCTAGACCATGTGTGCACACAAATCAAATGTGTTATTCACAATGACAGTCTGACAGGTAGGGGATTGACTAGATTGTTAATCATTCATTTAGTTCAGTCTTTCCTCCAAAGGGACTTAGTGTTAGGTTTGTATACTGATTTACAATGATTTACTCACTTGTACAGCTGGATTGTGTTTACTCCATAAAATTCAAAGTACCTTGATCTGTGGTACTACATCTGGAGGGGGATTTGGATGCTGGGTACTTTGCTTACAAGATGACAGCTTTAACCGCTCTACCACCTGCTGCTCGATGAATAAGTCATAATGCCCGTGACCCTTATTTTGAGTGGCTGGTGACTGTCAGTGCCGTTGGCTTCAAAGCTGTCTGGCTCTCACCATCAATACTTTGAACTACGCGGTGTGAAATTATCGTTTTGTAGTAATGTGTTTGGCTGACAAAGAGCGCTGGATGCATGATTGATGTCAGCCAGACTGCCAGTGAGCCACGAGTGCTGATCTGCCACTCAAAAGAAGAATTCTGAGCACCATCAACTCACTTGCAGGACTGATTTATTTTGCACATGGATTAGCGCTGGTGCCTTGCAGCTCACAGGCGCTGCTTTCAAGTCCAGATCAGTCTGTGTGCTTTTTGCATGTTCATGCGGTTTGCTTTCAGGTGCTCTGGTTTTTTCCCGCAGTCCAAAAACTTGTTTCAGGTGAACTGATGACTCTAAATTCTTAGTGTGTGTATGTATTTTGTTTGTGTATGTTACATTATGGGTGAATTATTACAGTTAAGTATAGTGTAAGTGTATCTAGTGCTGTTGGCTCAATTGGACTAAGGTATCAGTTTAATACTGGTTTAAAATAACCGCAATAACTTTCTTTTTCCCCAGTAAACATATTGCATCCACTTGTCTGTACCCCTCGGCTACTCACGTTGGTGTTTGTCCTCAAGATCTAAAATGTGACATTCCAGGGTGATCTGTTTGCAGCTCACTGGCTTTAGCAAGCGGACAGTTGACCGTCAACCGCTGTCCTCATTTCCTGTCGGGGCGTTTGTGTTTGACAAAATAAGCTGATATTCTCACTCAGTCCCAAAATCATAAGGAAACAAACAGGCAGTAGAAGTGGTCAGACTGCAGTTGGACTAGAACTTGTTTATTTACCAGTATCAAAAGTATAATTATCACTATGAGCAGAATAAAACCTAGCTATTTAATTCCAGCATTGACGGGTCACACAAGTACTGCTGGTGTTATGGCTGTATAAGGGACCGAGACTGCAGGCATGAGGAATCACAGGTTAATTGTTAATAAAAAAAATCATTTATTCCCAAAATATCTTTTTAATATCAAGCAAAGGACAAGACTGGGCCCATAAAAAGGTCAACTGAATATAGCTACAAACCAACTGTGCATAACTCAAATCATCTGAAGATAAACTGACCTAACAAACACTCAAACAGTAGGTTCATGTTATACACACAGTGCCAAATACCAGGAGCTTGGATTATAAAGGGGATCCTATCACCCATCTAAACCTGTCCTAACCCCACAGCATGCCTACAAATCCGCTACACAATGGCTACCCTATTAAAACTAGCGCCAACTAACTATAACTCCAACCATGGCGTGGCGCAGCAATGGCGCGGCATCTCATCGAGGTTATCAAGTGGGCACCTTCCTTCGTCAGTGTTTCGTCGAGTTAGGCCCACGACACCTCCAGAAGGCTCAACCGCGGCTCAGGCGTCCCGGAGCTGCTCCCCTCCATTACCGCGCGCACCACTACGCCACCCCGCCGCTTCTCGAACTACCTACCTTAGCGTCCTCACCCTCACCGCTCTTTCTACCCACCGTCTCAAAGGAAGAAGCCCCTCACCACCTACTTTACTTTTTTTCACCAAATGAAAACGTATGTGTATAAACTGTACAGTTATCACTGTGTGGCTGCTGGAGCGGCCATCACAGGGTGTGTGGATCTCGATTTGGACAAATCCCTCCATCTCTCCATTATTCCGTAATTCAGTGCAGGTTCCCAGTGGTCCAGGGCCTATCTTGGCAGCATGGAGTGTGAGATGGGGTTACATCCTGGACAGGGTGCCATCACACACATTTCACTCACACACAGACACCCTTAGGACAGTTTAGAGTCACCAATTTATTCACAGATTGAACCCACATCCAACACACAGTCCAGTAGCTGAGAGGGACTAGCAATATGTAAAAAAAAATAATAATAATAATACATACAAATAGCAGTTGGACCAAAAATCTAAGAGGATTACAGTTCAAGAGCTCAGGGAACTTTAATGAAGCAATAACAGAGAAGTGTGGACTGGACCAGAACAGACAGGACTAAAAGGAGGAGGGGATGTGAGTTTGACTGTTAATGTTGCAGGGAGGTGGGAACACAGGGGAATCCCAGTGTGAGTGAAATCTCCCATTTCCTCCCTACCCAACCTCGTGCTCATTGCTCACAACAGTGACACTCAGCAAAGAAGATGGACAGCTGAACTGCCCCTCTGTCCAGCTGCCCTGTTCCTGCACAGGCAGCAAAAGAACCAAAAACTTCCCAGATTTTCCACCTCCACACTCATTTAGTTGTTTTTTTTTTTCCCAAATTTTAAAGCCTTTTTGTCACAGTGGTATTTCTTGGCAGAGGCAGACAACAAATTTCTGATCTGTTGACAGTTTTTCTTGGGTGAAAGGTGAGCCTTGTTGAGTGTTAATGTGTCTTTGTATCTCTGTGTGCAGTTCTGTGTTGTGCACAGATCGTTACATTTTATAAAAATGATAAATTAAAACAGTCTGGTTATTCTACTGGCACTTCTTATTCACGGTTTCCGTATATTGGGAAACACATCATTCTGTATTTATTCCCTGTACACTTTTCTTCACACCTTCTGGTACTGCTGTTACTTTCACCAACTGACTTGTTTCTGGCTGAAATATTTCTGAATTAGTGTGTTCATTTTCAAAGCACAAGGTGGCTTTATGAACACTTTCATTTAAAGCTTTGTAGCTTTAATTTTGTTGTGTAACTGGAAATTTTAACTGTATGTCAAATATTTAGTAGTGGAGCCCACACTAGGATTATTGTGGTCTTAAAAGTGCCAGTTTAAATACAGCCCCCTCAAGTCAGATGACACTTTTTTCCCAAGGTGACTTAAAATGTTGTTTTTGCACTAAGCTACATGCAATGAGTTACAGACTTGGAGACCTGAGTAAAGGCACAGAACCTGGTCTCCACCCAGATTTTTCTTTTTAACCCTAGGGTAGTGTTGTACTGAGGTTCTGGAGCATTCTGTAAGGACAGAGTGATGTGGTCCTGGTTCATTTGTGGACTGCCCCACATACTGAAACTGACATAAATGGTCTGTGTGATTCATCGCATTCGAGAGTGTTTCTCTTTTTCAGTCAGGTGATTTAAATGACTTGACTTCCTGTTGTTACCAGTTTAATGGCAGTCTATGCAGCCATCACCTGACTCTGAAGCATACTGACAAAGCAAGGTGTGTGCTGTAAGCTTACTGGCTGCTTATTCCCACCCTTTGCTCTCACACCTTAGTTCTTCACTGGTTGGTGGATCATGATTGACGCTGCCGTGTACTACTCCACCGAGGAACAGATGAACCATGCCTTCCACACGTGTGGTGTCTTTGCCACGGTGGCCTTCTTTATGTGAGTTGCCCCCAAAACCCTCCCTCCATCCCACTAACCTGTGTTGTTTGCATCCATGCTGCCTTTACATTACATTTACATGTCCTTGCAGGATAAATGCTGTGTCCAATGGCCAGGTGAGAGGGGATACCTATGGAGAGGGGTGCCTAGGTAGGACAGGTAAGGTGGTTCTAGCAGGGAGGGCTAGTGATAGAGCCTTGTGTGTGTGTGTGTACACTCTCAGCCCTCTTCCTTTCCCCTGCAGGAGCGCGCCTCTGGCTCTTCGTTGGGTTCATGATCTTGTTCGGTTCTCTCATTGCCTCCATATGGATCTTGTTTGGAGCCTACGTGGTGCCCAGTGAGTCCATTTATTGGTCTCTGTCCCCATATTCTTTTCACCTGCCTTCAGTCCCTGGTGCTTCAGGGGCTAGAGAGGAGTATGTCTGCGGTGTGTTCATGAGTCATGCTCTGGGGCTGTGTTTGTGAGCGTGGGCTCCTTTGAAGATGAATAGGAAGTAGATCTACTCATATAAATGTGTCTGAATGCAAAGCTTAATTTCTGCAATGAAGACGCTTACTTAGGAATGGACAGTACCAGCCAAAAATTTACGGAAATTTTCTGTAAACTTTTTTTTTTTGTAACTGACAAGGATTTAGATTGTACACGTTTCTGTAAGTTCTAGAAAATGATGCAAGTGTTTCTAAGTCTTACACTGATCAAAATAACATTTTAAGGCCCTTTGCAGCTTCATAAATATGTGGCATTTAGCCAACGAGTTTTGGTCAACGTACAGTTTTGACTGGAGCTACATGCTGTTTCTGTGGGTCTTTGACTGGGTCAAACTATAAATTGTGCACAGAATCAGAACAAAAACATGAATGTGTGACGGGGTTGTTTATCATTAGGTGCCGTGTAAGGTCACGTGCAGGTGTGTGTGTGTGTGTGTGTGTGTGTGTGTGTGTGTGTGTGTGTGTGTGTGTGTGTGTGTGTGTGTGTGTGTGTGTGTGTGTGTGTCAGTTTAGTGAACATTTTGCACCTCTAGATCTGGAAGATTGACAGCTGTATCAGTCAGAGGACCCCCCCCCCCCCCGGTGGGTGGGGACTGCGATTTAGATCTTAGGTCTGTGGTGCTGACAGCTCCACCATTTCTGGCAATACAGTCATCCTGTGTCTTGGTTTCTCAAGTGCAGGGACTTTCAGTTTCACCTCTAATAAGTTTGGTGTATTTCAGGGGTGTTGAAGGGGATGGAACGAGTAGGTCCCCGAGATGTTCACACTGGTATCTTTAGGGTTTGTCGCTGTCTTATTTTAATCTGTGTGTAATAAAGTAGATGTCAAGTGACTGCTTCAATAGTTGCACAGTTGATGATCGGGTTCCATCATCAGTGCAAGTTCAGTGGTTCTAGGGAAGTAAAACTTTGTATCTGAGATACAGGTACCTGGGAGTGACCATCTTCTGTTCCCTGTTGTTGTTCCTACTTCTTGTTATCCAGTTCCATTAACAGTTCCTGTAAAGGTGACCATCAGCAGCATCCTTGTGCTGCTCTGGTTGTCGGGAGGAAATGGATGACTTAAAGACGACTGCTAAAATTGTTTTTGTTAGATGTTATCTTGCAGAATGACGTGTTTTTTCTCTGTTGTAGAGAAGGAGGTCTACCCTGGACTGGCTGTTTTTTTCCAGAATGTCTTGATATTTTTCAGGTGAGCCTATAATGCAGGAAAACTTTAGAATTTGATAAAGTCAAACATCGGCAACAATGGGATGCAGTTGTTTTTCAGCTGAAAATGTTGGCTTGTTGTATAACATGTAGTGTCTTTGCCTTTCAGCACCCTGATTTACAGATTTGGGAGGAAGGAAGATGTGTGGAGTTAGTCTTCTACATCCCTGTAGCTCAACCTTTTGTCCACACCTCAACCCCTACAACTTCTTCCGTGTGTCCATTGCCCGATTCCAGGCCCCCAGGACAGCAGACCACAAAGGGTGGAGGTGGGGCCAGAATCCAGACTCACCTGTGAATGATCCACCCCATTCCCAAAAACATCTGCTCCCATCGCTATGTTTGTTCCTTTGTTCAAATGAGTTCCTAAGCCAACCGCTTCTGCAGCATTGCAGCAGGCACCTCAGACTTGAGCATCAGGCTTTTCCTGTTTTATTTCTCATCTTCAGCTAGAACAAAAGAACATACGAAGGAGCCTGTTTCTGAGAAAAACACACAACACAAATTTGCTTCAGCATCTCTTGTTCAAATAAATTGTGGGCTGAATGGACAGTGGAGATCTTGGGCTGGATGCCTGTGGAGGCCTACGATAACTCGGGGTTATCCAGCCCAGATTACAGGTTGTGAAAACCAGATATTATCAAGCCATTGTTAGCATTCCTGCTGTGTAAATATTTATTTTTGTCACTTTTGTCATCCCTTGTGAAAATGGATATGAAAGGGTGCCATTTTTAAAGTGGGACGGTTAATAGGCATTGGTTTCAGCAAACATTGCTGCCACTTTGTAGCACTAATCATTGTCACCGTGTTGCTGGAATGTTCTGGACTACTATTCTCTTGGATTAAGTGTATGTACATTTTTTTTTATCAAATGTATCTGTCCAACTCTTGTGCACTATTTTGAAATGTTTGTGATTTCTTGTACAAGTATGTAATTCAAACCCCCGCTGCTGTTTAATCATAGTTATTGTTGAATTTGAGTTAATTTTATTAGACATTTTGATCCAAATGAGGTTTGAGTGTATGCAGCTGTTCATAGTGCGTGTCCTCCAGTAGTGCACACATTGAGGAAGTGAAGCAAAACAACTTCTTTCTGCCGTCTGCCCACACAGTTGCCCTTCTGGATTGCGAGCGACTTTGACATGCAGATTTTCAGGGGTAAACACCCATCTTTTCTGTGGTTCCCAGACTAGTACTTAAGGTCATGGGAACCGTGAAGTACCTTGGCTTGCAGTCGATGAGGATGTCACAAATATTTTTTCTAACAGTTAAATGGTTTTGATTCCTTAATTTTATAAGTGAAAGAAAACAAGACATCTGTAACTGCCCACTTTCTTGTTTTTACCCTGTTGGTGGTATCGAACGGAGGAGGGATTGCTGGTTCGCAAGCCCTTATTGCACTGCATTAGTGTGCACCTGTCTTTGTACGTGTGTGTCATTTTGTCATAACCACACTGGGGTCTCGGGACCCCTGAGGGTTGTGTGTTGAGAAAAAGGATAGCCAAAGAAGCTTGTACCCAAAAAAGAGCTGATGTAAAGGAAGTGAGCAGTATTATTTGGAGTTTTGTAACAGGAACTATGGTAAAACACGTTCATGTGAACGTGCCTGCTGGTGTGACTGGAATCCCGACCGAGGAATCGCCAAACTCGTCTTGGGCTGATTTTGACTATGTGACCTCGGATGAAAGATGACAGAATAACCTCCAGCTGAGACAGCATGTCTATTTATGCTAGAGCGCCACAAAACATCAGCAAACATCAATAAAGCACAGCTCAAGCCTACAGCTGCTGTCCTGTGGTGTGTAACTGGTAACAGGAAGTGCTCGCGCTTCCAGCCAAAGCTGCCAGTAGTCGGGGGACTGTAGTAACTTTTTGGTGCACAAAGCTCCTGTCGAGCTGTTCTCTTCAACTGCTCGACGCCAGGAGGAAATGCAGTCGAACCGAAAACAAAATGTTCATCTTGGATTTAGTCAAGCAGCAAGCAAAACGGTCAAGCGTTACAGCAAAAATTCCGGCTGCAAAATCGGCACCCGTGTTTTACTTACGAAATACGTTAGATGACGCCCCTGTCGGCAGAGGAAATGGCTTATCATTTTCATGAAATTAAAATTTTGATCATCCGCACCCGTAAGTTGCTTCAGAAATTAAACTCGAGTGTGGATATTAGGGTTTTATTAAGCAAAATTAAGCTTTAAAAAGTGCTTTGAGTTGCAAACAGTACATCTTACTGAAGTAGGTATGACTTTCCACAAATCGGTGGAAAATGCAGGTTGTAACAAAACTGACAGTACAAAACTAGAAATATCTGTATCAGTACATGCATGCATGCATGCTAAATAACCACTTGTTCCACAACAGGGTGTAGGTGGTGCAGATTTTATCCCAGAGGCATGCAGGGTCTGCCCTCCGCCAGTCCATCAAATGGCAAAGCCAAAAATAAATTGCTAAATGTCAAAGTTAATCCTTT
Organism: Heterotis niloticus; assembly: GCA_018136845.1. Classification (NCBI taxonomy): domain Eukaryota; kingdom Metazoa; phylum Chordata; class Actinopteri; order Osteoglossiformes; family Osteoglossidae; genus Heterotis; species Heterotis niloticus. Next base: position 5,467,006 of record CM030906.1, read on the forward strand.
AACTCTCCACCCAGCTCCTTCTGAGTGGAGAGTGATGATCTGCTGAAGAGAAGAATACCAAACCAACTGTATACCCCATTTCTTCTGCCCCATCTTAGAAAATGTCTGTCTGTTGGGCACTCAAGACCATCTGTTCACACCATTTGTTCGCAATGCCCAGGTACTTTTGGAGGTGAGACTGAGAAGGTATATGCTGTGACTTGACAGACTTCATACTAAACGTGAGCTTCTGAAGTTGTATAAATCGGGTCCGCAGGAGGTCAGCCGGATTGTTTCAAAGCTTCCCGAGAGACTTCTTCAATAGCGCACTGTAGTGGATCAGGCTTAGAGCCCCATGTAACTGCTCTTTTTAACTGCAGTCAGAATGAAGGTTAACTCCATTTTGAAGCAACAACGTAACTGTTATTCATACACTTCCTCAACAAGAGGTTGAGTCACTCTGTCCCTTCCTTCACCAGGCTTAGGTGCATTCCTGGGCTGGGACTTTGTTTTTCTTCGAATAGAGACAGCAGGATATTAAATAAGTCAGGATGTAGTGGATCTTTCCAGATAAATCTGCGTTTCAGAAGTTTTCCTCCACGGAGATCTTGTCGTAGTCATCCTCCAAATTGGGGTCGGAGCTGTAGCCACCAAAAGGTGTGTTGTTAAATTCTTGCTCAGCGAAGAACTGCAGTGGCACAGAGGAAGGCAATGCAACTTAAAGAAAGCCAGTTGCATCCACAGCCCAACGCAACAGATTTGGGCAAAAAGTGTAGAGTGTGTCAACTAAATGCAGGCATTGCAGGTGCTGCCTAAACACTCGCACACCCCTATATTAGACCACAGCCCTCTTTAGAAGAGTTGTATAGCCGCTGTTTTAATCCAAAGCAACTTCATTTTTTTTATGTCACCCATGTAAAAGCCATTCCATTCCATGTGCAGGAAGCCCCCTTTGTACCCTTTTTACTATGGTATTTCCCAGTAGCAGATAACTGACAGCAGTGGGAGGAGCTTGGGGGTTTCCACATACAGTATGTGCCAGCTTTAGGAAATAGTTACAAGAACTTCTTTTCTCATCAACTCAGTTTAAGTTGTACACCGACATGTTCATCGCCGAAAACATCAGTTTTGCACCGGAAAATTTTTCTCCGCAGCAACAGGACACCAACCTGCCTCCAGCTCTGGGATTTAAATCTCGTCTCAAAGATCCTTAACTGTTACTGAAATAACTGCCCACACAATCCAGCGGCAACCCCACCTATTACCCAGAAGGCTCAATACTAGCCAAATTTCAGACTGGAAATAATGAGTGACTCATTTAATAACTCTGATAAACAATGCTGTGCTGCAGTTGCATTCTCATACCTTATAGATGTGATATGGCAGGTTCAGCGGGGGCCACAGGACTCGCTTCAGCGTCGGGTAATACTTGAGGGCCACCCATATGCAACCAAAGGCCAGCAGAATCCCTACAGCCACCGTGACTACTGTCACCCAGGTAATCCTTTTCATCCTGCTGTCCTCTGGGGGGTGGAGAGACAGTAAAACAGAGTGATGTAATAGCCGCTTAAAGAAGCCGCAGTAATGTAGCTGGAACACAAACACAAAAACACAGCTCTCCTCTGAAGACCAGGCTGACCGCCATTGACTCACAACTACTCCTGACTTGTCAGAACTCCTTTACTCGAGCGACTTACCATTCTCTGTGACGACAGCGCACTCCTCTTTGCTCGAATTGATGCCTTTAACGTACTTGGAATAAATCATGTAATCCATTTTAAAGCAATACATCGTGCCGGGCTGCAGGTTTTTGATGATCTCTTGGGTGCTTCTGGAAAAGACGTCCTTGTATACCTGCAAAACGTATCCATACAATGCAACAACACACTCATGAAACAAACGCAGTTAGGGTGTCTTTTCCGTGTATACAGTATTTTTTTATTGTGCATTTTAAACTATTTGACCACAGATACTCTACATTTTGGTACAGACTGGAACACATTGTGTTGTTTTTTTTTTCTATGAAATTCAATGTTTTCCTCAAAAGTAACTTTTAATGTTAAGTTTGCACTTGAGCTGCTTAAAATCATTTAACCTTGCAGGGTGAATTATACAGCCTGGCAATTTTTACTGTATCAATTCAGGATAAATACCTTGGGAAAGGGTAGTACAGCAAGAGCAAGGTTCAAATCCAAGTCATTCAGAGTGAGAGCTGTAACCACTCAGTCATCTGATATCTAACACTATCACATACTTTAACATGAGTGGTATTTATTATGTCATTGTTCAGGTGAGATACTGATCCCAGGAATCATTCACAGTTAGATATTTATTTGGCTCTTGTGTTTTACTGGAACTTAATGGTAAAAAAATAGTGTTGAGAGCACACTAGCACAGCGACTAGCAGGATATAAATTGGTTCCCTGCAGGTTACAGACAGGCCCGTCTGCTTGACCAGCATGCTTTCGTGTAACCCAAAGGGTTACTATTGTACAGTATTTGGCATTTTACACAGTACCGGTCACAAGTTTGAGTACACATGCTGAAAACCACACATGCCTCATAAAAGACCATAAACTGGGCCTCTGTTGTGGCAGTGTGGTGGTGTAGGGCTAAGTCCACGATCATCTCAACCAGCATGACTATCATAGCACACACATCTGAGTCCTTCCTTCTTCTGCAACATGCCAGAAACACACCCTAAAGGTGTGTAAGAACTACTGAAGGAGACAAATTAAGAACCCAGCCTATTGTCCTGAAACTGAGGAACCCTCAGCGCGTGTGCTTCTACTTGTAACTCGTAGAAGGCACTTCTGTAGATAAAGCAAGATATGAACCCTGGCCAAATTTGAACTTGGGAACTGAGATTTGCCCTTTATAAGTCTTTTAGAAAGGGTGCATTGTTCACACACAAAGGATTAAGTTAGGATTAAGCGCTAAATAAAAATTAAGTGAGATTAAGATTTAACTGGTTTGGGATCTGTATAAAAGAGAAGAGCAGCCCCTTGCAATAATGAAAAGGAGCTGGGGAAGGGCTCACTTACTTTGAAGTACCCATTTGGCTCCTTTAAGAAGATCCTGTATTGATAACTATCAGCATATTCCTTCGTAAGATTGGTGTCACCTGTCATCTTAACAGTGAGGGAACCAGAATGGTTCTGGAAAACAGCAATGGTCGGCTGCTTGACTGGAGAAACATGTTGGGGAATTTCAAATGTGTCTTTGTCCTTTTCAGGATCTGTAGACAAAAACAACACCAGAATAATGAAGGAAATGGCAGAGCCACGCAGACGTGTGGTGACAGCTGATGTCAACCATTTGCTGAATTTAACTTTGTGCTGCAAAGTGAAAAATCTAAAGAACTTGCAGTTCCCTTTGTTTTTTTTTTTTCCTTTTAAGATACTTTTAAACCATTGGGAAATATTTTGCATTACTTCTAAGGTCTTACTGTTTCTGCAAATATCGCTATGACTTGGGTATAGCCTGGGAAAAGTTACAATATTGACCCAGATTCAATTCAAGCAAAGTTGCGAGTTCTGTTTGAGAAGCTCTGATGCATGAATAGTAATATGCCCATCTCTAGATTTTGTTTTAGTTTGCACATCAGCTTCCCAAACAACTATTATTGAATCTTTGCATGATTTCTCTGTTTTCAGGGCCAAAAACACTTGGTTAAAAAGCGGAGGCTCTATACTAGGCACACTGATACGGCCCAATGACTCGGACTCGCACCTCGAGTGTAGAGGTTTCATTATCTGTACACAAAACTAAAAATAGCTCTCTAGAGCCACCACTTTACACATTTTGGGAGATGTTTTAGCTAGAATCCAGCTGGCACATGGAACACTGTGTGCAACGACACACTGACTCAAATAATGAACGAAAAATTGTCTTATCAGAGAGGGAAATTCGTCTGACTGAAGTAAGAGCCACTGGACTCTGAAGTAAACCACAAAACAGCTCACCATATGGTTCCATGATCTGACAACATCTCACATACTTGGGGATCAACCCAAATTAGCAGTAATACTCAGTGGAGTTGTGTATAGGTTTGCTTGAGCACTGGAATACAATTCCCACCGTTACTATTATTTATGCATTTATTTAACTTGTGATTTTCTTACAGCCATGCATCAATGTATACAGGTCTGTAATTTTTTACTCTCAATTTAGACTGAGTACCTGACCAAAGGTATCAAAGCAGGTGCTGGTATTTGATCCAACATCCTCCAAGTGCAAAGTGGCAGCTCTAACCCCTATGTAACCTGCTACAGTTCCATGCAAAAGTTTGGACTCTTCTGGTCAAAATTCCTGTTACTGTGAATAGTTAAGTGAGTAGAAGATGAACTGATCTCAAAAGGGCGTAAAGTTAAAGATGAATTTGTAATAAAATTAATGGCAGTTAACAGGAATGGTGGAGGTCAAGTTAAGGTCTGGAAGGCCAAGAAAGCTTTCAGAGAGAACTGCTTGTAGGATTGCAGAAAAGCAAATGAAAGCCCTGTTTGACTGCAAAAGATCTTTAGGAAGATTTAGCAGACTCTGGAATGGTGGTGCACTGTTCTACTGTGTAGCGACACCTTTACAAATATGATCTTCATGGAACAGTCATCAGAAGAAAACTTTTCTCATGTCCTCACCACAAAATTCAGCATCAGAAGTTTGCAAATGAACATCTAAACAAGCCTGATGCATTTTGGAAACAAGTCTTGTGGACCAGTGAAGTCAGAATAAAACTTTTTGGCTGCAATGTGCAAAAGTACGTTTGGAGAAAAAAGGGCACAGAATTCCATGAAAAGAAAACCTCTCCAACTTTTAAGCACGGGGTGGACAGATCATGCTTTGGGTTTGTGTTGAAGCCAGTGGCACGGGGAACATTTCTCTGGTAGAGGGAAGAATGGGTTCAATTAAATATCAGCAAATTTGGAAGCAAACATCACACCATGTGTAAAAAAGCAGAAGATGGAAAGAGGATGACTTCTACAACAGGATAATGGTATCCGAAACACCTCAAAATCCACAATGAACTGCCTCAAGAGGCACAGGCTGAAGGTTTTGGCATGGCCCTCACAGTCCCCCGATCTAAAGATGATCAAAAATCTATGGATGGACCTCAGAAGAGTAGTGCATGCAAGACAGCCCAAGAATCTCACAGAACTAGAAGCCTTTTGAAAGAAAAAATGGGCAAAAATTCCCCAAATAAGAATTGAAAGACTCTTAGCTGGCTATAAAAAGCGTTTACAAGGGGTAATACTTTTCAAAGGGGATGTTACTAAGTACTGACCATGCAGAGGTCTTCTTTTACTTGCTTAGCTATTCACAGTAACAGAAATTTTGACCAGGGGTGCCCAAACTTTTGCATGCCACTGTACCTCCTCATTATGCCCATTCAATGGTTCATTATCATCACGGTCCTTAGCAACATAAAACAACCAAATACTTCGAAGCAGGGTCTTCTTCACAATTGTTCACATTTAAGAGAGTCCATAATCGTTTAGCTCAAATAATTTGTCACAGCTTGGGTATCATATTCGTATACAGCTCAAACTTTATCGTTCAACTGTCTGGACTTTGGCCCCTTAGGAAAGGGAACACGTGAGTACAAAGATTAAATATTTTGGATTAATGATTATAATTGAAATGGATGTAGGCTAATTTGGCTGTTTTTTATAAGCCAAAAAACAACCTAAAAAACCTCTTACCTTGACTTCCATTTGCCACATAAATAAGACAAAGAAAATGCAAACTGTATTTCAGCATCATCTTCACTGTGCCTCCCAATGTGGATTCCCTTTCTTCATGTTGACTTTAGGAGGAACATTTCTGGACATGGAATCATGGGTGCAGCTTTTGGTTTTATTGAACAAAGTTGCACATGTCACTGACAGGGCACTGGAGCTGAAAAAGTTCACCCTGGAAAGAATTAAAGAGGAAAAAAATGGCCGAACAAGACCGTTTCAGTACTTAGCAGTTTATGGTTCATTGTTTTTACATAAGAAATCAAAAAGGGCCAAAAGACTTCCTTCAGTTAATTCTGAGAAAAGGGAAGCAATATGTAAAACAAAAAAATAATTTACAATGACAAGTCAAAAAAAAAAATCACATTTAAAATATCTTTGAGATTCACTTGACTTATACCCGCAGAAGCCAACAAAACCCTAGAGCCCCGCGGGCTGGCGGTAAGAAGCGAAAAGCTTGTCAATAGATAACCTTGTGGGAGAGGGGTTACAGTCCTTCTCGAACATGTGATCACAGAATGAAAATGTGTTATTACGAAACACTCATTTCCGCTACTTTTGTGGCCAGCAGTCATCTCCTTTATCAGTTCCTCAAATAAAACATTGGCATTTCCATTATTTAATGAAACCTATGGTGACTCACAGGACCCAGATAACCCTGTTTTTTTCACTCATAGTAGCACTACATACAGCACATTAACTGCTCTAATAGCTACATGTAGTGGATACAAACTGGGGGTGAGGGTGTACTGATGTGGGGAATGGTTTCTGTCTTCTTCTGCATCACAAAGCCTTCATCTCAAGATGGTTGCACAAGTACAACAGGGACTTTACTCCTGTGGCCTGCACAGTGCCATCCTCTATTTATCAGCCGCTTGCACAGGCAACTACTGGAACCTCTGTGATATAGCAACGAAGAACCTCCTTCACACAAGCTGGGCTTCCACAGTGTACCTGTATCTCAGTCTTCAGTCTGCCTCAAAACATATTTTTTTGCTCTGCCTTGTATTTCACTTTTGAGAAAAGCGTCTGCCGGCCATCTTCTGTCCTGCCACATGCTCCATACAAGTTACACATTAAGCGTCTATGTACAGCCAATAACCTGATGAGGCCTTTTCACAGCGATATCATGTAGTTGAGTGACATTAGTTTTATACTCAGTATTATTTAAGCATTTTTCTTAGATGCGAGTCAGTGAATAAAGACCCTTGTGAAAAAGTAGAATACAGGTGGCCAAAATAAAATATAGGTAGTATATTTAAAAATGCTGTCCATATGTTATTTTACTAGTAGTATATTTACATGTACTACCCATATGTGATTTTACTAGTAGTATATTTGCATGTACTACCCACATGTGACTACCCATATGTTATTTTCCTAGTAGTATATTTGCATGTACTACCCATTTGTTATTTTACTAGTAGTATATTTGCATGTACTACCCATATGTGACTACCCATGTTATTTTACTAGTAGTACATTTACATGTACTACCCATATATTATTTTACTAGTAGTATATTTACATGTACTACCCATATGTGACTACCCATGTTATTTTACTAGTAGTATATTTGCATGTACTACCCATATATTATTTTACTAGTAGTATATTTACATGTACTACCCATATGTGACTACCCATGATATTTTACTAGTAGTATATTTGCATGTACTACCCATATATTATTTTACTAGTAGTATATTTGCATGTACTACCCATATGTGACTACCCATGTTATTTTACTAGTAGTACATTTACATGTACTACCCATATGTGACTACCCATGTTATTTTACTAGTAGTATATTTGCATGTACTACCCATATGTGACTACCCATGTTATTTTACTAGTAGTATATTTACATGTACTACCCATATATTATTTTACTAGTAGTATATTTACATGTACTACCCATATGTGATTTTGGCCACCCATATACTACTTTTTCACAGTGGGATGCACAGCCAATATCCTGCTGGGTATTCAATATCCATGCAAGCAAAAAGTTCTGGCTGTTAAAGGTAGCAATAAGTGCACTAAAGACCGCTGCGGAGACTCAACGTCCGGCATGGGCCCTTCCATTTTTTATTTTTCTCTTTTCTAGGTTCAACGCGTACTCGAAGGCGTCTCCGCTTTCTCAGCCTCCACGTGTGGTTTCGCGGGAGAGAGTGCGAACCGGCGGGAGGGGGTCGGGCATCACCTGTCACCTTACATCACCACAACCGTCCACGCGTCATCCATCGATTACATTATCGATCGATCGCCTCCACCAGTGAAGTCACCGAAGCCCCACGACCCGTTCTTGGAACTGACTTCCCCAAAAAGTATTCAGGGGCCGCTTGGCCGTAACGAAGCGAAGTCCATCCGACCGACGGTTTCATCGGCAGAGGACGAGCGGTTGACTCACCATGGCTCCCGGCACCTGACTCCCAAACCCGGCTCCACCACTTGACTCCCAAACCCGGCTCCACCACTGATCAACAGCTCAAACGGTGCGGAAAGTCGTTCTCAGCGCGGCAGCGAAGCAACAAGGAAATTCAAGGTTCTCCGGCAGGTCCCGCCCATCAATCTCTAGGCCACGCCCTTTGCTTTGGTCTTTATCTAATAATCTTTCGAAAAAAATTCTCCAGGCTCCACCCTCCACTGCGGCCCTTCCCTCAAGTGTCGTTGAAGTGACGTTGCAAAAATCTGACTCCTGATTGGCTATTACGTTGCTATGTTGTGGCCGCGGTTTGTATTCTGACGCATACGATGTGACGTTTGAAAAGGGAAAGAGAACAGTATGTTGTAAATTTCCCTTTTGTTTAGTACAGTTTGTGCATATTTTCATGTAAGATACACCCCAGAAATGGTAGGCGGGCTTTCTGTAAAAGAACTCAGTTTCGAATCCCAGATTGTACTATTTGCATCTTGAGCAAACAACTTGCTGCGTGCTCAGCCCCCTGCTGTACTCCCTGTTCACGCACGACTGCGTCGCCTCGCTCAGCTCCAACATCATAGTCGAGTTTGCCGACGACACCACGGTCTTCGGCTTGATCACCGACAACGATGAACAGGCCTATCGAGAGGAGGTGAGAACCCTGACCTCATGGTGTCAGGACAATGACCTCCACCTGAACGTCAGCAAAACAAGAGCTGTCAAAAAGTCAAGAGTTTATTTGTTACGTACATGGTTGTAGACCATGTAGTGAAATGTGCTCTGATCCAGGATCGACTGTGCATGAAAATTTACAATGAAAAATAAAACAAACAAACAACCGAACACCAAGAAGAAAAGAAACAAACAGCAAATAGATAAATAAGTACAATAAATAAAAAAAGATAATAAATAAATAAATTTAAAAAAAGAACGGTTAAGAAACCTTAAGGTGCACTGGAAGGACAGTGACAATGAGGGGAGTGGTCACAGAACATTGAAGACCCTGGTCTGTGAGGATTGTGATAGTATGTCAAGTCAAGTAGTCAAGTAGAGTTTATTTGTCAAGTACATAGCAACCGAGTATACCATGCAACGAAATGCGTCCTGACGCAACAGGAGACTGTGTGTGGTTACATTCCAGAAAGAACATTCCAGAAAGAAGAAAATGTACGAGTACAGAACAACTCGAAAAAATTAACAAGTAAAGAACAACAAAAACAGACAGACTTCATAGAGTACATTTTTCAGTACATTTCACAACTTTTCAGCTATCGTGTCGGCGCCAAATGCCGCGACATTTCACAAACTTAGCGAAACAGTGCCACGGTAAATCAAAGCCAAAGGCTTTAAATAAAATAAAATAAGCAAAGCCGGAGCATGCGAAACACAGAGAATGTGTCCAGCGAAGTCACTGCCTGGTCCGGCACTAGGGGGGTCAGCCATGTCTCAGTGAAACACGGATATTACAGTCCCTCACGTCTCGCTGGAAGATCACTCTTGCTCCCAGATCAGCCAGGCCACTCTCCCAAGTGGCCTTCAGCAAGCAGAATCTGGCACGGGTCCCCCGATGTCTCTTGACTGCATCCCTAATCGCGTCGCCGCGTGGTCCCTCGGTCGCGGTCGCGTCCCAATCGCCAACTGCTGTCCGAAGCACCCCAGCCTGCCACGATGAATCGCCCCCGACCCCCGATGTTTGCCTGTGCGGCGCTGCGGGGTCTCTCGGTCGCATCGTCAGTCGCCATCCGGACGAATTAGGCCAAAGAGCTTAGAAACCATGTAAAAAATCCGATTTCCAATCTCCCGAAGTGTCACACTGTCAGACAGCAGCAGTCCCTTTGATGTGCGAGGGAACAACAGGCAGAAAATCAAAAACATCTAAGAAAAAACGCACAGTACTCCTGGAGCAATCAGATAGGCAACTACTCACAGCAGCGCCATCTTGGATGTCCGGGTTCAGAAGTCTTATGGCCTGTGGATAGAAGCTCCTCCTGAGCCTCTCCGTTCTGGCCATAATGCTTCTGAAGTGTTTGCCTGATTTCAGCAAGATGAATAGATGGTTGCTGGGATGAGACAGATCACCGACGATCCTAGTCGCTCTGGTCCTGCATCTCCTGGCGCAGATGTCTTGTAGGGATGGCAGATCAGATCCGGTGCAGCGTTCCGCTGCCCGGATCACTCTCTGCAGTGCCTTGATGTCTCGAGCACAGCTGTTCCCAAACCAGGGGATGATGTTCTGAGTCAGAACAGTTTGTACAGCACCAGAGTAGAAAGTTTTAAGGATCGCCGGAGAGACCTGTAGCTTCCTCAACTGCCTGAGGTGGTAGAGATGCTGCTTTGCTCTACTGGCCTGAGCTCGGATGTGTACAGTCCATGTCAAGTCCTCAGTGACATGAATGCCCAGGTATTTGTAACTGCTCACCCTCTCCACTGCAGTCCCGTTGATTTTAAGGGGGGTGCAGGACTGCTGCTGTCGCCTACCAAAGTCCACCACCATCTCTTTAGTTTTGCCAACATTCAGTTGGAGGCAGTTCTCCTGGCACCATGATGCCAAGTTCTCCACCTCCTCCAAGTCGTGGACTTCAGGAGACAGCAGGGGAATAGCCATGCGCCCATCTCTATAGTCGGTGCCCCAGTGGAGAGAGTAAACAGCTTCAGGTTCCTCGGCATTACCATCACTGAGGACCTGTCCTGGTCACGGCACGCCAGCGTCGTCATTAAGACGGCAATACAACGCCTCTTCTTCCTCCGTCAGCTGAGGAGGTTCGGCATGGACAACAGGATACTTGTCAACTTCTACAGATCTACGATCGAAAGTATCCTGACTGGCTGTTTCACGGCCTGGTATGCCAGCTGTAGTGTGTCAGACCGTAAAGCTCTGCAAAGAGTGGTCAAGACAGCACAGACCATCGCCAGGACTGATCTGCCAGCCCTGCAGGACCTCCACACCCAGCGCTGCAAGAAGAAGGCACTTAACATCCGGAGGGACAGCAGTCACCCCAGCCACAAACTATTCTCCTTGCTCCCACCCGGAAGACGCTTTAGAAGCGTTCGGACAAAGACGAAACGGTTCCGGAACAGTTTTTTCCCCCTCACCGTTAGACTGCTAAACCACTGACCCCTCCCTGGGTAGTGGAACAGTCGATCGGGGTCTGTCTGTCTATCTGTATGCCTGTCCCACCCATTGTGGAAACCCGTCTGGTTCACCCATCTCTGGTACTTTTTGTTGTTGTAGGTTTAGTCTGTAGTTGTAGGTTTGGTTGCTGTGTGCTGTTGGTTTGGCTGCTGTGTCTTCTCCCCCCCCGCCAATCCCTGATGTATATTCGTTTCCCCACATACCTATCCCTATTTACTAACCGTTTCTTCTGCTCTTTATTTATTATTACTCTATTTATTATTATTTATTGTTCTCCTCTCCCGACTATACATATATACATATTATGTCCATATTTGCACTGAGGATGCCTGGAAACAAAACTGCTATGCTGTGTTGTTCACCCATGACAAATAAACCTTTGAATCTTGAACTTATAACAAATCCTGCGATGTTACCAGCCGCAGAGTTTTATACAGAAACAGCTATTTTGAAAGTAAATATTATTAAAATATTTACGTCTCACAGGGACTAGTATACGGATTGCCTTATTCTTGTATTTTTCATTTTCAGTCTTACCAAGCGTGTGTATATCTATCTATCTGTCTATCTAAATATTTGTTTGCTTGTCTATTTGCTGTGTGACTTAGATTTCCTTTGAGTGTCACCGTGCACAGTCTCCTGTCGACTCAGTGCGCATTTCACTGTATGGCAGGGGTGTCCAAACTTTTTGCAAAGAGGGCCAGATTTGGTGAGGTGAAAATGTGTGGGGGCCGACCAACCATTCAGTCTGAAATTCTTTGAACCATTAACATTAAATGCAAATGAACTATTTTATTAAATTTTTATTGCAAATGGAATACTTTTCATTTCTTCACACAGAACACAAATAACCTAAACAAGTTTTTACCAAATTTTGATTTACCAAAATCACTCTGCCTTTCATATTTGAAAGGGACATTGAGAGGGACAGGGGGAAACTCAACAGACTGGTCAAGAGGGCCAGCTCTGTCCTGGGCTGTTCGCTGAAGTCCATCGAGCAGGCTGGGGAGGAGAGGATGTTGTCCAAGCTGACATCCATCATGGACAACACCTCCCACCCCCTACATGAGACTGTATGAGCACTGAGTAGCTTGTTCAGCAGTAGACTCTTACATCCAGTGTAGGAAGGAGCGCTACCGCAGGTCATTTCTACCAGCAGCTGTCAGACTGCACAACGCAGTCTGAATTGGTTAATTTATTTATTTATAAGTTATTGATGTATATAGGGTTATTTTATTTTACTTGTGTACATAGATTACTAATCTAATTGTTCTTGTCCTTTAATACTAACTTACTTGTTCTTCTCCTGTATTCCCTTTCTGATAAGAGCTCTGTAACACCTAAATTTCTCATTCGTGGGATAATAAAGGTTTATTCTATTCTATTCTATATTTGAAGACTGCATAAAATGAAGAAAAAGTCTGTGTGGGGAAAAAAAAACTTTTGGGAAGATTAAACATATCTAGATTCGTTTTAAACATTACATATTATTCACTATCAAATGCTCACTGCAAACTTCTAAATTCAAAACATGCGAACAAGAAAATAACACTAACAGTTATCTTATTCAGAAGTACAAAACATTGAGGGCCATATGAATCCGTGTATCAATCGTTCTTTCGTTTTTCGATTGACCATCAAAAATAAAAAAAACGAAAATATGTTATTTGATTTTGAATCGGATATCAAAAACGAAAAAAGCCGTGTTTTTCATTATTTCAATTTTAGACTCGGATCAAAAATACGAAATGGAAAAACGGGCTGCCGGACCGAATTTGATTTTAATATTTAATTTGTCGGGTTTACGAGACCCGGTTTGACTGTCAATTGAAAAACAAAAGAACAAATGATACACGGATTGAAAAGACACACAAAAAAATCAATTCGCTGAGATTTTAGAATTTATTCACCTCAGAAGACTAAACAAATAACTTGCCTGCACTAATGTGAAGGGTGACTTTATTCCACGGTTGTTTCACGTCATCTACGGCGGAACAAACAGAAACAAATAAATCTGTTCCTCTTGTTTGGTCCTTAAGGCTCCGGAGGTCAAGCAGCTCTTCGCTCGCGTTCATTTTATTGTTCACTCCTCTCAAAAAAGTCAGTAACCGAGCGGTGTCGGATGCATCCGTGCTTTCGTCGCAGGCTAACGGAAAAAAAGTCAAACTCCACTCCTTTTGCCTCTGTTTCTTAATATCAGACGAAACGTCTCCAATTCTCCGTACCTCAGTGTTACGAGCCAGGCGAACATCGGCAAACTCTTGCTTCTTCTCAGGACAAATTTTCTCCACCATTTTCATCACGCAGTCTTTAACAAATTCGCCCTTTGTGGCGTTTTCATTTGACTCACGGGCTCTTGTGAAAAAGCGCTGCCGCGCCGATAAAACAGCTTCCAGTTGCTTCAATTTTTCGCCGCGTTCGTTCCCAGTTAGCTTGTCGCAGTTAGCATGTTTCGTCTGGTAGTGCCTCTTGATATTGAATTCCTTGAAAGCAGCCAGTCTCTTGGCAAATTAGGCAGACACAGTTGCTTCGTATTTCAGTGAAAAAAATATTCCAATTTCCCCTTGTCCTGAAAGCGGCCGCTCTCGCTGTCGACTTTCCTTTTTTTTAGTTACAGTCGCCATTTTAGAAATACGCGTGTATTTTATACCGTAACGAGCGCCGCTCTGGGCTCGGATGGAGGGAATGAGGACACCACGCCGGTCTCCATAACACACAACCTTTTTATTGAACACTGGCGTCTCAAGGGAAGGTAAGAACCGGGCAAGACGAAGGAAAGGCTGTCCCTCTGCACCCGACCAACAACCGCAGCCTCCTTCTCTCTTGCACCCCAGCTCTCAATTCTCGCGCTCCACAGTTTCCCGCCACAGCGCACCCTCCGCCCCATTTCCCAGGATGCACTTCGGCAGCAACGCGCATACAACAAACAGATAAAAGATGCTAAGCTGTAGCGCCCGATGCTACAATACTGTGGTCAGCAGTGCTGGCGGGTTGCATATTATTGATTTTATGACAGAGGCTGCGGGCCGGACTTTGGACTTACCTGCTGTATGGTTACACCCGGTAACCATGTATGTGACAAATAAATCTCTTTTGAACTTTGAACTTTCGATATAGATATTGGTAATACTAATTATACACACACACAGGACCGTACATTAATGTACTGGTTAAAGACACCACTTTATTTTAAAGAACTTGAATCCCAGCCCCTGCTGTTGTACCCTTGAGCTATCTTATTACCCCGAATTGCAAATGTATAAATTATTTAGCTGTATAAAAGTGTGAATGATTGTTAGTGACAGCTAAATAGGATGATGTAAATGCTCATGTCTATTTGCCTTTGGCTGTGTTTTAAGTCAGTAAGTTTGCAACTTAAAAGAAGTTGTGCAACAGCATGTAGTCACGTTTACGGTTATTTTAAACTCCCCAGGTTCTTAAAATGTTAAAACGAACCTGTCGGGTCCATTGGCTCCAGACTGCACCGCCTATACGCTGCTCCATCCCACTCGCAACACACCATATCCACCCCAATACACGTGTTTTTGTTCTGCGTCATATGTGCCACACAAGTCTACACACCACACACCACTGGTTCGCAACACAGCAGAACACACACAGCACACCACAGCAATCCATGCTACAGCATTTAACCCCTCACTGTGCACCCCACCGAACCAAACTAATCCACAATGCAACACTTCACGACACACCAGTTTACCACACACCGCAACAACCCACCCCGCACATTAATACACAACACACTTTTTCACACTTCATTAGTTCACACAAGCACCCAGTTCTCTATGCACCACCACAGTCTATACCAAGCCACTACACTGACCCACTTCACACTCAGTGATTCACAAAACCCCGAAACCCACTTGACTTTCACACTACAGAGGTGCAGGGCTGGCTATGCTGGGTAAAAAATGCTGCAGGGTGACATTCCTAGGCAGCCTCCACCTGAGCTTCGGTTCATGACTGTGACATCGCTCATCATTTTTCCGATACAATGACGGTAAATCAATTTCCTTGAGCTTGTTCAAATGTTTTATTTGGCATTTCTCAGAAGCAGGCCTCACATCCAGCAAAGTGGAAACAATTGATCCACTGTGGCAACCCCTAACGGGAGCAGCCGGAAGAAGAAGAAGAAGAAGAAGAAGAAGAAGAAGAAGAAGGCGGCCTCACGTCCAGCAACACAATCAAAAAGGGAAGGCTTCACCCCTGAGGTACTGGCAGGTGACAGTGGGTGTGGAAGACATTTATACTTTTTGGAGTATTTCCTTAAAGATTAATTCCTTCCAAAATAAATATTCTCAAAATAAATAGTATTAATTTTTGCTCAGCAATAAGATACTACAAATACATTCCCTTCTTTAAGTGATTTAAAATCAGCATTTAACCAAGTTTTTTTTTTTTCCCTCTGAAATATAATGAATTAGGCCTAATAATTAATTGCTCGTAACACAGTAAAATATTTCTTAAACAGAATTTGTCACAATGAGTGTTTGCATTGAAGTAACACTACAGTAAAGACTCTTGAGTGTGAGTGTGTACATTTGGGGTTGGACACCGAGTGCCATCCTGACATGACAATTTTTGGAAACGCAGGAATATTTTTAAGCACAGGGTATAACCAGTTGGTTAACAATTGGTCATGCAACACTAGTTTTGCACATGGACAATTTGAGCTGAACAAGGAATGAAAATTTATTGTGTGCTGTTGGATGTACAACAGCACTTTGATATGCTTGGACAGAAACCTTCTGGGAACAAGAGTTTCCTCAGCCGGGTGTATCAACAGGTTGGAGGACAACCATTCCACTTCATAACAAAAACACAGCGTTACTATCAAAGAAAATATTTACATATTATTAGACCTCTTTATTTTATCTGCTGCCAGGTACACGTGGCTAATACTGGTTGCCACCAGTTTGCATACCTAGAACAACAACCTCTTTAAGGCCAGGATTTTGTAAGTTTGTTTTACATTTCCTAAATTTTCACACAGCAGCAAAACTGGTGAAAGGTCACATAAATGGACCCAGAAGAGTGAAGGAGGAATACTCTTGTCCTTTGAGATGCTATTCTCCTTACTTCCGGAACCCCCTTGCTCTGTCTCAAATCATTGACATATATTACTCTGTCAGCATATAATTCATATCTGTGCATACACCTGGAAAATGATCAAAGTGTACCTGCTTTAGAAAACACAACCTTCCTGCGCTTAACTATTACAGAGTAATATGTACATATAAATCAAATATTTGAAATCGCTACACTGCGACATTAATGTAAACATATGTAGCATCTGAGGTTTCATGCTGAACTGATCTGGAGTTTGCACTGCTTAGCTTCTCAAGTTTTGACAGCTCACCGGTATGGTGTGAAATAACCATCAATTCATTTAACCTTGAATAAACGAACGACATAAAGTCTAATGCTGTACGTCCGGGGGGAAGCAGCCGCCGTCCCTTCAGCTGCGTGGTAACTTGGAGAAGCAGGCCAGCTTCTTCTTCTCCCATCTCTCTGAGGGGTACCACTCCTAGCTTGTGTCCCTGGTGTTCTGTCCAGATGAAGAGTTTGACTCCCAGGAAGAAATGCCTGAGTCCTTTGTAGAGCTGTCTGACCATTGAATGATGCCTGAACTGGATGTGTCCACTTCCGGCTGGGAGTGCAGCATCTCCTTCAAGACCTCCAGGACCTCTGGAATAGTGCAGTTCTCTTCTGGGATTTGAAGCGGGGGTGCTAGCGTCATTGGGAAGCCCTGAGAATGACAGCAACATGAAATGTGAAATAACATTTGGCTATCAATGTAGCCAATGAAGTGTGAGGGACACAAAATAGAAAAAGTTAAGACTGAGAGGTGAGTACATGAGACAGAAGGCCTATGGAGCCAAAGAAGGTTCAGAATATTTGTTTAGTGATGTCCAGTTCTGTTGGCTGACCACTAGCATCAGGTCGGTACAGCAGAATGTAAAGGTCATTCGGTGACTCCAGTGAGTTTAATAGTCCATGACTTCCAGCTTTTGCAATCATCCTAGAAGAACTGAAGCTTCGGTTGGTAAAAGGCTCACTCGAGTTAGACTATCCACACACTATGCAAATACACCTTCTCCAAAGCCATTCAGGTTATTTTCACTAAATGGTGTGTGTGTTGCTACTGGTAATTCTGAACAGTCTTATGTTGGAATATTTGTGTTGGTGCATCTCAGATGCTCATCTTTCTCTGCTGTCCTCAAATTGAAAGATGCCGATTACAGCCTATAAGACAGTTAAAGGATTTGCACACCAGCATGAGTTCTGTGCTACTCCTCAACTGCTTGATGATCACGTTCACAAAACACTCAAAACTGAAAATCGGAAGGTTTTCACCTTTGGCTCTGATGTGTTGGAATGGCTCCTTCTGTCCCTCGTAGCTGCTGAATCCCTTCTGCCATTAAATAAGGGTTTCAACCTACTTCTCTCCTGAGCTCCTATCAGCTCCATAAACTGACATCCCACCATATGTCACCACCTTTTGTATCTCTTGTCAGTTCTGTAGCACTGAGTCAGTCCATCTTGCTAAGGTGTGGCCTTACCAGTATGCTGGTGGGCTGGATGTAAACTGGGAAGAGGTTCCTGATCTTCTTGTGGTAGATCGAGGCCAACAGTATGACCAGCAACAGAAAGACAAACAGAGGCAGCAAAATATGCCAGCGTGGAGGGTGGCCTGGAAGGGACAAGCACAAACAGCACAGGAGTTATTATTCAGGAACAGGTGATCTCACCTGTAGGCCAACAAGGTGTGAAGTCACTGCAGGGAGCAAATGGTGGAGACCCAGCCACCAAGTTGCACTGGAACACCACTGTTTCCTCTCAAATTAACGGTGAAATCCTTTTATATGGATAGGTCATTGCTTTGTAATTTTTGTTGCTTCAAATGCTAAATAGTTATTCAAAAGATGAAAAATAAAATCTGTGTGCACTTAACTATGGTGACACCCTTTCCAACCATTGAGCTGTTTGCTTTCTTCTGCATGCCCCTGCAATGTGGCTATGGAGAGCATTTTATTATAGAATACAAATTTATGTTAAAACTGGCTACAGCATACTTTCTTGGAGAACTGTCCAGATTTGTCAAACAGTTGCTGATAATGGATAGATGGAATTTAAAATAATTCCTTTTGGATCAAACAAGCCTTAAAATTTTGTATGAATTGCTGCTGGGCAGAGCAATGAAAAAGATACAGGATTTTAACATTTCTTACTGTTTCCTTGAGTCTTCTCACACTTGGGGGACGTGAGGGGACTTTCCTTCTCCAGATTGTTGCACAAGGTGCGGACCTGCAGGCAGTACTCTGTCTGGGCCTTCAGAGGATACAGGTACTTAGAAGCACCTGCAGTTTCCACACTCCTGATCTGTGAGAGAGAGAGAGAGAGAGAGAGAGAGAGAGAGACAGATAGACAGACAGACAGACAGCAGGGGGCAGTAGTGAGTAGACAGTGTGGCACTATGGGGCAGTAGAGGCACTGAGTCCAACCTCTTGAACAACAGCCACTCTGAGTTTCAGGTGGTACAACGAGGTCTCCGTGTTCGGAAGGGAAAAGAACAGGACACACCAAATGCACCAGTTAACAATAAAATCCCGACATCGGAACACAGTAAGCTAACAATTTCTTTAATTTGCCCCTGTATTTGCACCCCTTCCAACCACGACTCACTTTGTGTGCACGAGTCTAACAGTAATGCATGGCATTGTTTTCACAAAAGGAAAGTTTGCCTCTTGTCCACCCAAGGTGTTACAGAAGGCATCAGTTTTCCAATTTGATATTTCATCAATGGATCATATTTTACGTAAAGTGTTTTTTTTTTTTTTTTTTATCATTGAGATGACAGTTTCTCCCCAAAGTAGGGTGGAAACACTGTTACTTACACTGATTTACCTATTTGTACATTAGGTCAGAGAAAGCACCTTGATCAAGGGAACAATGGCCGGTAGTGAGACGTGACCCCATACCCTTTGACTGTAAGCAGCAACCACTATGCCACCCGCTGCCCTATGAACATAGTGCACATATATAATTTATATACTGTATTTTGAAACAAAAAATGCGCCAACGACAACCCGGTACTGTTGCACATCTTAAGATGTGTTTGCTGGAAGAATAACACCCGAAATGTTTCATTGCTTGGTATCCTCAGTGCCAAACTGTCTTTTAAGCGTTGTGAGAAGGAATGGCAAAATTACAAAGCGGCAAATGCTTTACCGTCCCAACTTTTTTTGAAATGTGTTGCAGGCCTGAAATGCAGGAATGGATGTATATTAACAAATTAAATGTTAGTTGACCAGATAAAACATGAAATATCTTGGGTTCATACTGTCTACAACAAAATAAAAGTCAAAGTAAATGTAAGAATCATTGCGTCTTTTTTTGTTCCAACTTTTTCTTATTTGGGGTTGTACAATATACACTCACCGGCCACTTTATTAGGTACACCTATTCAACAGCTTGTTAACGCAAATATCTAATCAGCCAATCACATGCCAGCAACTCAATCCATTTAGGCATGTAGACATTGTCAAGACAACCTGCTGAAGTTCAAACCGAGCATCAGAATGGGGGAAAAAAAAGGTGATTTAAGTGACTTTGAACATGGTATGGTTGTTGGTGCCAGACGGGCTGGTCTGAGTATTTCAGAAACTGCTGATCTACTGGGATTTTCATGCACAACCATCTCTAAGGTTTACAGAGAATGGTCTGAAAAAGGGAAAATATCCAGTGAGTGGCAGTTCTCTGGGCGAAAATGTCTTGTTGATGCTAGAGGTTAGAAGAGAATGGCCAGACTGGTCTGAGCTGATAGAAAGGCAACATTAAGTCAAATAACCACTTGTTACAACTGAGATATGCAGAAGAGCATCTCTGAATGCACAACATGTTGAACCTTAAAGCAGATGGGCTACAGCAGCAGGAGACCACACTGGATGCCACTCCTATCAGCTAAGAACAGACAACTGAGGCTACAATTCGCAAGGGCTCACCAAAGTTGGACAACAGAAGATTGGAAAAACATTGCCTGGTCTGATGAGTCTCGATTTCTGCAGATGGTAGGATCAGAATTCGGTACTAGCAAGATGTACCTAATAAAGTGGCCGGTAAGTGTATATGTCTGCGATTTCACTCCTGTGTGGCAGTGCTATCTTTTCTCAGTCTCCTTAAAAATGTCTCTGTAAAAATCTAAAAAAAAAATCTCTCTAAAAATCAAAGCACAAATGAGAGAAACAATGCAACAAAAATAAGTTATTCAATTCAACAAAAGCACTGCTTCAAACAATGTGTGTTGTTGTCTGTGTTGTACAGAACTCATACAGAACCCTGAGGAAAAACAGCGAGCGCCCCAAAGTTGGAAGGCGCTGCGGTCGGTCCCACTGTGTCCATTGTCAATGTTTGTTTGACAAGTAAAAAAAGACTGCGGACACCCCGCAGCTAACTCCTTGTGTTCTCCAGCCATTTTGTTTGCCTTCTGTTTGATCAGACAACAAAGCTAAAAAAATATTAGCACAGGACCCAGGATTGGATTTGCACTTGGCTGCAAAAAAGAACTCAGCTCAGGCCAGTCTAAAATTGCCTGAGTAAGGAAAATATGAAATTTTACCTTTCATAGGTGTGTGTATGTGTGTGTCTGTCTGTGGCTATGCTGTGACAAACTGTGGGGGAAATTCTGATGCCAACAACATGCTGAGTGCCACAAAGAAGGAGATAGTTAATAAATAATAAAATAAAATAAATTCATTTCAGTTGTATTAAATTATATACAGTAAATGAAAACAGTTGATCTGCTGTGGCGACCCCTAATGGGAGCAGCCGAAAGATAAAGAAGTATTAAATTATATACAGTATGTTGTATATTATAGTATATGATCTAGTGTATATATACTGTACATTCAATTTTATTTTTATATAGCACTCTTCTTACTGCAGTGACAGAGCGCTATACATACTATAAACACTATTATATACTATATGGTATATTATATAAGCAATGTTTATTGCATTTAAGTACATTTGTTCATGTTTTCATCCACGCCCTTTAAAAATAAAGCCGTGTGTTTACTGTGTGAACTTTTTTGGTTCAAGTGCCAATTCTCGAGCCCTCGAGTTAAAAGGAATATTTATTCTTCTGCTCACTTGTACAAGCCTGTGATGACAGAAGTCCCACTCATTTCAGTGGTTTTGCTATTGATCTTTCTTTGATCTGAACATTGATCTTGCCTCATTATGTGAACAGTTCTGCTCTTGTGGTCAGGGGTGTGTTTTCCAAATGACACACTCGAGTCAGGTGTGAGGCACGTGCCACTCTGGGGGGAATCCCAACTGTCCCTTATGGCTGCGTTCAGGGGCTTCCCACAATGAGGGCCCACGAACATAAACTCCCTGTACAGTTCCGGTCGCTGCCCTGGCTTACACTCATAGTACAGTATTCCACTGTCCTTTACAGCAGTGCGGTCTACTTGAGTTGCTTTTCACTTACTGTTTTCCTTTCTTATTTAAAAAAAAAAAAAAAAAAAAAAAAAAAAAAAAAAAAAACTTTCAAGAGGTTAAGAAATTGATCAGTTTTAAATGATGCTAAATCTCTTTTTAAGAGATTAATTTAATGAAAAGTTGCTTTATCTTTTCAAGAGATTAAGAAAAATATTTTTTTCTTCCATTTATAAATATGAGATGCTCTTAAATGAAAAGCAGTGCTTTAATATCTCATCAATAGCTGTAATATGTTTGGTTTCAGTTTGATATGTGCCAAATTCTGAATCCCCTTATGTCTATTGTGTATTTTAATGTGCATATTTAATCCTTGCATGTATGGTTTGCGTATCTGCGTGTCTCCACACCTGCTGTGAGGCACTCATCTCCCAGTACAGAATCCTATAGGTGAACAGTTTACAGAAGAGCTTTTTGTTGGCTACGAGCGGCTCCTTGATGTCCACCTTCAGCCCAGATTCGATGCTCTCCAGTTTCACATCGAAAGGCGGCCCCAGAGAAGCTGCAGAACAGAGAGATTCCTCAGCCAGAAGCTACACAACACTGCAGTTCAGGAATAACAGTGCATGGGAAAACAGGTGACAAGATGCACACCACCAGCTTCTCCCTGGTAGATCTCCCTTAATAGTGGCGTTCAATGCCAGGCATTGCATTATTTTACCGCTGTACTCGGCTAATTTCCACTGTAATTGGACACAATAGGCCTGGAACTCATATGAGACACAGTACCCCATCCAACTGTGCTGCACTTCACTGGATTACCCTGCATCATCGAACTGTGTCATTCTGTGACCACTGCCCAGTGCACTAGAAAGCACTAAAACACGAATGCGGCAGATCCTCAGCTTACAAACACAACTGGGATCAGAAGGCTGTTCATTATTTGTTTCGTTGTATTCATAACCATAATCACTTTTATCCAGTGACTGAAAAATTGAAAGGGGAAAAAAAAAAAAAAAAAACAAAAAAAAAATCAGGACAGGATGGCCTCAGTAGGTTTGTTATAGAAGAACAGAAATATTTCCAACACTACAAATGTGGTGCTTATAAAAAGTACTTTTAAACTTCCAAGCTACTTTCACATCAAAACTCATTTAAAACGCCTCAAAATAGAAACAGATCATCTGAAGGGATTTCTGTTCAACAGTGACTTTTTGACAATTACATAAATGTGTTTGACATACATCTTGAGCTCCGGGTGGCTGCCCCCCTTACAAACAGCACAAACATAAAAACCTAATCTTTCCTTAGTGCTGCATTTGTGCCGTTTTTGCCTTAAAAATCAGAATTTGTGCAGTATTTTTAAGATATGAGGATTTTTTTTTTTTTTTAACCAGCTGTGTTGTCCCTCAGCCAATCTAGACACACAAAACTGGGCTACTATTCTGTGTCCAATCCATGCTGCTTAGTGCCACATAAAGTACCTTTATACCTTTCTTTATTTCAAATAAATCTGGTTATTTGTGTGGCACATGATATCAGCCACCCTACAATGGCCCAAAACAAATAAAAAAAAAAAAAAAAAATTAAAAATCACAGACTTGCAGGAATAACAAAAGCAAGCTGTAAACACTGGGAAAGTAAGTTGAATTAAGGCTGGCCTACATTCATATTTTGTTTGAGTGCTCACAACTGCTATCAATCAGTAGAGCAGGTGAACAAAAGTTGCCTTTACTCTGCTACAAACCGAAACTGGTAGTTAGGAAAATATTAAGTAAAGAAAATACAATTTAAAAAGAAAAACTGATTCCCTGTGATGAGCTGGCATCCCATCCAGGGTGCACCCTGTTTTACTCAGTGTTTCTGGATGGGGTTCTGGGCCACTGAGATCACGACTTGGCCAACTGGTGAATAATAGTTAGTGGGTAAAACAGAAAATGTCTATAACAGAAGAAGCCAGTGGTTACTGCAACAGTCCCAGTGCAGGCAGGGAGAGCGATCACAGAGGGATAAAAAAATAAAAAAAAAAAAAAAACACCCACCTTGTATGTGGGGGCAGAAGTCCTCATAGCTCCAAGCAGAGTTCATGCCTGATCCCTCAGCCCGCACACGTAGTTTGTAACATCCCAGGTAATCCAGGTTCTGGGAGGTGAGATTGCAGTGGCATGCTGTGGTTCTGTTGCATGCCAAGATGTAGTACTCCTGGTGATTGCTACAGGAGAAGGTGTCACGGAGATGTCAGTTGGCTGGTGCAAAGTTCGTATTGAGGAAAGGAAGTCAAATAGTCAAAGGGTTAACTATCAATGTGGTCACACCCAGAAATAAGTCCACTCAGGGTACAAGAATCTGAGATGACATAACTCTCATACTCTCACATTTCACCAAGACTAAATACAGATTTCCTGCAATTCCCAGCAGCAGAGTGGTGTAACAGCATAGTTAGAGTGTGCTAGTTTTTCAGCCTCCATTACCTCTTTTTTGCTAGTTTCGCCTGGTCTGTTTTCTTAGGAACTGTTTTGA
The DNA here is from genome assembly GCA_018136845.1 of Heterotis niloticus. Taxonomy (NCBI): domain Eukaryota; kingdom Metazoa; phylum Chordata; class Actinopteri; order Osteoglossiformes; family Osteoglossidae; genus Heterotis; species Heterotis niloticus. Next base: position 5,491,262 of record CM030906.1, read on the forward strand.
CTGTCCAAACCTTGTCAATCTGTGCGAGTTCATTTGCATTGTTTGCTGATTTATTTTGCTTTTACTTTCTTCGTTTGCATTTAAACCCTGAATATACATGCGTGTTGTGGTTTTCCAAGTTTGAAAGTGTTGCTAAGTATGTAATAATAGCTATGAAAAAAGTGAACAAGCACAGGCAAACAACTATATAGTATTACAGAATATTAAACGCACTGTTATGTTTTTATTGTACTATGATAAATAATGTTACCTGCTGAAGTAAATCTGTCCTTTTTAGCTGCAACAGTAATAACAAAAGATGACAGAAACACAAAGACAAAAGCAGCAATCCCATGGAAATGGGATTTGGTGATATTTTAGGATACACGTGTGTCAATTTTAGGGAATAGGAATGCAAAAAAAAATTGCTACCATCGAACTTAAGGGTGACTGCATGATTGGTTAATGTGAATTAATTTTAGGTACACTTTTTCCACAATGAAAGGGGAACACGGCACTGCAGCAATACCTTTGAACTGCAAATTTGGTAAAAACTCAGCTTTAAAATATTAGCTTTTTTTTTTTTTTTTGCCCTGGTGAGGATTAATGCCAGCTGTGGTGCCTTCATCACCAAATGATACACCGGCTGTGGCACACATTGGATTTTTCAACTGAATTGAATCAAATTCGATTCAATTCAGTTTATCTTTATAAAGTGCGGAGACACAGGGTGACACACAGCAATGCAACCAGTTTTGTCACTTACTAGGTGTATTCCACACTGAACCTGGCAGTGTAATTGGTCTTCCAGTCATCCCAGATCCACTTCAGCACATAGAAGTTGTTCACAGCATCCACTGTCACATTGTGAGGCACCGGCATTAGCGATGCAGCTGGAATAGAAACCCAAGAACACTGTCAGGGTGACACAGTCTTAATCCCACAGGTTCCTTTCTGCCTACTCCAAATAGAGCAGCTCACAATTTAATGCCAGCATTCAAGTGGGCTTTGCCCAAATTCATAGCGACAGCTGAAGCCACACTAAAATCCAGCCATGAATATCTGCCCGCTTCAGGTCAGCGATTAAAAAAAAAAAAAAAAAAAAAAAGATAAAATAAAATTGAGAAATTTTGTAAAACGTACTGGAGTACAGAAACCCAACAGCAAGTGCATAAACAGTAGGTCAGGTGCAACTAAAGGAGGTAAAATGATCTAAAAGCAATTGTCTATATTTTGTCGCTACTTGAGATACAAAACAGAAAGTCTGTAAGATTTTGTTTCTTGTTTTGGCTCGGAATGAACGCCCTCTGTCCCTCAAAGCTGCTGAATCTTTCTGCTCAGGAATGTTTTCAAAACTCATCTCTTTCCTCTTTTCTTCATCCCTGTCCTAACAGCTAACAAATGGATGCTGTTGAGAATCGTTTTTCTCAAATTTTGACTTTAAATTTCACACTGAGCACATCCGGTTACATGTCAGATGTATTTGCTGCACAACTAAGAATTTACAATTTACTTGGAACAACTCTGGCATGTGGGGGTTCAGGGACGAATCTCTGACCCTTTTGGAGACTGTAAAACGAGTTGAAGGCCTGTACGTCAGAACGACTCGCAAACGTACAAACAAGAAAAAACTTCTGGAATTTTGTCATTGACACTGCGGTGCAAAGGGACTTGAAATGAAGGAAAGTGTCTGCGATGAGTGAAAAGTGCCCGCTACCCGAAAGAACCAAGAGGGGTCGGGACCCTGTTAATTTTTCTGCTAGGGTTCTTGTGAAGGTCAAAGAAAAAAGAGGTAATAAGCACTTTCTGCTTTTTAATTTGTATAAAATAATTTCCAAACGTGTGGAACAGCAGAGCCCGTGCATGTGCTAGATAACTCAGGTTTGCTTTTGTCAAATGCTTTTTTAAAAAAATTTTAAAAAAAAACACCATTCTGCCAACCACAACTTAGAAAGGAAACTGCTGCACCACATGCAACTGGGGTGGTAACAAGATGGCTTTGAGTCAAGTGCCAAACAATACATTATAAAACCAAATGACTGACAAGATAATATAGCAGATGGAAGTATGGTGCATCCCACTGGTTTTCACAACTAGTTAACCAGCCTGGAGTTCCAGACTGTGCCTCGCTTCCCAGTGGCATCAATGCTCCAAAAAAAAAAAAAAAAAAAACACAATGGCTTCGCAGCCAAGCAAGAGGGCACAGGTGTAGATCAGAGCGCGGGGGCCCCACTTTTTAAAACAAGTCTTTTGTCTCCCCCACCAATTCATCTTCCTCATCTTCCTGTATGGTTATTTTGACTACAGGTGGCATAGCGTTTAGAGATGTCACCATACAATGCAAAGCATCCCAGATAAAACTCTCCTCCTGCTGCAGGACTGCTGATCGAGGTGCTTATCCTGAAATGATATGATAAAAATTACCCTGCTGGCTGAATGGGTTAAAAATTGTTAAGCTGAGATACAATAAGATGCTACAGTAAATGCAGTTATACTAGTAATAGATTTACTATTAGGGTTAGTAGTTTATATAAGCTGAAAGGTAAACTGAACTAATTTAATCACTTGGTTAATGTAACTCAGTTTAAAACAACCCTGTACAACTGTGTACACACCTGTCGAAATTTCACAAAATAAAGATCCTCCTGGGTCTGTTTTTGGATGCGACCATCTAATGATTTACAAGAATTCAGTGAATCCTTGGGGGACAGCTGGGGGTCTACAGACCTTCTGGCTTCATCCCACAGCCAGCGTTGCTGCAGGCCAGATTCGTGCTAACAAACAGCGCGCTGCAGTGGGACTCAACCCAGTGGGCCGAAGTGCCCCAGTGAGGGTGAGTCAGGTGCCCCCAGAGCTGGAAATGTGGACGTCAAAAAAGGCGTCAATACATTTGAAAATCTTCTGTCAAAATGGAGGCAACCCCAGGGATCTGCACACATTCACTACAGGTCTCTCCGGCGATCCTTAAAACGTTCTACTCTGGTGCTGTACAAACTGTTCTGACTCAGAACATCATCTCCTGGTTTGGGAACAGCTGTGCTCGAGACATCAAGGCACTGCAGAGAGTGATCCGGGCAGCGGAACGCTGCACCAGATCTGATCTGCCATCCCTACAAGACATCTGCGCCAGGAGATGCAGGACCAGAGCGACTAGGATCGTCGGTGACCTGTCTCATCCCAGCAACCATCTATTCATCTTGCTGAAATCAGGCAAATGCTTCAGAAGCATTATGGCCAGAACGGAGAGGCTCAGGAGGAGCTTCTACCCACAGGCCATAAGACTTCTGAACCCGGACATGCTATCGCAACCCTCACAGACCAGGGTCTTCAATATTCTCTGACCACTCCTCTCACTGTCACTGTCACTGTTCTTCCAGGGCACCTTAGGGTTTCTTTACCATTTTACTTGTTCATTTATTTATTTACTTATTTATCTATTTGCTGTTTGTTTCTTTTCTTCTTGGTGTCTGGATGTTTGTTTTATTTTCCATTGTAGATTTTTTTATGCACAGTCTATCCTGGATCAGAGCACATTTCAATACATGATATACAACCATGTGCATGACAAATAAACTCTTTTGACTTTGACATTCAGGTGAGAATCACCGCTTCACTGTTTCATTCAGCTGCCTTTGCAGTCGGGAGGTCTTAGGTTCAAATCCCACCTTGCTCAAGCCTGAATGGATGGGGTAAAATGCACCTCGTAATTTTTTAGGGTTATCTAAACAAAAATCTATCGCACGATCAGTGACCTCGAATAAATGAAAGCAAAACACAATTTCGGAGTGGCAAACTGACAGATGTGAGCTGCAGAGCCAAACGGAAACAGCCTACATTTTTTCCCCACTCGTGGCCAAACATCTCGCCCATCTCTGCTTGCCTTGAACGAACAGGAACCGAGGCTGCTGGGCGACCCGGACCGGAAGAGCTCACCTGAGCACAGGAGGAGTCCGGCCAAACAAGCCCACAGGTGAATCGCCCTGTCGGTACCGCCGAACAGGATAGCAGCCCTTCCACCTCCATTCATTTCTCCAGCCTCACATCTGAAGAGCGGGGCCGTTCCATACTTTCGAATCCGTACAATGCAGCGGTGTTTCATCCGATCGTCGCCCAGGGCCGAATCCCCCAACGGCACCAACGCGCCGATCCGCTCCGTCCCCAGTCACGCGTTGGCGAGCAGAACCCCCCCCTGCTGACTTATAAGAAGCCGACGGCAGATTCAGGAAGCGGAGCGCGGCGCTTTCGGTTCTACGCCTTCCCCGGGTTCGCATTTACGCTTGCATTATCTGCCACCGTCGATCGCCTGCCCGCCCGAAGATGTCTTCTTTTTCTTCCACGTTTTCATCCTTTATTAACGGGCTTTGTTCGCGATCTGAGTTTACGCCTCCTGAACGCCCCCCCCAGATTGTATTCAGGGGTTTTATAACCAAACGATCACAAACAAGCCAATGAACTATTAACAGATTTACAGAAATACTTATTTATTTGCAATTAATACAGTATCTAAGGAGTAAATACACTGCCCGGCCAAAAAATAAATAAATAAATAAATAAATAAATACATTTAAAAAACTGCCTGGATTTAAGTGTTTTGATCTGGGATTGGTTGGTCAGGTCTAGGTTCAGCAACTTTCCAAAAAATGTCCAAAAGATGAGCTCAGCTTACTACCGGAATATACTGAATGAGCAGGTTTTTCCATCCATGGATTTTTTCTTCATATTCCAAGATGACAATGCCAGGATTCATGGGGCTCAAATTGTGAAAGAGTGCTTCAGAGAGGATGAGACATCATTTTCACACATGGATTGGCCACCAGAGAGCCCAGACCTTAACCCCATTTTCGAATCTTTGGGATCTTGTGCTGGAGAAGACTTTACGTGTCACCCTGTTTTGGCGCTCCAACCAAATATTAGTACGTGTAGCTTTTTTTGGCCAGGCAGTGTAGATACTTATAGATAACAGTTACACACCTGTTATACAAAAATGAGCACCCACCTTTATTATTATTATTTTTATTATTATTATTAGTAATAGTAGGAGTACTGGTAGTAGCAGTTAGGCAATAGTTTTTCAAATGCCAAAGTTCCCTAAAACTGAAGAATGAACTTGAGAGGGAGGAAGAAAAAGAGTGAAGCTAAGAGAAGTGAACATGTTGATTTAAAATCACAGTTAAGGCTCCTCTGTACTTTCACTGCAGTGTTACAAACGGTTGTGTTTCCCAGAGTGAGAAAGTGAGAAAGATGGCAAGTCTGGCAGACAGCCGGATGAGGTCTGTCTGAAGAAGGTCTCCCTGCCCGACTCTCAGGAAGATGGCAACCAAGTTCCGTGCAAACAAACAGAGACGCACAGGAAGCAGCACATGAGTCACTGCAGTTTCTGCAGCCTTCTGGTTGATTTGACTGCGAGTTCATCTTGGCTAGACCTGCAGAGCAGCTTCTATAGACAAGTCTTGACACAATTCCATTAGTAGGAACCCGCACATGTTGAACAGCGGTTACAAGCTGCGATTAAACATTAAACCAAGCATCTGGCCTGTTTATGCAGTATTGCCAAGGAGAAATGTACTTCTTCATTGGTGTAACACAATAAGCCCACTTGTGCTGCCAACCAGAAATGGACCACAATGACAACGCAAAAAAAATAAATAAATAACCCTTTCACAAAAATATTACTGAGTAACTAAGTTCCCAAATATAGTTTCTAAACCAAGTTGTAAAGTAATTCAGATTTTTCTTCCTCATGCAAACATACTACATGGTCATGCCACCCTTAGTTACTGAATAAGAATTTTATGAACGTGTTCTAATTCTGAGTCACACTGTGTGTACAACTCTGTAATTCCATGTGTTTCTCAACATACAGTGCTGTGAAAAAGTATTTGCCCCCTTCCTGATTTCTTATGTTGTTGCATGTTTGTCACACTTAAATGTTTCAGATAAAAAAAAAATAAATATTAGACAAAGATAACCCAAGTAAACACAAAATGCAGTTTTTAAGTGATGATTTTATTTAAGGGAAAAAAAAACTATCCGAACCTACATGGCCCTATGTGACAAAGTATTTGCCCCTAAACCTAATAACTGGTTGTGCCACCCTTAGCAGTATGAAGCCTACAGCTTTTTCTAAAAAGTCCTGTCTTGCATTTTTTTTCCCTCTTTCGCTTTCATAACAGAACTTGTTGGGTCAGCAGCTTAAACACCCGGTATTGGTTTTGCATGTACAGAACACCCTTTATATCTGCACATTTGCTTTCTGCATTTGCAATAAGCAGATACAAGGGATCCTTCACGTACAAACACAGTTTAAAGTCTGTGCATAATGCATTTGTCCACAAGTCCAAAGATCCTTTTTCCAAGTCGTGATCAACAAAAGCAAAATGAAAACGTCACTCAAGATATACTCACTGGCGTCGTTCTGCATGTCAGACACGGCAACAACAAACAAATGCGTGCCTTGCAAAGCGTGAATATTTTAACCTTATTTATTCTTTCAAGGTTCTGAGCAACATTAACACGGAAACAAGATTTTAAAAAATGGAAAATAAAAATGGATTCTCTCCACAAATTCCCATTCAGTACCACCTGGTGACAGACTCATCGCAAGTGGAACATTCATCGTCTCATTACTGACCACCGACAGACACGGGAACACCTGGCAAGGGCTATATAACCTGTGCGAGTGAACTAAAACGGTCCTGAGTTCTTTTCATTGCCATCAGGTTGGAGGGTAAGCACATTTACTCCAAAGCAAACAGCATGTGAAAACCATCCGTCCATCCAACCATCATTAACCACTGGTGAGGGTTGTGGTGGTCTGGATCCCCTCCCACAATCACTGGGCACCAGGCTAAGAAACCACACCTTGGATGCGATGCCAGTCCACTGCAGTGAGTAAAAATTACACATTTAAATATAAACTGGAAGAAAATGTGTAACTTTTCCATTTGTAATACCAGTCTATAACAATTTACATTTCATTATGTCGACACTATTTACCCTTCAACAACTGCCCTTAAATTTAGCCTTAAATGAATTACTTTGTTTCACTGCACGTGTTTCCCAGCCCTGCCAGCGTTCACCGCAACATCGGTGTGAAAGCACAGTTTTTTGGCAAACTTGACACCACTGTGTTTACCATACCTTTAATTACGTAAAAGTCCAGATGCAAACATACAAATATTTACCAGAAACAGCTGTCAAAAATATGGAGTATATAGTAGGATGAACGAGATTTTAGCACTGTGTATGTTAGTGAATATCAAGAGGTAAATAGAAGTTACTGTAATACTGTTAATGGTTAAATGTTGTATGAGATGCTGTACATGCGGCTGTTTACATTAATATGAGGTTGGAAATCCAGCCCTCAACACACACACACACACACAAAACAGTGGGGGGCATAACATTTCAAGATTTTCCACTTATCAGAAGGACCTGGGTTTAAATCCCCAACTCATCCTATAGCAGCAATTTATACATATACATGGAAGAACAGAGACACATTGTCCTCAAGCAATCTAGCATGGTGAAGAAAAAAAAAAAGGCTACTTACTTACAATAAACAGATTCATAAAAACTCAGAAAATGTTCCAAGAAAAGTATTGCATCCCCCCCATCCTTCACAAAAAAAAAATCTTTCACTTCAATAAAATATAAGTAAAAAAAGGAACAAGTGAACCAAGAAAAAAAAAAAAAGCATTTTCTACAATTTCAGGTGGCTCTGCTGTGGACGTTTATCTGCTAGTCTTATAGGTAGGTGTATGATTCCAAAAGTAGATAAATTCAGGGAACCTTCTGAGTGAGTCGGTAAAAATCATTAAGTCTGGACTGGAAGCAGCGGCGGCTCCTTGTTGCACTAACACACGTGTGCAGATACAGATGTGTGAAAGACCACATACAGAGCACACTTGTTAGGCACTCTTTCCTAAAATTGCACAAAACAGTGCCATAAAAGATATAGTAATGATTATATAAGAAGGCTTATTTAATGGTATGAAGGGATCAACAGATATCTACTGTGTAAAAAAGGAGGATGAATTAATAAAACTCACAACTGGTAAGATTCCAGTCAGACTACATGAGTTGAATTATTAAACACCACAGCCCTGGCAGTCTGCCAGGTGCTATGAGGAAATTCCCTCCAGTCTCAGCCCTCAAATCCAGCCTTAAGAGCCATGAGTTCAGCATGGTACCTGCTACACTTTATTGTACTCTGCACGCTACATGTTCGCTTATCACCTACTAACATAACAACCTTGTATGTGTTACCATGTTGGTAGTAACAACGTCCTCTCTTCTGTTTCATCAGTGCCCTGTTGTGGCGTAAGAGTCACCCCCAAAGGTTGTTTCTCTTTGTGTCTCTTTGTGATTAGGAGGTTTTTTTTTTTTTTTTTTTTTTTAAATGTTGTTTTCCTCTCCTCAACTACTGGCTGACACCTGTGATTCTTTGTTTGGTACTTTGTGAAACTGAAAAAACTCACATGAACACATATGTACATAAGGCAAGGTGATGCATGCTAACACACATGGCAAGATGATAGAGACTACTTGTAGGCTGAAGACAGTAATAACATGGCAGCAAGGCCTGGACACAAATCGTGTCAAAAAATGAGTGCCATATCCTTCCAGCTTGGGCTTTACTTGATTTCCTTTTCTGCTCTGACTCCAGATAAGAGTGAGTTGCAAAAGCCGCCTTTGTTCCAACTGGTCCAGCATGCTTTAGGATTTGGCATCTAGAACTCATTTGCTCATCTTTGCCATTGGCTCAGGGTCACAGCAGTCTCAGAGGTGTCCACCAGGCGATTTATGCATGTATCATGATGTCGCCAGAGTTCAGAACCACATTCATCTCTCCGCCCACCATCTTAACCAGCTCCTGCTGGTTGTCCGACTGGCCCGATTGGTACTCAGAGGAGTAGACACCGCTGTCGCCGCTGCCTTGCCAACTGTGATGGGGGGTTTCCAGCTCCGCGGGATCCAGCTCGTCTATGATGTCCACCTCCTGAGGAACTTCTTCTGGAGACACCTCCAGCTTCTGCAGGCAGATCTCCACCTCAGACTCCAAGGTCAGCAGGGACAGGTTGCCCGAGTTTGAGGACGAGTCGCACAAGGGCTGATCGCAACCAAAAAAAAAAAAAAAAAGAAGAAAATAGGGGTTTACTGGGGGTCATGACAACAAACTGGTCAAGACGTCACAGACATAAAATTTCTTCACTTAGATGATTCTTTTCTCCAGAGCTACCTACAGTGAGTTACCCACTTATACAGGAAGGTATCAGGTTAAGTACCTTGATCAAGGAGGTGAGAATCAAACCTGGATCCTTCAACTGCAAGGTGGCTGCTCTAACTGCTATGCCACCTGCTGCCCAAGAATCTTACACTTTTGCAGAAGCAGAACATTTTTAATAGTGCAACCCATCACAAAACAGACTTAATGGGCACCACCTATATGCGGTTTACAGCAGCTGTCCTCTCCCTTTTTGGACCTTCACCACTTTACAAAGATTCGTACAGGTAAAGCTAAGGAAAATAGTAATTAAAAGAGGGAAAAATATCAGTGGGCAGAAATCGACATAGGAGTTACAACAGCGGCCATTTAAACTTATCGCAGGACAGCAATCTTAACATTTGCAACAGATTTGGAATCAGATTGACTGACATTGCCGTGCTTCAACATCTACTTTGGCTTAGGCTGCCATGCCGCGGTACCAGACTTTCCAAAAGCAATGTGTCCTCACCTCCTGTAGGCTGGGTGGAACCTGGCATGAGGGGAAGAAGGTATGCTTGACCAAACAGTAGAGCTTCAGAATGGCGTAGGAAGGAAGTAGGATGCAGGAAAGGCAAAGCACCATGGAGGACAGGAAATACAGGAGAACCTGCCACAGCGGGGTGGAACCTGGGAAAAAATACACACACACACACACACACACACACACACACACACACACACACACACACACACACACACAGAGAGTTAGGCTGGACAGTTTTCAAAATATTATGTGTCATGTGATTGAAAGGAAAGCTCAGTTACACTTCCTCCTAGACTGTATGCCAAACTGTGAGTGTGTACGTGTGTGTACATGCCAGAGAGAAAAACCATCAATCTCTTCACCTTTCGTCTGCACACATTCCGGCAGGGTGAACATGCTAGCCTTGTGGTAGAAGTCGAAGCGCGATTGGACGCTCAAGCAGTACATCGTCCAGCTGCCGAGTTGCAGCAGCGTCACCACATTGTGGGTTGCATTGAAGTACATGAAATCCTGCAGCACATGACAGGAACAACAGGAATTCTTGGCAATATCAGCAGAAGCTTTTAAACACTGGATTACAGCGATGAATGCTGGGCCCAAAAAGAAAACAGAGAACACACCACGCAGTACAAATGGTTCATCATACTGGCATTTACACTGAAATTTTTACAATGGCTACTCCCAAACAATCTCACTTAACCAGTTCTGCTCTTATATGATAGCTGTATAGGAAATACTGGGCTGGGTTCCCTTTAAAAAACTCAGTAAGAAGTGTCAGTGGGAAAAATGGGAGCCAGAACAGAGCCCATAATGTACAGTAAGATTAGCTGTTAGCAGGCGGTGTAGTTGTTGAGAAGCGCAATAAAGTAAAGTAGGTGGCGAGGGGTTGAGCCTTCTGGAGGTGTCGTGGGCCAAACTCGACGACACGCTGACGAAGGAAGGTGCCCACTTGATAACCCCGATGAGATGCCGCGCCTTAAAATTGCATATTAAATACAAACAAATTCGTGGCGCAAGTTTGAAATTTCGGAAAGGGATCGCACTGTTATGAAGCCATACAATAAATGCTGGCACTGAGCAAGCTGCAGTAAATGCCGTTCCTATATCCAAAACAGGTTATTAAAACACAGTTTAATGTAAAAATAGTGTATGCATTTTCACCCCCAAAAATATATTAATTATTAATTATTATTATTATTATTATTATTATTATTAGTAGTAGTAGTAGTAGTAGTAGTAGTAGTAGTAGTAGTAGTAGTATTAGTTCAGGCCAAGTACCTCCTTCTAGGGTAATATGGCAGGAATGAGGCTTCAATATGGGAACCTTGAAGTCAACATGTGTTACTAAGAAGCAACATCTGTAGGATTTTACCAGGAAAGTTCCTAGCTATTAAAGGGTACAGCTTTGTGCCATGTTGGATTCACTGTGTTTTTGTAACTTTACAACGATGACCACGCTGCTCAACCCTCAAGTGTTTCCCAGAATCACCATAGTGCCCACAGGATGCCCTTTGAATGCTCCGTTGGTGACAGCAAGCCATGTTGAGCCCAACTGGAGTTTCTGTGCAAACCGCACAAATAAAAAACAAGATTCTGTCAAGGACCCCCTGCAGCTCACAACTGCTGCTTGTGGTTTGGGGCAGCAGATGTGTGTTTCGTGTGCCTCTAGACCTTTTAAGGATCTGAAAACTTTTATTTATGACACCGCTTACTGAAGGGGGGGGGGGGAAAGGTGAAATTCTCACTTCTTACTTTATATTTTTTTACTTCATATTTTTATAAAAAATAAGGACTTAAAAGTTTGGGAGGACAAGGGGTGACCACGGGGGCAAGGGGTAGAGATGCCAGTCTCACCTTGTGCTCAGTTGCGATGTACTTCCAATACTTTATGGTATAGTAGATGTGCGGAAGCTCTTTTTTCATTGAAATGTTGCTGCTGGTCAAGGGGTCTGAGATGGTCACTGTCAAGCCATCATCCACCGGTGTCACCACTACTTTGGATGGTGGACCCAAGTTAGCTGCAGGAAATAATAGAAAAAAAAAATTACAAGCCATACAGTAGAGGACTTTATGACATGATCCCACTCCTCATCTCCCTCTGCCTCAAATTCAGCAGTCTGGTTATGGCTAAAAGATGGTCATTTGCTCTGCTCCCTGATACCTACTGGACATGACCCATTCTGACACCCTAGTGACCTCTGAGTCAAGAGTCCACTTCTAGCTGCTTGGTAGTCTCACAGAGTCCAAAACTAAGTTTTAAGGTTTTCAGTGTTTGCTCCAAAGTGGTATAATGAGCTCCCTGCCCCTCGGAGCTGCTGGATCCCTTTCAAGAAGGGTCCCAAAACCCATCCTACACATCCACGCATCTCCTGACCCCTACATGCATGAGCCCAACACCATCTGCTATGATCGTCATTATTTTCTGTTTGAATGTCACCTCTATAGGCAGCAACTTAAGGGATGTGAACCAGCAACATGCTGGTTATCAGACAAACAAACTGCAATCGTCTTGTCTGTGTATAAAGCTCTTCATCTGTTATCAATGCACTTTGTTTACTCCAGGTTGTACACCGCTATGTTGCTTCATGCAAAGGTTTGTGTTCTTTTTGTCCAGCAGAAATGTTTGGTGCTATCTAATTTGGCAATGCCAACAAAAACAAAAAGACCTTTTTTCTCATATGAGAAAATAGCTGCAGAAAGGAGTGGTGGATCTGAATTGAAGGGTTTTCGTAGAAGCCTCACAGACCAAAATTTCATATCCTGGCATTTATTAATGCAGGTTTGTGGTTTTCATCATGTTCTGAAAACATCGGGGCAACACTGTGCTTGTGGTAGTATACAGGTCTCCTCACCATCCTTGTCGGGACAGAACTCCTTTTGGACCCAGATGGAGCTCTCCTTCCCAAGGTTGGCTTGGACCCGGAACAGGTAGATCGCCATGTAGTACAGGTCAACGGCAGTGAAGTCGCACTGGGTGTCCGTAATATTGTTGCACACTGTAATCCATTGCTTGTTCTTGGACTCGAACACGCGTTTACTTGGGGGGGAGGGGTGGACAGTAAAAACCATGAAAAAGGATAAAGGACACAAATATAATCATTTTCATGTGGTCGGGGACACATTTCCATGGCACTTGGATGCCAGCAGCAAGGTTATGGAAAGCATACCATGGTATGGAAACCAATCTGGTTCCCTCGTACTTACGCTATGTACTGTGCTGTGAAGGTGACGGTCTGGTTCCATGTTGACTGATGCGGCCACATCCATTTCAGGAGATATTGGGTATTCAAAGACTCTACATTCACCCCCTGGGGACTGGGCAGGGCTGCAGATGCTGGAATGTAAGGGAAGAAAATGGAAAAAAGTCTTAAGTCTGTTCCTGTGGTGGCCCTTTGAGGAGGCCAAATTCCTGGAAGATTTGACTGCAACAAAATCTATTTAAATCAGTGTACAGTACAGTGTCAACCAGCAGGTGGTTCAGAGGTTAGTGCTGTTTTTTTTCTGCTCAGAAAGACCCAGGTTAGAATCCTATCTCCTCCTGTAGGTCTCTGTACCAATACGGTAAAAATTACCGTGATGTATAAATGATTAAACTACTGTAAAGAGTGTGACATTGTAAGTCGATTTCGACAGAGCTTCAGCTAAGGGAAAAATTATATTGGGAAAAAAGCCACCCATTCTGGTGAAAGTGAGACCAAACGGTTCTTTTCATCATTCAGTGATGTTTATCTCTTCTTGCCAATCTTCTAAAAAAAATTGAACAGTCTACATTATTCTAACCAAAGTTCTTTTGAATCAATACAGCAATAACCTTGCCACCTTCTTTTCAGAAGGTTGGGTTTGATTCTGCCCTCATTCCATCCCCAGCGGAGTCGAAACCTTATTGGTTTGTTGCCCAGCTCTAAATTTGTCATCTTATATTCACTACCTTAAGTCAAAATGCAAGTATGGGGTTATTGATATCTATTCATCATATTTTATATTTTTCTTCTGAGAAGTTATAGTATACATCAGCAATATTTAGTAAAAAAAAAAAATTACAAGTTAACTAAATTAATATATTTAGTTATTAGTGGTATCACACAACAAGCAGTCATGTCTATATCTAAAGAACTTTGATGGTTGCTGCTGTTCTTTTTTGATGAGTTCTATGATGTTTTGACAACGGTGTCTGCAAACTAAATAAAGAAAATACCAACTGGTGTCTAACTAGACATAAAGAATAAAAATTCATCCCTTTTCTTGACAAAGCAAATATGATGAAAGGACTCAGCTTGCTGTCACGGGACGGTGAGTAAAAACTTTTGCAGGCAAGTTATCCCGACAAACGGAGAGCGTTCAGCTCAGGCTCGTGCCCCCCCCCCTTTGACCTGATTTTCCGTTCAAGCTCCAGTTGCAGCAAAGCAAACTGCTGAGGTACATGGCGATTATTTATGAGGGTTTCCTAGCTATAATTCACACAAGATATGCTGCAAGTTGGCTCACGTGTAACTTCCCTATCATTCTAAATTTGTGGAAATACAAATCATACATATCTCCTAGTATATTTTATTTTATATTAAAAAATTAATACTTATGTGTTTGCTGCTAACTACCAATATGTACGGTAATATATTTTATAGTTCAAGCACTGATTATTAATTATTTTTATAGCTGACATCTTTTGTCCCGCTGGGCAGTTTTTACTGTATTAATTCAGGGTAAATACCTTGGTCAATGGAACTAAGGCATTAGGTGCAATTCAAACCTAGGACTGTCTGCTCACTACCCTCTTCTGTGGCATATTTTTACCATTAGCTTTTCTTTTGATACAGAATGCCTTAAAAATACCTCTATTATGGGACATATGCCTGAAAAAAGTGAGAACCATATTTTATTATTAGTACAAGTAGATTATTTGCAGTGCCAAATTAGTTCCATATTACAGGATGGAAAACAGAATAACTGTTTGTTAGGAAACGCTACCAGCCAAAACAGGACAGTGCAGAAGAGTCACACGATGTCCGAACTGAATAACTACATTTTTCTGGTGGAAAACCTAAGATGTGCCGAACTGGTTCAGACTCTTGTGACGACTAGAATAGCCAAAAAGGTTCACACCTGTCCCAGAGACCCTTGCTGGCCCCTGAAGCTCGCATGCAGGGTGACATGCAGGGTAACTTGCATGGAAACTGTGGCATAAACTAGCTGATGCAAATCCCAAAACAGGGTAAACAGACTGAAAGCCACAAACCAGTAACTGCATCTGGCCACAGATTTGACTCCAGCAAAATCCCTGGAGACACTGCAATAAAAAACATCCTGAGATGTTGCGCTGAAAATCCACCTCAACCATTTCCCTTTGTCACCGCTTTGCTGTCAATATTTTCCAGTGCAGACTGAAACTTATTAAATACAGTTTATCCCACACAGTGTTTATCAAACATATTAGTGTCTCATACTTATTTAAATGCAGCATCTCTTAGGTATTAAATAAATGTATTCAACATATTAAATACACTTTATCCGGCATATTAGTTGTTCCCCCTTATTTAATATGTCGGATATAATGTATTTAATAATAGGGAGACACTAGTATGTTGGATATACTGCATTTATGTCTAGTTATTTAAATACAGCATTTATTTGGTTACAAAACACAATCTGTCCCACATATTACAGTGTATCCCGTAAATATTTACATATTAGATACAGTGTAACCCGGTTCCTAGATGACAGTTTCACTCAGATAAAATGTTTTCACAGGCCTTCAGCAATCGCTGCCTAGAAGAATAATATAAAATAAAATGGCATTAAATAACTTGGTACTATTACCGAAAACCAGGTCAGCGAAGCACCCGATCCGAGTATGTGACGGCGCAAACGGCGAAGGCTGGCTGGCAGAAAGACAGAAACAAGGCGACACTCACTGTCACACACGCCGCGCACGGCCGCCAGCAGCAGCGCCAAAGCCGTCGCACACTCCCAGGGCATCGCGCTGCTGCGCATCGCAGCTGCTCATTCTTTGAACCTTAGGAAACGCATGCGGGAGACCTTCGTCCGCAATCCAGCTTCTCGGTCGCTTCGACGCAAACGCGCACGCGCACCCCCTACGTGTGCACTTCCGGCGTTTTAAAAAAAAAAAAAAAAAAAAAGTTCCGGGTGCGAGCAGGAAACGCACGACGCGCCGGTCGCAGGGCCCCGCCCACAGCCGCTGCGCGCTTTCGCAGTTTCAGCAAAATTCGCGCAGTAAGCCATCCGGTCTGAGACTAAGGGCATGTTCAGCTTCTAGTTTTCACATTCCTTCAAGGTGTTGTGATGCTCTTAATATCCGTAAATATTAAATGCATTAAATCGTTGCATCCTTTTAGCGTTTTACTGCTTCTGTGTTTAATGGCGTGAATATTATTATAAGCGATCCCATGCCCTGCTGCATGAAGTGAAAAACAGTGGCGTGAACGAACGTAGAACGCGGGACTGTGCGCAGTGTTAGCTGCGACGCGATCCCGAAAGTCTAGTACATTGACACGGGTCGACGTAATAAGAAAATACTTTTGACACGAGTCGGCGTCTGCAACGTCATTCGTATCTGTGGGCGTGGCCGAGGCACGCTCGGCAACCATGGAAACGACAGCTACAGTAAATTCGCGATAAATTTTCGCGTTAAGTCGCGCATGGTTGGCTGGACGAGCTCAATGGCAGCAAATTCTTTAGTGTCACATTGCACACTAGCAAACAATGAACGCTATGATAGTAATATAATAAATAATATGTATATTATATATAATGCTAATAATTACGAACGTAAATTAAGACCTTTAAATGCAGCTTCTCAAGGTGCTTCACTGCAATAAAAAAAATGTGCTTAATGTTGGTTTGGTTTCGGTGTTGTGCAAAGTGAATAAAAGGCGATGAACTGTTTTGCCTCGCCCTATGTTTATGGGTTAGGCTCTGGAACCCCTGCACTGCATAAGCAGAAGCTAAAATTTTAGCAAATCCAAAAAAACCCTGCAATAAATGTTTACATTACAGCTTTGAACGACGTTTTAACAGAACCCAGCGTGTATATGATACATTCATGTGATATTTGTACTATTAAGACTACTGATTGTTTTATACTGCTTTAATGTATGCCGTTTTAGCCAGATCTCTGGTCCAGATTGCTTTTGCAAGTTGAGGACCCATTCTATGTATCAAAGCCTTGTGTTACCAATTACTTGGATTAAAATAAAACAAGGCAAACTTCATCAACTGTGTGTATAGTATACAAACCATGAAAATGCTGGTTACTGTCCATGGCCATTTAATGGTAAATAACAATGGCTTATTGTTCACAGGTAGACCTTGATCTTGTCTGATCCTTTTCTCTTCCTCTTGTTACTCATTTATCTGACATGTTTCTCCAAAGCTGTTTACAGCATGAGGTTTGTACGCTAAGTGACTTACAGCGATTTACCCATTTACACAGCTTGGAATTTTTTTACGTATCCAGCCAGGGTTAAGTACCTTAATCAAGGGTACAACAGCAGGAAGTGGGATTTCAATGTAGGTAGTTTGATTCCAAACTGAAGATGCCAGAGTAAGTGTTTCTATTATTTATTTATGTATTAAATGGATCATTTTCAATCTCCTAAGCAAATGGATCTGCAAGTGACTCAGCCAAAGCAAATTAAGGTAGCAGCATGCCTGCACCAATGTAGGAATAAGCATAAATTTGGAGTTTTTCCCAACTCATAAAGCAACTCCAGTGAGTATCTCATCAAATTACATTAAATGATGTTTATTCGGCGGCACAGGTGTGACCTGGCCACAGCTGAAAGATGCTGCCATGAACATAAACACCACAGTCTTGCTCACGTTTCTCTGCTCCTATGAATTTCATCTATGCACTTGGCCAACTGCTCTGCGAGTACCTGGGTGTTCTCTGCCTACACTCTGCCTTTTACCGCAACAAAGCACTTAGCTTTCTGCCAGTGTGTTGAGGTTGCTGATGCATGTGGTGCAGTGGGATGCTGCAAACATAGAGAGATAAAAATACGGCCAAAATTGCTCAGGAAACTCGAGCAGAAACTCAAATGTACCCCGGGAAAGGCAATGCACAAATGTAACCATAGCTTCGTCCAGCTTCATCTTTGCGTGGACAAATGTTTAATTATCCTTGTCAGAATAAGCAGTATTACAGTATGTGCCATACTAATATAGTACATAGAGCGAGTCACCGAATCTTGAAACACTTATTTCTGTTTAGTTAAAGTCACTTTTAAGACAGACTGCGGTGACGTCCTTACACCGTGTGGTAAAATTCACTGTGTTCTGTCTGGTCCATGAAGACTGTTCACATCAGACACCAACTGGTTGTCAGTTTATTGATTGTGATGCAGAGGCTTCTTCGCAAGCCAGAGAAGGTAAAGTTAGTCTGATGGTTCCCCTTCACGTAGCCACTTGTGATGTTGCCGTGGGCTCACAGGCACTGAAAGAGCAAGCACGGGCAGGTAGGGGGAAAATTGTCTGTGATGGTCACCAGTGCAATACTGTGGTAGGAACTGCGATGCACTGTAGGTAAGAATATCCGACCACACCAGGAAACAGCTAGTCCACACTGTCAGTGAAGTGAGGCCACCGCTGGAATCATCAGGCATACAGCTGCTCTCTGGTCCCAGTTTCCCACAGCTGGTTCACTGCTTTCATTGCCAATGAAGTGTCTGTTCTCAGTCGATAGCACAAAGACCAAAATATTGAGGTATCAAGCTGGCATGAAACTGCTGAGTCCCTCACACTGGCACCAAATGAAAATCCTTCACTGGACTCGGGCCATTTTGTGTGTTGGAGGGGCAAATGGCAGTAATAAACCACTATAATTCTCAAGAGCAGAAATAAATAAAAAGACTAAAAAAAGATTAAGAAAATAGTGCAATTTCCTGACAATACTAAGTGATATACACAAATGCATACGAATACATATAAATTGGTTGAATGTGACCTCAGCTTCGGTCTCATATATGTAAACAGCAAATAAAAAAAGATCTGCTTGAAGCCAGGTTATGGTTTTAGTCTTTCCTGCCTGTAACTGAGGTCAGGTCCTCACGCAGGCTGCAAAAGCAGGTCCTTCTCCATCCCCATTTTTTCTTCAGAACTTTCCCCCACTTCCCGCAGCTCCTCCGAGACACCAGCCAGGGCCGCAGCGTCCTCTGAAAGGATGACGACGGGGTGGTACACTTCCTTCTCCTGGGGGCTGCTCGGCATTGTCATAAAGATGTAGGAGTGGGTGGGGTCGTTTAAGTACTGCGAGGAAAAGGGAGAGCAAAAATAAATAATTTTTTTTCTTACAAAAAAATATCTTCACTTTTTTTGAAGATTCTCCCAGGGTTTTCCCCCATTTGCTCTTGAATTCAGCTAGTATGCCTCCCTCTAATTATCTTTCTCACTTATTATTCTGTAAGATATTGGATTTTAAGCAATCCATGCATAAGTTATTTAACAAAAAAAGAAAAAATATACATCTTTATACTACTTTTCCTTCATCTTTGGCTGCTTGCATTCATTTCTTTACGGTCGGTGTCTCTAATGAGAAACAGTGGTACCCTTGTCAAACTGCAAGACAAACTTCTGTCAGGTTTGACCCTTCCAAATAAAGAATTCAGATTTTATTTGTCATATATATATATATATATATATATATATATATATTTTGGTTCAAACAGTTCAATCAATACTTTGTTGTACTGGTGACCAAAATGTTTCCAACTGTTTATTCATAAGATTTCCGGGTCTGTAGGATGGGTACAACTATAGCAACTATAGTATTACGACACACACACACACACACACACACACACACACACACACACACACACAGTGGATCAAATTTGACACATTTTCCAGAGCTTCAACTGCAGGGACATTTCATACCTAAACCACTGTTTTTGGTTTTTACAGACACAACAGAAACCACAGAAATGGAAATTCTGCACTATGTACACATGAAGTTTCGAGGTGATGGCCTCAGGTTTCACACAGTCTCACTGAGCTTTCAGTAAGAATGCCAGGTAAACAGAGACAGTTACAAACTCAGATATTTCCTTTAAGTCCACATCATATCGGTGGTTGGTTTTAAAAGTCACTTAAACTTTCCATCTCTGTCAGACTGTCCATTGTATTTTCTGATCACTGACTCGGAACAAAAGGCCACATGACTTTTCACACACAACCTCATGACGCCCCTTTGGACTGACCTGTTTAAAGTGCTCTGGGAGTTTGGCGTTGGGGTAAAAAACCCTGAGGCTACGATAGATGACCCGTCCCACCAGGAACATCAGCAAGACGCACACGGAGGACACCAAGAAGCTCACCACCAGGACCATACCCACCACCCAAGGCTTCACCTTCCCTGGAAAGCAAAGATGAATGCAGAGAGATATTAAGCTTCAGGTTAGACACTAGCAATTACCAAAACAGCCTTTTATAGGAATTAAGAACTCTACCACTGAACTTCAGTGCTTACCGTCGGAGGTGGTGGAATTGCACACCACCCTGCTAAGCTCTCCGTTCCTCTTGAATGCTGGAATGTAGACTTGGGCCTGCACGCAGTAATTGGTCCAGGGCTCAAGATTTTGCAGCATCAGTCTCATCTGTCCAGTTTCCTTCTTCTGTTTCTCCTGTTTGGGGGAAAAAAAAAAACAATAGTTCTTACTGTGGAAGTTGCAACTCATTTGTTACTGAGCCACAGCTTATGACATGATATTATAACTGCACTCTTGTGTTATTTCTAATTATTCTACAAATAAAAAAACCTGCTGCATAGTTCACATTCTATAACAAGAATGAAGATAAAGCAGCATGTGATGATGACAGCAAGCTTACCTTTTCCTTGCCTTCCTTCCAGTACGTGATGTTGTATGTCACTGTGTTGTAGATTTCCTTCATTGTGGACACCCTCATTACAGGATCCTGAAGATCCACTGCTATATCTCCATGCTTAGAGTACAGAGTGAGTCTAGGAGGCCCAATGGTGGCTGTCAGGAGAAGAGGAGATGTTTGGCTATAAGACATGGGTTGTGACCAGCAGGTATCCAATCCAGTGCATAATATCAAATGGGAAACCAGAGGAAACTCAATCCAATGAGGAAACAAACACATTGGAAGCACCAACCCAGTGTATAAATACCAACCAAAAACAAACCAAAAGATAGGAAATCCCCAAGGGTAACCAACCTAGTAGGGAAACATTCCAGAGGGAAACCAATCCATCAAGCAATCCCAACATGGAACCAACACAACAAAACAGGCACCCAACTCAATCAATCCAATGCAGAAAAAACCAACAAACCAACAGAGAACAAACCCAGACTGAACTATTCCTGCGAAGAAGGATTTAACCATTAGGGGAAATAAGGTTGGTTAAAGTAGAAAAGCGACTGTATTGTCTTTCATGCAGTTTGTCTCCAGCATAAACCAGATGAACACAACATTTGTTATTCAGTCAACTGTGTCGGAAACTCTTTAGAATCTGCAATGAGGACCTGGCCTCATACGCACAAGGTTTCAGAGTGGTTATCAAGAAAGTCCACGCAGTCATAAAAGTAGTCATTTTAACATCAAAAATCCCGCAATATAAAATGATAATTTGAAGATGGTTGAATGTTAATACATTACGTATCGGCCAAATGCACAGTGCTTTTAGGTTCAACGGAAGAAGTGCACTTACTTTTCTTATCGACAAGAAAATCAGAGGTGTTGACCCAATTCGAGGCCTCGCCATGCAGCTCCGCTCTCACACTGAAGACGTATGACCCGAAGTAATGGAGCACAGTAGTGAAGTCACACCTCCGCATTGTCTGATTTGTGCATACAGTTGTGCAGGATGACAGATAACCCCTGTGAGCAAAAACATGATGGTCAGCGTGCCCTGTTCCTAAAGGAGATAAGCCACATACCAACATTGTGGATCAAAAATGTCTTGGTTATTAGGAGAGACTTGCATCCTTTTACATGAACCAAACTATAGAGCCCATTCGTTCTGTGCTGGCACCCCCTGCTGGTGGAAGGGGCTTCCAATGCAAAAATAAATCACTTCCTCCCCATCATTCTACAAAAACCTAACACTAAACTTCTCATGACCTTCCTCAACCCATAATTACAATAAAGGTCCCCATAATCTTTTTAACAACACTACCATCAGTGACTAACCAGTGTTAACAGGAATATTGCTGATTTTGTCTTGGCTTTAAGTCAAGAATGCACTAAAGTAGGTGGACCATCAGTTAGAAGAGCTGCTTTCCAGCTAAAAGGGTTCAAATCCCTCCTTCTTCTGTGGTAGCCTTAAGCAAGGTACTTATCCAGAACAGATGCGGTAAAAACTGCTCTGCTGAGAAAATGTGTAAGCCATTGTAAGCTGCTCAGCTAAATGAGAACATGTATTCCCCCCACCCCCAACAGGACACATCACCATTTCAGGCAGCTAACCATACTGCTAACGTCCAAGAAGTTGTGTAATGTGAGTTACGGCCTGCTGAACCAGCTTCTATCTCATTCTTGCTAAGGCTGCCGTTTGATCGGCCCTCTTGGTTCTCAGAAAGCAGCTGAAGAACCACAATCTGCTCTAAATAATTACAGAACAGCTCCGGCTCCCTTTTGTTAGGCGAAACGTCATCTAGAAAGCACCTCATAAAACAGGGGCTGAAGTCTGCTAGGTGGCGTACGGTACAGTAAACAGGCCACTGATAACACTCACAAAGTAAATTTGCGTTTACCAGCCTTAGCTTATTGCACTTTACATGGCTGCTGTCATGTTAGTGTGCCTGTGCATGTTTTATGTGTGTGTATGAGAGTACTGGACAGGCCTGTCTGCCACTCTGTTTTCACGACACAAACTTCTTCCTCTTTCCCGCCTTTGTTTTCCTCTCTTAGGCCTGACTATCCTTCCCTTTTCACCCGACTGAAAAGCCAGGTTCAGGGTCCAAGTTCAAGGTCTGAGGTTTTCCTACACGGTAGTGAAGGCCAAAGGGGCTGGAGTTTATCAGAACTCTGATTTCTTCCCATGGGCCACAGTATTCAAGAGAAGGATGAGATTTGTTCCGAATGTTCTGAGACCAGGAGTTTCCGGCACTCACCTGTACCCCGCCGTGAAAGTTACGTTGTCGTGCAACTCATGAGGGTAATCCCACTCCACAACCACACCCATGTTGTAGGAAACCACGGTAACATTGTCGGGGTCAGGAATCACGGCCAACACCACTGCAGGACACGGACACACAGTCAATATGGGTTCCTCCCTCATGGTTTGTGTAGGTCTGCTGTCACCACCTCCAGAAGCCAGAGAAGCAGAAGCCCACCCCCCATGGCTATGTATACATGAATACGTAAAACACTGTGATAGTGCAATGGTTAAAAAGGTGGAATTTTGACAAAAATGTATCATTTAAGCTCCCAGAAGTCTTGTTGTTACACCTTTTACGTAACACCTAACTAGAATTTATTTTTGTACAAAAGTGTCAGATAAGCAACTAATTGTGATCATTACGTTTCATTTTATACTAAATCCTGCATGGAAACGCACAGCCCAGTTTTTATAAATGTGTGTAACATTGTTTGCTATTGTATGCATCACTTTTAAATCATATCAATGTGTACAGTCCAGCCCTGGGTTATTCCGCTTCTGGTGCAACACAGCACTTCCTCCTCAGTTGTTATCATCTGGCTGTTATCTGGTGACCATGAAAGCATTTCTGCTTTGTACGGCCTGACCACTGTAAACAACCTTAGATAAAGGTGTCGTGCAAAATAAATAAATAAATAAATTAATAAATAATAATAATAATAATAATAATAATAATAATAATAATAATAAATAAATAAATAAATAAAACATAAAGGAAATAAATGTTCAAACCTCACAGGAGATTTTTTAACTTTTGAATGTTTGGATTTAGTTTCCGCTGCAGCTTCTTTTTAAGGATTTCACACCGTCTGGGGGGTCAACATTGAATGAGCCAAATAATTCCCCCACCCTTGACCTTTGGTAATAAATTAGACCCCCCCATAATAAATAAAAAAGTCGCTTATTTACGGGATGCGGAAGTAACAAAGGGGAAAAACGAGACTGTTGGCGTCATTGTGTCACTTCCGTTAAATCAGGTGTCAGTGACGTCACGCGTTTTCTTTGAAAAGATCCTAATTTTGCTAGGAAAAACGCCCCCCCCGCCCCGAAGCATTGCCTCTGCCATATTCTTACAACTGTGCGATTTAACAGGCTGGAAACGTTGAAAAAGTAGCTCAGAAGCGCTCACCGATTTAGCAACGCTTCGTTTGAAAAGCGCGTCTGTCGATCGACACTTCGGGAAGCCGAGTTAGACGACTTAGACGACTTAGACGTGACCCTGACCCTAACCCAGCCCCAGCCCCAGAGGCAGGCAGACGGACGGACGGACGGACACGGGGTGCGAGAGGAGCGGTACCCACCTGAGAGACCGCAGAGCCCCGAGAGCAGCGCCAGAGCCATGTCGCCGGGAGCCCGCCGAAGTCGCGCTGCTTCCTCAGCGCGGTGTTAAGGCGGCGCGGGGCGGGGACTGCGCGGAAAGCGACAGCGGTCGCGCCTCCTTAGCAGCAACAAACGTGGTAGAAGCGCTGGAGCCAACACACTGTATGGCTCTCGTTTCGGGAAATGCGCCTCGTTCTTCCTTAAACGAATACGGTACGGCTTTAAAAAGGACAAATCCTGTTTTGCAGTTTTTATTCAAATCCCCCCCCCAACCTACTTAACTGAAAAACCCCTGGTTTGCATGGAGAGAATCGCATAAATGAAGGGGGATTTTTCTTCCCTCTAACTGTCAGCCCAGGAACTGATGTAGCAAATGTGGGGCTTATGTGTTGTTTCTCTTGTTCTTCTAGACTTTTGGCACAGTGGCAGGTGGCATTGCGACATACCTGGCTTTCCCGGACGGGTTGTGCTACCTGTGTGGGCAGAACCTGTTCGGTGGGTCCTCAGGCCTTCGGGGCTCACTGTACTGTTAGAATTAGAAAAGAGAATTAAGTGTGGTTTATTCTGGGCACAGTACATTGAACAGACAGATGACATGGCAGGTTGACAGATCAGTAGGTAAGCAAATGGATAAATGGAGGTGGGAGGTGGTCGGTGGTGATCGGTCCCTGTGTCCACAATGCAGCAGCCTACAGCGAAAAACTGAAATGTTAGGAAATGCATTTCCCGGGAAAGAGCAGCAGGTGGTGTACTGGGTAGTGGTTTTAAGCTGCGCTCTTCTGCTCAAAGCATCTAGGATTGAATCCCACCTCATGCTGTAGGACCCCTGGCCAAGGTACCTAAACCTCAATTGATGCAGCAAAAATAACACAGCTGTATAGAGTGACAAAACAATTTATCCAAATTAACATTCTTAGTTGCAGAATTTTAAAAATCTCCAACAAAGTTCATAAGCATTACAAAATATCGATACTGGCAACGCCCGCACTGCTTACAACAAATATGCATATAATCTGTATTTTTTCTACAGGTGTAAAGTATGAGTCCACCTGAGCGACGCCTGTACATGAGGAATTGGGCAGAACAGAAGCAATGCACAGGTACTCTGCAGGTAGGAACTGCTGCTGAAGACTTAGACGGACATAAAGTCATAGCGAAAAAACAACTTTCCACTAAGTGGATGTTGACTTCTCGTTCGTACCGAATTTTTTTTCTTGCCGCACACCAGATGGTGTGTGAGTTGCTGCCTTTGCTGTAGCGGCACACAGTCACGACCTGCTTGATGTTCAGAGAATTCATGTTCTCATCACCACCAGTTCTGGCTGTCCGGGACTGTCCCAGGCATGTACATTTGTCAGCAGAGGCCTTTGTCCAAATTGGTCCAAATTGATCTGCGAGTGTACAGTCTACGACTCTGCTCCAGGTGGGATTCTGCTCATGAGGGAAGTTTCTTTTGCAGAAACCAGTCAGTTGTCCGGCCTTACCGATGGTAGAGAGCACCTGGTGTGTAAAGACAATCTCATGAAAGTGAATGAGTGTAGTGATGGGGAGGAAGTGGTTGGAGGAGAACTCAGGTAAACAACACTATGAGAAAGAGGATATGGTCATATTTAGTGCAGCAGACTGACTGCAACTGGCACGGTGCTTCCTGTAATGACATGCTGCCCTGTGTATTCATGATCTTGGCAATGGTTTGTTAAATTTATATATATATAAAACCGACTTTTGGCTGCTCCCGTTAGGGGTCGCCACAGCAGATCGGCTTGTCCGCAAATTTGGTTTGGCAGATTTTTATGCCGGATGCCCTTCCTGACACAACCCTCCATTTTTGTCTGGGCTTGGGACCGGCAGAGAGGTGCACCCCCTTGTGGCTGGATTTGTATCGATGCCCAATGTGGGGCTCGAACCCACAATCCTGAGATTACGAGTCACATGCTGTGTGTGTGTCTATATATATATATATATATATATATATATATATTTTTTTTTTTTTTACAGTGAATAAAATAAACTTGGAGATGCTGCTGATGTTGACAATACAGTCTTCCCTCAATATTCCAGATTCTGTAAAATTTAATTTTAGTCATCGTAACACTTTTATAACCCAAAATAATGAACGTGTAATCTGCCTAATAATCAGTAACTCCACACACAGTAAAGTGAATTCTATGCAGAAAACAGTGAATAAGGAGGATGTTGCTAGGGGGGACTTGGGGGTGCTGAGCTGCTTCCATCTCACCAATAGCAGAGGCAGCTGGATGGTTCTTTACTGACAGACAGTATCAAAATTGTTTAAAATGCTGTTATATACCAGTCAAGTAATTTTTGTTTTAAAAAAAGCTAAAAATTAGTGAAATAGTTACGTTTTCTCTTACACTTAAGACGTTTTTTCAATATTTAGAATTTTCTGTTGTTTTTTTCTGGGGTCTGTAAAATCCAAAATCTGGAAAATAAACAAAATGAAGGGGATTGCAGGGTAACTTTCTCTATCTGACTGAAGGGCAGGTTTAGGATCCATTTCTTCCTTTAGATTTGAAGCCGACGTTCACGTCATGTTTTCCCCAAATCCCCGTGAAAAATCTTATGCTTCAGTACAACACTACAACAAACTGTACGACAAAACAAAAAGATGTAAATGTACTAGTGCGTGCCTTACTGGACAGTTAAGTCCCATAATGAACAAACCTCTCCTATTAAAAGCTAATGCCTGATATTGGCAAAAGTCAAGTTGCAGGTGCGAAAGGTCAGCTGAACTTGTACACCATTCAGTGGCCAATGATCACCAGCAGGTGGCATCCAATGCTGTCCCTCTGGCGTGGAGTCTGCGGCAGTGCCGTCCAAGTCAGATGAGTTGGGTGACAAGAAAAAAAAATCGGAAATACCCTCCCACTTGGATTGGCGGACGGAACTAATTTCCTTGAAATCCATTAGTTTACGAAAAGCAGCATTAATCACTGTGCACCTCTTACCAAAGCAGAAAAGCACCTGCAAAACCGAGAAGAAGCCAACTCGAGCGTCTAAGCTTATTCTGACCTCAGTGACCCTGTTCCACTGATAGAGGCCTTACTGTACAAGTTTAAAAGGTGTTGGCAAACAATAGCTATAATAATTACGGAAAGTCATGTGGTGTAGCTTTGATGTTTTTAATAAGTCACACGTCACTTTCAAGATAAGGATGTAAAAATGAATAAATAGAAACGTGTTTGTATGAAGGTGTCTGTGACGCCGGATGCAACGAAAAAAAAAAAAAACAGGCATATATGGGCCCACCATCAGACAGCAAGTAAATGAACACCGAAACCTTCTGCATCTTTTCTCACCGTTCAGACATTCGGCCGAAATAGGGCGGGATGTCAAACTGTTCAGACGAGTCCAAAAAAACGCCCCGAAAAACTTTTGTTCAACCACAACAGCAGCTGATAAAATCTTATGCAACTTGCCTCTCGGAAACACGACTCATTTCTACTAAAGTGTTTCCCCTTAGCACCTGAATCCCCCCAGCACTTGGCTGTGAAATATTTTCAGCAATCAGAAATCAGTGCAAGACTTTTATTCAAAGAACAAAGCTACAAATATGAAAAACGTACCATTCAAATGCAATCATATTTACTTTAAAACTAAAGTTCTGGGAACATAGCAGGTTTTTATACTTTTTATAAGGGTTATTAGCATAATTATATACAAATAAAACTTGAGAGAACAGAGAAACTAACAACTTTTTGATGTTTCCATATTTTTACAGCTGGGTCATTTTCTTTAATATAGTCCCCCCCCATAATTATAGCAGTTATTCTGCTAACAGTCAGTGCGCCTTAAATTCCACCACCCATTTCATGTGAGCGGCGTTCTTCTCTCTGGAGTGTGAATATCTCTGGGAAACTTTGCATCAGCAGCAGGATAGACACCATCTTCCTTTAGCCCCTCCTGCCCCTCGTCTGACCGCAGGCAGGTGGCCGAACGCTTCTGACCACACGTGGGCCGTGTCGTATTTAACCTGCACAGCACGCTGAAAGGACGAGAAGATCCCTCGTTCGCAACCCGGCTGTATACTGAGGTACGTCTCTGCACAGTTAAAAAGAGGTTAAGACAATTCTGCAAATAGCCGAATTTCTACAGCCGCCTGCATCAATAACCCTGTAACTTTAACCACACGGCTCACCGAGATCACGATCGGTTAGCTTTGTGGCCAGTGAGGTTTTTCTTCCACTAAGCTGGTAGTAACCTTTGCATTTCTGCCACAGTTACTTTAAATCTTCATCCAGCCCTTTTTAGATAATTTACTATGCACTTAACAGGATTTTCTGGTTATTTTATATGTTAGCACAGTGCATCAATGTGTAACTAGTTAAACAGTCGGCAAAAAATTCCAGAATGACTGAGTAAATAAAAAAGCTGAGGCTGGAAGTCAAGCGCAAGCTCCCATTAGTAACACACCAGGAATTGGGCTTTAACTTTATGCTCCAGGCATAATGCTAAATCCATCCCCTTGTTACAAACAACCAAACTCTTATTAAAATATCCTTGAGATTAATAGGAAGCCCCTGCAAAACCAAGAGGAAACCTTTCCTACCTTCGGTATATTACTGTTTATTCAGGTGGCAGTGAACGAATGAATGTCCAAGCTGAAATGTGGTGTAAGATGTTGAAGGTCAAGATCTTGAAGATCACGGGGAAGGCAGGACCCATAAAAAGAGCTTACCAACAGCAGGATGTTTGACACAATCCAGAATAATCGGTGCAAAAATAACGCGGATGCTTTCCGACGCTGAGCGATACACCAAAAATGATGATGTTTTTGAGCTCTGCAACCTTTCTGCATGGAGACAGGGCTGTTATTACTGATCACGTTGAATGAATGGAAAACAGCGCTTATTATGCCTTCCCAGCACTTCCTCCGTGGAGGGAAGAGACCTGTACTAGATCAAGTCGATTCCGAGCGAGTCAGTTCGTGTTGTCACAAGAGCTCTGAACTCACATGGACAGAAACACACACACTGTGTACACGTGCTAAAAAACAGTTACAATGAAGAGTGTGCAGCAGAAGCCTTGGCTCTGGGTTCGAGCTGAGCATGGAATGGGATTTATCCTATGAGAGTTGGTCTCTCGCTTGAGTGAGCTGCTGGACATGGTGAACAAGCAGAACCTCTGGATTGCAGCCCGACAGCCATCATCTGGACTGAGATCATCCCACAAGAGTGCCGCTGACTCTCGCGCTCTTCTTCCCAAGTCCCATCTGGTCCAGGGTCATGTGGCGCCGCCCGACCCCAACGCCCCAACCGCAGGGCCTCTGGTGAAGGAGCCACGTGGCCTCTTTGTTATCCTTGTTTTCCCTGCTGGTGCACCAGACACAAATGGTCCTTCTGTCTCCATCTTCATGACTGACCATCATCACCACTAACATCTGCTTACAAGGTAAGATCTACAAAGGTTTTCTTCATAACGTCTGCAAAGAGATCACCTGCTTGCTTTGTACCTTGCTGAAGTCCATGTCTTTTTATCAAAAATCATGTTGTCCACCTCAGTCCCAAAAAGGACCAGGATCAGGTCCACAGTTGGGTCTACCTTTAGTAGATGAAGGTGAGGAGGCAGTCCTGGAGTGGGTAATCGGGGTGCAGGGTTGTGTGGGGTAAGGGCAGATGGGGGAAGTGCTGGGCAATTGTGGCAGCAGACGGGCTGCTCACACTGTAAGCTTTGAGGGAGGACAGGCCGCTGAGTAGGGACATATCCAGAAAGGAGATGTGGAAGGGAGTTGGAGGAGAAAACCCTGGTGACTCAGACAACTCCCCCCTCTCTTCCCTCCTGAGGTCATTGGGGATGGTGAGCGTTTGTTCGGGGTGGAGGGCACCGGGAGCAGAGCTGTACACACGCAACCTGCGCAAGCCATACAGCGCCAGATACGGATATTGGGTGGATGGAGTCAGCAGGGCAGGGCTGCAAGCCGACAGGCGCAAATCCTGCACCGCACTCCCGTTCAAGAGCTCCCTCAGCAACCAGGTATCATGAACCCACACGGTTACGCCTCCCTGCATGCTGAGGCTGGCAGGGGACAGCGAGGAGCGCAGCACAGTGCGACAGCTGCACAACAGGTTGGCCAGCACGTTGTTGCAGTCCTGGATTTCGGATGTGCAGCTGCAGTTGCGCAGACTGTTGGCATTGTCTGCACTGTCGAATAGCAGCGTGCCGTTGGGAGGCGTCTGGGGAGGGTGATGTGACCCAGCACTTGGGGATGCTACCACCGCAGTGACAGCAGCAGGGAGGACAGCGCCCAGCAACCACAGGACGGGAGAACGGATCAGCGAGAGGCAGCCACTCCAACGCATTTCCCAGACGAGCGCTAGGCTACATTTCCAGACTTCCGTCTTCCTCCAAGGCAAGATCACACCTACGGAAAGAGTTGGAAAGGCAGTCAAACTCAGCATCACATGGCGCTAGTTAGACCCCTACTATTATTAGCAATACCAACAGTGTCAATAATACCAAGAACACTAAAACCATCAAGAATGGAGCCTACAAAGTGCCTCAAACCTGCCAAGACCTTCAACCAAACCAAGACCATCCAGGCTACAAAGAACATCAAGAGCAGCAAGATGATACCAAGAACATCAAGATCACCAATAGCACCAAGGCCACAAGAATCTCCTCAAAGAAATCCAATGTGCTCTGTACATTTCATTGTAGGACAGAGGACATACGTGCGCGCGCACACACACACACACACACACACACACACAGAGGACTGCCATGGCTCAGGCTTTGCCCAACACACACACGCTGGACTTGTGCTTTCCCTCAGCGGTGCACAGACGTGTTTCTCATTTCCACCTGGCAAAGCCCTTCTACTTAAGAAGTCGTGGAAAATTTCATGCAGGCTTCAGCGGTGGCACCGTCAGCTTTAAAGCAGCCCTGCGCTGCGGTTTGCTTGGTGAGCCGAGACAAAAAAGCTACTGCTTTAGCAGTTAAAAAAATGTTTTTGGACTCACTCATTTAGGAAAATACGGATGGAATAGTAGTCATTAGTTATGACATCCATCGACATCACGTTGATGGAAATCTTGAGCGGAAAAAAGTTACGACTTATCCGCTGTTGTAATTGGCACTGCCGCTGGACATAATGTACTTGCCTGTCTAAGACTGTCTGGAAAAAAACTGCTAACAAAGAAGTCTTTCTGTCTACCTTTTATATAACATAGAGGGTTTGAAAAACACACCAGCTGTCCCTGTTCATGCAATGTCTTCATATTCGGAAACAGCTTATTCGACACAGGTCCAGCCATGGCCAGTGCCACACAGGCCAACTGTCACATGTGGTCCCTTTTCCAGATTTAGGCACCACCAGCTTCTTTTAGCTACCATCTCCTACTTTAAAAGCTTTCCCTCACAGCAACCAACTTCTGCATTAACAATTAGGATTTCTTCAGAGCAACCAGCTCCTATAGTAACCGTCTGTCATACCAGTCGGCTCCTATGGTAACTGCCATTACATCATCTCAAAACATCTTACTAACCAACTGCTACAGCAGCTACCAGGATGTCCCATGAACATCTAGCTCCTACAGTAACCATTTTGATGTTGCTTTTATATCCGACTGCTACAGCGCTTACAAGGATGCCTTCATAACAACCCATTCCCACAATAACTATAAGGATGTGATTTTAACTCGAATCATACAGCAACTGTTTGGGTGTCATCTTAGCAACCAGATCATACAGTAACTGTTTGGATTTTCTCTTAGCAACCAGCTTCTACAGTAACTATTAAGATGTCGATTAAGATGTCATCTTGGGAATCAGACTGGACAGCAACTACCAGGATGTGCTAATAGCAACAAGCTATTACAGTAACTAAAAAGGTGTTCTCATAGCAACCAGCTCCTGTAGTAACTACCAGTATAGTATCTTAGAAACCAGCTTGTATAGAAACTACCTGGATCTCCTTGGAACATCCAGCTCCTACTTTAGTGATATTATTTTAGCAACCGGCTCCTACAGTAACAATAGGTCATCTTACCAACTAGTTCCTACACTAACTAGGAAAATATTGTCTTAGAAATGAACTTGTACAGCATCTACCAGAATGTTACTGTAGAAACCAACTCCCACATTAACTCTTTTATCTTTAGTAACTATCAAGAAGTTGTCTTAAGAAATAGCTCCCACAGTTACTACCAGGATGGCATCTTAGCAACCAGCTTGTACAGCAATTACCAAGATGTCATCTAAGCAGCCATCTCTTTCAGCAATGGCGATATTATCCTAATATTCTGTTCAAGTACCAAAAGATGTTTCTATGGCTGTCACTCCCTCCCAGGCTTTGTGTCCTCCTGATCCTTCCCTAGACTCCATAAGTGTCTGACATGAGCTCCCAAGACGGCAAGAGACCCAGAAGGGGCTGAGAGGGAGTGGAGAGCATTCCTCTGACATCACCTTTTAAGTGCACAGGCAGCGGCAGAGACAGCGCCCGCGTGGAACACAGAGACACAGCAGCCTCCACACATATGCCACAGTGTGTATGTGTGTGTGTGTGTTTGTGTGTGTACTTGTGTGTGCCCACGTGCCTCCTTCACTCTGGTTTCCAAAAGAAGCTCAAAACTGCTGTTTTTATCTCCGTTCCACCACCCCCGCACCTCCTTCCCCGACATGGATTCCCCACATCTGTTGCAGCTCCTCACTCACTCCTGAGACACAGGCACGAGGAACAACCCTTTGCGCGCACAGACGCGGAAAGAACAAGGGAGTGAAACACAAATCAAGGATGAATGAGAGGCAGCGGCAGGGAGAAACCTTACCCTTTTTACCATGGTCCTGCTCAGGCTGGTCCTCTGTCGTGGCACCAGAGACACAAACATACTAAAGGTCGATCTCCCTTCCTCTTTCCCTCCTTCCCTTTCTCCCTCCCTCCCTCCCTCCCTCTCTCCTCCCTCTCCAGTTCTCCCTCCGTCTGCCAGCTCTCACTCCTGCGCCGCCTCCTTCGGAATGGTACTGGAGCAGCCCAAATTGAGTCATGGGCCACTGAAAAACAGCGTTGAGCTCTGTGCAGGGATTTCATAACAGCAGTTATAAATCTCAAACACTCCTCTGCTTTTGGGGTCCTCCACGATGTTACCAAGCTGCTGCACGTAATGAGGAACCACCGTGTGAGACCAAAAGACCCAGCTACTGTGTGGGACAGGCCAGAAACCCAAACCCCACTGTACGGTCAGCCTGGTGAGGAAATGCTACTGTACTGGACTCGTGTTGACGGAACAGGTGGTACGGTGGCGAGGGAGCCGGGCTTGTTGAAGGTTCACGTCCCACCGGGGACCGCTTTTTTGCCGGAGGAGCTTCATCTGGAGAGAAGTCCAGCCAGACAGAAACGTAAAAGTCAAATGAGGTTTAGCCGTTTCCCATAAATGCCTTTACAACTACGTACCCACAGCATTTGAGTGCTTGTTGGGTTACAACACTGTAAAAGAAATGTTGAGCTGTGATCAGTCATAATTTTCCAAGCTCAGCGCATGCTGGGATTGATGATGTCATTTCCTGATGGCTCGGTATGTCTGCATATACTGTACACTCATCTCCTGTTATTTGCACTCCCAATACCTGGCTTTTCCGCTTATCTGGTCCATAATCCCTATCACGGCAACTTGTCTTGAAATAATTAAAATAATCATAATACTGTATGAAATAATTACTTTTTAACATTAATTATAAAAACAGTTACTGCTACTTAGTATTAATTTTATTTAAATGTGTTGCACAACCCGTTCCTTATGATGCTGAGCATAATTTAAATTTTGGGCTTGGAATTATATGTAATTTCTCGCCAATAATAAATAATGGGATAAGTAATTTCATCTTCTGGTCTTTTAATATCCAATTCATTTTCAGAAAATAATTAGAACCAAATTTTTGGGGGATCGGTGTGTGTATGTTTTCCTATCTTTGCGGAGATACCTCTGGGGGAGTGTAAGGCAGGAGGTGATGTAATGGTTGCCTTGCAGTTGGAATTCCCTGAACTATGAATCCATGCTTTTGCTATAGTTATTGTTCACGTTTAAGGGTGCTTACCCTGTAATGATGTGGTAAAAATTACCCTGCTGTATAAATGAGTAAATAACTATAACCTACCTTCCTGTACCTGGCCAGTGCTTTAAGCTTCCTTGGAGAAAGATGTCAGATTAAAGCAGATATCCACGAAATAACTACAATCCCAGAAAATATGAGCAAGGTTCCTCAGTAAAATTTACTCAACTGGGTAATGGGAAGATCAGTAAAAGTAGCTTTACATCGTAAGTCATTTTGGCGAAAGGCTTCAGCTAAATGAATAAATGTAAATGCAAAGTAAAAGTTTGACTTTGTGGGGATTTCCTTCAAGGCAAAACTTTTTCTCGTCCTTTAAAGGACATTGTCGTTTTTGTCTTTTTTGTCATCTTTGCAACTGTATGTTTGCTTTCACCCTAAAATCCACATTTTGGCTGGGCCAGCACAGTGACTGAAGTAGCTGATATTGTTTTGTTTTTTACCCTGCAGTGTGAGTGCATGTGTTTGCCTTCGAGGATCAAAGTTTTCTGCTGAGGAAGTGCAGGTACATTGCATTCCACACAAGCTGCTTTGTCATGCCCAGCCCTCCCCTCATGTTCGCCGATCTCTACAAGTGCAGTATGCTCACCTGGGAGCTAGGAGCCAGCTCAACGTGCCAGCTGGAAAACCACTGTGAATTTGGACATCGATCAAAACCAGCATGAGGAAGTGGCGAAGACCAAGAAGGGAAATGCAGACATGGGAGTCCTGGTCCTCCCACGCAGGCCACCGTGGCCATAGGTTTTGCTTTCTTGACCCAAAACACATCAGCATGGGGGTAGCTAACCTTTCCAGAGTCATATTATTATGAAAAAGTTCAAATAGGCAGTAAATATGCAGAGGAAGTCATTAGATACGACACACTTCTTATTGGGGAAGATGGGTCCATGGAGGGCTATCGCACTGACAATGGCGGCACTGTGTTTGGTGCTGGCCTCTTATCCAAACTGGCCTGACTGGCCTGGTGTTTGGCTTCTTGTTCAAAAGTTAAAAGCTCACACAGCGCCCCTGCGGTACTAGAAATCCAACCTCATACACTCAGTTCCAGCCACTTCCCACTGAAAACACCAAAATCCATCAGGCGATGCCAAGCCCCAGTCATAAACAACCATTTATCCCCCAAACCCCTCAGCTGCTGACCTCTGACCTACAGCACCACAGAGAACACAAAATAATAAAATAAAGAGCCTCAATTATCAAGGTTTTTCCCCAAAGGAATGAATGATCAAAACTTTACAGCTTTATGCTTGTTATTGTTCCATCTGTAACTTAAAAAAAAAAACACACACACACACACACAAACTTTACAGGCAGTAAAACATACAAAAAATGTAATACAACTACAATACAGCACTTGTCTAAAAACAACACAAACCATACTCTGAACCAAAATAAATAAGCTAATTCTTATGAAAGTGAATAAATAATTTCAATGATTTTCATTGATGTCATCATGTTTAATTCATCTGGGTTGTAGGAAGGAGAAAGAATGAAAACATAATAAATCTCCCCAAAGATTATTTCTGGAGGGGCAAAGGGGGGTAAAGAGGGACCAGTCAGCCAGATCTGCTGCAGGATTACAGCACACTGTACACAAAGTGACTCAGTGGAACTGCAAGTGAAGGAAATGGTGAGCAGGAAGTAGCGACCATGTGACAGAGAGATGGAAAGTGCCGGAAATAAACCATTGCTAATATAAAGTACCAGTGTATCTGAGTGTGACTGACATCTGTTGTACTTAAGCTTTGTAAGAGGGGTTGAGGACAAAGGAAGGTCATGACTGAAGGGCATGCGGAGTGGAACTCTAAGGAACGCAAAAAGATCAGGAAGGAAGTTCTGGTGAAGTTCTAGCACAGCATTCATCACTGGAGACAGCCAGAGACAGGCCCACACACACATACACACACGCACAGATTCATTGACTAATTCTGGAATTTGGAGCCCCACCAAGATGATATTGTGCCACCAATTTTTTTTAGCATCATAACCTTTTATGACCTCTAGTGTTTGTTCCAATGAAATAAATATTGTGCTAAGGTTAAAAATGTGAAATTGTAATAGCTGAAAAATGCTTTAGATACCAGCAGGCCTTCTGCCTTTCACCTGGATGACCATGACTTCTAAACTGACTTATAGTTTGAAAGTCAGGTGGTCACCACATTAGCTGATAGAGCAAATGACAGTCACATTGATTTGAGACCATTTTGAGTTTTAAAGGGCCCTGTATACAATTTTAACCAATAAAGCCTCTAAATCTAACATAAGCATTCAAGGTTCTTCTCTGTGATTTCTGTTTGTGCTCTTTACACTCTCCAGGTACATAACTAGTATTTGAGAAGTTGAGAGATTGTTTAGCCATGAAGCACTGGAGATACTGCGCCACAGATTAAATCCCACCTCTGGCTATAGTACTTTTAGTCATGGTACTTACCCCAAAGTAACACGGTAAAAAAATTGAATAGCACCAGTATTTTAAAGGTGAAATAGCTTAACACTGCAAGTTTTTCCAGTGAAACACAAACTAAATAATAATAATCATAATAATCATATATTCCATGAAGAACCCTCTGAAGCAGGCAACTGGTGCTCAGCACAAACCAAAGGCTGATAAACACAGAGGAGCACGACACAGGCTTAGAGTCTCACAAAGCCCCGAAAAGCAATCTGCAAAACTGTCAAAAAAGTACTTAAGGGGCAAATAAGCACATGACCCACCTGTTGGGATATTGTCTCCCGCTCTCTTCTCCGTCCGTCTTGCACCCTTGTCCTGGGGTCCTTGGACAGTCCGATTCGGAATTCCACAGCGGTGGGAGCCACTTGTTCTGCCCCTTCGTCTCTCTTCAGTATTCCAGTAACTCCACCACCCTCTCCGTCTCGCTGCCCCCCTCATGGGTACCCATGGCAACCACAACAAAAATCTCCCAGCAGTCTTGGTTCATTATTAAAGCAGCAGGACAACAGACCTTTATGCTCACACTCCCATGCAGTGTGCAGCAATTAGGTTTACAACAGCCAGTGTGTGTGGGTGTGTGTGTGTAAGAGGTTTACAACAGCCAGTGTGTGTGGGTGTGTGTGTGTAAGAGACTCCGAGGCCTCGATCTGCACTACTAATGGTGGCTAATTGTAAAGTACACAGCTGTAGGCGCACACTGCTGGCCTGTGAAACCGGAGGGTTCGTAAAAGTGCCCAACAGGGCCTCCCACCTACACTTTTAACAGCTGTATGAAGGGAGCATCTGCATCATAGCCAGTTCTGGCATTAGATGCTGATGTTGTAGGGGTTAACCCTTTAACCCTCCACTCAAAGGACCCTGGCCAAATCCCATCTACAGCAGTACATTGATCAAGGTGCTTACCCTGAATTGATGCGGTAAAACTTACCCTCCTCCGTAAAAGCTGTAAGTTACTTTTCACAAAAGCTTCAGCTTACTGCATAATAACATGCAGACAACTGTAAGCCGCAGAGGACTCCTTGCTGGTCTTCAATCGTATTGCATCATCTTCTTTGTCAGCCACCACAAACATTACAAAACACAAACAGCGCTGTACAAATCTCCCATTTGTTTAAATGGGTTAATCACTTTGGAGAAAAGCATCTACTAAATAAATAAAAGACCAAGCTGACTTTCTGTTGCTTTGTTTTAAGAGCCATTTTGGGTTCCGTTAATACAAATTTTGAACGCTTTGGCTCAGCATCATGTGCTGCTTCAGCTGGGCGCCGTCTAACCGGAAAGCCGGTAATGAAATGTGTTTAACAAGGCTGCAGCTCGCAGCTCTGAGAAGTGTGGGAGTGATGACTTCAAGGAGCATCTTCTGCCCCCGGGGTCCTCCACGGCTGAGCGTAACACACCTTGTACCCTATTAAACACTGGTTCATTGACTTTACTTGGGGGCGGATTCCTGTCTGGTGGACTGAAATTCCACAAAGGATTTATGTGCTCGGCTAGAGGCGTGGAGTCAGAGGTCAACAAGCCTCCTAAATCACCATTTCACTATGGGTCTATCTTGGCTAAAGGTGCAGCAGGTCCAGTGGATTAAGCCACAAATCCTATGTCTTTCTTACATCCTATGCTTCTACGACAGTACCGTAAATCTGATACACTGTTTTAGTTAAAATTTGGTTAAAATGATTCATTTTCAGTTTTATTTTGAGGTTTTTCCTAGAAGCAGAAATACTGCAGCTCTTTTAATCACCCTGAAACCCATGGCCCCTTGACCAAAACCCCAACAGCATGATCATCAACCATCTCACAACCACTGTAACTCTGCACTGGGCAAGTGGTAACTGATAGGCAAATGAGAAAAAAAGATAATTTCCCCCTTTTGTGTCTCATGACAGTTCTATGCATATATGTAGTTTACACTGTGGTTCCGAACACCAGTCTACCAGACTGTATTGCTTACTAGCGTGTTTTCTCCAAGTCCAGATGGCTCTGCTGCAGCCCTAGGGTGTGTCTGGTCCAAGAAGTGACCTGGCAATGGGTGACTTCCGGATTTTTTCGTTTCTGGGACCCCAGGCAGCAAAACACACATGATGTTATATTCTGTATGTCATATTGTATATGAAAAGAAAATGAAAGAAATTACCTCATGACTCAGACCT
Source organism: Heterotis niloticus (assembly GCA_018136845.1). NCBI lineage: Eukaryota > Metazoa > Chordata > Actinopteri > Osteoglossiformes > Osteoglossidae > Heterotis > Heterotis niloticus. Next base: position 5,530,112 of record CM030906.1, read on the forward strand.
CAGAAAAGAAAGCTGTCAGAAACAAAAAGTCCTGTTAGGTGTTGGCTCGTGAAAAAGTAGAATGAAAGTCACAAAGTCCTAAACTGCACACCAACTGGATCTTCTCCTCTTTATTTGCCACACAAACTCTTTATAGGGAGTCCCCACAAAGAATATTACTGCTGCTTGGGTGTGACCGACAGCGCAGGGTTGAAGTGAGGCCTTAGCCTCTGTCTGCCACATACCTGTTTACCTGCAGCTGTAGTTAAATACTGCGGTCATTATCTCCCTTCATGTAGAAGATGTTGTTTTTTGACTCACAGTGGTGCAAAGAAGGACGCATCAGGGCACCAGGTTGTTTCGAGTTCTGCGGCCACCTCTTCCTGGAAGAACAAGCTTTGTGAAAAGGCGGCTCAAAAAAAGTTTCAGGGAAAGTTCCGGCTGCACAAAGACGAAAACCGCAGCTAAGTAACATTTTAGTGAAGGACTTTCTGTTTCCGTGTGGCATCCCAGCTAGGAAAGCCCATTCCTGTCCGGTTTGAAAGTAAGCAGGAAGATGATACAAACTTTTCTCAGAAAATCTGTACCGTAAATCTGATACACTGTTTTAGTTAAAATTTGGTTAAAATGATTCATTTTTAGTTTTATTTTGAGGTTTTTCCTAGAAGCAGAAATACTGCAGCTCTTTTAATCACCCCGAAACCCATGGCCCCTTGACCAAAACCCCAACAGCATGATCATCAACCATCTCACAATCTTACGACAAATGAAACGGATGAGCAGGAAAATGATAAATAATAGATATACATAAAAAAAATGGAATACAATAAAACCTGGAAAATCTCTCTAGAAAATGTAGCTGAAAACAGTGCTATGTGGTCATTAGTAAAGCTTATTGCATAGAGATAACTTGAAAACTGCATATGCACAATAGATTAGATATACTTTTAATAAGAGTAAATAAACATAGGAAACAGTTTATTTTATGGATAACAAGTATATAATGGCAAAAAATATACAGTATATTTTTTAAATGTAAAAACCTGTAAATTATTATGATAATTTACTTGAATAAAATAAGAGGGCTATTGTATAAAATCACCGAAGACAATGAAGGCAAATCAAGGAATTTTCTATTTAAGAAGAAAAACGTGGAAGCAGAACCACACATTACAGAACCCTGGTGTGCCAAAACTTTTAAGATTTTCCATAAAATCTTGGTGAACTGAAGGTGAATTAAAGACCCCAGTTACATTAAAAATGATCAGCAGAATCCAGCAAAGTGAGGTTTTGAAAAACACAATTGCACCGCTATCCCAGGTTAACATACAAGTTGCTGTGGATGTGTGTATCCCAATTATCATGGCAACTGTATATTGCAGAACAAAGCTGCTACTACACAATTACAAAATCTAGGGGATTCATCTTCATGACTTTTAAATGTTAATACTTATTACTAGTAATGGTGTCATCATAGGTGGAAGCAAAGTAAAACAAAGTGAAAACGGGCAAGACTTTGAAAGCCAAAATTAAATATCATTCCTTGTCTTCCACTGGAAACAATGGTCCATGCTGGCATTTCTGCTGCGCCAGGTCTTTTGAGATAAAACTGAAACATACATAGCTGTATGACTGAAAGCCAGATGCCTATAATAGACAAGCCCATTTACAGATTTCTGGTCTGTTTTAAAAAGAAGAATTCTGCATCTCACCCAAGCTGCCACTGAAGCATGTAACTCATACTCTACTCTGCTGAGTCAAACCTGAACAGTTTTGTCACCAGCTGCCAACCACACTTCATTTCCACCATCTCTTTTAAAACCATTAGGGTCTCCATATATGGGGAAGAAAAGTATAGTGGATTCTAGACTCCGTACACCCCAAAGTTCTGCAGACACAATTTAAGGTCAAAAGCTTCTCATCATTTCACCACACACAGGTGTGTGATCTGACTAAGCTGAAATGTGACTTATAGCAAAAGCTTATGTGATTTTCTAGTTAAAGGATGGAAAGGAGGTAGTTTACTGCTACTTTCTTCTGTGCATGTCCGTGGATTGCAGCCCCACGGCAGACATGTACACTCCACACACCTACGATTGGATTAAGGCCGCACTCAGAAGCGACTCAAGTTGTGAGGCGCAGGCATCAGCCACAAAAAACACAACAAATAAATTAAGACCATGAAATGCCAAGCACAGATCTTTGGAGCAGCATTAAAGGGTGAAAAATGTGGCTGTTGTGTTAGCAGACATGAAATAGTAAATAAGATATCAGCATGGTGTGATTTTACTATAAATCAAAAAACACCTAAGCATCCATTATAATGGAAATCAAATTGAAGCATTAAATCATATAATTTAGCGGCTGATCTTCAACTTTCAAGGTTGGATTTGTACATTAAGCAAAACAGAATGATTTTCCCATCAGTGTAGTTGGATAATTTTTACCATATCAGTTCAGGGCAAGTACCTCGGTGAAGGGTGCCAGAGAGGGAGGGTTTCAGGTCTGGAGATGTCCACTTGATGTTCCCTGGCAACCTCAAGGTGCAAATTTCTGTATTACAACTGAGGAGGATCTTTAAGCCTTAAAAGGTCCAACAAGCGGTTCTTCTTTGAGATGCTGTGGTTGTGTGCAAGAGCCATATTTACTCTGCGTGGATACGGATCTCAGAGGCACATCTCTTAAAGCACTAACAACACAGACAGGCATTTTGGAGTCAACAAGAAGTCTGGAGAACCAAACTATCTGGAGTTCCCCCAGGCTCTCCTTTATTGGGCGTCGACTCCAGAAAGCAAGTGTAACTCTACTCCTAGTGTATTGCCCCTGATCAAGGTACTTAAGGTAAAAATGACCAAGCTGTATAACTAGATAAATCAGTGCAGGTATCTTAATGTATAAACCTCTTAATGCAGGACACATAAGAAGAAAGTTTTAAGCTAAAACAACGATAAATAGATATACAGGCACTGTAGGTACACGAACCTTTTACGCCAGAGAATTGACAATGCACGTAACTTCATTGTGAATTTTTCATCTTTTCAGTTTTTAAATTTTTTATTTACGATACATATTTTGAAGTGTATATATACTTTTAACTTTCCATCATAGATTATGTTACGAACACAAAATAAATGCTGCCATCCAATTTCAGACAACTGGCTGTCTCGGTAGGTGATATTTCTTTGTAGATGTCAAATTGATTTATAAAATTTGTCTGTTGCAGCTTCCGAGAGCATCAGAAATAAGTCAGCCAAGCAAGTTAATGTAACAAATAAGTATATGCGACACTTGCAGGAATCTTCTATCAGCCCCTTGCTTGTCTTTTAAAGCCTTAATCTTCCAGCGGACTTCACCTGGACTTTCACCTTATTGAAAGGGTGGGGCTGTGAGTCCTGGTAGGTTTTGGGGATAAGCATTCTCTTCTCTGCTTCTCTGCTAAAGTACACATTATTTTCTCGTGTGTGCGCGTGTATATATACACACACACACCAAAATCATTCTGTTTTTTATATATATATTCCATTTTACAGTTTGCTTTGCACTTCCCAACAATGGAAGACAGCCAGTGAATTCAATTTGTTTACAGCCATAATGACTCTTTTCCCAGGAAGAATTTATATATAACAGCATTTTTATTGTTAGCAGTGTATGAGCACCTTCAGTCTTGAGTACAAATCTACAATCATTACATCATTGTCCTTTTTTGTTAAATGAATGTGAATGAATGACAGTAATTTTGCTAATACTGTATATACAGTACATACACTAACGCTGCTCCATTTACCATTCATGCTACAAAGCTTGGTGCTGCACACCTCCTTACTTTGCTGTTAATACTGTCATAGTCCTCATGCTCCTCGCAAATCCGGTGCTCATACCATGTGCTCTGGCACCCCTGCCCCACCTCAGAAGAACATTCCAGCATTTTCCTATCATCAATTTTACCCATGCATCACACATTTTATTTCTTTAGCCACAGCGATTAATGTCTCTTTTGCAACTGTGGGAAGCAATGAGCTGACCTGTCTTATTTTTATGTTTATACATCGAGGTGTGTGTGTGTGTGTGTGTGTGTGTGGTGGAAAATGACACAAAGAACCACAGGGAAACCTGTACACACATGTCCACACTGTACATACAGAAACAGATGACACTGGGCTTTATAGACGGGCCTTATTGTCATACCATTTTCTCAGACAAACACAAACATCAGTACTGTGGTGGTGGTGAATGTACAGTATTTTTACTATTGTCATCATATCTCATGTTGCATATTGTTTCATCAGTTGTCAAGTGAATGTTATCATAATTATAGTTAAGCTTCCTGCCCAACTTATGACCCACTGGGGACTGGCTTGTCTTGCTGTGCCCACACAGGGCGGTAGAGTTCTGGAGATGTGTCTGAGCCATGCTGCTGCCCCTGGAAGAAAGTCCCATCTGTAAGACATGTCTGTGTCCTGAAAGATCTCTCAGCAGAAGGAAAACAAAGAAAATTCCTCCTTACATTTCAGTGCATGTCAAAGTCTTCAGAAATATGTAAGGAAAGAGGAAGGAAACACCCTGGTAAAAAGAGACATTTCAGCAGTTATTTACACTGTGCAGCACAGCAGGTTGCTAAGACAGAAATATGGGTGAAATTTACAGAATCAAATGTGACTACTCCAAAAACAATCACAATTTTTTGTTTTCATCCAAAGTTTCTCTGTTGTACATAAATTTAGAGAATTTCAGGTGGCTCTCTATGTTGTGACTGTCCTTACGGCTGAAAATTACAGTGAACTTGCTGAAGATATGCTTGAAATGTCTAAAATTATGGGTGCAATATATGACTTAAGATACATTTTTATTTCTTCGTTTGGATTTGTTTCTGTCAAACTTGAGTGCTGAAACTGAGGAGCGTGGATAAAAATTCCAGCAGGGTATTTCTGTTAGGGGTCACCTAAAATGTCAGCAAACCATGACTGGATCTCAGTAAAGAAGCTTCCGGAATCCAGTTACACACAAAAGACTTTTTAAACATGTCACTCACACAGAGAATTGAGAACTGTCTTATCGATAATCGTGTTTATTACATTTTCCATGACAGAGCATTTCCTAAATATTTATCATCTGCATGTTCGAGTTATCAGGTAGTGGGTAGTGCTGCTGCCTCACAGCAGTGGGGCTGCTTGGCCATGCATTTGAATCCAGCTCAGTCTGTGTGGATTTCCTCCCACAGTCCAAATACATGTGTTTCAGGTGAATTGGTTACTCTGACTTGTTTGTAGTGTGTGTGTGTGTGTGTGTGTGTGTGTGTGTGTGTGCGCTCCTATGTGTGTGGCTACTCTGTAGTGGACTGATGTTTCATAGCCAGATACCCAGTGATTTTGGGTTAGACTCTGACCAGGATGAAATGGTGAATAATGACTTCTGGGTGTTAAAAAACTGGACATCTTTCTATCCACTTGGCTTTCTTGGATAATGTATAAAATGCATTAATCATAATCAGAAAACTTTATTATCTTAAAGGAAATTACTTATGTTACAACTCTACAATCGACAAGGACACAAACAGCAAGAAGAGAAATAAGCAACTGTAGTGATAAATATGTTAAATAAATAGAATATACAATAAATATGCCTGTATTCCCTGTATGCCCTTATCGTTTTGTTTGTTTGTTGGTTTGGTTGTTTAACTTATTTAACGTCTATGTATATTTATTACTCCCTTTTCCTTATTTATTATTTATTTTTCTGATATCTTATTTATATATTTGTATTTGCCGAGGATATTTGGAAGCAACACATTTCATGGTCACAACACTGCTATGCTGCCTTTCGTGCACTCATGACAAATGAAAACTTGAACCTTGAATAAATATAAGTAAGTATAACTATCCAATATGCTACTATAAGTTGTTAAATAAATAAATAAATAAATATTTATTTATGTGTGTGTGTATATATATATATATAAATATTTTTTTTTTCTGTATTGAACATTTAGGTGGAGTATCACACGTTTAAAAAATATTTATCAAAAAATATTTATTTATCAAGGTTTGATACTAGCGGGGAATAAGCAAGGGGTCCTTGCACATCTGAGTTCATGAATGACCGGTAGAGGAATTGAAATTGTATTCGATATTCTTAGTAATGTTTTTAAATGAAATGTGTACACTAAAAAAAAAAAGTGGTAGTTGAAAGATCTGGAAGTTTTTGCTTCATTTCTGAATACAGGTCGTGCGATTTAGTAAAAGTCACCCATTTCTTTATTGTGTGGAATGGGGCAAAAAGTTGCTAGCAAACTCTCGCTCACGTGAGCACCGTCTCGCCGAGATTTGGACCAGGCCCGGTGACGTCACCGGCCGTCGTCCCAGGCTCACCCGGCGGTCGGGGGAACTTCCAGAAGGAAGTCCCATGGAGGCGGGACCCCACCTACGGGAGTGTCGGTGCCTCCGGGGACGCGGAGCAGAGCTTCCACAACGGGGGTCCGAAGGGCGGTCGTCCTCCTCTCGGCGAGTCGCCGTCGAAGCTGGGATGCAAACGACGGGTACGGCGGGTTTTGCTTTGCTTCGCTTCGGTCCGTTCCGGCGCCTCAGGCTCTCCGGAGATGCCGGCGCGCGCGCCCCCGCTGGAACAAGGCGCTCTGTCGCGCGCGCCGGTTTCACTTCTCCTCGAGGAAGGGGCGCGCAAGCGCGCTTCGCTGACGCGCGGCTTCGACTTCCATTTGGCGTGCGGGATCTCACGCATGGCCGCCGCCTCTCCGTGCTCGCATGCGGTGTGTGTTACTGTTTCTTCGCGGTGAATTCGGGTAACTGACCACAAGCACTCGCAACGCAGTGCCGGCGGGGCGGCGTTGGTGCTATAGGTGTGTATTGGGTTCCAATCCCACCGGACCGTTACTGTGGAGTTCCGTGCCATGTGTCAGGGTACCGTAAACCTTATGAAGGAGCAACGTTCTTAAATGAGTGTAATGTTACAGTCAGCTCATGTGGGATGAAGAAAGAATCATTTGCTCTTCAGCTCAAACCCTACCGCGTTATTTTATTTTACATTGTGAATACAATTTCCCTCATTTGTTTGAAAAACGGAGTAAAACCTAAATAAAGGGTCCTTCAGAGTGAGAGAGAACAGGGACGGTGTGGTTAGTGCACCTTGCCGACCTTTCTGAGGTCACAGCGGTTCTTTCGACGCACTGCAAATGTGGGTCGGTGAGACACACGCTCCTTCCCGCCCCCCGCAGTGAGCCCAGCCCCTCTGGTGAGTCACGCATAGTTTATTTCCTTACGCTATAACAGGTTTTTTGTTTATTTCAGGTGAAGACACTGGAGCGGAGTGAGCTGTATTAGGAGCCGCAGCTGACCCGCAGCGTGTGTGAAAGTGTGTATGTACCCCGCACACGCTGGTGAGACAGACCGTGAGCTTCGGTGGATTGCTGCTTCTTACTGTGAGATGAGTAAGTGAGGGACGGTTAGCAAGTGTACGCCAGGAGGGTATGGGCTCTTGAGTTTGTTTCGCTGCTCTGAGTAGTTAACTGGATGCGGCAGTTAGTTGTATGTCTAGAAAATACAACAAATACCACACAACCACTGCTGCAACAATAATGTTAATCCATTAATAATATTGAAATGTGTGTTTCTTTCCCCTCAGAATTTTGTGAACCTTCTGCAAGATGGCTCTGATGAAGGGGGGGATCATTTTCATCGTTCAGATGATCGGTAAGTCATCTCTGCGCTTAGTAAGTTAACAAATGTATTCCGCTCTTAACGTTTAACACAGTTACGACATTTTTATGCTTTACAGCATTCGCTTGTGTTTGTTTGGCAGTATCTTTCACTTTGGTATACATTTATAGCTCAAATAGCAGAACTGAATTTTATTAACAGAGCAGAAGTGAGGCAGTGGACAAGTTGGTCTCTCCAAAGTTCTCAGGAATAATTTGTAACAACGCCATGTCGGCAAAACCCATGTTACCGCTTTGCGTTGACACTGTTGGGGGGTTAAAAAATAATTTTTTGTCAGCGATTAAGGAAAGGAAGCAGCCTTTGATGGGGGGAGAGGTACACGAACAGCAACGTCGATGCGTTGGTTTCCTTTATGTACACCTATAGAAGATAGGCAGAAAAATAATAAGACCTTGTTTGAACCATGATGACCACTGTGGGGTTTGTTACGTGGCTCTGGGCATACAAGAGGTTACCGTAAGTGTGTTATCTTGTTATGACACGAACCGAAACCCCTCTGACTTGAGAATAGGTTAAGTTCTTACATACATGTGACATCTGAGCGAGTATGAGATGCAGTAATTCTGCTAAATGAAATGACTCAACAATTTACTGTCCATTTCAAAATATAAGAAGGGGCTGTGTGTAGTGAATGGGCACCTGGCCTGCAGTTTCCTGTTTAATGCAGGATTTCTCGTGCGGACATGGAAGCGATTATGCTGAATCTTAATTTAATCTACAGTCAGATGTGGTTATCCTGAAGGCTCAATACCGGAAGTATAAATGTGACAGTTGCACTCTTGGGGCATGAGAGTTCTGCTCTCTTCAGTGGAAACGGTGTGTCTTGAGTCTCCAAGGCAAGACTTGGTGCCCTGCAGTCACACCCCCCCAAATGTGCTTTTTACAGTAATTTGTCAGTGATTTCGAGGGCCCTGGGACGACCAGGTGCCTGCGACCGTCTTGAGCGATGTTTCAATATGGCCCCTTGGCAGCACCATCATGAGGCACATGGATTTCCACTATCGCTGTTCTCCATGATAGAAGTAGAACTTGCCCTGGCACCTTCCTAGTAATTCTGCACATACAGACTGTTAGGTTTCCTAGCAACATTTGTGTTACCACAGGCAACATACCCAAATTTAGCGCTAGACTGACTGATTTTTATACAATGGCGGTTTTATTTTGTATGTAAAAAATGTGAAGGTGAGGCTCAGAAGTGCAGGGCGTGGCCTGTTTCATGCAGCTCAGTGTGACATGATTGGGCTCATGTCACATGAAAGGGGCTTCCAAAAATCCCATCCCAGATGAGTTTCCCAATATGTGGGTGGGGGGTACAGAAAACATCAAGACATTCTAGAGTCCATGGCTGAGAGAGCTGACTTTTTGCTTTACTGAAAGCCTGACTAACAGAATACTCCAGATAGTTCACTTCTGAATGTTCCCTCAGTGTATCAATGGGTATATAATTATACATGGCTTACTGTCCAAACTGCATTGTAAGTCACCTTTAAGGAAAGCAACAGGTGAATACTGTTTAAAAAAAATTTAAAAAAAAAAGGGGGGTCCTGGAATTTTGAAACTTTCGGGCAACCTCTGGCCACAGTCCAGGTTCCTGCCCCACATATTACCTGTTGACATCTCCAGTAAAAGGGATGTGAAAGGCACCTTTGGAACCTCCCCCAGGGCCTACGTGGGGGTGTATGAATGAGGCCTTTTCGAGCAGTGTGACGAAGGCGTCGTCTGATGTCATGGAACCCGTTTGCACCCTAGTCTGTCCTTCCCACATCCTAAATTTCGTCATTGGTCTGATGAGCACCCGTCATTCTCTGTTCTTGTTTTTGAAGTAGTGCATCTCAGCGGACTTCCACTTCTCCCCGCTGGGGAGTTTTGTTTAGCTGAGTTGACACTCTCCTTCTTGGTCCTGCTTCGTTGTCCATTCTGTTCTCTTGCCCCACGTAGGCGGCTGGTCTGGGGTCATTATTTACCACACTTTTGCTGCAGTTTAGTAGTGGTAGGAGTGTCCCCTGGTTTTCCAGTGACTCATTGGATTAAAAGAAAGATCAATTTCATTGGCACTTTCATCAATTTTCTTATAAACAGAAAACAAATTTATCTTAAAAACCCCCGCTGTGCTGCTTCACTGTGAGTGTGACGCAGTGGCCCTCATTTCCGATAACAGATACAATTTTCTATTAAACAAACCTGTGACTTTGGAGACAGTGGACAGATATAGCACAGCCACATTTAAATCAGCTGGACATTTTTCAGTATTTATTTTTCTGTGAGCTTAAAGGTTGACTAGAAGATCCAATGTCAGTGAGTTCACATTATTCAGTAGCTGATCTGACTTTTTTGTATGCTGACCAGTAAAGTTATGTTTGTACAGTAAGCTGCTTACACCCTTTTACTCATTGACACAATAGGGTAATTTTTACTGAATTGTTATAAGGTAAGTACAATGGTCAGGGGTTGAGCATCTGGAAGTGGGGATTCAAGCCTGATCCCTCTGAGTGGAAGAGTATTTCACAGCAGATGAAGAGATTAAGAGCTTTACAACTGACAAACTGTGAGTATGTGTCACCAACTATGGTGATCTGGGACATTTTGTTCCAGATCACCATAGTTGGTGGCATATATTTCACAAGCAGCTGTATACAGAACTGAGCTGAAGAGGAAATATGATTGAGTGGGCTAAAATGGGATGTCTAGGTTTTCACTTTTGACCCCAGTTGGAGGTGTAAGCTCCCTCACAGCTGCTGAAACCTTCTAAAAATGCATCTCTCGCAGCCCTATCTGTCTCTTGATGTCATGACTGCTCCATACAAGTACATCACATGTCTGTCATGGCCTCAGTTGCTATCTGGGACAAAATGTCGAGAACTTCATGTCTACATCTTAATTTCTTCATCTGCTGTGAAATACTCTTGTTTACTCTGATTTTCACTTTGCTTTGAAGAGCTGCTTCTGCTAAATGAATAAATGTTGACTCAGTATGACTATTCAGAGTTCATCTTGCTTAGTGGAGTACCTGCCTCCGGAATGTGTACCTGAGCGCTGTCTTTGTGTGTCTGTCAGCATGGCATCATCATGCATCCCCTCAAAAAGATGCTACTCATTTAAAAAAAAAAAAAAAAAAAAATGCGGTTTTAGGAGTTTGACGTACAGCCTCAGTCAGAAGTTTGTGCACACACGGTCAACCTGAGTATCACCTGCATGGGAGGAAAAAGACTGAAGAGTGAAAGCAAAGTCACACAAAGGGGTCCAACATCACGTCTGTTTTTCTGTTTCTTTTCTCCAGGCTGCCTGGGGCTTCCGTCTGACAGACAGAACAGAACAGTCAATGGGACCCTAGGTCAATCTGTTACTCTGCCCTGCACTATCAACAAAGAGATGCAGCTGGATGAGTACAAAATGAGGGTTTACTGGCAGCGCTTGAATGGTCACAATTCTCTGGTGATAAAGATGTACAACAATGGAGTTATGGATGAGAAACACGAAAACATTTCCTACAAACAAAAGGCAGTGGTGATACCGGAAGAGATAAAAAAGGGCAACTTCAATCTGACACTCCACGGGGTGGAGGACTCTGATCAGGGGACCTACCAGACGGTGTTCATGTACGACAACAAGAAGCTGTTAGAGTGCACCAACCTGCTGCATGTCGGAGGTAAATATGTTTCATAACCTGGCGCCCAGTGGTTCTGGGACAGGCTCTGTCCATGAAAAAGCTATTACTAATAATTGATAGGTGGATGGATGGATGGATGGATAGATGGTGTGCTGTTTTGCAGCTGTAAAGCCATAGTATTGTGGGTTTAAAATAACCAGTTGATGACACATTAGGAAAAAACCTTGTGTTAGGGTAACAGATGCTATTGTTTACACTGGCAGCATGCAATTCAGTTTGCTAGTTGTGAAGCTCTTTTTTTTCTTGGGGAAAGTCAGCGGATTGTGTAAGGTTACTTGTCCCGAGCACAGTGCTGCTTGGCAGTGTGTGAATCCTTCATGTTTTCATGTTCCATTAATGTTGTACGAATACGATGACCTCTCTGGTTAAACAGCACTGTCTCTTGATTTTCTAAAAGGAAGGATCTCTTAAGATGAAAAAATTCAAAATGCCTGGGATTATAAACTTTTCAAAGACCCTTTTTAAACCAAAAAAAAGGTTTCAAAACACAGGTTTGTCTTTAATAGAAAATAATACATTAGAGGTTGAAATTCCTTATGCACCACTACTTTCAGTGAGCCCTGGTAGGTACCTGGTGAAAATAAGCACGAGCCAGACACTTCTCTGTTCATCTCTTATAAAGTTTAATGTTAAGTGATGAACCAAAAACATGTGAAAGAAACTGGAGGTATGGACCTGTGCTGACAGGATCCACAAAAGTTCAAATGCTCTGCCAGGGTTCCAGGACTCGAGCACCTTCTCCGAAACAGGATCGCTCTCAGTTCTTCACTTGAATTCGCGTAGTTGTCAATTTTTTTTTTCTTCTGGAAATCACCTTTTTGGCAGGTTGTAGAAAAGTCATTTGCTGGATAAAACATAAAACAGTGATCAAAACTTCTTAGAAGTTACCGGAGTGGTGGTAGTACATCTTACACCTTTGAGCCCCACCCTCAAACAGGTGCCATTGTTTATAATCAGTGAATGTTTGCTGTAAGATACATCAGCACTGTACACTTAGAAGCAGGAAGATGGATAGAAACGGCTAAATTTGAATGAGCAGTACAGTTTATATAAAGGGTGGATTTTGTCATGTGAAGGAAGCGATGTCCCAACCTGAATGTTCTACCCTTCTGTTTTCCCTCTGACCATCGGGTTCTTGCAGCGGACTTCAGCAAGCCCAACATGAGCACAGACACGTGCGTGATGACCAGGAAAATGGTGAAGGTCAGCTGCCAGGCCGGGGGCGGTTTCCCCCAGCCGTCCATCCAGTGGCGCTCCAATAGTGACTTGTACTCGGAGAAAGTGAAGAACGAAATCTCGCTGAATAACAAGACCTACATGGTGGTGAGCCATTTGATGGTAAATTCCAGTGGGGGCCAGAACTTTACATGCAGTGTCTTCAACCCCACGCTGGGCACGACTCAGGAGAACTCCATCAGTATCCCTGCCTGTGAGTTGCTTGTCTTTATGGAATTTATTTTTATGCTATGTTACTATGATGGGCTGTGACGCATGTTCTGGGGTCACTGTTCAGCATATGGATGTTCCCTGGCTGATTGCCTAACCGTGTTTGGTTCTGTTCATTCTGCAGGTAGAATCCCAGAACCACCCCTCTTGCAGAGGTCTGCTTTAGTGACTGCCATTGTGGTCATTGTTGTTGTTGTTGCTGCCATCCTTGTCATCGTCTGCAAAAAAAGTACATATGAATTTTTAATACTTTTACATCTAGTTGAGCTGTGGTTTAGAGGAAATAAATTGCATTTCTGTATAAACAGTAAATTGCACACTGCTCTTGCCCCCCATAGGAAATACAAACAGAGAGCATCAAAGAGGAGGAGAGAGAGCAGTGGCAGTAGGTATGCAATTCACATGTCCCCTCTGTTTCAGATGACCATATAGCTATTGGCAGGTGACATCTGCATGGTGTGCATGCATGTGTTTGTGTATTATGGTTTCTGAGGGTCCACCTTTGGTCCAACAGCTGCATCCTGCTGGTACTATGGTGCTCATATCTGTTTTCTGCCCTGCAGGTAGTGACCTGGAGATACAGATGTTACAGGGTGGTACCATTGCTGAGAACAGTGGTTTATGTGATATAAGTAAGTAACAAACACTTGTCTGACACCTTTCTTCAAGGCAACTTATAATATTTTTATTTTTATTATTACTACATTGACTCCTTGCCTTATAAGCGCAGTCGCTCCAATCACTCTAACTTGAGGGAACCTTTGTATTATTATTATATTGTTGTTGCTAGTTATATTGTTATTGTTCCTGTTGTTACTATCATCATGATTATTTTATTCCTTATTTGATGCTGTTATGCAGAGTAATTTGAATGAATTTTAATGAATGAATGAGAGAATCTACTGATTCTAGAGATAAATTCCATTCCCAGTGTACACTAAACATACATATACACTGCCTGGTTGGGAAAAAAAAAACCACGCAGTAATATTTGGTTAAACCACCTTTAGCTTCGATTATGGCATGCATTCGCCATGGCATCGTTTCAATAAGCTCATGCAACGTCACAACATTTATTTCCGTCCAGAGTTGCATTCATTTTTTGCCAAGATCTTGTACTGATGATGGGAGAGTCGGACCACTGCATAAAGTCTTCTCCAGCACATCCCAAAGTTCTCAGTGGAGTTTGGTGGTGGCCAATCGTGTGAAAATGATGTCTCTCTCATGCTCCCTGAAGCACTCTTTCACAGTTTGAACCTCATGAATCCTGGCATTGTCATCTTGGAAGAAAAAATCAATTGATAGATGGAAAAACCTGGTCATTCAGTATATTCAGGTAGTCAGCTGAGTTCATTTTTTGGGCACATAATGTTACTGAGCCTAGAGCTGACCAACTGAAGCAACCCCACATCATAACACTTAGATCCAGGTGATGACTTTTTTTTTTTTTGGCCGGGCAGTGTATATCACATGTACATACACACTTACAGTGATGAAAAGGGATAAATGCGTTCATAAATGAAGAGGAAGGTGTATCATGTGAGGACAGGTTGGGGAGTCTGATGGCTGTTGAGAGAAATGACCTCCAATGACTTCCTGCCTGTGTAAAAATTTCCACTGTTCTAGAAAATTCACTGGTGTTCTTCAAATTAAGTTTTATTCTAGAAGATACCCTGTCAGGTTCCATCTTTTGCTGTGCAACACTGTGTTTTTAGCAATATACCACCCAGTACACCTGTGTAACCAAAATGTCCGATAGAAATATCCAGAAAAATATCTGGCTCTTGTTAAATAACTCTCGATATAGCAACATGACAGGCACCCAAATAAATGTGAAATGCGGTGCAAGTGGGTATAATTTTTTAAACAATGTCTTGTTCCACAGAAATCGTGTGAGTTTCCTTGGCATTTCCAATGTGGTTCCCCCCCACCCCCGGCCAGCGTCTTGCCTGGACTTTCTGTGCTCCAGCAGAGGAGGAAGTGGTCCGCTGGGAGGGGAGCAGCGGTCGCCCCAACGCCAGGGACATTTTTCAGGAAGGTCATTTAGAAACCTGCTGAAAACCTTGGACGTTACACACTAATGGAGAAGGGAACTCCCCACTGGTGCCAAGGTTTTGTCTCCACTGAGGATTATGGGACGGCCTCGCTTGGTGTCTGCTCTGTATGGAAACAGTTGCACTTGGAGCCTCTACTCCTTATCTTGGAGAGACATTTGCACTGAGACCATCACCCCACGTCCCTGTGTGACAGGAGCCCTGGCCTCATGGTGCACACCTACCTCTGTGTACGTCAGTTCTCTGTACATATGTATTTACATACATTAGCACATAACATTGTATGTATTATGTAATTTATATGTAATTTATCCATAACCTTGATTAACCCTTTTGTTATGTACAGAATCTTATTATTTATCGAACTTAAGGTGTGGTCCTTGGTCAAAAACACTTCAGCATTATTTAACTGCTGCAGCTTTACTAATACCAAGTTCTCATGCCGCTGCCAGTGTTTTCACCCAGGAGTCCACCCTGCACTTTCATTGTACATAGATCTCCCCCAATTCCATGCATCAGTCATCTTCCAGTTCATTCCATTGCGCGCACGGTTCTGCTTATGGATTGAATCGCTTTCAATTAATCTGTCATTGTTGGGTGCTACTGTTATCGATTTCGGTGGAAATGAAGTCCTGAGTACTGTACCTGACACAGCACTGCAGCCTCGCGGCATCTCTGAATGCTGCCTGTGAATCCAGCTCAGTCATTGTAGAGTCTGTTGAATCGTGTCCCCCTGTATGGGGGGTTATTTTTGGGTGCTCCCGTTTCATCCCACGGTCCAAAGACATGTGTGTCAAGTTAATCTGTCGCTCTTAAGTTTTGGGTGTGTGAGGCCCACCCTGCAATGCTCAAGAATGACATCCAGGTGCATAGCCTGTAATTCCAGAATAGACTGGCCATCTCCCCCCATACCCTGAGCAGGATAATCTGGTTAATGATGGATGGATGGAGAGAATAAACACAATGTTTCAACTTTTCATAAATTCTCTTTTTTTGGGATTATCCATCAATTGTACATACATGTATGGCTATGATATATAGCTTAAGGTAAATAAAGAAATTTTATTTAATAAATTCCTTGTCTGTTGGTGTAGAAACCTCAACTATAAATGAGGGGGGGTGAGCCCACAGTGACCCTGCTGGTGTGTGTAATCTGTAGTAGCCTCAATTTTATTGATTTATTAAGTTATAATAATTAGTATTAATGAGTTATTATTAGGAAGGAGTCATAGGACTTGAAACACACCTGCATGCCTTGTACGCTTCTAGGTTAACAGTTATTCTTCATCAGAAAGACAGGTATGATGATGATATAAATGTTTAAAGCATACTGCTTTAACAATAGCATGATGAAATGAAATAAAAGAAAATAATATTTCTTTAATAATAAATAGCAATGATGATAAAAGTAATATCTCGGTTTTACTTCAGCAAGGCAGATACAACACTAAGGTGCCGGAAAAAGTCCGAAATAAGCAGAGCAGCCATGCTGATGGGATCCTGTTAATTCATCATGGACTTCACCTCTTTGCCTCTGGCTGCTTGAAAGCACATGAAGCTGGAGAACCCAGTTCCCGAAAATGACCATTGCTTTTATAGACCTCACACCCCCCTGCCTTAAGCAGAGACATCATCACCTGTCATAGAGACATTTGCCAGCCCTGTACTCAGTGTTTCTTGCTGATTTCCTACTCATGTGATTCCACCCAGTATCACAGTCAGCGGTCCCTCAATCTCAGCTCTGATCCTCTTTCTTCTGCTGCTTCAGTACAGCCAGTTTGGCCTTGGGCCCTGCTCTCTTCTCCTTTTTCTCATGGGCGGATGCCTTGGATCACCGAAAGCTCACCGGACCACCGTGGAGATGTTTCCGGGCGAGGTCCTTGCATGCATTCCACACCGCAGTCCTTTGCATTCGGATTCAAGGCTCCGCTGATGTTTCTTCCTCATTATTTTTCTCGGTGTATAATGCGCTGGAGTGGCAGTCATAACTGACGGGGATTTCTTGTGTGTTTCCCAAAACTGAACTATGGACAGCAGATAGGAGGTGACGGTGATGGTGGTGATGTTATGAGCAACCTGACATCATAACAGGACAGGGTTCTGGGAAGCACTCATTCCTATCAAAAAAGTGTTCATTTCCTGAAATTTTTAAGAATATTCCTGAGTGAATTACCGTTAAGTATGAAAAAAGTTCATTGATACTTACTATTCAAAAAATGAAATCTAAAATGAACTAAAACATGAAAACATATAATATTTTTATGCAGTCTAGTGATAATAACAGTAAGTTTTAATAATCATAGTTATTTCAGTTTTGCTCTTAGGGTTAACAGTTCATTCATTCATGATTGATGAAGGATGAGGCCTCATTTATGTAAGTGTAATGTTTGCGAATGTTATCAAAGCTGCTATGATTTAAATATGATTTAAATAATTTAACAATTAATAGCTACATGTTTGGAGTTTATTTTTACAAGGACTGAAACAACTGGGTTCAAATCCCTCCCCTGCTGTAGCCAAAACCAATGCAGGAAAATCACCCTGCTGTATAAACCGAGAAACCGAGAAATAACTATCTCAATGCAGTCAACTGCTCTGGAGAGTTAAATAATAAATAAATAAATAAATAAATAAATAAAGATAATAATAAAAATAAAATAAAATTAAAAAAATAAAATAATAATAATAATAATAATAATAATAATAATAATAATAATAGTGCTGAATCTGCTATTTCACGATATCAGGCTTACATTAATCGAAAAATTCCAATGTCAGTGTGACAGGAAGTAGGAAATTGTTCTCCTGTGTTGCCTTGTGTCACTTAATTGTTTATTTGCCTTTAATTTTTTCAAGATGGTCTTCTTAGTTTTTATTCTGTTTACTTTATTGTTTTTGTTGCTACTGGGCATCACCTACGTGCCCCATGAGTTGACAGTGAAGACAAATCCAACTTGTGGTGCAGAACAGTGTTGAGACGGAACTTCCGGTTCTTAACGGTCTTTAGTTCACTGATGCTTAAAAATGTTTTAAAATAAAACATTTATGGAAACAGAGTGATCATCTGTTGTACGGAATAAGAAGTTTGTTTTGTGAAAAAGGGTTTAAGTGTTTGCATGCTATACTTTTTTTGTCATGAACAGGCTGTTGCTTAGAGGAAGTTGTGGTTTAACACATCAGTATCAAACTATTAAAATCCTCAAACAATATATTTTTAAATTGTGTGCACTGGCATGTGACTTGTTGAAGCTTCAGTCATTACAAATTTGACAGTACTTTTCACTGATTTATTCACGTCTTGGTGTTGTGCCAAGCTCGGTATAGCTGAACATTCAAGGCGTCGCTTTTGTTCATAGCAGGAAACAAATGAACATTTAAAAAGGATCTAACACACCACATTTCCCCCCTTTGTTTTGCTTTACTCTGTTATGGAGTTTTCTCATGAAGGTCTAATTTCTCTGGTATATGAAAAATATTTTAACATTTATATTGCGGCTGCTTGCAGGCCTGTACATTAGCCCATTCCTTCCACACACTTCAGTCGCATTATTTACATGATTCATATTGCAGTAGAAGAATTCAGGTAAGTACCTTGTTCACAGGTACAACGTCTTTAGCAGGAAGTGAGACTTAAATCAACAATGTTCAGGTCACAAAGCCATGTCAGTAACTGTTGTTGTGCCTGATGCCCCTGTTGGTGTGAAGAGTGTTTTTGTCTTCCAGCTGCCAGCAGTAAACCAACCACCATAGCATGTCAGCCAACTATGTTTTTAGATAGGATATTTAAAAAAAAAAAAAAAATTACAGATTCAAATTTACCTGTGCATTTACCCAGGTAGTGTGCATCATGTAGGTTTGAGGTTTGAATCCCTGCTATATTAATAGGTAAATCACTGTATAGCTGATCATTTAATGCTGTATAATGCAGGCTAAATAATAATAAAAATTCTGTATGTGTGTAATGGGTGGGGGGGTCAGGATATGCATGTTGTTTAGTCTGTTAAAATAATGTTTCAACTACTTCAACTAAATGACTCCACTTTTAAGTAAAATTGGTGCATTTTAAGTAAAATGAGAGGACCTCATGACTAAAAATTCCTAGTTATCAGATCAAAAAAATGCTTGCAATGACACTTATTCAACATTCAGATGGGTCAGAAAATACAAGTGAACTTCATAAAAATGCGGAAAAATCTGAAATACACGTCTTAAATATGCAAATAGTGAATAATAACTTCTTTTGAGAAGACTGTAGCTTTAAGCGCACCACACATTGTGATATAGCAGCGCCCCCTGCTGGGAATTGGCTACAATCTCCCTGAAATACACGGTATTACACTTGAGCTCTTATGATTTGGGTAAGAAAGTAGATGTGTGTGTGTGTGTGTGTGTGTGTGTGTGTGTGTTTAGTGGAAAATGACACAAAGATGATAAAGCTGTACACACTGGTCCACATTGTACAGTAGCGGAGGGCAGGGAGTGTGGACAGAACCCCCTCCCCCCAGTATTGGACCTCAGTGACCTCTTGGTTGGTTTGAATAGATTTAGAGGGTTAAATCTTATGTTCACAATGTTTAAGAAAGCCTAATCCCTTCCCAGTCTTTATTAGTCAATCCTTTCAGCATCATTGATCACACTTTTGTCCCCACCCCCACATAGCAGTGACCAGACACAAATTTACTGTCAGAAGAAGTCAAAGTGCCACATTTACTGGAAGTTTCTGTTTCCCTTTTTAGGTTGGTGGCTGACGCAAAAGAAAAACAAGGAAATAAAAAATAATGCCCGAAAAAGCAAATGGGTTCGTGGCTGAAATTATGAAAATATTTCTTTTTTTTTTAAATGAAAGGAAAAGAAACTCAAACACAGCTGAGAAAACAGCAGCCATTGTTGTTTACGAATACAAAAGATAAGCAGTTTAAAAATAAGGATGAATTTGACTACATATGTAGCAACAGCAATAATAATAATAATAATAATAATAATAATAATAATAATAATAAAATTAAACAAATATCGGGTTAATAGAGTCAATATTCACTCAGTTTAATAGTGTTGAATTGTGAGGACAAGTGTGTCTTTGAGCAAATTACACTTTTGAGATAATAGAAAATTTGGATTTTAAGTTTTTAGGAAAAATAATATACTGAATGACCAGGTTTTTTCATCAATGGGTTATTTCTTCATTTTCCAAGATGACAATGGCAGGATTCATGGGGCTCAAATTGTGAAAGAGTGCTTCAGGGAGCATGAGAGAGACATCATTTTCACACATGGATTGGCCACCACAGAGTCCAGACCTTAACCCCACTGAGAATCTTTGGGTTGTGCTGGAGAAGACTTTACGCACCGGTCTGACTCTCCCATCATCAATACAATATCTTGGCAAAAAATGAATGCAACTCTGGACCCAAATAAATGTTGTGACATTGCATAAGCTTATCGAAACAATGCCACGGCGAATGTGTGCCGTAGTCAAAGCTAAAGGTAGTCAAACGAAATATAGGAGCGAGTGACTTTTTTTTTTTGGCCTGGCAGTGTATTTGCAAAAGTCACCAAGTTTAGGTTAAATCCCCTCCTCCCCCGTTGGTGTCACAGAATAATGGATTCACAACAGCAGTTTTCAGCCCCCACGTTGTTCACCCCTTGTGTTCTGAATAACATTCAGGCTGTGTTCATGAAGGGGAAGGTAAAGGTATAGATCTCACATGGGGCTCCCAAGATCAGTGTGTGTCTCTAGGGGGTCAGAGGTTATCGTCCTCGCTGAAATAAAGTGAGGAGGGAAACATAGGACCAACAGGATTGTCAACACACCTGCGAATGTCAACACGCCTGCAACTCTCACACACACACACACATTGTCAAAGAACACATAACACTAAATCTATTCATTTTATTTACTCATTTATAGCTGACACTTTTGCACACTAAGTGACTTACTGTGATTTTGTCATTTACACAGCTGGGCCATTTTACTGTGTCAGTTCAGGGTAAAGTACCTTGACCAAAGGTACATCAGCAGGTGGCTGGGTCCTTCAACTGAAAGATGACAGCTCTAACCAATAGGCTTTCTGCTGCTTTAATTATTTACAGAATTTTATCTCGCAGAATATCACTAGGAAAAGAACCATTCCCCATTCCCTCTAAACAGTTTGCTCAGCCACTTGGGTGGTGGCAACATTTCACTGCTTAGCAGATGTGTGTGTGGACTGTAGCTTTGAATATATTTGCTTTTTTTTTTCCATGGTAAACAAAATCTAGCGGGTTCATTACTGCAGAGAAAAAGGTTCAGTACCCCAAAAAAAACACTAATATTTACATATACAAGGAAGGTCAGCTTCATATTTTAGGAAGAAAAGACTACAGCAGTTAGAAGGTTTGGTCACAAATCACTGCGAAGAGACCCAAAACAACAAATCTGTTGGCATTTAACAGCACATCACACTACTCCTTCCAGAACATGAGCATCTGTTGATAATGCCTTCACCACTAGACCTCCTGCTGCCCTGGTCAGGCTCTTGCCGGCATTGATCAATCCTCAGTTGCGGGAATTGAGGAATACAGGCTGTAGGGGGGATCTGCCCCCACACCCCCCCGTGGGAGCCCATCACAAACACTGTAAGGTCACAGATGCCTGGGTCAGAATGTGGTCAGAAACAGGTGTAAGTGCTCTTGTCGATCTCGGTCCCAGCGGCTGACCCTCTCGTGGAGGGTGGCGCCGATTCAGCCCGATTCAGTTCCTGTTAGACGGTCCCTGCAGGATCGCGTCCCGATTTATAATTAATAACCTACAGCCCTCCAGTGCATACACTTTGCACATCACACTGAATGCATTACAGGGCTTCCCAGCTCAAAGGTCAAGCAGCAGCCCCCCCCCTTCCGGGACTACCATCAACAGCCTTTTTATCACAAGGGCAATTCATCACACCGCTTTACATGCTGCCATACCATGGTAAATCCTGACAAACTGCTCTGCATCAGGAGGGATTATAGCGCTGGGGATGAGGTTACATCTCAGTGACCTCAGGGCTGGCTTTCCTCTCACTCATCTTTGTTTGTGTGCATTGAGTTAAAAGCCAGATTTGGGTTGGGGGCAGGTGAAGGCGCAGGTTTGCTGGCTGCCCCAAAGGCGTTGAAGCTCGACGCTCCGTTTGCTTCTGCCCATCTTCAGCCATTAAGGGAAAGATGGAGAGGAATAAGATAAAACCGAGAGAAGAGGGCCAGGTCACGTTACTGCCGATATAGGACTCATCCTCAGCTCTCTTGCTCTCTCTCGCTTTAATCCCTTTGTTTGTTTGGGGCGCTGTGGTCCTGCCTCTTAGGAGATCATGCCGCGTGGTCGCAGGTATGCGACGAGCCTCGAGACACGGTAAGCCTGAATGACAGGTGCTGGACTGGTGCGGCCCTGGGGGATCGATCTCCTCCGAGGGGCTTTGTGGGATTTAAACCAGAAGGTGCATTAGGCTGAGGAGCCCTAGCAAAAACAACAAGAGGGGTTGGAAACCCTAGCTGAGCCGACCCTCCTTAGCATCACTAACATCCGCAGAGATGTTCCGGTTCACATATAGAAGGCTCTGCCTTTCCAGGACACCTTCTGTTCAGGTTGTGCCTGCCTATCTATCTTATCCGCAGGCCTCCATCTCAGCCTCCTTTAGCTCTCCATTGTGCCCGATAACTCCTGAAATAATTCTAGGTGATGCAGTGGGTGCCTCACATGCTTGTGAGTTTGAATTTGACTCTCGTCTCACACCCGCGTCCTGTAGGCAAACTCTGCACCTCCACAGCCCTGTACTAGAGGTAGGTAGACAATGATAAGGGGTGGTTGGATGGATGTACCTGTGGGCTTCACAGACCAGAAGAAAGGGCCTTCTGATGTCATCCTTTGTCAATCACAGGCAGATGCATTGGGTCTCAACCTGGCCCGGTCTTTGCGCCCTTTGAATAGTTTCAGTCATCTGACACCCCTATGCGGAGTGACTGAGCCCAGGGGAAGCACCCCTCCACAAGTCCCACTCACAGCACCTCCTGGCCTCTGCTTGAGAAACCGATGACAGTGGCCTTCCCCTCGATCCCCATTCCCACGTCTCTGTGGGATTAGTCTCTGAACCACAGGTGTGATAATCCCAGAGCGAGCGAGGCGGCTGACCACAGTCTGACAGCAGCGGGCGCTGAGCCGCTTTGATCACGCAGCTAACAGCTACACACTGTTAATCCCCCACCGCGGCCCAACAAAATTCATCATTAGACACTACAACCATGTGTATGAGATCCTAGGACATCCACAACCCTTCATGGGTGGCCACTGTTTCGCTCTTTGTTTGACCCACAGCTTGTAAGTCCGTTTACAAAGGACACACTCATCCAATGTCCGAGTGGCAGCTGTGGTTTATCTTCTCGACTAAAGTGTCTTATGATGTGTGCAGCGATCTGCCCTTCAGTGCCAGAAAGTAGAGATTTATGTAGATCTGTGGAGAGATCAGTGACAGCTGGGGTTAGATCTTCCTCGGGAAAGACTAGTAGACATGGAACTATCAACAGCAACCAGAAGTGGTTCAGATAACAGAGCGATTAATAGGTACAAGAGGTTCACCAACCAGGGCAAAGATCAGTGGACTGAGATGCATGACCATTTTGAAAACTTCAACAGCATTAGGAAGCTACCATCCTTGAAAGAAGTGAGATTTGACCAGCCAGGATAAAGACCGGTAGACACTGTACACTGTATAAAAGCTCAATAGTTATAGGAGTCTGGCCATCTAGATTAGTAGGTGCTACAGGTTGACCAACCAGGGTAGAGATCAGGAACCCGAGAGGTTTGAACTTCTTGGAGAAATCAACACTGGTAAGAACCTAGCCACTTAGGGAATAGACTGGGTAGATCAGTTGTAGAAGCCAGTAGATACTGGACTAGCTGAATGAAAATTCACTAGATAGAGGAGTTTGACCAGCCAAGAAAGAAGTTGGTAGACAAAAGAGGTTAAACAAGCGGGGTGAGTAGGAAATGGTAGTAGTAGGAATCTATAGCACCTTGGGGACACGTTTGATTAAAGCAGAGTGTGTGACCATCTAGGTGGAGAGTTCAGCAAACTTACGACTACCACCAGCTGGAGGAAAGATCAGTAGATAAAGCAGTCTGGTTTCTTGCAGAAGTGACTAGAAGATACAAGAGGTTGGCCAAAGAGATCACTAGATGGAGATGTTCAAACATCTTGGCAAGATTGAGAGTGCTGAGAACTTGCCACCTTGACCAGTTAAGGGAAACTTCTTGCATAGATGATGCTGCCCCAACATAGAAAATTTCTTCCGTCTTGCCCACCTTCATTGCTAATGTGTTGGTCTTTCACTTTCAGGCTGAACAAACCAGAGGCCAAGTTAGCGTAGGACCCGGCAACCCTTGAAGGTGCTTATAGTCCAGTGTGTTTCCTGCTCTTTCCGACTTCTTACGCAAGGTTATACCCGGGGCAGATGTTTTGCAGAGTTTTCTGCACAGGCGTGGAACCCTGAAGGGGCAAGAAACCACTTGACAAGAACCCAAAAGGAGAGAACTGGAGGGAGGGATGAGGTCAGCTTCTCCCCAGCCTGTGTGAGAGCCTCTGCTGGCTCCTTTCTCACTCTGTGCGCGTGGAAGCGGACACTATTATGCGGTGCAGGAAACGGTGACGGCACGACCAAAAGGTGCCCCCCTCCCTCCTTGGGAGACTCCGGAGGAACAATCCTGAGACAGCTGTCCAGGAGTGGAGGGGGGGGGCGTTCTACTTTGGTTTCAATACCAGGAAGCCACAGCGGGGGCAGTGTGAGAAGGCGCGACGCAGCGCACCCAAGCTTTCTTGCCATCAGCAACAGGGCCATTAATTATTCGGAAATCGGGGACCGTCACTGGCTGCGCGACTCCAGGGAGCACACGTCATAAATCTGAACTTCCAAACATTTTCAAAGCGGAACAAAAGGGCCTAAAGAATGGCTTTAATTCATATTGTTTGGCACGTCCTGTCTCACATAGTAAACTACGGATCAATTTATTGCAATGAAATTGTCCCAAGGAATGGTTAATAATAAATAACGCACACTATGGCGAAGTGTTGCTGTATATGTGACGTGTCATTGTTTAGCGAAAACCAAATGTGCTGAAAGTTGTGGAGTTCGGCAGTCCGCTGCTGGTTATTAATCGGTCTGTATAAACACGGTCCCGTATGCTGACTGATGAAGTCCAGGCGATAGACTCATTCATTTGTTTTTTGGCTCCGTCTTTACGTACAAGTTGTTGAAAAGGCCATTAAATTCGAGCCGCTGTCCATTTTGCTAAACACACCGGAGCCACCCACCGCTGTTTATGACTTTCGTGCGCTTTTGTGCGTACGCCATGCGTCATATCCACTTGGTTCAGTGTTTCCCTTAATCTCGGTGCGCTGTGTCTAAGAACAAGGCCTTATGAGAAGCAGGCCAGAGGCTCAAGTTGCAGGGAAGGATCTTCTGCTGTACTGCGAAGGGTAAGAATGCTCGATTACAACAAGGCAGGTCCGTTGATCACGGGTCCTACAGGAGGAGTGACGTTCAAACCTGGGACCAAACCTAGTAGACAACATCCCAGCCCTTCTTGTGACCTGTTGCTTATACACTATATAAAACATATGCATAGATTAAATATAGAATATATAATGTTTATATACATACTCTGATATAATGTATAGAGGCAGTGGCTCACTGGTGTAGAGTAAATTCCTCAGAGCGTGCGCGTGTGGCCACCCTGTGATGGATTGGTGTTCCATCCAGGGTATGGTTTCATAACCTTGTGGGCATTGATTTAGGATAGGCTGCGAACCACTGCAACCCTGACGTGGCCTAGTAGTTAAGAATGATGGATGGACGGACATATATAGTATATAAACATATATGCAGCTAAAAACCATGTATTATGAAGTTGTGTGCATTAGCAAGGCTTGAACCAGCAACCTTCAGGTCACAATATCCACATTCTTAATCCTTGCAGTACCTGCTGGCCCCTTGCTTGCAGACAGGATGGTGTGTGTGACGACATGTCGCTAATGGTGAGAACGGGCCTGTGTCGGAAACCCGAGAGTCAGCCAGTCTGTGTCGCTGCTCCACTCTGACCGCCCGGATGTCGTGATATCAGCCCCCGTAAGTGAGATGCAGCATAAACAAAAGGCTTTTCCTTTTTGCTGGAGGGGGGTGACTCAACATACAGTAAATGTCATGGACGGT
Source organism: Heterotis niloticus (assembly GCA_018136845.1). Lineage (NCBI taxonomy): Eukaryota > Metazoa > Chordata > Actinopteri > Osteoglossiformes > Osteoglossidae > Heterotis > Heterotis niloticus. The sequence goes on from CM030906.1 coordinate 5,556,202, forward strand.
GCAGCTCCATTCTCCCTGTGTTTTACTAAAGTGGAGAACATGATATAAGGTGCTTGTAAAAAAGACAGAACTAAGTGTGTGTGGGTGTTTGCGTGTGTGCTGTACTTTCATGTCGATAAACTCGCAACTCATCTCCACCGTTCTCGGTCCCACCCCAGGGGTTTCCCATACTCCACCTCCCCAGTACAACTTCTCATATTCATGGTTTCATTCCATTACACCCTTTGGTGGAGCTGTAGTTTGCACTTTTGCCTCAAGAGGGCAGAACTTACCTTACAAGTCACTGCTCTTTACAACCCCACCCTCCCCCAATCTCCTGGATCCCTTGGGGGGCTACAAATATTATATATTACAAACTAAGACAGAACAGCACTTTTTGACCTCCTGCAGACAGCATGTGTAGTAAAGGAGCACCAGGTGGCGTAGTGGTTAGCGCTACAACCGTGCATGTGGACCCCAGGTTCAAATCCCCACGCTTGCTGTCGTTCCCCTTAAACAAGGTATTTTCCTTGAATAAATGCAATAAATGTGAGCATCTCAATGCTATAAGATGCTTTGAAGAAAAGCATTTGGTAAAATAAATGCATTTTAAAAAAGACTCACAGATAGTCAGGCGCCTCTGAAAATGTTGTCACAAAACAGCAGATTCGAGGTGTGTGACCCCCGGTGCTTTGCGTATTTATTTAGCTACCAGTGGGAAGACTTTGCCATAGTCACATTAGCGAGATTTTCACACCTGACCCCCCCCCCCATTTGCAATATGTGCCTGGAGTTTAAAGCCATTATTGCCCCATGTACACAATGCAATTGTATGTTTCCCATAAGCGGGCGCAGGATGGAGGCGATTCTGTGGGAAAACACTGTGTAGAATAATAAATAAAGGACAACAAGCATCCTTTTATTCACTGGGTTCTGAGGGCGTGCGGAGTGGTGGGGCGGAAGGTAAACGATCAAAAAAGACGGGAAATCCTTTACGTGAAGCTGAGCCCACCAGCAGCAGCTCGACCGCGGGCCCCTCCGAAACTTTCTGCTCATGTGCGCATTTTCGTTTGCGTTTCGTTCGCTCAGCGGACACCTTTCGGCAAAGTCATGTTCAACCAGACAAGAAGCTTCAGACATTTCGGAGGCCCACGTCATGCACGCAGCTGCTTGTAAAACTAAGTTTGCAAATAACAAATTCATGTGGCTGATCGTGAGAGGCGTGGGTCCGAAAGAGGTGGACTTGGACGATCATTAAACGCTCGAAAGGATGCAGCAGTTTTGAAGGACAGAGGGAGTTCAGCCCACCTCACTAGGACCAAGTGTTTAAACTTTGCACCTTTCAAATGTGACAGCTTCCCAAGATGCTCTGTCGCTGGATCCGCTGTGAGCCTCTAGCAAAGGCTCCGCTCTGTGTTCCCCTGTAAACGCCGAGGGCTTCACGAACATCGTAACCCTTCCTCTGCTACAAAGACGTTTCCTTCTCAGCATTTTGAAGGTTACTTCCTTCTGTCTTTGGTTTCCGCATGACTTTCCCACAGCTCTGGCCTTGTGTCGCTTTTTTTTTTTTTTTTTTTTTTTGCCGGAGTTAAACAGCTCCGCCTTGGGATCGGAGCATCCATCTTCAGAGGCAGCTCACGAAGGCAGCATTAGCATTAGCTGAGGCCATCAGGAGATCTTTTCGGGGAGCAGGGTAAACAGTGTCGCTCCCGGCCTGCGGGTAAATAATGGAGGAGCTCATTAAACCTGTGGCCGTGTGTTAAATGTCCACACTGACAATGAAGTATCTCTGTCTCCCAGGGGGTTCAGCTATGTCATGGCGGGCCAAATCGATATAGATGACCTCTCTGGCCAGGTGGGTGGAGGGGGAGGGCAGCCCTGGCTGAACTTTCACCCTTGGTGATAAAAAAAACCTTCACCCTACACATCTATAAACAAACCTCCCCCATCCCATGAGGCGATGTCCTTGGTTCTTTCTCACACCCTGCTGAAGGGAGACCTCCTACTGTTTGAGACACACTTCTGGGCTTTCAATCTCAACGGTTCCACCGGTGACGGCGACCAAATGGGGAGCGCAAGGGAACGGCGGTGTCACCGTCCAACGCTGTCCTCCAGTCCAACAAAGAAATTTTTGAAAATCTCCGGCTTACCGTGACAACCAGGCTTCAAAGAACAGATTTCTCTACCGTGGCATGACTGTGGTTCATAAGAGGACCGAATCTTCAGCAGACTGAGGTCCTTCTCAATTCCTAATTTGTTGCCCAGCTGACGCTTTTATCTAAAGCAGCTTACAGCGCACCTATACCGCGGTATCTGAGTGTAATTGGTCCCTTGAAATCTCTCAAACACTACAAACTTGGACATCGGGAAACAATTTTCATTATTTCTTATGAGGAAAATTGTGATTTTTTTTTTTTTTCTGGCTGGCCACCCACCATGACCCGATTCATCATCAGCACTTATTTTACTGCGGTAACCCCACAGTCCTGGATCCTTAGAACTGAGACCAGGATGCTGGATTCCAGAGGTGCAGATTGCAGCAGTGGAAGAAGTGGGTGTCCAAAGGAAGAAGGAACAGGGGACTCCTCCCTATCGCCGCTCATCCCCCACGGATCGTAAACCCCCTACAGCACCACCATCTCCTCCACCCTCTCCTCTGGCCATCACTGACCGGGACACGGCATCCAGGATAAGATTTACAACAGGCCCGGCCTGCTAGCCGACAGCAGCATTTCAGCCGAGGGCCAATTTTATGAACTGTCTGCTTTTTTACAAGCAGGGCGGGTTGCTGGCCTGTAAAACCGTAATGGCGGGGTTACAAAAATGACACCCTTAGTGTTTCTGGTCTTCGGAAAGATTGGCTGCTCTCTTTTAGTCTCATGAAAAGGACATTATTCTACATCAATCACTCTATTCCTCCCTGTGCGGTGGGCTGCGGCCGACAGATGCTCTTTCTTCTTTAATACCGCTAGCTTTAGCAGAGCGGCGAAGCTCCGGAGACGCCACCTCCCCAGTCGACCATGTCGGGAGCGCCAGTTGTTCACGGTTTCGCATTACAGGCGATGTACTGCCGTTGTACCTTTCCAGTGTGAAACTTAAGAGGAACTAATTGGGTTAGACTCCAAAAAGCCTTTGGACAAATTGGAGAATTGGAGGCTTTTGAAGTTACTTGACATAAGGGTGTCTGCCAAACACATAAATAATGGATAGACAGCTGAAGATGAATCAATATGGTGTCCTCATTGCCAACCCCTCATTGTTTGCGTTGCGTTTGATCCCGCTTTTTAAGTTCCGCATCCGTGGCTCCAGACAAGGGCATCCAACGGGTGAATAAACCTTAACTACAAGCAGGTCTTACTTACTCTTTTCCCCAGAGGGGACCTTCAGTCCTCCCCACTGCATGTTCTGGAAGCCATGCCTTCAGGAACACGCCGGCTTGTATGGGAGGAGCACCGTAAATCGCGGGGCCCGAGGAAGAAGTCCTGCTGGGTCCTCAAGCTGCTGTCGGATTCAGCAGAGTGAGGAAGCAGCCGAACCGACTGACAACAAAAGACAATTCCATAGCGGCACGGTGAGCCGTGCAGCTCCTACTCAGTGTGCACTTCAGATGTTCTCCTCATGTTCTTCCATGTTTCCACCAGGTGCTCTGGTTTTCTCCCGCAGCCCAAATACATGTGTTTCTGGTGAACTGGTGACTTCCTTGGAGCATGAGAATGTTCTGGAAATGGGCATATTATAACATTAACTGAAGCCTTGTCCTGCATCAGGTCTGTGCCACAAACTGTATTTAATATTTTATGTTTACCGCATTGGGCCATGTTGGCTAAAATCTCAGACTGCAGGAGACTGAGGGCCCTGGCTTGTCAGCACGAACTGTTAAGCAGCCACATGTCAACACCAACCGTGACCTGGGAGGGGAGCCGTTTTTCCTTGGAACTCCGTAACTTCAGGAATGTGGGAGAAGAAGGGAGCGGTTATGGCTTTAGGCCTGGTCAGTCACCCATGATACACACAAACACACGCAGATATTGCAGATAGTCAGGGGACGGTTTGAAAACACTCCTCCAGGTAACTGGGCTGCATCACCGCCCACAGGAGGTTGAGCCTCTTAGCTTTTAGCAACACCGTGGTATCCCAGTGTTTCCACACGAAGCCCATGTCCCGGAAGCACAGAAACATTATAATCATTTGCAGTCACATTACTGTAGTAAGAATGACATCCATTTTGTAAGTCTGTGCATCATATGGAGGTTAGCAGGAGTGAGAACCTGAAGTAAGCAGTCTGAACAGAATCTATGAGACAGACCTCTAGGATTACAAAAGATGAACAGCCTTGGGGTCAAAACATACCACAGTGCGAACAGCTGCAGGTCTGCTTAGAAGTTGCGCCGTCCTCACTCAGACCAGCTCTCCTCCAGACTGAGCCGTGACCACAAAGCTTTGCTCAGACCTGTGGTTTGCTGTGAACCTCACGCATACATGTTTCCTTGGAATTAGACATAACATATTTGTTACTTAGACGATCTAGCACCTGCAAGATGGTCAACAGTCCAGCACCCTGATCGCTCCCGACACCACAGCCAAATCACCGTAGCCTTAACTCACAAATGGGTCAGGAACAAAAACTTCTTGGTTTTGGCCCCGATGTGGTGGGAAGAGCTCCCCTTGTCTCTCAGAGCTGCTGAATCCTTTTCAAGAAGGGTCTCATATTTTTCACAGCCACTTCTCTCCTGATTTCCTGACACCTACACACACGAATGCAACACCATCTGTTATGTTCATCATTATTTTTTATGCGAATGCCACGCCATAGGCAGCCACCCGAGGGATGTGCACCAGCAACCTGGTGGTATCAAACAAACAAGCTTTGCTTTGATCGCCCAGAGTCTACAACTCAATGTGTTGCTGAATCACCTTTTCTCCACCTACTGGAAAAATGTCTACCGAATTACGCGGTCTTAGCAAATGCAGCCGTACTTCTCCAACAGCATATGTTCAGCACGGCTGCGTAACCTCAACGTGCTCCAAATGTTGCACGAGTGCGCTGCTTTGCTCGTGTGGAGCACCTTCCCAGCAAAGGCGCTCCTCCGCTCGCATCCCACACGCGAGCGTTTGTCGCAGCATGAGACGGGCGGCAGCTCCCTCCCTTTGTGTGAAATACGCTCGGCTAAATAAAAACGCGCCGCTTTATCACGCTCCATCAGCTATGTTCGAGCGGAACAAAGCTCCGCGCTAAACAAAAATGAGCCATTTGTGTGGGATGTTTTTTTTTTTTTTTTAATATGGTTCAATGAGTTAGGTAGTTTTTTTTATTTAAATGAAGAGTCTTATGTTCCAGTTTGAGACATAACAGCCCTTATTATTTTATTCAGCTGCCAGCTAATGCCCAGGCCGGCCAGAGTGATGGGAAGGGAGTTCTTGTTGCGAGATGGATGGAGGGAAATCAAACCCAGGGGTTCTGGTTATGATTGGTTTTAATGCAGCGGTTTTGTTGACTCCGTGTGGTTATGCTCTGATTAAAATCTCCCAGAATGCCCTCACAGCTGGAGGAAGGAGTTCATTGTCTGGTCGCCAGTGTATCGCCGTTTCCAGCCCACCCAAGTGGCTTTAAGCTGAGAGCGGGTCCTGGAGGTGGTCTGCACACTGTTACTTGCACCACTTTGTGTCTAAAGCAGGTACTTCGATAATCACAGATTCAACAATACAAAAAATAACCCCCCCCCCCCATCACCACCACCTCACGACCCCATCCTTTGTGTCCATTTTCCCCTGCCTGGCCACAGTTCCGTTCCTGCAAGACCCTCCCACAGCCCCCTGGCATCTTGTTACCGTGAGATGGTGAGAATCTCCTGGCTCCAGGTTACACCCAACACCCGGCCTGTACACCCCCCCCCCCATTGTGTGAGCAGTAAAACAGTAGACTCCTGTCCTACAGAGACAGCACTCAGTCTCATTGTTCCCCCCACGGCCACCGAGGAGGCCTCGTGACCCATCTGGGGATTTGTTCCCTCAGGAAGTCTTCATGGCTCCCGAGCTGCTATCCACAGAGAAGCGTCCCACCCTCACCTACACACCTCCTGCCACTGCTTCATCCCTCCTCAGGGACACATTAGGCAGTAAGACACACAGAAACAGAAACACACACACACACACACACACACACTAGGTCTGTTTTGCACAAACATGGAACAGAGGCCCTTATGCTCAGAAGCACATACACACCCATGGTTTTGTCTCTCTCTCCCACAGAAGAGTCTCACACAGGCGCATACCCACCTATTTTGATGCATTATTTAGTTGCCTGGCGATGCTTTTATCAAAAGCCACTTTCCAGAATTGAAGCTGCTCAAATGAGGTGCCGTGATTTCCACTTATGCCAGACATTTCTACCGATTCGGTTACGAGAAAGTGGCCTCAACCAAGGTCCCCGCAGGGACTGAACCTGTAGTCCATCAATGGATGGGTAACGTGGCCTCTTTGGTGGCCATGGGGGAACAATGACTCTGTGCACTACGGTGGAGGTTGTTGTATATTGGAAACATCACAACGAGAACAAATTCTCATGAAATGAGAGTGACGCTCGAAAAAGTTGTTGAGAAAAGAAAATGAGGACAACCGGCAAACAGATGGATTCGATCGTAGTGACAATGGACTCCCCCGTTTTCAGCCGTAAGGATACAAGTGGAGGACAGAACTCGGTGGAGGTCACCAAGGATCAACAGCATCATTGCAATGATTGTTAACATTAAGAAGGATGACTTTACTCATTGCTCATTTTTCTGGAAGATGATACCAGAAGGAGGTTAGGAAATTTTATGTGGGACGGCCTCATGACTCCTCATGAAGGGTTGATGTAGGGTTGGACATAAGAGGATGTTGTTGAAAGCGTACAGCTGGTGAATGGGCAGGGAAACAGGAGAAGTAGAAAAAATCTCAGTAATCACATGACACAGACTTTTTTGCTGAGGTGGGACCTACAAAGTTCTGAGTCTGCCCACCCAACTTTTCCAACCTTCTCTGCTCCCTCACTACAGCATTCTTCATGTATATTGATAAACTTGTGATCTCTAAGCACATCAGTGTGGCCAGTGTCAACACGTTCAACTGCTGTGAAGGAAGAGGAAGCTAGAGGTGATGTTTTATTAAAGCCAGTAGTTCTAGTGCAGAAAGACCTTTTTCCGAACGAACCTCATTGTTGTGCTGACAACCTCCAAAAATGCCCAGGTCCACAGTTTGACAAATTTACCCCAGTGGACCCCCAATGGATTAGGGCATCAACACACACAACCAACATGCTCTTAATCAGATGTTTTGTAGGACCCATCCTGCCATGTCCTTGGGGAGTTCAAGTTAGAAGAAGGGTTGTGGTTGTTGTACCTGAGAGCCGGGTATGCAAACTGCTGTCTGGAAGGGTGTGAAGCTGTACACATCTCAAACAAAACAAGATATCTTCCTTTATATTATAAATTTCCTGCCACCCCCCCCCCCCCCCCTTCACTGGGTAGCGAAGAAAGAAGATCAAACAGACAACCATTTTGGTGATTTAGCTCCCCCCCGCAGACTCCACCGCCATTAGAATGCTAAGAAGAAGAAGAAGAAGAAGAAGAAGAAGAAAAAGTTTATAAAGTAACGTTCATACAAGTTGAAATCTGCAATGCACACAATCAGAGTAGATACCCAAGAAGAAGAAACATGGAAAAATAGAATAGGAAACCATATAATCGAGACAGTTTGAGATAATGTTATGACAGTTATGAGTCGTATGCTAGGCTACCCTAAGTTAGCTCAGCAAATATCCAGTGTATAACAAGATAACTGTCTGTCACATTTACTGGCCTATGCAACATTTTTTTAATCCAAATCAGAATAGAAAACAGTTCTATTTTTCTCTCCTCACATAGTTAGGAACTTATGATAAATTAATCAGTTATCAAACTTCCTGAACTGCAGTAAAACATTTCATAGCACCCAGCAGTGATAGGATCCATGCCCTAGTAAAATCTATATATACTCTAGGTATTTTTGTGTATTTTAGATGTTATACAATATACGTGGATGCATATTTATTCTATTTTGTGCACATGCATATTTTTAAATTTCTGGACTATATATTCGTACTTGGATTTAGAATTTGCTTGAATTTTTCCAATGCTTAAGCTGAGCAAACACAACAGCCGGGCAAACACAGGTGGTGTAAAGTGCCTCGACCAGGCCCGGCGGCGCATGACAGTTGAGGGAGTCGTGCCAGTGTGCTGTGTCACGCCAGCCGCCACTCGAGCTGCAGCACAGCCACGACATGGCCTGTCCCCAAAGCCAGTGTCCCCCTGCTGTCGCTCACGCCCCTACATGCCCTGATGTTCGAGGGAACGGAGGCGAGCCGGAGACCTGGCATCTCTGTAAACCCGACAGAGCTCAGGTTCACACAAGACGCTCGCTAATTTGTGCCATGGCTAATTGGGACCAGGGCTGTGTTCCGCCCTCCTCCATCGCGGTGGGAAAGAAAGCGACACAAAGCGAGGCGAGCACACCGACGCCCCCGTAGGCATGGGGCACTTTGTCAAGGTGAAAAGGAAAAAGCTCCATGACAAGTTAGCGCCCCAGGCGTGGGAGAGGGGACGATGATGGCCTTGAGGAGGAAGGATGAAGGCCAGTGAGGTGGAAGAACGATGGGGAGAGATACGGAGCCCCTTGTCCCTGAAAGAGGAGTGCTTGTATAACAGGAGAAAGGGGAGCTGGGGAAGCTGGGAAAGTGACACTGAAGGCAGGTGGGGGTCCACAGTGCTTAGAGGGCACGCTTTTTATGTGACCCGCGGGGGGTTAGCGACCTTCTCGGGCAGCACGCAGAGGCGGCCCATTCAGGAGCGGCAGGGCAGAAGTTATCTACACGGCTCATGCATGGCAGTGTGAGATCAGCACCCAGGGGTAAAAGAGCCTATTTTCCTGGGCCCTGGAGAGGGTAGTTAACCACATTGTTCTGCTATGACTTTGTTTTAGAATGGGGGTGGGGGAATGGGGGGCAGCAGTGGGCACTTGCCAACATGTTGACATCATTTGAAAACGGAAGTGTATGATTTGGGGAAAAATCAGGCGCTTGGGGACATTAAATAAAGCCACAATTGGGGTGGGTGGCGACATTTTCCGCCTGGTGCTGGCTTCTCCAAACCGTCGCTCTTAGTTGTGGATTTATTATTCTGGACGGTGTTTGTGCACCTCGCTGGTTTGGGTGACGGCCAGACCTGCTTACCACACTGCTTACTGCTCTCACCAACAGCTGCGTCTCACAAGCGACAGTTACGGTACATATACAACATATAACAATGTACAACATTGTATATTTACATACAAGCATATGCACAAGAACGAGTAAAGAATAAAACTGTACATTTGCTCTACCTGAAGAAGTAGAATATATACAATTGTAAAATAATGAAAAGAAATCTATGGTGTTATTTTTCTCTTATTCTCTGTACCCCAGTTTATTATTCAGTTATTTATATTGTTAGGGCCAGTGATAAATAGGAATTATGTATCTATATATCTATATATATCATAATTGTATACATGAAAGGACAATAAAATTGCAGGTTATCTGCCTAAACTGACTTGGATTATAAATGGTGTCCATGGGCCTTGGGTCTGTGTCTTTGTCCTGGGGAGGTGGGTGGATGGGGGTGTGGAGATCTTTGACCGATAGCGAGGGCTTTAGCAGGAAGAAGGAACAATTCCAGGCAGGGGTAGAGGAAGGGCTGAATCACTGTGCTGAGGGGGGGTGTAGCTGTGCTGGGGTGAACAGGAGGGTGGTGAGCAGGGACTACCTGGAGACACCGTGGGAGCGGCATGCCAGTGTGACCATAGGAGGCTGTACCATAACTGCAGTCTAACGGTGGCAGCATAACAACAACAGTGGGAAAACCTTCCCTAAACCATGCATGCGGAGGTGGAAAGGCGGGTACCAGAAAGCGAGGGTGGTGGGAACGCAGCAGGCTGCATCGGGAGCATGACGATGCACGGCAGTTGTGGAGGAGTTGTGTAGCGTGAGATGACAGCTGCTGCCTTCCACTCGAAGACCAAGGTTCCATTTCCACCTCTTGCTCTAGCATCCTTGACCAAGGTACCTACCTGAACTGATACAGTGAAATGAACCAGCTGTATGAATAAATAAAGCACCGTAATCGCATTAAATGCAAACGCAGGCGCTGAGGGGAGTGAGCAATGGCATGCACATCTGCCGCACCGACTGCGCAACTGCGCAGCTGCTGGGGGACTCCACTTCAAGATCTGTGGGAGGAAATGACTGATTTACCCTATAAGAAAGACCCGTGGCCTGTGCTGCTTCACACAATGACCAGCTGATGGGAAGGAAGTGTGTCAGCGTTCGTGGGAGCCCCTTCTAGACACTCAGTCATGAAAAATAGGGATTTTTGCGGGGGGGGGGGGGGGTGAGGCAGGTGTGCAGTCACACACGCACACCCAATGATGGGAGCAGGGCGGCAGGTGACAGGACAGAGTCTGCAGATCTTTTGACAATCTGGATTTTACTTCTGCTTTAAGGGACCTCGGGTTGAATCCCACTACTGATAGATAGATAGATAGATAGATAGATAGATAGATAGAGCAACAAAAAATATAACATTCATAAAAAATGTGTCTACACTTTTATATATATATATATTTTATATGCATAGCAAGATGACTATCACACCAAATTTATGTATATAATATGTAGGCATAACCACTCATTTGCATTACCACACCCCCATCATGCATTAGTCTGGTCATGTGACTTCAGGTGCTTCGAATATATAATTTTTGTTTTTTTTTATTATTATTTAACATTTTTACTGTCTTTCACAGTTGTTTTGCTTTAAATGTATGGTAATAGAGAAGAGAGATAGAGAAGGAAAAGACTACGTATGCAAATTTATAGCAAAAAATCACAGAAGAGACCTTAACCCTAACATATGAATAAATGATAAAGATCTTGACTACTGGAAAAACCACTGCAGGTGTAAATAAGTAAAAAGTAAGAAGGTTGTACTGACAGCTCTGAAGGACTCGGGCAAGTAAGGGTCACCAGCCTGGCAGATGGAGCACTCATTATACAGTAGAGGCAAATGGAGGCTGGCAGAAATGATCGGTGTTGCGAGAAATTTACTCTGAATTGAAACATTAAAAATTAGATTGCTGTATAAACTGTTGTCAGAAGCTCGGTGCACGAAGTTATCGTTTTAAATCGACTGGGAGATAAAATGTCGGGTAAATGAACAGATTATCAGATTTGTGGGACACGCATTGCCTCTGTGTTCATGCACTCGGGGCGATAACCAGTGACACTGGGCAGGAAGGAGAGCCTCATCCAGGAAACTGGGATTATTAATGGTTTCGGCACTCAGGGAATTTACAGCAGGGGCGAGGGGTGTGAGAAAGGGGGTGTTAACAGACAAAGAGTCTGGTGTCAGGTCGGCCGGCAGAATTTAGAACAACATACGGAGAAAATACGAAGACAAGTTTGTGGACAATGAGGGTTATTTTTATCACATGTGGTGTTTAGTTAGTTACACGTGCAGGGCCAGCAGATGGCGTAGTAGTTGGAGCTGTGAAAATACAATGTAGTAATAATCACCCAGCTGTATAAATGGGTAGAATACTGTAGGCAGCTTATTGTATAACTTTAAAATTTTAAGGCATCTTAAGCAAAGAAATCAGATAAATGCTAGTAAATAACTTACTGAGCCGGTGTTGAAGTAATGAAAGGTGGGGGCTGGGTGAAAAGCAAGCATTCCCAGCTACGTAATAATGTTTTCAGCTAACCCCCCATCTGTGCTCAAAGCTGATCAGACCCCCCCCCCCCCATTTTTCTCCATCAGATCCATTCTGCAGTTCACAATGTTAATCCCCAGCGCCGCCGCACAGAAGAGAGACGACACCCTCATTAGCGGCAGCGGCGGGGGACACGGCCACACCATCTTGGCATCCTTCTTTTCCCAAACTGCCGGGCGCAACCCATGCGAGAGTCATGGGAAGGGGGGCTTCTCAAAAGAACCATTACTGTGTTTTACTGGCATTACCTTTCTGGCACTACGTGAAATGTAAAGTGGAACAATTGTGCATCATGAAGCATCTGTGCGCACCCGATACAACAATGCTTCAGTCTGCTGGCATCCGAATATGGTTTTATTCATGGTGCTATAGGTTTAATTACCAAATGCTGTTGTTTGTTAAATATTCTTTGTTTGAATTTACGAAAAGTCTCATTCTTAGATTTTCATTATTGTTTCAGAGGAGATTTATCCTTGTTTCGTGCTCTCGCTGTCAAAATAAAACTGCGGTAAAACCTAGATAAGCCTGCTAATAAGAAATAAAGTCGTACCGGGGTGAACCTTGCGCAACTGTGTTATAAAACCCTTTTTCATTCAAATTTATTGTTTACTTCATTTAGTTGAAATAGTCTTTGTGTGTTGGTAGTCAATTCAGTAAAACCATACTGAAAACCACTGTGTATCGTAATGACCGATCAGCGTCCCTGCAGATACCAGGGTCTGGGTCCCCAGGACAGGAGTGTATTCAGGGCTGCGACCAAATAAGTGTGGGAACCACTGATCTAAGCAGTGAATGGGGTGTGTTTCTATGACAGTGCTGAGCCCAGGATTAAGGCCGCATTCGGAGCACGGATTGCGACAGGTTTCTAGCCGTGACAGCGGCGGCTCCGGTTCAGCATTAAGCATCAGTGTGCACGCAAGCCGGCATCGTCCGTTGTCACAAAGTGCTTTCTAACAAGTCCTCTGATGTAAGGCTGAGGTTCGCTCCAATTAGGAGACCATATTCCCTTCCTGTGCCTCCCCCCCCCGTCTCCTCATCCTCCGCACCAGTCACAGGGGTGAAGAGACGAGGCTTTCATCTGTGGCGGTGGTGGCGGCGGCTGCAGACGAGGAGTCGACGGCTGCCTAGACAGAGGCCCCTGCGCACGGAGAGATGAGGCAGAAGGAGGTGCCCCTGGCCATCCAAACTTGTTGGTGAAATTTAGTCACAATATTGAGAAAGACCAACGTTACAGACCTGACCCTTTACAAATATTGTCTGTTCCTGAAACATCCTTATGCTCGAAGGTTTTATCAGTCAGTCAGTCTATCTATCTATCTATCTATCTATCTATCTATCTATCTATCTATCTATCTATCTATCTATCTATCTAGGCAACTAAGTAACCTTTGGCTCAAAGAGACTTTGAGCTGAATTAAAGCCCCAGCTGGGGATGAGACTCAGCAGCAGGGTCACGTTTCACACGTCTCTCCAAACAAGGCCACCCAAAGGCATATAGTCTGTTTTTCCCCACGTCAGCTGTCTGAAGGCTTATACTGAGCAAATATATAATGTGAGAACCCATTATTATCACTAATAACAGCAGCAGGTGGCATAATGTTAGAGGCAGCACCTTGTAATTGAGCGCCAGGGGTCAAATCCCATCTCCAGTCGTAGAACACAGGCTGGTACTGCAAAAATGACCCAGCTGTTTACTCGGGTAACTCACCGTACGCGCCGCAACATTTTAAGTTGCTTTGGAGAAAACTGTCATTTGAATGACAAACAAATAATAATGAGCCATTGTTTAACCGGCGTCTTTGTCCACGACGACTAACAATGTGAGAATTACACGCCAGGATATTTATCATCATTTGGAATAAACATGAAATGTTTAGAAAGATTAAAAAACACAAATCCATTTAACCACATACAGAAGCGTAATTGTGGTTTGTGAAAGGCAACCCGGAGGATTGTTTCCTACTTTCTGTCACATTTAAAAGCCAATCGCAACCGATTAATATAAATCGCAGCTGAAGGTAGAAGATTCGGGCCTATTCCAGATTTAAACTTGTTTACCTTACACTCTTCTCTAAAGCCAGTTACCGTAATTTACCTACATTTACAGCAGGGTAACTTTCACTGTATCACATCAGGTTAAGTCCCTCGATCAAGGGTAGTAAAGCAGAAGTGGGCTTCAAGCCCAAAACTTTCAGCTTGCGAGGTGACAACTCTAACCGCCGCACCGCCAACTGGCCACGCTGATGGACCTGCTGAGGCTCCAAACACAGCGGCGTGCAGCTTCCAGCCTTTTGTAGAAACAGTTCAAAATGAGCGTTAATGATGAACGCAGCAAACAGGATGTAATCGCAATACGGCTGGTAAAAACAGAAGAGTCTTATGGTTTAAGGAATAATAATAATAATATCTGTTATGACAGAGTGAAGCATTTGTATTAATCTTAAGCGCCGGGTTGTAAGCAAGCACACTGTGTTGTGCTACGTCTTATCTGCCAGCTTCACACTTGTTTTCTCAGTGGTTAAAGCAATCAGCTCTGTCTAATAACAATGGGCATTGAGTGTCTAAAAACGGTTCCCGAGGGAAAGAAAGCAGCCTTTTCCTGTCCCCCCCCAGATGGGGGGAGCTGGAGGCAGGGTGGGGCGACCGCAACGGTCAGTTACGGACCACAGATGGAGTGGAGCGACTGCAGTGTGAGCAAGGTGGGATGTGACATGGACAGGTTGGGTTAACCACAATATTGAGATTCTGACCACAGACTGAGTAAATCATCTCCAAAGGTGGGCTACTCACCAAAAACAGTGACTGTGACCACAGACAGCAAGAGGAGACCCCAAAAGTGACCCTAGACAGATAGGTTACAGAGACCGCAGCTGTGAGTTTCAGAGGGAAGTTTACAGGGGTGTTTCTGACTATGGTGCAGGTAGAGGGGAACGGTCACAAAGATGAATGTGTGACCGCTAAGAGTGTGGCGCAACCAGAACTGGATTTTTCTGGCCATAGATAGGAAGGAATGACTTAAACCATGTATTGCTGACCATGATCAGTGCAGCCAGTGCAGAAGTGAGTTCTTGCGCTACAGACAGGGTGCGGTGACTGCAGCAATAAACTGCCCATAGTGCAGGCGGGATGGAAAGACCACAATCGTATGATTCGATCATACAGGATCAAACAGGATGGGGAGAATACAAAAGTGGCCATTACACTGGCACGTTGGATTAACCAATACAATGAGTACATGACCACATTTCTGGCAAGGTGGGGTGACCACAGTAGCTTTTCGCTAGAGATCAAGCAGAAGAACCACAAAAGTGAGTTTCTGACTACACCACAGACAGAATGAGGAGACCCCAGAGGTGTGTTTCTGACCGCAACAAATGAGGAAGAACAATCAGAACCATAAGATTCTGACCATAGACAGTAGGATGCACTTCAGTGAAACCTGGGGGTGCAAGTGGTTAACGTAATATGAAGCAACTGAATGTGGGTAAGGCTCAAACATGAAGCTCATGCTCCATCTGACAGGGGCTTTTTCCCCAACCACAACCTTAATCCCCCAGTCGCAGTCCGCTCCGCTGGCGTCCGCTCTGTTTGCACAGTTGTGGATGTCACAGCTGAGTCCAAAAGGAGAATTCAGTGGCACCCAAAGTGACCCACAGGCCTGTGCTCTGAGCTCAAAGACTTGCTTGTCAAACAGTAAAAACCTCACAACGTACTGGCAGCACAAGGCAGGATTTGCACCGGTAAACATAGACTTGTGACCAGGAGGCTGTTGGTTTCAGTTCCAGTTCCTGCGATGGTTAACCTGGACTGATTTTGTGAAATGGCATTTGGAGTTTGCTTGTTTCCTTCTGTTTGTCTGTGTTCCTATGGTCCGTCCATCCATCCATTATACTTAACCGCTTGTCCTGGTCAGGGTTCTACTCTGGGTTGTAAGGAAGAGCTACATCTTGTATGGAACACCAGTGCATCACAGGGTAGTGAATGATTGACAGAGAAAATGAATTTACAGCTACATTTAATCATTATTAATTATTAAAATAAAATTTCAGTAAAATATTCATATTCCTTTGGGTATATTCAACTGTCACTGAAAGAAAAAGATGCTTCCATGCATTTCCCAGCATCCATCAAGTGACCTGTGTGCTTGGCCTCACTCTATAATAAGTAGCCCAAAATTTGCCTCCAGCTGCTCTACCCCTCACCTGCCTTTCTGTCTGATGTCATTTCGGTTAGACCATAATGATGTTTTATGTACTACATCTTTCAAAATGCAGGCCTGACACACACACACACACACACACACACACACACACACACACACACACACACACACACACACACACACACACACACACACCTCAGCAGCTCCCTGCTGCACCCCCATCAGGCTTCTAGGAGCCTTTAAATAACACAAACAGATGTGAACAAGTTGTGTCTCTCGGCCAACACCTGTTTGGAATTAAAAAATAGACAAGACTATTAATGAAGAAACGTGTGACAGCTCTTTTAAACTTCCTTTCAGTCGGGGTCGAGGGTCGGGGTAAAAGGCAAACGCTGCCGCTTTCGGCCGCTCCCTCGCCCCGCTCCCCTGCCTCTCCCTCAGGCACACGCTGACATATGTCCCAACAATACCTCAAGTGTTAAAATATTAACTGCTTCCGCTGCGTAAAGAATCGGGCACTCGCTTTGCGGGTCGTAAAACCACTCAAAGCGAAGGCGGGAGCGGCGCTATAAACATGCTGCCATTACCTTCTTACCCCCCCAGCCAGGGGCGAGGGCTGCATCTGCCTCCCTACGTGCACAAAGACATCTCGCTTTATGGCCCTGTTAGCTGGAGGGAGGCCGGGAGCTGCAGATCAATGGGAAGAAAGGAAAGGATTTAGAGGAGGGTGGATAGAAGTGGGGAAGGGGGTTCGAGGGTGGGGGTTGCCTTGCTGGGAGGGGGTATTACATTTAGCAGATACCTTTTTGTAAAGCATATATTAACTACATTCAGGCACTAGCTTTGTCCAAGGTGGCTTCAAAATGTTGGACACACAGGGTGTCAGAGCAGTTCAGCGAATACTCATGAACGGCAACTTACAGCGACTAATTTGTCTGAAACGTGCACCTTTGGACTGTGGCAAGACACCCTTGGAGACAGCGATAGAAGTTGCAAACTGTTTGGCTGACTGGATTCAGACCCACATTCAACTGCACAGTCCGGGCGCTGTGAGGGGGTAGCTCTGCCCATCGAGGAAATGTGCTGCCCCCAGAACGGGACGGCTGCCCAGTGAGAGGAGCTCCGGTTCAGCGGAGCCTTTGCTGTTGTCAATGCGTGGCTGCCCTCCCCCACACGCCGACCCCACCCAGGGGAAAAAGAGCTTCTCCTGATGCTATTCAAGGAGGATTAACTCTCATGTGTCAATCAACCGTGTTTTTGTGACTCCTTCCTGCTACAGTGGCCGGCTTTCCGCTCATGGCTGGGCAACGCAGTACATCGGGCACGGCTACTGCATCCCCCATCCCCATCCAATGGGGTGTGCCCTTTGAGGTCCATCGCTCGCACCCAGGGGGGCCATCGCAGAGCAAGACCAGAGCTGCCCAGTGGAACAGAAAGTGAGACTCCCGTACAACCCAACATCAGTGAGGTTACAGCAGCGCAGAACAGAACGTCATGCTATCATGCATCTTAATTCTTAGACTAAAAATCAAAGCTTAACAGTATTTTTTTGTCTTTGTACTTTTTCTGTAGAACCTGTGAGCAAGGTAGGTACCAACAATTGATTTAGAAACATTTGCCCAGCAGTATAAAATCACGTTAAAATCAAGTCACTATACATCGCTTAGCTTAGCGTACAAACCAAAAACCATAAAGGATTTCGATATTAAGCTGTTGTAAATTTTGCCCTTTGTCACTCATTTTCTTTTAAGCTACTTACTGCGTGAGGTTTCTACACTAAGCTACAAATTTCTCCCAGTTTGAGTGTTTACAGCATCAGCCTTCGTATTTCGGTCAGTAAAAAGAGCCCAGTGTGCGTGGAGTATTTTCGCTCATCTGTTCACTCCTCTGGAATTCACTCGCTCCCCACAATGCCCCACTCTTGCTTTACTGTAAATTTTTCTACTGTTATGTGTTATTCGGTGGTTATTTATAGTTTTGCACCCTTTATTATGTGTCTTGTGTTACATTTCCTGTATTTAACTGGCTGTATGGGGGAATTTTCCTGCAGAGATTAATCAGGTTCTATCCCATCCCATCCCATCCTTTTAATAATATTCTTTAATGATGACGATTTAGTGGGCTACGGTCATCTGGCACACAAGCTGTAGTAACCAAGGCCAGCTGGCCTCCATCCTGAACATTAGTCCGCTCAGATTTAAGTCCAGCTCTTGGTCACTCCTCTCTGGAGATCTCCAGAAATGGAGATTCTGAAAGCCTCCTGATACTGGCTGCGCTGTATAGCAGATCTGGGTGGAATGCATCAGCTGTGGCAACCATATTTAAAACTCTACTCCCGTACTTTGCTAACTGTTGTGCGATACCTGCTGAGTCAGCAGGACTGACGCCGGCGTCCCTCAGGGCCAATGGAGTGCTCAGTGATGTGGAACTGGGCTGAGAAAGTCTTCTGCGGATGACGATAACGCAAACCCAGTTAACACATTCCATTAGGGCCTCACGGAGACGGACAGGAAGGGATCAATGAAACCAGAGGATGCCGGGGGTCCACGCGCGTTTCCCAGGTGCTCTCTTCCTGCCATTAGCGCTCTGCTGGGAGACGTCTGACCTGAGATGACCTAACCATTTCCAGGGACACCTTTTCCTGACAAACGTGTGTGCGACAGATGTGGAATGCTCTCACCTGGCTGTATATTGTGTACACAGTGGGAGCTGTGTGTTATGGGTAAACTAATAAAATGCTGAGGGGTGAAGTTTAGGGGGATGATGGGGGTCATGTGACCAGGTTGCCACAGGACTCTCATGATTCACATTTATTCTGCTAGTGGATGTATCAGTAGATATGAATGTTTTATCCATTCATAAAGTTGGGTAATTTTCCCTGAATTAACTGAGGAACTGAGGTCATTGTGCAGTTACTGTCATAAGCGGTCAACAACCACACAGTCAACTGGACCATGTTTGCTAATGCTCACTTTAGGGACCGTGCTCGCATGTGCACATTCATTAATGCTCATGTTTATGATCAAACCTGAATGTGAGTTAAAAATATCTCTTAGGTTTTTAATCTCAGTTTGCAACTCTGGTGCTTAAAGTGCAATGTGTTATATAAACAAGTTTATGCTAAAATTTATGCTGAAATAACTACAGATTGTAGCGGTGGGTGGAGCCGTGCCTCTACCATCATGCATTGCTGGATAGGTCTATAAGTAACTGTTAAACCAAGGTGGGGCGTTAAGGGGAGATACTGGCTCTGTGGGGTTCTACGGGTGGATATGATGTGGTGTTCGGTGGGCAATATTGTTTCGAACATGATGTGGAGAAATAAAGTTCATGCTCCAGCAGCCTTGCCACCTCAGTAGCCCGTCTATAACACTGCCAACAGCATCATTAAGGCTGGTCACTACAATATTTTCATAAAATTTCCCAAATGTACCTAGCAAACCCCCATTTAATGGACAATTCAATTAGTGACCATCATTTTGAACTCTCATCCTCACATAAAATGGGCAACATCTGTATTTTGTTCGAGAGGTCTTCAGCAGGAGATGGGATTTGAACCTGGAGCCTTTGAAGTACAAGGTAGCTGCTGTAATCACTACACCATCTGCTTCTCACCTCTGCTGGTGAAAGAGGAGAAAAGAGTCAAGGAACCATATAAAAATAATTCCGGGGAACAATATTGCCCGAAGAGCAAGTAGAGACTTTAAACAAAGGTGTGTAGACGTGTCACATTTCGGCGTCCAAAGCCCATGGCGGAGCCGTCGCTCAGATGAAAAGGTAGAAATGACCCCCCGACATGCGTCCTTCCTGGACCTGCAGATGCCGTCACGCCGGAGAACTCCAGTTACACTTCACACATTAGTCATCAACTACGTACAGCAGGTAGCCGACTGGTTTAGACGCCGGGCTGAATAGAAGGGTCAAGTCCCAGAAGAGGATCTACTCTTGTGCCCTGGAGCAGGATACTTAACTCAAATCCTCAGTAAAAATGTCCAGCTGTGTAAATGGGGGAGCCGAGAAATGGAAAGTCATCCGAGGAGCTCGGAATAAAAACGGTTCGTCTGAGCGTATAAATAACGTTACCGCGTTTCACAGCTGGGTATTTACCGAGGCCATTCGGGATCGCGGTAATACACACGGAGACATGATGAAAAGCTGCACAGAGAAGGTGGAAACTCACAGAGATGTCGCTCAGAGGCTGCAACATCTCCGTGGCAGACGCAGCTTTCTCTCTATTACCCCGTTGTGTCTGAACGGCACGTTAGCACCTATGTGGTGGAGGGAAATGCAAGGTGGGGGACATTGACCTCGTGACTCCTAACCTCTGCAGAAAGACCTGGCTTTCTGCTTGATCACCAGGCTTTAGGGAGCGGCACCTTATTAAATTACATTGCGTGATTATGATGATCATGACCATGATCTTGCTATCATGTTTCATACCTTCAAATGTGTTGTTGACAGTTCTGGGTATGTATCTGACTGTCGGTTACAACGGTGGAGGGGGATTTGACCTTCACTCTTCTGGCTAATTTCCTTAACCAGTGCAGTATTTCTTACCTCAGGGCAACAGACTGACAAACACATGTGGGAAAGCTAATACTCGAGTTTACATTCATTCGCTCAGCGTGTGCCTTTCTCCAAGGAGATTCGGAGTCCTAGGTTTGTATAGTTTACTCATGTATACCGCAAGGTAATTTTTACCACATTAATTCAGGGTAAAAACCTTAACCGAGGACACTGCAGCAGCAAGAGGAATTCACACACGTCTGACTGCAGTTAAAACGTATAAACATTACACTACATGCTACTTTATTATGCTTTATTATTAGCACCATTTTTCATTATTATATTTAATGAAAAGCCAGTCTTGAAAAACTATGTGTTCTTCACCTTCGACACTTTATACTCAAGTGCTCCTCTACCTATTTATTTTACATTTTAATAAACACCTATAATGGCAGTTTATTTTAAGCTGATTGTAAGTAAATACTAATTCGGAATCCACCGGTGGCTGTAATATTATTTGTACTTGTTATTGCATTTGCACTTTAGTAATAGAGTTATACACTGCCTGGCCAAAAAAAAAGTCGCACACTCTAAAATTTTGTTGGACCGCATTTAGCTTCAATTCGCTCTGGCATCATTTCAATAAGCTTATGCAGTGCCACAACATATATTTCCATCCAGAGCTGCGTTCATTTTCTGCCAAGACGAGAGAGTTGGGCCGCTGCGTAAAGTCTTCTGCTGCACATCTCAAAGTTTGTCAATGGGGTTAAGGTCTGGACTCCATGGTGGCCAATCCATGTGTAAAAACGATGTCTCTCTCATGAAGCACTCTTTCACAGTTTGAGCCCCATGAACTCTGGCATTGCCATCTTGGAATATGAAGAAAAAATCCATTGATGGAAAAACCTGGTCATTTAGTATAGTCAGCTCACCTCATTTTTTTGGGCACATAACGTTGCTAAACCTAGACCTGACCGACTGAAGCAACCCCACATCATATAACACTGAGTTAAATCCAGGTGGTGACTTTTTTTTTGGCTGGGAAGTAAGTGAGTTATGCGGCACTCGGACGGTTTGTGCTACACCTGAACCTGTGCAAATCATATTTTACTTCTTTTCCACACCTGCGACACTGAAATGGCAATGAACATGCATGTTAAACAGTATTAAGGTACTTTTGCGTGTTTTGACAGTCTGAGATGAACAGCCTGGTGCCCAGTGATGCGAAGGTAGGCTGTGGACCACCACGATCATGACCAGGACGAAGTGGTTACTGATGACGGTTGACTGGGCAAAGGTTTTGGCAGTTTTAGTTCTTAAGTGTTTTAATGTCACCCACGCAGATGCACACATTCATACCATCACACACTTGATGTAATAGGGAGGGATAAAATAATAAAGCGTCTGGCATTCGATGTGTATTCTACCCTGAACACCTGGCTTTGAGTGCTGCCGAAGCTGGGGGAAAGGATCATACAATAGAGGAACCCCCCCCCCCCATTAAATATTACTGGTTTTGAAGGCAAAACAGCCAGGCTCGATCAGCCTCGAACTGTACAGACCTGCTTATTGGCTTAGTTGAATTTTTGCACGTTACATGGGTCTGTGCGGTCAAGTCACCACTGATGGGATCAGATTGTGTAGTGGTTAAAGCTGCCTTTGACCTAGAGGACCCAGGTTCATCTTTTGCCTCCTAAATGTGGTACCAGGAATGATTCAGTAAAAATCTTTTACATCATTGAATGTTAACAATGTAAGTCTCTCTTGGTCAGAATTTCGGGCTGAAGTGAATGCAGCCAGTGGTGCAGCTGCAGAAGGTCTGTCGTAAGCCACTTGGAGAAGGCGTGTGAGCAGTATGTTCCACAGGGAGGTACCATTTGGCCACAAGGGCTGGAACATCAGAAGGAACAACTGAGACCCATGTAGGCAAAGGGTTCCTAATGATTAAACTCCCATCGTGCTCCACTGCAGGAAGTTTGGATCGAGAGGTTGCATAGCAGAAGTTGCTGTGCAGTGTGTGAGAGCTGAACATGTACAGCAGTGGTGACGGAGTGTGAAAATGTGCGTTCCACTTCGCACACAACCGTACGGGACCAACGAGTGTCTAACCTCAGTGGGAATTAATGCAGAAGACCTGGGAAGAGATGTGGCTTGTTGTTCACTGAATGGCTTGTGGATAAAACCCACACAATATCGTAGCACGATATAGTTGTTGACCCAAGTTGGGGGATGCCGCCTTTGAGAATCACAGCAGACCCGAAGCATTGTGTGTTTCACTGTTAGAGCCCTCATTACCCTTCTTTTCCCAGTATTGACCATCAGAGGAGTCCATGTCCACCACCAGATGAGGCCAACTGGGACCAGATAGAAGTCAGTGCAGATCACACCATCTGAATCACTGCACTGCATTAAAAGCAGTAACATGGCCATGACTCTGTCTGAGTCACATTTCCCCTTCATTAGGGATAAACACAGAGGAGAGGGAGAGAGAGAGAGAAAAAAAAGAAAGAGAGAAGACAGCTTCAAAACTAAAAATTCACCGAACGGCATCAAAGGGAAGGAGATGCGGGAAAACTACAGGTGCCCTGACTATCGGCCTATACAACACAGGTGTTTCTATGACTTCCGAGTTCTTTTGTTATACAGTCAACAGGTCCCTCAGTATCTGTTTTTTACTTAGCCACCCAATGACTATTAATGCCACTTAACATCGAAAGATCCAGATTTTTATTAATTTGGCCTGAAGCAGCTGCCCTGCGATGGCCTGGCGTCCCATCCAGGGTTTTCTATCTATCCTTGTACCCAGGAACTCTGGGGTAGCATCTATTCCACGGTTATCCTGACCAGAACAAGTAGTTCATCAAAATAGATGGAAGGATGAACGGATGGTCTGCAAAATTCGATCCGATGCAATGAAGCGAGGCCTCATTTGAAAATTGTGCCGTGGGAGCCAAATGCATTGCATTGTGGGAACGATGTCCTGCTGCTCACACTTGCATACCCTGTTTTGTACCGTTGTGTTTAAATTTTTTAATATTTAGTTTATTTAAATGTGACACATTGCTTATATTTTCCTCAATCCACAGACACTATCCCAGCAATTTAAGTTATGAAATCATTTTTTAAAAATTATTTCATATATACTTATTGCTTGTTATTTATTTTATTTTAATCTGTGACTCAACTTTTTCCTTATGTTATTAGGCATCATTTAACAAGATTTTGGAATGAACTTGGTCTTGGAGCAAGATGAAATTTTCCCCATGAGAAATAATGGAATAAATCATTTTTAGCCAGTTTTTTAATATTCGGTCCATTTTCAAGACGTAATTAGGATCGGATAATGCTGGTCTCCCTGGATGTCATCCGAAGTCCGCGCAGACCCACTGCTCTCTCCCTCTGCTTCCAAGACTCGCGGTTCCAGCAGCTGCCCATACCCACGTTCACTGGCCCAACTCTCGATCCAACGGGGTGCAATTGGACCAGAACTGACCCGAGCCTTTCTTTGCACAGCAGCACACGAGCTCCTTCCAAAACCACCTCATGGAAAAGCAGTGCCTAAATAAGCACATAGAAAAGGCTTCTTGGAGCGGCTGGAAGGCAAGAGGCTACGTCAGCATTTGGACAAGAAAGAAAGGCGACAAGAAAAACAAAATGTGCTGCGGAAAGTGCGCTGCATCGACCCAAATCGTTCCCTCTTTCCCGTTTAAAAACTCTGAAATTTGATTAAAGGAAGAGAACTTCAGAGGCTCCGGCACTTTCTGTTTCTTGTTGCCGTGGTACCGAGCAGAAAATCTTATTCGTTGGTGGCGTGAAGGTCTTTCCCAAAACTATTATCTCCTTGGCATCTGAGTCTCTGTGATTATAAAAATTCTCTTCCAGCTCCCACACCATATTTTTCTATTTGCTTTTGATTCCCTTTCCTGCGGTGTCATGCCGGGTTGTCATTGGACTCAGACTCTGAAGCTAATGCTGCTGAGAAGAGATAAAGTGCCGTTAATGTTCTCGAGAAAACAACATGAATCTGAGGGGTGACCATGGGGGACATTTCTTATTCCCATTATGTCTGTTTTTCAGTCCTTGTTTTTGTTTATTACTATTTTTGTATTATTTAATGCTGTGCATGCCAAATTTGTACACGCTGTCAAACTGCAGCGTTTGTTCTTGGTTGCAGGATGATAGGGCGGTACCACAGCATGAGGCCTCAGAGACATCAGAGAACATCCAGGTCTGGATTGTATTACTATGGTCCATTCCAGAACTCTGGAATATTTCATCACCTTTTTGGAACTTCTTCAGAACCAACTCTGCTGCGCTTTACCTGCATCCCTATGTACGGCGATGCTTCGTGGTTAAAATTTCCACAGATTGCTTGCCATTGCCCTAAAGACCAAGTATTAAAAAAAATAGCTACTCCAAAATAACAAATCTTTAACCGCTTTCCGTATTAATTCATAATTTACAGGACAGAACTCGCATTGAAGAAAATGCATTGTTGTGTGTTGTTTTCAACTTCGTTTATAATTTAGTTGAGGATAAAAATAAAAAAAATAGGATATAATAAAATAAAAAGAACATATATTGTTTTTACTTCTTGCTTTTGCCTGTTCCTTCTACAAAGTCTCAGACATGGAAGGGTGAGTAAACTTTTTATACATTTGTAGACCTACGCTGAAGAAACTCTGGATGCAGTCAAACAAAAAAATTATTTACTTTTAAAATTATTTTTGAACGAAAAACCAAGAAAATGCAAAAGCATGTAGAAAATGCAGGCATGAAAGGTTGAGGGTATATATATTTTCTCTGCGTTTCCGTTGTTTGTTTTTCTGACCCAGTTCAGTGTTGCAAATTATATAAAAACACAGGGTTTGATGTGATACCAGACCTCAGTTCCTCCAGGTTCTGCATCTCCAAGCTGTGGCCCATGGATGACACCAGGACCCAGTGGAATTTTAGCACCAGTTCAGAAACTTTCTGCTGAAAACCGACCTTATATTTAGAGTTGATGGAAAGCATCAGCCTTACTGGGATGTGACCTCTGGGACGGAGAAGAGAGGTGAAGTGAGTTCCTGCAGCCCAGAGCCACCGCAGTTCCATCATTAACATCACTCCGCTCCCTGCGGTGCCAACATTTCCCTCTCCAGCGAGAAGAATCATTTCAGGACAGGATTGCGTCTGCTGAGCAAAGGCGGCACCACAGCTCATTTTTAAAGCCTTCTGTCTGAAATCCCTGGGAGGTGGATATTAGCCGTTAGCTAAATAGCATCTTGGGGGCGGTCATGGATGGAGTCGACTTTTTGCTTCCGGGTTTAGGTGTTGTTTATGACTCCGGTCGGCTTTCCTGAAAGGGGCTGCAAGTGAGATTGCAGACAAAAAAAAAAAAAAAAAAACGTTGCACTCAAAAACATGCTTGCACACTGGTGGAGACGTGCACATTGCCGGCACACACAATACGGTACACAAGGATTCTCCAATTTTCATACACACGTTAGGAACCAGAGACAGATGGAGTGGTGGTGTTTGGTCAAATAGCCTCAGAAGCCTCTGGGACTGAGAATTTTTTCATCAAACTTTAATGGATAAAGTTAACAAAATCCAGCGAAAGTAGAAAAAAAGAAAGGCTTTACATGAAACACAATTCGGAATGACTTAAAACAGACTACACATTGCAACTCATTAAAGCACAATACTCTCTATCCACACCTCATCTCAAACAGCACTAAATATAATTTTCAAAAACCCTTCTGTAAATATCAGTACAAACAAAACCAACAACGGTCTCCTCCTGAACTCGGTCTGTAAATAAACACTGAATGGGACTATAACTCCCATTATATTGCCGCTTTGCTACAGCTGCAAACATGGCAGTTTGAAGGCCCCACCACTGAGTGTTGATGTGATTTTATGAAATGCGAAGCCTTTTTGCGCCTGTAATAAATACCCCGACACTTGAATAGTGTGTTTGTGTGGGCTTGTGTGTGTGTCCCTTTGGACATCTGTGCGCAAGCAGACGGAAACAGGAACAGAGGCATTGTGGCAGGGAGCATCGTGCCCCCCAGATGTTCGAGAGCCACCCGTAAGAAGAGGGGCGAGTCGGGCAGTAAAGCGGGACAGTAAATCAGGGCAATGGCCGCACATCATTTGCAACTGAATGGAGAGCAGGGTTCGTTCGGCCTGCTTGATGGGGCCCATGGGAGGTTGGTGATGATGGGGGGCTCCGCTGGGGGCTGCCTGGATGGTGGGCCCTTCTCAGTGTGTTGGCGACGTTTCCCTGGAAACCAAACTGTTGCCAACTGTTGCCAGCGACAACTAGCATGGGCAACCTGGGGCGTCTGCCTGCAGTACCCCATCACCTTAGATGTCCGACACCTTGGACGTGTCAACCGCTTACCTACAAAGCATGAGTTTGAACAGCAAAGTTAACTCATTTTAAGCAACAGGAGGGAGTCTCACATTCCACCGAGCCCAGCAGGGGGGTGAGGGGGGTGAATGAAATATTTCCGTTGACATCCGCTTTGAAATTCCAGTCTTTAGTTAACACAGGTCCAGTCAACATTGCTACGGTGTTTCATCAGCTTTCAGCTGCTGTTTGGCGTCAAGGGTTGGGCGGCAACGGATCGCTCTTCTCAGAAGCTTCATTTTATCACACAATTAGTGCTGGGTAGGAGGCGTCGAAGGCCAGATAACCAGAAAGGTGCATCCCAACGCTGGGGTGTCATCAGTCATTTGAATTTTTATTGCTCATCTGACATGTTTGTAAAAAGGCTCGTACACAGAGCAAAGTCATTTTTACTTTATCAGTTTAGCACACCTTGATCAAGGGTGCTGTAGCAGATGGGGGGATTCTCACCAGGGACCTTTACATTACAAGGAGATGGCTGTAAGCGGTAAACTTGCTGCTACCTTTATGCCTTCTTCCTCAACACAGTTTATTAGCTATTAGATAGCTCATCGTAATACTAAAGCACGAAAGCACGATTTCGCCATCCTTTGACGCTCCATTTCTCTCTTGCGTATCTTGGGCACATTTTACATGCTATGTTTATGCTAAAAATCACATTACAAACTGAATTGGACCTGGGTCTGTCAGTCTTTGCCATTTCCTCTGGAGTAAATGAAGCACCTACCTACCAGCCAACCAAACAGCTACTGCTCAGTCCTTTCTCCTTCGCCACCCCAGCCTGTGAGGATTTGGGTTTTGCTTTGGCTATTATTTCTGGAGGACAGAGCAGCTGGGAAAAAAAAGAGAGCTTTTCTTTTTTTGGACCTCAGTCTTAAATCTGCAGTAATTTAGATGGAATAAAACAGAGAAAGCAGAGAATGTTGAAATTCGTCTTCTGGAAAAAACCCAGGGTTTATTAATGGTGACGCATGTAACTATTGAGAGGACTACAAGAATAAGTTCATTTGATGGACGCGTAGTTGTTTCTCCACGTAGATCAAACTTTGTGTTTGCTTCAGGTCTTAAAGTCATTTGGGGGAAAAAAATAAAACTGCAGTGTACGCTCAAGTAAGCGCACGATGAGGAAATATTAGCGTCTGCGTGGCACAGGACCAAGCAAAACAAACAAAACACTTCTGCGGTGCTTCAGTTTTCAGATGCAAAGTTTTGATTTATATGGAAAAGACCATTTGTCCTGCATTCCCAGTAGCTCGATAGAACCGCTGGCTTGGCAAACACGAACATCTGGCCGACGCGATTATGAGCAGAACAGCCAGCCGTGTTTGGGGTCGGCATTTCGGAACCCGATTACATCTGAATCATGACGTCCTTTCCGAATGACCTTCTTTATAGCGAATACAGTACGGAGGGGAAACGTCTTTGAAAGCGCATGCAAAATAGTTCACATATTCACAAAACAATGAGGTCCCAGGTGCTAAACTGAATCCTTTTTTGTTAGTGGCATCTGTTAGTTGCATCATAACATTTTGGGGAACGTTTTTCATTTATTCATTTAGACTTCACTTTCCGCCAAAGCAACTTCAAATGCTGCCCGCAGTTATTTAGCCATTTATACAGCTGGGCAGTTTTTACCGTATTACTTTAGGTAAACATCTTGCCAACATCGCAGAACTGTTCTCGGAGGTTGCGTGATTTTTGTATTTGGACTTTGCAGTTTGCTTAATTTAAAAAAAAAAAAAAAACCTGCTGCCCTGCGTCCTGTTGACCACGCAGTATTGTTTCACTTAATCCTTGTTTTTTTGCACACGTAAACCTTGTAGCCGATTCCCGGTGATCTCTAAGCTCTGTGGGCGACGTAAGGACATTCGTTTAAAAACAAACAGAGCTCTTTGGACAAGGCAAATGCGAGGAAAGACAAAGTCTGAGCCATTCAGCACTTTCGGAGGAATGTCATTTGCCCCTGGTACCCCCTTGGTGGGAGAAATACCCCTCTTAATTTAAAAACAACAGAGCCGAGCTCAGGGGCGCAGCCTACCAAGCCAAACAGGAGCGTTAGTCATCCTACTCTGCTATCTCTCGCAAACCAAACAGCCGTGAGCATTTCCGCCCCGGTAATGACTCGCGCTGTAAAAACAGGCCGTGGTCGGTCCCGGCCCCCCGCTTCCCACGGATGGCCCCCACACGGCTCTGCCACTCAGCCACGCACACACCCCCACTCATTCGCAAGGAACCGGAGCTGAAGGGCATCTCCACCAGTCTCAAAGAGCTCCTCGGTTGCAGAACGGTAGTGCAAAACTGGCTATTAGTGTAGAAAGGGGGATGAGGAGATATGAGGAGATGCCTCCTGAATGACATCCTCCCATATCTCACAACACACTCTGGTCCAGGCAATAGTGATGTCTACTGCAACTCCCTTTTGTCTGGCCTTCCATTTTCTGTCATCGGTCATCATTACCTGATTATCATAGTATGAGCTGTTTCTTCTGGGTTTCCATGTGTCTTGTGCTCTTGTCTCTCTCCACTGGCTCTCTGTATCTGCCTATATCGCATTCAGTTCTCTGGTGATGGTCTGCAAGAGGACAAATCATACATATGCTGCCCTGCCAAAAATAAAGTCACCACCTGGATTTAACTTAGTGTTATGATGTGGGGTTGCTTCAGTTGGTCAGGTCTAGGTTCAGCAACATTATGTGCCCAAAAATGAGGTGAGCCGAATATACCGAATGACCAGGTTTTTCCATCCATGGATTTTTTCTTCATTTTCCAAGGTGACAATGGCAGGATTCATGGGGCTCAAATTGTGAAAGAGTGCTTCAGGACGACATAATTTTCACACAAGGATTGGCCACCACAGAGTCCAGACCTTAACCGCATTGAGGATCTTTGGGATCTTGTGCTGGAGAAGACTTTATGCAGCGGCCCGACTCTCCCATCATCAATACAAGATCTTGGTGAAAAATGAATGCATCCCTGGGCAGAAATAAATGTTGTGACATCGCATAAGCTTATTGAAACGATGCCACGGCGAATGTGTGCCGTAATCGAAGCTAAAGGTGGTCCAACCAATTATTAGAGTGTGCGACATTTTTTTTGGCTGGGTGGTGTATGTACCCCAACACAGAGGCCCTGATCATCCCCTACTCCCCAGCAGGAGGAACGTAGTCCCCCATCTCTGGCCCCTTAGTGATCCTGTTAACATGGAGTTCAAAGTCAAAAGTCTTTGCTGTAGGTTCCCAGTTTTGCTTGCAATGAGCTCTCTTTGTCCCTCAGAGCTGCTGAATTCCTTTTCAACATCCAGGAAAGGTCTTAAAAAACATCTCTTTCAGACCCATTTCTCGCCTGAACTCCCAGCTCCACACATTTGCATTACACCATCTGTCTTGATCATATGTGCATTTCCTAACAAAATCCATAGGCAGGTATTTATGCAGAGCGAGCTGGAAAAAACTGCGTGCTGGACAAAAAATGCTGTGCTTTGGTGGTCACGTGTCTGATTCACATCTGAAGCTTAGTTGGAAAATGCACTTTTGTTTATTCTGGCCTGCAAAATAAATAAATAAGAATGCTAATATGCATTCATTCTGTCTATGCAGTGAGACCCAACAGACAACAGGTGTCACTGAGACACTGATGTGGATTGACAGGCGAGGCAGATCACACCAAAGGGTTTCCGAAAGAGGACCTGGTATCTGAAGAAGCAACACCACGTCCCATAATGCAATAAACAAGAGCACACTTGTAAATATTTGGTAAAACAAATACCTTTTTACTCACTCTGTGCAACATGTGGCCAAAAGTATGTGGACCCTCTTGTCAGCTTTGTGAGCGTGCTGGAAGACAACATCGTCCCCACGGTTACGATTAAGAGCTTTGCCAACCAAAAACCGTGGGTCGATGGTACGGTCCGGAAAGCTGTGAATGCGCGCACTGCTGCGTACAACGCAGGTCTCGGCACGGGCGACATGAGCGCTTACAGAGCGGCTAAATACGGCGTACGGCGTGCAGTGAAGGACGCGAAGCGCCGATACCGGGAGCGGGTCGAGTCGCTTTTCCTCCAGGGTGACGCGCGCAAATTGTGGCAAGGACTGCGTACCATCACAGATTTCGGAAGGAAATCTAGCGTGGCTATGAGTGCCGATTCTGGGTTCGCTAACGAACTCAACGCATTCTATGCCCGCTTCGAGTCCGATTGCGCTAAAGTCACCCACGACCGCAGCGAGACCCGCAGCCTGGCGAAGGAATGTGGTGACTTCATCACCGTCGCTGAGTCCGATGTGCGGAGGGAGCTGAAGCGCGTCAACATCAGGAAAGCGCCGGGGCCGGACGGCATCTCCGGGCGCCTGTTGCGCTGCTGCGCCGACCAGCTGACCGGAGTTCTCACAGTCATCTTCAACGAGTCTCTGGCTCAGTCCACAGTCCCTCAGTGCTTTAAAACATCCACCATTGTCCCGGTACCAAAGAACAATAAGCCCTCATGCCCAAATGACTACCGGCCCGTTGCACTGACCTCGGTAGTCATGAAGGTCTTTGAGAGACTCATCAAAGCCATCATCACAGCATCCATCTCCAACTTTGTAGACCCACTTCAGTTTGCCTACCGCCCCAACAGATCCACGGACGATGCCATATCCCACGTCCTGCACACCACCCTCAGTCATGTGGACAGGAAACAGGGGAACTATGTGCGACTGCTGTTCATCGATTACAGTTCAGCTTTCAACACCATTGTCCCCCGTAGACTGTTCACTAAACTGAATGACTTGGGATTGAACCGCCACCTGTGTGCCTGGGTTCTCAGTTTCCTCACAGGCAGACCACAGGTGGTGAGAGTGGGTAGTTGCACCTCAGGCATCATCACACTCAACACAGGAGCTCCGCAAGGTTGTGTACTTAGCCCTCTGCTCTATGCCCTCTACACTCACGACTGTGTGGCCACACACGCCTCCAACTCCATCATCAAATTTGCTGACGACACGGTGGTGCTGGGCCTCATCTCCAACAACGATGAGACAGCATACTTGGAGGAGGTGGATAACCTGGCATCATGGTGCCAGGAGAACTGCCTCCAACTGAATGTCGGCAAAACGAAAGAGATGGTGGTGGACTTTGGTAGGCGCCAGCAGCGGTCCTACACCCCCCTTAAAATCAACGGGACTGCAGTGGAGAGGGTGAGCAGTTACAAATACCTGGGCGTTCATGTCACTGAGGACTTGACATGGACTGTACACATCCGAGCTCAAGCCAGTAGAGCAAAGCAGCGGCTCTACCACCTCCGGCAGCTGAGGAAGCTACAGGTCTCTCCAGCTATCCTTAAGACCTTTTACTCTGGTGCTGTACAAACTGTGCTGACTCAGAACATCATCTCCTGGTTTGGGAACAGCTGTGCTCGGGACATCAAGGCACTGCAGAGAGTGATCCGGGCAGCGAAACGCTGCACCAGATCTGATCTACCGTCCCTACATGACATCTATACCAGGAGATGCAGGACCAGAGCGAGTAGGATCGTCGGTGACCTGTCTCATCCCAGCAACCATCTATTCATCTTGATGAAATCAGGCAAACGCTACAGAAGCATTATGGCCAGAACGGAGAGGCTAAGGAGGAGCTTCTACCCACAGGCCATAAGACTTCTGAACCCGGACATGACATGACTACCCTCACGTAATCTCTGACCACTCCGCTCCAAGCCCCCCCCCCCCCCCCGCCCCTCCCCCCCCCCCCCTCCCTAACTGTTCCGTACCATTTTCCCTATTTATTTACTTATTTATTTACTTATTTACTTACTTATTTATCTATTTA
Organism: Heterotis niloticus; assembly: GCA_018136845.1. Lineage (NCBI taxonomy): Eukaryota > Metazoa > Chordata > Actinopteri > Osteoglossiformes > Osteoglossidae > Heterotis > Heterotis niloticus. The sequence goes on from CM030906.1 coordinate 5,588,871, forward strand.
CTGCTTGTTTCTGTCTCTATTCTTCTTAGTGTTTGGATATGTGTTTGCTTCATTTCCATTATAGATTGTTCGCACAGTCATCCTGGTTCAGATCGGTGCACATTTCAACACATGGTACACAACCATGTGCTTGACAAATAAACTCTTTTGACTCTTTTGACTCTTTTTGACTCTAATGATGAGGTCGAGCTGTTTCAGCTGCATCCACACAACGTGCATACACATTCTAGACAATTGTGTGCTTCCAACTTTGTGGCGATAGTTTGGGGAAGCGCCTTTCCTGCTCCAGCATGACTCTGCCCCAGTGGACAATGCAGCTGAGCTTCATAAACGTATGGTTTGCCCAGGTTCGTGTGGAAGAACTTGAGTGGCTGCAAAGAGCCCTGACCTCAACCGCACTCAACACCTTTGGGATGAACTGGAACGTCGACTGCGAGCTAGGCCTTCTCGCCTGACCTCGCTGACGTTCTTGCGGCCAAACTCACAAAATCTTGTGGAAAGCCTTCCCAGAAGAATGGAGGCTGTTACAGCAGCAAAGGGTGGAACAACTCCACATTAAAACCCATGGGTTTGGAATGGAATGTTCAACACGCACATATGGGTGTGATGGTGACATGTCCACATACTTTTGCCCATATGGTGTATCTTGTACCTCCACCCTGTGAGTGGCGAATGGGGCTGGCTTGATGTATATCGGAAAAAAACCCACAACTCGAATCTAGAGGGATTCGCTATTAACCGCTGTGTATTTTCACAGGGCGATCCATGAAGATGATTGATTTAAAGAGCTTATTTTTATAAGCAAAGGCATGGCGGTCACTCCAGGCGGGGGGATGGTGGGGTGACCGGGAGGGGGTAGGTGGCAGGGATGGAGGTCAGCTGCATGTCAAACTGCATGATTTGATGAAATGTTGTTGGATAGTAGAAAAAACGTTGTGCTCAGCTGGACACTAACGTATGGGTGGCGATCTTCTTGTGAGGCTCCCAGTCTGAGGTCCGAAGGAGGACAGCAGAGTGGGTGGGATCCAAACCTGGGTGGTGTGTGTGTGTTCAGGGCAGCACGATGGGGGCGCATGCAGCGGTGACAGGCCGTAGAGACAAAATACACACAAATAGACCCGTGATGGATCAGCGGGCCAATGAGGGTATAAACACTGCCCCTTTTTTGTGTACGAGATGCCGCGCCACTCTCATAAATCATACGGCGAAGCAAAGGCTGAACTGGCACCCGGCCTCAGATGGTCAAAGGAAAAACCCAACAGGATGTGGAAAAACGAAACAATGCTTGGGAGCTAAAGCCGCCCATCAGAGAAACAGAGGTTGATTTGGTTTTAAAAGTAGTTAACGCTCTAGGGTTACATGATATACCTATTTATCTGGAGATTTCCTCAAAGGCGGCTTCCAGTGAAAAAGCTGCTCACAATTATTTACCATTTGTCAGGGTAATTTTTACCGTATCGGTTCATGGTAAATACCTTAAGCAAGGCGTAGTTTAGTAGGAGGAAGTGCACGGTAGAAGATCTGACTAATGCTGTCCCGGCATGTGGATGCTCTGCTGTTAAATGCAGCTGAAATTCAGTGGTGAGATGAAATATTGTATAGTAATATACAGTATTTATCAAAATATCACCAACTGCATTTTATTTATGCCCTGTTTTGCTGCTGTTTCCACCTCTTTGCTTGCATTACTTAGATTATATTTGCATCCCTCTAGGAGAAGAGAGGATGGAACTTTATTGATCCCTGCAGGGAAGTCGACCCATACAGCAGCTTAACACAAGACACCAAAAACCAAGGTGCAAATTCCAACAAAGAAATAAATCAATTACTAGTAAATAATGGCACACACCTAAGACAGTTATCAGTTCCAGTAACACTAGACAACTATATGAGTGTAACTGTGTACTATTTTAACAGTATTTTACTTTTCACACTATTTATTTACTACATTTCCTTCAGATTCTTTCTGTATATTTTCTTCACTGTGATGTTTCTCTGTATTTTCAGCATGTCTGAAGGAACGGCCAGCGCGTCAAGTTCCCGTGAGTTTTCAAAGCAGCATGAGGCAGCTAACCAACTTCCAAAAAGCCAAACAGCCAGGCTTCGATGTGCAGGTGCATTGGCCACAGAAACTGCTAAATTATTTAATGTGTCTGGAGGAACAGTGTCAAAAATAATGACAGCATATGCCCAACAGGGACAAACAGCAGCAGCACAGAAGAACGGCGGTCACAAGTTGAACTTCACCAACAGGGATAGATGGACACTTCACACAAGCGTTAATAATGATCACAAATATACAGCCTCAAAAGTACTTACAAATTTGCATTGGGACTTTTGTGACGCAGGCTCACAAAAAAAGTATGTTGTGAGCTTCACAAAGCTGGAATTTATGGCAGGGTTGTCATGTGGAAACCACTTGTGTCCAAGGCCAGCACTGAAAGATGCCTGGCCTGGTGTGAGTACAACATCTGGACCCCGGAAAGGTAATATGGTCTATTTAACCACCTCTCACCATACTTCCTACACCCGCATGGGTTTAGATTTGGAGAAAACGATAGGATGACTTCAACCCACAATGTCTGTTCACAGCTGTTTACCATTGGAGGAAATCTTTAAAGGTCTGGGCAGTCATCTTGTGGGAGTCACTGGATCCAGAGACTGCTCTGCATGGCCATATAACTGCCTCAAAATATGATGCCGTTTTACAAAACCAGGTTCACCCAGTGGTGGAAACACAATTCACAATGTTCCCATATTTCAGGATGATTGTTCGACTTGAACATCAGGATGAAGTCAGACGGCTTCCACGACCGCCCCAGTCACCAGATCAAAAAAAATCATTGATCCTTTTTTGGAAGTTCTGGAGTACAGAGTGTGAGGTACATTTCAACATCCTTCATCCCTTACATAACTGGAGGCTTTCTTCTTGAAAAGCTGTATCGTACAGACACCCCACCAGATACAACTGCTTAACTTTAGAGCGATACACCTAAACACGAGGCTGATCTTTCATGTTTACGAGTATCAAAAGCCACAGTGGTAATTACATTTTATGGACCTTCTACACACACTTCAGGGCGTGTACAACAGCATTCCGAGAAAGACCGAAAATGCCCTGTAGGAAAAGTGTGGCCCTTCTACTTATTACTCCTTTGATATTAACACATTGACACGTGTTTCTCTTATTTTGTCCATCACCTCTGCATGGTTAAAGTCATATATTATTGTTTTATAAGTATATTGTATAAATGTGACAAAAAAGGTCTGCAAGCTCTGTAACTTACTATAACTAGGAGCATCTCATTGTGTATTGAGCAGACCTCTGTGGTGAGGCATTAAAACCCAGTGTGGAGAGATGATCGTCTCAAGGGACAATGCAGATGTTGATGGGTAAAGGGGGAGGCCCCGCAACGTGTGTGTGTGTGTGTGTGTGTGTGTGTGTGTGTGTGTGTGTGTGTGTGTGTGTGTGAGCATACAGTTCAAGTGACAGAGGGGTACAGTGGAAACCATTTGTCCTCAGTGACATCACAGATGAAGCCATCAGACCAACCCCTTCTGGTACTATTAGAGTGCACATTACAGTGTGTGTGTGTGTGTGTGTGTGTGTGTGTGTGTGTGTGTGTGTGTGTGCGTGCGTGTGTGTGTGTGTGTGTGTGTGTGTGTGAGCATGAGCATGCTGGCAAGTGACAGACAGGTAGTGAGCTCACAGATGGTGACGTCACCGCAGGAGGGAGGAGAACAAAGACAGGCGCGCTGCAGGGGTTTCCTACCACGTTCGCAGCTTGTTGGGAATGCGGGGATGGGTGGGTGGTGTGTGTGCATGTGTGCGTACCTGCTGGGATGACACACACGACTTTCACTGCTGCTCCACAAGCCACTCAGGTTTGTTGCCTCTGCTGTCAGACACACAGTGCCTGGAGTGGCCTGTCCCGTGTTTCCGACACACACGTACACCCCAACTCACCTACAAACACACACACAGAAAACGAAGAATCTCATCGTTGCAATCGCTGTTCGGTGTGTACTTCTGGGAAACACGCAACACACGTGCAATGCACTGACTCTGTAGGTGCTGCTAAAGAGCCATGTGTGCAGGGTGGAGGTGTTGGACCCACGAGAGCTCATGCGCCTATGTGTGAAGGGGCGTGTGTGTGTGTGTTTGTATTGTGCATGAGTAGGTCTCAGCATCCCATTTTCCAGAGCTCTGGGAACAACACGGTACACTCGAACCCAGGGTCAGTCCCCCCCGCCCTGACTTCACCTTGTTCTCAGCCTGGCCCCACAATATGACTTCCTGTCTGGCAACAAAGACAGACCTATTCTGGGAAACAATGCTCTTCCGTGGCGATAGGAGGACTGACGTGGAGGGCCCTGTCGCCACCAGTGCGCCTCCTCTCACATACACACACACATGCACTCCGTCTGCGATGAAAAAAGGATACAGGGACAACAGGCGGGAGATGTTTAGTTTCGCAGCACAAGTGTTTGCGTGTGAACAATAGGAGCTCAGAGGCTGTATCCAATGCAGCCTCCTGCCCTGGAAACAAACACTGGGCTGTGTTTCTCCAACTATCTACATTCTGCTTTTCTTCAAAACAACTCATGTCTACTGTCTACATTTTAAGCTATAATTTCCTATTAATTTTAATCTAATTGGGACCCCGCTGTGGAGCAGCAGGACCGCTAGTGGTCACAGGACTGTGAGTTTGGATGTGGATTTCAGGCCAGCTCAGTCTGTGTGGCGCTTGCATGTTTTCCCTATGTTGGTTTCCTTCAGAAGCTCTGTTTTCCTCCCGCAGTCCAAAGACGTTATTCAAGCAAAGTGGTGTGTTTGCATGAGTGTGTAAATGTGTGTGGCTGGGGTCCTGCCTAGGATGTACACTGCCCCACGCCCCACGATTCTAGATCATGCACTACAGAAGCTCTGACTGGTGTTGGATGGATGGGTATAAACCTTTGCTTAGTTTTTTACCCAGATTCTCTAGCAGGAGAAGGATGGAAACGGTCACCAAGCGAATGGCATCTCAGAGAAAAATCTGCTGGTCTCATCCAGGGGCATTATTTCAATTTGCCTCAATGGCGCCTTCCTGAGACCCAGCAAACACCAGCCGACCAGCTCTGGAAAGGAGAACTCATGCGGCGAAAATGGCAAAACAGCATAAACGGGTAACAACGTCAAACGCTTATCGAAAGTCTGCGATTTCATAAAAAGTGTCTTTAAAGGAAATAAATAATGCAAATTACCTGCTATTGCATTGCATCCTGGGGAGTCGTACACAAAGGAAATCAAAGTGAAAAGAGTGTTTGAGCGGTGCCTCCGTTCCTTCAATGCGCTCTTCTGGCCCTTTATGATAAGGCTGAACTTGGTGAGGTCATCGCTCTGATTTCCATTTCAATGCCAATAACATCTCAATAACAACTTGTCTTGCGGGGTGAAATGAGGCCGTTTGTGTTTCTGTTTTCTTTCTGGGTTTTCCTGAGTGCGGTTAAAATACACACAAAACATACAGTCAGCTTGCGTGGCGGATGTTGCGCTGCAAAAGACCGAATGTGTTCAGTCCGTGGCCAATTAATAGAAAAAAGTCACGTGGGAAAGTCATATTCTAACTTTTAAGCTCGAGAAAAGGGTTGAGGGACACTTTATTGTCATTCTGCACTTATGCTGTTGTACAAGAGAGAACGAAATATAGCTTCTCTTGGTCAGCGGGGTCAGTGCCACTCTGGCCGGTCCCACAGGGGGTGGGGCTAGAATATGAGTCCTGTCAGTGAAAAATGTGATCAAGAGAATACTGGTTTAGACCCCTATGTGGAGTAAAGCAGGTCAGAGCAACTGTGGGACCTGGGTTCATGGGGTCATAACAACGGTGGGTTAGGGTTGTTCGGGGGGTAAGAGCAACGCTCTGGATACGGCTCCAGGGGTCAGGGTCACTCCTGGAGTTCAGTGGGTCAGAGCAATGCATACTACTAGCTAGGGAAAGGGGTCAAAGCACTGCTGGCTACTGGGTTTGAATCCCACCTCTTGCTGAAGCACCCTTGATGATGTCATCTGACACAGTAAAAATTGACCATCTGTATAAATGATTAAATAATTGTATGCAGCTTAGTGTAAAAGTCTCGCAATGTAAGCCTTTTTGTAGAAAATTGTCAAATAAATGAATAAATGCAAATGTCAAGGGTCCATGGGGTCAAAGGATTGCCCAGCTCTGGAGATTAGGGGGCTAGAGCACTGCTGGCTGCTGGGCACCAGCAAGGTCAGAGGGGTGACCAAAGGTGGTAGGAGAATGAGGGACTTAATGAATCCCATTGTCACACCACCCATAGGCTGCTGAGCCACACCCCCTGCCCCTGTGTAACACCATGGAGGGTGACAGCAACCGACCAGCATCAAGACAGAGGTCTTGACCGCATCTCCACAGGGCTGTCTATCAAACAACCATTCCCGAGAGGAGGACCTTCTGATGCTCAATTAAACGGTCTCTACTACCAGAACATATGGTCTGGATGTGGGGTAAAATGTGCTTTAAGCTGTGTTTTTACACCCTATCAACCACCCACAGATGCAAAATCCAAAATCTGTTCATCCGACATGCAAAAATGCACGCATGCAGAGAAAGTCGCTCGGTCCAAAGACTCGAGTCTCGTCTGAAAACATCCAGATGCTCACAAGTCGAGCACAAGCATTTGCCAGCATGCCGGCAGATGGCACAGCGGTTAGAGTTGCCGACTCGGACGCAGGTAAATTTAAATCCGTCAGATTTTGAACGAAGCTGAATAAATAAATATTAATATGTGCGCATGCCAAAGTATCAGTTTTAAAATAGATTCTCCTCTTGTATGGAAATGTGGTGAAAGCCTCAGTGCCAAAGTCACACATCTCGCTTTGAAATTTAGTGGTTAGTAGCCCATCGAGAAAAATAATCATCGTATCCGCGTGAGTTGTTAATCGTTTGTTTGGCGCGTTGGAAGAAAAATCTGCGATATCACAGGAGACGTCCCCAAGCGTCATGTCTTTCGCCCCCTCATAAGAAGCACAAAAGAAAAACAAGCCATAAATAGCATTTCCTTTTTTTCTGGTGCGTATTATAATTGCTATTTTTTGAAGAGGAGCCAAAGCGAAGATGAGGCACAGGTCGTGATGGATGTCCCACGACGCCGTGTGCTTTGTGCGGCGGACAGGAAACGGAGGGTCGGCCCTCCGAAGCTGCTTGTCCGAGGTGATCACTGAGCCTGCGCTCATTTTCCCAGAGGTTGCTAAATTTGTGGCTATTGTCTAGGGCCGACAGTTCCCACTTGTGTGTGTGTGTGTGTGTCCGAGCGTGTGAGTGTGTGTGAGCGACTCTCACTTGGTCTCTCACTGGAGTTCTCCCAAAATAATCTTGACCCCAGGATGACGGCGGGGGTGACAGTAATACAGTGCTGTCTTTGCTGCTTTTTTCACATCTCTCCGCATGAAGATTCTCAGGACGGGTCACGGGGCGCCAGCCATCCGGCCTAACAATGCCCGAGTGCGTGTGGGTGTGAGAGCGCATGCGTGTGTGGCCGCTCCCACGTTTCCTCTGGTTTGTTGTTTTGTTTTGATCCGAACTACCTAATCCAGAAAATTTGCTGTGTTTTTTTTCCCCTGAATTGCGTTACCGTGTGAAGAAAAGCAGATTAAGGGCCTGCACTCCTCGGACAGCTACTCGGCTCCAGAGCGAGCAGGAGCAGGGGGTTGTGGGTAAATAAGGCACGATTCATACCTCGAAATTGCATAAAGGCAGCAAGTGTTCGCAACAACTAAGGAACTCGATTTATGAGCTAATGGTCTGAGGCTTCGACCCGCTGGCTCAAAAAACAACAGTCAAACACGAACAAATCTGCACAACTCCCAAGGCAAATTTACTGCTGTTAAAGCAACACCTTATAGTGTCACATAAACAGCTTTACAGTGGTTTAACCATTTCTACAGCAGATTCTCTTACCGTGTCTATTAAGGGTAAACATCTTGGCTAATATTGCAGAAGAGTGTTTTGAACCTGCAACCTTTAGATCGCAATGATGCCGTCTCCAACACGCTTTACAGTGTTCATCAGACTGCTATTAAAGAAGAAGTTAAGATAATGACCCTTAGACTGTGTGTGTGTGTGTGTGTGTGTGTGTGTGTGTGTGTGTGCGTGTGCGTGCGTGCGTGCGTGCGTGTGTGTGTTATGGTTTCTCTCTCTAAACCTCACTGCAGTCCTTGGTTCGACCATGTCGCTGGCAGTAAAACTTCTCCAACTCTGAACCTACTGTCCGGGATCATGTTTGTGCTCAGCAGACACTCTTGTTCAAGGCAGTTTACAGAAAAAGCTATTTGTGTTGAGCTCCTTACAGCAGATTTAAATATGAACTTCAATAACACATAGTGATCTTTAACCAGCAGTTATTAACTAGTTTAGAGCTGGCACCTTTATCCAGGGTGTTACAGTGCTAGATAAACTGTACTAAATTCCTTATAGTCATTCCAACATTTGCACAGCAGACTAATCTAATAGACATGAAATGCAGGTAATTTAGAGCCACTGACCCATCTGAAACACATATCTTTGGACTATGAAAGGAACCCACTTGTAATGATTCACTCACTTATACTGCTTTTACAACTGTATGAGTACCATGATACAGGGAACTACAGCATGAGATTCAAACCTAGATCCTTCATCTGCAGTGCAGGGCTGAGATTAACGTTAGGCGGTGATGGAGAGCACTGCTTAGTAATATTTTGTTGGTGACTACAGGCTTGGATCAGCATCTAACAGGGTACCTGTTCAAGTTCCTCAAGGTACTTTGGTGTCCCCTGACCAACATATGAAACATAAATGTCTTTAGTTAAAAAATAACAGTGGTGTAAGTGGAGAAAATGCCTCAGGAGTGCCGTCACGCAGACGGCCATGTGTCAGCTTTCCAGGTGCCGCTGCCAGACAGGATGTTGTTGAATACGCAATGGGCTGTTCTGGAGGACTCTACCGAAGAGCGCTTGCAGATAGGAAGTGGAGCGTGTACTGCTGAGGAGAGAGCAGTCCTCCCTGTATGCCTCTTGCTCATGGAGCGTGGACATTAGCTGTCAGAGAACCAAGTACCTGTCTGTCTTGGTATCTGATGGAGCGAGGAGGGCGCTTCTTCCATCACAGTGTTAGGCACAAAGGCAGGGGCTGCAGGTGGCGCAGTGGTTAAAACTGTAGATCACTGTCCACCTCCTGCTGTAACACACTTAAAAAAAAAGTTTTATCCTGAATTATGGTGTAAAGATGAGAAAAATCTGCTGTAAAAAAGAGAAAAGTCATTATAAGTTATGTAACGCTTGATTTCAACTCAAGACAACTTAGGCATCTCCATCGAAAATTGAGTAGCCTGTTGCAGCTGTGTGTGTGTGTGTGTGTGTGTGTGTGTGTCTTAACTCCTAAATTTAACATTTGGCAGTCTTATAATCTCATCCATTCATTTCCTAATGTCCACCAGATGCAATGAGACACACTGCAGATGAACAAAATGAGAATAAAACATACAAAATTGGATGAAACTGGCGATCATTAATGTGTTCTTCTGCTGATTTGAAAAATGTTTTAAATTCTGATAATTTACGTGAAGACAACCTGAGGGTTAACACTCTGTCTCACTTTGGAGAAAAATATGTTAACACAATAGAGCATCATGGGTCCTGAAGAAGGGCTGGACTCTGGACTCTCACTGCAGAAGATGCTGGGTGGAACAATGGCGTAGAAAACTCATCTGTTTAAAAAAGCATCTTTCTCAAAGTAGAAGATACCATGAGCTCCTTTCTCTTTCATGCTCCTTGTTCTTTCAGGTTAGTTCCACCAGACAAGAGGTCCAGCATGTGGTACCCATCAGCACTTGATAAACCTCTCTCCTGACATGAGGATGTCTGATGACAAACTGCATCCTAATGACAGAAGTATCCATCTTCAGGGAGCTCATTGTGCTCAGTACTGCTGGTTTGATGGAGTGAGCAGGAGAGATACACCAGCCAAGAACAATGGAGTTGGCACCTGCTGGCAAATTAGTCGTGCAAAGCAGAATCCGTGGATCCGCAGATGTCAGCCTTCTGCACACTCCCAGCAACAGTCCCAGCAGTGGACCGCACCTGAGTGGAGAACTTGGAGAGTGGAATTTCTTGATTTTCATGGCAGGAAGCTAGCGTGGTGGCAAAACGTGATGGACGTTGCTTTCTGAATTATGCTCGGATTTTACTGGGTGCAGCTTGAATTAGAAAGAGGGCTGGGCCTGGGATTGGGATTCCTTCTGTGCCTGTCAATCACTTGAATGGGTGTGTATGCAGAAACAAAGTCGTGGAAAACGGCTCCTTAGATGTTGGACCTGCAGCCTGACTGTCAAAAGACCCAGGTTCGAATTGCTGGTCTTTCTACAGGACCGATGAGAAGGTGCTAACCCTGAACTGACAGTAAAAATGGCCCAGCTCTTTAAAAGGGTGAATCATTGCAAGTTGTTTAATGTGGAAACCTGACATTGTAAACCACTTTGGAACAAAGTTGCCGATAAATTAACATAAAGGCACAATGACACATACAAGTCTTCCCTAAAGCTTGAAATCATCTTTTGTGCCACCAGTGAATTAGAAGTTCTGGGTGATGCTTTGTAAAGGCCATATTTTAGTGCTCGGCCCCATGCCTAAAAACAGAACCTGGTTCACCTTCTCTGTCAGCCCAGCTACCCAGGGGGGGTCAGGCTGTTGACCTCTTATGAAGCAGAGTGAGAGTGAGTCAGTCTATATTAGCTGCCATTGACCTACTGGGTCACAGCACCATGGCAAGTGACACACCCTTGGTCATTGAAGCTGGATCTGGGGAACTCTGGGATTGTCAGAGCCATAGTTTAGGGTATACTTCCCTTTCTACCATTCTTGGAAACATTACCAGTCCAATTATGTATGCATGTACATGTCTGTCTACACTGTAAGGGTAAAAGTATGTGGACACGTGAGCATCACATCCATCCAGTGGCATGCAAAAGTTTGGGCACCCCAGGTCAAAATTTCTGTTACTGTGAATAAGAAAGTAAAAGAAGACATGATTTCTAAAAGGTATTACATTAAAGATGATACATTTCTGTAACATTTTAAGCAACCATCTTTTACAGTTTCAAAATTACAAAAAAGCAAAAGTTTGGGAACCCTGCATGGTCAGTACTTAGTAACATCCTCTTTGACAAGTATTACCCCTTGTAAATGCTTTTTGTAGCCAACTAAGAGTCTTTCAGTTGTTATTTGGGGGATTTTCACCCATTTTTCCTTGCAAAAGGCTTCTACTTCTGTGAGATTCTTGGGCTGTCTTGCATGCACTACTCTTCTGAAGTCCATCCATGGATTTTCGATGATGTTTAGGTTGGGGGACTGTGAGGGCCATGCCAAAACCTTCAGCTTATGCCTCTTGAAGTAGTCCATTGTGGATTTTGTAGAAGCCATCCTCTTTCCATCTTCTGCTTTTTTACACATGGTGTGATGTTTGATTTGAGAATTTGCTGATATTTAATTGAACCCATTCTCCCCTCTACCAGAGAAATGTTCCCCGTGCCACTGGCTGCAACACAAACCCAAAGCATGATCTATCCACCCCGTGCTTAAAAGTTGGAGAGGTGTTCTTTTCATGGAATTCTATGCCCTTTTTTCTCCAAACATACTTTTGCACATTGCAGCCAAAAAGTTTTATTCTGACTTCACTGGTCCACAAGACTTGTTTCCAAAATGCATCAGGCTTGTTTAGATGTTCGTTTGCAAACTTCTGATGCTGAATTTTATGGTGAGGACATAAGAAAAGTTTTCTTTTGATGACTCTTCCATAAAGATCATGTTTGTACAAGTGTCGCTACACAGTAGAACAGTGCACCACCATTCCAGAGTCTGCTAAATCTTCCTAAAGATCTTTTGCAGTCAAACAGGGTTTTCATTTGCTTTTCTGCAATCCTACGAGCAGTTCTCTCTGAGCTTTCTTGGTCTTCCAGACCTCAACTTGACCTCCACCATTCCTATTAACTGACGTTTCTTAATTATATTATGAATTGAAATGGCTACCTGAAAATGCTTTTATATCTTCTTATAGCCTTCTCCTGCTTTTTGGTCATCAGTTATTTTAATTTTCAGAGTGCTAAGCAGTGGCTTAGAGGAGCTCATGGCTGCTGATTGTTGAGACAAAGTTTGAGGAGTCAGAGAATTTATAAAGCTTTGAAATTTGCATCATCTCACCTTCCCTAACAATGACTGTGAGTAAGCCATAGCCCTCTGAGATCTCAAATCTCTTGGGGTGCCCAAACTTTTGCATAATGCTCCTTCCCTTTCTTCACACTAATTTTGCTTAAAATGCTGAAAATTATGATTCATCTTTAACTTTATGCGTTTTGGAGATCAGTTTATCTTCTACTCACTTAACTATTCACAGTAACAGGAATTTTGACCAGGCACATCTAAACTTTTGCATGCCACTTTATGTGCTTGCTGAACATCCAATTCCAAACCCGTGGGTGTCATTGTTGAGTTTTTCACCCTTCAAGTCAGGGTTCTTTGCAGGCCACTCAAGTTCTTCCACACCAACCTGGGCAAACCATGTGTGTATGGCGTTCATGTGCAGGGGGAGGGGGTGCACAGCCATGCTGGAGCAGGAAAGGAACTTCTTGTTCCCCAAACTGTGGACACCAAAATGGAAGCACACAATTGCCAAGAATGTGTGTGTATGCTGTGTGGGTGAGGCTAAAACAGTTCAACTCAGTCATTAGAAAGATTGTCCACATACTTTTGACCAATAATCAATCTATCTATCTATCTATCTATCTATCTATCTATCTATCTATCTATCTATCTATCTATCTGCAACAAGTTACATGTTACTAAGCCTTCCTACGGAGGTCCTAAAGGACTTCTTTACAGATGAGATGGTTGAGACTGAAGTCGGATAAGTGATGATATCGACACCTTAATTTAGCATGGTCAGCAGAAAGTAGATAGTCCTGTGTGCAGCCGTCGCAGGATGTGGGAACCAGATCACACTGCTTGCTGACCTAAGGGCAGGAGAAGCAACAGGATATGGCCAAACAGGGACCGAGCTCCATACATCTTGTGGCACACATCACACAGAGGTGTTGGCAGGTGGTTAACATTTGTCAGAGAGGGGAGTCAGCGCTTTGACACCTTACCCTGTTACCCCAGCATCAGATTTACAGCTGATCCAGTGATGGGCATCATGTGATCCAAACTAATCTGCCTTCATATTTCAAAGTAGAGTACCAACTGTCATTGCCTTTGCTATGCACTTTGAAATAGTGTTAAAAAAAAAAATCTAAGCACTTGAGTTCCACCACATCAGAGTGGGTTCACACCTGGACATGTTTTACTGCTATGTACTATTGTAAACATTACAGCCATCTGTAAACTATTTTGCATACGAATGCAAACCGCTATGTGCTTTCGGTTTCCAGTGGTTGCGGCAGAAAAAAATTTGTGGATCCAGTGACTCCAGAAGGCTGGGCTTCTTCCAGGGAAGGCTGCTGAAGGAGGAGGTTGACTGTACATAATTCAGCTGGGCAAACAAACAGGCAGCCATGCTGTTAGAGGCTCCAGTTGAGATGATCTTCATAGCACTTCTCAGGGCTTCAATGAGTTGCTCTGCTTTGTGAAGGCTGAGCTATCAGATCACCACCATTTTTCCAGCTGTTCATTCACACAATGCACTCTCACTTCATTTGTTTTTGGAATTCCATTACAAGCCAGAACACCTGAAATGAACCTGCAAATTCCTGGTCAAGCTGGACGGCTGGTATGCTGGTGAGATGAACTGAATATAATTGAATATGAATATCATCCATATTATTATTATTATTATTATTATTATTATTATTATTATTATTATGTAGTTTTCACTGTGTCTCTTCAGTTTGATTGAAGGTGGTAAAGGGTTTTGAACCCAGGACACCTTCTACCCCAACTGCCCAGATGGGAGCTGTACTGATTGTGGCAAAAATTCAGAAGACACCATGTCATTTTTGAACACGATGCTGTGAAGTCATCTCCGGCCCATGGAAGGGGTTGTTGTTACACCTGCTGCTTCAAACATCACACGTTGTGCTGAGATATTTATATTTGCTATGCAACACAAGGCCTGATTCTGTAAAGTAGGTTCTAACTAAACACACTGCAATTACAGCTCTGTGGGATGTCTGAGTTGCAAATTTGCATCTTGGTGAGTGCTTTGCGTGTCGCCTCCTTTCCCGCTGGGCTTCAGATCTGTTGCCGTGTTGTTTGTCTAGCGCCAGGTGTAGCTGGAGAGCAAGACCTTATGGGTGTCTTTCTGAAAAAAAAAAAAAACCTCTGCACCATGTCCACTGGGTAACAATGGGTGCCCAGAGCAAATTAGACCTTCATTCAGTGGGACAATGTACATAGGTATAGGTAAGTCAATATACAGTTCCATTCGAAAATTTGGACACCCTTGGCCCAATTGCATAATTTGTTGGCATTTAAAGTAAAACAGTAAATACAACTTTGACAGCAAAAAGCTAAAAGGCATTTTTATGAAAATGTTAATGTACAGTTATGATTTATTTGACATACTAAACAAATGTAAGAAAGATAAATGCATAAATGTGGCATTTACAAAAGTTTTGGCACCCTTTCAGTTGTAAACTCTCAGGTCTGCTCTGGATTAGCTTGTTAGGCATTCATCTGGTCAACAGTAGTCATCATGAATTATCAGCTGTTGACTGTTCCAGAGCCTAATGAATTCTTTGAGTCTTAAAACATTGTCCAACACTCCTCAACCATAGGCTTTTCTGAGCAATTGACTTAGGATCTGAAAATTAAACAAAATCATTCCTACAAAACAGAGGAAGCTAGAAAAAGATATCAAAGTGCTTCCGGCTAACAATTTCCATTGTCCGAAATGTCATTAAGAAATGGCAGTTCACGAGAACGGTGGAGGTCAAGAGAAGATCTTGAAGACCAAGAAATTTGAAAGATGGAAAAACTCATATACTGTGAAGGAAAGCGAAGCAAAAGCCCCATATGACTACAAGGGGTAAAGCTGAGGGTTTAGCTGAAAAGGGGGTGCGGTACACTGTTCTACTGTGCTGTGTTACTTACACGAACATGGCCTTCATGGAGAGGCTTAAAAATGAAAAAAAAAAAAAAAAATATCTTAAATATGGAAAAAAATATCTGCATAAGACAGGTATTTTGAAACCAAGTTCTGTGGACAGATTAAGTCAAAATCAATGAATTGGCCACAACCACAGGAGCTTTGTTTAGAGAAAAAAGGAGCTGCATCTGAGGCAAAGAATACCTGACCAGCTGTTAAGTATGGGGGTGGATATATTATGGTTTGGGGTTGTGTGGCAGCTGATGGCACAGAAAACACTTAGAGTAGAGGGAAGAATGGATTCCACTAAATATCGACAAATCGTTGAAGAAAATGTCAGGCACTCAGTCAGGAAACTGTACGTGAAAAAAAGATGGTTTTAAAACAAGACAACAGTCCACTCTTCAAAAACACTCTTCAAAATCTACCGTGAAGCACCGCAGCAAACACAAGCTAAATGCTTTGAAATGGCCCTTGCAGTTCCCAGACTTGAACATGACCGAAAATCTATGAGTAGATATTAAATGCACTGTGCACCTAAGAACGTCTCACAAGTGGAAATGATCTGGAAGGAAGAATGGGGAAAACTCCCAAAACAAGAATTTGGAGACTTAAAAAAACGGTTGCAAGCTGTGATTTTTGCCAAAGGTGGCGTTACTAAGTACTGACTTAGTAGTGTGCCCAAACTTTTGAAAATGCCACAACATGCCATATCAGAAAGCAAGGGACAGCTATATTCTGCTGAATGTCGGCATGCGGATACTATACGCTTTAAAATGATTTTTGGGAAATGTGGAAAAGTGGAGTTTTAACTGTCAAGGGGGTTAGAGGATTGATTTTGCATGTAAAGTCAAAAATCGCATATACAGTAGTTGGCTTACCATGCAAAATACAAACTTGTACTTCCACAAAATAATTATAGCTTGCACCGCAATACATATTTTATTGAAACGAAATTGCAGCTATGTTTAAAAATACATGAGAAATAATGAAAAATAAGAAAACACACCACTGTAAATTATAAGGTTCCACACATATTAATACACAAATAGATGCTCAGGGGGTATCTGGGGACATCGGGGGTGTGATGAATCACCCCCATGAGACTGCTGACACACCTCACAATCTCAATTGAGCTCAGTATCTGTGAAGAAAGCGATTAAGATAATTTAGTTTTATCTAAAATATACTATTAATTAATGTCAATTTTGCATGCAGAGAAAAAAAAATCATTTTGATACAACTGTTGCTCTCCTGCAACATACTTGTTTACTTGTAAACATCCCATGTCAACAAGCAACAAAGAAGACTGTGAGGTGTACAGCTGCCCTAGTAACATTCAATATTTGCTGTGCGTCTTAGGACGGAAGTCACACTTCCGTCTGGTGGGATGGTGTCTCAGCTGTGGATTAAAGAAGAAGGTGAAACACAGGGCCCGAGGAACGGATTATCTGTAGAGTGAGCTTCCATTACCGGGCAGGCTTTGATCAGTCCTGCTAATTTGCCTTCATTCCTTTGAGAAGATTAGCCAGAATCTCTCATTACGCCTTATCCGCTCCTTCTATTGGGTACTAGATGGTAACAGGAAGCTCGGTAAACACCGATAAGATCCCTCGCTATCTTTGCTGCCCATCCCCCAACAAATAAAGTGATTTCACGATGGATCACATGGCACTGCCACCCCCCCATTCCCTTCCACCAGCACCATTGATACTGTCGCTTTGGTACTGGGATGGATAGGCGGGTGGCTGGAGAGGGGGGCACATCCTGGCTGCTGTCACACGTCTCCATTTCTGCTTTACCACGAGACACAGCCCCTTTTCACACAGTTGGACAGCCGTTTGGTGGCTAGGGGGGCCCTCCTTATTAGCTGCTATGGGACCCCCCCCCGTGTCAGTGGCAGACGTTGAGGCTCCTGCTTTCCTGTCGTTCAGCGAATAGATGGATGAGAAGGGAAGTGGAGGGCACAGTTCTTCAGGGGGCTGCCACGTGCTGGATGCGAAGTTCTTAGTCTCCCTCCTTCTGTCACACCTCGTGTGGGCAGCATGGGGGTCAGGGAGTGACAGCTGAGGTGATGGATACGCTTTATCAATCAAGGACACTGGGACAGCCATTATATGAATCAAACAGAATGAACAGGATGGAGCTTGGAGGGGAGCATTTAGCAGTTTGAAGGGATCTTTAGTTGCTTGTGGGCGGAGATGTAGCTGTTTAATGGGGAGAGTATACAGATGTTTCATGTGGTACTTAGTTGCTTATGGGTGGAGCATACAACTGTTTGGGTTTTTATTTATCATTTATTTGGCTGACACCTTTGACGTAGAATATTAATAAGAGACAGCAGTTTGACAGCACATTTAGATGCTCATGGGCAACGCAAGAAGGTTTTTCAAATGGCAATTTGATGCTAATGGGCGGAGCTTATGGCATCTTCCTAGGATACTTTGCCGCTTGCCAGTAGAGCACGTTCCCATTTGATGGGTGAAGTAGCTAATTTAGGCTGGCACAAGGAGATGTATGGGCCCACTGGGAATCGGGCAAATAGAAACCCTGCTGTTCTGGAAAATTACCAGTTAAAAATCTGATTTCCACATTTTTTTTGCCAAGTAGCGTGGGAGGAGGGTATTGAGCAGCTAAAATTGAGCATGCTTTTATTGGGCAAAAATAATTTTATAGATAAAATTGCAGCGCAGCATTTCCAAGCCGAGCATATTTTTCCAAATGTTTTGCAGTGCTTTCAGTCACATCTCCAATGTGTGTTAAACAATGAAATTTGATGCAAGTAGTAAAATAGTCAAGACCACCCAAAAAAAAAAAATAAAATAAAAAAAAATAAGATTTTGTTTCCAATGTTTTTTAGAAAGGACAATATGCAATCTACTGTTTTGAATTAAAAGTGACTTTTAATAAAAGCACCTGCAAAGTTGAAGTTTAAAAATATGGTTTTACCACATCTTTCAGTACCTGAAGCGTGTCTCATCAAATGAAAAGAAGAAGACATGCAATATAAAGTTATTAAAAGCTTCTGAAATGAAAACAGCGGGGTTCAATCTGATTCTGGAACCTTCTGAAGCTGATCTCTCTACAGTGGGGCTGGAGCTGAGGAATGACTGCTGTACAGAGCTTTACTTGGCACATTCCTCTTGCTAGGGTCCTGGAAGAAAACTGCTGCCGTGGCATTGAACTACCACCGCTGCTCAAACCCACCCATCAGCTATCATCCCTTTGGGCACACAGCAATGACAGGCATTGCCTGAAGTGATATCCATTTCCTTTGGCTGATGGACACCAATATAATCATTTCTCATGCCATTCTCACCTACACTGCTCTCTTTCCCCCTCCCATCCCTGACCTCCATCTCCTCTGCATTGTCACTCTTGGGACCTCAAAAGGACAAAAGGTTACAAAAGCCCCAGATGTGGGACTCTAGTCTTGAACTTTGCTGAACTTTGCTAAACCCTGCAATGCTGTAAAAAACTTCTGCACTTCAGAGCTAGAACCACATTGCTATTTGTGCCAAACATCTCCACTATATTGAATGACATGGAACAGACTCTTTCCTGAAAGTGTGCCATGGAACCTAAATGTCAGCCCACGCTGCCCCAACATGGTACAGTCTACCCAAACATTTCACCCCTGCACCCTTTCTGCTTGCCAACACTCTCCTCAGCATCCAGATGTCCTCAGGATGTCCCCATTGTCTGAATAGAGCCGGGGCAGGCGGTCATGTAGAGAGAACATTAGTGCTGGGAAAGCAGCAGCCCTCCAGCTTCCTCTTTCCTCAACTTCCCCCCTCGAAACCCTCCCTTTCCGTTTCTGTCGATCACACAGATCCCGAATGGCAATGCTGACATCAGATTGTACAGCTAAGCATAATGAGAGAGAAAAAATGAATTAAAAATCACACACTGTGTAGACAAATGTGGCACAGACTTAGTGCAACATGTATTGCATTAAGAGGACCTTCTCTCAGCTGCAGTAAACTCAGTGTACAGCCCAATGCCTGTGTGCCTTCATCCATCAAGACCTCAGTTAAGCAAACTAATGAGTTAACGTGTCACTGGGCAGGCGGGATTTCAATAGCCATGCCGTACCTATGTAACCTTAGTTGCTTTTCTTCCCTTGGGTGCCTCAAGGATATTCTCACTGTGAAAGGAGGAACTGCCTATCACTAAGCGAGTGGGAACCCGAGGCGGACCAGATCAACTTTCTCATTCAGCGGTTAACAAGCAAACGACTAACCTGTGACCTTTTAGTTTCATCAGCCAAACCCAAGTTCCCTCAACCTTTGCAATGGGCTGCGAAACCGATCGAGGTCCACCGCCGAACTGACTCGGGGACTGGTGACAGCAAGTGTATGTTTACCTGGAATCAGTCAAACCTCCAAGTCAGTGTTTCCCCAGCTGATTCTTAGCCAGATGTGCAGAACTGGGTCTTGGATAGAAAGCAATGGATGATGTCCATCAGGGCTCATGCTGTTTTCATAACTGAGAGCTTTGTGGCTCAAGTGTGTTGCAGAATGTATCTGTGCAATGGACCAGTACTTCAGAACATTTTTAGTTATTTTTACAATTCCTCTGTCAAGAGTGAATTGGTGACAGGTCTTGTTTCTGTGATTAACCCCGAGGCAAGAGAAACTGCATTAGCATCCCAGGCCTTCTCAGAGTATGGGGGGCCAATGCTCTCTCAATATTGACACAACAGAAAAACATGATGTCATAATACCAGGTTGTTGGAGTCAAAATGTAGTGCAATCTGACTTCTGGAAGGCATCATCAGTCTGAGCAGCCCAGGTCTGTTGTCAGTAGTTTGAGTCACAGCCCTGATGCTCTCCAGTGATAACATTTAGCTCAAGGTCTTGAAAGGGGGGACTTAAAGCCTCAGGGGGCATTTGGGCTATTCTACCATGGCCAATCATGTGTGGCCTCTTCACGGTGACCCAAGAAAAAAAGAGCCTTTAAAATAAACTCCAGAGAGAGCCGGTGGAGTCACTTCCACTGGGGACCACTGACCCCCAACGCCACCCCCCATACCCCTTACCTCCATTCCTCCATAAAAAACTTTCTTTCAGGTTTCTCCTCTCAATGTCCCTTTCAGCGGCAGCCCTTGAGAAATCAACATGACAATGTAACAATGCACAGCCCTTTGAAAGGAGATCCTGTGTTTGTTAACTGCTTTCCACCAAAGAACACCAGGGGCAAGACCTAAAGCCCTCAGACCCAACCGTGGAAAACTGGGCTTTGCCTCTACACCTGAAGAAGATATACTTTTTTATTAACTCAGCAGCACTCATTCCAAAAAAGTGTGGAATCTCCCCACGCCCCCTTGAGAGATGTGATTCATCCACTTTGTGGCCCATTTACTCACATGCCCCTTACATTTTACTGACTTCTTAAATGTCTTACAACTTCATCATTTAAAAAAGTTTCCCACCAGCATATTGCAGTTCTTAGAACTTCTTCAAATTTTTACCCATAAATGCCACTTTCAAATGAAATATGCTTTTTCCTTTAAAGTGTAGTTTAAAGTATGGAGAGTTTTATCGCTTTAAAGACTGAATTTCTGATATAAGCTGTCAGATGCAAAAGAATAGCTTACCAGATAAAGAAAGAAAGAAAGAGGTATTTCATCAATAAGCCCCTCTGCACAAAAAAAACCTATCATGGTGATAAACCACCCAGACTTGTGACAAGATTAGAACCGTGGGGGAGAAATGTGCCTGGTAATTATTCTCACGTTTTTGTGTTGTAATCTTAGAAGAGGAATTACTTGAATGGATTGAGACTTTTAAAAAGTTACAAGCAACAAAAAACGGTTGTAAAATTCATTCATTTTTCACTAATCCTTCTTTCAGATACAGTTGCAGGGAAAATGAATGATCTCATAATCTATGGTGTTGCATGCATTCAGACAGCCTCTGTGGTATGAGTTTGCTATGGTATGCATACTTTGACATGGTTTTTTAATGCAGAAGGAACTGTATAGCAGCTACTTGTGTACAGTGTTCAGTTTTTACTAGATTTTTTTATTTCCCTGCTATTTCTTTCCAGCATTAGAGAATAGTGAGTTGGCAAGTTCAAACAAAATAGCTACTGATATTTATACACAGATAAGGGTGGGGGGGAATTAGGCTTGGGTCAACACTGGGGTTAAAGTCCATG
Source organism: Heterotis niloticus (assembly GCA_018136845.1). Taxonomy (NCBI): domain Eukaryota; kingdom Metazoa; phylum Chordata; class Actinopteri; order Osteoglossiformes; family Osteoglossidae; genus Heterotis; species Heterotis niloticus. The sequence goes on from CM030906.1 coordinate 5,610,152, forward strand.
TCCACTCTACGACTTTTTTCTATTGTTCATAGCAAACGATAGAAACCAGAAGAATCCTGCTGTTATACAGAGTTTGAAGCTTTTGCCTAAATTTCTTCAGGAAGACAAGATATATATATATATATATATAACTTGATATATGAAATTTATAAAAATATAAAGAAAAAAACTTTTCCAAGTTGCATATGTTAATGCTTCCATTTCTCCATAAGCACAGAAGCCCTTGTGCCACTAGCTGTCATGTTAGTGCTACTCCCTCTTTATGTAACACTCTCCATTATTCATCAAAAAGAGTTTAAGCGCTCCTCAGCACTGTCACACCTTAACAAGCAGTGCTGTGAAGGTCCTTCATGAATCTTTTAGAAGCCCGAGCAGAGGAAATAGGCTGTGAATGGAGAAGGAGAAGGATGATAAGGGGAGAGGAAGGAAAAGACTGAGTGAAGATGTGGGCCAATAGTGTGTAGTTGTGCAGCTTGAGTTGCCTTTGTATTTTTCAATTTTTACATTACTGAAACCCTGAAATCACTTTTCAAGAGAAGTTAGTCTTCTGTATTAGCACTGCCTGTGTGTGTGTGTGTGTGTGTGTGTGTGTGTGTGTGTGTGGCTTTGTGTATATATTTATGTGATTTTGTAATCTGTAAAGGTATGTGTGTTTATTACAAAATGACAATGGACCTTTTTGTACAAATATTCTGAGACACATTTTAGGCAGCAGCATTCACATAGATATTGATTGATCTTGGCAGATAATCAATGCCTCTTCTTATTCTATAATTAGAAATTGCTTGTGTTGGACTTGAAACAAGTTTTGCAAAGGAGTCCTGGCTGGGACTTTTTTATTCTTTTTCCGAAGCCACTTCTGCCTGAACACTGTATATATTTTAAGTTTAAAAATAGACATCATTTTTGAGAACTCAGTATTTTTAGAGCAGCGCTTGAAAGAAGACATAAATCTGACAATGGTTCTGAGAAATATTTTTCAAGTGTGTATGATGTAATTTGGACATTTTGTTAATCTAAATTCACCATTGTTTGCCGCAAAGGCCCTGAAGGAAAAAAAAACAGTAATGTTTGTCTTGTGACTTAACTTACACACAAAAAAATTAAATAAATAACTGTTTGTGGTACAACCATTCACGTTTTAAAACAGCAACTGGATCTTTGTAGAAATATTCAGTTCTGTGACGTTTTAATACTAAACTGTGCATTTCAACAGATTAGAATAAAATACACAAATTTGCATTATTACAACATACACGGAAACCATTTAGGAATTATTTTGTTTTCCTTTGCTAGTAAAATGACAACCTTTTTAGGTTTGTTTGTGTGCTTGAAGTGGGATGAAAAGGTAGTTTGATGTTAAAAAAAAACCATCTTAAGGTCATGTTTTCTGGGCTTATCAATGAAATAAAGAAAATGCACACAGAATGGAGAAGTAAATATGTGTCTTACTCAAAGCATAAGAAAACTGGAACATTATTATTACATTTAATCATTTTTCAGCTTTATTTTTTCAGAACACTACTGAATCTATTTTTCTCTGATCCTGTATGATTGTGGTTCCTCAAGTAACAAAATGCACAGCAGATCAAGGACCTTTAATGAACTATTTAGCAGGAACTTTTACACTTTTTAAATTGTTCACACAGCTGAACACTTTTACATGGAGCAGTTTAGCACAAGCACCTTCTTTAAGGGTATTCAAGCAAGAGTAGGGGACAGGTTTTGGACCAGCAACCCTTATGCTACTCCATCCTGTGATCCTTAACCTGTAAACACAAAAATATTTACTTCATTCACATTTGGAAATAACCAATAATAAGAACTGGTTCAATTCTTACATTTTGGAATTAAAAAAGCAGAATTCATTAACTTATTCTGCCTCATGACCTTAAATTGCCTTCTCCTCAGATGATAGATATAAAAGAAAGAATTCACGCATTGAAGGACTGCATATATTGCACATCCATTTGTGCCATAATTTAACCTTTTATATCACTGCTCTCGCTGCACCTGCAGCATTCATTCACTTTTATCAATTCTTTTCGTCTATAATACATACTTTTGCTAATATCCGATTAATATGCAGGATCGTTTTTATAAAGCTTGAACCAGACACGCAGAAAAAGTGGTCAATGTACGACCATCTCAGACGCAAAGCATTCCGGGAGCATGAGCCAGTCGCCATTTTGGATGGAGAACGATAGTTATGGCAACTTCCTCGTTTCCACGACAACCCGAAAACCGCCGAAACATTTCGAACGCAAAGCATGCTGGGAGAAAGAAATAGGTCGCCATCTTGCCTGGGTAAAGTTAGTAATCAGGTCGTAAAAACAGTCTCGTTTCAGGGAGTATTTGAGAAACTGCTAGGCAGTTTTTAGCAGTTTATGTTACGCAAAGCCTAGGCAACCAGGGGATATTTTTATAGGCTTGACTTTGCATCGGAAGGCGGCTTTTTAAGACGCTGGTTCCAGTGGAAAGTGGCCATGGGTCGGTCGCGTAGTCGCAGCTCGTCCCGCTCCAAGCACTCCAAGAGCAACAAGCATGGCAAAAAGCGCAGCCGCTCTCGCTCCCGGGACAAAGAGAGGCCCAAGAAGCGCTCCAAATCCCGCGAGGCGAAGCGCAGCCGGCGGCGTGAATCGCGGTCTCGTTCCCGCTCCACGAACGCGTCGTCCCGCAGGGAACGCGAGCGGGAGCGTGCGTCCTCCCCGCCTGAGCGCATCGACATCTTCGGCCGCACGTTGAGCAAGAGGAGCGCGCTGGACGAGAAGCACAAGAAGGAGGAGGAAGAGAAGAAGGCTGAGATGGAGCGGCAGAGGAAGATGTAAGCGACCTCGTTCATCTCCATCACAGCATCATGTTCGTGTGTGGGGGGGGGGGGGGCTTTCTAATCTTTGACCATATCGTGACCACAAGGACCAGCAGAAACATGTTAGCAAGAGACCCCTCAGATTAAACAACACCCGGTTCCCCATCTTCTTGTTTAAAAAAAAAAAAAAAAAAAAAAAAAAAAAGCACTGTCCCTGTGGGCAAGTCAGAGATCACAAGGCAGGTTGACCTCAGCGTCCTCTATCAGGACCCCTCCTATTCTTACCAAAAAACGGCCAATTCACTCATTCTAGGTGCAAGCCCCTGCTCGACCCCGGTGATCTAGTGTGCCAGCAGAGCTTGTTCTGTGTTGGGCAGAATAACCAGTTCCTTAACCACCAGGCCACTGGCACTCCCCCTGAGTTTGGGAGTGGGCAAATGGGGACAGTTTTGAGATGTTCCTCCAGCTCGCTCTCATCGAGAACAGAGGTCCCCCCAGCTGCCACTTCTGTTTTGCCAATGGCACTTCTATATGCAAGCTTTTATCGATGTATTTCCAGGTCTTTGATGCCTTCAGAGTTCCTTACTTGCACTCTTAAGTAATTTTTCAACATTTGTAAGTCAAGCTCTAATAAATAGTGTGCCTGTTAAGCTGCCAGGGCCCATCTCTCCTGCCTCTTGGCTGTTTGATAGGTTCAGATCTTGCACGAAAGCCGGGATGATACTGAGGTGGCCTTCGTGGTCCTGGTAGTGGAGGTTTGGACTGGGACGGGATTTATTCATTGTTCATAGTGTAGGGTCATGGTGGTTTAGAGCCTGTTCTGGAATGATGGGATGTGATGTAAGGTCAGTTGCAGTCAGATGGGTTATGTAAATAGATGTTTTACATGGGATTTTAGCATTTTATTAAGACTGTGGGTATGTCTGTCCATGCTTGTTTGTGTGTTTTCATATGTACAGGTATACTTGTGCATGTGGGAGCCACTGCCTTGGACTGCGCAGATTCATATACCACATCTTGCTGTAGTACCCTTCATCAATGTGCTTAGTTACTTCATTACAAAAAATTCTCAGCTGTCTAAATGGTAATTCAGTCCAAGCTTCCAAACAGTGTAAGTAGCTTTAAGGAAAGCATTAGATGTGGACCAAATGTAAATGTCTGCATGTGTTTTTTGTCCACTGACCAGCAAATAAGAGAAGTTTCTGTTTTTTAAAGCTGAACTTTACTGCAGGCTTCTTACCGGTTTTGCAAGGATGGCTGCATGAAAAGAGGCTAATGAGCTGAAGCAGAGCTGATCGGTGTTTAATGCAGATAGCAGTGGAGAAGGAGAGAAGAGGTTTGTCCCCGAGGTTAACTGGTCTCTGAGGGCTCGTGAGCTGACATTAAACCAGCCCCTACTTAGTCAGCAGCTTATGAATTCCTCTTTATCGCTCAAGTCTGTCAGAAACCCAGTTAATGTTCAGTGATACTCAGAAGGGTGGCCGTTTCTCTTTTATGAACTCAGATGCTCACAGGCATGGTTAGTTAGACCCGAAATCCAATTAATGCTGTCTCTCGGTCCAGTGTGTAGTGTTGAGCATTGATACCTTGTTGCACACAAAGAGGACAGTTTGAATCTCATTCCCTATACGGCACTCCTGATCACGCAATGTAGATTAAACTGATACAGTAAAAATTACCCTGTGGATGTAAGGTAAATAAGTATATGCAGCTGAATGTACAGGAAGTTGTTTTCATTTCATGAGCACAGAGAAAAGAAGATGGCTGATCACAAAAGAGGTGCCACCATCAGGTGCCTCTATAGGACTTGACCTCTCTTGGCCCATGTAGCAACTACCACATTGACAATGTGGACTTTTTTCAGGAGCTTCTTTGTGTTGGGAGGTCAAAAGACAGCTGGTGTGCAGTTTAGCCCCAGGCTCTGCTGCCAGTTTACATGGTTACCTGTTTGGCTGTTGCCCTGTTGGATCCCTGTGCAAACCACTGCCTGGGTTTGTTTGTGCCCAAAGCAGTGCAAAGTTCTGCCACTGCTGCTTCCTGTTTGCAGGTGCAGAGTAATCCATTTAAGGCTAAACACACTGCCCTGCCATTGTGGTGGTTTGTTTTTGTGCTTCTCTTGCCCTTCCCTATTCCTCATTCCCTGCCCAGCATCCCTATGCTTTTGTCCACATCCTCCGGTGCGGTCAAGCATAATGTCCTGCTCGTGTTACCCGGTGCTCTGCCTTCTGGATTAGATGTGGGGGTGGAATTGTGCATCTTAATCTCAAGTCTTCCTCCCCAGGCCCCTGCTGTAACCCCTGCTGTAACTATTTTATAGCTGTTAATGTATCCACATGTTAAAATGTGTCCTGGAATGTAGCAGAGCAGCAGCTTGGGAGGTGTAATGGGGACATTGGATTGATGTAAGATGTGTCTTAAAATAGAATTGAGCTACATGGGGTTGTAGGTAGTTATTGAAGGTGATGACTACAGGACTGAGGACCTCCGGGACTGGGGTCTGACCATGTGCCTGGCTCCTTTGTAGGGCTACGAGCTGAGTTTCTTCTGAGGGTATCTGATTGGTCCCGTTCCCTGAAAAAGCGGTCTTTATGTCTGTGGTTGTACTGATGGTTCAGAATGATCTTGTAAAAAAAATTTTTTTAGTTTTTGGTTCCTGTTGTTTGTAGCAGAGTTTTTTTTAATTTAATTTTTTTTTTTTATTGCCAGTAGTAAAATAACTAATAATAGTTGCTGTAAGTAGCTCTTATTCTCCACCGGTGGTGACTGCTTAAACTTGCTTTCCTGTTAATAAGGGCTGTTATCACCTATGGGTTGGTCAGGTTATTTAATCTGTGCTCGTAATCACTCAATGAATCATGCTAAACGCGGTAACAGCCATATCTTCTACGCAACCTGTGTTCCTCCGTCACCTCCATGACCTCTCACGACCTCTCACTCTCCCTCCTGCCTTCCCCATACCCGCAGCCGACAGCAGGAGATCGAGGAGAAGCTGATCGAGGAGGAGACGGCACGCCGCGTGGAGGAGCTCGTGGCCAAGCGCGTCGAAGAGGAGCTGGAGAAACGGCGGGACGAGATTGAGCGGGAGGTGCTGCGGCGCGTAGAGGAGGCCAAGCGCATTATGGAACGACAGCTGCTGGAAGAGCTTGAGCGCCAGCGGCAGGCTGAGCTAGCAGCCCAGAAGGCTAGAGAGGTAACGCTCAGTCGTTGGGAACACAGGCTCCGCCCCTACCTGGGAAGCACCGTGGCAAAACTTTCAAGAGGGAGCGGCTAATGTGTCTGGGGGGCGGGTCTAAGGGGATCAGAGTGTGATAGAGCGCGCCTGGGGGACCTACAGCCCAATCGAACCTGAAAGGAACCACTTAGCACCAGCATAGCTGTCCTTTTTCCCAGCAGCAGCGCCAGCAACAGCAGTCTTTGTTATTTACAGCACCCTGCACTTAGAGGCCTCTGGGCAGATTCCAAAGGAAACTTTTGCCACGAAAATATGATTGACATCTGTCAGTTTCTTCCCCTTCCCCCCCATCTGCTTCTGTTGAAACGTCTATTACTGCCCAAGTTCATTATTCTTTCCGTGATAAAATGCAGAATAATGTTGGTTTTTCACCCACATTTTTTCTTCTTGTGTTCAGCGGGCACTGGCAGCAGCCTGTGTTAGTTTACAATGAAACACTTCCCTTTTCCAGTCCTCGAACCACTGGAAGATGAGTGTGGGATCAAATCCCTGACTCTTCCATACCCCATCTAGTGTCTTGTTATCATTTCCCTGTGGCTGGTGACCGCAGTGTGTCGGTATAACCAGGCAGCACTGTGCCCTGTTCACTCATCATGTATATCAATTTACTTTGGAGCATACACATTTATTATATACTTATTTTTGTTCTTGCCATTCTCGCTGTAATTGAACGTTGGAAACTAATCCTTGTGTAAATGATAAATCAATTAATGTTCAACTTCCTGCATTCCTTTGTTTCTGGGAAATAGCTTTTTTTGTTAATTTTTTTTCTGTTTATAAAATTAGCACACGTTTATCAGTAACACCTCTGCATTCTCACCTACTACCCTTGATCCTATGAAACCTTCTTCTCAACCACATAGAGAAACAGATTTTGGGAATGAGAGGCTTGTCTGCAAACCTGACATGTATGTAAAGACTATAGACCCCCTGCAAGCTACAGTAGTCCGGTGTCACATTGGCCTGCTTCTGTAGATCTCTGATTAAGAAAATTTGTTTCAATTTTAAATACCTAAAGCAAAGATGGGGGAGGAGAAAAGCACCTGGAAAGTTCCTGTTACTGCAAGACAGGGCAACTTCAGTCCTCTTTCACAAGACAGACGTTCATGACTGACTTTGTGTGTTAACCTATTTTTATTGTCCTTTTTTGTTACAACTAACCAGTTCATATGTACTTGTATTTCCTCATGAAATGTTTGCTTTAGGACTGATGTACATTTTTGTAGCTTTATTTTGTTTTGGATTCCTGTAACGTCGCCGACTTCCGCAGTCCTCAGATGACTGCTGTACTGCCCACCGCCCACCCCCCTTGCCCCTGCCACCCCCACCTCCACCCCCCGTACTGTCACAGTACTGCAATGGATGTTGTAAAAGAGACATACAAAAGGAGAGAGAGGAGAGTGCAACCCAAGCGGCATGCTCACGCGTACTGCACCTGCTAGTTGTAAGGAGGAGGCCCCCATCCTGTGAGTGGAAGCGCTTCTCTGTCTCTCCGCAGGACACAGGACGAGACAGTAAATGCGCACCCCCTTTTAATGCTGATGCTTAAAGGAGTTGTAGGTACACAGGCAAGGAATTGCGTAGGTATACGTGCATCGGTGAGCGAAAACTATTCAATCTTCTTTCTTATCTCCTGCTTATGATGATGATGATGATGACGACAGTTATGAGGACAGGCACATTGGGTTCTTAATGTATTTTTGATAGTCTCCAGTTTAAATATTTATATACATATGTATTGCTGGTGGTACACTGTATGTATCTCCTGTATTAAAGGGAGGGTGTAGATGAAATTTTGAATAAATTGGGGAGGGGTTGTCACGCTTAAAGGGAGGAGAGAAAGATTTGTGGCATGTGTTTTCTGTTCTTGAGGATGATAATGGTGTGTGCGTGTGTGTGTGGTCTAGACCCTGTGGTTTCCCTGTGTGACTGAAGGTGGAGACAGAGCGATGTTGTAGGTGAATCACTGAGGAAGCCCTGCATGGTCTAACATTCAGTCATGTCCCCCCTCTAGGAGGAGGAAAAGTCCAAACGGGAGGAGCTGGAGAAGATACTAGAGGAAAATAACCGTAAGATTGCAGAAGCCCAGGCCAGGCTGGTATGTCACTCGTGTTTGTGGTCTGTCTGTTTGCACAGGCCACACTGTTTTTGTCCGTCCTTCACTTGTGATATGTTTGTTATTAAGTTAATAATGGATTTTCTGCAGAAAGTGCAAATGTTTCTTCTCAAAAGCGGATTATTTTCCCTGCCTGGGCACAGCCAGACACGATAAACCTCTAATTTGTGTGTTTTGGTGTTTAGACAACATGGAGTCATGCATTTGCTCACTTAAGCAGGATTATGGACTGCTACAAAAGAAAGTTTTTTTTTTTTTTTTTTTTTTTTTTTTTTTTTTAAATTAAGTCTGTGTTTCAAAGTAGCTGCTTTTTAAGTATCACACCACCTTCACTACAATTAGCATGGTAAGAGTTGAGATTTACTTTTGTTTGCATGAATCTCTTCTTTACCCATTTATACATCTAGGTAATTTCTACCGTATTAGATCAAGTTAAATACTTGGTCAAGGGTACTACAGGAGAGGGAGAGATTCTAACTCGTGTTCTTCAGGTGCAAGGTGTCAGCTCTAACCAGTATACCCCCTACTGCCCCTGTAATTATGCCAGACTTGTGACATGTCACTAGGTATGCTGAGAGAAACTTATTTCTAACTTCTTTTAACTTTGTAACAAGGTGAAGGTGAATATGCAGCACAATGCTGCTTGAGGGGAAAAAAAACACAGTGGCAGAATGAGTTCTGCGCAGTTTTGCATGGTTAGGAGCAGGGGCCGTTCTGGTATTGCTTCAGGATCACCGTCCTTCTCACAGTTGATATGTTTTTCTTTGCCTATTTGGGTACTGTCTGCTTCCCCCCTTTATTGGACAGGGAGAGTGTTTGGATAGAATAGAATTGTAGTAAACAGTAACGGTGAAACTTTTTTCTGGTTGACTGGCACAATTTCTCAAGTGTTTGTATGGTGATTTTTAACTCCACCCCTGTTGTATTTCAATGCGTCCAGGCCGAGGAGCAGTTGCGAATTGTTGAGGAACAGAGAAAGATTCATGAGGAGAGGATGAAACTGGAGCAGGAGAGGCAGCGTCAGCAGAAAGAGGAGCAGAAAATCATCCTGGGCAAAGGGAAGTCGAGACCGAAGCTGTCCTTCTCGTTGAAAGCAGCGGAGTGACGCCTGCAGGGGGCCTGGGAGGGGGGGGGGCATCGGACGACGAGCACTCCCCCCCGCTGTACGGTAGTGTCACGTCAAGTGTTCCCCGGAAATGTGCGGCTTCTCTTCCTGCTCGGCGGCCAGCGTCAGCGGTCACCATTGTTTGCTCTTTCCGTGTCCCTGTTCCCATGGGCCTTTTTTTTTTTTTTTTTTTTAAAAAAAAAACTCTGCCCACCCCTATGTCCCAGATGAACACAAGTGTCCCTGCCTTTTAGGCTGTCATTGGGAGTTAGTTTTCCAATGGGGGAAAGGCGGGTGCCCTGGTGACACTCACAGGGGCGGGGTACTGGTACAAGGGTGTTCCCCACCCCAGATGAACCTGCAGCTTTTACATCAGCACTGTAAAGTCTACACCAGTGTTTAGTTTTTCTAGTGGAATTTAAGAATCCTTTTCATTTTTGGTCACCCTTGCTTTATGTGTCAAATCCTACCTGGTAATCTTTTACCATAGTGTCACCAAGGACTTGATGCCACTGTGACATCACGAACCATGGTGCAGATGGTTGGTTTTTTTGGGTACAGTGGTGCAAAGAAATTACTCCTCAGTTGCTGGACCTTGTTCTAGGGAACAGAGCTGCACAGTTTTACTTTTTGTGGTTTAGCAGACAGACCGAGACAAAGGACATATCGGTAATTCGGACAGTTGGATGACAGAGTACGCCAAGGTTCATGATTACCATGATTACCAGGTTTGATTTTGGACACAATGACGCTTCCCTTTTTTATATTTTGTTTATAATGGACATGGATGTAACTAAGAGGTGACGGAACAAACAAAGTGTTTTAACTTGAAATTATTTGGCACCTACTGCTTTCCCTCGGCATGTGCAGATATCACCCCAAAGACTGTGTGCGCGAGTGCGTGTATGTGTGCACGCACGCACTTGTGTGTGTGAGAAGGAGAGCTGGGCTCCTAACAGAAGCCATGTAAAGCTTGTGATTCTCATACAGAATGTGTGACCTCCATTGTCCTATGTGAGGTAAATATATCATAGAAGAAATGAGATGGATGCCAGGTTGTGTATGTCTCCTCCACTTGTTCTCACACACATGCACAGAAGTTCTCTCTGGTATAGTAGTGTTTTTTTTTTTTTTTTCTTTCTTCTGTAGTACGACAACATTTCTGAAAAATAAACAGCCATGCTTGTTGAAAGGCTGTGCTGGTTCAGGTAAGCATATCCAGCTGCATGGTGCAACCGGGAGTGTGTGTGCGTGCGTGTGTGTGTGCGTGTGTTGTGGAGTATGAATGTGGGGGCGGGGTGGTTGGAAAGGTTAGGCTGATGTTGTGGTGTAATCATTGGTATTTCTCCTGTTAACTGTACATTAATTAAACTGCGACAAAGTTCCACTCTGCTTTCTGTGTGTTACTGATGTTGAGTAACCATAACAACCAGAGTTGTGCTCCACTTTGTTTTTTGAAAGTTATGTTTATAAACATGGCAGAACAAGGAGTTCTTGTTCAGTGCTGGGTCACCATGGTCCAAAGGCAGGGTCCAGTCTGGATCATTACACGCACGCACACACGCACACAGTAGACGGTCAGCAGCCCACCTGAACCGCATGATTGTAGGAGAAACCCAGAGGAGCTGGAGGAAGTACAGTGAGAACACATTAGTACAGGTTTAAAATTCACCTCTTATTTACCTATGGGCTATTTTAGCAGCTATGTTTATTACTGTGGGGGTCTCAACCAAGGCCAGCATGCTAGAGTGAAATTCTCATCTGTGTCTTGACACACACACACACACACACACACACACACACAGAGGTTCATCTCAAACACACTGCTCCACAGGCGAACATGGGAAGTCTAACTCAGTTACTCTCCTGAAACCATCGAAGAGAGAAATTAATGTCCAATTGAGTATAAACATTTTCTTATATCAGATTCACGTTTTCTCCGTGTCAGGGTTTAACAAAACGCCTGAATTTCTGACCAGGACTCTATACACTTACGCACTTTACACTGTATAGTCTACACTGTAATAATTATTGCTTTGTTGGTAGTAATACTTTTAAATGTAAAAATTTTGTCATTTTTCAATTCTTGTGTGAATTGCAGTATTGAACTTTCAAACGCTACTCCGACTTAGAGATCTGAAGATATTTTTCTGTTTGATGATATTGAAAAAAATACACGTTTGATGGCAAGCCATTGTGGAGGGGTATACCATTTTTTAAATTTTTACACTATATGTTCACATCAGCATTATTATTATTATTATTATTATTATTATTAATACATGTTATAATCAATATGACGTTAACATTGGTATTATATTAACAACACATAATAATAATAATAATAATAATAGCATGATTTACCTATTTCTAGTAGGCCTTGAATTTCAAATCCAACGATCACATTTACAGAAATAGAAAAGGAAAAACGGCCTTTGGCTGCTTATTTTTTTTTGTAAAATTTCAGCCAGGAAAGACGAACTGTATTTTAGTTCCCTGTCGGATATGAGCGCTGATCCTCAGCGCGGTCCGCGGCGCTCGTTTCTGAAGGAAATCTCTGCTCTCCAGTCCCACTGTCCGGTCCCAATGTCCCGTCTTCATGTCCAGTCCCCTCCTCTCCGCTCGTGGGCTAAATAAACAGCGCAGTTCGCCTCTGCCTCCAAATTCGCACCGATTCAATTGACTTAGCAAACGCGCAACCTCTTTTCCTCTTTCAGACCGCATTAGAAAACTTATTTACCTTAAGCAAAAAATGTCTGCAATGTTATGAATTGTGTTTATTTCACCGTGCGGTGCGTACCATGTCTAAATGTTATTATTATTATTATTATTATTATTATTATTATTATTATTATTATTATTATTATTATTATTATTCTCTATTGCCATCCTGTCTTCTCTTTCTCCGTTTCTGTCGTTGCTCCACATTTACTCGGCTGGAGCGCCACAGAAATGTTTACAGCTATGAAAAGATAATTTTTGTACGCATTTATTATTAGAAAGTTGGGCCGCAAAACAAACAGTTTCTAAGAATTAGACATCAGGAAAATAATAGTAAGAACAACTTAACATTTCAGAAACTGTTCTTTCCAATCTGTTTTTGCAAATGTACATAACAAAAATAAAAAATATAATTATGTTATAATATATCCATAGTATTTTAATATAATAATATTAGCAAAAAACATAACGTAATAAAACTTGAAATACTTTGAAGTGTGTCGGAGACGCTCGGCCTGTCCGTGGACTTACGACATTACTTCACACTGACCGCTAGTTGGCGCTATTGCCTTTCTGCAAAAACGTGTTTTAATGTTTTAATACGGAGCTCAGAACTGGCTGCCGCCGGTCTGTGTTTCGCAGGAGCCACACGGCGCCTGGTTCTTCTGTTAAACGTTTAATTATAATAATAAAACAGTACAAGAGTGATTCAGTTTATTGCCTCCTGTTTTTTTTTTTTTTTTTTTTAAGGAAAACTAACATAAAAACTTTTTTTATGTAAACACTCAATTCGTTTAGAATAAATAAACGCCTATGCGTCATTTGGTCATTTTGCAACTGTTGCCATGGCCTCAATTTAAGATTTCAAATATTAAGAATTTGAAGGGGCGATGTAAAAAAAAATTGTAATGTTAAACTTGTTAATATCAGTAATACTTTACTAACTTCATTAACTTTAAAACGGGAGTGGTGTTTGTGAATTAGTTGTTACAGTTCCGTGTTTCATCGCTACACTTTTATAATTTATTTAATTCTTAATTCTTTTTTCTCGTTCGGCTTCGACTCTCGCTCAGTCCTGTTCGCCGAACCATCGCTTAGCCAATCAGCGACGGCTTCCCTTTGAAAGACGGCAGCTTCACCACGGGTTTCGGACGCCTGCAGCCAATGAGAGACGACATGGGCGGAGCCACCGGGAAAAAATCCGATCGCCGCCGCCGACTCCCCGACAGTCACTTTGAATCAATTGTGCGCGCTGGGTTCGCGGCGGCGGCGGCGTCTTGCGGCTTCGTTTCGCAGAGCGACTTCCACGGATCTGCACGGATCCCCATGAGAACTTACATCTCACTTTAGCTCATTTGTTCTTTTTTTTACCTTTTCATTTTTCCCTCATTCATCCTCATTAGTCCTCATTTTTTTGCAGTCATTTTGACAGTTGTTCCTGTTACTGTAATTCGCATCCAGCCAAAGGAATTAAAGCGCCGCTCTTGTTTCTGCTGCTCTGCCCTCGCCTTTGGATTGATACCTCCTTCCTTGCCGTTTGCGGGACGGATCGGGAATTATTCTGTGCGTGTCGCTGCGCCGCGGGGGAGGCATCTGCGTGGGTCTCGGCGCCCCCCCTCCCACCCCACCAACCCTTCCGTGGGATGCGTTCCCTTCTTGTCGCGGACATCTGAATGAGAGACTGCCGCCTCCCCTTTAACGCCTCACCCGGGATCCTTGCCGGCGCACGGGAGAGCCGCCCTGCCGCTGCGGCGTGGGACGAACTCTGGGACAAGTCCGGGGATACCGACATCCGGATTACAGAGTTTGGCTTTTGTGGCCGAGACACATTTCCCCTGCTTTAGCTACCCTTTATTTTGCAGTAATAATACTGATAATAATAATAATCGTAATAATAATAATAATTGACAGCGTGCGCGACTTTCAGCGATGGGTCTCGCAACGTGGAGGTATTACCTGGGAGTTCTGCTGGTCGCGTGCAAAGTGGACCTGCCCCGCGCGGCTATTCTGGAGTCCATCTACTGGAACACGACGAACACCAAGTGAGTAAGACCCCCCCACCGCCACGCACACACACACGCACACGCGAGCGCGCCCGCACACACCCGCACCGCAGAGCGCAGCACGTCCCTCGGGGTGATCGAGGCACCGGTGCGCAAACAGGCCCCGCAGAAGTGCGTGTGCAGGGCGGTTGTGCGGATGCTGGTCGGTGGAAGAGCGATGGGGTCTGTATTTGTCCGCTAGGACTTCAGGTTCGGGGGGGTGGATGATGGTAAATAAATGGCCGTGGACACTTGGAGAGGGACGTGCGGGGCTCAGCCGGGGAGATCTTCGAATCCCAGCGTCTGATCATCAGACATGAGATGATGGAACATCGTCTTACGGTGGCAAATCCGCAGTTTGCTACAAAACGCCCTCTAAATCTGTTTCTGCTGCTGCTCAAGTGTGTGAATTCCTCGCAGGACCAAGTTGCGCCTTTAGACACCCGTGTTTCACCGCACGGCTTCAACTGGGGAATTTTCAGCGCAGGAAAAAATGACATAAAAAATATGCAGAGAATATTTAGCGCTGAGGTTTAACTTCCTGTAATTTTAACACATTTTGCCTGCAGGATTTACAGAGGCGCTAAAACTGGGGCTCATATTTACCCTTAAATTATTCTCCCCGGGCGTTTTTGCAGTTGTGAGTGTACGTGGCTTTTTCGCATAAATTAGTTTATTTGAAATAATACATTCTCCTGCATGCACGTCTGCATTTACGAGCCGCTGCTGAGTATAATTTTCACATATTTGAAAATGCCCGAATTAAATTTTTTTTTTCCTCCATCGGAAAGGTTAGTTTTTCACCAAAAATTTGCGTTTATTTATTTGCGATGTCTGTAGGAGTGGGAAACACCCGCACCCGCACTGCTCTTCCACGGCGGTGGAGACGTTTTTACGCTGCGGAATGATTATTTCTGCGAGGTTCCGTTGCGAAATTATTCATTATTCTTAAGAAAGAGGAGTGGAGCGCGGCCTCGTGACCCGATCCGCTGCGCCGAGTGTGCGGGGCCCGGTGCGGGACGGCGCGTGTGTCGCGCGCGCAGTCCTCAGCGCTGCCGCGTGAAATGCGCATCTCTCTGTCGTGATTTTATCCTTATTTATTTATTTTATATCGTCTTCTCCTGGTCATATTTCCAGCTGCCATGATGGGCTGCGGTTAAAGCACATTAAACATTAATTAGGGTTTTAAATGTAGAATAAAAGTCGGGAAGGCAATGAATGCTCGGTAAACTAAAAAAACCGAGAGATACCGAAAATTCGAATTTTTTTTTTTTTTTAAAGGGGGGGGGGGGGGATCGCTGTTGGCCACCAGTTCGTCGTGGGGACCTCGCCGAGTGTCGTGTGCGTTTGTTAGGGACGCGCGGGGATCGATACGCGCTAACAGGTGCGTGCGCGCCCATGGCCGAGAGCGCGCCGAGCCCCGGAGACTCTGCTGAGGCGAAGGAGCGGCGGCTTCCCCGAGCGCCGCAGCACAACGCAGCGAGAGGGAATAGAGGAACTGGGAGGGGTGCGTAAGAATATAAACGTGCGTGACATCGTATTAACTGTACGCCAATTCATATATTTATATTTTATAACCGAAAAATATTTCGCGCGCCCGACGAAGAAGCGGCGGAAGGGACGATCATACCAAGCTGGTGGCTCGCGCGTTCACGCGACCCCGGAGGAGAGGACGCGTGCTGGTGCGCGCGACCTCGCCGGACCCCCGCGCGCGCGCACCCTTTTTCGCCGAGGCGCCCTTTTGGTCCCGTCACGACATGGCCGATGAAGACAATAATATTAAAAATAATAACAGCAACAAAACTAAGACAACCAACATGCTGAGATGTATTACTTCACGCATGGGTTTTTTTTTTATCGTTAACTCGACAGGCTCGTCGAAATGCCTCGTGTAAATGTCTTTTTTCGAGTATCGGGAGGACAGCGTTAGGCCGCGTTCAGACTGTTTTGTTAGTTTTGCGTCGTGTTAAGACTTTTTTTTTGTACGCACGAAGGCAAAGCAAGGGTCAAAGCTGCTGAGATGTGTGTGCGTGTTTGGGTGACAGATTTTTTACGTTTTCACAGCAGGGCTTAAGTCTGCGGCCCTTTCTGTCCCCCTGCACCTCTCTTTGGTCAGATGGACAGCGGCCATTGGCAGGAGTGTGTGAAAAGGTCAGCAAAGTTGTTTTTCTGTCTGTGTCTTACAAGGGGGGTCCAAGCAGGGTGAACGATGGAGGCTGGAATCATGTATGTGCTTCACTTATAATAATAATAATAATAATAATAATAATAATTGAAGAAGGTAGCAAAGTCATTAGCCCTGCTGCCCTTTTCCTCAGTGTCACCTGTTGAGAAGAGCGCTATATCAAATAAAATAAGTTGAACACCAAGGTTTGAATCCCACATTGTGCTTTAGTACCACTAGTGAAGGTGTTTAGCCTAGATTCATACGGTAAAAATTACCCAGCTCTATAAATAGTTGGTAACTCACTGTAAGTGGCTTAACATTGTAGGTTACTTTGGAGAAAAGCATCTGTTAGATGAATAAAAGTACTATATGTGTATTAGCACTAGGTGAAAAACCTTAAGTTGTCACTGCGTAAGTGCGAAAACACTGGGCTGCGTTAAATGGAAGCGTTGGCCTGTTAATAGTATTAATTAAAAACTGTAACGTTAAATAAATAGATCGTGGAAGTCTCATACATTGAGAACCAAGTCTCGCAGAATTGTCTTAGAAGCAGTATTGCTGTATTTTGAACTTATTTGACTGTAATTCCAGTTGGTTGTATGTTATTTCAGCCCCCCCCCCCACACATGCACAAACAAACAAACACACATACTCACCACACTCACACACACTCCTTTTACTGCTTTGTTGTTGTTCAGAAGACACACAGCAGAAATGCGGAGTTCACAGGCCGCTGCGTTCTTCTGAGACGAATAGTGCCGCCTTTGTGCGCCGTGCGGGAACCCCTGCGTTCATTCGGGTTTTTGACTTCCCCGACCGTGCAACGCACGTGCGTCTGTGTGTGTGTGTGTGTGTGTGTGTGTGTGTGTGTGTGTGTGTGTGTTTGTGCGTGTGTGTGTGTGTGTGTGTGAGAGAGAGAGAGAGCTCTGAGGCCCTGGTAATCCGTTTTGTCGTTTGGTTGCAGAAACAAAAAGCAGGCCTTCCCAACATGTCCCATTTAGAGGCAATCCACCCCTGACTCCCGTGTACTTCATTAGGAGATTACATCGCATACAGGCCCTTTGTGGCACCAGCGGCACATGGGGATTCTGCTCAGCGGTGAATGATGGTAGGGGGGTGCTCAGAATGCCCCGGGTGGTGGGGGGAGGTGTGGGGTGTTCACTGGGCAGTCTCATTGGCCCCGTGAAGGGAACCCCCATGGGGTAATTGTTCTGTGACTCCCTTTCCCCATTTTACAAGGCAGAGCAGAGGGAGATTGCAGGGCGGGGAAAGGGATGAATGATTGGAGAGGAAGAAGTTAAAGCCACTTTTTCATGCAATTTGCAGCTAGGTAAGACTGGAAGAGATTGCTAACCATGGAAACACTCAGGATAAAAGTTTTAGTTGAGGCCTGCAGCATTTTAGGGGTGGGGTGGAGGGGGGCAAACAAGTGAAACCATTTATTTGAGGGCAACAGTAACATTTTTGCCGTGACATTATAGTGCCAGAGCAGTAGAAGGTTTCATGGAACAGATGAACGCATGAAAGGCTGGACCAAGGGCTTTGGGAAGGCACAGTATCATAGTCCAGGGGTAGAGGCCAAGACTGGACAAAGGCCCGTCCACACTATTCTGTGAGCCTGCAGCAGGGTGAGTCCCGCTGCATTCTGATCCTTTCCCTCTTGTCATTTGTCCCCTCCTTTGATGGTTTTCTTTGCAGCAAAGACTGAAATTGAAACATTGCTCCAGTGTCCTCCATCTTATCTTTGTCCATCTTAAAGAGTTTCATTCTTCCAGAGAACTGGTGGCAAACCCTTTGATACCCAGCAGCTCCTGATACCCTTTAAAAAAAAATATATATATATATATATTTTTTTTTTTTCTTTCCCCTAATATATTTATAATTCTGTTTCACCTACTGTGTGTTTCTGACAAACAGTGAAAGCTGACAGAGGAAAATAACGAGAATTTGCTGTAGACGGGGATTGCAAGTTGGAACATAGAAGTGGGAGGAAAAGAGCAAGAAGCAGAGCGAGGAAAAAGCACTAAATCCAGAGGCGTATGAATCGATTGTATTTTAAAATAAAGGGGCTCCATGTCACACGGTAATGGCTCCGGACTCCACTCTGTGATTATCGTTATAGCTTTTCCCTCTCGCTTTCCTTAACCGTTATCCCTCAGTTTGTGAAAAGAAAGGGTGATCGGACAGGGGGACAGAAAATCGTCTCAAACAAAATTCTCCGGGAAGCTATGACCAAAATGACAAACGCTATCGAAATACCAAGAGTCAACAAAAAAGAGAATCTCATATAAATGACAAAACCGATATCGGCACCAAGATTTACTGCTTTCAACCCACTTCCATGTCATCCTCTGTGCTTTGGAATGCTTTTAACACACGTTGCACACAAGGGAATGGGGACTAAACCGTGTGGTCCCACTCAAGGGCCCGAATGGGAGAAGGGCGTATCTGGAATGTGTCTGTGTTCATTTCCCTACACCACCAAATGACCTTTAGTGTCCATTCCTTTGGCTTTTTGCAAACCAGTTAGTCCACTTGTTGTTTTTAAATTAGCATACATTTTCAGACAAAGGCAACAGAAAAACAAATGTGAAAGAAACTGCACATCTAGACTAGACAGGTCAAAATGAAAAACCCCAAATTAAATAGTAATAAATCCAGTAATGTCTCCGTTACGGCAAGTGTTTGCATGTTAGCAGCCAAGCCGAGGGTGATGGACGTCTGCTGGTCCTTTTTGTGTTGTCACAGCTTTCTCCTGTGGGCCGTGGAATATTTATGACCCCTATAAGAGGGGGCCCGATTATGGTTCTAGCAGGAGTTAAAGCAACATACTTGCACGAGAAAGAGCCCCAGGTTGTGTTTTATTGCCGACCTGCCCCACAATCCTTCCCCTTCATCATCAGTCAGCTTCTCCCCCCCCCAGTGTGTACAAGCGCTGCTTTTTTCTGCCAAACGTGCTTGAACCGCACCCGTTGGGGGCTTGAGAGCCTGGCCTTGACGGCCCGCTGTTTCTCGGCGATAGCGGACAGCGCGGGCGATGGGCGGTACTTGGGAAAATGGCAGACTTGATCTGAGCGAGGTACGAGGGACCTCGCAGTAAACATCGGTTCCCCCCACAGGAGGTATCTGATTGCGTGATCTGGCCGGTGTGTTTCCGTTTCAGCCTTGATTGTTTCCGCCCTCTTCAGATCAATGCTAAGAAAGAGGATTAAACCATCGGGGGCCGAAACTCAGCTTCTGAAAGTCACTGAGATCCAAACTCAGATTTCATTACCATAGATTTTCTAACCATTCCAATTTGGAGCGTTTTTTAGGCCATGATGTGATTTGCTGTATTGATTTTATCTCCCGGGAGGGTGTGTGAGACATCGGATCCTCGCCGGTGTGTGCGTGTGTTTACGTGTGTGTGTGTGTGTTTGTCTGCGGCGTTTTCATTTAAGCCTCTCGGCAGAGTCCAGCAGATCTTTGAAGTATTGCCTCAGCGAAATTCTGAGCACAATATTGTTTGAGGGTGTTGCGGAAGGAGAAGCTCCGCCGTTCCGTTACACAGACTTCAGGTCGGATAACGCTGCAGCAAAGAGACCGAGATACAATCGAGGCATGAAAGAGCTTCCATGTGACAGACAGGCATGTGCCCGTCAGTGTGTCATCAGATGGAGATTCATTCCACCGCTTCGTCCCGCCTCGCTGCCCGCCTGCTCTTTCCTTGTACAAACACAGCGGAGGCGCAGGCCGGGAGGTGCAGATAGGCATCTCCACCGAACGCCTTTGTTTGGCACTTTGATTGTGCCGTTGATGATGCCGGCGAGGATCATGTGGGAGCAGTTGTCATAACTGGGTTTGCAGGGGGGATTGTTTTGTCGTGGGAACCTTTTGCAAGCCCACATTTATTGCTACCCCTGCATTGTGTAGCTGAACAGTGCTGATGAGTTGGGCAGATGGCAACGCGCTCTCTACAGCCTCTCTGACCCGGTGGTCCCAGCTCAGCCCGGCTGTCCTTCAGTCCTCCTCAGCCGGCTGTCTAGACTGCATGCTCTCCCAGGGTTAGAAGACGCTCAGTCTCAAGGAGGAACATCCAGTGAAGAAAGTGTGCGGTGTGTGTTTGGCTGGAGGCATGTGCTCTTTCTCGTTGTGTGTGTGTGTTCACATGTGCATGTGTATGTTTTTTTTGGTTCATTTTTAATTTTTTTTTTAAATTGATTAAACAAGCATTCTCGGGTGTGCAGGCAACACAGACGCTCATACATATTTGGCCTCGAGACTCATTTTGCATCCACTTTTCGCATTTCAGCGCATCTGAGATGCAATCTGTGTCTGACCCCTCCGCAGAAGTTCAGAGGTCAGCTATCAGGCTTCCTGCCAGAGCCCATCGGCTCAGAGTGTTTAGGGAAACCGGGCCGCAGAGGGAGTTTTTATATTTCATGAAGTAATATTTTCACAGTGATATTTTTGCGAGCTGGGCGGGCCACAGAGGCGGTGCTATCACTGCCTAGGGCTGACTTAGGTTTTAACTAGGCAGTACGGATAACAGCATAGGCCCGACACTAGGAATACACTACTGTATGCATGACAGTCCCTCTGGGGGAAGGTGGGGCATTTACTGAATGACCCCCTCCCCCAGGTGGAAGGGAATCTGAAGTTTCATTTGCCTGTGTCCTATCCTATTTCAGACGAGCAGGCAGAATAAAACTGCATATGGATTTTAAATGGTGGCTGTAGGTTTTTTTTCGGTTTTAGTCCTTTTTTCCATATATAGAAATACTTTTACTTTTAGCTGTATGTGCTGTGAATGTATGCATACACGCGCGCGCATGTTTGTGAAATTGCCCTATGATGGCCTAGCATCCCATATTTTGTGTACCCTGCCAGCATAGACTTTAAACCACTGTGACACTGCACTGGACAAGCGGTTATTGATGATGGATGTATGGATACTACAGTGACCGTGTTATAACATCTAATTTGTCATTTTGCTCTCTTTGCAGTCCACATTCTGACTCCTTGATGCTTACAGTTAAAATCACAAACTAACCAAATCTTACTCTTTTTGCATCTCTCCTTCTCTCTGACCAGATTTGTCCCAGGCCAGGGACTGGTGCTGTATCCCCAGATTGGGGACAAGATGGACATTGTGTGCCCACGAGTGGAGGGCGGACAGGTCGAAGGAGTGGAGCTGTACAAACTGTACATGGTGGATCGAAGGCAGCTGGAGACCTGCACAGTCACGGAGGCTGACACACCGCTGCTCAACTGCGACAAACCCGATCAGGATGTCAAGTTCACGCTCAAGTTCCAGGAATTCAGCCCAAACCTCTGGGGCCTGGAGTTCTTCCGGGGCATTGACTACTACATCATCTGTGAGTGTCCCTCTCTGTCACTTCCTCACACCATCCTCAACATTAAGTTGATCAGCTGATGCTTTTTCCCAAAACAGTTTGTGCAGATCGCATGCGTGCGGCACCACTGTCACGTTCTCAGAAAACCAGAGCCTGCATCCTGTCGCTCAGCAGCCCGGCTCTGTCTGCGGGTGTTTTCAGTCCAGGGTGCCACTTACTGAGTCACATAGTGGTGTGTAAGCAGCGGTACGGCGGCACCAGCTCTCTGCCGTCTGCCACCTCTAACAGACATGGGCTGTACCATCCCTATGCGAGCTTGGGGTACCATGGAGCGAACCATCTGTGCGTGAGCCTGCTATGCCAGGGTTTGCGGTGACCAGACCATCTGTGTGAAGAGCAGACCGGTTAGTTCACGGGAGGCGAGAGGAGTCTTGCTTTTTGACTGACAGAAATACAAATACGTCCGTGTTAAACTCGTGCTGCACATATACGTGGTTCTGAACATTCAGATGTATGGGGAAAGGTTGTATCACATTATTGCACCTCTGAGACAGAGACCTGACTTTGTACATCTATAAACGCACTGAAGAGGGAGAGATACCTCTGGGGAGCAGAACGTTGTGTCTGGATTTCAGGTAGTCGGCTCCCCACATTCAGAAGTGACAGAAACGTCTTGAAATCCTACTCCCGTCTATTTGTGAATGGATTATAGAGAGGCACCGATTGGGCTTTCCATGGGCCTTAGAAGAACCATGCAAACGTGGTCCTTCAGAGGTACGACAGATAAACCCACCCCTCCTCCCCCCCGCTCCAGAGCGTAGAGGAGAAGACTTGCTGACGCTAGAGGAGGAAGAGACAGAGACAGAGCACAGACACTGCCGAGTCATCAGTCCTTCTGTGCGCCTTCGTTCTCATGTTCCTTCATTATGCATGAGCGCATGGATGGGTGGGTTTTGTCGACACCCCCTGCCCCACCACCTCTCTCTCCTAGGATGATGCATCGGCACCTGGCTCTCTGATTTCCAGAAGCATCCCTCTGGATAGATAAGTAAATAAAGGCATAAAGTCGTGCTCATGTGACTGCGGGGGTGTGATGGATTATGAAGCAGTGGCTGTGGAAACCGGGAGGTGGGGGTGGCGTGTGTTTGACACAGGGTCTATTTTTCAAGCAGTCGCTCCACCCTCTGACTGACAGCAGGAGCGGTTAACGGAGGCGTTCTTCCAAGCGTGCCAGTTTCACCTTGTCCTTCTCCTGCTTGCGCCCTCTCGCTCTCTGTCTCTGTCACATTACGGCAGGAACATTTGGAACCATTTCTTCCGTGTGCCCTCACGGCTGCAGCAAAATATATAGCTTTGGGAAAAAAGTGCACTGCTGCAGTATTAAAAAAAGAGGAAAGGAAACACAATGGTTTGCCGTTCGTCTTATTCTCATTCTCACGAGGGCTGTTTGGAGGAATGCCGTGGGATTGCTGCTTATCCTGTGGGGGTCAGGCTGTACAGCTCAGTACAAAAAGGCTAGGATGTCCTAATGTTCTGAGATAGGTTGTGAGGGGGCAAAACTATCAGGGAAGCCATGGGCCTCCTTGACCCGTGTATTACCATCAACGGAGTTCATGTTCCCTGGGTAAATCATTAATTATGGGACACTTAACTAATCCCAGTAGCCAGGCTTAACCAGCAGGCTTACACCAATGGGATATCTGGAGGAGGAAATTGGTGCGTGTCGGGTTTCTTGCTATCTGTGATCGCTGCAGTGCACGATGGCAACAGAAGGTCCTGGCATGTAGCTCACGGTGGATGGGCTGTGTGCACAAATGTGATCCATACTGTAATCTACCCCCTCTCAGCTCCCAAACCGTAACATGCAGGAGAAACAAAGATTTCCCGACTCGGTCTGTAAGCATTCTGATGCAGAGAACGCTGCAGGCACCCCTACCCCAGGCCTATCTGGTGCACTTAATGGGTCTGTAGGACCGTTTCTGTTGATGTGCTGTTCATACGGGAGTCAAGTATGCAGACGGTCTTGTCCACGCTGTGGGAAAAACAGTGCTTTTAACTGTTAGAGTACAATGCAGAAGCTCGTTTGTTTGTGAAGCACCACACCCCGGTCGAATGCCACTTGGCAGGTTTACACAGGGCTTAGCCAAACAGCAGTTGTTATACACCGAGCTTCGGAACGTGCCAGGCTTCTGAGTGTGTGTGTGCGCGCGCGTGTGCGTGTGTGTCACGTACCCTCCTAACTCGGCGACCCACAATGCCGTTCCAGTGTGGAGCAGCCGAGTTTGATGTGATCGTTTAAGGCAGCGCGGCTTCCAGCCGGGAGCGGAGAGAGGGGCCGTTATCTGATCTAAATAGTCTTGGTCTAGCTGCCAAAAGCCCAGATATCTCCTAAGAAAAGGAAGAGTGGGGAATGGGGTTTTTGGATGATGCGTACAGAGGCTGAAGACACTGAATGGCGTGAGCTCATTTGGCTGACGTCGCTCCGCCGCAGTGCCTCTGAGGGAATTCTGTTAAGATTTCGTGTTTTTTTTCTTCAGTGATGTTCAGAACTGAATGAGGAGATAGACTCCACATCTGTGCTGCGCAGCATTCGCCGTTGGCCATTATGATTCCCTGTCCATACTGCTGCAGCAACCGGCCCCAGAACCCCACGGAACAGGGATGGGAGCCACATGGGTGAAGGCAGGGGAGTGGTGGTGGATGAAGGTGCGAGCTGAGTTGCTGTCCAGCCCCCGCGGGCTCCGCTGTCGCAGCGAATTAGGGTTCCTGGTGCTGAGTGGGTGCTAGCCAGCTCGTAACCCCGGCGCCACAGTAGTGCGTTCACGCTTCACCAGCTACTCGGGGGACAATTACTGCGTCATTAATATCATTGCTCCATCTGCCTCCCCGCTTTGCTCTCACTCTCGCTCTTGTCCCACGACAGGCCTGTCCGCCAAGCATTTTTTGTCAGTTTTTTTTTCTGGACAGCAGTTTTGTATTATTTATGCTCACACACAAATACAGAGTGGCTTTGCTGATTAAATTAATATTAATTGACCAAGAAATTGGGTAAACAGTAGGAAAGTGTCACTTAAGTGCTTTGAAAACCCTGGAGAAGGCCCATGCCCAAGTCTCTGGGTTATAATTAGTGAACCACATCACCTCCTCCTTTTAGCACACACACACACACACACACACACACACACACACACACACACACACGTGTCCACAAAAAGAAAAGAAAAATGATCTCAGAGTTTGAGATTAGAGCTTCTGAACGACAATGGGTTCAGTGATTACAGTGCTTGAACCCGAAATATGAGATCTGAAGTATAAAGATAAACTTTGTAGTGGTGTTGGCTTTGATGTCAAGTTGCGAATGTGAATACGAATGTGGACTTTGTGTTGATACACTTTGCATTCGGTGAGTGTTGCTCAAGTTTTTGGTGTATGGTTATATGCGTACAAATGCACAAATGCAGTTCCAGTTTCAGAATCGCTTTCTGCCACACACACACACACACAAACGTACATATCCTCAGATGCGGACCCTCGCTCACTGCCTCACACAGTCTCAGGTTCACACACACATACAATCTGCCACGTGTGCAAACAGACACACAACTAAATACACTGTCTCTCTCTCTCTCTCACACACACACACACACACACACACACACACACACACACACACACACATACACAGGCTGTTGGCGGAAGGGAGTTCCTGGGATAGGTCAGCCCCATGTCCGAGTTGCCCTTTGAGGGCCATTGCATTAATCTCTGGTGACAGGAATTGTTTTTGGCCGATGCCGGCTGCTTTCCCCGTGCTTTCGGTGTGTCAACGGTGGACATTGTGTGCGCTGCTGCAGTTCACCTTCTTCTCCAGCTGGAGCTCAGAGCAAGTGCATTTGTACACGTGCTGCTCCTGCATGCTACGTGTGTTATTTCTCTGAGGAGCAATGGTGTGGAACGGCACTCGTGTGGGCTAATTCCGGCCTCCGAGCAGGGCGAGGGTGCAGCTGAAAGAGAGACGATGGGAGCTGGAGCTCCAGGAAAGCGCGAGGACGTTTGAGTGATTGCGCTTGCGGGGAGAGGCGACATGTCTCAGTGAAGCCTTCACATGCTGTGGGCTCACGGGAGTCTCTCCCTCCCACCCTCCCTCCCTCTCTGGTCCAGCGCTGCAGGTTTATTGTAAAAGCTGTCTTTATTGCCATCTCCTTCATGTCTTATCTGAGCCCTAAGCGATCAGCCTAAGCAAAAAAAATCTTAAATTATTGGCCGCATGTATGACCACATGCAGTTCCCCTCCAGCGCCCTTCAGCTGCGCAGACAGGATTAGGTATGCTGCGGCTTTCGTTGCCAAATGCATGGAAACCACTGCTGCCGACATCGGCAATCGGAGATCTGTCTGAGACCAAGCCTGTCTGCTAATTTTATTTTTCAATTTTGGAGCTCAGAAGGAAACTAAAGAGCAGAAACAATAAAAAAACACACTCCTCGCAAATGGGAGCGATTCGCGATACCGGACACTGGACTCCTGTTGTTCTTCTGAGCTGCGGCTTCTCCATGTAGGGCGGGGTCCTGTATGTAGAGAAGAAAGGCGATCCACGGTTTTTTCCAGGCAGGAAAGGAGTTTGGGGGGGGGGGGGTCCTGTCAGGGTCTCATCGCCGCCTTGCTCCATGGGTGGATGAAGTGGAAGGCAGCTTGGGGTTTCTGCTGGAAATTTGTTGTGCTTGTTCACATGTTCGCACGCGGCAGGAGGCTCTGCCCTGTGCCCTGCACATTCTGGGCAAGGATTTGCAGGAACAAGCGCGCACAACAAGCACAAGCTGTTAAGGAGCTTTCGATCCGGCACCCTCGTCTTTCCCTGCATGTAAAAAAATGGCAGCAGGACCTATTCGGGTAGGAAGGCAGAGGGAAGGCGAGATGGAGAGAGAGCCACGCTTGTTCACATAACTGCCGACCTTTGTTTAGGCACACAGAGCGCTGTCCATTAGCATTTACCTCACATTTACCTCCATGTAGAAAGTGCAAAGATGTAGTGTGGATTGGGGGGGGGGCACATCGCAGAGCGTAGTTCAGTTGGGTTTTACACGGATTGTTGAGAAACACCTGTTTTTTTCATTGTCTTCTGGGGTGATGAAAAGAGCTTTGAGAGTCGGGGTGGGGGGCGCGGAGGGAAGAGATGGGCCAGGGGATTTAAGGGTGCGGGGATGCGGGGGTGGGGGGCAGCAGGCCTAGAGGCGCCTGTGTCTCAATGCACTGGCAAAGCGAATGCAGGGCACAGCGTGCTGGAAGACAGCCAGACCTGCTAAGCCCTCGCATCTCATTAGATTCGTGTTGCTGACCTGATAGACTGCAGGCTGTAAGGTAGGCCTGCAGCAAACACGTGTGGCCACTAGGGGCACCCACGAGGCAAAAGAGGTGAGACCACCCACTGAGAAACAGGGGCACGCTTCAGTCTTTTGGGGCTGACGGACGATCCGTTTTCACCTGACCCTAGCCTAAAAGCTCCCTTCAGTTTCAGCTCGAGTTTTCCTTTCACAGCTCTTAATATGCCCTTGACACCCTGTACTTTAAAGGTCTTTCAAATATTCATAACCCCTCGTGATGGCGTTATGCCTCAGAGAGGCCGAAGCTTTTCCCTCTTTTTCTTCTCCGTTAGGCTGAGATCGAGCCAAGGAGTCCTGGATTCTCCTGACAGGGGCCCGCTCCAGCAATAAAGGCCTATTACTCTCCCGAGTGTCGTACGCTCTAATGACTGATAAGCTGCTGAGGAATTTCCCCTGTTTCGCCAAGTCGGGCTGCCTTTGGTCCTCCTCGTTCATTTTCCCACTTGTTCCAGGGGATGGTTCATTACGGTTAATGACATTATAGCTGCGCTTCTCCAGGGTAATTGACTTTGGGGACAGCCGACCAAAGCAGCTCCCAGGAATGCCTGCTTTTAGCATGGTTACCGTCACAGGGGGTTCAGCCTGGAGGGACTGCGCACCCGCCAGTATGGCTATGTGCGCCTCTCACCTCGGTGGCAGTTTGTCAGTATACTGAGGTGGACTGAGACACCAGCTGATGGACCACATTCCTCTGACAGTTTCCCAGTGTCCTCCTGTCACTGCATTCTTGCAGCCATGTGCAAGATTTCTATGTATTGTCTTGTGGGATTTTGGGCTGATGTCAGAGGCAGGGCGTGGCAGTGCAGTGCGGGAGTGCCTTTGTGTGCATGTAAGTGCATGTTTATGTATGTTAATCCCTACATATGCATATTAGCATCCATGCTACTCTAGCTATCTATCTGTCTGGTCACACGTTTGGCCACGCATGTGATCGGTGAAACCCCTCATCTCAGGGATGTTTTGGTTGGTTTCAATACCTCCTGCACTTGGCATCGCCCACTGTAAGCGTGCCTGTTTCACACCCACCGCTGTCTACCTGCCTGCCTAAACACTCCCTCCCCAACCCCCAGGCCCGTCTGTCTGCCTGTCTTCCAACTTCTCCTTTGAGGAGTTGCTCTGAAAAACTTTCCGTTCTACTGTGATTTCTTTATGTTCATGTTTTTCTAGCTTCTCTGACAGCAGCAAGGCTGTGCGTTCTTCCCCTCCGTCTCTGTGTCATCCATCTTTTTCTCCTCCGCACACAGTCATGTCCCTCCCTTCTTCCTGTCCCTTTCCATTTGTGCTTTCAGAAGCATGTTTTTCATCCTCCTGCTCTTTCCTGTGTCTCACCCTTTTTTCTGTCCTCTCTCGCCTTCATCTCTCTGTCTTTCCTGTCCTTCTCTCCTCTCCTCGGTGGAGGTGAAGTAGCCTAACAAGGCAAGCTTGCCCTCCAAGGGGGACTCCACATCAATGGCACGCTTGCGGAGAGAGCGTGTGCTTTAGCCTCTGCTGCCATGTCTCCAGTCCGGCTTAGTATTTTCCATATCACTTTCATGTGGGTCCTCTCAGATGTGAGCAGCCTACTCACTGTGGATGCCTCTGTCTCTGACTCCCCCGCACACAGCCGTCAGTGCGGCAGACACAAACAGCTTCTGAGGATTCTGTGGTACACGAGACTCGTGCTGTAGCGCAGTAGGCAGTAAAACAGACCTCCTGCCTCCTTCCCACCCTGTTTGCCATGTTTTACTTCCTGTTTTTGGAAGCCTTTATTACTGAATGGTGTTGGTTACAATGTTCATAATACTGTTGGTAGTAGTTAGAGCTGCCTCTTTGGACTCGAAGGACCCATCTTTGACTCCCATCTGCTTTTTCTGTACCCTTGAGAAAGGTCCTTACCCTGAATTCACACAGTAAAAATTATCTAGCAGTGAAAATGAGTACATCATTGTGTGGCTTTACATTGTGAGTCATTTTAAAGAAAAGCATCAGCTAAAAAAATGAATGTAATTATTACAGTGTTGTAGCAGAATTTGTTATAGTGTTTGTCCTCCTCTCTCAGCTACATCCAACGGGACGCTCGAAGGAATAAACAATCAGAAAGGAGGTGTGTGCAAGACCAAATCCATGAAGATCGTCATGAAAGTGGGCCAGAGTAAGTACATAATAATAATAATAATAATAATAATAATAATAATAATAATAATAATAATAATAATAATAATAATAATAATAATATAACCTCCTTACCATCCATTACCACCCACTCAGATAGTGTACACATAATCCGGATGTGCCAGACATGGCTACTAGAGAAATGAATATGTAGATTTATTTAAATATTCATCCACCAGTGAGAAAAATGCTCTGGTTATAGCCTTTCATAAGAGCAATAAATTATATTGCGCCCCTAGCAAAGACTCCAGATCATTCCCAAAAAGCGTTGTCCCACTGTTAATTACTGATGATTATTATTGAATCACTTAGCTACCTTTGCTCTGATCATTTTGTAAAGTTTTAGCCCTCATCATATGGGCAGTCGCAGGGTCTTGGAGATTATTGGCTGCATGGTGATTTGGGTTTGAAAAAGATGACTGATGTGTGCAATTCTTGTGCCTTCTAGATCCCTCCGATCCGGCATCGCCCAAAGACCCGACCAGATACCCGCCTAAGCACCCAGATACAGAAGAAAAAGATCCTGACAAACAACCGAATAACGCCAACGGTAACCATGGTAGGTGGCAAATAGCCTATCATACTATTCCTCAGGAAGGAACCCTTAGCGATAAATATATTTTTGCTCAATTTTACCCATTTATAGAAACTCTTTCCCTCCCTCTACCACAGAGTAACTGATGAAGTCTCCTTAAGAACCCAGTTGTGCATGTACATTTGGACATTTGGGTCCATTTCCTAACCAAAATGTGACCTGTTGCTATTAAACTCAAGACATTCGTCATACTTAAACAAGAGCCTTATGGATTTATGCTGAAAATCATGCAGTTCTGCAGGTAAATTTTGTACCTCACCACAATGGGAATAGGAACAGCCAACACAACCCAACTCAAGATGGGGCAGGATGCTTGAACTCAAGCTGTTTGGTTGGGTTTAAGGGAAGGTCATCCACTTTATCCACCAATAACTGAAAGTTAGTTGAAACGCTGATAGGAATCGGCAAAATCATTGGTCCCCTCATCTGGAGAGCATCATTCTGAGGAGAACGATCCGATTGCTCCTCATTTTAAAAGCCTCCGTGAGCACCAAAACCCGCTGGTCCTCTTGAGATATCGCCTGGCGCTCTTATCTTTATTGCACTGCAGGGACAAAAAAGGGAAAGTCTGGTTGTGGAAATGAACCTGGAACAAGCCCGAAGCCGCTTCTCTAAGTTTTCACGGTCTCAGTCCTGCTAAAATTTGCTGGATGTACCTATCAGCATGCTCCCGAGTCTGCCTGGGCATGTTGGTTGTAGCTCCCAGTGGGTTAACCCACCCCAACTCCCTCTGCGCTCCCTAGTTGGCTCATTGCCAGCGAAAAAAAGTTGGTAAATGACACAGAAACATGCAGTGTCGGCACTGTCCTAAGCTCACATTAAAATTTAGAGTTGTGTTAAAAATGTTCTTTTATGTATTTATTCTGCTTCAATTTGGAAAGATGCACGTGA
This sequence comes from Heterotis niloticus, assembly GCA_018136845.1. NCBI lineage: Eukaryota > Metazoa > Chordata > Actinopteri > Osteoglossiformes > Osteoglossidae > Heterotis > Heterotis niloticus. Next base: position 5,640,693 of record CM030906.1, read on the forward strand.
AACACCCTGCTGCCACTAAGTTTTCATAGCCAAGGGTGACTTTGGCAGTCACCAGCTGGAGTTCCGGGCTGTGAATGAGTCTGCTGTACTGGTTGTTTATCCTCAGTGTTAGAACGGGTCCACCAAACAGCTCTGTTCTGGAGGGTCTTCAGGGCTGGCTCTCATTCCAGGTCATTGCTGTGGAGTTTGGAATACCAGGTCCAAGTGCTGCGAGCATGGCGTGGTTATGGTTCATTGCAGTACACAGTCCTGCTGGGTCTGCTCTCTGGTTCTGCTCTGGTTATGTTTGACTTACGCTGTTCTCCCCCACACCCTCCCAGGTCCCACGGCGAAGGACGAGACAGAGGATCAGGGCGGCAGGTCGTCGAGTGTCATCGGCTCCGAGGTGGCGCTCTTTGCCGGAATCGCTTCGGGCAGCGTCATCTTTGTGGCCGTCATCGTCATGCTTGTGCTGCTGCTATTGAAGTACCGCCGGCGGCACAGGAAGCATTCACCACAGCACGCCACTGCACTGTCCCTCAGCACCCTGGCGTCCCCAAAACGCAGCGGAGGAGGAGGCAACAACAACGGCTCAGAGCCCAGCGACATCATTATCCCACTCAGGACTGCCGACAGCGTTTTCTGCCCTCACTATGAGAAGGTCAGCGGCGACTACGGCCACCCCGTCTATATAGTACAGGAGATGCCGCCCCAGAGTCCCGCTAACATTTACTACAAGGTCTGAGCTTCACCTGATGGATCTTGAGAGGGTCCATGTCCATGTTTTTCTAGTGTTATTATTACAGCTATTAATATGATTATAATTATTACGATTCCGAAGAACTCCTAGCTGCTCTGTGGGTTTGGGCTCCCCCTGGTGGCCCGGTTGTTTGTGCACTAAGACTGAAGTCGTGGAACGATCCGGTGACGTGACCCCGTCAGCGGAAATATGCAGCAGACGGAGCGCGGAATCTGGAGAGACAGAGAGAGGACGCTGGGACGATGGCGGCCTGGCTGTCACCTCTCTGCACTCTGGGATTCTACCCAGATCTTATTCCTGCATGGGACAGGAACGAGGGAGAGACGGAAAGAGAGAGAGGACCGAGAACTGGCCAACTCCAAGCTCGTTTCTGCAAATATTGCCCCTCAACGTTCTTGACAGCCTGGGGAAGAGAAACGAGGGAGGATTTGGAGGATGACTCCTCTGTGTTGACACAGGGATCTGTACGTGACTTTTCCAACACCTCGGCGGTCACTCACCCATGGATCATTTCGTTTCAGTTTCCCTCTTCGCCTGCCACCTCTTTTCAGCCTAATGATTCTCAGTATTTTTACTTGAAGGCTTGAACATTTCCTTTTCATTTCTATAAATGTATGCATTTCCCGCCTGGATTTCATTCACTGTCTGCTTGCACGTTATTTCGATACTGGGAATCCTGCAGATGTGTTGTGGTAGCTTGAGAGGGGTCTGTATGTCACAAACACAGGTGATTGACACAATGCGGCCGCAGGCTAGGGGTCTAGAGCGAGCGTCTAGAAGACACAGGAAGTAGAAGGAGGCCAGGGAGGTACGAGGGTTGAGTGCAGCAGGCGAGACCAGGATCAGTTTGTTTAGCTCGCAGGCGAGGTTTCCTCACCTGTCGGGCTCCTGGTTTGCTGTGGTGGGGGAACCACATGATGGTTAGAGCAGCACTTTTTCTGGTCCCTTCACCACACTCCTGGGTGGCCTGATGGCCCTCGGCTTCTACAGCTTAAAGTCTGTCTAGGTTTTATAATAATAGTATCTTGACTTGTCCAGTACTGCCCCCCCAGGACGGAGGACTAAACTGTCCACAGTTGTGGATCGGGTTGTTCTCCCAGCGGGGTTGTTATGTTTAGGGAGCTGTAGGTACAGGCAACAGATACCTGCCTTACTGCTGTGTTACCTGAGCAAGATAAAGGAGAAACCGGTGATCCAGGCCTGGGCTCCGCCCTGCGCGGCTCGGCCTGCGTCCAAAGGTGCTCTCTTCAACACACAAAGCACAGGAATTTTAAACTCCATTAGCTTTTTTAGCCTTTCTTGAAAGATTACATATACATTTTTAAGGGGAGATTAAAAAAACTAGGAGGAAATGAAAAGTTAAGAAGTATTTATTTATGATAGACAAATAGAGGAAGGGAGTTATTTGCGAGTGTGTGAGAACTTTAATAATATATTATGGTAAATGCACATTATGCAAGATAGGTTTTGTGTTCCAGAATTCCAATTTTCTTTCATTCCCACATGAATGTCTGAGTTGCCTTTTTTAAAACACAGGGCTGAAGAGGAGAAAGGGACGCTTAAGTTGGATTTGTGCCCTTGAGAAAATAGTTCTGGTCCAAAAAAGGAGAGAATGCTGTAAGAAAGATGGTTTTAAATTGAACCGATCGGACCAGGCATTGGCCCAGAATATCCTGCGCTGCTTCACACTAGAATCTCCAAAACAATGTTGGGGAGGCTTCCAAACCTGCCCTGACTTCTGCCCCCAACACTTTCTTATTTTCTCTGTTTTACTGCAGTTTTGCTTGTGTGCCCCACCACCATCCCACCCCACCTCATCACTAGAGACTCAGCTGCAACTCAGCTATTTTTAAATATTATTACACACAAAAAATGGCATTCTTATTCCACACACATTGCTCGCTCCAGGCAACCAACAGGAAACTTGGGAGCACAGAAGTGGTGCCAGCGAAGGGGGAACAGTGCTGACACGGCCCCAGGTTACAACTCTCACTCACGTGTGCGTTTGTCACCTCTTCAGTTCGAATCCCACCTTTCCTCATTGACCACATCACCCCCACTAAGAGAAAAAAAGTCTTGTGAGTTTGTGTCTCGGTTTGAGGCTACAATACTGGCAAATATGCAATTTTTATTTATTTTTTAACTTAAAAAAAATTATACCCAAGGAAAGTGTTCTTAAACCACTGATAATGATACACCTTAACAAGCAACGTTTGTTCTGTGAATCTGCTGTTAGTTTCTTCTTTTTCTTCTAGGGTTATTTTTTTTTCTTTCCCTCAGCGTTCCTTTAGCAACTCTGTTTTACTGTGCTGTCATTAGGAGGTAAGCTGTGAAACACAATGGGAGTTAAATTCATCTGAGAGGTTATTTAAGAAAAAGAAAACGAAAAAAACAAAAACACATAGTTGTTTGGCTGCTGTCCGACTGGGACAGAATATGACAATCTTATTAGTTTCTTTAAATCTGAAGTGCTCGCCCAGCCGAAGCGCAACATTGTCACCTCGCCGCCGTAATGTTCCACCTGCACCGAAGCACTGCGGCAGCGGTGTGGGAAGGTTGCGCGGTGGCCGGGAAACGGCTGTTCAGGCTACTGTAAAATGCCTTGCTTGTATGGTCAGCCCTGGTCACGTGACTCTGAAATTTGCACCGTACATCTGTAGTTAAAATACTGTAAATACGTTATTGTTTGTATTGTACATGAAATCCGGGTTGTTATGATAGCCTTATTCACCTTTTTAGAAAAATCAAAAGAAAAAAACGAAGCTGAAAAAAAACAAGAAACAAAACCGCGTCACAGTCAAAGCGACATAACTTTTTTGGTAACCTACTTGTGTAAATATCGAAAAACAGATCTGATGAGAGGTTTTTTTTTATGAACTCCTAAGTAAGATGTTTTGTATAAAATTTGCATTTTTTGCTATGTATTTTAGCTAGAGATCATTCAAAAGTCAGTGACCTAACAACACCCCCCGTTTTGCACTGTTTCATGGAAATTTGGTTTGAAAACATTACAGAAACATTGCCAAACCGACTGCTGCATATTTGTGCCATAAGTGTGTACCATAAATATTTATTTGATTTGTCTTCTTCTTTTTTTAATTTTATTTTCATCTGGTTTGTAAGTAACACAGTATTATGATTGAGTTGTGCGTTTGTCTCCCCGATCTACATTGTTCTGGGTTCTAGGCCGCAGCAATGGCCAGGCCGCGGTTTTGCGAGAATAGGAACAGTGACACACATTCCACCAGTCTGTTACAAACTGAAATTGTTTTTCAATAAAATGTGTTTCCTATGGACTTGCTCTGTCTCCCTGGGTTTGTCTGAGTAGAAACGCGTTTGTCTGTATTTGGTGCGTTGCGGTGACACCTCAACACCCAGCACGTAAGAGGTGTGTCGCAAATGTCCTGGCTTGTTTACCAGTTTCGCTTAGTGAGATGCGGCCCAGAGTAATAACAACACACGCCAAGATGTCTGTGTGTGTATGCATTGTGTGTGTGTGTGTGGTTATGCAAACATGCGCTCAAGCAGTGTGTGTTGCTGACAGGCCTCCCCGGGAACAGTAACAGCCCAGTGCCACCGCAGAGTTATTTACGCATCTCGGGTGCACTTTCCGCAGGATTGGCACAGCGTACGGCACAATTGTCGGAAAAAGAGAGGAACAATAAAACTTAAAGAACAATTTGCCAACCCTTGGCTAAAAAGTGTAGAAAAGTAAAGGAACAAGCAAGCTGTTCGGTTTTCTCGAGCTCCTGCCATTGTGGGTGAAATAGCTGAGTCACCGTGCCAGTGACAGACTTCCTCCCTTTTTTCCCACACTTTGGACCCCTCAGTAAAACTCTCTTCCAAAACGGCTCGATTTAGGAGAACACGGTCACCAAAGTCAACAAAGTCATCCTTTTCCAAAATCCTGCTTTTTTCGACGGGTCCTGTACGGAACAATCGGTAAACATAACAGATTTTAAAATCCAGCTAGATATTTAGCCGCTTTGGAAATTTCTTTATTGACAACATGTGATTTTTTTTTTTTTTTGTTTGTTTATGAAAGATTTCTTTTCTCTACATCACAATAGCAGGCAATCCATAGGGATTTTAACCACCAAATGTTGCGCCCATTTTTTTTTTTTTTTTTCAGCCGCTAAACTTGCTTAGCTGGATGTCTCGGAAAGTCAAGAAAGGTCAAAAACGGTGGAATGAAACAAAATGTACTGGGAAGTAAATATAAACGAATTAATTTACTTTTCAAGCGGTTTCAAAAAGCGCTTTTTTTCTCACAGTCTTCAAAGCACTAAAAAGGTTTAACCTTTGTGACCCTTTTACAGCCATAAGACATGGGTGTGCCTGCTTTTTTATAATTGGAAAACAAAGAGAAAAGGGATACATTAGGCCCCCTAATGCTGTTTAATTCCTAAACCGGAACCTTTTAAATAAAACATTAGGTCTCCATAAATAGAAATAAATTTCCAAAATGTACTCAAATTAAATAAAATTAAATCAGGCCTAATCAGAGGCGCTGCTTTACCTCCCCGGGCAGTAAAAATACAGTACATGGAATTCAGCGTATTGTTTCATAACCCTTTCTTAAGAAGGATTATGAGGATGGAGTCCTTGAACTCTGACACTTTCCGCACAAACGTTCAGGTTCATTTTTTTATTTCTTTAGCCCTACGGTTTCACCGGTGACTAATTATTGAGCACGGTGGCCTTGCAGCGTGTACGGTATCAGTGCTGTACGGTTGCAACATGTACAGTATCGGTGAACCGTGCCACACCCCTGCTACCCAGACTGGCCACGCATTCCGGCACGTTCTGTATCGCATTAATCACATCCGAATAGATTGGCTTAAAAGTTACTCGCAAAAATGACCACGTCCTTCTGCGTTGCCCGAGCGCCAATAAGGTGCGGTCGGGCTATTTGCGCCGTCGAAGTCCAGGCGGTTGACGCGCTCGCTCTCACGTTGGCTTTTAGAATTATGTGCCGCTTTATTTTTTAGGTATGAAATTTCAAAAAGGTTTTATTTTTGTGTAAACTCTGCTGCTGCTTCTCCCCCCCCCCCCCCCCCGCGAGGTTATCGGAGGGTCAGCCATTGAGAGTGGCGAGGAGAAATATTTGTTTTGTTCGAAGAATTCATGAGCTCCGAGGGATGAGACGGATCATTTGGATTGCCTGGCGGACCACCGGCCCTCGCGCCGTTCCGTCGACACTCGCAGATGTGTTGTCTGATTCATATTAATGCCCTCCTCTTGGGAAGGACGCGCGGTGCGTCTGACGGCGGGTTCCACCGCTTCCATCGATTTTCAGATGAATTTTGTGTCTCGCCGTGGGCAACAAGAGGAGCGATGTGGGGGAAAAGGCATCCCGGGTGTGCCTTGGCGTAGCCTCACTGGTGCTTTGCGAGGAAGTTGGTCGCAGCGCACAGGTGAGCCGACTGCACAGGCAGTTGCACACGGGACAAAATCCAGGCCGAAATGACATGCATGCAGAGCAACACTAAACACAAAAATATGCATCCCATCACAATAGCAAACATGCACAGGGCTGGGAAAAAGAGGCCCATGTGACACTTGTAGCCTCTCTATGTTATCAGGTTTACCTGTCCCACAGGTAAGGACGTGACTCAGAGCTTAGAGATGCTTTTGAGTTTGCTCCCTTAGTGAGCACCTTCCCCTCTTGCTCAGAAAGGGCTCGGCAGTGCAGCGCCCAGTGACAAACCAAACAAAGAATTGTAGCGGTAATCTGTTTCGCTGCCGCCCAGCCCTCGGCGTTCGCTCACGGCCACAGGAGTGTACGAATGCGTGAAGTGGCGTCACGGCGAAGGAATTAGGCCTGGAAAGGGAAGGGTTCTCCTGCCATATTCAAGTGGAGGGTACTGTCCCCAAATTCAGCGGCGTGTAACAGAAAGATAGTCTCTTAATGTCTATAAAATGCTACACTGATAACTTAATCTGAGATAAGTCAATAGTAATCAGTTTTTTGCTCATCCTGCCAAATCTAGCATGCAGAGAAAAGAACTTGGCTTTGATTTAGACGCTGGCTGCTGGTTTGGCCGGAAGTCTTTGCTTGTTTACCGTGCATTTTGAAGGCAGCTGGACTGGTTGTTTTCCCTAAAAACCCCAACATTGTAATCTGGAATCCTCCCAGCATGCCTCGAGGCTAAACTCTTCTGTCATTGTAGCCACAAGCCTGGCCTCTCGCTATCTTGAGGCTGGGCGCAGTTTACTTGGTCTATCCAGGCAACTCCAGGCGTAGGCCTTCCTAGTCCTGTAGGACAATAGGATGCTGATGGGTTTATTTCTGTCTCTGCTTTCAGCTGGTTTCTGTAATATCGTGTTTTGGAAAGTAAGATAAAGTCATGCTAAAGCAGCCACAGGCTCACAGGCTGAAGAGCAACTCTTCAGCCGTGGAGTTTGGATCTTGGAGGACTGCAGTGTTGTATCGTCCTCTTTAATCCAGCTACTCCACCTCCGGCAGCTGGTGGTCCCACTCGAGAAAAGTCTGGAATCAAAATCCATACGTTCTCCTTCTCATGTGGTGGAATGAGTTTCCTGTGCCCCCTAGAGTTTCCAAATCCATTCAAACATTGAATAATTCCCTCAGAACCCATCTATTTTCAACCCACTTCTCCCACGACCTCCTAACAGCTCCATAAATGTGCGTCCGACCATCTGGCACAATCACCTTTGCATTTCCTGTCAGTCCTATAGGCAGTCGCCACTGCGATGGGCGCCAACACAAACTGTGATACGAGACCAGCTGACTGCACCTAAACCTCTTGGTGAAATGCACCTTTGTTTGCTACGAGCTGGAGGAAAGCATCTGTTAACGCTGACACGTAAATGCAATGTAAAAATTATACAGCCAGCTTTGCAATTTAGTTCCTCCATTAAAATGTACAGAATTAATCTTAAAATTTGAAATTTAATTCCAAATTTTGTCCTTTCGACCCGTCTTTTGTCAGCGACTGTGATTCAGACATCAAAAACCATTGTCCTTCTGCAGATTGAAAACCTCAGAAACCCCATAGGCCAAAGAGTTGCTCTCGTTGAGTCTGACGGAAACCTCTTTCACGAGACCTCATGGCAACTCGCTTCTCCTCATCTCACCTCTTCTCTCTGGGTCTGACTATTAGGCGTGTGCTCCTCATATGTTAACTTGTGAGACTTTTTTTTTTTTTTTTTTTTTTTTTTGCGCAGGTTAAGAGCCTTTAATCCCCGACCAGATCATCGCCGGAGGATTGCCATTGTCCTGCGGTTACAATCATTTAATTGTCGAGCAGCTCCTGTAAGAGGGTTAAGGTTGTAATTTCTAAGAGCATTCAAAGTCCCGTTCTGAGGGCTGCTTGTCCAGGATGGAGTGGAGATGTAAAGGAACAAAAGGTCAAAGGAAGGATTAGTGGATCTCGCCGCATCGCTTTCGAATTCCCACCGGCCGCTCTCTTTCGACATCAGTCAGCGAGCGCAGAGAAACAACTAAAGCTGAAAATCCCTAATTGATCCCCCCTCCCCTATTTTGGTACAGTGCTTTTTCTCTAAAGGCCTGAATCAATGGTTCAGTAAAAGAAAAGGATGCTGTAAATCCCATATCCAGGGCCCTGGGCTTGGCTGCGAGCACCAGGTGCGTATGGGGCCAGTGGGACGACTACGACGGCAACACGGCGGCGATGATCCAGGAGGCTGCAAACCTGCCTCCGGGCCTGATCTGTTTCGCAGTTCAGTGCCAGCGGTACCAGGGCATCTCTCCTTCACCTCTGGTCCATATCTGCTTTGTCACTGAATGGACACACACCTATTTGGTCAGAAAGCAAATGCATACATAAGGTTAATTTTCCATCTGTTATCATAATTTGTGATACCGAATACAGGTGTGTCCAGACCGGGGCTCCACCCTTGGAAGTCGCCTGCCGTGCCATGATGGACTCTGTTGCTGCCTGTGTCTGTCACCGCTGCGGCTCCACTCGCAACCCTCCCCGCCCAGCTACACACGCTCACCCCATGCACCGCATCTGCCACCACCGCCCGTTCCCTACCCAGTCCAGCCTTCACGCGCATATCGTGCACATCCAGCGCACGTGCCGGCAAACGCGTGCCGCTCATTCTTCATCCGGATGCCAGCGCGTATTTTATTACCCACGACGCCCGGTTACGTCTCCTGCTCCCCGACAAAGCGCACGGCTCCCATCCAAAGTTCTCCGCCTGCATCACGGTGACAGTTTTTTAGTGTTTCGCCGAGTGTGACGAAATCAAATAGGTGAGATTAACATCCAGGAGAAAGATAAAATAACAGAGGGAGCTCTTCTGCAATCGCTCCATTTTAATTGTAGGCTAAGGTTTTTGCATATATAAATATAAATGGGCAAATTAGCTCAGTGCTACAGTGATTCAATAGCATTAGCAAGAGGCGAAAGCAATGCAAGGGACTAAGAGCGGGAAAACACAAAGTTTCGCTCATTTCTGTGCAATTTTGGGAGTGCTGGAGTGAGTCTGTCAACAACCCTGTTAACCCCCATGACAACAGGGCCATGCGGCGGACGTCGTGCAGTCTCCTCATCGCGAACGCTGGTGGTACTTAAAGAAATCTGACTGACATCTTCCTCCCATGACCGCAGCGAGGAAAGGATGACTTCACAGAAGGATACTCCAGATGAAACGTGTGTGAACCTCTTTTTTTTTTTTTTTTTGGTTCCTTTTCCAAGGACTTTCAGCCACGGAACGAAATCTCTTAAGTATCAGTTGACTCGTCAAATACTTTCGGAAACAAAGGTGTTTTGTTAAAATGTCGACACGCCGAGACTCGCTAACACTCATCTCCCTTCTCTCCCATAATCCCCTGGGATCTGAGGTTTCTCCTCTGAAAGACTTTGTGTTCATAAACAGGAATGTCGTAATTTCAGAGTTGCCCGCTGGTCCTCCGCTGTCATCGTCAACCATCATCGCCGCCACCATCATCATCATTTTCGTCTTCTTTTCAAAGTCGATCAGGCATCTCCTCTCCGGCTCTCCGTGTTGCTCGGTGACCGTGAGATAATCTCTTTAGAACCCAACTGAGCACTTAATAATGAAAATGCACACATGCGCGATCATATTTTGACTCCGGTGTCCGGGTAAGAGGCCCGAGAGGCCTAAAAAATGCTCCTCCATCTTTAAACAACCCGCAAGCAAACTCCAGACACTTTTCACTTTTCTTCGTCGTCTTTGTTTTACTCATCTGAAATCTCATCTCTTCAGTTAAAGTTTCTCGATTACCCGCTCTCTCCGAGAAGTAATTCACATATTTAATTATCCACCTCTGTCCAGTTATTAAATGATATATATATATTCCCGGGACCTGAAATGAATTAATTCATAAATGTGTGCACTCCTGTGAACCTACCGTAGTTTTAATTATATAGTAAAATCGTCATCGCTCATAATATCAAATCTGCGAAATAACAAGTGGTCTAATTCTGTATTGTAATGTATTCATGAACTTCATTATAATGACAGTAAGAGTACAATAACAGAGCAGGGAGGTGGTGACACCAAGGAGGTTCTCCATTCAGTGCCTTGTTTTGAGGGTCTCTCTCCGGCTCCCCTCTCTTGGCTGGGGATCTGAGCACCCAAGGTGGTGGTCTTCCCCCTGTTTAGAAAGGTGCGGCAGAGGGGGTTCGGGGGAGAACAATGGCGAGTTTGTGCGAGGGGGTCGGGGGGGAGATAGCATCGCTGCCCCGTGAAAAGCCGACTGTCTCGGGTTCGTCTCAGAACTGGGGCCAAGCGCCGTGCTGCTGGAGAGACATGACAGAGAGGTCTCAGGCAGAGCCCAGACACGCCGCATTCACCCACGGGCCGAGGCCTCACGACGCGACGCGGCGCCCAGCCAAAGACCCTCTAACGGACAAGACCTCCGACACCCTCCCACGATTCGGGGCGCGTGTGTAATGCGCTATGCAAATATCTGCAAAAAGAAAAATCTGTGCAACTCTGTTGCCAAGTCAACCTCTTGTTTCCAAGGGTAACAATGTGTTCTTTTTATGGGGGGAAAAAATAATGTATGCTCAGTAGTTTAGGACTCCTTTCATCGTACAAAAACATTTACTCAAAATAATCTTCTAAGAAATTAAATTCTTTTCTTCTGCCTGTGAAATTAAGAATTATGATGGACCAACAGGAATGGCCACGACTATGTAGCACCTGCGCTCATACCCCTGCATTCATATTCATATTTGCACATTTTAACTGGAATATCGGCTAACCGCCGAAGCCAAAAAACAGACCTCATTAGATTTCCGTCTTTGTGACGACTGCCGTGGGTGAATTCATCTTTAGTGTACTTTTTAAAATTATTCCATATCACAGCACTGAAATATCATTATGCATTATTTATCACATTCTTCTTCCATTACTAATTGGGATTATTAAAATTTGTATTCCGATGGCTTGAGATAAGCCTACTATTAAGACGTATTTTCCTATATTTAAGTTATGGTATCAAAATGTACGGCTAGGACCAGACCATGGGAATTTATGCATAGTCCTAAATTTGTGAGTATAACTTTGTTGATGAACATTGGACTAAGGTGTCATGGGGGCAGCAGGTGGTTAGAAGTAAACAGAGATGCTGCTTCAAAACGGAAAGCCCTGGCTCCTGCTTTACTGCTCTTGAACACTCGAGTGTTTACCCCGCATTAATGCAATAAACATTTTCCAGCTGTATAAATAAATAAATCATTGTATCCAGCTCAAAATATTAAACTTGCAAGGTAAGTTAACGTAGGCAAAAAGTGTTGGGTAAATCGACGCATAAAGCGCTTTTTTTAATCCATGTACATCATCTCCAGGTTTTGAATCAGTTTGTCATTTAGTCTGTATTGCTGCTTGTAAAGAGTGGTAGTGGGGTGAGCCACCTCCGAGCTGTTGGTTGAAAAGATGAAGTGTAACCAGAGTGGCGCAGATGGACTGGGGGGGCACCGGCAAAGGACAACACGAGAGCCGCTGCTTTCCTGAGAGTGTGTGTGTGACCCGTGTGTGGGGGCCAGGGACACAAAGGATCGCTTTGTGGTGGGTTTTTCTGTCGGTTTCCAGTCTGAAAGTCGATACGCCGGAACGTCTTCGATCCCACCGCGTCGCGGGTGTGCGGAATTGTAGCGGTCCCGTCGTTTGTGACCGGTTCGACTTCCTCACGTCGGTGTGTGGGAAAACAGCAGGGCCGGCCATTCCGGCGGACTCGCATGTGCCGCGTGTGTGCCGCCCCTGGGATCGATGGGACTCGAACTCCTTGAACGGCCCCCAACATGCTAAAACCTTTCTGCAAATAGTGGGGGGGGGGGGTACCAGGTGCGTAAGACGAATGAAATCGATTGCACATAACAGCTACTAGCGGCTGGCAACTTTTCGCCCTCGTAAGCACCTGCTGTACGCATCTGTCCTGGAAACGCTGTTGTAGCCACCTTTCAGGTCCAAGTCAGCCACCGCTGTGTGTGTGTTTGTGTCTGAATGTGTATAGATGTGTTTCTGGGTTTGAAGGCAACAGTAGCTGTGCGGTGAGTGTGAATGGCATTGATATAAAGCTGAATAGCTCATACCCACACACGTGTGCGCGCACACGCTTGGCCAAGCAAAGGGCGCGGGCGGCTCCCTGCCCCAGCACCCGACTCGGTGGGGGTAAATGGAGTGTGCGGCATACGGGGTGAGAGGCTTTAACCGATCTCTGGCGGTTTCCTTTGAACTCCTTTGTGAGGAAGACCCCTGTTGCGCAGGAGCAGAGCGAGGTGGGTTGGGGGCGGGTGGGCGGGCGGGGGGGTGGAAGGGGGGGTTGTGTGTCTCGGAGGGCACCATGGAAGAAAAGGAGAAGATGAGAGGCTATTAAGTTGCTAGCTAACTAATAAAACAGGCGACTTGGAGGTCGTGGGGGTCAACGAGGGTGTGGGGGCAGTGAAAGGTTGGACGTAGGGTTGGGGGTGAGGTTCAGAAAGGGGAGACCTTGGAGGGGAGGGCTGGGGAGGTGTGGATGAAAGCGACACCACAATGAAAAAACAACAGTGTCCAACAGGTGAGGATTATTAAAAAAAAACTACCCTTCTCATTCCCTCCTCAAACCCTAATTTTACCTACAACCTGAAACCTAACCCTAACCCTCACCACCATTCAAACTCTTCTGCTTCTCCCGCCTGCTGCTCTTGTTGTTTAGTTGCTTAACAAATTCTTGTATCCAAAGCAACTTTCATGCCACAGATGTTTGCTTTTGTGCAGCAGGTTATTTACTGAAGGAATTCGAGGGAAGTTCTTCGCCCAACAAGAGAACACCGCACTTCTCCTGATCCTTCCAGCTTCTCCAGCTTCTGTCAGTGTCACAGGGTGTGTGTTGACTGGGCAGGGCCATGGTGGTAATGGCAGCGCGGAATGTGTGAGATGTGTGACCTGGCACTTCAAACAGTCAGCTGAGCACCCTGGCTAAGGGGACAGGGGATGGACGTGAGTAAGGAGGTGTGCGGGTCAAGACTTGGGACAGGAGGGCAAATACAGATCTGTCTATGGGTGAACTCATCCCTCCTGACCAACCGGTTCTGCAGAGCTGCCTGAGGGACTTGCACACACACTCTTGTAGATAACTGCACAAACAAAAACTGTCACACTTGTATGCAAATTGGCCGTACGAGAAGCCACGACTTTTGTTCTCCTCACCGCTGTGCCTACGGAAAAACTGGTACAGCTGAACCAGCGACCGCGGTGCATTAGTCAAGGGCAGGAGTTGTAAAGGGAAAAAGACAGAGTGATGCCATGATGGAAAGTCGGTGCTCTGGTCGCGGGGCCAAATATTTCAGTAGGCTGTGAGAAACATGTCAGAAATGCAGATGGTTAAACACAAAATTAAATCAAAGGCAAAAGGGGCTAAAGGGAGTTGGGGGTGGGGGAGGAGATGGAGGGGGACAGCAAACAGTCTTCAGTAAGCCAAACACAGTAAACCTGAATAGTTCCCTGGGAGGGCGAACACTCAAACCTTGCAGGAGGTTGGCAAGAATTCACAAAACGGATCCGCAGCTTCGCGTAGCGCCTCGGTGTGGCACCCCCCCACCATTGGCGTGGTTGCCATGGGGACACGAAGGGCCGTGGATTAGGCGGCGGGGGGTCGACGAGACCAGCGGAGATCAGAGAGCTCCAGACTCATCTCTCAGGACATGCTAGCCCCACACCCCCTTACACCACCCCACCTAAATAAGAGGGAGAAAAAAAGAGTCCAAACATTTTGCCATCCAAAAATCCGGCCCCCTTCTGCTTTCAGGACGAAGCGGGCAGTAATTAAATCGGGCCCCCTCATCCCGGCTCCCGCTCGCACCTTCCCCCACCCCCAAGCATGACAACAAGCGGTTGGCCAGGCTTTTGGGAGGTTCCTCCCGAAGGAGGCACTGTCCCCTGAGTCCACCACCCTTTTGGAGGTGGGGAACCTGTGTCCAGGAGAAGGAGCTGAAAGGATCTTTGTGTATGTAATTTGCCTCCCTGATGGTTTCCAGCAGTGTCGATCCCCCCGTCTCCCCTCAAACCCCAAACCAAGTAGCTTTTGATCCTGGCCGCCCCCCTCTCAACCTCAGACCATGCAAATGCGGAGCTGTGGAGGGCCTAGAGATTGAGGTGCTTCCACGGCGCAGGTCTGTGGTCTGTGTTTGTTGTGGGAACTCCAGGAAGGAGCCGGGCCCCACGGTGTGTTCGCCAAGCCCGTTCCCTATTATAGCGCCCATTCACCTCACTAATGGAGCCCCGTGCCTGCATGCGATGGACAAAACCGCATAACACAAGCCAGTCTGTGTGTGTGCGCGCACGCAGAAGTGGACTGACTACATAAAGAGTGTTTCTTTCACTTGGCTCCTGTTCAAAGCGAGACACAATGGCACTCGATTTTCTATTTATACAGGTGGCCGCTTTATCGATGCCACACAGGTTAACCGCTCTGCTCAGGGCTGCGAAAGCAGGGCACTTAAAGAACTCGAACCTTCACCCCTTCCTATCGCAGCCCACAGCTTAGCCATTATGCTATTTATGCTACAGGTGCGGTTGAATATTTACGCAAGGTGTCCCCACTACAGGAAATAAATGCACTTTTTGCAATCGATTTCCTTAAAGTGCACAGATGACCCGCGGTGCGATCTGTGTGGCTTTACAATTGCGCGTGTCCGTTCGGGTGCGAGGCATCGCTTTACGCTTGCAGATGCGCGCTTCATAGGTTGCATCTTTGAATATTTTAACTTCAGCCATGAGGGAGGGCTTATGTAAAAATAACATTATTTGAGGCCAAGCGGTCAAAAATAGTCTTTGCAGCCAGAGAGGTCTGATGAAAGCATTAGCCACACATCTGGGTCTGATACCGGCTTAATGTGTGTTCGCCGCTTAGGGGGTGAAATGTATAATTGAGAGCCCTGTAGGTTGCCCTAGATAAGGGCGTTTGCACAGCATGTAAATAATGGATGGGCTGTGTTGGAGAAACTGGTAGACCCCCATCCCCCCAACTTTGTGTTGTATTACAGAGGTTCCGTGTCGTCCTTGTGGTGAGGGGTGTGCTCTGTGAGTAAGTGTGTGTGCGTGTCTACATATGGAAATTAGTAAAAAATCGCAACCTGATGGTTGTTATTGCTGTCCATCCATCCATCCATCCATCCATCCATCACCAATAGTTGCTTGTACAGTGAAGGGTAATAGTCGTCCAGAGCCATCTTGGAAGCATATAGTGTGAGGCAGGGTACCCTCTGTATAGGATGGCAGTCCATCACAGGGCAGCCTCACACACATTCGTTCATTCAATAAATACTAAGAACAGCTTAGAATAACCAATTTACTTGAGACACATCTCTGGGAGGAAACCAGAGCACTGAGGAGAAACCTAGGCCAACACTGGGAGACCATGCAAACTCCACACAGACTTAAATGGATGTACACCCAAGTCTGACTCCACAACCTGTTACCTGTAGTAACATGAAGAGCGTGAGGCTGGTGTACATCTGATGTCACCAGGTGTTACGGCGACAGCATTGTTTAAAAGTTGGAGTACCGGACCCTTGACGGCTGGGTCATCGATCGCAGTAACGCCATTGCTTGGATGGTGCAAGCCTGAGGTGTGTTTGTGTGGGGGCATGTGGTGGGAGGGCTTCAGGTGCAAGGACCACTGAATTCCCGTGATACCCATATCAGTTAAAAATACGGCAATCGGTGACATTTTTCAGTGTGCGACTCGTCCTCCTGCCTGTGTATTAGCGCACTCACACCAAACCACCCACCCGGGAATTTAGTGAGTATTAGCCTCTAATAGTTTGTTACAAATGGGTACAACTGCAAAATTCCTACTGGGAAGTTCTCCACCTAGTGTAAAACCCAGTGATTTAACGGGCAGTTTGGAGTAAATGGAGCAGAAAGGAAGTCCGGTAAACAGGACATGACAGCACTAACATCTAATAAAAACGTAGCCAGTGGGCAGCTGCCGAGTGAGTAGATGCTGCAGTCATTTCTCGCACCTTCATCACAGACAACTTACGGTGCGAGAATTGTACACTAAGCCACTTACAGGGATTTACCCATTTATACAGTGGGGTAACTTTTACTCCATCAATTCGGGCTAAGTGCCTTGATGAAGGGCGCTACAGCAGGAGGTGGCATTTCAAGTGGGAACCTTCTGATTGAAAAGCAATGGCTCTAACCAATATGCAGTTTTTTGGCTCATTTACATAATTTTAAACGGTGGTATAATTGCCAGATTTGTCACCGAGACAAGTTAACCGTTCTTACGCTTTAGTTTCACCCCTGAAGGATTAACTATCTCCTCCACTGGCAACTTAGAGAAATAGCCCAAGTCCTGTTAGCAAGCATCGGTTCTCAAATAATTATGTGCGAAATGACTGTGGATAATGAGAGAAAGAGGAATATTTCAGCTTTAAAACATTCCCGCCGATCGGGAAATGAGCCAACGTTTTTCCGAAATGGTAACGGATTTGCCGATACGTGACTTTGGGCGAGAGAATAAACAACCGGGCCATTGCGGTCTGCCCAGAAACGCGTCTCTGTTTTCTCCGATGCCCTGTGCATCTCCGCGTGTCCCCTGTCCCCTCTAATCTTCCCAGCATGCACTTGTCCCTGTCATTACATATCTGCGAGCTCCTGTTAGGGACCGGAAACACACCTGCGTGAGCGATGCCTGGCCCGGGGGATTGACCGAAGAGGACCCCAGCGCCCCCCGTCAGCCTGGCGTACTCGGCAGGCTGTTGCTGCGTCGAACGCAGGGAAGGTCAGGGGGCAGCGGCGGCCATAACTGCGGACAAATCGATCCGTTACGGCACGTTTGGAGGAAGAAAAAGACGCGTATTTCCTCACGCGGGAGGGGTTGATTATCACGAGTTAACAGAGCGCAGCCCCGCTGGAGGGAGCGCGGCGGCCGCCTTCGCCGCCTGATCGATAAATTGCTCCCTAACCGCTCCTTCGCCGAGCGACAGCAGCGTGCGGTTGATTTTAATTCTCTCGAAGAGCGCCGCTTCCAAATTGCGCTCCCGGCGAGCAGGCGAGCCCCGTGATTTCGGGCCGTATTTTTAGCTTTCTCTTCTAATTCACGAATACACAAATCCGGGCTCTCTCAGCTCAATGATCAACCCGTTGCGCTTTTATTCATTCGCGCGCCATTCAGCGAACACAAAACCAGTTTTTTCCCCCCATCTTTTTTTAACCTCCTTTCCGACTTCAACGAACTCCCCGCCCCCTTTCCTTCGTACGCACAGAATCCGTTCGCACAGGCGTCTCTGAATACAGTAATCAGAAAGAAACTATTTAGTGTAATGCTTCCAGTACTGAAATACACACACGAAAGTGGTCGCCATGGAGACGTCAAACTCCCACAGTTTCACCATTCTCCGTCCCCTTGTTCATCTCTCTGTGAGCGCTGCACTCCCTGCCTCTATTTACATCCTCCCGCCCCCCACCGTTTCTCCTCCGTTTGGGCCTTTCGAGCCCCTTGCATTCTCTCGGCTTCCCAGCCATTTCGCATGCTTCGCTTTAGTGCATGTGCACCACCCTGCCCCGCCCCCTTGGCCCATGTGACAGGAAGTGGAAGACAGTGGCAGTGTCCTCTGTCCACTAAGTTACCGTTAAAATGCTGGTCAGGTGATGCTGTCCAAGAGTGTTAGTGTTGATCAGAAGAAAGATGGGGGACCGTTCCAAAGAGCGGGTGATGGAAACGCCAGCAGAAGCACCTTGGCTGGTACAACAATACCAAATTCGATAGCAGGCTTTGGAAAAACCGCCAAGGTTACGGCGTATCCTGGAACTACATAGGGGGGGTCTCTGGGAACCAACGAACCACCTCAAGGTCCAGCGGTTGACTCAAAACATGAGTCAGACCCTCTATTCCAAAGACCACGTGCAGAAAGACGTTTTGTCCCATTAATGCATCCAGTCAGGCCAAATCTCACAAAGGAACAGGTTCTCGTTCAAAAATATCAGATGAGCTACCCCCTCATTACCCGACTACCTTTTCTCCGAAGTTCGGCACAGTCATTTTGCGGTTAACATAATAAACAGTACATGGTGGCGCAACATCATGGACCAGGTTCACTAACGCTCGATTTAGAGATCACACTCATCGGTATATGTTCAGTGAAACTGGTGGAAACCGCCTGACCTGCCAGTAACATTTGCGCAAGTGGTGCGGCTTACACACGCGCACTGCTTATGCGGTGCGCTTTATTAAAAGCACAAAACAAAGAGTGCAACACACGCAGGAAAACACAAAAGCAGGAGCTACGAACAGGAGTCTGAGCTTCGCAGTGTCACACCTCCTGTCCTCTGCCAGTCTGTTAAATATGGTGGTTGCAAATGTAGTGCATAATAACGTGTTTGGTTGTGTATCACAATTTTTTAAATTCAATTTGCAACTCTGGCGACTATTTTTATGAATCTGTTATTTTGATACATGCAAAAATATCTGTGCTGCCATTTCCCAGCTCTTTAGTTAAAACCGTCGGCTGCAGGGCCACACAATAGGGGGTATAGCCCTTGCTTTTAGGATTACTGGACAAGGGGTGGTAACTAGCGGATCGTTGGTTCCTAATCCTGACCGTAACCGGGCAATAGCTGCAAAAAAATAAAAAATAAAAAACATGCACAAAGACAGCACAGCAGGTCTAGTCTTGGGCCTTAATCTTGCAACCTTCTGGTTTGACTCCTGTTGCTGCTGGGTCAGTGAGGTGAGGGGTCTCCATGACCTTGCAGGCTAGGTGACGGCCCCCTCCAGCAGTTCTCCTCTGGTAGCCTTTTGATGCCTCCCCGCAACCCAGGCTGTCCAGCTTGTACTGTTCGTACGAGCTCGATGTGCAAAGAGTGCGTGAGTAATGTTGCGTGTTACACGTGCATGCGCGTGCGTGCGTGTTCCTTCACATTTGTGCTGGTGAGGGGTGAACACGAATGACATGAACTATGACAGATCATTCCTAGGAACGCCTTTGATACCCAAAGGGAAAATGCAAAGCGCGGATGGCACAGACCACAATCGTGCATTGTTCTCTTCCCGCGACCTAAGCTTGCGAGGTGATGTCACTGGCAGCCGCCATTGTCAGCGCGCGACAGGCGGGGAACAGAAAAGTCTCACCTTGCTCTGAAACTCAGCCAGAGCGATAACATCTTCAGAGATAATTGCTGCTGTTGTGAGATCCATTATATCTGGCGTACAAATAACAAAGCTCCGGTTTGGATTTACGAAGGAGGGAAAGTGGCATTGAGTCGCAAGGAGGAAAGGACTGGGACAGATCTGAACTGTCAGCCCCCCAGGAGAAAACAGCTGGTGGGTGCATGCGTGTGTGTGTGTGTGTGTGTGTGTGTGTGTGTGTGTGTGTGTGTGTGTGTGCACGCTTGCTCTCACCTGCACCACTACACCCACAGACTGCTGTCGCTCTCAGTAATTACCGCGCCGGCGATGTACATCAAACCCGGAGTTTATTAGGCTGTGTTCATGCCTTGAAATAAAATGCTGGGTGCAGCTACACGTGTTCATCTTTCCAAAGTCAGCAGTGACCTGCAGTCGCCTCTGTGATTCACACTCGCCGCACAGCTTGCCTTGCGCACGTATGTTTCTGTTCCCACGCCTGGAAAAACGGTCTCTTGCTTTTAAGGCCTATTTTTCTGTAGGGTATGGTGTGTGTGTGTGTGTGTGTGTGTGTGTGTGTGTGTGTGGGAGCATCTGGGTCTGCTGGCACGAGCACAACTGTGTGTCCATCGGTTTAAGGCCATGTGTGTATGCAGGTGTCTGTATTTGTCTGTGCAGATATTTCTTCAGCTAAACATTAAGTCAGCCTTACAAAATAAGGAGAAAAAGCTAAACGTGCAAAAATGTTCCGTTTTCATGTTCTTCAGCTTTATTGAGGTTATCATTATTTATTCATTTAGCTGATGCTTCTCTCCATAGTTGCTTAACTGTTTATGATTTAGACATTTTTACAGCTGGGTAATTTTTACTGCATAAATACAGTGGAAATACCATGGTCAAGGGTACTTCAGTAGGACCAGAATTCAAACCCAAGGTGATGACTCTAACTGCTATGACACCCGAAACCCCAGAGGTGTTGGAAAAACTGGACCGACCTACAACGGCACCTGTATAATGGGGAACGCGCGCGCGTGCAGAAGCACTGCTTTGCTTTTCTCTCATTTGCGGCCTCTGATTTCTCAGTCATTGTTTGTGCCGGAAGTCGCGGTTCGGTTCTCCCAGGTCCTTGTATCGCTGCTGCCGTCATCTCAGCCGGGGGGGGGGGTTTCTGCACCCTCGCCAGCTTTGCACCTGATAAAGCTCCAGCTATTTGTTTCCATTCCGCTCACATGTCAACCGGATTAAAGGGAAAAGGGATCTTCTGCGCAAAAAAACACAGTCGCACCCGCGCGCACGCGCTCGGCGAGGAGGCCTCTCCGCTCTAGAGATCGGTGCCTGATCGACACGGTAATTTTCCCATCTAAGCTCTTTGTATTTGTCTTTGGCGCCTGATTATCGGAGGCACTTAAAGAAAATCTCATCATCTTGGCCGTTTGTAGTTTTGCATGTTAATTCGGGCGCGGGGCCGTGTACCGCGGTACGGGAGGAGAATGATCTCGCTAGGGGGCCGAGGGATGCCATCATCGCTATCGACTCGCGCCGCCTCTTCCGAATGCCTGATCAGGGGAGTCGGATCCCGGGAGGGTGACGGCCGGGTTCGGTCGGGCCTTTTCTGCCGAGCGGCGCAAATTCCAGGAGCCTCTGCTCCTGCATCCCTCAACTTAATAACCGGATTTTTTTTATTATTATTAACCGCGTCCACCCTGGAGGGGATTATTAGTGGTGACCAGATCCATCATAGAATAATCTCACGCACACTCGGGCCAAGTTAAAGCGTCGTATTCGTGCGAACGGGGGAAGACCCACACCCAGCCATCGCCACTGCCCGCTGCATCGGTGTGTCACTGCAGTTCCTCCGTACGACAGGGAAAATGCAGGGTGGTGACACAGTAAGTCCACAGGAGTCCACACCTGATCCTTGTGTGAGACAGGCACCCCCCCCCCCATCGCTCCTCAGGTGAAACCACTCGGGCAGCCTTTAACAGGAGCCCACCCTGGCTCACTCTGGGTATTCAGGCTTGGAGAACAAACGGCAGAGCCTTGGGAGAGATCAGTAGGTTTGGCAGCCCTTCGCCGTTCTCAGTGCGACTCTGGATGCTTTTTAGGCCGCAAGCATTCGCGTGTCGTCCGAGCGCCACGCCCCTCCACCCGAACCTCGTGCATGCAAATGGGTCTCGGCGCACAGGCCTCAGGTGCAGCCAACGATCGCGAGGCGACCGGAGAGGGACGAACGGGTCCCGTTTCAGAGGGCTGGACAAAGGGTGGGGGAAAGCGGAGGATTTCTCCCATGGTCCTTTGTGCGGAACGGGACTTTCTTCTTTCTTGGTGCTCTTATTATGATGGACATGTTTTTCAGCTCACCCCCCTCCCGCAACCGCTGAAGCCGAGAGGTAATTAGATGATGGTTCACGCCGCCGAGTCCGCAGGCAAAGTGGGGCTCTGGAATGGTGCCCGCTTGGCCGCCGAGCGCCCTGAAAGGAGCCGGACGTCCGAGGCCCTCGACAGGGAGAGGGTGGGTACCGGCCAAAGCGAGCGGCACAGACGCGCCCGGAATCCAGGAGCGCGTCACGTCTCCGGGGGAACGGAGATCTGCACTCTCGGGCCCGGAGCCAGATGCTGGTGCGCTTCGGATTCCATTTGGGAGCCTGCTGTTGTACTCGTGGTCACGGTCACCTCGCCTTCTTTGTGGCAAATTGCGGCTTTCACAAAATCGGCTCAGCCCGGGCTAATTCTGTACAATAAAAGCGGCATTAAACCAATTGTTTATTTAAACCAATTGGTCGTTTTTGCAGATAGCAACGCAACGCTGTAAACCACACAAACAAAATCATTGGATTGTAATTTTTTTTTTTGTCATTTATTTATTCAGGTGACACTCATATCCAAAGCCAGTTGTGGTGTTGCTCTTTTGGGGGGGAGAGGGGGGTTCTGCTGAAGCACTGACACTATATTCTAAACCTTCATGACACACAAACTCAAGAAACTTGGTAGGTAAGGAGGTTAAGGAACTGAACTTGTGACATGCGGGTTAGAAATCCCAGGCTTTCCTGTTGTACTTTTAACTGTTATTTAGTTAGATGCTTGCAATATTTTTCGCAAAGAAAATGGCAGTAAAATAAACGTAACAATATTTGTACATTAGAAACAGCAGTGATGGGGGTCCGCAGGAGGTTCCACTCAAGAGATTTCTGATATTAATTATTTGTATTATTGATCATTACATATCGCCTATCAATTCATATATCGATCCACTTAAGAGTTATTTAGCCATTTATGCAGCGAGGTAGTTTCTACTCTATCGAGTACCACGATTAAAGGTAATACAGCGGGAGCAGATCCAGATTCTCCAACAGCAAAGCAATGGATCTTATTACAAAGGCACCCCGGGTCCCCCAGACGAACCTTCAAGCCTGAACTCATATTTCCCTCCACGGCTCATTCTCACCCTTTCAGCTCAGGCTCGGCAGCGTGGTGAAATCTCCATTGTACCGTGTTCCGTTTAGAGAGGGTTAGAGACTATTAAGTCCACAATAGACGTTCTGGGTGTGCGATCCAAGCATGTGCGACTGTTTTTTTCCCATTCCATTCATTCTATTGATGTTTCCTCACTCTGGCATCTCTTGATTTGATGAGACCATTATGTTTGTCCACAAAAAAACAATGTTCACAATTATGGTCACATTATGGAATATTGACTACCCCAGAGAGCTCAGGGACCTGTACCGCGTCCAAAGCAAACCAAAATTAACATCATTTTCTATTTCCACACACAAGTCTGTTTCTCATCTTCTTTTCAAAATCATAAATTTATACATATATTCATCTGCATGTAAAAGCACTTGGGGGAAAAAAAAAATCCAAAAGCTGAGCTCTTAAAGTGATCTTGTAAAGTTATTCCCTTATTTTTGGATTTGTTCATTTTTGCGCAAACCCTTAGAACTGTATAATTTTATGCAACCAGAATAATAAGCTGAAAAGGTATAACTTTTTTTTTTTAATTTAAATGTATCATTTTGTCAGAAAACCAAAGGAAACAAAACTTTTTTCACGGTGTTCCAGAGTTTCTCCTGCCCTTCAACACTACCCATTCCGGTTCCATCAGAAGGATGCAGAAGTAGGGCGTCTGCCGGACAAACATGACTTTCCCACAGAGACACACACATTTCCACGCTTCTCAGGTCTCTGAGATGTGTCCTCAGGGCTGACAATAAAGAGGTGATGGGGAAAGCACCTTGGTGGGGGTGTGTGACACAGGTATGGGAGACAGGTTCAAGTTTAGAGTTACTGCTGGCAGTACTGTAATCAAAGCTCTTCTCTCCCATCCATGGTTCTGGCCCTCCCAAGGCTTCTCAAGCTCCTGTTACTACTCAAGATCACAGGCTCCTTCTAAATGATCAGTTTCCAGCCAATCTTGATCTCCATCTGCCCGGAACACTGGACTGGCACCACTTTTCGAGGTCGATCTGAACCTACTGCTGATTCAGGGGATCTCCAAACCCACATGCACTCACAGGCAGTAAAGACTTTGTGATGACAGCATTAGAGAGCCAGCTAACTTATGTTGAAGAATTTCCAAAAAAAAAAAAAAAACTACTTCTGGGATTTTTGGACAACAACCTCCGGTTGAATTCCTTAACTGCGCTTAATGCATTTGAACTTCACACTGCGATGCAGCACACTGATAGACTTCTGTTAATGAGTTTGGGAGGAAATCTAACAACTCTGGTAAATGTACATTTATGCATAAGGTAAATAAAACTGTGCCGGATAAGAAATGTAGCACCGGGCTATCTCGGTTTTCTGGGTTATGTGAGTTAACTGATGTGCTCGCTTAATTTTCAAGTGACTTCTGTGATAAGATTAGAGCACAGAGGAAAATGTATAGATAAACAACACAAAGTGATAAAGCAGGAGAACGGCACCAAGAAGACAGCAAAGGGATTATTTAAAGTGGTGCAAAGGAAAGGTCCGAGAACAGAGCCCTGGGGTACCCCTGCAGAGCCTTTATATGCACCCTGGCAGGGGAGATATTTGATGTTTGAGCTGATTCCCCCCAAAAACATTCTGATAAGCCCTGACTAAAGAAGCTAATGAGTAAATATCCTGAAGATGCCCATGCAAGAAGCAGCCGTGATGTCTCCAGCATCGAAGCCTAACTCTTTTGATCAATGCGGTTAATCTGGGGAAAAAGGATTAGAGAGCTGGTTATCTGGCTGACTGGACAAACAAGTACACAAGACAAGTTGATGTCTAAATGTTTTAGGCTTTGCTGCCTCGTGTTTCCTCAACAAAGAGCAGGCGGTGCACTCTGCCAGAAAACCTGCTGTGAAAGCATCAACTCCCCAGGCACTCTGGGTCTCCAACCTTCGCTGAGGCTCTGTCATATGACTGCCAAGTGCAGAAGGACCGTTGGTGCAGAATGGCAAGGCATCGAGTGCTCTTACCGTCCACCCCCCACCCCCCCCAGGCCCCCCAGGAATGCCTGGCACGTCCTCTGTCCTGTTCAATTGCTCCCGAGACATCTGAATGAGGGCAGGGAGAATGATGCTGTCAGGACAGGGGAAGTTAAAAATGAATCTAATCACTGCACCCAAGAATAATGTTTTGCAACTGGGCTTTGCCAGTTTAGGAAATACATATTTAATGCTGGAGTGTTGTTGTTCCCGACCGATCGTATTCGCACGCACTGTGAGCCACCACGCGCAATATTGAGCCGCATTGTTTTAATACAAATGTCACGGTGGACCACTGGTAATGGGGAAGAAATCTCCAGAAGCTCATTCTGCGATGCCAGGAACCGTTATATTTATAAACAAGCTTCCATTCAATACGAGAAGCACTCAAGAGGCACAGTTATGAAGGGTATTTTTGTTGATGCTCTTCAGGCTACAATTAATTTTTTTTACGGAACATCTTCAGCGAAGAATAGTCTCTGTTTTGCCGGCATTATTTGAAGAAAAAAAAAAAAAGAAAGAATTCTAACCATTTTTACCTGCAGTCATTCGTCGACAGCACTTTTATTTATTAAAAAAAATCTCCTATTGTTCACAAACTTCTTTGAAACAGGCTTTAAATATCAGACGATTCCGACGGGATGGCGTTTTCTGCGTGGAAATACGGGATCTTTGATATGTGATGCTGTGCTCTCCCGCAGCGGAACGGAAGGAAGCGCCGCCGCCAACAGGCCACGTCTTTCCACGCGGCGATCGCATGTGAGCAATCCGCAGGTGGCTTTCAACCATTTTTAAACGTCAAATCTCGGAGAAAGGTAAGCAAGCGGAACCGGCCATCGGGCACCCGAACAGCGGCCAGTTTAAGCACAGCCCACGGCGGCCTCTCCGGAGCCTCTCCTTTGACCAAAGATAGACGCGAAAGCGCGTTTCGGCAACCCGGGCTCAGGTGCGTGCGCTCGGCGGCTCCCGGGCCCCCGTCGCTCTTCCCCTCCTTCTAAGACGCTCTCGCCGCAGCCAAGGAGCGATCTTGTTTGTCGTTTTAATTTTGCTTTTTTCGACAGTCTGAATGTTTAAACATATGCAATTACGGTAAGCGTTCTAATAACCAAACAGGCGCCGAACGTGAACCAGCGAGCGGCTGTTTGTTATGCAAGCGCTCAAACATTGTGCAGGGGACGCGTTCGCCTGTTTTGATTGCCGTGTCTTGCATTAAACCCGAATGCAGATCGCGCGTTCTCCCGCTCGCCGACTCCAACGCGGGGACGCCGAGATAAAGACCGCGGCGGATAATCATCCGCGAAAGATCGGGCCGGAGATGAAATTCCGTGATTATGCCGACGTGAGGTACAAAGCGGACGGAGACATTAATTGTAAGATTAGCGCAACACCGAGGCGAAGGAGATAAACACGGCATCTGCGTGAGAAACAGATGGAAATTCGGGTTGGCGCGCCAGCGGGGTTATGCTGCGTCAGCCTCGTGTCCCGCTTTCGACGCTCTCGTTCGCTACCCGCGTCCTTGCCTTGAGTGTCGGGAGGACTGGGAGGAAGTTGGGGTCGATGACCCCCCGCAAGAGTGCCTGGCTCTTATTTCAGGAGGTAGAAGTATTAGAGCGGTTGTGTGTTTGGGTGGATGCTTGTCGTACCTTCCGGCCGGGCTCAGAGTCCCCGGGACGTCCTGCGCTGGCCGTCAGTCGAGGTTGCTGAGGCTCGCCAGCTTGCACCCGTTCGACAAAATGGAGGTGGAGGTCTGGTGGTGGTGGTGGGTTTCTGGAAAACAGCACCCGATGGCGGCGGATGTTTATATGCAAATATGGGTTTGGCCAAGGGTTTGTTAATTTTCCAAAATGTTATTTTTACAAACTCCACTTAATGAACTGACCTAGCAAAACCATTTATGAAGATGAACAAACACCTGGTTCATCTTGATATTTGCGGAACAGCCAAACACCTTCCTTGATGGATGATCTCCTAGGAAATTGAATTTGCTATTGACTGGCAACTCTCCCAGCTACTTGACCATGATGCCACCTGGCGAAAGTGCACATCTCGCATCTCGGCTTTTTGTGCACAAAGCCGCCGCGCTCTCTGCCGCGCATTAGGCCGCGTGATATCGCTCCACCGAAAAAGGAAAAATTTATTACTGTAAATCTTATTGCCTGGTGTTTTGCATTTGGGAAGGTGTGGCGCAGCAAAGGGTGTGACGCCTCCATCGGCTGAGAACAGGTGTCGCCGTAGGTGAGTAACCTCTCCGAAGGCATGTTTAACAAACATTATAAACAATGTTTATGTTGTAACTTAGCAGAGCCATAATTCTTACGCCAGCTGTGTGGGAACCGAAACGCTGCCAGTATTCGAAGTGCGGAGACGCGAGAAGCCGCACTCTGGGTAAAGATGCGGCGAACGTGCTAATGAGCGTGCCGGCTTCTTCCCACCTTTGAGCTGCATGTTCGTGGGTCCCTGCCATCTCCCTTTGTGCGGCCCTGTGGCTTTGGATTTGTTATGTGTGCATTGAATATGCATTGATGCCACCTCCTTCTGTGGTGCCGACCATTCACTTCTTTTTCCGGGAGTTGGGAACATCAGAGAGCCTCCTGCATGTTTGCAAGGAAATTTTCACGCTGATAGTAAATATCATGCGTTCCCTCTCTCAGACACACACACACACACACACACACACACACACACACACTTTCTCTGGGCGGTGGCATGAGAAGAGTGCATGAGAAGAAATAAGTTGGCAGCAACAGGTCTAAGGCAGTCTAATATCTATATAAATGTGTACACCGAGATCAGTGTATTCAGCTAATTCTCCCACAGCCACCCAAACACCCATCCCCATATTTAACACATCGGTTTCTGGTTTTTAATTATACGGATGAAGCTATTCTGTATTGTTTATCGGCACAGGCAGCGGTGGATGAGATTACCCTTTTATTCCTCATGGATAAGGAAACATTTCACTTCTCTTTTCCTCATTTGCATGTAGAACAGCGGTTTGCAAGTGTGTGTCTGCGAGCGTACCTGTGTTTCTGTGCATGCGTGTGAGTGTGTAGGTTACTTTCGACTTTGCGCTCTAAACCGCGTGGCCATAAAAACGCCCAGATTAAGAAGCAAGTCAAGTGCAAACAATCGGAAAACAAAGTTTAAGGAGATTAAATTCTACCTGAGCCTTTCCAGCACAACACCTGCCAACGCCAGGGGCGTGCTCACCTACAGCGATGTCATGTCAGTGGCATGTATTCCCCCCCCACCCTTCCCCCTTGGGGGGTCACACAGAGCTCCTAAGACTCTGACCCCCATCGATGACGAAAACGCACCATCTGAGCAGGGGTTCAAAGCCCCATTAAAGTGACTCAAAGGCACTCCGCAGCTATGGGCCCAATTGATCGATCGATCGATCGATCAATTATTCAACGAGCTCAGACTCTATTACATTCGATTCCGAGGTCCTGGCTCATTCAACAAACATTTTAGTGTCTTCTGGTGACAACAAAGAAAGGCGCAAAAAATCAATTAGAGGCAACAAATGCAGTTTTCTGTTGAAATTATAAGGAACAATAAACATACACGAGCAACAAACAAACAGCAGCGGCACAAAACATAAATCAAATTCCTCTGGGCCATTTGAAATAATAATTAAAAAACAAGACTCAGAAGTTCCTTTGTCAGTTATGAGCGCTGCTCCCCTCCCTCCCACTCTTTCTCTCCCTCCCTCCGAATTCCACGCGCTCGCTGAACTTTTGCGGAGATGTCGTGGCGCTGTGTGCGCGTGCACGGATGGCCTGGTTGCCGAAGCGAAACGGATGCGGGGCTGATAAAGGGCGCTGTGCGCGCACCTCAAGTGCCTTTTTCGTCCTTTGTTTGTCTCGGAAAGCCTCGTCTTCACGCCGAAGCAATTGTGTGACAGTCCATTAATCGGCTCCGGGTGGGAAAAGGTGTGTGGTGCGGCTGCCCTGGAGTCTCTGACCTGTGCTTTGTCTACAAGCTCGCGATCGTGCTGTTCAGAAACGTACGCAGCTCGCACACACAAAGCCCGATATCAGTTAAGTTCAGGGCTTCGGCCAAGGTTGTGACAGCACTGCACTTGTAGGACTTGAGTATACGGTCTTTGTGCTTTGTTTTCACATATATGACCAGGAGGTGGACTTACAGTCGGGCCCTCCCTGCCAGCATAAATCTTCCCCATTTTTCCCCCGTGTTCTGCTCTGGCAAGATTGCACCGATGACTCAAAACCCTTTGGAAAATGGGCGCACGCGTCTCACGGTTTTCACCATGTAGTAGGCAAAGGGAAAGGAAGAAAAACTTTTATTGTTTGCTTTGAGAAGGTGTTGACATGGACACCGTAATGAGACCTGGAAGCCATTATTTCAGTTGGCTTCTTCTTTCTTCAAATTCTGCCCAACGCAAATTCTTCTCTTCTTTTCTCCGCCGAAGCCCTCCAAACCCCATCGCCTTTTAACGTTCTTACTCCACCACGACTGCGGTGAACTTGAAGCGAAAGGGCGAGTCCTTGCTCATATCGTGGCTGCCTACCGAGCTTTGTTTGTTTCAGGGGACTCGTGGCTGTGGCACATTTTGGAAGAATCTCACCTGCTTTCATGTGCTTAATAGTGCTTTTAGAAATCTATTTTATGTGAAACCTGTGCAACCCGAATCACCCTGTGGAAGTGAAATTCTGGAACGCAAAATGTGCCACAAGCTGATCCACGGAAGAAGGTAGGAGAAAACCGCTCTGTCGATTTACGGGATGTCACAGGCCTCTGCCGTTGCCAGGGTAAGGGCAGATATTTTAAATTTTGTTTGCGTTCTATTCATCTGCCTGACACTTCTGTCTGGAATGTGAAACAGACAGTCAGACAGAGAAATAAACCCTGCACACCGGAGACACCACAAAACAAGGAGTGTCTTCAGAGGAAACGCTGAAGACACTTACACTCCATCCCCAACTGTCTTGAGTTGCAAAAATTTTGATTTATGAAGGAATAATCGATCATATTTGAGCAAACACAATATTCCAGTGAAATGGGTTCATTTGCTAGTCCTTCAGCATATTTCTCAGGCGCATCTAGCTTCTGACAAACTGAAAGGTTTCCCAAACTAGCATGGAAAATGGAGAAGCTCAAGTGTGGACCCAATAGAGACCCAAGTGTGGAAGACACAGTGCCCACCTGAAGGATCTTTAAAGACTCAGGTTTTCTTAGTCTGCTGCGGGTCCAGGGCCTGCTAGGTAGCTGGTGTGTGTTGAGTGGTCACTCGCCATAACGTTCGCAGAGTTTTTTTTCCCGGATGTCACCAGGACACGAGTTATCTGAGGTGAAACCCATATTTCAGCCCGCCTACTAATCGCAGAGTGCAGCCCGAGCTTATTGCTGGTTCCTTTTGGGTCAAGAGACACATACACTGCAAATGAACAAAATCCCATGACCCTAAACTGTGGGCGAGCTTGAAGCCTTCCTGCTCAAATAAGTACTTTCAAAGAAGAAATTATTGTGAGAGACAAACGTTTTAAGATGGCATCCCTCGATGCTATGTTTGTTCAAGTTGTGTTCGAGAGCTTAATTGTTATTATTGTTCAAATGGCTACCTGTGCATAACATGAGCTACGTCTGGAATAAATAAGAGGGCATGTGATCAACCCTACTGTAAAATAAGTAGATGTTTGGATGAAGATCGTCGCCAGTGGAAACATCTCCTTTCATGGCGCACGGTAGTAATCAAAAGCTGTGGTATTGTTGCCGAAAACTAGTTTCTTTTATGTCATTTAAGACATTCACCCAAGACACTCTTTCACTTCCCTTCTTGGCCAGACAGGTCTTATAAAGCTTTAAGGCGTTTCAGGTTCTTCCTGAAGAAAGAATGACTTTGCATCTGGCTGTAATCATGATGGAGCGGCCTGTCTCAGAAGAATGCTGTGTAGCCATGTTGGTTGAGACTGCTGAGGACTTAGTAAAGGTCAAGTCCAAAACCAGTAAAACCACCCCATTCCATCACACCTCCACCTTCATGCTGGAGAGTGGGAACCTCACAGACACTACTGTTGCCTTCTCCCTTACTGCATCTTACAAACATTCTTCAGACTGAACCAAATATTTCAAATTTTGACTTAGCACTCCATATTCACCTATTTCCACTCCTCAAATCCCCATTTCTGTGTTTTCGGGCCCAGAGGAATCTGCTTTTATGCAGATGCGCTCAAATTTTTGACTGGCCCTGAACATCAAGAATGCCTTTTCAGCTAACTGTTGAATAGGAGGCATCGGGCTGTGGTATAAGCATCCCATCCATAACACAGCTATCGGTTAATGTGATTCTCCTTCTTCTCGGTCAGAGAGGGACCACTGTGGGAGCTGCTTCATTTGGACATGGAGAGAGAAGATGAGGAGGGATCGATAGGAAGGTGCTACTGGACCAGATGTTTTAAAAAGGCCCAGAATGTTCCGTTCCACTATTGTCCCTAGAGCTTACCTCCGGCCCAGCTCCCAGCATGCACCCTGAGGGTGAGGCTATTGAACCACTTTTCATTTTGCCAATAGAGTGCTGCTCAAAGGCGTCTCTGAAGGAATGCTAGCCTGGGGCTAGCTGACATTTTTATATTGAGGCAAATTAAGTCTGCAATCAGTTTGGACCTCATGTTAGATTTTTTTTAAACACCCATCAGTTTTTTCTACTCCTTTCATTGCATTTTTTAAAAAAAGAAAAAAAAAAAAAACCAAGCGTTGCAGAATCTGCTGGTCTGCGATTAGAATGCAACAGCATATTTTGCAATGGAAAATGAAAATAGCAAACGAACTGTAAGCATGGAATGCCATCATTTTACCACCCTGGGAAACATGTCAGGTGGCATCAACGGTTGGATAGCAACAGGATGTTTATAGGCATAGAAATTCAAAGGGTGGAGTCTACGTGAGGGTCGGAGGTCAAGCATACTAAGCATTAACCTCAGAGCATTCAAAGATCCTCTGGTGGGGCAGCGGGGAGTGCTTGGGTGGTGACGGAGGGGGTGGAGGGGGGTGCCCGGAGACAGGTATGGCTCGTGCTTGGTGAGATAAGGCACGGACGTGCAAACTCTGTGCACATTCTGCTGACAAAGACCCTTGTAATAACGGCATCCCACTCATCACGTCGGAGCTCAGCATGCGCTATCGCCACGAAAACATCTGCTGGAATGTCTGCTGTCAGGTGAATTAGCTTTACTCCTTCGGGATAAATCCAGTGGCCAAGGGGGGAGGGATTGAGAATGGCAGGGAGACAAAGGGATACAGACAGGGAGAGCAGCAGAAGGAGGGATGGAGCTGGCTGAGAGGGAAAGGGAAGAAAGAAGAAGCAGAAACGGGGCAGGCACACAACGACAAAGAAAAATAGACTGTGCCAGACAAACATCCGTTCACTGTGGGGATTTGGCCAGGTGGTGCGGTTCAGGACTGGGTTTGAATCCAGCTCAGGAGAAGTTCCACAGTTTGTGAATTAAGACTATCTTCCTGCCCGTGTCTCATGTACAGTGTGAGTCAAAGTTTGAGCACACCTGGGCCACCTGGGTAGGACTTCGGTGAGAAGAACCGGGCTGAAGAGTGAAATCAGCAACACGCTAGTGTCCTGAACATCTGGGATCTGCAAGGAGACAGAAAGAGCTTGGAGTACACGGCACCCCCTTTTCCGATTAGCTAATGTCTTCCAAAAAAACCCCCAAAAAATTAGCTACTAGTAAGTGTGCTCATGCTCACTACTGTATGTTCAGTAAGAACACTAAGGAGTGAAGCATGAGGACAAGCAGCACTCATGTCCTCCTCTGTTGATGTGGACTGCCTGGCCCTGATGTACCGGCTAAGTGACTGTGTTTAAAAGCCTGGCGGTGATGAGTTGCAGCTGCCCGGACAGCAGCTTCCGCGGTGCAAGTCCGCTAACCAAACACACGGACCATTTACAGCGCGCCTCGTCCTCCGGTAGCCAGAGTTAGTCTAAGAGGCCCGCCGTAAATGAAGGGAATGGACCACATGAAGAGGAACGAGGCTGGGTAATGACAGAGCCCTGCTGGGCTGGTGGCAGCCCAGATTACAACCCTGTTCAGGCACCGATGGTGGTGTGTGAGGGTGTGGGGGGGCGCTTCCATAAACCCTTGAAGTGCGGGGGAGGCGCAGGGTGGCGACGGGAAATTTTAGTTGGGGCTCGCCAGTCGTCCTTTACTCGTCTTTCTCCTCCTACTCTGTAGGAAGTGTATGTCCTTCTGTGCGAGTTTCCTACTGGAAATGGTGCAGTCAATAGTTTTTCTTTCTTTCTTTCTTTCTTTCTTTCTTTTATAAAAATGTGAAATTCATTATCCAGGTATGCCAAGCAAGTTCTGAGTGCAGCAAAGTAGACAAATAAAACAACACAAACCTTCCTTTCCAGTAGGACCCAGTAGTCCTTTTCCATGTGTCTGCCGACTTACAATGATAAACCTTATCTCCTCCGACCATCTTGTTTCACGTGCCATCCCACAAGTTTTTGTGTCTGCGGGCCGCATTTTGCACGGATTATCTGCGTGTCCACATCTTGCCGTTTCCTCGTGTTTTTTGGTTTCTCTCATCGATATTGATTTTTGCTGCATCATCGCTTCTCGCTCT
Organism: Heterotis niloticus; assembly: GCA_018136845.1. Lineage (NCBI taxonomy): Eukaryota > Metazoa > Chordata > Actinopteri > Osteoglossiformes > Osteoglossidae > Heterotis > Heterotis niloticus. The sequence goes on from CM030906.1 coordinate 5,674,066, forward strand.
TGCTGAACCCGCGAGTCGGGATTTGGGATTTTCGAACGTCCTGTGCATTACCAGCACCGAAACAACGCCTTTGTGTTGCCAGTCAACCCTGAGTGAGCAAAGGTGACAAGGTTTGCCCTTGAGGTCCAAGAAGAGTTCATCAGGAAGTCGCTGAACATAAAAGTGCAATTTAATTTAATTCAATTCAGTTCAATTGTTTTTGACATACAGGCACAATTGAGTGGAATAACTGCAGGATGAAACTCAATGTATTTGCTGAGCAATATTTAATGTGATATTTAGGCTCTGGTGTTTCATCCTTTGTTTACTATATTTATTCTTGTCACCTGCTGGTATAATTGAATTTTTTTTTCTATGTAGATTCTGAAGGTACAAACCAAGAAAGTTGTCCTAATGTCGGTCAGCTCTGTGGTGGTATTGTTTTGGCTGGTTGTTTTGCTTGGATCTGGACATTTTTTTTATATTGTAATTCAATTCCGCTCATACCATCCACCCATCCATCCATCCATCCATTGTTGTTAACCACATACTCCTGAGCACAGTTGCGGCTGTCCAGAGTGTATTCCGGAAGCACTAGATGCCAGGCTGTGAGACTCCTCCTAGATGTGGTGCCTGCCAGTTCAGTTAAATTCAATGAAGGGCTCTTTTCAACACAGACAAACAGGTTTGAAGTATAAGCAACAGGAAAGCAAATGACACAATGCAAATTATGAATTGTTACTCTACAAACATGGTTAGAAGTTTAGATAAGCCAGCTAGCAACCAAGGACGGGGGAAAAAAAAAAAAAAAAACTTACAACAATGAAGCAGGGGAGAAAAACAAACCCTGGTGGCTTCCTGGCCCTGCTGGACATTCAGTTGTGGTGACCTGTGTGGATATGCGCAGCATTTTGTTGTCATGCTGGAACAGAAGATATTTTGTGATCCTGTCCACCTTAACCACAGCTCAAGAAGGTGAACAGTTATCATATTTGGTCTTGGGGCTCATACATCCTATTGCTGACTGGTGTGTATGAGTATATGCTGAGCATTGTGTGCTTGAACCCCTGAAAATGTTTATCTCAACATCCCCTTAAAGAAATTCTACTAATTTAGTTGAGTCTATGAACACATGAACTTGATACCTCAATGCTTTGTTCAGTGTAGGAAAGTTAGAAGATCTTGGCTTTGTGTGAGAAACATGAACTGAGACATTAGCAAGGTTTGATTTAGATGATTGGTGTCTGACTGGGGGATCACGAAAGAAATCTTTCTTCTTCAGCACATCCAGATGAACACAGATGTATTGCAAACGCGTTCACACACGTACACACGAACGCGTAGCCACATTGCTCTGCGGGAGCCGCATGAGAATCAGCAGTGGAAGATGGTGAACGTTTCTCTGAAAAGTGTGAACTCTTCACTGTAGTCGACTATGTTATCAGTCTGGGTTGTTTGTCGACTGGTCCGCCTTGGTCCACCAACAGTAGTGCTGGTCCATCACGAGCAGAGATGATCCATCAAGAGTAGCATTGTGAGCTTTGACCGAAGAACCTTCTTACCCTTTTGCTGCTACACCCAGTTCTTCTAGGTTTTTATACAAGTTCTCATGTCCCATGTGTGTCCTGCTGACCCGGGCAGCGAATGAGACGTCTCAAATGGTAGGACAGTCACCGTGACAAACATCATCTTCCCAAAACACACCGTGAATAGATGCTGGATTACTGTCAGACCACTGATCAAATAAACCGGTCAGTTATTTTTGTTCCAAATCGAAAAAAAGTTTGCCGTCGGTAAAAAAAAAAAAAATGTCGCTGTTGATAAATATTCTTCCACCTTCTTACGGGAACTGGAATTAACAACTACTGTCGCGCTTGCTGAAACCATTATCTACTCTATTATGTTTTATTTGTGTTATTGTAAGTGACAAGTTTACACTCCCTTCCAGCACTCATCGAGGGGGGGAAATTAATCCCCGTTCGCAATTTTCACCTTACTTTCGGCTATTTTTCCAGGATGCGCCTTAACTTTTTATTTATTTATTCCCCCGCCCGCTGCGGTTGGGTCACGTGATCTGTCATCGCCGATAGCTGACGACTGAGTAAATTATAACAGTAAGATTCTCAGTGAGAACTTTTGACAATTTTTGGCAGACGTGCTGCGGATTGTTGGCGGAGCCGCGTGCGCCGGGCTGCCAAGCGCAGTCAGTAGGCAGGTGATTCTACCCCAGTTTGAAACGAGTGTTTCCAAACAAAAGACTGGCTGATGAGTCATTTGCGGGGCCGAATGAACGCTGCGCACCTCAGATGGCGGAGACATTGTTTTTTCGAGCAGGATTGTTTAGGCGAAGCTGTACGCCAAGCGGGAGAAAAGCATGATGGAGGACAAGAGGACCCATTGTGCTGGTGGGAGGTGTTTAGGTTTCCGTTGCCACGTCTACTAATTGCTAATTGGACCTCTTTTTGGCAGCAGCCAATGGGACGCTTTGCCTTATTAGGGCAGGGCTTTGATTGGTTGCTGCCGAGCGTGCGGTTACGGCGGACATCTGTTGGACCAGGTGAGATGGAAAAAAGTTATGGGTGGCTAATGAACATAAATGGGGCTTGTCGGAACCGGACCCTGGGCCCAAAGCGGTCGTAGCTGCTGCCAATACTGAGGAGACTTCTAGCGTCAGAAGCATTGTGGGTAAGGAACCACCCTGCTGCCCTGCCCACAGCCCCCGCTAGCAGGCAGAGTCCCTCTACGTCCTTCTAAATGTCTGCTGGAGGAAATGTGTACACTTTACAACGTGCAGCAGATGGAACGGTGGTTAGAGCTGCTACCTCGCAACTGGAAAGTCAGGGGTTTCAGTCCCACTACCTGTTGAAACACCCTTACTTCACCTGAACAAGTGCTGTTAAAATTACCCAGCTGTGTGTACGTATAAATACATGTAAGCAGTTCAAGATAGATGGATAGTTTAGTGCTCAACCCCACACTGTAGCTTGCTTTGCATAAAAATGTGAAATAAACAAACAGGCAATGTGTAGCAGCTGACTGTAAGGTAATAGCTATAAATAGTTTGGTTTTTGGCATACTTTTGACATTCTTAGCAAAATGTTTTTGGAAGCTGTCAGCTGTTGTTTTTCAAGTGCTCCAACGGGTCAACAGAGTGAAGGAATGGTTCAGTTAAGCGAGTTCCAGGTTTACTTTTGTGTTGGAAGTGGGCTGCCTCTGTTTGTCTACTTTGCATCTCCATCACAGTTGCTTACTTATCCTATTTCAGAGTCATTTCCATTTCATATTTAAATTTAAATGTGCTTTATGGGCAGAAATGGCAGCCTCCCTATTTACATGTGAACCACAGAAGGAAATCTATATATAAAAATGTAAATGGTCCTACAGCGTGTGCATGTGTATGTTTAGCCATCTGTTACCAGTTAGCACTTCAGTTCAGTGCAGGATTGTTGTGGTTCAGAGCCCGTTGCATTGACAGGGAACACCTTAGATGGGATGCCAGTCCATCACACACATACACTGCAGGCAATATGGAGTCAACAATTCAACCGGAAATTATTCCAATATGTCTTTGGACTGTGGGGGCAAATCCACACAAACAGGGTAAAGATGCAAACTCTACACAGAATGAACCCACATTCAAACCTAGAGATCAGGAGCTATGAGGCACCATCACTACCTGCTGCTCCAATTACGTGCCCTTGCACATTTAAGAACACTACGAAACTTTGGAAGAGGAGACGTCATTGCTCTTTTGGCCTCCCAAAGGCTGAGCAAGCTCCAGTACCAGAACGGGAGTCGGATCAATATCATCCTGGGGTTGTGGCCCGTGAGTGAGTATCTCTTTTCAAGGAGCTGTGTGCAGAGCGGTACATGTGTGTCCCGAGAAGCTTTTCAGCAACCTGTCAGGAATATTCTGCCCGTATGGCCTCAGCACACCACTGTACGTTTAATACATGTTTACCAAAGAAATGCGTTGCAACTTGTTTTCTTCCTTCCCTCCCGATGAGGTGTGTGTTACCTCGGGAGACACAGCAAGGTAATGAATATGATGAGCAACTCGTGAAAAACTGGTTATTGTTGATTCCTGAAGCGAGGGATGTGAACACTGGGGATTAGAGTTTCATGACAGTCTCAGGTGAAACCATGTACATGCAGGTTGGTTCAGAGGACTGCAGACTTCCCCTGAACCGGGTCAAAGAAAGGGCTGCAACCTAGTATGGGGGGGGGGGGTGAGGTGGACAGACCTACAAAGCCTATTATTATATAGGCTCCTTCGTTTCCACATTGACAGGGGGCTGGCGGTGACCTAGATCTGACCTGAGAGTCTCCTGGAAAACAATTTACCCTAACAGTGGTGTAATTTTACTTTGATTTCAGCAAATTTGTCCCTGAGAGGCCAGAGTCCTCAGGTAGATCTCAGATGAGGGTCTGATGTGGAATTGCTATGGTCCCTCTGAGGTAAAGGCCATTTTTTGAAAGCCCTGGGAGAAGGGAACAATGGAAGGGGGTCTGAGTACAAGAGCAGGAAATCCACCCCGTGACCTCAATGTCCCCTCTGTAACAACACAGTCCTCCCCATTGCAATGTCCTCCCTGTGACCACACAGTTCTCCTTGTGACCTCAATATCCCCTCAGTTACAACACAGTCCTCCCTATGACTGCAGTGTCCCCTCTATGGCCACCCAGTTTGCCTGTAACCGCAATGCCCCCCACTGACCACACAGTTTTGTGACCGCAATATCCTGCTTGTGGATAAAAAGACCCAGCACAGTTGAAGACAAACCATTAAAAAAATCAACACTGAAAAGAAATTTGTTTCAATAAATTTTAGTTTCAATAATGTTAAGATAGTTTTAAATATTAATACTGGCCAAAGGGGGAAAAAACAAGTAAATCATCATACAATATATTCATTTTAATAGCTTTTAACATTTTATTTTGAAATTGTAGCCTTGTGGGACTTTTACGAGTTAGAAGGACGTCTGAATTATGAAGTTATACATAGAGATAAAAGCAACTTTGAATTCACAAAAAAAGTTAAACTGAGACTTCATAATCATAGTCATTTTATAATCTTCATTTGTTCATTTGGCGGATGCTTTTATTCTAAATGTTAAGCCATTTACAGTGCAGTTCAGGGTTGGCACCTCGACCAACAGTAGAATGGGGGATTCAACCATGGGTTTTCAGCATGAGAGGAAACAACTATAACACTTATGCCACCCACTGTCCCTGGTCCCTGCCCAGGGTGTAAGCTGGGGAGAGGCTCTACTTTCTGCCCCATGATTTACAGTCTGCTCAGCTTTCTTCTGTCACCATGAAAACCATTAGAAAATGATGAGTTAAACTGATCTTCTGCTGCCTCGTGCTGTTGAGTAATAACCCAGTCACTTTCCTCCAGCAGACAGCTGAACACTTTGGACAAGCATGGAGGTATCAGGTGACGTACTGTAGACGGGAAACACAGGTGACCAAGGAGCTACAGGTTGAACTTGTTTTGCCCTCAAGCAATTTGAAGTCAGTCAGGCTGTAAACCAGGGCAAAGTATGTAACCTCAGCGGCCTCAGGACATCGTGCCTGTATGCGTGTGAAAAGGCAAATGTATGAAATCGTATGCCATCTAACACAAATCCGATGAAAAGGGCCTAAACACTGAAATATGCAGGGGGCATCTCCAGGGAGATCTTTCCGGAGGCGAATGCGAGTGTTCCACCTTTTGTCGCCTCTCATTGCAGCCTCCGTAGCGCCGGTGTGGAAACAGGAAATACCATGCAGGACCCCTGCATTCACCAATCTCAGTCCAGCGAGCTGAGGGCAGCCTTTGGAAAATCCAAAAGATGCGTATTTTTTAAAGGAATTTTGTATTATATTCCACTGACGTGATTTTTATACCTGATCCAAAACTGGCCTAGAAATGACTAACTAGAACAAACTTGATGTTCTTTAATGCTGTATATGTGAAGTGTAGTGATGATAAAATACGCTCTTCCACTTCATATTGAAAGAATGCAGGTTATTATTAATTAAATGTTCTTGATTTATTGCCTGGTCTTAACCTGGCCTACTTTAGCGCACGTTTTAAATTTCATTTTTTAGTCACGGTCGATGTTTGTCACTAAAGGCCCAGTTGTTCCGGTTCAAGTCTCTGAACCGTGTCTTTTACTCCTGTCTGTGCACATTTGGCCGTGGTTCCCAAAAGTGGTGTGAAAAGCCGGTGCGGTTTGGAAGTTTATAGACGTACCTGTTGTTCCCTCCACCTCCACTTTGTTGTCATTGCATTTTCCTTTACATAGCAGAAGTACGGTGCGACGAAACCCATCTTGGGGGGAAAAAAAAAAAAAAAAAAAAAGCTTTATTTTATATACAACTGGAAATATTCGACGTGAAAACTGATTTAAAACATTTATTACCATACATTTAAAACAAAACAACAGTGAAAAGCAGCTATTCCTACAAATTATGTAAGTTTGTACCATTTGATATGATAGTCATCTTGTTATACATACATATAAAATTTATATAGAAGTGTAGACACATTTTTTTCAAATGTAACTTTTTTTTGGATCTATCTATCTATCTATCTATCTATCTATCTTTATTGAGTCAGTTAGTTAGAGACTGCTGTGTCATTCTCACCAGGTGTTGGGTGACGTCTCTGTGGTCAGGAAGACACATCGAGGGTGGAGCCAGGTTCCACGGAACGCTATCATTTTTATTACTTAATTATTTACTCATCTCAGTATAAATTGAATTATAATGAATATAATATCAATCACATTTTATTTATTCATTTATCTGAAGCTTTTCCCCAAAGCGATTCATTATGGTTTGCACACAGAGTGACTTAGAATTATTGACTCATTTATGCAGGAGGGTAAGGTTGGTAGAGAAGGACCGTATCAGTCAGCGGCACCATCTCCGTGGCGGAACACGCGTGTGGGCGAAAGCGGTGCCGGTGACGAGTCCATATGTTCCTGCAGGCACCGCAGGCCGAGCTGCAGCCGCTTTTATGTTCTCTTATGTTCTCACTTTCCATCACATCACGCGGCACCCCGGCCGCAGCGAGGCTACCAGACGGCGTGAGGGTGTTGCGTTGCCGCAGCCCGGTGTCTCTGCTCTGCACGATGCTCGGTGAGGAAACGCCACAGGGCCTGTGTTACTTTTCCCTACATCACTCCGCAGAAACTGGTTCCCAAGTGATTTGCTGCAACAAAGTCAACAAGTGAGATGTCTGCCGCCATGGAAACCGCGGCGAACAAAGGCGCTGCAGCGGTTCAGGTGGAGTTGCTTTATGTAGTTGGAGTTTGACTGGCAGCCCGACTGCTGACAGCATTGTGAGAACACGCAGGGTCGAGGGGAATATGGAAGATGAGAACCCGGAAGCCACCGGGGCATGAGAATCACGCAAAAATCCAGCAGGACCCCCTGTGGAAAAACTGTTGTTCCTCCATCCCATCCCTTTGCACCCCTCTCACTACCCCCAGTTGCGCCCCCTCTGGGTGACCAGGGGCTGACGGAGGGCAAAGATCGATGGCCAACACCAGGATCTGGTGCCTTCCATGTTGCTCTCCCCATCTCCCCCACCTGACTCCTGTATAAATAAACAAACCCGCAGCAGCAAGAATAAACAGCCCCCCCAGTGAGTCCACAGACCCTCTGGAACAAGGAGGAAAACCACACACACTTGTATAAGCTGAGAACAGCTGGCTTTACATGGTCCCTCACACACAACAAACACACACGCTCCCCTTTACAAAGATTATCCGGGAACAGATGTGTTTACACACTCCCACACACACGCACGGCCCACGCGTGGTTATACGGTTAATAATCGTTGTAGGCCGCTTTGGAGAAAGGCGTCTGCTAAATGAATAAAAATGAAAAGAAACATTCAATTTGACACACGCAAACAAATCTACTGCAAACACTCTCTCACACACACACACACACACACACACACACACACACACACCCACCCACGAGCCCCAGCCAGGCCCAAGAGGCCAACACCTTAATGGTTTTTGCTAACTGCTACAGCGTGTCAGACTCTATTACCCCACTGTCATCGCTGCTGTTGTTAGGGTGTCAAGCGCAATGATGGTGTGTTTGCGTGACGCCGAAAGAAAAGGAACGGCCCTCCGTGCTGAAAGACGGGCTGAAAATGTGGCGACGCGCGAGGTGAAGCGACAGGCAGCGTGGAGCCAGAGGTCGGCTCCTGGTTAGCAGGCTAAGTGTGACTGGGTGTCACTGTTAAGATGGGCGTTACTGGGAGTACTGGACTTAAAGAGGCATTAAGATAACGGCTCATCAAATAACACGTGTGTCCACACCCTGAACTACAGTAATATTTACCATAATTTACCACGTTGGCTCATGCATTTGTTCAAAGTGAGCTGAAACAGCAGGTTACCCTTTTTATACAGCTGGGTGATTTTACTCTGTCAAACTAGGGTAAGTACTGCGATCAAAGCTACAACAGCAGGAGCAGGGATTCGATCCTACGTCCTTCAGCTGCAAGACTAAACTCTAAGCGCTACGCCACCTGCTGTCCCTTACACCTATTTGCAGGGTTTTAAAACGTCCCTGTTACTGCATGTTCAAGCACACTTTTCACCAGGGTATAATGTACACTGTGGTCCTCCAAACCCTCTTGCGGTTCTTCAGACGTCTTCAGAAACCTTTGTGGAGCGCCGGCTCCAGCGAGGGGCAAGTAAGCAAACACAAGAAAGTGCAAATAGTCCTAAACAACGGTGCGTTGTCCTGGTGTGATTCGGTCTGGGTTCGAGGGGTGAGTCATTGGGTTACAACATGGGGGTGGGGTGGGAGCAGGGGGAGGGGGGGCAGCGGCGAGGTCCCTTGGTCATATAAACTGTTTATCCAAAACACCGGGGTTCAAGAGGGATGCCGTGTCAGTGCGAGGAGACCCTCTGGGCGGGATTATAAACACAGCGTAGCTGGAGGAAAGGCGATGTCGTAAATATTTGGGGTGGAAATAGATGCTTTTGACTGCTGACTATAGTGACCGGGAGGGGTGGTGGAGGAAGAAAGGGGAATGGAAGGGAAGGTATCTCTGTCACCTGGGAGCAAATGGAAGCCTAAGGGGTGGGGAGGGGAGGCCAAGAGAAGCCGATGGCTATCTGACCCCCACTGCCAACTGGCACAGCATCAGGGTGGTTAATGGAGAGGCTGTGGGGCTGGGGGTGATGCTGGAGGCGGGGCTTTAGATCGTGCCGTGGTGACCAGCGGCGTCGTACCTGGAGGCACAGAGACACTCACAGGTGCAAACAACAACTGCATCCAGCACTCCAACCTGGGGTTTGGAGGGGGGGGTCATTCTCACCAGGTGCTGGGGGACCGCTTTGTGATCAGGAAGACACAAGGAGGGTGGGGCCAGGTTCTGAGAAACACAATGATTTTTATTATTTTATTACTTGCTACTATTCTGCTTTTATTATCTTCCATTCAGTATAAATGGATTTATAATTAATGTAACATTAATATTTATTCCTTTATCCGATGCTTTTCTCCAAGGTGATGTGCAAAGGTTTGCTCACAGAGAGACTTAGAATTATTTATTCATTTATGCAGATGGCAAGGCTGGTAGAGACGGACCGTATCAGTCAGCAGCACCATCTCCACGGTGGGTACTTTTTACTGCGCTTCAAGGTAAGTACCTTGCTCAGGGGTACTAGGGCAGGAGCTGCGGTTCTAACCCGGCAGCAACGCCGGCCATCGCACCGCCTGCTGCACCCCAGCGGTGATGCTCCACGACCCAGCCGCTTTTTGGCAGCCGGTAATCTTAACCACGAGCTCACGACAACTTTCTGTTTGTCCAGAACGAACGACTGGAAACTTAATGGCATTCTCAGTTGTGCTGATCTTTTCCTGTTAGCCAGTTTTATTCCTTTGTTTCTGGGATGTGACAAGCGGCGCAAACCGAGTCTTAATGTCATCTCGGGTTTCTCGCGCACGCGATAGTCACAATTACCAATGTATTTTTATTGGAATCGGCGCCGAAAACGCAGATCCCGTGTCACGCCGATTAACCCCATTATTTTAACAGCTGCCGAGCTCTGTTTTCATTCGGCGTTGTGCAAGGTGGAGGCCCGTGGACTGCGACTTTGGCAGGGGATGGTGGGAGTGTACATGTAAACAGCAGGCCTTGATACCAGAATGTGAAATGGCTTCTGAAAACAGTTGTCCTGCCAGGCATCTGCAGGCTCTCGGGAGCGACGCCAGTGGCCTCCCGACGCCGGGGCTAAACAGGAATACGCCGGGAGCGCGACGTCAGGGTTTGGGAGCTACCGAGATTCCGATTCGGCTATAGCGCGACAAGAATTTGTGCGGGGGGGGGGAGGCGTCGCGTTCGGCTGCTGCAACACCGGGGTAATCGGCGCGTCGCAGGTATTCGGCTCCTTTGAATCCGGTGCTCTTCCGCGCGACATTTATTTCACAGCCACCAGACGTGCTTCACGTAGCTGCCAATAATGGATCCTTTCACGGGTGAACCAGAAAAAACAATTAGACACACAAAAAAAAAAAAAAAAAAAAACGCACAAATAACCGTCGCCCAGTTCAAAAGCATTGCAAAAAAAACTTTAAAAAACTTTTAAAAAAATCAAGATTTACTGGACACCTCGGTCTGTGTCGGTGCAATCCCAGCCATTGAACTTAAAACCTTAGAAGGAAGTAAGGTGAATACTTATGCAAATGAGACATTAACATTGCTTTTGTCTGCCTTGCTTTCCTTTTGGATGAATGAAAGTACAATGGGGTCTCAAATATGTCAAAAATGCAAATTTGTTTATTCGTTCGGGTGCCGAGAGTTTTAAATTGTTTAGGCTGGGAAAGGATGTGAGAAACCCCCACCGCAGTGCTGTTTGTTATCTTTCCCCTACTCTGGACACCGGATTTTGACAGATTTCGCACAGGACCCTTTTCGCCGTGATGACAGAGTGCTCCCAGCCCACTCGGCCGTCACTAAAACTTCCTGCTCCTCTATTTGGATTCGTCATCACGCCTCATTCTGCCGCTGACCCCGGAATTAAATCCTGACCTCCCGTATCCCAGGCAGGAAGCAATGCCCCCCCCCTTCCACCCACAGGCCTCCGGGCCGCAACTTCTCCGAGCCCTGGTGGAGCTGGCGTGTTGTTGCTGTGCTTTTAAAGAGCAGAAAGGATGAACAATTTTGAGGAACCCATTAGAGAGCAGCTGAAGTAAGCAAGATGGCTTCAGTTCGCAGTCTTACTTCGGCGGAGAAGGGCAAACCTTGTCATTCAAAGCTGAAGTGGAAAACGGAGAGCAGAACAATCTGGTACACGAGTTTTTAACAAGTGCTGGTCTTAATATGTGCGCTTGAAAAAAAAAAACAAAAATAGATAGATAGATAGATAGATAGATAGATAGATAGAGTACCAAATAACATGTAGAGATGTAGTGGCCAAAGATGTAGCCTTGTGTTTACAGGAGTTGGACTTGAATCCTTAGTCCCCTCCCTGGATTAAGGCATTCACTGTGATTTAATACAGTAAAACTTGCCCTTCTGAATGAAGGGGTAAATCGCTGTCAGCTTGGTGTCCAAACTGCCTGCTGTAAATTGCTGTGGGGAAAGTTGTTGGATGAGTAACAAAACTTTTGCCTGACTGAATGTAGGTTTGGTTAGGTTCTCGGCAGCAGTATTTACCCCCTGGCGGTGACAGCTGCCTTTCTATGTCCTTTCAAAATGTATACAATTCCTGGTAACCTGTAGCCCCAAGGCGAGCTGCACTGTCCCTGAATCACTGCCATCCAATAAAGACTGAATAATTCAGGGGAGAGAGGTGTGTGATGACCGAAACTTCTCCATTTTTTTCATCCCTTTATCCACCCCTCATGGTTCCTCCAGCCTGACTGCAGCTGTGTGCTCCACCCAGCGTGTGTAGGGATAATAAAACCACCGTAGTGACTTGTGCTCCTGCTCCGGCGGCCTCCTCACCAGGTGCTCCCAGCCCCCAGCACTAGACTAGAGAGAGGGGCCAGGAGGCTGAGGTTGACCCTAGAGCAGGATGGTCCACACTCCCTTCATCCCTGCTATCTACAAGCAATAAATCTGTGCATTTCTGTGAGGCTCTGGTAGGGTGTTGGGTCCACCCGGATGGTAAGGGGGTTTGGAACGCAGTTTGACCCGGCGCTCACACGGCAGAGCTGGGAATGAGCTAACATGAACATGTGTGACTGGTTAGTGTAGATGGGGCGATGTGTGGGAGATCCGACTGATGCTGGTGTGCAGTCGATGAAGTCACCGACACAGTGTCTGCTTTTCGAAATGCACTTTTTAAAATGTAATAAAATGCTACATTTATTCCCAAACAGAAAACGGCACAACGTATTTTCTGCAAAAAAGCCAAAGAATTAGCAAGCAAATTCTACACTGTTTGCTTTGACAATGCACACATTTCCAAAAGCTGTTTTTGTAATAATTAATTCCAGTGCAGTTTCGGTAAATATTTGAAATAAAATATACTTTATATAAATATATATTACAAAGCAGCAATTATTATGCAAAAATGCTGGATAATGTATGCAATTCATGAAATAATGAAAAAGTACTGGAAATGTGCTGAAAAATATGTTGAAAGTGATCCATATATTATAACTAAGGTATATTTGCAATTTAATTATAAGTGTTACATAAAAAAAAGAAAACAGCAGCAACAATAATAATAATGATAGTGGAAAAAATAGTACTAATAACAATAATAATGAAAACTACTGCTCCAACTTATATAATAATAATAATAATAATAATAATAATAATAATAATAATAATAATAATAATAATAATAATAATTTGTTAGGAACAGTGGATGACAATATTAATAGTACTAATAATAGTACTACTACTAATACTAATAATAACAATAATAAAAAAACAATTTTAATTATTATGAGAAATGATGTTGTGCCCTGTCAGGGTGTGTTTTTATCTAAGCCTAAACAACTCTGTGTGACGTCTCTCCCTACAAACCAAAACTTTAGTCACCAAAGAAGCTAAAGAGAGAAGGAAACGTAATGCAGAAAATCCTATCAGAATGTCTTGTGGGAACCGAAAGGATGGATTGCATTCCATGAGCCCTGACTCAGAGTTTCTGCCCAGAATCAGGCTCCAGGCCAAATCACTGTACTGAAAATCTGAGTGTATTTCCTCAAATACTGGCCCTATTTTGAAATATTATAACCACAATTGTTCTGTCTAATTTCATGCAGTTAAAAGTGTTACTATCTCTGGTCATGTTTAGGTTTCCATCTGGCAGGGAACATGTGGAGGCTGAACGCCGGAGCCTCTCGGGTTTCAGCCGAGCCGCAGTCCCTCTGACCCCGCGCTGGGGGCGAACCTATGCGTACCAGTTGGCTCTCGCAGCTCCATAAGGCCGGGATCAAAGATGCCCCTCCACAGAGGACCCCCTCTAGCTGGCCAGGACCTCCATTATCCGATCAAGACCCATTTTACCCAGCCAGGACCCCCATCTACCTGGTCCGGACCCCATTGGACAGCTCTCTGTTCTTGTGGCAGTGAAAAGCAGGCCATGCAGACTGCCAGGGTGGCCCTGATGGTCACTGCTCTATAGCCAAAGGTTGCCAGTTTGAGTTCCGTGAGTCACTTTGGATGCATGACTTCTTAGAGGGGAGCAACAGTTAAGATACCGGGTTTCTGACCAGTGAAAGCTCAAAGTGTTCAGCCTAAAATATTCAACAGTTTAAAAACTTAAAAAAAAACCAAAAAAAAAACAAAAACAAAAATAAAAGCTATAATAAAATTATTAAATTGTTTCAGCATATTAATGTTATACCAAAAAACACAAAATATTCCAATAATAATAATTGTGCAAGCTAGTACAGAAAAATCTATTATTAATAAAGAAGTATTATAATAAACAATTATAATATTGTCATTAATAACTGTATCTTGATTTATAAATGGAAAAACACACTGTACTCTTTTCATTGTAACATTCTTTCAAACTTTAATCAACCCTGTCCTTATTAAAATTATTATTAATACCCTCTTGAGAATAATAATAATAATAATAATAATAATAATAATAATAATAATAATAATAATAATAATACACACTCATATTATAAATTTAATAACATGTTCTGTTATTATTATAACTAAAATAATGAAATACATTTCACGTTATTAGGTTAGACCATTCTATCTATCTATCTATCTATCTATCTATCTATCTATCTATCAGTACACACACACACACACGCGCCGCGTACGCCTCTCGTGCCTTGAGACCTGCGTATTTTCCCAACACACCCTGACAGCTTGTACCCATTTGCACATCCTGGATCGAGTTACTTTTTATGCTGCCTGCCAGTTAACGCAACACTTAGAGGTTTCAGTGTATTATGTTACTCTGTTTTAAATGTTCCTTTTCTCTGCTGCACTTAACTAAAGCTGCACAGGTTTCATTTTCAGCTGACTTATACACAGACAGCTTACACATAGGCGTAATATTGCACTAAAGTTACAACCTTCAGTCTAACAGCCATGTTTGTCAGATGATTATATTCAGTATTCTGTGCTCTATATTTAATATTTCTTCTTCCAGTTGTGTTGCTTCTTTTTGCACAGCCGCTGTTCTTTTGCAGACATATCGCTCAGCTGATTCCTCTGGAAGAGCAGAGAGGAGGAGCACGGGGCCTTTTTTTTTTCCTTCCAGCTGTCTTCAGCCCGTTCTTTCACTTCCAAAGACGCTGGGCCTCAGGGGGTGATGAGGTGGTCCAGGAAGGAGGCCATGCATAATTCCCCAACCCCCGCCTCCATCAGACATATCAAACCCACCCACCCTCTTGTATATATTTCCATTAACACTGTTATTGTTTTATAGTGTTTATGCAGCACCCTGTTATAATTTTGCTCAATGCAGCTTCTTGGATTTTGTTATGTATATGATTTGGTTAACCAATCGGTGTGTAGTGTTTTGTTGTTTGTTTGTGTTTGTATAGTTCTGGTGTTCCCCTATTGTATGTAGTTGTATGTGAATGGTCTGATCAGCCATTATTTAAGCCCTATTGTGTGTTTGGAGTTAGTCAGTTATATGTCTAGTTGATTTGTGCTGTTGGTTTGGGAGTTATGTTCAGCTGACCTTTTTATGTGCCCAAATTTATTTGTTGCTGACATAACTACTTTTTTGGAATAAATGATTCTTTTTTTTTTTTTTTTTTAAACCATTAACCTGTGATTCCTTGTGCCTGCTGACTCGGTCCCTCACACTAAACCAAACATAAGTAATTTTGGGGAGGGGAAATGGAGGCTAAACAAAGAGATGTAAGCTGGCTGCCCTTTCTTCGGGAGAAGAACTGATTTCTTTGGCAGCAGCGGAGATGTAGCAGCAGTTCCTAAATCTCCGGGGCCCAGAGGGACACGTGATTACACCGGAACCGGCGCTGCTGAAGCTCTGTGACGCGAGTTTGACAACTCGGCTCTGCGTTCTCGCCGCGCCAGCTTGGCACCATAGGGACTGGTGACAAGGACGCTTCTCAGATGGGCAGATAACAATACTGTATGACTGATTTAGCAGGCAGGCCTACGCTGTGTGAAAACTTCATAAAATCATGAGTCAAGTGAGGAGAGGCAACTAAATTAATGTTTATTTGTTTCGTATATCCTTTTCCTTAAGCACTAGTGCTGGTTAAGAAGGTCCAGAACCAACCCCAGAACCACTGGACAGTAGACAAAGAAACTACATCCTAGATGGGATGGGATAAGTCCATTGCAAAGTGACCCAGAGACACACAGATTCTCTCTCTCTCTCTCTCTCTCTCTCTCTCTCTCACACACACACACACACACACACACACACACACACAATGATCAGTGAAATGGCTGCAGGAGGAAGCTAGACTATGAGAGAAAGGCAAATATGAGGAAATACTGAGCTCAAATACCACAGCAGCATCAGGTAGGGGTAATATTTTCCTCAAAGGTACAGAAAACAGGAAAGCGTCGGCAAACATTTGCACTGCAAAGCTGCGAACGCGCCACCCTCTTTGTCGGGAGAACAAAGCCTGGTGCCCGACAGGTTAAACGCCGATATTGCGGACAGATGACTCAGTCATTCTACAATTAGCGTCAGGTGGAAAGCTGTCATTCTCCAGTTTGCGAACAATGTGGCTCTGTGTGGGGACCTGCGCTGACATGCGCGAATTCTTCTCCAGCTCCCCTGGAAAGTCCCACTGTGGTCCATAATGGTCCATTTAACGCTGACAACTAACCGCACCTGACGCGACATACGAAGCACAGCGTCGGTCGGTTATAGTCAGGTACGACTGCAGGTGTGCTGGACTGTTCCCGTAGGCCGCTGTCTGAATCCGTCTGCCGATCCCGGGTTCAGCGTATGCATCAAACTGTCAGGTGTGTTTTTTTTGCCTTCATGAGACTTCAGTTCATGTCCCTCACTTACCGATCCAAAAACACCAGGGGCACGGTACTTCTCGCTTTTAATCCCATTCATGATCGTCGGGGTGGTTTTGGTCGGCTGGAGCTGTCTGGCTCTCGGACCTTCTTCCCAGGCCCATCATCTCGGGATCTTATCTGTGCAGCCGTTTTCGGTCCGCTGGCAGCAGGTCCGTGATGCGGAAAGCGCCGAAACCTGCAGAGCAGAACAATAACATCTCCTGACATGCGCCGATTCATTAGTCTTGAAAAGAATGTCTCGGTTTGTCCTTAAGGAACCAACGCGATACATTAATGGACGAGAAACGTCTGCGAGCTAAGCATGCTTTCGGTGCGCAAGATGTTTTAATTATAACTTCACACGCAAAAGAACAAGCAGAAATGCACATTTGTCACAACACGTTTCATCGCAGAACAACGCTGACAACAAAAAAACACACCTTGTACCTCTTATGAGCTCCTGAGTGCAAATGCTGAAAAGTAATTAAGTTATTGTAGAGCGAGAATCTCATTGTCGCTTCCAGACATTCTTCTTCCTCCATAAATTCAAAAGAATATTGCATCCAGACATGTGACAGGATAAATATTAACATAACTTTCGACACAAGTGGAAAAAGAGTTAAGATACTTTCTTGTCGCCAAGGGCAACAGCACAAATTTGTTCCTTTCTGGCTTTCAGCTCGTATATCTCAGTGTATGAATGTCGGTGACCTCGGTGACCTCGGCAACCTACAAGTTCCGAAAATCACAGCTGGGCAAATGGACCTCTCGTGGTGCTAATTCCTCTGTGTATCATCTGTATTCGCCAACATTTATCAAAACCAAAAATAACAGTGAGGGGTCATGACTGACCAAAAAAAAAAAAAAAAACCCATAATAAATAAAAATAAAACGAAATAACAGCAATTACCTTCCGTTTCCTGCGAACACAGAAAACAACCCAATTTAATCTTAAATGCAGCACTTTAGGACTCAACACCAGACACGAGGTCTTGGTTCAGGGCAGTTCTTGACTGGGGGTCCATGTTTCCATCGGGGGTTCGGGGATGGGTTTTGGGGGTCAGTGAAGCATCCAGTTGCTTTAGAAATGACTAAATAAAAAATGTAAAAAATAACTGTTAAATTACTATCAATATTATAATTCTGTCTGAAGGTAATACATTTTCAAGGTAATAAATGAAGCATAAAATTTTCTCTGAATTTATTTATGCACCTTTTTGTTAGCAGTGTTCTTAAAGTTCATCAGATTCTCAGAAAGATGAATTTAAAGAGACGCTTTTGTGTCGCTTTGCACAGTTTCACACCTGTTGCCAGACTCTGTTCATTCTGGCAGAGTTATCCTGAAATCTCAAGGAAGTCTCTGAGATCGGTTAGTCATCTGTGGGGAGCTGGGCCACCGCCGAGGCTTTAGGTAAAAAGTTTAGACATGAACTGCAAACAAGGTGTGCGTCGCGCTCTCGAACGGGCAGACCGGAGAACAATGCGCCCCAGGAAAACCAGCAAAATGACCCCGAGTTTAATTACACTAAACAAACATTCACCTGGCTGTACCCATACCTGATACATGTCTCCCACTATTGGTTTTACTACGGTAAACACTAGCCTATGATTCAGCTGTGCTGCGCCCCAGACGAAGGGCATGCACACAAGATCCGCATGGCGTCCCATGTAATTCTACTGCTAATCCAAAATGAGAACCATTTATTTTTCTTAGAATTAAATATTTGCAAACAGCTTCTATATATGGAACCAGGGCCGAGTGCATAATTGTACACTTTTGGCGACGGCGGCTGAATCATTTGTTGCAACGAAACACAGAGCGGCCATAAATCAAAATCAAATTAAATGAAGTGTTTTTTTTTTCCATTCCATCTCAACAGCTGAGTCTCAAAAAATCATTACGTTGAAGCAACGTTATTTTTCCCCCGCTGCTAGCGACGATTTTTATTAAAATGTCCTTGGTTGCCGAGCAGAAGAAACGGCGGCGCTTTGCTGTGTTCCTGCAAACCGACGCGATTCCCAGCGAAAGGCCTAAGGCTCTGAACGTCCCCGGTCGTCTGGGCCCCGTCTGCGTTCGTGTCGCCGCCGCCACCCCCCCCACCCCAACGCCGCACGGTACTTCCGCAACACCGTGTGGGTATAAAGCAAGCGCGGGCCGACAAAGTCGATGGTGCACGGCGGCGCGTTTCTCTGAATTGATGTTGGCCGTGTTATTTCACGTCTGGTGTCCCGGGTCACAGGGTGGACCCTGTTTATCTGCAGCGAGTGCTTGTATGTTTATACCCGCCCTTTACAAATAACTACAGATAACAGATATATGTACGTTAGCGATTAACCGTGTGCTTTTTGAGATTAAGGATTAGTAACTGTAGGTAAATATTTGAAACGTTGCAATGTTCACAATGTATGAGGTTAAATGCAGGGTCCATTAATTTTCATTCAAAAAAAAAAAAGAAAAAGGGCTTTGCCACCTGAGTTATTTCGCAGCGTTCAGGAACAATGTGTGTGAGTTTGTACCAGGGGAGCAGCCAAACAAAAATATAACCTTCATAAAAACAAATGTATGATTTCCAGTATGTGGTCAAATGATTCACTAACAGCTTAATTGTCTATACTTGAATCCATGGCAAAAAATGAAAAAAGGGAAAAATCTACTTTTCGAGGCAAATGACTCAGATGCATTTTAATGCTAAGCAATGAAACCGACTTGAAAAAAGTTGTTTTAATGCTAAGTGGGAGAGGGGAGTAAAATAAATATGTGCAAAACAAAGGTGCAAACTGGACACATTAGTTTTACTGGAGTTAAGTTAAGAGCTGCGTGCAAAAACTTGCCAAAGAATTCAGAAATAATCTCGGCGCTCATCTGCAATTTAGATGTCAGGTTTTCGTGTGTTTTTGTGTGTGTTTTTTTTTTTTTTTTTTGCTGTCTCCATTCGATTGGACCGGCTGACATCGCTCACGCTCGCACCTTTGTTGTCAGAGGCCGAGGAGGAGGCGGGGTTGCGGCGCGACCGCCTGGGACCCGCGTGCTGATGGATGGAGACAGGGGCGACGGGACCTTTTCCCCAACAAAGCACGGCAGGTTGTTCAAAGGAATATTCTCACCTGAGTGGAGATGGGCTTAAAGGCGAAGAGCGCTGCTGCAGGGGGCTCGGCCCGTCCTCTATCAATCTTTACGCGCCCTGACACTTTCATCTGACAGGTTTAACTCAGGGTTAAACTCCAACACGTCTGACTTTGCACGCCCACCCTCTAGGGCAGTAGCAGCCCAGGAAACAGCCGAAAAAAAGGCCATATACACTCTGGTGGGACACAGTGTTATAAAATATGGCAAAATGCCAGCGAAATACTTTCCTGCTTTATAGAGCTGTTGTCAATCGAAAGGAGAAAATGGAATGACTGTCATTTATTTATTCATTTTAGTTCAGTCTTACAGTGTCAGGTTTATACACTAAGCTGCTTACAGTGATTTGCCCATTATTATTACTATTATTTTAAAAAAGTATTTAGTATATTTATCTTATTTATTTTTTTATTTATTATTATTATTTTTTTGTGACCAGTGCTGTCACATCACAGCATTTGGGCTGTTTAGGCTGTAAATTTAACTCCGGATCAGTCTGGATGGGGTTTACCGTTCTCCCTGTGTCTATGTGAGTTTACAGTTGTGCTCTGGTTTCCTCCCACAGTCCAAACATGTGTTTCAAGCGAATAGTTCCCACCAGGTTGCCCACAGTGTGACTGTGTGCATGACTGTTTACCCTGCGATGGCCTGACGTTACATCCAGACTGCAGTTTCAGAGCCTGGCCGAGTGATGCCAGGACAGATTCTGATCAGGATGACGCAGTACGTGAAACCGGATGAAAAGACGAAATTTACTTTTAGACGGATATAACTTTATCCGACATGTTTAGCATGAATTTGTATATTCATATACGGAAGGCTGTCCAAATTTAGGAAGCAAAGGTTTTAAACTAAGGAAGCTAAAGCGAATTGGCGCCTGTATGTACGTATCAAAAGCAGAGACTTTAATGGTGCACATGGAGGGATGTGTTGATGCTGTCATGGTGGACAGGTGTGAGCAGGTGGACGCCGGTCACTTGTCCTGACCCGCGCTGCATCCTCAGTGCTCAGAGGGGGGAGAAACACGAGGCAACGACAGAGTAGCTAGCAGGAATATCAGCCTTTCCCAGGTGACAGGTACTCTGCTGTACAGATTCTGTACCTCCTGAATGGCGGCGTGACAGAGCAGCAACATGATAATGCGTTTCAGCCTCCCGTCTGGCATGGCAGCGCTGGGTAATACCACTATCATTACTCTGCTTTCATCCATTATTTCCCAAAATAACATGCATAGCAGGGGCGTAGGTGTGCGCTGGTTTGTGGGGGGTTGAGGGATGGGAGTTGGGTGCACAGTGTAGCACATCTTCCCATTTTTAGCACATTTATTTTTATTAACACTCAGCCAGCTCAGCAGGGGGGGTGTATATGCTGCAATTTTACATCCGGCGACTTGGCAGCATCTCGAAGTTCTTTCGGCGCTACGGAAACGACGCCGCCCCGGATCACGGATCTGGGCGGAAGGACGGCGGCGGCGGATCGGACCGGACTCTCGCGGTGCTTGGACTACAAAAGCCCCACCGATGCGGGTCGATTTAAACGGGGGAATTCTTTGCTCAGCTTTGAATGTGTCATTTTGTTAGACCGACCAAGTTAGCCTGCGGCAAAGCTGGAAACTCATAAGGCGGCACAGTTGACATCGGGACGCTTATCACGCTGATTTAAAATCCACTCTTCTCACATCATGCATCACATGTCTGGGGACTGCGGTAAATCCTTCCCACGTGTTTGACAGTTATTAATTGTTCCACCGTAGCTGGGAATTATTTGATACAATATAAGTTATGAATGATGTGGCTGTGCGACTGGTTATCTAACAGGACCGTACACGTCAAATCGCAAACTGCTGAAAAGGGGAAACTGTACGCAGCAGGAAATAGCTGCCTTAAGCTAAAAAATGTCATTATTGTTCAGTCTGAGAGTCAATTCATCTCACAGTAATTTTCCTGCATTAAATATGAGCCCAGACAAAGAATTTTGTTTACATGCATCAACGTAGCTCTTATTTTACCACCCCCCCCCCCAACCCCACACTTCCCCCAGCTAGAAAACCACTGCCCGGCACAGCATCGTGACTTGCGCACGCCATCCAAAGTGGTTTTCCTACAATTACAAGGAAGTGACTTTTGATGTGCGGCGAAGATGCGGCGCAAAGGAGAAGCCCTTGTAGCGCCGCGCACCAGGAACGCGGGTGTCTCTGCCGCAGAGCGGTTTGATCATCCCCGCGACGGCAGGCAGAAATGAAGGAGCGCGCGCTGTTTAGCAGGCGAGCGCAGTAAACAGCGCGTTGCTTAAACGCCATTGAGTGACTCATAAATTTTATGTGATTTTACAGATTGGTTTCCAAGTATATAATCAAGAATGTGCCCTCGGGGGTGAGCACTGGTCTCTTTGAAAGTAGAAGAAAATTACTTAAATACCAGTTTCCTGCCTCGTAAATTAAACTTTTTTTTGTCTCCCGCTTTCAAAAGACGGCAGTACGGAATCGCTGGAGTGCAATTGATTTACACCTAAAGCTCAGCGTGCCGGATTTATAAGTGAGCCGTGCCGCTAATAGGAACCGGGACGATGGCGGGAGGACGAGGGCCGATATTGGCGGCGCCGCGGAATTCGGGATGATTCCAAACGTTCGCCTTTTTCGTTGAAGGAAAGAGATGCGCGGTGTCGTCCGTCCTTTCACATATCCAAGCGGTGTGAAGCGCACGCACGCAGAGGTCAGTTTGCGGTGACCCGTCCAAGAAATCCGCGGGGCGGCCCACCGAGCGGCGTTCCGGGAACCTCCGTCCCGGCGCGTGACCCGACCTGCGTGTGGCACTAGCGCTACCTGCGAGCGTGCTGGGCCAACTCGGCGAGGCCTTAATCTCTCCGGCGAAGCGGAAGGCCTCTAAAAGATTCGTGTTTGGCAGATCATGTGTATTTATTTATTTCGCAAAACGGATCCCTACAAGTTTTATGTAAATGTTACACAAGCGCATCTAAGAGTATATTGAAAAATGATTAATGTTTGTAAAATACCCAGTAGAAAATACACATAAAACTCATTTATGGCACGGCTCGGTCATATATTTTCCAGTTGCGCGTATTGAAAAACAGTAGTTTGTAGCAAAGAAATCTAATTTGAGCTGTTGTTTGCTTCTTGAAATGTATAAACATAAATTACTTTTATTTGTGAGTCCCATCAAAACACAGGCTAATAGGGTCTACGACTAAATATTCCGGATATTGTAGCGAGGGCCCGGCAGCCCTGCGGTGAAACAGCTCGGATCCGGGGCCTCGGTGCGCGAGAAGACGTTCGTTCTGGTGGCTGCGGGTGCCGAACTCGACCCCCCTCACCCGTTTAGCTGCACGGAGAGTAAGACACAAAAGCGTGTGGCCAAAGGAAGGGTGGCGGCGCTCTTTGCGGTGTCCTTCCAGCTTGAGTCATGGCTACTGATGCCGGCGTCCCCTTGGCTGTTGCTCGGGCACTGCGCCATGTCATTTTCTGGGCGCTCCCCTTATACCAGCGACCAGACCTTGGCCTGTCTGATCTGTTTGCATGGATGTATTACCCTCCCACATGCCAGTGCGCCGCAAGGGACGTAAGCAGCTCTGTTAAAATACAAGTGGTCAGGAACTATACTTGAAACAAAAATTTATGACTGTGTTATCTTCCTGCACATCTTTTACCCACCCACAACCCAGAATGTTTTAGATACCGATGAGCGTTTACATTCACTCACTTCTCCGGCACTTTTCCAAAGCGGCTTACAGTGATTCACCCATATAAACAGCTGGGTCATTTTTACTGTACCTGTCCAGGGTCTGTCCCTTGATCAAGTGTCCTACAGATGGAGGCGGTGTTCAAACCCAAGACCATCAGCCCCTGTGCCTGATGAATGTGTGCTAAATCACTTGTATGAAAACTAAAAATATAAAAAAGCTATTAAATTAAATATCTCCGTTTATGAAGCTTCGCCCTGAGTCTGTTGGCGTCTCTCTTTACAAGTAGCAAAGCCGCCGTCTATCCTGTTTGACATCTTTTATTGTTTACTCCACTTGTACTTTTTATGATTCCTCTACTGATGCATGTTTGGCCTCTATTTGCACCATTTGCACTGAATTCAATCCTGAGATATTCTTTAATTTCTTCCGTGACTGAACTTGGCATTCAAACCTGGATTCCACTGTCAGAAAGTGACAGCTCCAGTGCTCCTTCTACACATAGAGGCAGCACATATTATGCAGCATAATAGAATAAGAATTATATGATATTCTTTTATCGCGATGAAGAAAGTGTTCTGAAAACTAACTAAGCTGAACCAGAGTGCCGATGTGGGTTTCCCAGATTCCTTAATGAAAATACTTTGAAAAAAGGAAACAAATTATTAAGGAATTAAGGGTTCTCAAAGTGGGACTTGCGTTCAGGTTTTTGCCAGTGACCAACCATCCTGTGCCGCGGCACCCCACACCTCGGTTCTCCGGGGCTCTACGATATGTCCTCCGAAGCACAAGGGGGCACTGTGACGGACGGATGAGCGTCAACGCAGTCGGCTAGGTACGAGAGAGCGGCAGCGACCCTCGCGGGCCGGCCAGATCCCCGCACCCCTCCTATGGTGGCGGGGGGCCAGATAGACATGTGGGTGTGGGAAATTAATTGAGATAAACAGGGGCCCAGACAGCCGAGGCCCTCGGGTCTCAATTAAACCTCCGGCGGGGGGCCGGACGATCCCTGTCCACTCAAGCGGAAAGCACAGGACATGGCTCCCTGTCGCTGTCACCAGGGAGCGCCCCGCAGACACCTGGGGGATGTTACCTAGCCAAAACAAAACGCAAATTGAAGCACGGCCGTCCAGACTAAACACGCACCTCCCAAAGCAAACGATGACAAGGGAAACCGCAGTGGGAAGTTAGCAAATAGCTTTATTAAAAAAAAAAAAAAAAAAACGTCTCTCGCAGCACCTTAGCTGGGTGTGGGATCCAGTCTGGCTCAGTCTGTACGGCGTTTGCCTGTCCTACCCATTCTTACTGGTGTTTGCTCTGGGTGATCTGGGTTGCTCCCACAGTCCAAAGACATGTGTTTCAGGTTAAATGCTCACTCGAAGCTGTGTGTAGTTCGTGTGAACAAGTATATGTGATTGGTCCAGGGTGTATCCATACTACCTCAGAACCTTGCGTTTCTGGGACTCCGAACCACCGTAGCCCTGATTTGGACAAGCGGTTAGCAAGCATTAATGTGTTTCAGAGACACGAAAACATCTCCATGTCAGATTGAGTGATGCAAAATTTTGGGGGCAAAGGGAAGAAAGAGGTTTGAGAGAACTGAAAATGTGGTCTTACTGCAGGTTTTCCACCTTCTCCACCTCTCCACCTTTTCCAGTTCCCGGATGATATTTACATTTTTTTATTTATCCGACACTTTTCTCCAAATCACCTTGGAATGTTAAGTTACAGGGGTTTAGTTATATTTTCACCTGGGTAATTTTTCCCATAGCAGTTCAGAGTAAATGCCTTGCTCAAGGGTGCCAAGGCAGGAGGATGGGTTAAAATCCGAGGCAGCAGCTCTAAGCGCAGCGCCACCTGTCGGCACCGCTGTACGCCCATCCTAGTGTTACCACAAGGCTCGAACCTTTTCACGCAACAGAAGCGATTCCTCTCGGGTGATTTTCGAAGAAAGAGGATCTTATGTATGACTTTCGTGCTGTTGCACTTCCTCATTTTCTCCGTTTTGATCCTGCCCGGGGTCTCTTTCAGTCGCGACACATCCAGGCGGCAGTTTCCGCAGACGGCGATGGGATCGCTGAAGGCTTTGCGGCTCCCAGTTATCTCGCGGGCCCCGATCGGGCCTTGCACCAGACAGATAATCTCCACGGTGCGGGTTGTGAAATTGCTGGCTTCCGACACGATGGAGCTGCAAATGAGTCAGGCGTGCATGGGTGCGCGGTGATAAACAGCCAAGCGTCATACCACATATGGCAAATATTATCACAGGGATGCTGTGTTTAAGCGGTATTGCAGGGAAGTTATGTTTTCTCAGTCCTTTCGCCACACCCCCCCCCCCCCCCCCCACACATTGTCTTTATCCTTCTCTTTATTCAAAATTTACATTAACCAGACACTCTGCATATTCCAAAGGACTGAAACTAAAGGCCCTCAGGAAAGAAGCAGAAAAGTACAAATCAGGGTGCATGTGCAATGTTAAACGTTTCTCTGTCGTCCGGGGTTTTTTTTTTACACCCCGAAGAAGACGAGTCGTAAGTCAGATGGAGTGATTTATCGCCGTCCTCCTTTTCCCCTCATCCCCCATGCCTGTCTCCGTGCTCCCGCACCCCTCCGCTTTGTGAGCAATTACGGTGGCGACCGAGCGGAAAAGTGGGGTGACTCCCGGGCGCCTTCCCAGACCGGTGCGGGAGGTGACAGGGCGGTTACGCGCTCAGCCAAACTTCCCAGAAACCCCCGCGAGGGCCGATCACGTGGCCCGGCGTGGGCTTCCCGGCCGCACGTCGACCCCTGGGCTCCCTTATTGTTTATTATCGGCCGGGGTCTGATTCAGCAAAATTTCACGCCAGCTTTTCGTTCCCCTTTCCCAGACCGGGACCGATGTAAACAAACAAGGCTGTTGATTTTGGCTTGTCTGCCGCTCGAGGCATTTATGAATTTATTTCTTTGTTGCAATGAAAATCCTCGCTGGCTCAAACCAGAGGCACACGCTTGCTCCTTGGCCAAATGCTTTGTTAAACAAAATTCAGGGCAGATCATTAAGGAACACATTAATGGAAATGGCTAACCCTGCCGTAATAAACAGCGGGCTGTTATCACCTATGTACTGCACTCGAGAGAGGAGCGCACCGTTACCGTCCTCCTGCTCGCCTGTGCTTCAAACCCACTATTGCCCCCTGGGGACCCGGCGTTCCGCTTCGTGCTCGCTCCCTGGCACATCTTTATCTCCATACGTCTCCATCCCTGTCTCCAAAACTGCTTTTTCATTCTCATTTATTCTTTCCCTGCCCTCCTTTGCCTCGCCCAATTTTCTTAGGTAAAAGCTCGGCCCTCCCCCAAAGAAAACCCCCGACATGGGGATATTTCAGCCCAGAAGCCGAACCGCATATGGAAGCGCGTAGATGCGATGCCGTTTCTTCCTTGCACGCATGCGGGCTTATCATCAGACTTTACATTGTGGGTGGGTCTATTTCGAATATTTACCGAGGTATTCATTCATTCATCGACTGCTAGGTTTGTTCCTTCCAGTTCTGTTGCGATTCTTACCTGCGTAAATAATGTCTTGCAAATCTGCGTTGTGTGTGATGCTCTGTGATGTTTTTTACCTGCAAATCTGCGAATGCATTCCGAATTCCTAAGCACCAGTTGTCCGTGTGGGCTCTTCCGCGCCCAAAAAAAAAAAAGAAAAGAAACACAAATGCGCACATATGCACTCCTGCACGCCCGCACACAGACCAGGTGGTCTGTTACGTTTCCATGAGTACGTGTGGACACGAAGGACGTGAGGACGGGCGGACGTGGAGATAACAAACAACCAGCGCCGGCCCTCCAGGATCTCCGAGTGAAGAAGAATTAGAATGCAGCAGTGAGAGTTACAGACCTCTGACATGAACAAAAGAGGGCTTGAGGACATCACTGTTCAAGGGTACCGTAGTACAACCCTTCCCGAGACTCGACTCGAGCATTGAGCAGCTGGGTTGCTTGTCAAAGTAACGGTTTCCCTTGATTTTTTCTTTCGTCGGTGGGGATCCAAAAACATTAGCGAATATACTGAGTGAAACAATAGACCTTGGGCAGACATCCTGAGTTTGAACCTTGGGGGTTTTTGTCCTTCCTGTAATGCATCTATTCAAAGAGAAGGAGTTGCATGACGTGTACCATTACGCTCGGGCTGAGTAGCTGGGTCAATGCTTCCCGGCAGAGCTGGCACACTCTCCTCAATGGTCAGTGGTGCCCCTTGTGGATGAGAGCAGACAGAGGGACAGATTGAGGAGGCCCGGTGATACTCACGCTGCCCCATGCTGCCTCCCGGCATGTGACTGCAAGTCTTGAGAGCGTGACAGAAAGGGAGAAAGCAGAAGGACAGCAAAAGAGAAGCCTGGTTAACAGCAAAACCCAAGATTTGTAAGAAGGGGCTTTTCTGCTGTTTTCTGCAACTGAGGCAATAGGAAAAACCTTTCTTACAATTTCAACTTCCTTTTCCACATTACATTTCTGTAATATATCTCTTGACATCTGTATGGTCTGCTTGTTATGTTGCGAGAACTACTCGTGGTTGCCGGCACAGGGTGGCGATGACCAGTTTGAATCCACCAAGTTCAGAAAAGCTCCAGGCCTTTTGAATTCTCTTATGCAGGCAATAAGTCGCGAAAGTAGGAGAGAAGGGACCGGCCCAAATCTCAGTGCTGAATGTTGCCGAGAAGCTGGAGCCGTCACCATTTGAGCGAAAGTAAGCAAAGAAGTAGAGGTCAACTAGAGGAACTTGTGTCACAGGTCCAGCAGTGGCATCTGATTTAGCAGTAGGTCCCTCAGCGCTGGATGCTTCTTCTAATCTGTCAAGACTTTTTCTGTTGGTTCCTCATCCAGTCCAGAAAAGCACCTGTACCATTTTGGACAAAAAAAGCAGCAGCTTTTTCTCACCATCAAGAATGTGCCCTTCCAGCATCATCCCACCTGGGACCCCATGACTCATCCGCCATGTCCTTCAGACATCACCTAGCAGCCTGAAAGCATGGATGACTCCTGATGACAAACCGGGTGCGTGTCTCTACCTCATAAACACAAAAAACATCAGGCATGATATCTATTTTGTGCTGCCTGTTTGGATAACAACGTCGGAGGAGACCGAAGTGGGAAGAACACAAGGTCGGCTTCTTACGTGTTTGTTCTAACAGTCAGCGGTTGCGTGTGGATGAGCCACAGGAGGAAAACTGACACGATTCCGAGACAAAACATCAAGCTTCACGGCAATCACGCTCTCTCTGGCAGAATGCCGTGCTTTGAGATGCCGGGTGACAACCGACGGATGAGTTTTTTTTTTTTTTTTTTTTGTTTTCAGCCTCTTTGACGCAGCCCAGCGACGACCCAGAATTCCTAGCATCACTTTTTGCTCCCGCTTTTCACCGTTCCCAAGCATGGCTTGCTGTGGACAATGGGGCTCCTGTTGGCGCCTCTGTGCGGACGTGAGGGTGTCGGAGCATCGCTCGCGGCAGAGGAGCGTAGTTCGACAATAAGGCCAAGTTTTTGCCTTGCCCGACGGCACGCAGGGGAGAGCATGCGGGTGCGACCAAAGTGCAGGCCTGCTCTCGTTCAGAGCTGGAGTGCGAAGGCAGATCAGCTTCCCAGGGTAAACTGAACACGTCTGTACATGGGGGGGTCGTACGCTAAGTGCATCCACCACACATGCACACGATGAACACGCATTTACGTCTTTTTACTGAGCTTACGCTTCTCTTCGAAGCGACTTGTGTTTCTTAGCTACTTGCACTGATTTATACATTTTTTTACAGTTGAATAATTCTGTGTCAATTCAGGGTAAGAACCTTGCTCAAGTCAACTAGAAGAGGAGGAAGGATTTGAACCAGTGTCCTTTGAAACCAAATAGAGCAGCTCTAACCACGACCCAAAAATGTTAGGCAAAACCTGCAAAGGTCCACACACCCACCTCCACGAGGACCCACGCCTCCTGCAACTCACTGATATGCGAGCTATTTCCATTCCTCCATCCTGACCGAGAAGCTCTTGCCGGCCTGCCGAGTGTGTGCGCGCGCACGCTGTCGCGCTGTGAGCGAGTTGCCGGGGTCTGCTTAGTATTCCGCAGGGAGGAGCGCGTGCAGGGAAGGAGGCCTCCGCCGGCCCGCTAATGGAGTTAACATTCCCCGTGTCAGCGGGGCGCTGGAGGAATGTGCCAGAAGAGTATTTACGAGGGTGTGAGTGCGTGTCAGAAACGGCCGTCTGGTCTGACCGGTCGAGAGGGCCCGGATGGCGAAGGAAAGAAGCCCAGCCGAAATGCGAGTGAGCTGCAACGGCAAGTAAGAACGACAGAGTAATGCGACCGCACAACTTCGGTGTCGGTTTGGGCGTCTGCCAACCGCACCGCCCCAACTCCCCAGCCTCTCCAAGTCCCAACAACGCTATCTTCTCCTCAGAGCAGCAGTTCATCCACACTCCATTTTTTCCCCTCTGCTGGAGTTGGCCTGATGGCCAGCGTTGCCTTCAATGTTTTGGGATGTCACTCAGTCCCGGGTTTGCTCTGGGCGGGGAGCGAAGCAATAGCTTGCTGGTTGGATAGAGGAAGAGGACGGAGGAATGTCATACGGCTGAAGTGTGCGTACCGAGTGAGGGATTTACAGCGAGCACACGCTCAAGGCAGAATAGTTAAGAAATTATTAAACGCCTTCAATTAAACTAATAAAAGGGGAAGGAGATAGCCGCGTCCCGGATGGTGATTTATAGAGCCGAGCTTCTCCTCCCAGAACCGCTAACTGTCCGACTTTCAGCCAAGCCCTTGTTCAGACCAGTGGCAAAGCCAGATTACTGCTTTTACTGCGGTACAACGAGACTGGGAATGCTGCAGCGTGGAAAAGTGCAAACATTTCTCCAAAGATGCACGGAAACGGAAAACCGGAGCGCGAACCAGAATGTCAGTGAGAAAAACGGCCAAAAAGGGCCCCGAAGAAAAGAAGGTGTTTTACGGTGTTTCCTCCTCGTGTAGGGAACGCATTTTGTTTGGCCTGTTAGAGGGAAAAAACCATCCCGTCAAGATGCCACGGAGACTCGGCAGCGCCGAGGCAAACGTTCGGAGTCATCTCAGCAGAAGACGTACGATCATCAGTCGATACTCAAGTGCGAGGCGAGCGGCGGAGGCGAGCGCCATGCTGCATCCGAGTGCCGAGCGGCCGCGCTCTGTCGCTGGGAGTCATTAGCGGTCGCCGGTGGACCGCACGGCCGGGGCAGGCAGCCATTGGCCAGGGCAGCGTGTATAATTACTTCTGGGGGCAGAGTTTAATGGCGAGCTGAGATGTGCGGTCATTTACAGAGGACTTAAAGACCATCATTCAGAAGGTTCCCGGTGAGGTTAAGAGCGTGGCTCATGGCCAGGGTGCTGAGATCTGATTATAATCACTCCCAGCTTTGAAGAAAATGTATAATTTCCCACGGTTAAATATGTGTCCCTGTTTATGATAAATCCAACAAATACCAAGATGGATTGATATTAAAAATTGAACAAAAAAATGTATTATTCATTTTCCGGGCAGATGGTCTTATTCGATGTGACTTATGCAGCTTAGGTTTTTTTTATTTGTTTGCTTCGTGTATTCCTGCAGTTGCGCTGTTACAGAGGCAATTCGGGTTAAGGACTGCGCTCAAGGGCGTATTATTAGCGCAGCGGAGGCGAGGTCTGGACCCGGAACGTTCTGCTTCCGGTTCGCTCGTATAACCTGCCTGCCACCTGGATTGGAATACCCTGACCTGTGAGCTGGATGGTGGGATTTACAACTGCAGCCGCAAATATACAACACAGCAATAATTATTTGCGGTGCAGCTGCCTTGGGAAATGTCGTGCTTTCCACGGGCAGCATCTTGAGTGTGAACTCCTGACACGGGAGAAACAAACCATCTCTTTTTGTCTAAATGACAAAGATGGAAGAATACCACACTTTATCTGTTGTGTCAATCTATTACATTTCACACAGAACCCTTTAAGAGAAGACAGGATGGCGATGCAGCGGGTAGCGCTGGTGCCTCAAGTCCCGGGCTGTGGGCCAGGACATTGGTTTGAACCCAGCTCGACGTTTGTTAAGTTTTTTTTTTTTTTCTCCCCGCGTTCGGTGGGGTTCTGTCCGTAGTCCAAAGACTGTACGATTCACCTGTTGTGGGCTTGCTCACCCCTTATAAATCTGTGACAGGACCGCCTCGACCGTGCACCGGGCGAGTGGCCACTGCTAATAGATCATTCAGAGTTTTTAAATTAAACTGGTAGCACTTTAGTTTGGCGTTTAATGTGTAAAATGGTCAGCCATGGCACTTGCGAGCTTCTGCTAGGAGGTGATGTATAACCGCGCTCTCGGCCCGCGTTGCGCCGCATTCGATATGTATAATCTGCCGATGAGTGAATGCTGAATGTGCTTAAGTGCGGGAGATGCAGACCTGCTCAGCCTCCTTTTTGTAAGAACAAGGAGGTAATCAAATAATGATAAACCTGCAAAGCTTGTGTTTTTGTCAGGCCTCCCGATGCCTCCGAGTTCCCTGAAGCAAATCCAATCAAAGGCAGACAGATTAAGCTCCTGGGATCACTGAGAAACTGGAAAACATGGCAAAGACATTCCAGAGACACCCCCCACGCCCCAAATCTGCTTTTATTCAAGCATGCAGCAGCTGTAGGGCACTGGGTGGCGGAATGGCTGAGGACCCGGAACGGAGGAAAAGTTCAGATCGAAGAGTCTGGAAGGACGGGACAGGTGTTTGAAACTGAACCTGTCACTCCTAGGAGATGAGTTTCAGTCCCTGCTCCTGATGTGGTCCCCTTCTTCAAGATTCTCACCCTCAACCGATAAAGTAAAAAAATACCCAGCTGTAAATGGGTAAATAATTATAAGAAGACAGTGACAACAAAAAGTACACGTAATTTTACATTTTACTTTGGTGTGAATTATCCACTATATTTTTTACGGAATGTACCAGTATATGCCAGTATATTCAGCGGTCAGTTGATAGGGAATGAATGCTTGCTTTATCCAAGCGGGAACTTTCACCATCACGGGTCACCTGAACTACTTCTGGACTACGCTTTTGCAGTTTAGCCTTGCTCTTCTTATCGGAACTCCTTCAAAAGTGATCACCCCCCCCCCCCCCATTCCCATTAGTTTCTGTTTATCCCTGTGTTGCCCAGCTAGTTTGGGTGACGCTTACCTACTCCAGGCTGCACACAGTATCATCACTGACACTGTTTTGAGTCAAGGACCCTCACCGCACTGGACCTCAGCAAAACAACAAGCGAATGTAGCCGTGATGCCTCAGAGGTTCTGTCTCACTGTATTTGGACCGCACCTGACTGCTACGTATCTGTCCTGCATCTAGTGGTCAGCTCTCTGCTGTATGGTACTTTACTGTGTTGTACTCCATTAGGCCCCACCAACATTATATCACCTTTATTTATTTATAGATGCTGTTATCCTCAGTGATGTAGAGGCAAACACCGTATGGGCATTAGAATAAATTAAAAGCGGTTATAAACATAGAAATGAGCAGGAAATTTTATCAGTCAAGTGTGGCCCTGATGCACAAAGTGCAGCCTAGGAAGGTAAATGTAAAAGAGGAGCTTAGTAAGAGGATCACCCTTGAGTTCATGTTCGCCGCTCACATCTTGGCTTAAATAACACCCCAACAAAGCAATAGAAAGTGTAATTTAAAGTGACAACTTCTATATGCAAGAGCTGAAATTGAGGTGCAAAAAAACTGTTTTCATTTGTGCTGTGTTATGCATTTGCACCTGACGTGCGAATAGACTGGTGGAGATACTGCCTGAAAAGATGGATTCTGAGACACAAAAACACTTTGTCCAGGATTAATGTTTCACCATTCAGTTACTGTCATTATATGTCACCGCGATGTACTCTGCACGTGTATTAGGCCGTACCGTGCATCTATGTTGCCAGAATGCCAACCGTCATGGTGCCGGCATCTTACATCAGGGGTCCGTTCATTGGAGGAAGTCTAGCCCACCTTCAGATTGGACTTTGAAGTACAAATATATGTTGATAATGTAAATCACCTGTCAACAATCTGAATACCCTTCAGCAACCTGTGCAGTGGTTGCATTGGGCATACTGGACAGAAGAGCAAATCTGGATTGTACCACCAAACCCACAAGTGTCCTACATTTCTGGGAACTATTGCAGAAGACCTGGCAAGACATTGGTGACTCATTTCCTCTTTACATGTCTTCGTGAATGCATTGTGAAGAAAGCTACATGAAATGTGTGACCTACAACAGCCATAGTATTAACCTTATAGTATTTTTGAGTCACAGCACATAATGTCTAAGACTCTGGTCAGAGTTTTTGTGACTATCAGCACAACATTTTATTTGATGCAAGAATCCCTTGGTATCTGATCTCTTTGTATCCAAATTTTCCCTATGGCGGTGTATGAATGGAAATCTCTATTATCATTTTTATCCAAAGCATATCCATAATAAAAAAATAAAATCAAATTGAATGAAAACTCAACTAATGAATACCACGGAGTGCTGTATAGTGTCCTGTGCTTAAAAAAAACTATGCATTGTAATAAAAATTTTATTACAACTTTAACATATTTTATTTACAGAAGTTTTGTTTGTGATTCCATTCTAGTTACTTTTCATCCTCACTGACTAGTGAACAATAAAGTGAGTGCTCTGGTGGCACTGAAAAGAAAAAAAATGAAGGAAGTACATTTAGACCTTAAAGTGAAATTCTTTGCTGTGTTAATATTATTTTAGAATGGTTATTGTGTGCAGTTGCTGAAAAATGTAACAAAGCCGCATTCATTGTTGTTAAAAGTTAATAGAGGTTTATAGTTTGTTTAAACAGTCTAAAATGGGCTTTGTGACTTATGACTAGGTCTGCTGACAGTGAGGTTATTGGAACAGAACCCCGCTGCTATAAATAGAGCAGCATTCATGGTTTCAAGCAAGTGGAATCTTGCTTGATATTTACTTCCTTGACTTTGTGTTTATGTACATCATGTACATTGCATAGTATATTTTTAAAATCGTTTTTTTTTTTTTTTATACATAATGTATTTGTTTAGGAATTTATATTCAGGTTGCACTCAACAGGTGCTTCGAATTCCAAGAATATGAGTCACTCAGGTGTTTCTGAGCTCTGGGGCAACTGGCAGGGTGGTAGTAATTGACAGCAACTCATAACCTAAATGGAAGGACTCTCCTATTTTGTCCTTCAGGTACTTAACCTGAATTTCCCCAGCAGAACAAAAAAAATCCAGTTGTTAAATAATGCTCGGTCACTTCAGATGAACACATTGGCTACGCAATGGAAGTACAATAAACGCAATAAGATGATGGCGGCTGGTGGAACCATAGCAACTTTGGGGAGGAAATCTTCTCATTAAACTTGCATTGATGGCCTGGGTTCCCTGCTTCTCGGCACATTACCGTCGCACTCACTTAAGCTAAGCACTCTCCAGTCAGGGCCGAGACCAAAGAGACTCTTCTCCCAAGTTTATCCGAAAGAGGGCTTGTGGAGTTGGATCAAACAATTATCACACCCTCGGCTTTTGTGCCTTGACTCCAGCTCACACTGTACACAAATATGTTGCAGAGAGGACTCCCCGTGTCCCATTTCCCTCCGCATTTAAAATACAACGCAACCCACCCTTGGATCCATCCATCCCTCCACCAGTAACTGCTTGAGCAGCGTAGGGTTGCTGTGGGCCAGAGTCTTTCCTGAAAGCCTAGAGCATGAGGCAGGATAGACGTCGACACACCTCTACACACCTTCGCACTCCCTCTTCAATAATTCCAATAACTCAGTTCCGTTTTCATCTGTGAGGTTTCCTCACCGTCAGCAGCAGTTTTACTTCAGGCTAAGCCGTTGCAAATATCGGGTGGACGTCAGGGTCGAGACTTGTGAATTCAGCGGAGAAAACGGTGTGCTGGGTAGGATCTTGACAAACGCTAACAAACCCTCTTCTAGATTTTGAGGTTCTTCTTTGTTCGTGCCAGCTAATGTTGTCTAAATGCAACCGCAAAAGCAATCGCTGCGAGGAGCTGTTACATGATGCTTGAAGTGAAAATGCAAGTGTTTGCAAAACCCTAAACATATTAAAATGCACATACAAAATCCTGAAAGAGTCGGGGGTGGGGGGTGAGAACTTTCCTGCCAAGCGTTGAAATAATCCTCATGAAACTCACTTGCTAAAAAATCCGGCTAACACAAGCGCACCCTTTTTTAAAACCGATTTTCTCTATAAAGAACGGACGGAACTAGCAGGACAGCCATTTTAGAACGACCGCATTAGATGCCTTTGCCGCGCTCACAATACCGAATTTAATGGGCTGAGACAAAGTTTGGGGTTTAACTATGTTCTAAGTGGGAAGTTATGCTAGAAACAGGATGGACCGGAGTGTGAGTCATCAGTGCGACAACTGTTTTTTACTGTCTTTTCCCGAAAGAGCCAGCCTTTTGCATAAGGACGCGTCTGTAGTTTCTGCATCGGTGACAGGCGAGTTGGAGGAAGAGAGGGGCGAGCATCTGAGCCTCTTGAGAGTGCAGTGAAAGAGAGCAGAGAAAGGGCAGCTGGGGAGTAGAGCTTCACTGTAGGGGAGTCAATGAAAAAATAAGAGGAAGAAAACACCTCCTTTAATTACTTTTCTGACCACTTGTTTTCCTTCTCTTGGAGTGGTTTTTGGGGCAAAAAAGAGCAGCTTATAAGGTTCCAGTTGAAACCATTTCAGGTCACAGGTTGACTGGCTATTGCTAGTGATTTGTCCTCAGGGTAGCAGACTGCAGGTGGACATTTTCATTAAACTTTTCCCACCTGAAAGTAATCTAACCTGTGTTCTCTTTGTCCCTGATCTTTTTAGTTTTGTTTTTCTCTCCACACCTAGAGGTGACCCCAGCATCGATTTAAAAAAAAAAAAAAAAACCTTTCCCCTTTTTTATTTCGTTTTCCATTTTACCTTCGTTTCGGCCTTGCCCTTCCAGCGCTAAGGAGGGGTCGCCAGGGGTCAGCATCCCGGCTTCGAAAGTGCTGGGAATTCGCTTTTGCTCCGACACGCGCGGCTGAACTGGAAAGCCGATCGCTTTGGCCATCCCGGCCCATCTCTCCATCAAACGGTTAACAAAGTGCCCTCCCTGGATGAAGTGGAGCAGTTAAAGAGCAGACAGATTCGGTAATTATAGCACGGGGCTGAAACTCACTATTAGGTCTGTCCATCTGTCAGGCCTCATTGCGGGACCAGGTGATGGCCGGAAATCTTTCTTTAATCAAACTTTATCCTCAGAAGAATGAAGGCTCTGGTTGGGAATACTTTGCCATACTTTTTGCACCAAAGGGTGGCATAGTACTTGGAGCACCAGCCTTTGACTTAACCAGGTTACGTGTCTTTAACTAAATCAACTTCTTTAAACAGCCAGGTCCATTAAAAAGGGGAATGCGATAACAGATGCAGGCTGCTTGTGACACCTGCTGAATATTAATAATTTTTTTATTTTTTTCTCAGATAGAGAGAAAGATAGTGAAACTGATCATATTCTGCTTATTTGAAGGATGACAAACACAATGGATGGACTGAGATATTAATTTTGTGAGTGTTTTTTTTTTTTTTTTTTCCTTTGTCTCCAGTAGATCAACCGTTCAAAAGATGGACTCCTTAGGGATAGTCCGATGCTATGATTAAAAAATAACAGTCATTGTTGTGATGCATTTAGTGCTGTCTATGGACAGCTTGGCTCGTCGGTATGATGGACAATAGGAGGCATTTTCTGGAAATGGGGTCTGCACTTTGTTAAGGCTGGACAGCGTGATCATCAGCATGCCAATGTGGAAGCCAGATTCCACAGTAGACCTGACCTGGCCTCGTGGTCTGGTGCTGAGGGAGCTACAGTGCTGGGAACTGATATTGTAGCCAACAGGATGCTTACTGATAGCCGAAAGGTCAGTCTTTATCAACAAAATAATACGTTTATTTGTCTATATAAGTGCACCTTAAGGTTTTATTTATCTATTTATTTATTTACTTATTTATATATTTGCTGTTCGTTTCTTGTCTTCTTGGTGTTTGGTTGTTTGTTTGTTTTACTAGTTGTAAATTTTTTCTGGTATAACCATGCAGTCTCCTGTTGGATCAGAGCACATTTCACTACTCAGTAACCATGTACGTGACAAATAAACTCTTTTGACTTTTGACTTTGACGTTGATGCTTTCCTCCAAAGTGACTTCCATCACTTCAGGGAAAGTACAGCAGGAAGTCAGGTTCAAAACTGGGCCCTTTGTGTGTAAGGTGGTGGGAGCTCTAACCACTATGCCACCTGGTGTTCAAGGTAGCAATAGAAAACCCTGTTGATGCACTGTTTTCTCAGACTCTTGACTTTGCAACTGCTCGACTAAAACCTCTTGTATCTAGAATGCATCTTGACTCTTTGTTGACTCAGTAATCCCTCCTAAACTGGGTCATCTATAAATCAAAACAGCTACAAACCCTGAAATCTTTGACTTTTTATTTTTTCTTTTAATGAAATAAATAAATAAGCAAACACACTAATAAATAAACGTCTTCTCAGTTAATGAAACATCAGGCACGGTATTCCACAAAAAAAAACAAAAAAAAAAACAAAAAAAAAAAACAAAATAGATAAAGAATTCAGACTATGAGCTGTTATTTCTTAATCACAAAATTTTGAAAAGTTAACACTAATAGTTCTAAATACAGACCACAATTTAAATGCAATTTTACACTATTATTTCATTTTTGTCCCTGGTTGCTAACCGAAGAAAGACAGTACGGTAATAGCAGCTCGGTCAGTTAACTCTTCATTATCTTTTCTTTCATCTGTAACTGCACATAAATGATATAATATGCACCATTATGACATAATATAAGCCATTAAATACCTGCCTTTGTGGTTACTTTGGCAACAAACAGCCTTTGAACAGGTTGAACCACACGCGCGGCTCCGTCGCCGAAAGGACACCGAATGTATAAAAATGGAATGTAAATCGGGACCTTTAGGAATGTCGAATGTCGCATGCTTGTGGCTCAGCCCAAGAAGCTTCAGTCACTGCGGCAATTGCGGGCACACGATTATCATTCTAGATTAAATTAGCAAAGATATTTGTATGAAATTTGGCAAAATTCCTGCAAAAGAATCACAAAAGAATCTCTGGATTCCCTTATCTGCTCTTCACTTTGTACAGACCTCTAGCCAATAATCAACATAGAAATGTTTGCCGACCCAGTGCATCGCAAAGAACGGGAATATTAATAATCGTGTCAAACACCGTTCATCAGAGATGGTTTTTTTGTGTCTTGTGCGCGCACGTGCACACACACACACACACACACACACACACACGCACGAACAGAAGCTCTAACTGTATATGCTAATAAGAACAGGTAAATGGTGCAAGGTAAGACAATAAAATGCATCTATGGCTTACAAACATCTCACAGATTTCAAAATCTTTACCCATGCATGATCAACAAATTTTAGTTTTAATTTTCTCTTAAAAACCGCTCCACCATAGTCCCCCCTTTATACCTTTCCTATTTCTTGTTTTGCATTAAACTGCAAAATAAAGAAAAAGATGTATGCATTATTTGGCAGTGTTAAGCATAAACATGCTTAAATGTGCATAATTAAAGCTTCAGGCTCTTCTAGTTTATGTGATCTTTGTATTCAGAATGCAAAAAAATAAAATAATAAAATAACATAAACACAGAACACCCCAGGGCGGAACAGAAAAGGTCTCATGTTGGGAATTCCTCTCGGCCGCATCGTAGAAGTCGTATTTACATTCCTGAACAGCGGGTTCCAAATTATCCTGGAGCAACTGTAGACTATCTGACCCAAGCAGAATCCCACACAGCTCCCCCAGCCCCCCAAGTCCGTCGTAAAACAAACGGCGATTATTGTGTTTAGCGGAGCGCTGCCTAACTGGAATGCTGGCCGTAGGAAGAGTTCCTCCCAGATATCCTCAGAAGCAGATGCCTCTGCAGAGCTCCATCAGCTCGCCAGTTGTAGATGCGAAGCCACAGCTCACCTCCGTGTCCGTAACACAAAACGGGACACGAGAAAGATCACCGACGTAATCGGAGGCAAAGACGAAAACCCGAGCGCGTGGCACTGAGGCTGCGTTCACTCCTTTGTGAAAATGAAGTCACGTAAAGCCACAGACTCATACAACACGTAAACTATTATCAGGGCCGTGCAGGATGAGGAGCCATTATTTGCTGCTAAAGCCCTCTGAACAGACTGCGTGCCATGAGCAAAAAAAAAAGGTGGAAAAAAACTACAGACCCACCTTCATTTATTACCACCCAAGGACTTAAACGCTATTGATTTTCCCTCCGTAAAAACAACTGTAAAACGCTTGCGAAAATGCCGCTGTACTAAATGAGACTGGATGGATGGATTGATCCCTTCACAACAGTGTAGCATTTCACATGGTGGGTGCCTTTCGCACGAGGTCCAAGATGACAGGTTATAGGACCTGACGGATGCTGGCAATAGCGGGTACTGATGTCAAAGGAAAATAGCCATCGCAGAGATGTGCCAGGTTCTGGGGCTTTTATTCGCCGTCCCAAATCTGGGTGCAGATTATTATTTTTTTGTTGAGACCAATTGTATATGCAGAAAAGGCCTATAATTGAGATGCTTCCCCCATTCCCTCTGAAAGGGAGGGGAAAAGTTAATTAAAGTGTGAGACACCTCGCTGCATACTCTTTGCACCATTAAGAGCGCTTCCTGGAGCGAGGGGTGTTTTTTTTGGGGGGGGGGGCAGCGGGACCGCTATTTTGGAGTGACTATCGCACCGTTGCCGAGAGCCGCAAATTGGTTTTAGCACTCGATTTCTCACCTTAATTAAAACGGCAAGGGCGCTCGCAGCGACTTCGATGCCTCCGCGGAAGGACAATGGAGGAGCGGCTGCCACCCTCGCCGCGATCCGATAAAAGCACCGCGAGGCACAGAGATGGCGGCGACGGCATAGGATTCCATTTGTTGGACCAAATGTTACCTGATGGGGTCTGAGAAAGCCCGAGGGCACCCTGGTTTGTTGCGATTTTGCCTGATCTGTTGACCGCGCGCACCCCCCCGCCATTCAATGACGAATTAAAACGCTTAAATAGTTTGGCGGGAGCGCAAAGCAATGACACGGGAAGGTTGCGAAAACGGACAGTTTTGCTTTCTCTTGGTTCTTAACCTTTTAAATTCCTTCGGCGAGCTGCTCGAGTCCGGCTTCGTTCGGGAATCACGAACAGAGACGGAGGAGGAAAACATCCCAAAAAGGTGTGTGCACTTCTTTACTTTCTTGTGAAAGACAGAAAAACAAGATTAAGTCAATACTTTTTTTTTTTTTTTTCCCAAAAAAGGTCATGCAATGTAAAAAAAAGAAATGGCAGTGCAAATCTTTTCCGAGGGCAAAATACCTGAATTTTAAGTGGCAAAAATCGCAATTTTCTTTAACAGATATACATACCTCACAGCTGTAGCTGTTAACATGGGAATATTTGCTGAAGGAAATTAGCCAGATGCACTCCAATGTATTCTGGGCAGCCGAACCAAGTCCATTTCCTAGTTCAGTTCCTTAACTACTATGTTGCCGCACCGCTGTGAAATTGTGATACACGACCGTGATGGCGTGTGGGTACGTGTGCGTTGCGGGGATTTATCAAAACAAGTAAATTGTCATAAAATCCGATTTTATTGCTCACACAGTGAATTGCCGGGACCGTTCATATTGATTGGATTATTAAGGGAGATCATGCAGCTCCCATTAAATTAGAGACCCCAATAATGTCTTCTGGGCTTAGTTAAACCATCTCAGCAACAGACAGGGCTAAATGTAACCTTCTGCCCATTAAAAAATGTTTTAAATTGCAGAACCGAATGCAGAAGAAAAACATGCAATCATTTTAAATAGTTTGTTCAGATGACTGCCTTCTTTGAGGGAATTGGGTAGACTGATTGGACTCAGAAAAGAATCCAGTAGGGACACTGATCTCAGAGGGCTTTTTGAAGAGACGAGTTGATGTTTCCTTGTGGTGACAGCCAAAGTGAGTGAAGCAAATTGCTCCTAGGATGGTGGGCAGATGTGGTAATCTGATGAGGGAAAATTACACCAAACATCTGCCCTTGTTTGGAGGGAACCAAACTATCAGTTTGTCTTGGGGTGAAGTCTTGATTGATGCCATTCACCACGCAAGAAATTTGCCCGCGCTAGCAGCAGCAAGAACCTAAAGCTCTTTATGAATATTCTTCATAATAGCTCTTCAGTCATCGTGATAATATTGATTTGGGGTTATATGGCAAGCTGGGGGTTAGACAAGTGTTTTAGGCTTATTTCTTCCGATGCGTCAGGTAGGAGGAAGCAAGCTGAAAGGGCTACAATTCTCAGACCCAAGGAATAAATTCCAGTCAAGCTTATTTAAAACGCTGAGCCTGGGCTTGTTCGTTTCAAGAGGAGCAGCAAGCAAGCGACCGAGTTCTTTTAACTTTGAACTGGAAGTACTTAGAGGAGCCATGCCCGTGTACTAGTCAGCCGTTGCTGTGTTAAACCTTCCAGTGTCTGTAACCCATGACCGGATAGCTGGAATGTTGCTTAGCATTAGAAACTACACAAGGGCCCACTGTGCTCCTTCCACATCGTATGCCGTTTGTTTCCATCCCACCGCTGACACCTGTGAAAACGCAGCCGCATCTCTGGGAGGTGTCACCTCGCCCGCGGCTCTTTGCTGAGTCCCTCGGGCAGGTTTTCAGTTCTTCATTAACATTCGAGGTAAATGTCAAACTTGCACTTGCCCAGGCTTGATTAAATCACATACTGCCGCGTAAACATGTCAGAGGACGGGCTTCCTGTGAACAGACTTGCACTGTGACATTCTCTACTCTGGCTGGTGAATATGTCACAGATGGGAGCACGTTCGGAGTCGCCAGGCAGAATGCTGATGAAATAGAGAAGACAACAAATGACCAAAAAAAAAAAAAAAACCCAAAAAAAACAGCAGGACCAGTAATGTGGCGACAGAGATCATCAAGAATGTGAGGGAAAAGCGAATAGCCATCGATGTTTTTTAAATGATTGCTCCTAGCTTCTCTTCTTCCTTGGGTGCCTTCATACTTGAGTGGTTGCAGCCATTATACACTGGTAGTGCTCCTTTGCAGTTATCCTCCTGTGTGAGCTGGCCCACAGACTGGCTGACACCTCTGTGGCGTTTGCAAGAACACGGCTGCTCCCTCTCATGGTGCATGGAGAGCTGGCTCTTGAAAGACCTCCGCTTTGTCTTTCCAGTCAGCTCCTTTGTTGCGTGGAGTATTTGAGAAAAAGAAAGGAGCTTCGGAGAGCCCTCGGTCCAGATGAAGAGGACCCACTTGTGGAGGTCGGGTTGAATCATTCACTGCTTTCCTGTGCCGAGGTGGGGGGCTTTTTTCACCTGCATGTCCACTCCGCCTTTGGCACCAAGAGAATCTGAATACCTTTTACCCCTGAGATGTAGGTCGCCAAGCTAAGATGACTACTTTTTTGTAGCTATTGCTCCTTTGGTTAGCAAAGGTTTTTGATATTTTTTAAAATAAATTAGCACTAAGTAGAACCATCCAAACCAAATGTAGCATTAAACAAATTAGAACATATGATGCAGTCTCAGGTGAAGAGCCACTGTCAAACCTCACCTTTGTGTTTCTAGGAGGGGTTTCAACTCTATCATCCTGACCCTCTTTTCCTGGAGCTGCCAAGTAACAACTAGGACAGCCCCAGTGATGCCACCTCCCATCCAAGTCTCCCCCATCTGGCCTGGGTTCATAATCAGTCCCCTCAGCAGATCATCAGTGGTGGCTTTCAAAGTGTGCCAGGCCAGATCTTTGGTCCTTATTCCAAACCCCTCCATGTTTGGCCTGGCCACTTGTCTTTCCGAACCAGTAGTAGTGGCAGCGGTGGCCGCAACTGCGACTGGGGACCAGGCTGAACCAGAGAGGTGATAAATCTGGCACTCCCGCAGAGACTTGAATGATCTGAAAAAAGTCTGCGGTACAATATAGAGTATTAGGCTGTCCACAGATCAGCCGTTTACTTGAAAACGTTGACAGGCTTACCAGAAATAACACTTGCAGCTTCTCATAACAACAAGTACACAGGCAAGGAGATGAGAATTATTTTTCTGATTCTCTCCGTCTCTCTGTTCTCTCTCACCTACTCTTTAAATCCATCTATAATGTGGGAATAATAACAACCAGAGCATG
Organism: Heterotis niloticus; assembly: GCA_018136845.1. Taxonomy (NCBI): domain Eukaryota; kingdom Metazoa; phylum Chordata; class Actinopteri; order Osteoglossiformes; family Osteoglossidae; genus Heterotis; species Heterotis niloticus. Next base: position 5,717,559 of record CM030906.1, read on the forward strand.
TTTATACATTCTGGCTTCTGACCCCTGACCTTTGACCTTTAACCTACGGAGGAGATGCTATCTTCCTGTATATGTCCAGCCTCCGGGCCCTCCCAGACAGGAGGCCGAAGGTGCCCCTGGGCAGGCCACACTGAGTGGAGCAAGCGGCGGCCATCTGCTCGGCGGAGATGCTCGAGGGTGACCTCCGATCCAGCGATTATCTCAAGGACACAACCAGGCTCGAGTGCAGGCTGTTCTGCTGGCTGATGTGTAGCCATCGACAGCAAACTACAAATCAAAAGCAACTCCGATGCTACGTAGTTGCTAATGGCAGCAACGCACAAGTTGGCAGAGCATCCGTCTCAAACAGTACGTTGTTACTGATAGCGTTTCGCGGCTCATCGGATTCTTTTGTTTTTACCTGGATGTTCGAACAACAGCACGTACGTACAAAGATTAAGATTCTGGCTAGCTGATCACCCTCCTTCAGTCGGCTCCTTCACCTGGATCATCCGAGTTTCCGGCTCCGCAGATGGCTGAAATTGCAGGTCACGCCGGAGGAAAATTTTGGCTGGCCAGCAACAATGTAATAACAGCAGGGGTTTTCCTCTGGGGCTTTGAACCTACAGCTGCAGCTTTCGTCAAACCAAATAAGGTTTCATCGATGGGACCATCGATTTAATAATCAAAAAGAGGACGCGCACACTCGCCAATGCTTCCGCCGCCTTCATTGGCACAAGATTCGATCCTGTAATGGACCTTCGTGAGGGCACGATGGATTTGCTGGGGAAACACAAAGCGAAGGTTTTCTTCCTGCAAACCTGTTGAACATTCTGCCTTGCATGACACGCATGTAATTCCTAAGTTCCGGCGAGCCGATTGAAGCCACTTTCCCTTTATATTAATTGCTGGTCATTAAGTGCAGCCATTTGGGAAGAATCGTTCTTTCCAAGGCCTGCATTTGTAAATTGGAACTGAAGTTCACGAGCTTGTAAATCACACCGTCCCTACCGGATTCGAGCCTCGATGTAAAGAGGCTGCCCATTACTTACGATGTCTATAAGTTGAGCGATTAAATTTTTCTCGTGTATCTGCGTCCAGCTTTAATAGATTAAAAATTGAAGCCCTTGCTCCGGCCGACTCAGCGACTCCGCAACGAGGCCACCGCTGCACGTCCCGTATGGGACTTCAGCAACTCGCTCTTGGGACGTTTCCGCCATTCCAGACGCACCTCTTCGTGTTACCGCGCATCTAATGACCTTCCCTGCGTTCGGCATTGCCCAGAGCTCGCACATCGCTGCATGTGGGCGCCGCAGTTGACCAGAACTGCTGAAACTGAATTTCCTGTAAGCTTATGAGTAATGTTTGCGCCCAGACACTTCCCGCTGTGTGCTTTACTTAAATTCCTCGATCAAACATCTCATTGAGCTTCCTGCGCACAGTTATTACTGTGGAAGTTACATAATTCCTCAGCAAAGTCAATTAAGAAGGTACTTGCAAAGGGACCTGCAAACAAGGAAGGAGGGCTCTTTCCTTAATATAAACTTAATGCTTAAACTTAATGTACTTCATTAGAGACATTTCTGATAGACCCCATTACCCTGAAACATGTCTTAATGAGCCATATTCCTTATTAGGTGTTTTGGGCGCAATAACCACGATAAAGCAAAAGACACATTTAGCATTTTTGCATGTATCTACTTGCATGAATTATACATTTCTTAATATGAATGTGATAACTGTGCAGAAGAACAAATACATTATTTACACATTCAGCAGGGATGATAATTTCATGGTGCTTAACCTTGTCATGTCTTGAAACGATAAGGACAGCGGACGCACCGAAAAATAAAAAAGATATATTTTCCCAGCCGATGCAATATGTCTGGAGACGGAAGTGGAGCTTGTGGGTGCCTGTCTTGCCATATGGGCCCCCCCGTCGAAAAATTTCGAACGCACTGCGCCCTTATTCCTACAGCAGATCTGACAGGGGCGTGGAGGGAAGAAAAGGTGGGACTTGCTGCTCAGCTGAAACTAGGCCCTTATCCTGAAGCTTCCCCCGTCTTCATGACGTGGGCACCGAATCTCTTCTCCTCCACTTCCCTGTACCCCTCGTCCCGATTCTCACTGGATGTACGGCGACATAATGGTAAATTATTCAAATCAAAAGGTGCTGGCTGCATGATTTAGCAAACATGAATATGCCATTGAAAATGGATGAATGTGAATAGAAAATGAAATGGTAACTTGTGACATAACTCACGCTGTTCAGCAGTGTCTCCGGAACGGATGGTCCCACCAGCTAAATCTAAAGCCTCATATTAAAACAGAGTAAGAAGCATGGCGGAGTAGTTACTGCTCGGAAACAAGTAACCGGTAATGTGTTCACCGGATTAGTTGCTCAAGTAACTTAATGACGGATGCAAGAATCCCTCTGAAGATGCAAATGATTTTGTAAGAGCATCTTAGCTAATATTTCATACATTATATTAATTTACATGTAATGCTATTATTTATTCATGCACCCGATACTGTACTTCTATCAAAAGCGACTTAGAACTTACATTTGTGCGCTCGGCTACTTAGTTATTCCCTCATTTATGTAGCTGCGTAATTTTTCCCGTGTTAATTCGATTAAGGGTTTTACAGCTGAGCGTGTTTTGAACCTTGGCCCTCTGAACAGAAGCTGACATCTCTAACCACTAAGCCTCCCACTGGCTCCCGTACTTACGTATAAAGAAGGAAAGTAAAGACTGCGAATGTAAAGCGCATCCATTATTCACTTACAGGAACAATGGACCCTAGAAATATTAGTGTGTTTTGCCTTTTTTCTGTGATTTATAGACAGTTCAGGCCAGACCTGTTTAATAAAGTCTTTTTCCGCCGAGAAGGACCACCACATATCGGGCAATGGTTACTGCTTCTGCTTTATTATTGTCCTTTATAAAAGAATGTGCTGAATAAACGCAAATCAGGAACGTATTGAGCGACATAAATAAATAAGCAACGGTCCTTCCGTTCACTGCATTTATGTCCCAGTGTTGAGAAATGAGTCAACTTCCCTGTGAAATATAGCTAACTGAGAACTATTACTTGCTATTTTTGTGCAAACAAGCATAACTGCCTAGGGGGAGAGCTGGCTGGTTTGCAACCCACAACTACAAAGAGGCTACGGAGATCTGGTTGGCTTTCTTGTGCACTTTAGACATGAAAGTATTGTTTAAAAATGTGTGAACATATCAAAGCTGTGATCTCAGCGTACTAATGTTATAAACACAAGGTTTACTGTGCGGCTTTTAAGTGTGCTGTTATTTTATAGCTGTTGTGCTCCTTCAACACCCAACTCAACTTTTATCTTTTTAAGCAGCGGGATATTTTGCAGAGGCATCTGAGAACCCGTACCTGATCAGTGATTAAGACGACAGTAGCTCCCTGAGACGTGAACCAACAACCTTGTGATTATGAAATGTGTACCCACAATCTCGAGTTTATCCAAGGCCTTGTACTGGAATTCAGTTACACAACTGCAGGTTTGTGTGAACAGACCCTCGCTGGAGACACGTCGGACTCCGGCTTCTCCGCCTGTGCGATCATCTCCCCTAATTCCTGAAATGAAGACAGTGAGAAATTCTATGCCGATTAAGATGATTGATATCTGCAACCTATGTTATGAGAAACTTCTACAGTTTCTCCTCTTGTGCTTTCACATGCCAGCGCTTTCCAATTACCCAGCGCAGCTTTTTCCAATCAAAAGTTTCTTTCCCTATTGTTTTCCATAAAGGTGGGTCTCCGGCACCTGGCATTTGCTCGGATTTGAAAAATTCAAGACGCCATTCTGGATCCAGAGCAAAGGAAGACAACCGTGAAACATGTGCTACTTCCACAGAAACCCTCCCGGAGAAGCCAGATGCCCAGAGGCGCAATCAAAAATTATAGTTACATATGAAATAACCTGCTTAAAAATGTTCCACACATCAATTGACATTCTTTATTAATATTTCAAATCATATAGTCTGTGCTGGAGTAAAAAAAAAAAAATAAATAAAATAAAATATAGCCGTTTCCTAATATACTATAAAACTACCGGCCAAGTTTCTATACTCTATAGAGCGAAGCATGTGCTAGTTATGCCAAAGTGATAATTTTAACAGCCTTTGGTTACATCTGTGAAATATTATGATGGAAGTCGTCTAATTATTGTTCCCTACCAATCTTTCACGTCCCAGCTTTGCTGGAGTTGTGCTGGAGATGTTCTCCATGAGTCGATATATCCCCTTTAAGCACTTGTAAGTAGCAGTTGGGCTGTTTGACGTGTTTCAAGCTAACGCCCATAGCAGCTCCTCTGGCAAAAATGTGGCTCGTGCATGAATAACTCAGCATGTGTCTCCCTCTCCCGGGTTTTTATTAGTCAAGTTCTGTAAAAACAAAGCGTAAAAAGATGATCGAGAGTATTTAAATCGACCCATCATAGACTGAGAATAAGATCCTGCATTAATACTGGCTTCAGTGTGAGTCACATTTAATCCCCCCCACCCCTGCAATGCTTAAAGAATGGAAATATTTCCATAACTGTGCTCCCTTTATTGTCTCTGTCAGAACCAAGAATGTAAATCGGGACAAATCAGATGAAGCAGCACCTTCAGGTGCAATTAAAATACATTATGCTGTTAAAGAGGTATTTATTTCTCCAGGTGTAGGGGGGTAGAGGCGTACAGGCCAAGCAGGTGACTCCACATCGGCTGAACTTTCTCTGCAGGGTTGTGAGGAAAAACAGGCTCTCAGTTAAGCCCAATACACAAGACTTCTGAAGGTTGCCTGCTCTAAGCTCAATCGTTGTTGGCTCAGGACTTTGTGAGCAAAAGGTAGCAGGTTCCAAGCCAGCACGCAAACCAGTGTGTTGGTTTTGGATCGAGGCTTGGACATTTGGCCCGCTGCTGTCCCCGCTGCACCAGTGGTGAAGCGGGTGTTGCTAACGCGCGAAGGAGCTCTTCGGGGTCTTCCGGGATGTGGCAAAGTTTCATCGACTGGCAGGAGCCATTTCGAAACAGCCGTTTCCCTCTGAAGGATGCGTGCAGAAATGTGACCTGAGGACGCTAAACGGTTCCCTTTGTGATAACACACTGTCGATCCCACCCCCTCCCAGCTGGGAAACCGACAGGCAAATATTTGGGGACAATTATTCTCGGAGACCTCTGGAAACAATTATCCAGTGCCAGACTGGTCCAAAACCACACACTCTGCTGTCGCCTTTCTTACACACACACACACACACACACACACACACACACACACACACACACGCACCCTGCAGTCACCTTTGAAACACACAGATGCACACTGAGTTACTTACACAAGCACACATTTAAGCATTTTTAGAGGTTGCTGCACATGACTTTGCATATACATTCTCTCTTTATGTGTTAAAGTGTTAACTGCAGCTTTGTTTAGCCAACACTCTTTTCCATGGTACTTTACCTGCTGCCTGTGTTGATTTGTGCTTTTGTTTAGCTGGTTAATTTCTACCGTATCAGTTCAAGGCAAATACATTGCTCAAGGGTACTACAGAGTGTGGTCTACTTATAGGAGGTGTGGAGCAAGGTGTTGGCAGGTAAACATTTGTGACTCTGTCCGTGTAATCTTCTTACCTATTCTCCACGTTTCCCATTCCTCTCCATCCGGGGTCCATCATTCACAGTTTGGATCAATCGTTCCCCATCCAAAAGACATTGCGTTTAGCGCTTATTTTGAATGGGGTCCTTCCTTTCAGGGGTCAGGTGAACTTTGGCAGTCCAAGGGAGGGCTGGATAAGAAAACACAGACCAGTTTGGCGGCTGCCTGACCGCTGTCAGAGGCCTCTCCTGCTCCAAGCAATTTTCCCGCTTTGTCTTCCCTACCGCTGGGGCCATTAATGTCAAAGAGCCGAGCCTTTATGTGCCAGTCATGTGGGCTGGCGACCGGCGCCCCCCACATGGCTGAGATGAAAAGAGAGGTTAAATGATGCCATGTTAATTCTGAAAAGCTCTCATTCCCTTTCACCCTCGGCCTTTTATTCACCAAAGTTAAAAAAGGCTATCATCACGAAGGAATCATATTGTTCATCCGGTCATTACTAGGCACCTGAAAGCTTTCTCCTTTCGTTTTTCCTACACTGAGTGCCTGGCCCATTCTGCAAGATTTGCTGTTGTTAACAGCAGAATAGAACTCTTCCAGCTCAAGGTTTGCTTGATATTTGCAATGAATCTTCAGCTGGCTATCTTAGAAAGTCAAGGCAAATCATGCTCTACACACTTCTGACTTCAGTGGGTGGAAACAAATGATCAGACCACTGCTTTACATAACTGCCAACATTTTACATCAAGGTTATTAGTTTAAATTGTCCTTCAAATTCATTCTAGACATCTCTTGCAGAACTTTGAGTCAGGTTATGCTATAGTATCTTACTAAGGAATAAAGAACTGCCCAGCTGGTTGTAACACTAAAGGAGCAGCACACCGCTGCAGTAGGCTTGTTGAGAGTGCTATGATCATTGCAAAGCTCACCGACAGTTTTTCAGCAAATAAGCTCCACACCATAATGCTGCCACCTCCAGCAGGAACCACACAGGCACACATCATGCTATCATCTTCTTTGTGTCTTACGTATACTCACTAGTTGGATCCAAGGTATACTCGTTGGTCCATAAGAATGAATTTCACTGCTGAAAAGTTGTTTCTCTTTTTCTGGTGTCTCATGTGTGTGTGTGGAACTTGTTTTGTGCATGGGGACACAGTCATGCTAGAGTGGGAAAGGAGGGGAACCAAACTGTGGCCACAAAGCTGGAAGCATACGGTTGTCAAGAATGTGTTTGTATGCTGTGTAGGTGTGGCTGAAACAGCTCGGCTCAGTCATTAGAGGGGGTGGTGGTGGTGGTGGGGTGGGGGGGTCCACATACCATTGGTCATATAGTGCACACCTGTCTCAGTTAAACAGGGTGAATGAAAATCGGAGCACCAAAAATGGGCTTGTGGCTAATTCTTGGCAGATGGAGAAAATGCTGACACTGTAGCTGCACTCCTTTAACCTTCTTGCAGCTTTGCTGCAAGAAGAAACAGGAAAATAACAGGAGATGAAAGACGTTCAGTCCTCCGTTTTGCTCTTTCCATCACCAGTGCACAGTAACAGTTTGGTTTTGCTAATCCCTTTACAGTAGCTAAACACTCCGTCGCTGTGACCAATTAAAAAATAAATAAACACCTCGAAACAATATTAATGTTAATAATTGCACGTTCTAACATGTTATCAATACATACTAATTTGGACAGTGTATATTTTTCAATTTTTGGTAAATCTTTAGCCTTTGCAAAATATACATTTTTCGTGGTTAAATTAGAACCTTATGCATGAAATCACTTAACCTCAAGGCAAGATGGTGAATGAACCTACACTAAACAAAGACAGAAAAAATGAGCAGTGAGTATAAATTGTAAATGCCTCTGTGTGTGTGTGTGTGTGTGTGTGTGTGTGTGTGTGTGTGTGTGCGTGTGGAAAGGAGAGCAGCCCTGGTGGTCTCGCCTTTAGGATGAGTAACGTGTTCTGGGGTCATACTATTTATTTATTCTGAATTCTACTGAAACACCTGGCAGGGCCGTATGGATCGGCAGCTGTTTGGATGGAGGAAATGTGGCCGCCAAACACACCCAAAGATGCCGGGACCCCAACTCCACCCAGCTTTCTCGAACCCTCGTTTCTCCTCTGCAAGGTCACGAGTTTTTATTGTAAAATAGAGACCAGATCAGATTCTCCCAATCTACCTGCTTAATGGCCTGTTACAAGGGCCTGACACAATCCATTACCCACCATTTACACCTTCTGGCTCCAATGAAGGAAGTACGGATCACTGGCAGCACGGGGGTGGGTTATGGGGTAAGGGGGAGAGAGAAGGGTGTGGGAGTTTACACTTATCAGGTACTGGCGCTGATGTCCTGAGTTATGACACCGACAGTATTGACTTGCACTCCTGAAGGGTGCTAGTTCATATCACATAAGCGGCCAAGGATAATGACTCTGTGAAGATCTACAGCGATAAGTTGTCAACTGGAATGAAACTGTCAGTAAAGCAATGAAACAACAAGCGTACTGGTGATGTCTGCTGGTTGTGTCATTGATGGGGGTTCCAAAACAGGAGTTTGATGTTAAACATAAAACTTGCTAAAAATGAGGAATTAGTGGGAAATATTAGCGCAGTTTACATCAGACGGGCTTCAGAGGTTCCGCAAAAAACGGTTGCCAGTCAGAATTACTTACAATACAGGATTTTCAATGTCATTATAATAGCATTTCCTCTAATTTCGCCACACATCAAACCTGCGTCCCGACATTTATTTGTGGAAATAATCCGTCTTCTGCAGGCCTCCCTGAGCCGAAATTTCAGCATGTTTACAAATGAGATGAATGAGGGTCTTTGTGGTGTCAAAAGAGGCTCATCACCCTGACGCTCCCATCTTGTCCTGGCGGAGTCGCTGGGGCTGCGTCGGCTTCCCGTTCACGAGGTGCCGGCTGGTAGGATGGCTGGAGAGGGTGCGGAAGATGCGTGACTCAGGTTTCCTTCCTCTCGGCGTCAGACCAATGATGGCTCCTTCATTAATGCAGACTGTATTTTCTTCCAAATGGACCTCCTTGAAGGTTCCTGATGAGGAGAACCATCCTGGTGGTCCAAGCATGGAATGAGCATTTTGTTGAGGCAGCTGATGTCCGTTTTTTTGGGTGGTCCCATTAGAGTGGCTTATTGTTCACAGGAGCGCAGAGCAGAACTGGCCTGCTGTCACCGATGGTCACTTTCACTGCTAAAGGAGCACCGCATGGGTCGGAAAAGGCAATGCGGAGAGATCCAGAGGCGGCACAGTCCTGCGGAGAAAGCCGAGTGCCCCCCGTCGCCTTCCAGAGCCCAGCCGGAGCGATGCCCTCCGTGACAAAGTCAGGCAGAGAAGCGCTGCAGGTCTGACGTTCTCTGAGGCGAAGCGGCACCTGGGGCCGCCGTGGAAACGCAGCACGCAGGAAGTGACCTCATTTTAGGAAGGGTGACTGGGGCCAATTTCTCCGTCATAAAAACGTAATAATAAACAGCCTCATTTTCATTTTATATTCCATTAAAGAGTGATGCTATAATTAATCACCAGGGAAATGCTGGGTGGGTTTAATAATTCAAGCAATAAAATAACACTTGAAAACCTAAAAGGAAGTTGATTTAGGGGTGTTTAATTTTTTTTTTTTTTTTTTGACAGAAAAATATGAAACCCGGAGACAATTAAAAAAGAAAACAAGCGCCGGAACCAGGAAGATAAAGACAATACAAAATAGAAATAAAAATGTGAAAATAAGCTTTTTAATGTAATCTCCATTTAAGATAATGAAAATCCCTCTTCAGTTATAAAACATGTCATCCTGAAACCTTAAATTCAAAATTTATAGAAGTGGATCCAGATTTTTCCCAGATTTTTTTTTTTTTTTTGCTTTCTGGAGGAAGACCAAAGTAGTCATAATAATGACCTTCTTATTTAATATTTATATATACTGTAGTATATTCATATTCAGCTGTCACATATGGCCCGTTTTAAGCAGCTGTCTCTAGCATCTCGCAAGCCCATAGAGCAGTAACTGACACCCGCGGCACACGTGGACGGGGGCAAAAACCGACTCGATCTCATAACTTTTTCAGGCACCAAATGGGAATTAGTTTGCGATGGGAGCCAAAGCAATTTCTGCAGGCCAGGGTGGGAAGAGGGGCAGGGAGGTGGCTGCATAGGAAAGCATGAGAAAAGGATATCATGGAAGATTAGATGAAGGACTATCAGGATGGGAAGGACAATAATAAATAAGATTACACCCCAGGAGGTGAAGATCTGTTTACAGACAGAGATGTGGAGGTCACTCGAGAGCAAGGGTCTGGGGATGGAGGGGTGAGCGAGGGGGATTTCACAATGGAGCTCCTGCCAAAGTGCAATTACGACTGGTGGTCAGCAGGTAGTACAGCTGTGAAGGACCTGTCGTGACTTCCAGGGACGCCTTGAGAAATGTACTCGCTTTTCCGAAGCACAGCACCAGGCTGTAAAACCTGGAACAAAAATAACTGCTGTAAGTTCAGGTAACTGTTGCTTTTCTCCAAAGCAGCTCACACTTTGCGATTTGCACATCACGGTACCATCTCAGCAGGGTCATTTTTACTGCATTAATTTTGAGTGAGTACTGCATTTTGCACAAAGTTATTATAGCAGGAGGAGGGATTCCAACCTTGACCCTCTGACTGTTATGCGGCATCCTGCCTCAGCAGACCAAGGGATACTGATGTAAACTGATCAAGTGCAACCGCAGGAAGTGGGCTTTAATCTTTTGGCTGTTGGTCCAAGGCCCAAGGGGAGCCCAGAGACAATACCCTTGAGCAAAGCACTTAACCAGGACTTTCATAAAAACATGCAGCGTTATTTTTGTGCTTTTCAAGCTATGCAGCCATTGTGAATCCTGTTTGATTGGAAACTGCAACAAAAAAAACAACAAAACAAATACTGTATGGATCTATATTGAGGAATGCAAGGATGGGGTGCGTACATTTTTAATGCTTCTTGTTATCACAGCTGCACAGCTGTCAGATTTGGACTCTGATCACTTAATTTCTACCCCGAAATAAAGAAGAATGTGGAAAATAAATCTGCAGAACTTTGAGCCGCTCGGATCCAGGAAGCAATTTTCTTCCATTCGAGTTCTCTTTAAAAGCCTGTCATTCTGGCATAGACACAAAACCAACTCTGCAAAGATCAAGCGGCAGGAAACAAAAAAGAAATCTTTTTTAATTATTATCATTATTACCCCTTTTTTTTTTTTGTACTGCTCAATGCATTCCTGTTGCCAGCCGAAGCCTTCCCGCCCGCCCGCCCGCCCCAGAGACAAAGCACCTACGCTCTTTTGGCTGAGAGCATCTGCTGTGGTGGCTAAACTGACCCCCAAGGTTGAACACTGATCTTGTGAACAGCGACCGCACACTGTATGGACTGCAGATCATTGACTGTTTGCTCTGTGGTCCACTGATGGCAAACTGCAACATATAATGTATGGCCCTGCATGTATGAAATGTGCAGTACAATGCATACTGTTTAGTCACCCGAGCAAAGAATACAACTCGATATTTTACAGCGCCTAATAAAAGGACTGTATAACATACTATATTACACAGTTGGTAAATAAATAATTCATTGTAGAGACAATAAAATATATACTGGGTGGTCATCGGACCAAATAATGTACATACAGGACTCCATACTGTAATGGTCCCCAATATAAGGATTTTATGACATAGCCCCCACATGCAGGAATTGTCCCTAGATTAGAAATAAAAATGAATCCTTAAGGTCCCCACTGCTGTCACTGAGCAATATCTACTATACCTACTGTACTTCTCCACAGAGGAGTGAATTTATTTAGTCGGTATGGAAAGATCCCAATGTAGGGATTGCCTAAGGCTCCAAAAATCTAAGGAAGTGCTTTCATGTGACTTGGGCTACAAGTTTTGAACTATATACGGTAAAATCAATGGCTCTTAGACCTGGGGTTGGATAAGGGTTCACATTGTAGTATACGGTTTATAAATAATAGTCTGTACACGGTTCAGTCCCAAAAAAGTGACTGCTCTACGATCTGCAGTGTGGGGCTCCTCTTCAGATCAGAATTTGTACAACGCACTATATAATGCATGGCAGCCATGTGAGGAATATTGTATAATCCCCCCCCCCCATCCTGGCTCCAATGCACTCCCACACCACTACCTTCCATCATGGCTTTGATTCTAATTTCCCCAATCCAGCTGACCCATGAAATGGTGGTTTGAAAGAAAGTCCTTCCATGGATGGTGTATGAAAGGTATAAATTGCTTCATTCAAAATCCAATATTAACCTTTCAACTCCTTTGGATTCTCCTAGATGCTTAGCTCATATTATTATTTTCATTTTCCACTACCACTTCCTCATCGTCCATTATAAACATCTCCTTCTAAGTGAAGCGAAGCTGGAGATTAGGGAACAGTGCCGGTGTTCATGCTGCGATGAGACTCCACATTCCAGAAGTTATACTAACTAAGGAGCAGGAAGTGCTATCCTGGGAGTAAAGCATCTATGTTATTGTAAGTAAAAGTTGACATAAAATGTTCTCAGGAGACGGGCTGTTGCTTGCGTTGCCCCTGACATGAGTCGGAACGCTAAACACTGAAGCCTGTGAGATCTTATCGCACCTGTAGCACTGCCTAATGCTGTGTACGTTGGGTCATTAAAGTGGACAGAGTAGATAAGTGGAGAAGGTAGGCGGCGGTTGCGATGCTGACACCGACGCGGCTCTGACAGGATGTGTTCACAATTTATCCCTGGCTGTCTCCTTTCTCCTCCCAGATGTGTCGACCGCAGTTTCGCCCGCGGCCCATGATGGGGCACGAGCCAGCCGTTTCCGAGGAGCCTCGGTGGTCTCACTGAGCGTTCCAGCACCGGTGAACAGACCGCCGTTGCCGTGGTGCTCTCGCCCGATAAACTTCGCATCTCGGATCTGGCAGCGGCGCATGACGCTCAGGCCTCATCCAGCTGCCCAGCTGCGCCAGTCATAATTAACTGCGTCATTCGTATTAAATAGTGAATAAGGAATTATTTTGTCATTTTCCTGAATTTCTCATTCTCTGGACACCTTCCAGCTGCCGGATGCAGTCACACGAGCAGGAAGATAACTGTAATAAAAAAGAAACAAGACTGGGTAAAATGAAAAAAGAACCAAGCTGGCCATCACCTGTCACCATTTTCCATTGACTGGTAAAGGATAAGCCTACAGGAAATTGCAACGCGGCCGTCCGGTAGGGGCACTTAGTGTAGCGGCACCGATGCTTGTAGCCAGGATTTGATAACCGCCCTCCCTCCTCTGAGCAAAGTTAACAAACACCAAGGTTCCCCATGGAATCGGTCCCCTTCAATAAGTAGCTCGGCACAACAAAACGTTTCTCCTGCACCGGTTGTCTGCTAAAAAGAGAACGGCATAGGGAAGGAACTTTATCCCAAAGGGTCTGTTCACCACTCAAAAAAAAGCTCCCAGAAACGTTCGGGTGTCGCATCGAGCGGCTGTCTTGAGAGAGCCAAGCACGGGAGGGGGAAAATGAAGAGTCAAAGGAGGTGAGAAGGGGGAGGGGGGTGTAGTGCCAGTGATGGAGGTTCTGGAAGCCTCTACGAAAGATCATAAACTGAGGACCCCCCAGCCACTACCCTGCTCTAAAGTGTGTGGTAATCCTTGCTTTCGAGGTTCAACAAGATGAAACGGCAAAAGCAAAACATGCGTCACTTGAGTTTACACGATCATGTCCTTTGTTGGAGGTCAGTCTTTCCACCGTGTTAGGTGTTATGCCTCAGCAAAGATTAACTCTCATGTTAAGCAAGATCTGGTGAAAACAAATGACTATTAACTTGAATAAATACATTGCGGAGGGATTAGGAACCGCAAAGTGCAACCCCTGAGGGCGATTCCTCATCTGCCGAGGAACTGTGTGGACGACCGACCTCAGTTAAGTGTTACTAGCAGGAGTCGGCATCTCGGAAGAGTCTTGCACAAATGGGTTTTTACTCCATAGCTCAGTTTCTTCTGCCTCGCTCAAGAGATCAGCCGCAGTTCCGCTTCTAAACCTACATTTACATGTATCTGTTTAGTTTGTGCTTTTCTCCAAAGCGGTGTACAACTGAGAGTAAATTTGTCAATTTACAAGCACATAAATCTATATCAAGTGAAAATGTTTTTTTTTAAATGTAATCCGAGCCTTTAACTACTTCCGCCCCATCCTGGATTTAAGCCTTAGAAAACGGATTAAAAAAAAAAAAAAAACGCCTGCGTGGAGCTTAAAGTTTGTTCTACGTCTAATGTCGCGTTGCTTATTTTCGATGGCTAGGCCGAAGTATCTAAAATCCGCTTCGAGTTACAGTAGATTTGGGTTTGGACTTAGAGCTGCGTTCCCGGTGCTGCCGATCGATCCGCCGTCTGGTCGAAGTCTCCCTCTTTGCATGCGGTATCTCCGGTGCAGCAGCCACTCCTGGCGGCTTCCCGGTGCACTCTGTGTCTTCCAATTAGTGTCACGGCTAGCAGTCGGGTCAGAACCGCCCAGCGGAGACCAAGCGCAGCCGTCTGCTCCCTCCGTTATTAGATGCTATTATTACGTGACATTAAAGCAGAGAGTGAGTGTCGCAGATGGCAGCTCACATCGCCACGGCGCTCACGTCCAAACGCCGCATGGTGCCAGCTCTTTGTTGCTGGAACGCATGAAGTCGGCCCCCTCTGATAATAGCATCATAAGAACGACACCGGGTTGTTTGGGTTTAGCGTCGGTTCGCAAACCGGGACAGACGGATGGGTAGACGGATGGAACAGCTGGGGTGGGGGGGGGATCGCTGCGTGATTCCACAACCTGCGAGATGAAAAAAACCCATCGGATATGTCCAAGAACCGCTTGTCCGACTACCACGGAAAGCAGATGATTTCTCCCTTGTGGGTGATTTTACCCGTGATAGCCTCACGTTTCACGATAATGCCCGCTCTTTTACACCACCTAGGGGGAAATTGCAATCTCAGCCCCGATCGGAAGCCCCTCGGCATCGCAGAAGGACAAGCGGCCGAGTTTAAGCGCGTTTCGAACACCTCGACGTTGTAAAACTAATCGCGCTTCTAGTAGCTCGGAAGGGGCGCCCTCTCTCACCTTGCCAGGGTGATAGAGTGGCGCGGCACTCCTGGGTGCCCCGTGGCAGAGAAAATGGAGGCAAACCAATAACTTCCTCTTCCATTATAGCACCGCGCATATGGCGGCAAGCAGGAAGAAGCCACCCCGGTCATCTCCTCGAAGAGCTTTTTCTTCCTGAAAACAATCTAACACAGCGTGCCGACCGCTGACTGGCAATTTTGTTTGGTGCCGAGCTTAGAGGACAATATTGTAATTGAGCGTAATGACAAATTATCGGACCGTGACGGAAAGAATTCCGCAGCATTTACGACTGCCACCTACGTTCCGGTAGTAGCCCCGCAGCAGCGCCGTGGCTGGAAATGCCGCTTTGGTTCTTTCTGATGTCTCGGCGAAGAGTCCGCGTTGGGCCTGGTGTGCATATTGCTTATCACACAAAGTACAAAGTTGTCTCTTAAGTTCTGAGGTCTCCGCACGCAAAGCAGCAGTCCTTCTATGGCAGAACGCTCGTGAATAAATAAAACGAAATAAAACGGTCAACACAGAGGAGGTGCGTCGGAAGGACCCGGAGGTGCGCGTTGACTTGCATGCCGATGTTTCGCACACCTTCTGTCGTCCTCTTTGTGTGCAGTTTCCGGGGTGCTTTCATGAAGCGCTAGAGGTTACAAGTCAGCGCCCATGCAGGTCTTCCTTTTTTGTTTGCGTGA
Organism: Heterotis niloticus; assembly: GCA_018136845.1. Taxonomy (NCBI): domain Eukaryota; kingdom Metazoa; phylum Chordata; class Actinopteri; order Osteoglossiformes; family Osteoglossidae; genus Heterotis; species Heterotis niloticus. The sequence goes on from CM030906.1 coordinate 5,732,959, forward strand.
GGTGAATGCAGAACCCGCCGAGCTCTGTGAACTTTCCCCGGCCGCCGGGTTCGCAGAGACGGCACGCCGGAAAGCCGAAGGTTTGAGGGCTTGTTCCTCAGACAGGTGGGTTGGAGCAACAGGGGTCGGCCCGTATATCATGCGCCCTCTGACCTTGTTAACATAACAGAATGCGGGACATTTCTTTAGAAGCTTTGTCCTTTCAGCGACATCTGCTCGAATTACCTTAGATCTACCCGGCGTGATTTATCTTTCAGCATGCGGCCACTTTTCTGTTCGTATTTTCCCAGGGAAGTTTGCTTTAACAATATTGAGTTCTTGTTTTTGTATGATCTTTTAAAGGCCACGTTTCTCGCTGTGCGCCAATGGGGCGTTTTATATTATGGTTTTAGGCCTTGTAGGAAAATGTACACGCGTGCTCCCTAATGTTATCTTGGGGGAACGCACCTCCGGGCTGGGAGGGAGAAGCGCAAAAAAGCAGGAGCTTGGCGCAGCACCGAGAAGAGACTGCAAAAACCTCGAAAATGCGATGCCGCCAGAAAAGCGTGACCTCTGAGGAATGGGGTCCACTTAAGAATATTTCCAGCAGAGTGATCTCCACCTGCATGACCTGCAGGGAATGCAGGTGACCTGGGCTCTAAAAGTGCTCATTCTGGTTGTGGGCTCTGGCTCAGTCCTCTAACACAAAATCCAAAAATCATCTGGCTTGCTACTGCCTATGCCTTTATCTTATACCTTTTGTATAAGGTGACTTCCAGTGTTTGCTTTCTATGCTTCAGGGACTCACCTATTTGTGCAGCTGAGCAATTTTTACTGTATTTACCCTAAATGAAGGGGACTGCAACAGGAGCTGGAGTCAAACCAAGTTGTTTCTGTGACACAGCACCGGCTCCACCACCACCACGGCACCCGCTATGCCATACTGAGCAGCTTATGGTCATATGGAGCAATTCTTATGGACTTAAGGGAACTGAGCAACCCGGCAGCCGCTTAAAATGACAGACATGAGAAGCCTGACATCCACGCTGATTTTCTCCAGTAGATACCATTTTGTGTGCATCCTGGGCAAAAGTCGCCGGCCGATGGGGGTTGGGGGCATTCGCTTTCACGCCGATGCTCAGCGGCTGATGCAGAGGAGTGCGTTGCCATCCCGGTGGAAAAATTCTGATGCTTGAAAACTGAGCTGAAAAAAGCACAAAAGAGCATAATAATCTATAGAACTCTTTTATAACCAGGGACAGTAGGAAGACTTCTGAGTGCCATAGAGAGGAAAAAATGAATATCACGAGCTCATGCTGAGTGCTTATAGTTCAGACTGCAGTTGGGAAAACACATCAGCCTTTCAAAGAAATAGCGATAATATGTGGGCAGCGGTATAAACTGATGACCGCTGATGGAAATCACCAAAGCATGATGCTTTATTTAACCTGACCGCCCCAGAGAGACACCTCTCCCTCAAACGTCAACTGGTGAGAAACCCAACGCCGCACTACAGTGTGTCGCATTACCAGCGTAACTGGCGATCGAAGCCATCTTATCCACTGCGGGGCAAAAAGATTGTATTGCTGAGTTAAACACTACGTGCCGCCACCTACGGCAGCCGCTCAGACACTCGTATGGATTCTTCGGGATGAGGTCACCGTCGCGGCAGACTTGTGTTGACTCAACAAGGCTTGGCCGCACCAAGAAAGTCGCCAGAAAAAGGTTTCTCTGAATGAAGTGAATCATTAATAAGTCGCTCCCTACACACACAATCCCACACACTCCTCCTTTGATTCGATCACACACTTGCTTACATTAATACCTCGCTGCACATATGAGCACAAAGGCTCTTTTCTCTTCTCGCTGGATATGCGCAGCATGGAAACGGTCTCATTTTCTCTCTGTCGATTCAAATTTTTCAAAAACATGTAATTGCCGGGAAACGCTGCCTTTAAATGTTTCCAAGGGGTAAATAACCATGTTTGAGGAGTAAAACATAGAAAAACAGTAGGAAGTATGCTGCAGCAAAAGTCATACTAGGAGATTAAAAAAAAAAAAAAAAAATGGCCCCAGACTTGGATTTAACCTCATTTATGTTGCAGTTCTGTGGAAGACTGGAGTGGAGAGCATCTGGTTTAACCTTAAAGGACACAGCAGCCAGATGGTTGCTAGTTCAGTTTCCAGCAGTGGCTCTCTGCTTGTTCCCCCTCCCGAGAAAGGTGCTTGACCCCCTTTTGCTTTGGCAAAACACTCAGAAGCACAAATGGGTTAAAATCACCTTCAAAATGTTTTGGGAAAAATAAAAACTGTGACACAGATCAGAGAAACAAGCTGTGTTTTATTTATCCAGCCTTCCGTGACAGAAATATTTACCCTGCAGAGGAGACTGCCAAGAAAGCCCACTCCACACACCGGTAGGGCTTCATATCTCATCCCAATTACGACGACTTGCAGACACTCTCAAGCTGACGGAGCCGGGAACGGGACGGCCTTGAAACTTCTGTACATCTGTAACAGGAGCAGCGATCAATATCCTAAATTGTCTTATTTCTTATTTAAATCAACCATTACTGTGCTTATATATCAAACTATGGCAGTGGACTGAATAAAATTGAAATATGAGTGGCAGAGTAATGCACGTTATATTTTTCATTGCGTTAAACCGCAGCGGACACAGCCCGCATACCATATCATTTACCGACTCTTAGTGTTGTGTTACAGGTGTTTTATTCTTAGCCCTGCTGACTGGTGGTATGGGTAAAGCTAAACATTGCTTGTTAGGTTTGTGTTCTTCAATCCCCTCCTTTGTAGAACACCAGAACAATAGATCATTTATTCAGTTGAAAGTCTATTCCAAAGCAACTTAACATTTTAATCTATTTCAAAGTCAATTTGGAATCATTTATCCATTTATGTAGCTGTGTAACTTTTATTGCATTACTTTAGAGTAATCGGAGTGATCAGGTGCACCACAAGAGGTGGCGATGCTTGAAGGTGGGGCCTTCGAGTGTAAAAGCCACCCCACTGTAAGACCACCATTAGGATAGAGATACACGTGGCCAAAAGTATGTGGACATATGAACATCACACCCATATGTGCTTGCTGAACATCCCATTCCAAACCAATAGATATTAAAATGGGGTCGTTCCCCCCTTTGCTGCTATAACAGCCCCCACTCTTCCGGGAAAGTTTTGCACCAGATTTTGGGAATTTGTGCCCATTCGGCCATAAGCGCATCCACGTGGTCGGTGAGAAGGGCCTGCTCATGTTTGGCACAGTCATGATGGAGCAGGAGCTTCTGCCCCAAACTGTGGCCACCAAACTGGAAGCACACAGTTGTCTAGAATGTGTTTGTATGCTGCGTGGGTGAGGCTGAAACTGCTCAACTCAATCACTGGGGGGGGGGGTCGGTCCACATATTTTTGGCCATACAGTGTGAGTAATAAAGTAAGAATAAAGTAGCAGAAGGAGAACTAAGTAAAGAAATAAGTTACCTTTCTTTGTGGAACTGTGGTGTCATTCTCTGCTGGCCAGTGAAACCTATTCTTTTCACATCCCCCACCCCCAGCCCCAACCCACCCACTGCTGATCTCCATCACTTCAAGTCATCTTCCCAGTCGTGTCGAATATAAATAAGTTAATAATTAAACTGCTGCGGTCACACGATACCTGCTCAGGATAAACATTGTTTGCACTCCTCGGCGTGCCGCTAAGTGCTTCTCTGTCCTGCAAATGGAAGCCGGGATCAGCCTTACTCCTGGGGGTGGTGCGGGGGATAAAGAATAAACCTCTGCAAGTAGGAGGAGAAGATGAGTAGCACTTTGAAACCCAAACAATTTTCTCCTCTGTTGAGGCATAGTGGCTAAACAAGAATCTTGAAAGATTAATGCGCTCATGATGTCACACGCAGTCCTTACGGCACTGCTGTATTATTGCCCTTGCGGGTACCCTGAGTCAGGGAATGTACCCTGATTTCTAACGGTAAAAATTACCCTGCTGTATAAAAGGATAAACAATTAAAAGCAACATAGTACACAAAACTCCTGTTGTGATCCATTTTAGACAAAGACGTAATAAATGATGTTTAAAGATGTTAAGATTTGCGTTGGGTGTCACGAGGATGGACAGGATTAGAAATGAGTATATTAGAGGGGCAGCACAGGTTAGACGGTTTGGAGACAAAGTCAGAGAGGCGAGACTGCGTTGGTTTGGACATGTGCAGAGGAGAGATTCTGGATATATCGGGAGAAGGATGCTAGGGATGGAGCTGCCAGGCAAGAGGAAGAGAGGAAAGCCTAAGAGGAGATTTATGGATGTGGTGAAGGAGGACATGCAGGCGGTGGGTGTGACAGAGAAAGATGCAAGGGACAGGAAGAAGTGGAAACAATTGATCCACTGAAAGAAGAAGAAGAAGAAGATAAAGAAGAAGAAGATGTAATAAATAATGTTTAATAACAGTTATTATAGTATGTAGCTCAGAGCAATGGTAGACCCCTGACTTTCAAAGTCACTTAAAGGTTTAAATTCAGCGACTATGGTACATTTTACACATCAGTTGCTCGCTGAGCTTCGACAACATCAGTAAAGCCAAGGAAGCGATAAATGCAGTAGTAAATGATAAACATTTGAAAAGAAGGAATATCAAGATAAAAGATTTGTGTCAGTACAGGTGGAGCAGTTTACTAAGAATGCCTTGGGAAAGTTAAAAATGTGTGCATAAACAGAGCCCCGGGAGGCAGGGGTCACACACGAACACATCTTTGCGGGGGGAGATTAATTCATTACCTGATCGCAGCAAGCCAATGGAGAGGGAAACGCTGTGGGGGGCGGCACGCAAACCGCGCTGATGCCGGGGAGCAAAATTGTAAGGTGTGCGTGGAAAACAAAGCGATTTCTAGAAAAATCTGGGAGGTCTGGAGAAGAAGAAAATGTTTAACACATCATATATACACAACCTCCTGTTTATTGCTTCTGGCCTGGCTGAAGAGCCACTGGCTTGATCCAAGATCCATAAACAATGAAATGATGAGCGCATGTAAGGTTCCGCAGAGAGCGCAGTCTTAGCTTTACAATCGTGTGCACCTTTGCAAGAACTGGAAGACAAAGGAAAAACGTTTAACGCGTTGCACGTTGAAGTAAGACGCGAAACTTTGACACCGAGACGTGTGGCGGAATGGGTCCTTGTTTTGAGCGCGGGTTTATCACCCGGCATCGCGGTCGGGTTGAGGGAAGGTAGTGAAATTGCAGGTAAGCGTGTGCACAGGCACGTCAGCCGCACAACAACAAGTGCAACTGTAAAAATTTGAAAAGATGATGTAGCCACGGGTCTGGCTGCAGCGTACGTCACCCTTGCTGAGTTCAATGAGTCATTACGATGTATGCAGCAGTGCTCGTCCTCAATACCTTGGGTGTCTCAACAGGAGGATCGACCTCAAGTAGACACCACGGTTTCGCACTGTTTACAGTTATTAGAACAGCCTTCGCGAAATCCTTACAACAAACGGTTAGGTAATTCATACTACCTGTATATTTAAAGTCTGAGTTTCCGAAAAATATTAAAAAAAACACTGTTACATATGCACACTAAAATCTGCAGAAAGAAAATTTTGATATAACGTGGTTGAAAAATACTGCGACCCAATGAAATGCATTTATTTATTTATTTATTTATTTATTTATTTATTTATATATCTGCTCTTTGTTTGTCTTGGAGTTTGGTTGTTTGTTTGTTTTAATCGTCGTAAATTTTTGTGGTATGTCCCCTATTGAATCATTTCACTACATGGTATACTCAGTAAACATGTACATGACAAATAAACTCTTTTGACTTTTGACTTTAACTTTGTAAGGCCTCCCTGCATTTTATGGGGCTGGATTTTTTTAACCCCATTTATCACGTTACGGTAGGATTTTACTCTGTGAAGCAGCATTTCATGTAAATATATAATTTTTAAAATTAATTTATTGGGCACCTTTGTCCAGAGTGACTTTTAATATTAGGTTTTTGCGATAAGCTACTTGCAGTTATTTGCCCATACAGCCAGGTAGTTTTACTGTAACAATTCTAGGTACTGCAGCAGGAGATGGGATTGAAACCACAGTTCTTTGACTGAAACGTAATGGTTTTAGCTACTACAGCACCTGCCATAGTGCAGCCTCTTATTATCTAAACTAAAACTAACCATTGCCTGGTTAACCTAACTTTAATACTAATGGCTTTAGTTACCACGCCACCTGCCATAGTGTGGCATATTGTTGTCAAGTGTATAACTATGGTTTAATTTGTCATGGTCAACTCCCCAGATGAACTGAGATCAAGCTGCTATTGGGGTGTGTTTGTCCTAGAAAACACATCTTTCCTTCTGACTCCTACAGAACTTAACAAGGTCTGAAGCACAAACTTGTGTTTCCCCAGCAGACATCTCCAGGCCTTTTTCCTGCTCAGGATTCATTAGGCAGTCTGCTTGTCTACCTCACCTGGTTGACTAGACACTACCCAGACTAACGGTAGCCATCACTCTCAGGTGGCAGCCTTTCCTGGTAGCTGGTTGCACCTGAGGAATAGACTTATAGTGTATTTGCGCCACACACGTGCTGGGAATTCCCAGCATTTTATGTTGCTGGGTACAAATCGGTGGCTTGGGCTTAGTCATTTTCAGGACTCCATATTCTCAGAGTGTAGCTTTAGAGGGAAAAAACTCACATAAACAAATTTATGGACTTGAGCACATCATCATCTGTCATCCCGGTGATGTCATGTGTAACAGTTTGGGCTGCATGATCCGTGGGTGGTTTACGAAGCCGATGGTTTATACAAGTTGTCCTAAAAGTGCCTAGGGATCCTAGGAGAAGTTTTTCCATGCGGATTTGCAGGCGAGGCCTCTTCATCAGAGACACGAGCTGTTAACCAAACAGCAGAGAAGCCATTCTGCTGTTCTGCCAGCGTCATTCATCTCAGATCGCACCTGCTGACGTCCAAATGTGTTTCGACTGTAGAATGAAGGGCCTCACGACAAAACAGAGTCACGGAGATGTTTGTTTTACTGCCTTGTGCTTTTTATCGACTGGGAGGCACTTTGCTGTTGATGGGAGCTGTGGGTGGCGGCGGTACGTGCTCATGCCTGGGGAGAGAGGGAATGGTTGACGGGGGGTCTCAGGACCACTCTGTTCTGAGCAAAAAAATGACATTTCTGGTCACAAAGTGAAATTTACAGGCCTGAAATGCATGCCTGTGCCCATCTTTCCTCTTGGAAACCCTATCGCCTGTAAAATCATGCCCACAATTTAGCAAAAAAATAAAATAAAATAAAATAAAAACATACAGAAGCTGGAAAAGTTGTTGAAATAGCTTATATAACTTATGGTTCCTCTTCCCAAGCATTACGTAATGTTGGTTTTAAGCATTCGTGGACGTTTGCAGCGCAGTACCAAAGCTGAAACGAATCATCAGGACACTGGATTTATACAACTTGCTTGGGATTCTTTAGCGCTACGATAATTAGTCTTCAAAAGCCAGCACTCGACTTCATGAGCCATATTTCATTGCTCTTACGGTATTTTCACAATGTTTGTCTTTCTCAGTTTCTCAGTGTGCATCTGAGTTTTTACCCTTGACTTTGAAAATATAAGCATTAAAGTTTCTGCTTGCTCTGTAAAAGCAGATGAATCCAGCCGTGTCCTCAGCTGTTCCTGTCAATATTTCCATGCGCCTTCATATAGATTTTCGGGACTCTCAGACAATAAGCATGATCTTCTCAGTTCATAAACAAGGCAGTTAGCCTTGAATACCTTCAGTAAGCTTACAGCGGATAACAGAGTGCCTGGCAAGCGGATAGATAACCGCAACTTTAAAGATAAAACATCTCGCGCTTTGTTTTATCGCCTATCTAGCATTTTTAGCCAGAGGCCTACCCCAAGAGGGACTGGAACCAATAACTGCCTGGGTCAGTGCTTCCAGCTGGATGCACGGAAGAAAACCTTGAGCGTGAAAGGAGAAGAGCAGGGCGGAACAGCAGGGCGTAAACACCACCGGTCCACAGACCACTGAGCACCCACTGATCCGGATTGACAGGTCCACCGAAGAAGTGAAAAACCAGCTCTTCTTTGTTTTTCAACGTCTGAAGCATTAATTGCCTTTAATAACTGATCATTAGCAGTAAGTAGCTTAAATCGCTAACACTTGTTAAAAGCCGGCCATTGTGTGGCAACGTCTGCTGAGAACATGCATGAGGCCTCCTCGGTGCAGAAGAGACGCTCTTTGCTCCTTGCACGGGGCCTCCCGTTGCTCCTCCAGCATGGCCTTGCAGGCCCTCCTGACTCAGCCTCCACAATCTGGGCAGGTAAGATGTCACCACCCTTTCCACAGACGATGCCCAGGAAGAAGCACCCAAGCGGAGCACCAGTTGCTCTTAAAATACACCATAGGAGCAGACATCTTCCATATACAGATTTCTAATCCAATAAACTGTTCTGGCCCAATTACATTTGTTCAGGAAGGTTGCAATGCCATTAAAAGCGCAGTAGGGAAACCGCTGTCTGATTCGAGTCCCTGTTGGTGTCGCAGCTTTTGTGCCATGAGGTGGAAAACCCAGAAACACAAGAGACGGTTTTTACTATTATTGCCTCGCTCGCCAGCATTTAGGCTATAACAGACGGGAATGTAACCCATTAAGATTTTCATCTGGACCATTTTTGAGAACTCAATATTTCTACACCAGGATGCATCCCACTATTTTCGCCCCATGAAGCTGTGCATAACAGGTTTTCACTTTGATTTTACAAAATTACCAACGCTGCCATGGTACCGGGGTGGCGGTGCAAATGTTGTACGCCGAGGGTGGTGGTGTTGCAGCTCCAAATGGCAAGGAAACCCCCCTCGCTTTCTCCACTCGATGGGTTGCTCCGCAGGCTTAGAGACCTGCATGTGAAGTCAGAGAAGCTGCAGGTAGGGGAACAGGAACGGCCTTTCATCTCGGCCTGCGGTGATGTATGTGCCAATCCCCAGGCGTCCCCCCGGGGGCGCTAGGCTCCAGACGGCTCCCTGCACAGGTGTCTGCATTTTCCTTGGCAGCGTCAAATCATTCTATATATAATTTAGGAGATTTTCCCTCTTCATTCCGCTTGAAAGGGAACTAATATGTGGTGGGATGACTCTGGTGGCTGTCAAATTGATAACAAACTGCAAGGAGAAAAACCTTTTTCCTACAACGTTTGTAAAGTAGAGAGAAGTTTTTACAACTTGTGTTTTTTTATCAGACACCATGTTTAGGTGGTGTAAACCGTGGAAATTCTTTTTTGCATGTGACTTCATGAAAGATGATAAACACATTCATGATCTTTAACCACTTTATCAGGATCTGGAGCCCATCCTGGAATCGGTGGTCACTAAGCTATGAAACTGCTCTCAACTGGATGTCAGACTATCAAATAAACCTGGTTAGGGTTGTGGTGGTCAAGAAGCTACTACGAAATGACTGGGCATCAGATGATGGAACTAACCTGGAAGGTATGCCGCACATGCGGCAGAAGCAATTGACAGTGACCGATTACCCTGAAAAGCATATCTTTGGACTTTGGGAGAAAGCTGGAACTCCTGAAGGAAATCCATTCAGCCGCAGTGAGAACAAGCAAACCACACACAATCTGAGCAGGATTCCAACCCATACCCAAACAACGCAGCCTTACTCACTGCGCCAGCATGCTGCCCGACTAAGTACAGCTTAAAGGAATTTCTTTTTTTTTTTTTTTTTTAATATTTGTATGCTGAAAATTTGTCCCTGAAAAAAAAGAGCTCCATTCTGCAGTAGCAGGGTCTCCTTTTACCATTCAACAGGTAACCCCTCGATTACAAGTTCAGGCGCACCACATCACATTACCTGTAACCTCAAACTTGTTATTCCGGAAATATCTCCCCTTTTTCTACTGTGAGCCTGACTGCCGCATGCTGTGCTTTGATCTCTGACACATTTTGGGCATTGCAACACTGCAACACTTTTGCGATGTTGATGTGCTTTCCTGCTAAATGCTTACTTTCCATACATCACCTAAATGTGGTGATCTATAGACCTGCACTGAGCATGGATTTGAAAGAACAAAATGAATAGCCGTTTAGTCAACCTCTGTGGGCCCCAAATGGCTCTGTGCACCACCGTGGCCAGCAGGTGTCTAGGAAAGAATTCAAACTACAAAGCCATGGAAAAAAGCTGGCATTTTATTTGGTCACAAAGACTCACAGTCGCAATTTACGGGTATTCCTGTGCATTGTGTGCCTGATTTACGTATTGAATACATCTGTCTTTCGTTCTGGAAATTTCCATTTAGTCACCGCTTTCTTTGTCCACTGGATACAGTCCTGAACTACTGCACAGGATGATTCTGAAATTGTATGTATACAACAAATTCTGTTTTACAATCCATCTGTAGTACTGCCTCAAAGAGGTTTGCACCCACATACACCTTTCCTGCAGTTGGGGTCACAGCATCACATCACATCACTTCTATCAGCTATCATCAGTCTTGTTTATCTGGCACTCTGATGCCTCAACCAACCACAAATTCTCTTTATTGTGTAAACTAACCTAATCTCATTTCTCCGGCTCTGCGATGCCATAACCTGAAACATGAGCCTCGTTTCTCCAGGTAGTCTGGGGTCATCACATTATGTCACATAACTTCCCATCAGTCTCATTTCTCCAGTTTTGTGATGCCATAGCCTCAACCGCCAATCCCGTTTCTCCAGTTCTGTGATGCCATAGCCTCAACCGCCAATCCCGTTTCTCCAGTTCTGTGATGCCATAGCCTCAACCACCAATCCCGTTTCTCCAGTTCTGTGATTCCATAGCCTCAACCACCAATCCCGTTTCTCCGGTTCTGTGACGCCATAGCCTCAACCACCAATCCCGTTTCTCCGGTTCTGTGATGCCATAGCCTCAACCACCAATCCCGTTTCTCCAGTTCTGTTATTCCGTAGCTTCAACCACCAATCCCGCTTAGACGATTCCACAATTCCCAGCCAATCACTAATCCTGGTTTGGCTCCGTGATCCCTTCCTCGCTTGCTAAATGATACAGCATTTTACAGTAAATATGACAAAAGAAAATATATCATTAGGGAATGAATAATTATAAAATTTAAACATGTAATTATGTATAACAAATTGCAAAAGAGTGATCGATGTTACACAACCTACAGTTAACTGATATAAAAGGCACCCCTTTCAGTTTTGGGTGAGGCATTTTTTTTCCTAATGATCTTAAAGGAAAGGTGAACAATCGTGCTGCGATCCATTATGAGCCGTTCACGTTTTGCCCTTGTTTTTGTCACTTGGCAAGCACGTCATTCCCTGGCAACCTGACCCCTGGGCAAGGTGGCCAGGTGCTTCCATGGAATGAGCTCACATGTTTATGAAAGAGCTGAAAATCTGGCCATTGATTATCGTTACTATAGTTGGGTTCACTTGATAGATGACAAGGTTCTGCCTGAGAACAAATTAACAGCAGTGGCAGCAGGTAAAACCGTGCTTACCGCGTTGTTTCTTGTTCGACTCCCGGCAGGAATCCTGCGAGTTGTCCAAAATATTTAACTAAAAACTGCGATGCTATAAGCCATCTGCAAAAAAAAAAAAAAAAAAAAAAAAACCTTCTAATAATATCTATTCTTTTTTTATCTTATCTTCAGACCCAAATTGCCCGGTGTAACAATGTCACGGCTAAATTTGGTTCGGCCGAACTGTCTACAGTGTGTGCCTGCCTTCCTCTTGCATTATCCAACAGACCAGACCGCATCAGAATGGCATTAGAAAACAAAACCTAGAGTGTTCGCATTGTATGCCACCTCTCAACAGCCTCTCCTCCACACACGCACACACCCAACCAACCTTAGCCTATTTTATGCCAGTGACATCCCATATATTTCAGCCTTATATAATGTTTATGGTTGTGTTTAACTTGGCGTCATGAGGGGTTATTTATGTTAATTGCTCAGCGGCCCCCCCCGTTTCCCGTTGGGGGGGCTCATGAGCAGCGGCCCGGTACCGAGTGAAAGTGGCGTATTGAGCTCCCTGCCGAAATTGTAATTTATGGCCGGACCGCGCAGTTACCTTCTGTCCAATTAAACCAAAGTGGTCTTTTTCGACCAACTTATCACTGCCTCCAAGGAGGGACAAAGCGGGAGAGGTTGCGAGCGCTCGCCTACCGATTGTAGACAAGGCCCCCTCTACTCAGCAGACTTTATTTTTCTTTTGCCAGGCCCGGTTCTGCTTCTCCGGCAGACCATCCAATCAAGCCAGTACCGTTACACCTCCGAGACCGAGGCCTTTGAAGAAACCTCCCTCAAAATAAACTGCTAGCATGTGGTCTTTCTCTTCAACTGCTGGAAAAAAGCCACCTTCTTCTTGTTAATTACGGGCAGAAAGCGCAGAAATATATACGGGCATTTAGATGTGGAGAAGTAAAACAGTTTCTCGTCAGGATCTTTCTAAAGAGCTGAAATCGATATAAACATTGTCACTGATACCTCAGGTCGTGGGGGGGGGACGGGGACGGGGACTAAGCTAAACATGCAAAAGTACTTCCTCGGAAAATCCATTATCTATAATAAATGACTCATGGTACGGGATTCACAGAGTGCTGTAATATTAAAACTCAACATGTCTCCCGAATTTCGGCAAGCTGGGAGGGGGCGAGAGCGAGAGGTCGGCCTTTCGCTCCCAAGATGCCAGCTGATGACTTGCGGTTTTGATTTTCAGCGTTGGGCCTCTTACGGAGCAGAATGCGGAGATGGAGGCTGTATGTTGAGTGCAAAGCTGACAGATAAGCGAACGAGAGCAAGATTGAAATTCCCAGTGCCGTGAAAACTGAAGCTCCATTCATAAGTCTGATAGTGAAAGGTCAAAAGGCCAATTCATAATACACTTAAGGACTTGAATCCCCACAGTCTATGTACATTAAGTGTCCTCTTTTACTCTGCTTTGGTTCTGGTCGTGACAGCCAAGCACCCGCCTGCGTATTCAGACAGCAAAACACAACTGTGTGCTGAGATTTCAACTCTGAGGAGGAATTTGTTTGTTCAGACTTTCGGGAAAGCCTTTCCCCTAAAACCTGGGATACGGCCGGGTGTTTGAAAAATATACAGTTTCCCTCAGGTCAGCAATGTCCCTCATAAAATGTCATCATACTGGAAACTGATGTGAAATAAGGGCGAGGGACAAGGAACCTGGTTCCAAAGTGGCTGCCAGCAGCTGAAGTCTGTACGGCCACGTCCTGTGTACAAAGAACCTGTGGTGTACACTGCGCCTATTCAGCTCAGGATCATACAGCCCAGGAGGTTTTCCAGCTCAGTAAAGGAGCTAAATGGATTCAGTCAAAACAGTTACTTGGATCTTGTGATTCACTTCTGTCTGGAACAAAAAGCTTCCGAGACTTTGCCTTCAAGGACCAACGAACAGTCCAACCACACATGGAAACATGGGAACAGATATATCTCATTATACTGTATTTCAAAAGATTTTATAAATTTTCAAAGAACGTGAGAAAAATCCCAGATGTCCTGGATAGCTCCAGGAGTTTAAAAAAGCATCTTCACTTAAATGCTGAGCTCAGCTCCTACAATTTTAATTAAAGTCATTATTCAATCTAAGCAGGGCAACTGTGGTGCCAGTGATAAAAGACAAGGAATTGTGACCGAAATGTTACCTGGTAAACCCACGACCCAAAGTTCCGCTAAGCAATTAACCCGCCTTTCTCCGGTGAAGGGAATACGGTGGCACAGTCGGTTAAGGCGGTGCCTCGCAGCTCTTTGGCTGCTCCCACGTCGTGCAACCGTGAGGAGTTTGCATGTTTCTCCCCATGTTTGCACCTCTCGTGAAAGAACGATAAAATGAAAGGAAGAAGACAATGGCAAATCATTTCTGTTCTTCCCTTGCCATGGAAACCACACCGGTGGTTGCTATGAGTTGGCATGAACTCAGCGGTGCTTCCTTTGCCAGCAGAAAACACAACTGTCATTACACTTAGATGTAATAGAAGAAATTTGCTAAAAAGTCATTGATTTTGGACTTATAGGTAGCCCTCGACACATCATATGTGACTCACGACATCGTCTTCATTGCACTATTTCGGAGTTCTAATATTTGACCTTAACTTTTAACAGCGACCAACGGACCAAATGGTGTGAAATAACTTTGTGAGATGTTTGCTGTTGCTCGGGCTTCTCGATGCCTTTGGCTGTCTACGGGACTTTTTGGTTATGAATCAAATCAAGTTAATTTTTTTTACAATACCTAGCAAGTAAAAAAGTAAAAGTTCTGGTGGCAAAAGAACAAAACAAGAAAGCAAATAGATTTGGACATGAAAGTGAAAATTGGAATGCAGCATGGAAATATAATTTCAATGCTGTGCTGTATTTATTACTGTTCTAGGTTAGAATTATTTTACCATGGATAATGTGTGAAATTAGTAAAAAAGTATATAAATATGCCCCATTATACAGCGTAGCGTTCATACATGCTAACTATTCTTTACGATTTACCAAATCTATATGATTTATACAAAAAAAATATAATGGGATTTAGCACTTCTGACAAAGGCAAACTATGAAGTGGTTGTCAGAACAGAACCCGGCTGCAAGCTGAGGAACGCTCCTCTGCTCCCTGATGCAAGGTGACGCTTTTCAAACGCTATGCGGTGCGGTAGGCAGAAGACCACAGCTAAGGAAAAACAGTGTAGCGGAACAGAGGCAAATAACATAAGCAGAATTGTGGTAGACGGTGTGATTTTAGCCTAAAACCCAGACAGACATTAAGAGCACTTGTGTCACTCGCAGTCTCAGTTCTGCATCTGGCCCATATAAACAACCTCACCAGGGAGTTGGAATCCAGATGGCACTGTCTGGGGACAGCCTGGGCATGGGTGTAGGAGGCTGCCAGCAAGGCCTACAACAGCTCCAAGGTTGAGGACCAGAGCTCTCATACTGAAGCTGAAACAGCAGGAGGGTCCAACCCTTCTTCTTTTCGTCACCCACCTGACTTGTCTTTACCTGCCCCACTGAAGACAACATTTGGATTTTACACCAAGTCACCGATAGGTTCAGCTGACAGAAAAAGGCTATTTAACCCATGTTTTCCAAAAACCTACAGGAGTCCTATGCTCCAGGATCAAGGTTGGCTGGAGAGCATTCTAGAGCTTCAGCTTTTAAACTAAAGTCAGCACAGCAGAACTTAGCAACATTAGGCGCACAGTCACCTCAGAGGAGAATCTAACCGCAAGGCCCACGGGAGGTTCTGGTGTCCTGCGCCGCTCATGCCACCCACGCACCTCGACTGGGAGCAGCACAGAGACAAAGAGGAAAGAGGGTGGAGATGCTAACCTGCTGCCACAGCACTTTTTAGGCCCACGTTGACTCATCGCGGTCCGAGTTTGGGTACGGTAAACACCTCGCTACCCATTTATCCCGGAGGTTCGCTGGGACATCCCGCTGAGAGGCAGCGGTTTTGCATGGGGTGATGTATGTGAGAGAGGTGACAAAAAAAGGAAACTGTCCCCTTTAGTTTGATTTTGCACACAGCGGGATCACAGGTCCATGGTCACTGTGCGCTGTTCTGAAGCAAGAAGTCATTCTCACGGTTCTCGCTTTCGTCCTTCCCTCGGGGAAGCTGAACTGCAGTGCTCCACAGGGACCGTCCCCCGTGAAACACCTCAAGGTCCTGCTGAACAATAGCTCCCAAGGTGACATTACTTTGCCACAATGAGACCTCCGTTCCACACATATTCCATATACACATATATTTTTGCTTAGCAAAGTTTTTTTTTTAAACCCCAGTTGACACTTTTAAACCAGTTTTAATTTTTAAAAAAAAAAAAAAAAAAAAAAAAACAGCTTCGTAGTGTTTTTATTGATACTATTCAGACTGAGTATCTCAGCTCAAGGGCATCACAGCAATCCGCATGCAGGAACTTGAACCGGCAACCTTAAGGCGAAGCGCACGCACAATAGCACCTGCTACCTGTAGCAGAAACCCATTGACAGGAGATGCTGACCTCTGGTAGGAGAGAGCGACATTTTCAAAAGTGGGTTTTTGCAAACGGCTCCTCACAAAACACCCCTCGGGTAGGAAGGTGGAAAGAAAGAAAGAAAGAAAGAAAGAAAGAAAGAAAGAAAGGGGGAAAAAGCCTTTAATGGCTTTCGTCCTTCACGCGAGGAGAAAATGTAATTTGTGGATGCCAGTCAGACTCACTGCACTGTGATTCTAACAGCTGCGTCGGAGGAACACGGCGCGCGATAACTATCCATGTCTCTTTTAATTAAAATAATTCCAGCTGTCATCATTTTCATTGTTAAATTTAAAAAAAAAAAAAAAAAAAAACTATGAATGTGGAAAAAAATAATTTGGGGGAAAAGTTTACTGGTCATTTGCTATAAAATGATAAAACGCATCTTCGCTCGAGTGTGATTTATTAGGCAGTTCTGCCGGTTTAGGTACGAGCGGAGGTGTGGGTGTGTGGGGCTGTGACTGGCAGCTACACCCAGGTAGGAGCCCGGGTGCATCCATTTAGGCCCAATCGAGATTTTCTAAATAGTGCCTTTTTGGTTTGCAAGTGTTAAAAGTTTTTTTTTTTTTTTTTTTAATGGATTTGATACAGACTTCATTTTTTGTGAATTTTTTGTTTGATTCTGTGACGCGGCAGAACTGCTTGTCATTTCCGTTTCTTTTTCCTATTTTCTTCACAGTCCCTCAAGCCGGCTTTTGTCCCCAAATTTGTCTTTTTTTTTTGCAGCTGGAAGGCTGTTTGTCTTCTATTAGCGTTCACTGATCTCTGCTTATCTTTGTTTTATATATAAGAAAGAAATAACAACACCCGTATGTCCTCCCACTGCCAACTCATATCTGGTCACTCCCTGAACCTGTTCCTTCTCATCATGCGCTTCTGAGTATTTACTTACTTATCTGTTAAATTACTTTTTAATCACTGTTTAGTCTCTTATTGGATTCCCTGTTATTCCTCTGCTACTGTTATTTTAGTCATAAATCCAGACAACTGAAACACATGGCTAAGTCAAATTTATGAATCCTCTAAAGCAGGGACTCACCCTCAGGTCCATGGGTCCCTTGTGGCTTTCAGAGGGGGTCTGTGAACTGTAGATTTGCTTTGGAAGCAACACGTTGTGCCTAAATTAAAGTTAAAATAAAGCAATGCATTTCTATGCAACTACTCTCTATTAAATAATTCGAATGAATCGAGATTCCTTGCAATAAACTGAGTAGAATATTTTCTTTGAATTAATTTATGGACATCCTTCTAAGAAGGGTCCTTAAGTTGCATTAAATTCTTTAAGGGTGCATGACCTCTGCTCTGAAGGTTTCTCTAACTTTGTGTTTTAGGTCAGATTTTGGACAAAATTAAACAGTCCTTTGCTCTCGGTGTCATTTATACACACTGTCCTTGGTAGGTCATGTGTGGCATCGCATTCCCATGACCTCCTTCTAAGCTGTAGAGAATGACAAGCCAGACCATCGGCGTTGCGTCCCACATTTGCGTCAGAATCCCGGGCTTCGGCGGTCAAATGTTTTTCCCGCCAGAAGACATTAACTCTGTGCGGAAAATAAGACAAAAGGACACCATTCCATATTGGAGTCTCCTTTATTTACGTTTCGCCTTCACTTTGAGCTGTCAGCAAGCAGAGCCCTTACGGATGGGTGTTTGTGCAAGTAACAAAGAAAAAGCACTGACAGAAAAGCGAGGCGGTTGAGATTAGAGGCCGGATGTTAACGGAGTCTCGTACGGCGTGCGGCTACTGTTTGGAGGGCGCATTAGACGCGCTACAGACCAGAAGCCGAACGGAGGGCTGTGGTTCGGCCGATAAGGGCCCGGAGGAAGTCCCGTCCCTCTCCTGCACCGCTCGGCGGGAAGCGAGAGGTCAGCCAGGGAGGGCGGATCGACGCGGACAGATAACAGAGGGAAAAGAAAAATAAAGTAATAACGCAAAGTTATAAAAACACTCTCTCACACATGCGCACACACACAGACAGCCAAGTCAATGTGCAGGGGAAAAAAAAGGACTTAAAATGGTTAGATAAGAAATAAGATCTTATAATCTCTGCACACAGACATTAATCCCTGCTCCCTAAATCCTTGTTTGACAAAAGTTCCCTGCAGAATGAACTGATTTGCAAAGTCTGAGCATCAGGAGCAACAGTGCATCGAAGTGGGAGTCGGCTTGAACTTTGCTCGATTTAACCCCGAAGTTGACTGCTCGTAACAAAAAAGATGCCGCCATGTGTCTTCCTTTGCACCTTTTCTAGGCCACGGACCCCTCTGAGAATCTGATGAAAGCATCATAACCCTCCTAGAACAAACTCCATAAATAAAATTGCGCTGAATTTGAATTACTTTCGCACACAAGTTTGTGATAGAAGGATAAGGCTGAAATTTTATTTTCCTTTTACCTTTTATTTATTTTGGCTTGTGCTTCCTATCCTCCGGAAGCTCATCTGGGTACCTCAAATGGGGTATTTGAATCGCAGGTTAAAAAAAACTCTTTCGCGCTTTGGTTAGCATTAGCTTGGCATTGGCAATAGCATTAGTGCAGAACAGTTGGTCTCAGGCGAGCAGCTGCTGGATTAAAAAATTTGCGATTATTTTTGTGTGCTTGCATATGGCAACTGTTTATTGTAATAAACCCGTTGTGCGTTCCGCAAAAAAACACGACGTGAACTTTAACGGATTACGAGGACACGGGACCATAACCTGCAGCAGACACGTGAAATGTACAGTACATTCATCATGTGATTTATTTAGCACCGGGCCATGTCATTTGGACTGCTGGCTGTGTGCCAGGGGTTGTAATGACTCTAGGAAGTGCTGTGTCAGATGTTTTTACACACACACACACACACACACACACACTCCCAAATGAGCACACCTCACACCACACAGTGTGAAAATACACTCGGCTGCACACTGTCAAACACTGCGGCCTTTCGCTTCAGTAAAAGTCACCAACAATAAGCACACGAAACAAAATTCTCACAAAACTTGCCATTTTTATTTGCAAAGCTATCTCTACGCTGTCTTTATAGTGTTTACGATCCTAATAGGAACATTTCCTCGTGTAAATTTCCAATACGCATGAACACACTGTCAGATCTTCTCGCTTCATTCATCTGACACGCTGACTGCTTGTAAAGAGCAGAGGGGGTCCGGCAACGGCAACTAGGACCGTTACTGTTCCATCACGGGGTCAGGCCATGGTCCGGCTCGCATTTTTTCACCAATGATCTCCAGATCGACTCCCATGCGTGGAGACTTGTTGCGTGAATTTACTCAGTGATACCAGATATAACTGCCCTAAGGGTACTTGACAGATGATCTCTTTGGCTCTGAGCGATGCTGAGGGAATAACATCACAGCTTTTCAGACCATCAAAACATGAACAGCATTCACTTAACCACAACGCCCAAAGGGCACGCCATCTTTTCTGACCTCTTTTGAAGTTTGGTGGCCCAGCGACGAGGTGGATGAACAAACATATTTTTGGTCCTTTGGCTTGGAGGTGTGGGCAGTTCAGGGGGCTTGACATCACATCAGCTCCACAGGTGAGTCATGAATCACTGCCTCTATGGAACTCTGACATGACAAGCTGCAAACGTGCCGGACTTCTACACAAACGCCCCTGCTGGGCAAATAAACCAGTTTGGCCTAAAGTCAATGTCTGCGAAAGAGCACCAACAAAAGCAGTCATCTCCAAGCAGTCCTCAAAGAAGAAGGGAAAAAAAAAAAAAAAAACAAACCAATCCAGCATGCCATGTTTCTGGAGTTCCACCCACTTATGCTGATGCCTCCTACTGGGGAGCTGTTTTCACAGGAAATGAAGCAAAGGTCTTCAGCCCACGGGGATCCTCTGAGAGCCACATTTGATGATTGATTTCCAATGCCATTCGTGAAACAAAGCAAAGGACTGTGAAACGACTGCCACTTTCAAGTACCGTCCCTGGCTTTCTTTACCACCTTTTCATGGTGACACTAGAGAGAACTCCCAACCGTAATGTAGCCAATATTTAAAGACCATTGTACAACGGCTCATTCACCCTCATTGTGCTAGATACGTTCTTGCTTTGTGAGGTTGATCCCTTTTCACCTTTAAGTTGCTGCACCGCCACTGCGTTGGTATTGGGTAACCATGCCAACACTTCACATGCTATCAATAATGGACTATTCTCTACTAAGTGCTGCATTTTTTTGATATTGTCAAATTTCTGCTTTGATGGTCCTATGAGTTGCTTAGTGCAAAAATATATATTTAAAAAAAAAATACACCAAATGAGTTAATGTGCACTTACAGATACAGACAAAAGGCTCGCTCCATTTGAGACAAAAGGACAGAAGACTTTAAAAGGAAGGTAAGCAGTGATGCATGGCATAAATTTTGTAGTTAAGCACAGGGAGCTTTGGAGTTAAGGGCTGATAAACATAAAGAGCAGAAATAATTTACATGTACAAAAAGGGTTGTGCCACCTATGTAGTCAAAACCTCACAATAAGCCCAGGAGGTTTTCCTCAGACAGAAGAGGAGACATCAAAGTCTGTCTGCTTTTAAAATATATGTAAGCAAAAAAAGAGGTGCCAAGTGACTAAGGACCGCTACCTTCAGACACTTTTACATTTCTCTCATTTTTCAGATTCACCTCTCATTTATCCAAGGTTTTTTTCCTCTCCAGAGACATTTACCCTGGTTGCACAGCTGCACATGGTTGCTGTAAAAATTCAGTCTCTGGGGAACAGAAGTAGACACACTTACACCAACCTCTCCCTTTCGTGTTGCGGCATCTCCTTGGGCGCTTGGGGAGGCCTCGCTCAAGGTCACCCAGGAAGTTTATGGGACCTGCGAACGCAGAGGTTATAATTTCCAAATTTTATTGGAACGTTTGCTTATTAGCAAGATGGCAGGAAGCGGGGGTGGCGAGCGCGGCTGCGATGAAGGGTTCGGGGATGAGGAGCGGCCTGTGGTCCCGCCAGTTGCGGTCAATGCAATTAAGTCGCCATCGCTGCTTTAACAAGACTCTGTGGTCGTCTTGGCTCAGTCTTTCATATTTGCAACCCACCTCCTCAAGGTCAACAGTTTCCATGCTGCTTCCCTGCTGCTTCCCTGCAGTGCACTATGTGTACCTGGACAAAACACAGATGAGCCCAGCGCTTTTTTATTTCATCCCCACATAAATAGAAATGCAATTATTATGCTCTCCATCGTACAGAAATAAACTTCGAATCAGTAGAATTACAAGAATGACCCCAAACGGAAGTGTGGATGCTATGATGAATTCAACAGAACGTCTTTTTTAGGATCTGAAAGGAGGCACATCCATCCGTCCATTCATCTGCCCATCCACCTACTGTCGGTACATAGCTGGTTGTCCTTAAGGGTCGCAATGGTCTGGAGGCTATCCTAAAATAACTGAGTGTTAAGGTAATAAGGTAATAACACCTGGGATACGGTAGCGGTCCATTCATTGTATACACACACACACACACACACACACACACACCAGTGACAATTTTGAGTGACAAATTATCTTGAAACTCAGGTCTTTGGACTGTGAGAGGAAACAGGAGCACCTGAAAAAGACCCATAAAGACATGGGGAGAACACGCAAACTCTGCACAGACTGAACTGGAATTTAAGCTACTGTATGCTCAAACAACTTAGGCACTGTGGGGCGGCAGCACTACCAATCACAGTGGAGGACCACATCTCTGGCAAACATTCTGGAACGGCAGCTAACACAGCTGCATCTTGCATCTCCACGAAGGTTGCCGTGCGGTGCCGCTCGGGGCCTACAAATCACAACCCGGACCAAATCATCGCGCGTCTGCGTTGTAGCTTAAACTCAGGGTCCCGACCAAATAAGTCGTAGCGACGGTCCGCATTCCGGGGGGAGACCCGAGATCCAAAGTCAGGGTGAACTCAGCGGGCCACACCTATGACGACATTTAAAAAGCTGCGTTCTGCCGTTTCGGATCGGAGACCGGGGTCCTTAATGAATGCATAGAGTCAACAGACCATCCGCTTTCCAATTTTCCGAATGCCCCCCATTCATTTTGGAAAAAAGGCCTGCGATTACCAAAAAGCCCGTTCGAAAACTCTCTCTGGGCTCCAATTAGAGCACTTAAAAAAAGATGAATCCTGCCGGGAGAGGTCAATAAAGATAAGTTAATCTGCAGCAGAACGAGTGAGGCGGGAGAGCGGCACGAACGGGGGACAAACCCAGGTAGGAATAAAAAGAAAATGCCATTTTATTGCACCTAATCATTCTGACCGTCGATGGCTAATTCCGCAGTAACCCTTCCAACCTTTCATGCGGTACATTAACGGAAAGTATTGTGAAACAACCCTTCTTTAATGTGTTTAACAACGCATTAAATGACTTGATAAGGCCGCTGTGGCAGGCTGTGAGCTATAGCAGCTCTATGCCAAACACCCTATTGAGCTGGCTGCAGAGGACGGGATAAATTAAAAACAAACAACAAAAGATGAAACGGCGATGAATAAAAAGCAGGCAGTGACGGCGGTGTTGTTCTGCGCAAGTCGAACTCAGCTTAAAATATCGTTTTAATTTACTGGGCTTAAAATGCGATGTCTGCCGCAAAAAAAAAAAAAAAAAAACACATATACAGTATGGATATGTCCTTTACTCTCTGAGTAAATTTTCCTTTTCTGTTGTGTTTTCCCAGTGAGTAAAGAAACAGTAATAAATAAACTAGGCATGTATGCAGCTTGGTTTCTTGGACATGAACTTTGAGATTGACCCTGCTGTTGGACCAGCCACTTTTTTAGGTTCAGATCCCACTCCTCTTGTGCTACATGTGGGTGAGGGTTTTATGGCAGCCTCGAATCCCTGCACATGGGTCTCCGTGAAAGAAGATGAACGTTGTAGTCCTACCTGATTCCTACCGTCAACACGGCTTCTCCACCTGAACACCACAGCATGGCTGTGTCACTCCTCCACCTCTGGCTGCTTAGTGGTCAGATCCAAAATCAAAAAAAATGGATTGAGTTACCTTTGTTCATCAGAATTGCTGAACGTGTCCTGACTTTCACGAAGGCTCTCAAAACCCATCTTTCTCAGACCCATCGCTCCTGACCTCCCAACAGCTCAGTAAGTAATTTTACATCACAGACATCTTCAGCATCACCTTGATGTTTCCTTTTAGAATTTATTTGATATCTAGCAACAATTGATCTGTTTACAGCTCTCCATGAAATGCTCTTTTGTTTGCTTTTGCGTGTCATTTTGGAGAAAAGCATTTGCTAAATGCATAAATGTAGATCCCGACAGAACTTGCGTGTCCAAACTATTGACTTCAAAGTTTAAAGTCCACTCGGAGGTTTGGAAAGACGTTTCCTGTCTGTATCTGCGTTTTTTAAGGGTGGAACGTTGCTTAGAGCAGCTGACTGGTAGTAGCTCAGCCAAAGACCGCCTTAATGACCCTGATGCCGAGCCACTTGAACCCTAAACCTTTCTCCACTCTGAGAAAAGTGTGGACAGGACACAGCACCTTCCACGTCCTGGGTGGCACGTGCACTTCAGCCAAGCTGGTGTGTTACATGCTTTTCCTCTGTTTGTTCTCTTCGCCTCAAAGAAAAACGCCTGAAAGTGAGGCCACTGGGGAGGGGAGCTAAGCGGTGCACAAGGGGGAGAAAAGGCACAAGACTCGGGGCAGAACATGCTGGAGGGCATCTGCGGGGGTACGAGAAGCGGCGGTCCAGCTGGAATAATAACCGCTACGGATGACGCATCCTCTCAGGGTGAGATGGCGGCAGTGGCGTGGGGGGAGGTCATCGAGTGACACCGATCGCGCGGGGGAGGCAGCGTTCGGAGACAAAGCATGGAAGGATGGGCCGTAAAGGACGATTGTGTTGGCACCGCTTGAAACCTGCTACCCTCTGGATGCCACAACCTGTGTCAACAGTTCCATTGTCTTCTTCAGTGATGAGCTAATGGAATCCATCGCTCGCCCCCTGTCCCTCGCATTCTCTGCCTCCCTATCTGTGTGTGTATGTGTGTGTTATTTGGAGGGTTCAGGCTTTGTTGCTGAGGGCAGCATTCACCATCCGGTTTACAGTGAAATGACAGATCCACGTCGACAGCCACACATCAGCTGAAAGGTGCTCGCTGACAATAAGCTGGACCACATGCGCCTTTTCCAGGGGTGGTACCTTTGGATCCATCGTCGCACTCATCCCACCTCAAGCGGGTCTCTCAATGATCTGCGTCACCATAAGGCGAGGGGGTTGTCAGTTCTCGCTCCGTTCGCGCAGTTTCTTCTTTTTGACTTGAAAATATGCTACAAACTTTTTAAGTGAAAGAAACGATTAAACGTCAACATCTGCCACTTAAATAAGCAAAAGGGAAAATAAAAGGGTTATTAATTTCAGTTATTTGTTCATTTGCACGATATTTTTCTCCTAAGTGGCTTCTGTTGAGCTACAGGCTGTGATTTACCTATTTATACAGCAGGGTAACTTTTACCCTGTCAGTTCTGAGCAAGAACACCAGGAGGTGGGATTCAAACCCAGGACCTTCAGCCCTATGGACGCATTTAAAGCCACCTGTATGAGTACTGAAAAATTTTGTTAAAGCACAGTTTCTGTAAGTTACATATCACTTTGTTCATTTATTTTATTAAATAAAAGTAAATATATAAACAAAAAATATACACAAAAACTATTTCCTTTGGCCTTAAACACCGTTTTGATCTAATTATTATAACCGGTACATCCAACCACTTGTCCGCTTCTTGGTTGTGGGGACAATCAGTATATCTAGACAAAAAAAAGGCTATTTTTTAATACACAGTATTTATTTTTTCTGGTTATGCACCATCATCCAAATATTATATGTCCAGAAACACCTTTTCATGAGGTCAGGAGTTCAAAGAGATGTCTGGAGAATGATTTAGGGTTAGGGCAGAGACATGGCCACCTCAGAAGCTTAGCCTTACTGCAGTAAAAAACCCCAAAATCAATATCGACTGGTTTTTTTCTGTAGAGCCCTGACCCCAGATTTAAGTGTGTGCTTGTGTGCATTTAGTTCAGGTGCAACTGGAGTAGGAGTAGACAGCCTTGTGTGTGTGTGTGTGTGTGAATATCTGTGTGACTGTCTGCAAAGTCCAGGGTTCTCAGTCGTGAGAATTGCAGTGATTTATTAGCTCATCTAGTGCCCCAGGCTGTGAGTCAAGGGGGTGTGACCCATGCTGTGCCAGGGGGTATCTGCAGCTGGTCATCTAATTTTTGCTGGGGGCAGAAAGGGATAGTTTAACCCCTGCGACACCACAGGACCTGCCGTGGAACCCTGCTGGACTAACTGTGCTCTAAAGCAAATGGCTCAAGACAAATACCAGGCAGCAGTCAGGTGTCTCCTGCATGGTTTGATGTTGTTAATGCAGATGTTCACCATTAATATTCATAAAATATCGTAATGATAAGCATCGCTCTGATTGCGTCGCCTCCACATGGGGGACTGTTGATGGATCTGTACTGTCCGTGTTGCGGTTGCGAGTCGGCCTCTACACGCCAAGGTTGCTCGCTCGTCCTTCACCCCGGGGTCTCTGCAGGGGGTGCCGGCCTCAGGTCTGACATGGCGAGTCTGTCAGCAAAGCGGGAATGGGGGGGGGGGTCTGGAGCTCCTCGGATTTCAGTGCTGCATGAAAGAAGGGGCTCATTCAAGACCCCCCCCCCCCCCGCCACCCCTTAATTCACTTGCCATTTCTTCATCTCTAAAGAGGGCTACGCGTCTCCAGCGCAGCCCCCATGGAGCTGCAAAGGGACCGAGACGGCAATTCACCAGAAGCTCTAAAGCGCTTCCAAAGTGGACCCGACTGCTCCTCGGGGGGCTCTAAGTGTTTAAATGGTTGAGTCCCAAGGCAGAAACACTAGAAGGGGGAAGAAGAGTCCCTCATTGCATGGCTTTCCTTATTATTTTCCTCTTTTAGGCATTATTTTCTTCTTCCAACTGCAACTCTAATATGACAGAGACATTTTTAATTTATGAGAAATTTCATATCATGTCATATATACATATTTTACAGAAGAAAATTCTTATCCATCCATCCATCCATCCATCCATCCATCCACCCATTCAGTCCTTTAACTATGTATCCAGTGTAAGGTCCTGGTGGTCTGGGCCTAAATCCAGAAATACAGGAGTGAGGCAGGGTACATCCTGGATGGGGTGCCAGTCTATAGTAGGAAAATGTTCCACACACACACACACACACACACACACACACACACACACACACACACAAGTTCACATGAAACATATGCCTTGAGGTTCTGCAAAGAATCCAGAGCACAAGGAGGAAATACGCAGAAGCACGGGTAGAATTTGAAAGTCTGATATACAATATATGTAAATAAATAATTGCTGTTGGTAGGGTTTTCACAGTAACCAGCGCAGTTGCCCAAGTTCTGTCCCCCAACTGTGAACATTTGCTGAGAAGAAAAACAACCATGGAGCGGAACCCCGGCAGCAGGGCACGTTCTGCAGTAGGCCTGCTGGTCTGAACGCTGGAGATGGAGCATGTAGATTCGTGCAGGCTCCATTCGGATGTTCCACATGTCGGTGCCGATACCGAGTTACTCTACTCAGACTGGGGGCTTCCTTTGCGGTCAGAAGGACTGCTGTTCTACTGACTGTTTAGCCCTTCTAAACCAGATAAGAATCAGTAATCCAGAAAAACAGAGAAATTAGAGCATCTTAGATTTCTGAGGTTTACTGCCTTTAAACCTAACCTTAAGATTGCATATGCTGGGATACATTTACACAACACAAATAATATAATGAAAAAAGTGTTCATTTTAATGTTGCTGCATCGTAGTGTCTTATCCAGATTGTTTAACCCTTTCACTGCCCTGTGCTCACATTTACATTTATTTCTCTAACTCTTTTATCCAACACAATGTCCACTGTCAGGTTTATACACTAAGGTACTTACAATAGCTGAGTTACCCATTTGTACAGCCGAGTAATTTTTACCGCCATTTTACTTTACATGGCAAGAATCTTAATTATAAATAACCATTGTTTGCATAAAACCATTCCGCCTGAACCGTTCTCACAATGAAAAGTACCCGATACTTAGCTTCTTGCAGTGATTTACCAATTTATACAGCTGAATATTATTACAGTACCAGTTCACAGTAAATACTGTGGTCAAGGGTACTGGAGGAAGAGGTGGGATTTAAACCCGGGTCTTCTGAGTACAGAACAACTTTTAACCACAGCATCTTTGGTTTCCACACCTTCAAGTGAATTATACTATACTGTTTGCATGAGGCAATGATTAAATAACTAGGAAAGGGATCGGTTGCTGTACCCGTGCGTGTAGTTCCTTGTTGTTATATGCAAAATACAGCCTTCTTGTCCTATTTTTAATCCCTTCGATTGTGCGTTTCTTATATAAGATACATTATCGAGAGCTTGCGATACCTTACAAGCAAGACCATGTGCGACATGCTATTGTTATGTCAGGAGGGACACACGGAGACCAGAAGCAGCCAATCAGCAACCCAGCCTTTGTATGTCAAATTATCACTTCCTGTTTCCTGGAGAGGAAAGCCAGTCGTGGCGTACGAGGAGATCAAAAAGAGGGCCACATGGCCATGTCGGCCTCAGATCTCATTGAGCGGCTTGCCATTTTTTCCTTGCGGTGGCTTGTGGTTTGTGCCCCGGGCACTACAGCCCCCCCCTCCGCTCGCCCCCCAGCCATCCTGCACCCCGGTCACTGGCAGCACTTTGATCCCTGCCTTCAAAGCTGTGTGTGGTGGAGCAGGACGGTGGCCCGGGGGTGCTGTGCCCTAGCCGGCGCACGTTTGCTGCACGCCCCCGGAATCGAAAGCCTGGCAGGAGCGGTCACTCAGCGGTGTTTTGCAGCAGCCCAGTGGCATTGTGGGAAGCTGGAAAAAAAGTGTGCAAACATTAACCTGGCATTAGGTGCAGTACTGATTTGTCACCAGGCCGAACCGAAATGGCTGTAAAATCCTCCTGCCATCGAACCCTTGAGTCCACGCCTCCTCGTTCACATTGACGTCGAACCCTTGGTGGAGAAAGCACGCATTCACACCGCATCGCCGGCCAGAAGGGGTGTTCGGTGTTTGGAGTGATAGAGCATAATTTTACCTGGCATGAAGGATCTCCGCTGGGACACAGGATGGCCGTGGTTCTGGTCATTGTTTACCAGCTCTAAAGCAGAGCGCCGCACAGGGCTGCAATAATCGCTCTGTGTGTCCTGTCCATTGAAGGGAAATCAAGCGGACGCCATTGAACCACTGACAGCAGAATAAACTGCCGGTGGGGAAATGGAAAAGAGAAAAATGAAAAGCCGAAAATAATCGCAATAATAACATTTTCTTAGCTTGATACTTGCTTAAAGGTAGCCAGCTAAAACCCAAAGCGGGTTTAGTCTGGTCTGAAGTAACAACAACAACAACTCAATAATAATAATAATATAATAATAATAATAATAATAATAATTCTTTATGGAGCTGACAGCCACAGCATGTATTTGCTGGGTTGCGCTGCTGTACCATTGATAGGCCAGTTATTTGAGGGAAAGATCTGAGGTTGTGTTTGTGTAGAATTCATGAGGAGTGAATTTTTCCAACTCAGAAAGTGTCTTCTTGTCATTAAATCAAACTCTTGAGCTGCTTTGTCCATCTACAGCTGTGAAAATTGTGAATGGATGCGAAGTTGTCAATGGGCTCGGCTGAGAGTTTACGCTTGTTTAGCCCCGAGGCTGCTGGGATGGCGGAGAGCAGTGGCAATTTCCTTCGAGCCATTAGGACCCTTCAGAAGGCCGGCTAACGTTTCAGCGGTCGAAACCCAACCGGCAGGCCGTGGAGCTGTTTACACTGCGGCGGTTGAAACTCGTCGTGATTTCATTCTCACTCATCGCACGGACGTAGCTGTTAGCATCATCGAAGATGGAGGGAAAATTGGGTTACTCACTTACTCGTGAACAAACTGTATATTTTATGGCTTAATCATTTTTCCCCCCTGTTAAAAGAGGAAATATAAAAGCGAAAGCCCGCACAGCGTACCACCTGCGCACAGCGCTCCGCACCACCGAGCACAGCTTCGACGCAGCAATAGAAAATAAAGCAAACGCAAGCGGCAGCGCAGCCTTCAGAGGACAAATGGTTGTTTTGAAAAGCGCAGAGTAAAATTGCATTGAATTGGTGCAGTTTGGGCCAATAATATTTACATATCTGTCATTGCAAGCGGCTGAAATGAGGCGATGTTCAGAGGTGTTCGCTTCCATTTGGATGACGGGTTCCTCCGTTCCTTTCGAGAGTCTGGTTGCCAGTGAGCTCCTGCGCACTGCAATCCAAGCTAGAGGTACCTGTGTGGCGGAGCACCTCCCTGCCCTGCCACCAAGTGCTCAGTGGCTGGGATGCGGTGCCGCTGCACTGAGCCCACGCCGGACCACCAAGGTATAGGATGCACAAAAGGGGTAAAGGCATATTTTAACTTTACTCCACAGCGATACGGTAGGAAAAAAAGGAAACAAAATGAACATATGGTGTGGAAATACCAGACACGATGTTGTGTAATGAGCCTCTGTGGCGTCCAGTGGACAGGTACCTCACAGGTAACATGAAAATAGAAACCTAGCCATGTGCCTCTCAGTTCACAGCCCTGGACTGGGTCCAGAGGTCATAGAAGGTCACTCACTCCAGGAACCCAACTGTTCATGATCACAATGCTAGTTTTCTTCTTCTTCTTCTTCTTCTTCTTCTTCTTATTATTATTATTATTATTGTTGTTGTTGTTGTTGTTGTTGTTGTTACTAATAAAATAACACCTTTTCCCAATGTATGTGTGCAAAACTAGACCACAAATGAAGCTACTTACCTGATTTATTAATTCATATCATAGGCAAGATAAGAGCTCTAAACCCCAGCTGTTCATTGGAGCCACCTCCTCAGTCCAGATGTCTGCCCACCCCAATGCATGCGCACCCAGGCGCACACACACACACACACACACACACTACTACAGCAACATACGTACACAGTTATTTAAGATTTTTGTTATTCTGCAATTTGTTTTCAGGTGAACCAAGCTGAGGCAGGTGAGGGGTAGCCAGAATATTGGCCACTAATGTGAAACTGGACCGTAGGTCTGACACTGTGCAGAGTCACTGAACACCACTAGGCCACCCGCTGCTGGGCAGAGTAGCCATCACTTGCTGTTTCTGGAAGTGCTTTTTAGTCGACCGGCACTGAAAATGAAAACCATTATGCAGTGCTTAAGGTTGGGACAAAATATGGCTCCTATGTTTATAGAGCCTGGCACGTTTTGTACAAAAGCACATTTTCAACCCCAAGAATTTTCCTCATCATTCACAAGTTGGCAGTGGAATTAATGGTCGGTTAATGGTAGCAACCAAGAGGCTTGGGCAGCAGCTTCGCCTTTTCATTAACCTCAAGATGATTTAATGGTGACCGACTGAACTTATAGACATCCAACATTTTGCATGTGAACCTGCACGTTGGCACAGCTGTCTGTCTCCATCTCTGATTTTTAGGCTAAAATATAATAAGGACTAAAATTAAGGCCGCAATATGGTTTTCCCCATTAAGAACAAAGTTTTATATCACATAATAACTGAGATCTATTTCCTTTTTATTTAAATCACAAAATCTCTCACCTTTGTTTAAAGAAGCCTGAGAATGGGGTTGAAAATCTATGGTCCAGTCCAATGATAAAACTTAATGATATTCACAGCTCATCTTCCTGTCCCATTCTTCAAGCGCTTTGTCTTATAAAACACACCTTGGCTCAAGTGAGGAGATAGAAAAGTCCAATAGAATTAAATCTATTATTACTGCTGCTATTATAGCAAAGAGAGGAGAAAAAATTAAAATTATAATGAGATGCAAAAGCAAAAAATGTGTACACGCCAGCTTGGACCATTACTATGCACCTGCCTCAAAGGTTAGCCCCCATTTATCGGTTTCTGATGTATTCCAATGACTGAATGAACGAAATAAGGATTTCCAATTTTTAGATGTTTGGACTGCGGATTTATGTCCAATTGCTGGTACCACCATTAGCTCCTGCAAGTCTCCTCATTGAGCTTCTTGATGCTGGAAGAAGACCAGGCAGCTATGTGATTTACGTCATTCTGTTTAGTCTCCAAGGAGAGTCACTGCCTCTGCCCTCAGCTTGACATGGTCAGTCTGGTCTTGGCTGTATCCCCTGGTCAAATGCTCCCTTTTTCCTACTTGTCACGACATTCCTGTTATTTGGCCTCCAGCAGCATGTTGGCCGTTCTGTCTCACCTTCTCCTTAGAGGATGAGCATGAATAGGCCTTAAGGGGGGGGGGGGGGGGGGGTCAGTGCAACTCCCCGATTTTCCCCAAGGATTTACAAAAGGATGTACAGCAGATAGGAAGGGGTGAGAGATCATGTAGCAAAGGAACTGAGATATCAAAACAATCTGCTAACCTGATGCCACAAGGACATAACAATACAAGTACCTATTAACATTTAGGATGTATTTCACACCGTACAATGTAGTATAATTGGACTCGTACAGTAAAACAGTGTCCCGGTGTCTTCTGAATCCTGTTTCTGTCAGACCAGTATGAGCCACACAGGGAGAGTTGGCGAGCCTGCTGCTCTGCTCATGGGGATGGGGGGGATGGTGTTCTCAAAGCGCAGATGGCCGCCTTCTCATTCTCCTGTCGAGACTGCTGGGGAAGAGTCGTTGGGAAAGGTGGCCGAGGTTCCTGCGGCACAACATCCGGGCGCATGTGCGAGCAGAACCTGAGAAGCAGCAGGAAGTCTGCGTTGCGAATGCGCAAAAACGTGCGACTTGCAGTCATCGTGAGACAGAGGTGTGCCTTTTCCTTCAAAGTTACCGGTGGATTCTTGGAAAATGGAAAAAAAAAAAAATCAGCCATGCCCAATTTCACAGATTAAATGCTAAAGTAGCCGAAAGTGGTTCTAAAAGTACCGCTGGCAGAAAGAGAAGTGACCAACCAGACCTGCTCACAGTGACCCACACATGAAAATGTTCCTTTATTCATTCATACGATTGTTTGTTCTTATCACACTTCCTCCCCGCAGTCATAATTACAGAGCTGTTATTTCTTGTCTTCTCTCTATTATGAACGAACAGTTATTTAAACTCAAAAAGCAATTTAACCAGGAGGGCTGGGAGGAGAGAAAGTGAGGACCACACACATATATAAGCCAGCAAATGGTCACATCACGGGCTCCCCGTCACACCATACAGACACACACACACGGGGATGTGACCCAAGGCCAGCGAGGTCCCTCTGCACACACAGGACCCCCGCCATGCGAGAGGTGAACACTGTGTGTTTGACCCATAGAAACACACATCCCAGTAATTACATTCTCTGGTCCCCTAATGACAATATATTAGAGCACTAGCAGGGACGGGTCCCCGGCGGGTTCGAACTACTGTTTGCGAGGAAACCGTACACTACATCAACATCTCTATCGCGGCGAAACCACCCAGGGACAGTAAACAGAGCTCCACATAGCAACGAAAGCAGACAAACAAACAGAGCGATCGAAACACGATACCTCGACAGGAGAAACGGCAGATTCCCGTCTCCCGTCTTTGACATTTTCTGCCAAGGGAGAACCCTGGGATGCATTTTTTGTGTTTGTTTTGATTTTTTTTTTTTTGTGGTTAAAGAACAAACTTGCATCTTGAGCAGCACAATGCATGCAGCCAAATGATGCAGGCCCACATCAATTCACCACTTCTTCCTTTACCACAGTTAGATGCTGTAGATGGACAAAGAGAGGCAGATATGTGGGTGGATAGATAGATAGATGATCAGGCATGATCTTGGACCATTACACATGCACATTGTCTTTCTCTCTCTCTCTCACACACACACACACACACACACACACACACACACACATACACACACGCTGCCCCTGGGTAATTTACAGTCAAGCTGAAACAGATGGACTTCAGACTGTAGTTTTCTCCTAACCTTAACCCAGGGAGAACATTCAAACTACATAAAACTGAGCTGGATTGGAATCCAAACCCAAGCAGCTCAGGTGCTGTGAGGCGGTAGCGCCATTCGTGGCATCTCTGTGCCACCCTTAAATAAATGAATGGATAAACAGATGAATGAATGCACAATGTAAATATTTGCAATAAATAACAGAAACAATTTTAAATGAACAAAAGCAGTTTGTAGCAGAAAGAGGTCCCCAAGAGCTTTTAATGAAAGTGCTGAATTGCTGGGATATGAGCTTGGTTGTCTGAGAGATCTCGATCAGTAAATAAGGCGGCAGAAGTATTACATCATTTAGCAAAGATCATACAGAAGACACGGGCTTGTCATTTTTATTGCATGGATATTTAGGAAGTCCCTTATCCGCTCTAACAAGGCTTGCATATCTAACCCGATTATTTTGAACACAAATGAATGCTGAGCGACGGAACCAAAAACGCGGGGTTACGGGGGCGTGGCTACCTATGACTCCGCCGCAAATTCTCATCCTTAAACCAGTGTGAAATCCATCTTCAAGTGGATGCTATTTTAATAATTTCAAAGCCATTTAGTCAAACCCCGATACAAAATTCCTTAATATTCAAGTCCCGGCGACACAGGCTGGTTGAGGGCAGCGTGGGGGAGACTGTGTGCCATGGGACACCTGTAGAGCACAGCTACCTTCTCACACCTTTGTGTCAAAGCGCAAGTTATATAGAAACAGGTGATAGATTGTTTACAATGTATAGATCGGCAGGGATCACCTCTGCTGTCACTAAGTTACTTATTACGTTAACTGATATACAAAACGACTTACAATATTAAGTTTGTATGTTGAGCCATATGCAAAAATATACATATTTGTACAGCTGGTTATTTTTTACTCTGTTATTTCAGGTTCTGGACATAATTTCACCTCCTGTTTGCAGGAGCCTATTTATAGTCACATACACACATGCACGTTCATACACACACACGTGCACGCACGCGTGCGCACACACACACACACACACACACACACACACACACACACACACACATACATACACAGAAATTTGTTTTTGTCTCTTTCTTCTCCTTATCGCACAAATACCAGAGTGGATTTCTGTATTTCCATGAATATTTTCAATATACCTAACACTGAATTACTTGCTTTGTTCATGTGCTGTGAAGTGGTGGTTTCATTATAATTTTTTTACTGTTGTTAGGAACATTTGAGCGTGTTCTGTCCTTCCTCTCACGGCTCCATATTTATACCGGGGGGAAGAAGGCTTCATATATAAATATCTGCTGTGAGGAGTTCATCTCCCACCTAAACCCAAAGAATAAATTACACCTCAGCTGGTGGTTTTCTGTGTGTCTATGGACTTCCATCTAAAAAGAAGCTTCTAGGTTTAAATTCTAAGAGCTGTTGGTCTGAATAATTTTAAATATCCGGCTCTACAAATATGAAATGTCTAAAATTGTAAACCCAATAAAACGTCACTCTGGGGAAAGTACTCTGTTTGCCAAGTAAATATTCATGAAAGTTGTCCTGCTGTATATATTTGTGTATGGAGGGGCTGAGGGGGAAATGAGAAATCGCGCCGAAATTCCACGCAGGACGCAACGGCCCCCATTTTATTGCAGTGTTGCAAACTCTGGCAGGTCAAGAGCGACTCCAATTCTGCGGGGGAAGAAAAAAAATAAAAGAAATGAAGTCGGAGGCTGCAGAAACGGTTCGGTGCGGGAGAAGCGGTTCCAAGGCACATGAGCACATTTCTTTCCCCATGCATAACGTATTAGCCGTAGCACCAACTTCATATGCCGCGGCCTTTGAAAAAGCGCCGCCTGATCTAAAAAAGTCATATCCCGCAAATTGGGCTAGGCACTTAGGCCTCAGCTGCACACTGGCGCACAGAGCTAATCTAATATTGAAAAATGAAATAAGCGCGTCAGGAATTTCTTTTACCCTTTTATTTATTTATTTTGTCCCAAGAGGGCCTTCAAAAACCAGCCGGAGTGTTAGGTGCTGGGAACGTGCCTCTCGGAGGAGAACATTAGCAGCATGCGAACAAGTCGGAGCTGCAACGGATGTGTTTCACCTCATATGTGTGTCACCAGTTGCCCTCTGATGATTATAACCCCTCTTAAATCTTACTAGATTTAAAGGTTGCTACTTGGCCCGACTGTTCAGCTTAATGGATGGATTCTGTGGGCCAAAAAAAAAAAAAAGACTGAGCTGAGCTGTTTGAGCTGCACCCATGCAACCAAACACATTCTAGGCAACTGTGAGCTTCCAGCTTTGTGGCCACAGTTTGGGGAAGAAGCTTGTTTCCTGCTCCTGCGTGACTGTGCCCTTGTGTACAAAGTGAGCTCCATTAGCACAAGGTTTGCCCAGGCTGGTGTTGAAGAACCTGAATGGTTGCACAGATCTCTGATCTCAAACCCACTGAACACCTTTGGGAAGAACTGGAACGCCGAGCGCAAGCAGGGCCTTCTCGCCCGACATCAGTGCCCAACTTCACCAATGTTCTTGCGGCCAAATGGGCACAAATTCCCATAGCCGTGCTCCAAAATTTGGCGGAAAGCCTTCCCAGAAGAGTGCAGCAAAGGGCAAACAACTCCATATTAAAGCCCATGGGTTCGAATGGGATGTTTCACGCACACGTATGGGTGTGATGTTCGGGTGTCCACATCCTTTTGATCACACAGTGTAGCTTAGTGCTTACAGTTTTTACCTTCCAGTCAAAGACACCAGCTTTGAATCAGGGCACCTGAGCAAGGTATTTACCAAGTTTCAGTATAAATGGGTGGATCATAGCAAGTAGCTGAGTCTACAAACCCAACATTGTAAATTGTCTGAGATAAATGTGTTCACTGAGTAACTGATGTTAACAAAATGGTTGCCATCAGTGGCTCATATGAACGGATGCATCACCTCAGTCTGTCTCTGTTACCTTGGACTACGAGCTTAAAAGGCCCGCAAGACTTTGGTTCCACGCTCAAGCCTTGCAAGCGGACAGTAGCAGCAAACACGTGCACCCTGCTGGCCTTGAAATAAAAAGCACTAAAATAGAACAGCTGCGTTTAACCAAAGATCTGGCTATAAACTACAAACCTCGTGGTTACGCATCCTGCTCGAGGACACAATAGGCGCTGCCTTGCTGGAGACTCCTAGACGTTGAAGAACGTCCGGTGCGTTCCGATTATGGTCCGGCCCGAGTTCCTGCACGCAATGAGATCCATCTTGGCAAGGGTTTGAACGGGGACAAAGTCACCGTCCACACCAACCGCGATGGTCTGCCGCGACAGGCATCTGTTTCTATGCTTACCTTAACCGCGCACTGCTTGCGTGTCGTGGCATATTAGCGTGAAGGAAACCAGATTTGCTGAGGCACGCCAGCGCTTTATAGTTTCATTTATAGTTTATCGTATTTAACTTAATCTCCCTGGCAGGGGCAACAGCGCCAGGCTTGCGATGAAACAAAAATAAGGTGCCAGCATTAACAAGCGGGATTTAGAAGCCATTCCAGAAAGACCTTGTCAGCAGCAGCGGAGGGGCCACAATGACCATACTGGGAAGGCTAAAGACGTGACAATAACACTTAACACAGCTCACCAAGGGAGCGATCGACACGCTTTGAGCTTTCGTACTTTCTCGACAAATCTATTCGGCAGCTGCGTTTGTGTGGAGGTCATGAAAGTAGGGGACTGATACACACCGCATTCCTAAAAAAGCGTATCAAAATAAAACCGGGAACGGAGGCTTTTAGCGCACTTTTCTTTGCATTTACAGGTGGCTTGACCCAAACTTCTGCAGCTTTTCATGGGCCACTTCTCGAAACGAAGCCCTTGATATAGTGGCCCAAGCTCCTCTTGAAACACGTCAAAGATCATAAGAGCTGTTCACTCAGATGCTCCTCTTCCTCTCCTATTCCGAGTACCATTTTAATCCTCTTTTTTATTTACTTGCTAACATTCTGAAGCGTCCACGCAGTCTTTCAGATATCTGTGTATTCTCGACGTTCGTGTCAAACAGATGTTCCATGGTGTAAGAGTAACAACTTTCCTGGGACTTTAAAGCTTGCTGAGCCGTGCGGCTCCTGAATCGGCTTGCCCCCTGGAGGCTGTTGGATGCAGCTCGTAGTCAAAAGCACTAACAGTGCATTTAAACAGTGCAAAACTGTGTGTTAATGCAATCCTTCTGACATTGCCGCTGCTCTTTCGAGATGGGTATCAAGTTGTCTTTCCATGCTTTGCGAGGGGAGTTTAAATTGAAAATTTGCCTCTTCTGCTGGGCACTTTCTGCCATGAAGAAGAGAACATCCGTAGCTGGAAATGCAACTAAATGAGAAACACTGACTTTCATTATTACAAGGGTTGTGTGTGTATAGTTTTTTTTTAAGCTAGAGACTGTGGGCGCATTCATTTTATCATATCATAACTGACAAAAACTAAGTGGGGGATGGGGGGGGTCAACAAAGTAGTATCTTTTAGAGCATCAACCAGGAGAAGCTTCCCTCTGGCAGTTCCTTTGGAGACGATCCAACTCCTGCAACCGCTTTGGCTGGGAAACCGTATCAGTATGGCCCCTGGGTCCTTCTCCCGTGACCCTCACTAGCCTCCGCTTTCACGAATAGCTCTGCACCACAGTTTAGTCATGGGCGGCTCCACAGTGGAGATGGCGTCTCTCAGGCTCTGTGTTTTCATTAAGGAATCGGTCTGTTCCATTGGAGGCTCTTGATTCTAAAACCAGGAAATAAGACTACGGGGGCAAGATACTGCCCGACATACTGAAGAGTGTTGCCACGGTGATACCAAAGAGCCTGGGTTAAAGGAGCAGAACCACCACTGGTTTCCAAA
This sequence comes from Heterotis niloticus, assembly GCA_018136845.1. Taxonomy (NCBI): domain Eukaryota; kingdom Metazoa; phylum Chordata; class Actinopteri; order Osteoglossiformes; family Osteoglossidae; genus Heterotis; species Heterotis niloticus. The sequence goes on from CM030906.1 coordinate 5,770,837, forward strand.
TTTGAAGATGTTGTAATCATTAGCACACCATTCTCTCGAAGAATGAAAAGACCCCTGAAAAAGTCCTTCTGCAGGTTCACATCCATTCCATGGACGGACCAGTTTTCATAATCGTGCGTCACAGTCTGACAAATAACACACACGTATATATATCCAACCAAACACAGTCAAGTCTGGTGAAAGGCTCAGGGTTCTGCTCCTGAAACAGAGCACTGGATCATACACTGATTGAAGACGGAGTCAAGATGCAGTTTCCATGAATCTGCTCCGCCGTGCTGGCATACGTGCACCTCTGAGCCCTGAAATTGTAATTCATGCTGCTTTCAACACAGGTGGTAAAGCCTCGGAGAAGAAAAGGTTCTGATTTGAGGATCAAAAAAGTGTCCAGGTGAAACATATTTCAACATGCTGCATTGCAATGGCAGACTCACATCAGGATCACAGATGTCCACAATAAGAGCTGAAACTAACAAGAGTATCAAGAAAAAAGATGGAAGTGCAAGAACTCGGTGCTCTGATTCCTGGTGGGGACAAGGTACCCAGGATGGTGCGATGTAAACATCAGCTTAAAGCCGGGGCATCAGAAGAAGATCAACAAACCAACAAAGGGGGAAAAACCTGGAAAATGAAAGAAAGATTAAGTGTAGAAAAAGAAAAAGGAAGCGAAAAGGAGGGCCACTTTAGAAGAAGAGACACTTTAGAGCCAGCATGGACATACTGAGTTCTGACCTTTTCCTCCAGAGTAATGAAAGCTCATGTTGGTGGAGCTGGGATGGAATGGGATGGGATAGGAGTGGATTGGGGTATAAAGGAGGGGAGGGGTCGTGCCTGGCTTGGTTCACAGTGGGGTCATCAACCAGACCATGGGCTGCCTTTCCACCCAAGTGGCCCTCACTGGGCTCCATTAAGCCAGCCCTTATCTGCCCTGCAAGGGTCGTGGTGAACCACATCACAGCCAAACTGATCAAATGGCAGGATTTATGTGCTTCAATTTTTCTTTACCTTTCTTTGCAGAAATTCAGTTGTTTACTACAGGAAATTACTTACTGGAAATAACCAAGGGTAACTGTTTAAAAATGAATGGATGTGCGCCATGAAAAAGGTAGCATTTTTCCAGAATACAGGTGCAGGAGTATTTGCACCGCTAATTATAGGTAGGACCCAGGTTCAAATCCTAGCTCCTGTTGTAGTAACCTTGATGAAAGGTCCATACTCAGCATACTTACTGCTCTCCATACCGGGGTAAATTATGGTATGTAGCTTATCTTTGCAAGTCACTTTGGCTAAAAGTATCAGGTAAATAAACAAATATAAAGTTTCATCTGGAAAGGGAAAGCAGGAGTACACTTATGTTGTGACAAATCAGGGAAGAGTTATTTAGTCAAGTTCTTCAAATTAAATGAAAATACTAAACCCCTTTAAAGCAAACAAGTGGCTGACAACTTCTCATAACTCTTCGGGAAGAAACGTGTTGCACATAGACGAACTCCGCATTATTTCAGTCTGTACTTGCGCGTCCATCCAGTCCCTGCCCGGCTAGCTCAGTCGGTAGAGCATGTGACTTGTAATCGCAGGGTCGTGGGCTCGAGCCCCACATTGGGTGTTGCTCTGGGCAAAATGGAGGGTTGTGTCAGGAAGGGCATCCGGTGTTTAAAAAAAAAAAAAAAAATCTGCCAAACCAAATATGCGGACAAGCTGATCCGCTGTGCCGACCCCTGATGGGAGCAGCTGAAAGTTGGTATTTGTGCATCCATCCAATACCAAGGGAGCATGAAAACTTCTCAGTGCATAACTGAAGGGGTAGCAAGACTGCAGTGCTTCAAACGTTCGTGGTGGGCAAACCAAGCACCATAACCGAACAATACAACCCACGTCATTACCAGAAAAGTCATTGTCAGAAGTAAAAATTGAGCGTTACAAGTTCTTACAACTCCATTAAAACAACAAACACATTGTGCAGCAAGGGCTGATGGTGAAGGCTGAGCCTATGAAACAGCATTTGGTGTCCCGAGGCTTCCGACTTGCGCTACGAACTCAATCGCACCTTCGCACAACATACATTTCACAATGCTGACAAAAATGGCAGTAAAACTTTTTTTTCTGGTCAAACAGGTCAACGTGCGAAGGTCACGAAATGCTTGGCGGATGCATATGATGGCTTCATCCGACTCCTTTTGTTTCCCAGTCACCTATTATAGGGCAAAACTGACATCTCAACTATCCACCTTTTTCATTTTTTTTCCCGTTTGAGATACACTGACTAAAAACGCATTGCTGCCTGTACTTTGGCAAAGTCCTAGGAAACCAGAACTGATTTTTTTCAGCCCTCTTTTTACTGCATGAAATAGTAATAAACTGCTGAATAGGGCATGATTGATCATTTCCATCCCTTGCCTGCTCATGTTTAAGGAGATTATTATCACAGCTGGGATATTTTGTTCATACTTTGTGGCAACTGATTGTCTTGAAAGAGCATGCTAGGAAATGCAGATTCCCCCCCACCCCCTTTTTCGCCCCCTCCCCGGTGCTTGCGTGGGCATGTGACTCAAAAAAAAAAAAATGCATTTTGTCCACAGGAATTAAACATGGAAACTCAGGCTGGGAAACTGAAAGAGCCCAGCGGATACCAAAACGTTCCGCTTTGAATGTGTTGTAATGAAAATAACTGTAATATGGGGGACAAGCGGAAGGGTAATGCATTTCCCTATTGTGGAATGCGTTTCGGGGTGGCTTCTGTAGATGGTAATTTCATTCAATTTTATTTAAAAGAACATTCAGGTGTACGAGAAAGCAGGCTCAGAGTTCAATTTGACATTTTAGCTCAGGCTTCTGCAATACGACACACAGAAAAATTACCTTTTCCCTCTGTTGTTGTATTTCTGGTGGCCGCTGGCGTTTTCCGACGCCGGATCTCCTAGATCCGTTAGGGTCAGGGTGGCCGCTGCTGGATGCTTTGCTAAATAAGCTGCATTGTCTTGGTTTTATTTCTATTTTACTTTTTTCCAGGCTTTGACCCGCATTATCCCGGATCAGATACGAATCCGACGATGCCCACCTTTGCTCCTCCGCAATCACGGCAGGTGCTCGCGGACCTAAAAGCCGGCGGCTTCTTTTCGCAGCTTCCCATCGCTTCCGGATTCTTCCGGCCTCGTATCTGGTCGCGAAGCTCGGCAGCCTTAATTTCCTGGCTGGTTAGCGCTCACATCTTGATTTTTGTTATATTTTTATGTGCTGCTAATGAGTCGATTTGGGGCCTCGTCTGTCATGGTAATTTCGCTCCTTCGGAGGAACGCTTGTGTTCTTGGCTGGAGAAAAACTCCCGCTGCGCAGTCGACCCTAACCGCTTGCGGGGTGGGGTGGGGGGGGGGGGCAGCCTTTCAACAGCAATTGCATCTCATTCCGGTCTTCTGTTTTTCCACAGGTCCTACCGGAGCCGATCAAAACGTGGGTCGGTGAGAGCGGCGCACGAGCGACCGCGGTGACCCTCGTGCGAGCCGCTTGACCCAACACCCTTCGACGCTCCGTAAAAGAGAGCGGCGCAACGTAAGCCGTAAAAAAAAAAAAAAAAAAAACGCCCGCTAAAGAAAAATGTGAACTGGCTCAGCCAGTCTGCACGAGGAATAACTTCTCTTGCGCTCTTGTAAATTCTCTGTTGACTCCCGTGTAGCAGCAAGCTCTTCCATTAGAGACCTACATAAGTGTATGAGTGTGATAACCTTCATCGCGCTCGCTCTCTTTCGCTGGCACCCCGCTCTTCAAAGGCGTGTGCGCCCAAGTCCTCTCAAGCTTATACTCAACCGCACTCCACAGTCAAGTGAAGGGACTAATTACACGCGGAGCCGTGAGAGGTTAATTTGCAGTTTGCGGCTGCAGCGACTGGCGTCTGCCTAAACCTTCGCCGAGACCCGTTGGGCTACGGCAAGACGCGGCCGCCAGGGTCGGCGCCGATCCTCCGCCGCTACTTCCGCGCTCATCCGGCGGAGGACATCACGCGAGCAACATCCGGAGCGCTATCCGATCCTTCCGGAAGAGTCCTTTCGGAATCTCGCATCCGAGGGAGCTTGGTACCCACTGCACAACCGCTTCGTTTTTGTCTCGCTTTTGAAGGACCCGGGTTCAAACTTCTGGTGCCACTGCAGCACCGTTGAGCATCGTACCTACCCTGGACTGGTGCTGCAAATGTGGTCGAGCGGGATAAGAAGGTGAATAATTGCAAATATCTTGGGGTAGCAGCTCAACATTGTCGGTTGCTTTGGAGAAAGGTGCCATGTAAACAAATGATATCACAAGAATTGTCTGAGTAATCTTTTTGAGGCCCATTTTGAGTTATTCTCCGCCATCCACATGCGCGTATCACATTTTAATATATTTGCTAACTGTTATCGAAAAAGCTCTAAAAAGTCCTGAGCAGGCATTACTTTCCTTCTCCCTTGTAGAAGTCAAACCTTTTTTTTGCCAACACAAGCACAAATATCTCCTCACAGGAAAGGGCTCCTGGCAGGCCATACATCATATCTGGAATGGATGGTCCCTGTGTCCCGGCCTGTTGTCCTCAGTCCTTAACACGCAGCAGTCCAAGTTTCCCCTCTGGTGTTTTGGAACACTTGCAATGTGTGCTCTGAGCTCAGATACTGTCCATAAACTCCACTGGCCCACACACACACACACACACACACACACACACACACACACACACACATACACGACAGCCAACACACCCTGCAACTACTTGATCAGCTTACAGTTGTAGAGAATTGTGTTTACTTGCCATACATTTACATGAGAGCGTCGTGTTTTTATGAAGATCCTCAAAACACATTCTGGGAAGGGAAATCTACTTCCTGTTTGGGACTTTTTTGTAATGTGCCATCTGACCCAGAACAATAAAGAATAAATCATAAACAGCACCAATGAAATATCTTGCCAGACAGATAGGCAGACGGACAGACAGACAGACAGACAGACAGACAGATTTTTTTAATTCAAAATACAGTATATCTTTATTATGTCAAAACAGACAAGATTTTACAAAAAACTGAAGCCTTTGTGTCAATTAACATGTGGTAGATGGAAAAAAACCCCATAATAATCTGAAACACAAAAAAACACAAATTCCATGCAAGCCACCAAAATCCAATGGAAGCGACCAAACAACATTGTTAAATCTTTCAATATTACTCCAGATTTCTAGTTTTCTACAAATATCGGACATTCAGTTTTACTACAAATTAATTTTTAGCTGCCTTTCAACAATGGAGCACGGCACCTCCTCCACTCCTCACACTTTTTCAAATTGTTCAATCTTACACATAATTTTATAGTATGTATATTCTGGTTTTATCTTCTCTATAACGTAAACTTTGAAAACAAAAAGCACCTGGTAGCGTACCGGCTTGCTTGTTATTACGGCTTTTTAGTATTTCTAGCTTTCCTTGTCCAAATAAATAATTTAACAGCTGAAGCTTTGATTTTGACTTTTTGTTATATTTCAACCCACAAACAAATTCCTGATCATTAAAAATGACATCAATTTTTCCACAGAATTCATGAAGACAAGAAAACAAATTTTTCAATCTTGTACAATATAAGAATAAATGGTGAACTGTCTCCTTCTCCCTATAAAAGGCGCATTTGTTGTCCGTACCCCTTTGAATTTTATTCAGAAACCCGTTTGTTGCAATGATCCCGTGTGAAATCCGCCACTGCAAATCACCCACTCTCACAGATAGATAGATAGATAGATAGATAGATAGATAGATAGATAGATAGAGTACATTTATACCGCAACAGAATGCAGTGTTTTATGTTGCACACTTTTTCATGGTTAACTGCAGATAACTGAATTTAGAAGCCAGAAACGAATGCCGTTTGATAAGTAATCCTCCAAGGAGACCACATTTCTACTCCCTCGTGGGCCAACCCCTCTTCCTGTCATGGACAATGGCAATTTTTCACAGGGTCTAATCAGGTGGATTCATCTGCACGTTGTTTTACATGCGAGGCGTTCATAATCTTTCCTGTCTTCACCCCTCGTCCGCAGGGAGCCAAGCCAGTTATGATCTCTTTTTTCCAAAGGGGGGCTTCATCTTCTTTCCTTTCTCCTCGGCCCTGAAAGGATCGTTTCTCTGATAAGGCTGCCATCAGGGGCCCATCAGGTCCGAGAGCAGTGAGCTCTGCCGTTCGACTGGAATCACTCAACCGGGAGAAAATGTGACTGAAATGAGCTGCTAAGTGGATTTTCTGTGCACGAGCGGGGCCTCGACATGTCCCCCGCGAGGGTCCGTGTGCCGCCGCGCCAGTGTTCGCTTGTGTGTTTGCACGCTTATGTACGCATGGATCGGCGTGTGTTTGCGTCCCAGCGTCTGCGCCTGGGTGCTGGCGTACACGCACGAATCCTTTCGAACGCATCCGCCGGCTGCGCCGATGTGTTCCTCCGTCCTCGGCGGTGCGTAACACACCGTGTTTGCGTGCCCGGTTATGGTGATGTGTGTTAGCGGCGAGTGCGCGCATCACAGAGCACGGGTGGCGCGGGCGATGTTTAAACGGACGGCACAGGTGAGTCCCCAAGACGAACTGTCGTGCGACGCGTTTTCCGAAACTTTAACTCTGCGAAAGTCTTGACAATCGAGATCCTCGCACATCAAGTAGAACTAACATACAGATTCTCACGAACGTGAGCTGGATTTCCTACCTTCATTTCATGTCTCCAGTTTCTATTTTTTTGTTAGCATTTATTTATGTATCTGACACCTTTATCCATCGTGGCCTACAACATTGGGTTTTATTTATTTAAGCTTGAAAGAATGCGTATCTGTCACGCAAGTTAAGAGTAACTAAAATTAATATTTTTAGTTGTTATAGCATGTTGCAGGATTTTTAGTTATTTATTTATTTGGTGTCAACGTATATTTTGCAGTGTGACTTTATTCACAGATGACTCAATGAGGCGATGAGGAAATGTTGGACCGAACGTCATTCCTCGAGTGCCAGAAAGAACAGGTGAATCGAAAGTTTGCTGCAGACATGCCGATTTCCCCCCACGTCGTCTCAAGATCGCTATCGGCCCTTTTTTAAGTGCTGTAAACACAACATGGCAATGGAAGATAAAGTCTGTAAAACAGGAAGGATGTTTCCTTGCCCTAAAAATGTCAGTCCTTGGCTCTTGCCTCTCCTTGCAGGAGTTTTATTTTTGTTTTTCATGTTCTCGGCTCGGGCATGCAAGTGCGGCTCGAAAGCGTAACGCTGTAAAATTGCTTTGTGAATTATTTAAGCAAACAGATTTCTTGCTTTAAAAGGAAAAACCAGGATTTTTTCCCCTCCAAAACCCAGAACTTTGAGTTTTTTTTTTTTTAAATGGAGACCTTTGTCAATGGCAAAAACAGATAAGATTTTTTCAGTGATTTTAAAATAAAGATAAATGAGCAGTTGGGCCATTTTCCCTTATTCAGTGACTGTAGAGAAGAAACAGAAATTTTTATTCTTGGCCAAACAGCTGAAGCAGAGATTTCTCTTTTCTCCTGCTTTGCTTGCACAGACACGCCAAGCCAACAGGCCCAGAAGGGAGGCCTGCTGAGGAGGATCTGATGGGGGCTGTGATCCCACGGTGAAGCGATGCTGCTCTGCTCATCCCGCTGTGCCTCCTCTTGCTGAGCACAGATCTGGTGAGGCCACTGCATCGCCAAACCATCTCCAGCTCTGCTACCCTTTCATCACGGGCAGCATTAACCCTTGGGTTGTTTCGAGACCGCTTTCTATTTTCGGTGTCTCCATTTAAAACTGAGCGACCCATTAGAACTGCTTTTTAAAACAATTACAGAACATAATGTTGTGTTACACCTTCTAACCAACTTCATTCCTGGTCATTATTGCAAGTTCCACACTTATTTTTGGAATTTATGGTCTACAGAACTCATTTAGCAGAAATGATGCAACTCGCCCGAGTGTGTGTGTATGTGTGTGAACTATTAAATCTGAAGCTGTGTGCTTTTTATTACACTCTTCCATTCATTTCCTGCAGCTGAACAAATCTGACTATCCACACCGGGGATTAACAAAACACGAATAAAAAATATATTATTTTAGCAAAATTCCATAAAACTGGCGACTATTAATTTTATGTGCTCAGATGTCTGGTGAAGAGGATGTTGTGCAACCAATCAGATGGCAGAAACCATATTTATGATACATACAGGTTGTAAAGGGATCAAATTTGACCAGAGTACAACCCACATTTTCTCCAGAAAGAACCAAAACAAGAACTGTGCACACTTTTAAAAAATAACATTTAAACTTAAACAGGATTTAAATTTTGGAAGTTTAAAATCTCATTCAGATCTATGTAGCTATTGTTATACTGGAATAATAAGAAATCAAGATGATGACTGGAATAAGTACTGCAACTGCATTAAAAAAAAAAAAAAAAAAAAAAACACTTTGGGTCCTTTGTTTTCCTACACACCTGGAACAGGTATCCTGGATGTGATGTGTGGCACCAAACATGTGCTGCTGCTCTCCATATTCCCTCTCTTCTTCTTTACGTCCCGGATTAACCATCCGGAACTCCTCTCAGGCCGAGCTGACCGCAGACGTTCTGGTGCGAACGTGCCGTCGAGGGCCACGTCGCCCGATCGAAGCGTGTCCCTAACCCATCGCCAAAACCAAAGCCACTAGAGCCCCGGCGACTGTGTGAACGTTTCATTCAAATGAAACCCAAGTGCCAGTTCATTAGTCACACTTTCTTACTTCCAAGTATCATTAAAATGAGCCAATTCAAATGAGCATATTTTGCATGAACCACCCATCTTTCTTTATAAAAATCAAATTGCTGTGTTTTTTATAGACACATACACACACACACACACACACAGAATTAAAGTTATTTACTGGATTTTAACCTTAAATTAAACCTTATTAACATTTATTTAGCCAATGCCTTCACAATGTGAAGTTTTTACACTAAGCACTTTAAAGTCATCCAGCCTTTTGTAGAATGAGGTCATTTTTACCATATCAGCTTAGGGTGAGTGCTTTGACCAAGGGTAGTACAGCAGGAGCAAGAAGTGGCAGTTGCCATTATTCACACCTCTGCAGGTCTCTTTCTTGGCGATCCGAATTCAAGCAGTAACGGGGAGCACAATAACCGACAAACGGATTTAATAAAAATGGATTTAAAAAGCATGTCTGAGTCAGTTCTACAATCCATGATCAGAAATGAAGAAATGAAACATTCACTTGTTTTCATGTACAAATTCGAAAGAATATAAGTAGATGTTCGGAGCCCAAATGAGCGTGTTGCTCAGGTCCTCGTAATTAATGGTTTCCAAGGCCACCCGAGAACCGAGTGACCACAGAGCGAGCTTATCGGAGTTATTATGGTGCCGACGTACGGCTGCGCTGTCAATCTCGCGCTCGCTTCGGCGAGACCAGAGCTCCTTCCTCTTTCCTCCGCCGCTCCCTGCAGCAGATCCTTATCGGGGTGATTGAATGCCGCACCTTAACTGATCCATTAGTGGCTGTTTTGCTTACGGCGGACCTGTGTAATGTAAGGCGCCAAGTGTAAATAGAGACGAGGGGGTCCGACGCCGCGCGAAAGGAGGGAAAGTGTGGGTCGGGGGTTAGGGGGTGGGGTGCGGTTGCGCTGTTTGCTTTCGTTGGACCAAGACAGACAGTCGGCCACCTAGAAGTGCAAAGGTTAACAGGCAGTTGAACGGGGGGGTCGACATACAGGCTTTTTGGGCCCAGAAGCATCGCGGTGAGATTGGTCTCCTTGCGTCTGGCAACCTGGGGAATGAGCAGAGCTGGGGCCAGGGGGTACGGGTGAGACATCTCGAGAGGGAGAGGGCCCTTGAGCTTCTGAACCAGGAAGCGCCATGCTCCGTCAAGGGCTTTCCTCATTAACCTACCTATCAGGGTGGCAAGTAAGAGCGCCGACCCCACGCGTCCTCTCCTCCGCTGCCTGTGTGATGAGCACGACAAACACTTCCTGAGATCTCACACCCGACCCTGTTACACATCATAAGACATTCTTCACACTGGTCACCTCACAGCCTGCGTCTCCTTCAGTTTCAGGCTGGTATGGAGTAGATGGGAGAGAAGCTCCGACTTTTAAAAGGATTTGCAAAAATGTATGGTAGTCGGCGACACCCTTTTATTCCACTGCGCAGAAGGAAAAGAGGAGGGTTAAAAATAACCCAAGAACAAGCAAGAGTCTTGAGTTCAGAGCGACCTCCGTCTCCTCTCATCTTGTTTGTTTTTCCTCCATTCCCTCTTTTTGTCTAAGCATATGTGTTCTGGCAAAAAAGCAAACTAGTGCCAAAATAAATTAAATTCCCAGTTTTTGCTCTTGTTCACAGTGGGGCCCCCATCAGAATTTTTTGGTCTACAATCACAGCATAGGAAGGCCAAGGAGACGCTCTCTCTCGCTCTCTGTTCACCTTTATAGACTCTCTCTATCCTTTGTCCCCCTGTCTCTCCCTCTTTCCATTAGGGTCACACATTCTCTTCTTTCCTTTCCCCCCTGCATTATCCTCCTCTCTTTGTCCACCTCTTGGACGTCTCTCATGTCTTTCCTTCAGCCCCTGCTTTTGCTTTCTATCCCTCTCTATGTCTCTGTCATTCACTGATCTGCCCTGCTTTCTTTCATCCCCATCATGCACTCCCCTTATTGACCCCCCCCTCCACAGCCTCTGTGCCTCTTTGGTTCGGGGGGGTCTCTTGGGAACTGGTTTAGTTCTTATCCATGTGGCTGTAGTTTTATCTCCCAACAGCAGGACCTAATGGCTCCAGACCTGGAAATATAGGGCCTTTGTAGTGGCTTGGAAAAATACATTTCAAAATGTAATACAGAATCACACAGTAGTTGTTGTTGTTATTATTATTATTATTATTATTATTATTATTATTATTATTATTATTATTATTATTATTATTATTATTATTATTGTTGTTGTTGTTGTTGTTGTTGTTGTTGGCCTTTATTGAGTTGTTATTTTTATACAAAGCAAATAGCTTAGAAAATTATCAATTTTACTGTGATTTGTCTATTGGTACAGCTGGGTAATTTTTACGGTAATTTACTTGTGCGAAAAAAAAAAAAACAAGTTGAACAACATAACTACAGGACAATTTCAGGTTGCATGTTAGCTACACTAAACACTGAGATACACTTCTTCTACTATTTGATACTTTCTCTTAATTTTTTTTTTTTGATGATAACGAAAAATTAGCAAAATATTTTACAAGACAGGTAATCATTCTTAAAAACAAAGGAAATGTCCACTGTATTGCTTTAACAGTCAGTGTAACCGAAAGAATGCGAAACTATTTTATTCACTGGGAAAACAAGCAAAAATATGTGGTCAAATAAATATGAGGGAACAAATAATTGATGGGCTATAGCAGGCTGTAATTTGACTTTTATAGATGTTGAAATATCTATTTCTAATACATTATGCACATGAAAAAGTGCTCTCGCTCTGTCCGCAGGACGTAATGGGGTGTGATTTGCTGTTGTCACATTTGCGTTCATTTTCTGTCACCTTTTCTGCCTCTTTCCTCGGATGTCAAAGAAGGTGGCCCGGGAAAGGAGCCACAGTCTTCTGCTGTCTGCTAGACACAGGTCGGAGGTCAAGTGCCTTATCGTGAGCCGGCCACCCTTTCCACCATTGCGGGACCCGACCTGCAATCGCAGTCTTTCACCGTTGCACACCCCCGACCCATAAAAAAGCTGCGCAAATATACAGTAGTTATTCGAAAATAAAACTGATGTCGATATTATCTACTATTTATTTATTAATTGATTTATCTATGTATTTATTCATTCCTTTGTTCATTTATTTATTTAATATTTATCTCATTTCTTTTATTTATTTCTCTGAATTTTTCATTTGTTCATTTATTTTTAAGCTTGAAAGAGTGCAACTGTTGGGCATTTTGTCCCTTTGTCTCAAGTTCAACTTAATTAAATTGAATTTGATATTCTTAACATAGCCAATTTCCAATTATAGTATGTTGTATCATCAAAAAACAACAAAGAAAAGCGCAAGGATTAGCAGAAACATCACAGATGGACACATAAGCAATTAAAACGGAAAATAAGACAGCAGTCAAGGAGACAGAAGGTATCAGAGGAGAGGAGACAGAGCGCCAAGGCCAGCCGGATGCCCACCTCCAGCAGACAGGCTCACTTATCATTGTTAAATGCTCTGGATCTTCTCAGATTTTCAAGAAACAACATTTACCCCCCCCCTTCAAAAAAAAAACATTAGTATTTTTAGAGTCTCTCCTGAGAGAAATAAGTTGGATTCTTATAGCGGTCATAGTGATCATCTGGCTGCTCACGATATTTTCCAAAGACAAATAGTTTATACTTTGCAGTTGAGGTTTGATGTGTTAGTTAAATCCAACCAGCTCTAAACATCTGCCTTGCTTCTTTTCTGTTCTGTTCTGTTCTGTAATCCCTCCTTGGTTAGAAATTTTAAGTTTCCACTAAGGTTTTAGCAAAAACTATACTCTTTGTTTATCAAAGAAGCTGAATAAACAATCATTTTAGGAAATACGGGTCTCATCCGATGTTGGTGTGCTGAGTTCAGCAGACCCAGATGTTTTGTTAATCTGCCCATATACTACATACCTCCATATCTATGAGCCATCTCAAGCTCAGCCTTTGGAGGACTTTGTGCAAAGTGAAATTTATGGCACTATATGGAACTAATTGTTGCTCCATCTTTTTCTTTGAATGGCCCCAGATGGTGCATTAATCCCCCCATCTCACACTTTGATGCCCTGCAGCGGATGTGCGCAACACTGACTGGGACAGGAAAAGAAAACCTCTGCATTGTTTTCTCCAAGCCGTGAATGGCCATGTTAGGCGTTCAGCTCCTCTCTATCATCTTTCCCGAGAAAGGGACTGATCGCACCATCATTGACAGGAGAGGCAACAACACGGGCGCAAAGTGTGTTACAAAATGTGCTGCATGTACTCCTTGAAGAAAACACTTCAAGACAGTTCAAACGTTTAATGGTGAAAGGAAAAAGCGCTGAGTTTTGAACATGGCTCATAGTGTGTTTATTGTTTGTCCCTGAGGGTTGAAATCGCTATTTGCCAAACTGAACATTTTTCTCTTTCTCAAAAATCAAAAGTCTTGCTGCTTGGAAGATCTGTAATTACAGATCGGGCTGAAAAAGCATTTCAGACGTTGCTGCTCCTGCGTCATTTGTCAGAAATCTTCATTTTAGGAAGAGGCTGAACTGGAGGTGCATGCTGGGATTGCGGGATGATTTAGATCGTCATTGGATTGGATGACTTTTGCTTGGGATCGTTTTTGTCTCCATCCCCATTCCACGTTTCCCTCCTTCTCTTGACCTCCAGAATGAGATGCCCCAGTCCACAGTCCCTTTGGGGCAAACGTGGAAGTGGCTCTCTGAGACTGAGATCACCTTGCACATCTATCTGCCATTTTTAATAAATCATACCGCCGCACATTTCCTGCCTGGCATTTCATTCTCTTGGCATTATTTTTTTTTTACTCCAAATGTCATTAGTCTTGGATTTTTTTTTTCTCCCCCCATTAAGTACAAGATGTGATTTTCACAGCACTGATGGGAAACACAAGAAAACCATTTGTACTCATGTATGAATCCCTCTCCAGATGTGTTTAAATGTTGTTCTGGAGTGTTGGGTCCGTAGAGCAATTTTGTACGTCTGTGTGTATGTGTGTGCCCGCGCACAACAGGCATTTGGTCAATGAAATCGGTCACTTGAGACGTGACATCATTAAGTGCTTAAGGCTCTTCAGTCATAACTGATGGTTGTGGCACAGGACACCAGCGCTGAGCCTCAGGATTTTTCCCACAACGCGGCCTCTTTACGTTTCCAGAAGGTCACGGTTAAAAACGGCAGCGTTGAAAATAAATTTGACTTCAAGTGGGCATTGTTTTCATATACATGTCCCCACTTAATCAACCCTCGATGCTTCATTTGGGATCTGTTTCTTTAACACATTTCCCATTTCATCTTTGTCGTCGACCGCTGGGTTACCGCGACTCATGGCCCGATGCTTTCTTCTCCGACCCATTTCTAAGCAAGAAGCCATGCCATCAAAACGACAGTAAAATATACTGACTTCATTCGAGAACTTAGCTCCATCTTCTGCATCATTTCCTCCCCTCAGCCCGGTGCTTTATTGCACTGTCAGCGAGATGGCGGTCAGACTCTCTGCTCTTTCATACACTCCCAGGTGCATTCTGGGAAGTGTAATGGCTCTCATTATTTGTGATCGGTGTAAAAGAAGAAAAAAAGCATGTGGGACGGCACATGCAGTTTACATACGGAGCCCCGGCAGAGTCAAAGCTTTCCTGGACGTCACGAGCAGGTTGCCCTCCGTTGCAGACCCTGAGACAATTTCCACAATGTCCTGGTCATCCTTATGAAGGTATGTAGTGCACAGTTAAAGCAACTTTACCTTTTTTGTGTTTAAAGAAATACTTTTCTCTACTTGAACACTTTCATTTTTTTAAATATAGACTTCCCATTGTCTCCTAAAAAAACTATGCACTCTTACATTTGGTGTCGAAATTACGTTAAGTGCTCTCTACAAAAGTAAACTCATTTTTGCAAAGCCCTCTCCTTTGTGAAGCTCAGCGTGAAGCTGTTGCATTAACAACGGCGGAGGGAGGGGAATCATAGATTTTGTCCAAGGAGCTGGTCAGGTAGACAAACAGAATTCCATTAACGCAGTTTCACTACGGGCCTGTCGAAGGTGACGATCGGGCTTTCGCTGCAGGGACTGGAGCAGAAGAAATCAATAAGGGCTTTCGATTTCCAAAGCACAGCTTTGCATTTTGGGTAACCCCACGCACACGTATGACCGTGGTGTGGTAGCACATCTCGAAAACCTGCTGTGCAAGAACATTTGAGTTGCATGCGTGTTGCAAACTCCAAGAAGAGTTTCTGGCAAGGTCTGCAACGTTTAACCAAAGGGACTAAAAGCACATTCCGTTCTGATGTTAAATATTCAATTCAATTTATTTTTCTAGAGCAAACTTCATAGACTGTCGAACAAAAGATCAAGACCCAGCAAAAGATCAAGCAACAAAAACACAGTAATGGGCAAGTTTTCTGCAACGGACTTCTACTTGGGCAGTCCCCTGTTACATCAGATGTTATGTTTAAACATTTATTTGACACCTTTCTCCAGCACAACTCATGACATTCAGCTACTTTCAATTTTTGCTCGAAGGCAGTATTTCATCCCATACCAATTTAGTGTAAGTACCTTGATCAAAAGTATGGCAGTTCTGAAGATGAATCCTTCAATTGCAAAGTAATGGCTTTAACCTCTAGACTGGGCTAGCATAACCCTCTCAGTTTTACTCCAAAGTGGAACCTCAACGGGACTCGATTGACTATGTTAACATGTGAATCGATAACATGCAAAATGCTGCAGTGAAGATGTCTTCCCAGCAAATAAATCACGCAGACATCACAGACCCGGTTGATCTCGGTTTTGTTGGGACATTTGTCATTTCTTCTAGGGCGTCGTCCATCACGCACTCCCCGCCACTTGCTGATGTTTGTGAACATTTTTTCTGTGTTTATTGCTAATTTGTGTAGAAGACTCATTTCCCTTCTCCAAAGGCAGCCGGAGGCATCGCTGGCACGCTTACTCACTCCTCTGCTCCTTTACTCAGCCAACCCCGCTCCCCTGCACCCCATCACACCTTAGAGCTTGGGGCCTCACCTCCGTGATATCTGTGGAAGATACAGACACGCTACTACTAATCCCCAGGTAAAAGGTCAGATCTTCTTCCAACATGGTCATGAAGAACAAGACCCACAGGCCAACATCTTCTTCATCCGTTCCCCCCGATACCACGGCTACGTGATGCAGCTAATTGCCGTCTCCATAGAACCAATTAAAGTGCTCTTCTTGGCCAGGCATGATGAACACTAATGGTGTGGAGGGAGAGGCAAAAAACCAAGAACACGACGACTATGTCAGCCCTGAACAGAGCCACCTCGAGCGAGGTGGCGGATCTCGGCCAGAACAGCGTGAGTCAGCTTTAATTACATTAGCAGCGCTGTCACTCCCCTGCCCTGCACTCACTCCCGGCGAGCGCTCCTCCTTTGAATAAGGTGACTGCATTTGTCATTATTTGCCCATGTTAATAGTCAATTTTAATGCTTTGTGCTGTCGGAATCTGTCATTACCTCCTTAACAGTTCATTAGTTTTGTGGTGTCCTGTACGGAGCTGATTGAGGTTTCGGATGTACGTGCCATTTACGCGGGGATGGCCACGTGTAAGCTTCGGCTCCGCGCAGTCTCATCGGAGCATCCCTTAGAGCACCGTTGCCAAGCTGCCTTAGCTCCGCCAGTCGAGTCTACAAGACTCAGTTCTACTGGAGCATCTCTTAGAGCATCGTCTTCAACTTGCCTGAGCTCCACCAGTCAGGTAAAATTTTTTTGGAGCGAGACTTCATCTGCCGCGTCTGGGACGTGTCTGCCAATCGCCTCTATATAACCCAGGTTCATCGAGGCTTCCCTCCGAGTGTCATCTTCCGACTTCATCTACAGGGCCACATGACGCAATTTAATTGGAACTTCCTTCGGAGTGTCATTTCCTGCCTGTCTGAACTCCACCAATCAGCCCCATGTGAAATGGGTTCACCGGGGCATCCATTTTAGTGTCCTCTCCAGTTTGTCTGAGCACCACCAGTCAAATCCCAGAGGACCATTTTCTAAAGAGCACTTCTTTAAGGGTTTACTTCACCAGTCGGAGCGGACGGCTAGTGTGCCCCTCACTAGATCATCTGGCAGCACAGCACACTGCTCGCTCCACTGCTGTTAGCCTGAGTAATGATGCGGAAGGCCAGGGGCTTCTCCCTTCTACTTCCTTTAATTTAGGAAGTCTTACTGAGACAGAAAATTATGGGCCCATATAGTCACCCACTTATTAAAAGTCACAGCGGTCATATTTTAAGTTGAGTACAGAACACCACTGTCATGTTCAACTTCTGCTTCTTCCGCCTCCTAAAAAACGCAATTATCCTGTAGTCTAAACGGAGAAAAGGATGATTAGACCTCAGCCGCACGATCATTCCTTTTGCCTTTTTTCCTTAAAGTAAATTATTTCGCTCACCCTTTTCCCAAAGAACGCTCCCGTCGATTTCTGCGCTCGCCGGGAAAACAGCAAGCTCGGTGGTCACGAGGCCGACTGAGACGCCGGCGATTCCTCTCATCCATATTGTTGTTTTTGCAGTCTTGCTCGAGGTTACGACTCCGCTCGGTTCCGAAAAGTGAAAACGGAATGGAAATTATCCACGAACTCGATATGCTTCGGCTTGGACCGACGATCTAAACAGCGGCCGCTACTGGTGGAGGTCCGCAACAGCCGCGGGGGGTTGCAGGCAGAGTCACTTCCGTTTGCAACACCTCGCAAATTGTCTTATTCATACCGTCGAACTCTCTTGTACTTATCCTCCAACTCCTCTCTCGTTTTTACTCTCCGGAGAGCTGCCTGTTGGTTGGTATCCCACTTATTTGCTGTTAAAATATTAAAAATGAATATTTAATGATCACTTGAAAGCATAAATGCATTGTGCCTGGGCTTGTTATGCAGATCTGCGTGCCGCGTATTAGCGGATCCCAGCGGACGTCGGAAGTGGAGTTAGCATCGTGTTCGACATAATTGCTCGGCGCTGGCAAATCAACCTGCCCTTTCTTAACCTTGTGTTTGTTTAACTTGCTCGCGATGTTTGTTTCGCGTTTAAATCAGCGTATTTACAAATGAAAAGATCATTCCATCTGTATTCATTATTCCGAGTTGGAGTGGTGCTTTGGTTCAAATTCAGCTATTGTGAAGGGCTAAATGGGTGCACTTTTGATGTTACGGAAAACTGGATCGGGCTGAATCTGCTGTTCGAGGCCTATAATTGGAATTTGTGCGGGGACACTTTTTTTTCCAGCCCACCTTCATCCGACTGTCAAAATAATTGTAATGTGTGCTAAGCGTCAAGGTACTTACTGCGCATTATGTTCGTGCAGAAAAATAAATAACCGAAGATGAATAAATCCAAATGGGCAAACGGAGGGTTTCCCAGCGAAGACCACAGGCACGTCACGATACAGCCAGCGTTCGGGGCGTTTGTAAAACACACATTATCCATTCACAAGTTGCCCCAGATAAGGGTGTCTGTGAAGCAAATAAATAAATAATGCAGCGTCAGGCAGCCGTTCAGGTCATTGCTGCATTAATGAGCCAGGGCTCACGGCGCTAGCAGACTTCGCTGGGCGCTAGCGCTCTGTCCTCCTAAATGTTTTATGGCCGCACGCTTGGCAGTGGGGTGTAGGATACATGGGGGTCACTTTCAACCTTATCCAGGGCTGCGTCACAACCCGGTCCGGCCCCTCACCCACACAAACACGTGCGCGTCTGCGTCGGCGCCAACCTGTGGCATTAGGCAGGTCGGCACGAGAAGAGGCCCCCTAGTGGCAATGGGCTGCGTGCGCCGATGACCGCGTGAGCTGGAAAGCGGCCTTGCCGCTTCCCCCGATGCGCACAAACCCCAGAGCCTCATCTGTCCCATGATGCTCTGTGCCTCCCTTCCTTCCCTGTATCAGCAAGATGGAAAAAAAAGAGCTATGTACCCAAAATACCACGGTCCCGGTATGTCGTACCTTAACTCATTGTCCTTTATTACACCATTCCTATAAATAGGACAGTTTTCTATGATGAATATGTTTTGTGAATACGTATATCTGTCCTTGGATCTCTTTCGACGGCAGATTTGAAAGGAAAATAAATCCCGAATGGTACGAATGGGTAAATCGGTGTATGTAGCTTAACACTGTAAGTCACTGTAAGAGAAAAGCCAGACTTAAATAAACGTTGGTGTGAATGTTAAACTTTCTGGAGGCCAGGAAAAAAGTTCAAATTGAAACGACAGAGCATAATCTTCTTGTTGTCCACGTTAAATCGCAAAGAACCATAGTCCAAGGTTCGGCTCGTGTTCTTGGGGTGTTTGCTGCAGTTCTGCAGCAAGGCTTTTGTTTCCCCCCGACGTCAGGATAACGTTGCATGACCGCAAGGCAGGGTGGAGGCCGGAGGACTGAATTCACAAGGGGATGCCGATGTCGGAGTTTGTTTAATCAAGCAGCGGGTTTTTTGGGGGGCTTTGGTTAAAGTAAAAGATCAAACTGGGAGAAAAAGAGGAATAGGCAGGCTCTCGGTAGCCAGGGGCACTGTGGAGGGAGACTCAGCTCAAGCGAACTTTTCGATTCATCCCTCCTACTTTCCTTGACAGTTCGTCTCTGCGAGCACCCAGAATCCCTCGGTCATGAAAATGGATTGCCACTGTTTTCCTCTACTGTTTCTCCCCCCCCCCCTTGCTCTTCTCTGTAGCCATGGGCGGGCCCCTGACAAGCGGGATCGATGGTGGAGTATAAATATAATGCTGACGGAAGTCGCCGGAATGGGTGCCGCCTCCGCTGACAGAACGGGGGTGTTCTCAACCATCAAAGGGCAGGGCTGCAGTGCACTGGGTGGAGCCTTTAAGAGTCTTAAGGTGTTTGAGGGAAGTTATGTGGTAAGGAAGTAGCTGAGAAGCTGGACGTGTGAGCCAGAGGTTGCAAGTTCAAGTCCCAGAAAGGCCTCCGCTGTTGAACCCTTGAGCGAGGAGCTTAACCCGCAACGCTTTGGGGCCGGGAATGAACGTGCTCAACAGCACGAGCTCTGAATCGATGCGCGCCGTGATGCCTGCGAGCAGGGAAGCCCAGGGGTCTGCAGCGCTGCCTACATCCAGCGGCTTAGGTGATTTAGTTGCCATGGCGATTGAACCCCAGTGCCAGCGATGGCATGTTAATAATGGTGATTATGAGGTCGGCTCCGAGAACATGTGAAGGGTTCTATAGACATTCTGAAAGAACGTGCCGGAACATTCTGAGTCCTGTAAATCCAACATGTGATAATTATAGGGCTCAGGGAGGCGCTTGCGGGGTGGGGGTCGACCTGCTAGTTGGAGCAGTCAGTCACTCAGTCAACAAATCTGTCCATAATAAATAAACGCTTGTTCCTCGCCACTTTCCATTGGGGAAAAAAGACGCACTGTAATTTATTCTGTCTGACCTACAAAGGAGACGGCGCTAGAAAACAACGCGTTTAAATGAAGCTCACGAGGAAGTTCATCAGATTTGCTCAAGCAAGAGAAATCGTTCTTTAAATGTAACTTTAATAACCAATTCCGCTCGGTGCAAATGAGGCAGAAACCATAGACACCTGGAATGAGATTTCACTTCGGTGCTGTCATTCCCCCGGCCGCCTGGTGGGTGGCGGCTGAGAGGAGGTGGGGTTAATGGTGGTGGTGGTGGTGGTGGGGGGGGGGGTTTCTTGGGCAAAGCTGGGCGTTCGGGGGGACGAAAGGGACGACTGGATTAGCCCGTTGTTTCTAAACAGCGTCCGTGATTATCAGTTTCATTTCTACTTGTCAGCGCTGCGGCTAATTAAAGCATGTATGTTTTTGTCCGTTTCCATGGAGACACGATACTCCATTACCTCCCTAATAGAATGTGGGTGAGATGTAATGTAGCCGCCCGCCATCCCGTCATGTTGCCACATTATGATAAGGAATGCGGTGCGGCGCAGAGGATGCATCCCCTCAGGGGCGCAGCGGTTTGTTGTTAGACGGTGGAAGCCGCCGCTTGCAGACATTTAATGCCCGCCTCCCGCTGTTAAAAGCCAAGGCCGCCCCTTCAGACAACCTCCCGACATGAGATGGTGGGCCTGTGCAGGGACTCCGCATGCGTCGGTCGGTCAATAAATCAACTTTTTGTTTTTTGAAGAAGAAGCCAAAGAGGGCTTGGTTTGATTTACTAATGGTGGTGGTGGTGGTGGTGGTGGTGGTGCTGGCGGAGGGGGCAAGGGGTGGCGGGGGGGGGGGCTTGCTTTGCTGGCCCAGACCTCACACTGCTATGACTTGTCATTGGCAACTGTTTAGGTTTCGGTGACTCTCGGAAGAGGGGGTTAATCTCTAACCAGCCCTCTTCCCTCGATGCTCTGGTTTTGGTTACGGTTGGGACAGATAAAGGAGAAAAAGTTCAAATCCGCCTGGGTGGAAAAACCCTGCAGTTGTCTTTGACCCCTGGAGGTCAAGTCATCATGTGCTGCCTCCTATCAGGCTGGGTGGTTTTCTCTTTTATTATTATTATTATTATTATTATTATTATTATTATTATTATTATTATTATTATTATTGGTAGTAGTAGAGTTGGCCGTTTTGGACTCGGAAGATGCAGGTTTAAATTCAACCAAGGTGTTTATCTTAAATTACTCCAGTAAACTTCATTCAGCTCTATAAATGGATAAAACACTGTAAGCAGTATAAAACTGTTAGTAGCATCAGTCAAATAAATAAATATCTGAAGTCTTACCACAGTTAGTCTTGTCCATTCGTGAGCCCATATTCATGACGCCGGGTTGCAAACTGTCGGAACGACTGGCAACAGTTTTTAAAACAAAGTGACAGGAGGGAGAGAAATTTCTATTAAGATTTTTTTTCCTTTCAGATTTTTCACTCTTTCCATATGAGCTCATTTATTATTAGTGGGTCACTATGCATACGTTTGTGCCTGCCTGTTGGAGACTGTGTTGTTTGTGTTCCTATGCGGCACCTCGATATTTGCACGCACATCCAGGTTTGTGTGTGTGTGTGTGTGTGTGTGTCACCCTGTGTTTCTATGGCTCTGTTGCTGGGTGTCTCCCTCCTAACATCTGACTGCATTTATGTGCTTCTTCTCTGCAGTGTGTGCACAGTTGTCCATATGTCTGACTGCCTTGTACAGCACAGAGACCTCCTTTTCCCACTCTGCCCCCTGCTGGTGGCTATCCTACTCCCTTCCACCTCAAAGCACAGCAATCCCTCAGCCTCTTCGGCGTGTGAGAATATGACGGTTGTGCCTTAATAATCAAAGCTCATAGGAAAAGCTCTCAAATCCACCATGTCCTCTCGAAGAAATAATACTGTAGGCTAAGCAGCCTGGATGCACTGCGTTGCCTTTTGAAGATTTAGTTTCACTTGAAGAAAACAACTTCTTCTTGCCCTGCACGTCCTTTTAGCACCCGGAGTCATCTGCTTTATAAATAACAGGAATTTTAAAAAAAATCTTCTGAATGATTTGATCGAACTGCAGACATCCTGTGATTTTTGCCCGTTTGATGCTGGGCAGGCGAGATGGACGGAACTGGGAGGAGTTGAAAGTCGAGTTTTTAAAGCAGACGAAGCAGGAGGACTGAAACCACTGAGAGAAGTAACACAGAGCAGCACTTCTGGAGGGCATAGCATCCAATGAGCTTGAAAAGGCTGTGCTTTCAGGGCCCAGTGGGATGCCAGCCAACAGACAGAGCGATCGACTCCAAATGATAATCCACCAAAAACCAAGCAAGTTACCAGCAAATGACTAAGGTTTTCTATCTATCTATCTATCTATCTATCTATCTATCTATCTATCTATCTATCTATCTATCTATCTATCATGTAATGTTTAAGGAATATCAGCATAGAAGTAGAAAAGGAGCAAGGTTAAAAATAAATAGGTGCAATGGGTCTCACATTAATGAAAACATAACTTTGGGATTTATACTGTTGTAACTGCAACAAATTTCATGTTACATTAAACCAGCTGTTGAATCCTAACATCCATTCAAGAGTGGAGTCGGATTACGAAGTGTGAAACCGAGGGGTCAATTCTATAGATATTTCTTTATTGGGTTGTACACTAAGCTATTTAGAACACCAGCCATTTACACCACTGAGTAATTTTTACTGTACTAATTCAAGCTGAGCACCTTTCTCAAGGGTACTGCAGCAGGAGGGGGGCACTTGAACGCAGGTCCTTCAGCTCAAAGACGGCAGCGCTCACCGCTCCGCCACCTGGCGGTTCCTCGGACGTGGGGCCTGGCGGCACCGCTTGCCTTCTGTTTGAGTGACATCCTGCTAAAAATGCACATCCGCATTTTGGCTCCGGCGCCATTCCACCGTAGCTGCGGGCGCAGAACCACAGATCCATTCTTGCAGACACTCCAGTTATCTTCTTATGACAAATTCAATAATTGCCCCCCGTCTGACGCATAGCTGGGCCGTCCCTTCCCGTCATCTGGATGCTCAGCTTGATTGATTTTGTTTTGCGACTTAAAAACGGAAAGTTCCTGGAGGTTAGTCTGCATGTCCCACTCCCCTGACCCTGGGAATAAAGAGGGGCTTTGTTGGCTCCCCCAAGAACGCCTTTTAAGCAGATCCCCTCCGGAATCGGAACAGCGGGGTGGGGATGTGGCTGCGGGAGGCGTCGTGTCGGCCTGCCCTGGCTCCCGGGCCGCGTCACTGTTTTCGGACCTCCGAAAGAGAGAGAACCCCGTCAGCGCTCATGAATAACGCAACGTTATTCTGTCCGTGCCCCCTCACCCCACCCCCATAGTCCGTCCCACTCCCATTTCTTCCCAGTCTAATTCACCCGGCCACTTTTTTGGCACGGCCGGCCGCTACATCCCCTTTGCCAGGATGCTTGCAGATTTACATTGGTCATTATTAAGAGAAAATTAAAGAAAGTGCAATGCGAACACAGTGTACATCAAAAATGCACCACGGTAATTGAAGCGGGCATATTGGCAAAAGGCAGTTTTGCTTATCTGTGTTTATTTGCTGGTGGGGGGGGGGGGCGCCATTAATCGTCCACAGCCTCCCCTCTATCTGCCTCTATTCAATTTAATCCAGTTCAGTTCGGCGGGTTTTACTGCCGCGAATCGCATTATGTGAATATTGCCAAATCCGAGAGTAAAGCACAACACCGAGCAATTACGAGGATTAAACCGCGAGATTATAATAATAAGGGTTATTACAGCAAGGTAGCAATGGGAAAAAGAGGTGTAGGGCATGAAATGAATGAGTGCGTCTGTTTGTAATGTCTCCCCCAACTTAATCTTGCAGGCTGTTCTTGCTCGGCATTATCTCTTTAAAATGAATCCGCATGCAGCTTCTTGTGCAGTGTATGCTGGGAAAAATGGTTTTATTGGAATTAGCGACTGCATTCCGAGAGTCGAGTATCTGTGTCGGTATCTCCGTCCGTGGGCGAAACGTCCTTTTGTTGACTCCGAGCGGTATGCTGGTTTGGAGAGAAGTGTCTGCTAAATGCACAAAAATAAGCTCTTGCTCAGGGTCAGCAGGTGGTGTAGCGGCTGGACCTGCCACCTTGCGCTCGATGAGTCCACGTTTGAATCCCACCTCCTGATGTAGTACCCTTGAGCAAGGTACTTTTTACCCTAGAGCAAGGTACTCTCTACCATGTGAAGTTACAATGTAAATCCGCACGGTGAATTGCTGCACGTCACTTCAGAAGAAAAGGGGAAATAAACAAATAAAAATAGTCCTTGGCCCCCTAAAAACATTCCCTCTTGACTCACCACCTGTGGTCACACAGTCCAGTGATATAAGGTGAACCCCTTCTATGATCCCGGCACTTTCCACTGTCATTCCCACTCATCTGTAAGATCAAAGTTCCAAAGTAAAGATCATCTGACCTCTGTGGCGAAGCAGTGCTGCTGTTAGACCCTTAAGCAGAGTTCACCTGAGGGGAGATATTCCGGCCTGGCCAAGCTGCACCGTCCAGATGCCTCACCGAAACAGAATAACATAAGAGTCTCACTCGGGACTTTGGGAAATGGGCACGACGGGTCTGTCTCAGCTTCATGAAGGCATCTGCCTGAGCCTGTCCAGCTCCCACACTTATCCCCTGTGTGATGCTACGTGTGAAAGAAGGGAACTCCTCTATTTTCCAGGTTCTGCCGCGCACCCTCGGTGTTGGCTCACTGTCGGCTCTCGGCTGGGCAACGTGCCGCTCGCGCACACGCAAACACGTGTGCACACGCGCCGTCCCAGCTGGCAACGTGGTGCTGTGTCGCCGCCGTGTTCCTGTGTAGGCGGTGGCCGCCTCGTATTTATTTCCCTATTAGGGAGCCAAGCATATTCTGTATTTAGCCTCTGAAGTCCTCCGCTGTATCAGACCATTACGCATAGTAGTGAGAGAGAAGCACAAGTGCATCATGGGAAATATCACCTTGCAACAATTGCGCTTTGTTATCTGTAATGGGCTTTGCTTAAAGCCGTCTATTAAAAGGTAGTGGTGGACAGTTGCTGGCATTTGGATGCTCACAGGTTTGTTTTTCTCCCTTTCTCTGTAGTTGGAAGTTTTTTTTTTTGTTTTTGTTTTTTTCCTTTCCTCATCGGCCAGGTGGCTTCCTTTGTATTATAACTGCAACTTTCTGTCCCGCATTGTCACTATGGTGACAAGATTGCGTTATAAAAAATAAAATAATTTGAAATGAATTGAATTGAATTGAATTGAATTGAATTGAATTGAATTGAATTTAACTGAACTGAACTGTTAAGCAGTTGGGGTTTATGTGTAGGATGGTGGGGTAGGAGCACCTCGGAGGGTATGAGGGATACCCTAGTAAAATAAATACCCAGCACGACGTGAGAACTTGTTTCTTTTCTTTGAGTGTCTAAGTCATCCGTGTTTCCATCTATGTGTGGGGTCCCTTCCAAGCGTCTCAGTGAAGAAGTGGTGATGATTTCATTTAAAGATGAGGTTTCTGGAGAAAGGGGTGGCCTGCTGAGCTCTTCCTTCCACAACACCTCAGGGATTTTCTCCCCCTCGTCCCCAGCGTAATGACCAAGCCGGAGCCAGGAACCAGAAAGCACCGGCGGCTGTTCATTAGTCTGCAAATTCAGAAACCCAAATTCTTTAATTTGGAACCTTCTTCAGTACCGGCGTCTGAACTCGTACAGTCAGAGGCTCCGCAATTGGAGTTATGTCATTCAGCGGCTCAATCTGACTCAACTCCATATGTGTGGCCGATGTGTCCTCTACCGCACAAGAATATCGGGACGTGCATCTCGGAGAAGCTCCAGAGCCCCACGGATCCTCCGCTCGGCGTCAGCGGGGGATGGATTTAACTCTCTATTCCTCTCGCCAAGCCACGACAGCAATTAGTCAATTTGAACGTCTTCATCTCCATCTGAGCAGTCAACGGGCGGAATAATTCGAATTCATAAGCCATTCTCCTCTGCTGGAAATGAGGCTTCTGGCCACCATGGCAGGCAGCCTGACGGTGACAAGATGAAAAGGAGAACATGGAGATCTTCTGGGACTGTGGGTCAGCTGAAAGTTAATGGCTAAATCTGTCTGGAAGGGTACAGAACCGAGAGATCTGAATCTCCAACAACTACGGAGCCGATAGCACGGTCACGTGAGGACGCCACCTTAACACCAAACCTCCTGCAGTAGCTCCCATCATTAAGGTGCTTACCCTGAATTGGTGCGGTAAAAAATGACCCACTGTGAGCAGCTTAGCGTACAAACGCAACAGTGTAAGAAGGCTGTGAACAAAGGTGTCAGAAAAATGAAGACATATGAGGAACTGCAAAAGCTAAACACAAACAAAGGGATTTGACATATTTTAGTTTGCCTCCGTTTACTACGCTCCGCTTCATATGCATTATTTATCCGTCTTAAACAGCTTTTGAGAGGGCTGCAATTGAGAAAACATTAACTTCTCACAGGGCGCTAGAAAACAAGCTGGTTATTAACTCAGCTGACGCTTTTCTTCAGAACATCTCGCAAGGTTAAGCTGCTTGCAGTTATTTATAAATTCATACCGTTGGGTAATTTTTACCGAATCAATGCAGGTAAGCACCTTGGCTCCTCTGGATGCAAGGCAGCAGTTGTAGCCACTACATCCTCTACTGGCGAAGTCTGATTCACGCTCCATCGCAAAATTAATATGCTTGGATGACATCAGAGTTGGTTTCTTTATCCTACAAGCGCACCTTGGCGCTATGTGCTGCCGGAGCGGTGCTGTAACAAAACCCTCTACATGTCTGTAAGACCCTTTACATCTCTGTTCAGCGCTCTGTGTCACTGCAGTGAGAAGAGCGCTATATAAAAATAAAATTGAATTGAATTGTACGTGTTTGAACATGCGTGTGACTTTCTGTTCCGTCATTCACGCTGCGACGTGCTGTTGCTGAAGCGTTACGTCTTCTCGCCCCGCCAGTCATCTTTTATGTGGAAAGTGCCGGAGCTGCGGCTCCCCGGCTCTGTGTCGAGCGGAGATCCGTTGTGTGTTCAGAGCGGGCAGCAGGCCTCACAGCCCATCTCCACTGCCCACACACCCACAGAGACCCCCTGGCCACATTATATATTTCATAAAACTAAAATCAATATTGGTATTTTTATACATAAAGTGGATTTAGATGAAGGGCATCCGGGTCAGATGGGCATAGATCGTGCATGCACAGGTCAGACGGACGCTCGCTGCTGCATTGCACCCTGAAAGCCGGGCTTCTGCTCTGGCCCCTGGTTTTTAAATAAGGAAGCATATAAAACCCTTAAATCCTTGATGCTTTTGTACCACTGGGAGATCCACTGGTGCAGTTTGGGTCGACCTCATTTAAGAACAGCAAACTCGCATTTTTTTTTTTTTGCAAAGAGCACCTTAACTGCAAGGCTGCCTATTCGTCTGTTTGGGAATTTCCCTGCAGCCATTCATAAAGTTATATTCTGTCGGGCTCTAGAGTTCCAGGGGTGTGGGGAGGATTTGCAGTCTGTGACAGAGCTAGCAGTTGCTAACATTATAGGTGTTACAGTCGCTGCGGTCAAAAGACCCGACTTTGGAACCCACCTCCTGCTGTACTGGCCTTGATCAAGGTATTTACTTTGAATCGATACGGTTAAAAAGTACCCAGCTGTGTAAATGGGTAAATCATGTTAAGCAGCTTAGTGTGCAGACCTCACATTGTAAGTAGCTGTAAAGTGTCAGACCAATGAATGAAGGTAAATGGAACTTCTGAAATAAAACTCCATAATCCCCCTTCCAAGTCCCGCATCTTGAAAGTCCAAAACTATTGTTATTGGACTCTAAAATGCCTCTCATGGACCTTGATCGTCACCCAAAAGAAAAGCTGCTGTTTAAAAATTGCTGAAAGCTTTTATTTATTGTTCCCCTCATATCTACGTTGACAAGACGAGGACGGCAGATGCGGCCCAAACCGCGTCGGTGTCCACTCGCACTAAATAAAAGCATTCCAGGTGGGCCTTTAAACCAGCCTGCGAGCCCCTTTCTTTCATAATTGACAATTTTTTATAGAGGAGATCTGAAAAATGGATGCATGTGCAATTTGCAGAGGCGCCGGCTAGAGCGTATGGACAGAGAAAGCTCAACACCTGTGAAAGCCTGGGTGCGAAGGTATGGGTAACACCTTTGGAGGAGGTGGGGGAGATGGCCCGGCTGCCTCGTGCTCCATTGTTAGAATGCGATAATAACCCTCCGCCTTTCTGCCATGAAACATTTATGTGCATAAATATGGAATCCCAGCATGCCATGAGCCTCTTTGCTCTCCTGGAGGTTGGAGTGAAGTTTGTGAAGTTCCTTTCCTGGGCGCTTTTTTATTTTTCATACCGTGTCAAAATTTTTTGCAACCCGCCACCCTAGCGTTTTCTGAATTTTATCAAAAAAAAAAATTCTTTTGCACTTTCCTTCTGTCCATTTTGTTTTGAGTTTTTCTCAAGTACATTAAAAATAACTTTTGCGCCCCGTGGAGAGAAGCCACCGCCGAAGCCATCTGCTGCGACGATCTCGTGCGCCCAGCACCCCGGCAACGTGGCCCCAGCAACGCGGCCCCTGCGTGTGACTCATCCCTCTCGGCCGCAGATAATTCATTCACTGCCGTTTCGCTCGACGGGCTTTGGAGTACGAGGCCCGCACACTTCTCCAGAGGTCCGGCTGCCAGGAAGAGACTGAAAGGAGGAGTACAGAGACCCTCTTCCCCGGAAAGCATGTGCTCAAATCGCCATGGCAACGAGACGCGTGCACTCACAGCCCTTCTGTTCCATTTAAACCCCAGATATGCAGCTCTGAAGAGGTCGGCGGGAGGCTGTGCCTGCTTGGGATCTTCACTTGTTGCTCTTCTTGATGAAACACAGAAGAACGGGTCTCACCTCCCTCCACGTCCCGCACCCAGACCTTCATTGGGTGCGGCGGTAGTCGGACACGGACCTGCATATCCAGCTGGATCGCCAGCGCTGCTGCTGTCGTAGCCTGCTAGCCCCTCAGGGACCACAGGGTGTGTGGACTTCTGTATTCCGTTAAGACAAAAAACACCAGCGCATTGAACAGATCGTGAACAGACATTTATTTAAGGTTTTAAAAGCCATGTAACTTCAGAAGTCAGCATCTCCGGTTACCGACGCCCAGCACAATGCCATGTGCCACTTATTGAACTGAAGACCGTAATGATGCACATATTTAAATGGTACTCATTAAGAATGCTATTTGTTGGGCACCAAACCATGAGTACATCTTAATAACCGACTTGTTCTTCATCTGCTGCATTGTGAGCATCTTGCTTTCACCATATTCTCTGCCCCAGAGGCCTTCCAATTAGTATGTGTTCTGTTTCCCTCCTACATGTAACTGACTCCTTTGTCCAAGATGGCCTCCGGTGTGAGGGATGTGTGCCAAAATACTTACAGCGATTTACCTTGTCATTTTAACTGCATCAGATCATGGTGAGTACCTTGATCATGGGTACTGCAGCGGGAGAAGTGCTGTTCTGTCCTCATTCTGCCCCGTTTTCACACACACGTCTCCATGACTCCCCGGCCAAAGTCAGAACCAGCGCTATCACGGACTCCCCAGAGACTGCTGAGTTGCGATGATGGGCCATCAGCTGAAACAGGCAAAGGAGCCGAGTCTCTGCGTCTCTGAGCCACTCAGACCCCTGGGAAGATGATGTTTTTTTTTTTTTTTACCTGTTTACCAGCTGGGTCAATAGTCAACATAGCAAATCGTCCAAAGAATGAAAACCTAAAAGTCTGTCTGCAGTCCTCTTTGTCGAACCATCGTATCCAAACTCGGTAACGCAGGGTGGCGCCGTAGCCATAGCCCCTGTGTTTCTGCTCAGGTGACCCAGGTTCAGATCCCTGGCTTTTGCTGTCATCCCAGCATGCTGTGCTGGGATTCAAAAATATATTTTTGCCCAACACCCCCCCCCCCAAAAAAAAACCAAAAAAAAAAAAAAAAACAAAAAACCTTGCATAGTGCCAAAATGCAAATGTCAGAAAAAATCCAGTTCAGAGCAGAAGGTTGATATTTTGATAACTCATATGTCATAAATATTAATAGCACTATGAATAAATAATGAACACATATCAATACTTAATATTACATGCGATTGATTCCAGAAGGCGAAGCACGGAATGAGCTATTTGTAGCTGGACATTATTACGAGGTTGCCCACCATATGCCATTAATATTCATTTATCAGATTTCATATTGCGAGCATCGTAAAATCCCATTTGCAGCCTTTAGCTCTGTTTGCTGCCCTAAATAATGTTAAAGGGATTTTTGGCAGCTTGCTTAATGGTTTGAGACTGTCCTCACTACAAGGGACGGGATTGCAACCCGGGACCGACTTTCCCCGAGACAAATTCAGCCGAGCGCCAGTTTTGTGGCCAGCAATGCTGAAGTTTACAAAACTGCTTATGAAACAACCTCATTAATTGCTGTGTACAAATAACATCAACAGCAGCAGCAATAATAACTATAATAAGACGTTTACTGTACATTGCATTCATCTGGCGACGCTCTTATGGAGATGGAGTTGTGCGGCCAGACTGCAACGCACAGAAGGTTGAAAATAACAATGTACCGGCGCCAGAATAGCATACACGGCATTAATCACATAAACAAAACATTATTATTATTGCTGTTATTGTTATTATTATTATTTCACTTAGCTGACTCCCTTATCCAAGGCAGCCCACAATGCTTATGCAGAGGGTAGTTTTTACCGTATAACTTTAGGGTAAACGCAACAGGAACGGGATTCGAACCCAGCATTTTCAGAACGCACCATTAAAACTTATTAATGCTGTTATAATGAGAAGACTGAGTAGTGTGGGGAGACATCATACTTTTTGGGTATAGTCAGGTTTGGGACTGCTCTATCATGGGCGAAGGTCTGCTGGTGTGAAGGTCTGGGACGTTGAGACAGGCGAGCCCTCGGAGGAAGTGCAAGGGTGCGATTTCTAGAAAGCTGGAGAAATTGCGCTTCGGCGCATTATCATCATCATCATCACTATCATAATCATCTGCAACATCGTCGTCATCATCATAATAACTTTTCTATGGTGATTTACCCCAGTCTGCCTAAATTCCAGGGAGATGCCATCAGCTGAAAGCCTTGGGGTACAGTCTTAAACTAATGGCCCTTGTCGCCGAAGCTCACTACCTGCTGCTTTCGGCAATGTTCTGCTCCGCGACTCCACCAGCCAGCCACAGCCTATGGGAAGTGTGAAACGGCTCACCAGCGGGAAGAGCGACGGCTTCCCAGGTCCTCGCCCATGTCCTGGAGATCCGAAAAGTGTTAATTAACATAGTGCAACATTGGAATTCTGCTAATGGGCTTCTAGGGAAACCTTCTCAGACTCATTTCTAGCCGGGGTGGAGGCTGGAGAACCCGGTCGTGGTGGCAGGGACCAAATGGCCTTTCCCGAGGTAGGAATGGGCAGAGAAGACAGATCGATCGCATGCCCCCCCCCCCGTCCCTCCCTGCTTTCCACCATCTCCTTCCATCTGTCAGATTCACGTCTCAAGTGTTCAGCTTCAGGGGAAATAAAGGCGGCGTCAGATCCGAACGCCACAGCGAAAGCTGCTGATACCATAAATATTCTGAATGTTTCATGAGAGGAGGAAAAGAATGACAGGCAGTGCTGCCATGACAGGACTCTATTCCAGGCGGAACCAGAGACACAACCTCAGCGGTGACGTGTTTGTCATTAATTCCGATTTAGTTGTCATTTTGGTGAAAGTTGTTTCAGGCATTTTTTTTTTTAAACGTATTTATGAACAACAGGTAAATCGGTTGCTTTCTATGACTTACGTGTTAGTGTCTTGCCTTTGTTGTGAACATTTATCATAATTGCTGACACAATAGTAGGAATTTTATCTTTCAGAGCTTCAGAAAACCATTGCTCCGTAACAGAAATTCCTTGTTCAAAAGTGGCATCCGATCCAGTGTTGCTGAAGTCATGCGTCCAATTTCTTACTAGCTTTCATATCCGCAGCTCGATTTTGGTCGTGTCCCCTTTTTTGTCCTCCTTCTTGTCTATCTCTGAAGGTCAATTCATTTTCTCACGTCTACGTCTTCTAGTGAGAGGTCAACGTGGAAAAGTCATAAAAAAGAAGAATTAGAAGAGGCAGCAGAAGATGGCCATCAGCTACATGGATGGTTTCAATCGCGGTGAGAGTTAACGCACCCGTTTCGACACTAAGGACACAAGTGCATGACCTTTGCAGAAGTTTCTCGATAAAAAGTACAGTATGTGGCTGATATACAGTACGTGGTGAACGAGAGTTGACTTAACTCAGAATGCCCGGACTGTTTGGATGTCGGTACAGATTGGACTCAGTCTGCGTTCCGTTTGTGTTCTCTCCTCATGTTTGTGTGGTTTTCTTCACACAGTCCACAAACGTGTGTTCCAGGTTAATTGGTCACTCGAAAGTAAATGTTTTGTCTGCACGTGTGTGTGACTGTATGCGGCCACCCTGTGATGGACTGGAGTTCCATACAGGTTTTGTTTTGCACCCAAACACCCAGCATCTGAGAACCAGGCTCCGGACCGCTGCGACCCTGGCCGTGATAAGGTAGCTGCTGAAAACGGATGGATGTCTTCCTCCGGCTAAACTGACAAAGTAGATCAGGATGAGGTGCGTAAAGATGAAGGCGTCCTTCCCAACCCACCAGCACTGCACACGCGTTCTTACATGAGTTGCTGGAAGACGTTTCGCTCCATTAAACCAGACCTTAATAAACAGCAAAACGCTATCAAACGGCGGTGCTCCCTTACGTATCAGCTTTGTCTCGGTGGCACACAGAGAGCATCAAATTGATTTGATTCTTTATCTCAATGTAGTCTAATTCAATCCGAGCGTAATTGCCTCTCCTTCAACCCCTCCAAACCCGGAGTTCTTTAATAGTTTACTCCAGCTGGCGTGAATTATTTACCACCGATCGGGAACAGAAATAGTTCCAGCTCCTTTTTGTGTCCCGTATTTCCAGTTTATTCAGCCCGAAGCCATTATTTAGCTGGGATTTTTTTTTTTTTTTTGTCGTTGTGTTCGAGTCTCTGCAACTGCACTTGGCCCCAAGCGAAGCACTTAACATCGGCTGCTTCCCTTAGATATTCAGGTGTCAGCAAAGCAAATAAACGATAGCGACGTAAAGGCGCCAGCGAACCGTGGAAAAGCAGAGATAATGTCCTCTTGACATACTTCACCTTTTAGGGTACATTATAATCCTGTAAGTGACGGTATGAACATCAAAGAGCGACCATCGGCCAGCATTTCGCGCACTTATTTATTTATTTATTTTTCCGGGCGGAAATTGTCAAGGAAAAGAAAAATCGCGATTGAATTTCAGCATAGATGTAGTCGCGCACATAAGCGATAGTCTTCATTAGATGTAGGACGAACCACCGCAGAGGTTCCTTAGGATTTATTTACTTACCCGATGCTCTTCTGCTGAGCAACTTACATGTTGAGGTACTTTAAATGATGTATTCGTCGAGTGCGGTGGTCAAGGGAGCAGAAGGTGGGGCTTCGGCGTGGGCCCTTCGAGTAGAGTTCAGTTGCACCGTCTACTGCGCCACCTGCAGCCTCTTCTACAGCTCAGCTGTACCACCAGAGCTCCTTCCTTTTGCGCTCGGCCTCCTTTCGCAGCTTTACTCTCGTCCTCACCCTTAGCCATGCCCGCTTTCGAAGACGCGGTCGAGGTCCCAGGACGTCGGAAGAACTGCGATCCCGCCGTCCCAATTTCACGCTCTCTCAATTAAAAACAGCACGGCTCAGTATGAGTCAAATGCTGCCCTAATAGGAACTGGGACTTCCGTTCGCAGCGGAGCGGACTTGTTTGGATCCCATCCCAAATCTGTGCATGGGTACATTCACACATTTTGTCTGTATCTCTGTATGACGGGGGTGGGGAAAGCAGATGAAAGCCGTGCCTTGGACCACAGCAGTACGATGACCAAGCCGGAGAGCCCAAGGGGGAGCGAATGGACATGCGCACTGTGTGTTTAGAACAAAGCATTCACATTATGACGTCCCCTCGTGCAATCTTTAAAAACGCAAAGCGGTCAAATAAACAGTTACATGCCGGCAATGTCTCTTTTCCGAGTCCTTTGAAAACATAAACGGATTGAGGTAATAAACGGCGCCATATGGCTTGAATGTTTATGTTGGGTTGAACGTGATTCACAAGCCAGTTCAATTTACATATAACCAAAAAAAGAAGATCATAAATAGAAATGGAGGGGAAACTGTATATCTTGGTGACCTGGCCCCAGCTGGCCTGCCGGGGGAGGCAAATTGCTCAGTGGAATAAGGAAGCGGTGAGTTTCCTCATTAAATCAGGCGTGAATTTATTTTTAAGCGACCTTTGACCCCAGCGGGGTTCTGTTGCCCACTGATTTCCACACATAGTCAACAGTCAAGCCTGGCTTTTGCTGGAGCATCAGTTCCAGAAGGTGCTTCTTGGTGCCGTCTCTGCAGCTCCTTCCCTTTGCCGTGCCCTGCCATTTTAAAGGCGCGCAATGCTGTTCAGGCTCAGGTGAGGTAGACATGGTCATCGGTGGCTGCCCCTTCGAAGCTGCCCAACCTCGCTCCTGCTCTTGGATGTCCTCGGCCGCCCTCCAAATGGTCTTGCCGAGCTGGTTGTACGACTGGGATGCTGGAACTGACTTGTGAGTTCAAAACAGGGGTGACAGAAAGGAGGTGTAAAAAGTTCAAACAAGCAAGTCGGTTCGGTTGGCAGGCAGCGGGCTCTTTGAAGGCTTGAGGAAAAAGGTCCGTCAGGTCATTCATGGCGGGTGGATTCCATTTCCAGAAACATTATCAGGGACAGTTGTCATGGGAACCCCGTAAGATGGCAATTTGTCGCACGCGCAAAGCGCTCCGAGGAAAGCATAACTTAAGGCAGGGGCTGGGGGCAGGAGATCCGAGAGCCTTTGTGTAAAGAAGATATGGAGTGCATACTGCAGGTTACATGTATGACCCTCCACATATGAGCTTCAAAGCAGAAATCACGACACGCTTTGTTAGAGAAACGATGGCTATAAGTGCACGACTGGCTGCGGATGACCAGAGGTGGTGAACATGTTCTGAATAAACTGCAGTATGTTGCTCCTTTTGCAAATGATGCCCCATTATGGAAATGCGCTCAGAAGGAAGAAGCACACAGAGGCCTAAATAATGAGCAATTTTGCTAGAGTCCTTGTGCCACACGGCCATGGCAACAGTTGTCTCCTCTGATACCTGAAGATTCATGGGAAAAGAATGTCCTTAGCTTGAGTTTCAGTTATGGCCCGATGGTATCATGAAGAGGAAGCGATAACGGTCTGGGCGGCTGCCAATTCTGAGATTCTGTGGGTTAAGCATGAAGGTGGGAGATTGCTGAGTCAACAGTAAGTGCCACTGTTTGAGCTGTGGGATGGGCAGCCAGGGGCTCAAGGGTCCCTGGGTGACAGACCATCCTCAGTGCATCCTTCCAAAGAGCAGCTGCAGTGAACCGTCCTAGGTTTAAACCCGCAATTCTCCGGGGTACCCTTGACTAAGGTACTATCCAGAGTTGAGATGGTAAAAATTACCCAGCTGTATACAAGGGTAACTTGAAAGATATGTAATTTTCATATCTGACATTTTATGTCGCTTTGGACAAAATGCATCAGCTAAATCAAAAAAATAGATGTTCTCTGGGGTTAATACAATCCTAACTTTGAGTTTTTGAATACACTATCTTGTGGACTCTTTGTGCCTCCCTAGGAACTTTTTGGAGATGAAGATGGGCCCTCACAATGGAACGGGGGAGCAGGAGCCCACAGAACACATCGCACCGCAGCATTGTCTACTATGGCATCAGGAGAGAGCTGGTGACCTACAGGTGACATCCTTCGTGCTATGGTTTGAGCAGGTCTGCAAAGTCGATTCACGAGGTGAAGTGGTGTGAGAAATGGAATGAGAAATGAACGGATCTTCCATTCTTTGTTCCGTTTGGGTGTATGGGGTGTCGGGATCCATGCCTCGCTGGCGAGACACCCATTTTTCACGCTGCCAAAAAAAAGAAAACAGGAGAAATCTTCAAAAAGGCCCTCTCTGTGCAAAAGTGCCTACCTGATGTATTCCAGTTCCCCAGAGCCTCAGACCGCAATTCCTGGCGAATATTGCTGGGTGCTCTTCAAACAGAACGTTTCTACCCCCCCCCCCCCCCCCGTACGTGAAACGACGGCCCGATGAGATGAGTCCGTGATCCCGGCTGCCGTAAGACGTGACCGGGAACATCTGCGCGTCTGCCAAAATAAATAAATAAATAAACAAACAAACATCTGTGAGGTTGTCGGGAGCCGCCGTCCCTGCATGGCAGCACGTACGCTTCAAGGTGTCCGCGGTGCAGCTGTGCGCTCGCTTCCTGTCACTAGCGGGCAGCGAGGGGCGCGCAGGGACCGAACGGCGCCGACGCGGCCTGCCACTGTCATGAGGTTGCTCCGTTGTCTCGGCGCAGCTTGTTCATATCTGCGGGAACTAATGGAGGGTACATTGCAGCTGCGCAAATGAGCGCTGACCTTTTCCCGGAGCCGGAGCGCGAACAACTCTCGGAGGGCTCATCGTGCGGAGATCCACTTTAATTTGCTTTTTCCTGGTGTTTGTGTGCATTCTTGTGCACCGGTTCAAATGATTTCCCATGATGCTCTACCGTACATGCGTGCGATGCTGGAGGTTGAACCCTCGCCCTCTTTCATGTGCAAGCCTGATCATCTGCACGGATCTTTCTCCCAGAAGAACATGTCAGTCCCCGTAAATGCATGCGATGGAGCTGCGTTGCCGCAGCAGCCGCTGTCCCGTACTTTTTCGACCGTCCGTATCACGTTTGTGCGGAGGAGGACGGCCGAAGCTCATTGTCTGATTATTCCTTTTCTCTGCGCCTACAACGCAACTGGTCTTGAGATGGAAGTGCTGGTGTTTAACACAGCCCTACACGGTGGTGAGATTTTCACCGCCGCCCCCAGCTACTCCCCCGTCGCATCTTTAGGCCCCGCCCTCTTCCATTGTAAATGCCCCTTTTCACGGCGGCATGCGGACCCCCGACAGTCTTCCTTCCGCACCCCTGCCGTGTCCGCGCGCCTCCTGTTTACATGCCACCTCACTGCCAGAGACACTGACAGTGGAATCAATACCCCCCAACACACAAAAAAGATGCCCCCAGGAGAGCGAGCACAGAGAGCCCACACATCTGTGTCTGTGTGTCATCCTTTTCCTCTGTTTAAAGTGCCTTTTTTTCCCTCTTTTACATCAACAAGAACAAAGGCGGAGACAGTATAGCAAACACTCTCCGCCGGCAGCTTTCTTTAGGAAATGCAATATTCATCGGACAGTACATACGCTGTAAAATAACTTCTTTTCTGTGAAATAACTTTTATGCTTTTTTTTTGTGCCCTGGGTTTTTCCAGCTATCCTTCACGCGTTTTTTTTTCCCGGACACTAAAGTTTCTGTGTTCAAATGTAAACCCCCCCCCTCCCATCTGGACACGGGCTGCGCGCTCCTCCAGACTACAAGAAGGCGAATAAGTGGCAGAAATGGCCCTCAAACCCGTGCGCTGTCGGTTGCGTGGAATGGCTGCGGATGCATTGTCATCTCAAGGACTCCGAATGTCAAACTGTGTTTAATGTGCACGGGGGGAAAGTTGGGATAGGGCACATGTGGAAATCAAAACAAGGCACAAGCGCACACACACGCGTGCACACACACACGTGGTCACACACTCAGAAGCATACTATTTCCCACGAGTACCGAGGACTTAAAAGCGAAGCCTCCATTCTTGCAAAGAAGATAAATATATCAAGTGAAACCACGGGCGTTCGGAATGCTGCGTGTGTATATTATTGCCGACCATTAAAACAATCACGTCCGCCGGAGAATGTGCACAACTCCGGGCCGTGTTGCGGGTGCGGATGGAGTTTCACGTGTCCAACACATGGGACGCCACCCAGAGCTGTTCGGGGAGGGGGGGCTGATGGGAAATGGCTCACTGTACCGAGACATCTGAGCTTTGATAAAAAAACAGTAAATCTGCAGCTAAAGACTATTAAAAAGGCCGTTTTTTGCAAAGATTTATTCACACGGGGGTGGAGGGGTGAGGATGCTGAACAAATAGACGGACAGTGACAGTTAAACTTCATGTAAAATTGCTAATTGATTTTAAGTTTCATAGCTAAGCATATAAAACCCAAAGTGGTGCAGCTAATTCAAAAAGCCCCCTAATGAATTACAGAAAGCGCCTGAAGGATTTAATGGCGTGTTTTATAGGCCCGGGTTTTAAAACAAAGGCCTTGTATTTTCCAAAACCAAGGTTGTGCATATTGAACTTCCCCAAATGAGCACTGCAACTCCATACTGAGGTTGGGTTTTGGAGGAGAGACCCACACCCAGAGATCAGGGCCTTAATTTCACTGCAGAGACAGGAGGGAATGTGTTTGAATGTATTTATTTATTCATTTATCACAGGCTTTTCTCCAACGTCATGTGCAGCTCAGGGTGAAGAATCTGACAAAGAGTTAAACTCAGATGTGGGCTGCGCGTGGAAGAAGTCAGTATGTTCTACACCACTGTTCCTGCTGCAGGATGTTACACCACCACCTGCTTATGGAGCTGTTAGGAAATTCAGTGGTGACCATGATGGATGATGTGATGGTGGTTTGTGTGACATTTAGGAGATCAGGGTAGAAACTGGTCTGAAAGAGGTGGATTTCGAGACCCTTTTTGAACGTTGAAAAGAATCGAATATCTCAAATGGAATGCCATATGTCACAGCTATTTATCTGTTTGTCCACATATGGCAATTTTTAGAGAGTCAGTTCTGTGTAAGTGTCTGAATCAAGGGTCGTACAGCAGGCGGCAGGAGTCAAACCTGGGTGCAAGGCCTCTGTTACAACTTGTGTCTGATAGTTGTTACATGGATGAGGATGGGAGGTGCTGAATAAGAAGATGTAAGACCAGAACTTTGACCCCCTGACATCTCATGAGCTGTCACTGCCTGCTTATGTCCTGCTTTGCAGGTTGAGTCTTCAGCTTATTTTGGCCACCTCTGAACCTTCTAATAATCTTGTGAACACTTCAGTACCCTCCTTTTTTGGTCCCCCACATTATGCATGTGAGTTCCAAGCCCTTCTTTGGCTTCGCAGGGCTCATCGTAGAGAGCGGATGTTTGTACAGGCCTTTCGAAGAGAGCTTTGCAAGACCCGACATGCCCTTTCACGGTAATTATCACCCAAGTCACAGTGACTTATGGCGCCCCCAAGGCTCTGGGTGGCTCCTACTGCCTTGCTCCATCTCTCACTGTCCGTTCCTAACCCTACTGTCTGGCTGCATCTTTTTATTTCCTCACATTGATCAAAAACTCACACTAGCATGTGCATTGTATGGCTGAAAGTATGTGGAACCCCCTTCTAATGACTGAGTTGAGCAGTTTCAGCTGCACCCACACAGTAGACAAACACATTTTAGACAGCTTTGTGGCCACAGTTTGGGGAAGAAGCTCCTTTCCTGCTCCAGTATGACTGTGCCCCCACAAAGTGAACTCCATAAACACACGATTTGCCCAGGTTGGTGTGGAAGAACTTGAGTGGCTGCACAGAACCCTGACCTCATCCCCACCAAACACCTTTAGGATGAACTGGAACATTGACCACGAGCCAGGCCTTCTCTTCTGACCTCGTGGTTGCTCTTGTGGCCAAATGGGCACAAATTTTCAAAATCTGGTGGAAAGCCTTCCCAGAAGAGCGGGTGCTATTAATTCCCATGGGTTTGGAATGGGATGTTCAACACGAACATCACTAAGGTGTTTATTAAGCAGCCCTAAAAGGTTAGCTTCAGTTGCTGGATCATTAACTGACTTTTGATCCGTGCCATACTCCTCCATGATGTGCACCAGCCGGTCTTTTCACATGATATTGGAATAATGCACTCGGGCTTCAGGGTAAACATCCCCAAGCTGAAGGACTGCCACCCTCAGTGTGTCCTCTGTACAGAAGGTTGATGGGAATCTGTCTCCCTCCTGTATCTGGACACCATGAACGTCTCCTGCTCAAGAACTGCATATGAGAGGATTCCAGTGCCACGAGCACGGATGACAAATGGTTGTTTGAGTTAAACGGACCACCAGCTTGACATTTATGATGAACACAGATTAAATTAATCTCTTGATCCTTGAGACCTTTTCTGCTCACGTGCCAAGGATTGTCTTGTCTATATTGACTTACTCTGCTATCCCAGAAAAAAGCCATTTCGGAAATGTGCTGTAACACAGTATATATATAGTTTTGTTGTTTATTATAGATAGAAGAGCAGAAAAAATGTTTATTTATGTAAATATAACATATGAGGAACCCACAGTAGTTTTTCACTTCAGTCCATCCTCACATGACTAGACCCCCCCTTTCTCCAGTCAGACCAGTCATCCTAATATATCGATCATGCAAGTTTTTAAATTAGTTTGACACCAATATCATCTTTTCGTGCGTACATAAACTGTTTTACATGCCATGTATTAAGAGTTGTAAGCTTGGAAATGGCTTGAACATTTACTTTTTTAAAAAATTGGATTTCTTTTGGTTGATTAAACCGCCGCTCAAGAGAAAAATCTGTAGCGATCACCATGCCACATTGGAAGGTGCTTCACAGCACTTCTTTACCATCTTATCTTCATCCATAATGTACTATTTTTAAGCACCTAAAAGTTTCATATGAGTAAATCATTTGAAATGTTAAAATGATTTTTACACAGTCTGTGATCCACTAGGCTGACCTTTCTTTTCCGGTTTTCAAAGACTGTGGAAAGCATGATAATAACATGAGACCG
The DNA here is from genome assembly GCA_018136845.1 of Heterotis niloticus. NCBI lineage: Eukaryota > Metazoa > Chordata > Actinopteri > Osteoglossiformes > Osteoglossidae > Heterotis > Heterotis niloticus. The sequence continues at coordinate 5,811,855 of CM030906.1, forward strand.
TGTGGTTATTCTAATATTCCGTCCTACAAGACGCGGTCATGCCCCGGTCATGCAGGATAAACTGTACAATGTCTTTTGCGGTCACCTTAAACTGAGAGCAAAGGCTGACAAGTTTTCTTTGATAGCAAAATCTGCAGGGTATCAACTGTGTGACTTTGTGCCACCTGGCCCAGGAATCAGGTGCGTGTGTGTGAAACGGTGGTGACCGACGCTCCATTTCTTTACCTCAAAAAAGGGACCGACCGGACACACTAGACCCCGGCGGTGAGATCAGCTCCCCGTTCCGCGAAAGGGTGGGCAGCGAGCGCTTGGATTGCTGTTATTTGCCAGCTCTGTAGGAAAGGAGCGAGGGATGGGGCGGTGGAGCAGCTGGTCCAGCTGCAGCGGAAGGAGGCGGGGCTTCCGGAGCGAAGATGACAGCATCGCTAAAAGACCAGGCTGTTGCTGCGTTTTCATTCGAATGGAAGGTGATGCACACTGGAAAACGAAAGGGCAAATCTCAGCAAGACCTGCGGCGTCGTCCTGGCCTGTTGGCCATTACCGGGCCCTTCCTGCACATCACACGTGTCCAGGCAAGGCTCTGATTTTTCAGAAAGCAGAAGTGCTGTTGCTTCTTCGGCTGGCAAAAATCCGGCACAAATTTATATCCAATGTGATGAACACACTATGCAATTTTATCAATATTTATTCTTTTATCTGACACTTTTCTCTAAAGTTACGCCACAGTGTGACAGCATTAGATCTGCGTACTGCATTATTATGACTTGCCCACACATACGGTTGGCTAATATAGCTACCTTGCTAAAGTGTCCTTACCTTAGCATTTTTCTCCAATGGAACATACAGTGATCACCATGAAGCATTTATCTGACTTTCTCATCCACGGTGTCTGCAGAGCTGCACTACAGCAGTCTACCTGTACACTACTTGTAGTTATTCACTCACGTATGCTCCAGAGCAGTGTAATAATAAACACTATATGGCCAAAAGTGTGTGGACACCTGAGCATCACATGCATATGTGTTTGCTGAACTTCCAATTCCAAATCCATGAGCATTAATACGGAGTTGTTCAACCCATTGCTGCTATAAGAGCCCTCACTCTTTTGGGAAGGCTTTCCACCAGATCCTGGGAATTTGCACCCATTTGGCCACAAGAGCATCACTGAGGTCGCGAGAGAAGGTCTGGCTTGCGGTCAGGGCTCCAGTTCACTCCAAAGATGCTGAGTGGGGTTGAGGTCAGGGCTCTGTACAGTCATTCAAGTTCTTCCAGACCACCCTGGGCAAACTGTGTTTATGGAGTTCACATTGTGCAGACGGGGGCCATAGTCATTCCTGATCAGGAAGGGAGCTTCCCCTAACTGTGGCTACCAAGCTGCAAGCACCCAGTTGTCTAGAATGTGTTATATGCTGTGTGGCCGCAACGTTAGAGTTACCAATCCTCTATGAGTCCCTTCTGAACCCCTGAAATGATGGATGCTATGGCATTCGCACCCTGACATTGCCCTGGAGCAGTTTGGATCAACCAGAATATGGGCTGATGTTGCAAGCGACCACTGAAGATGTGGTGAAAAATGAAGGGGATGCCAGACACCTTATATTTGCAACAGAACTTTATGTGTCGCTTCTTCAGTCCAGCTCTCCTGCTGACCTTTCTGCCGGGTGTTCGCAACCATACTTCTCAAACCGCACTTGTTACTGTGCAAGATAAATATTGTTCTCGATCATCCTTCCTATTATATTCCAATCACCTCTGTTTCGAATACATTTGAACTTGTTTACAAAAAAATAAATAAATAACACAATGCAGCCAGGCAATGATCGCAGCAAATTCAGCATCATTTACACAACTGCAAATGTTAAAAGCTTCTTTAGTGTCAATTTCTTCTGCTTCGGTACACTTTCGTGATGCACAAAAGGGGAAGAAGAAAGGAAATCCGGAACAGTTTCTCCTTATTGGGCTCAGGTCATACTCCATATTTGCATTATGATTTCAGATATTTTTTGGAAGTCGTATTTCTAAGTTATTAGCAGGGTTTCAGCACACAAAAGTGGGGTTATGTAGGGATGCTGGACCCATCAGGCTGTTACGGCGGCGATACATCATCGCAGTTAAGCTGTGATTCGTGTAATTGTGATACTCTGTGTGAAGCAGGTGATTTGCTGCCAGTCTGGTCACATGCTTGGCACATCCACTGCGCCTCCTATGCCCGCCTCACCCAAGGCACAACCACCCCCACCACCCAGCCCCTCTTTCCCCAAATTCAGTCCCCCTGTGGAAATCAGTATTATTAAGGGAACTCTACAACGACTGATGCTTTCCTAAAAGCTCGGGAGGAGGGAGAAAATGGCTTTGGAAATTATATACATTGTAGAGCAACAGAGCGATTACCGCTCGCCGCTGTGTGACAGAATGCACTTTGGGCCGAGCGGTGGAGCTGGGGGAAACGAGAAACAACAGCCTTAACCGTCTGTCCCTCGGGGGGGAGGGCGTAACAATCTTGGGAGTCCAGTCCAGTTTAGGCCGGTTCTGCCACCACTACCCAGTGCCGGCTTATAAGTTGCCAATGATTGCTCGGATGCCCACTTTTCAGGCTCTGAGAACAGACCAAGCAACGTTGGGTTCTCCTCACAATGAAAAAAATATAAATCTACTATAAAATATATTAACCCTCAGGTGCATTTTTGTCACTTTTTACCCATTTACAGCCTTAGTAAAAATAATTTCTTTGTTCTGATTGCCGCAAGACTCCATGGCATCTCACACACCGGGCATCTGAACAGGAAGCATTAATTATTGACGTTTTAGTCTAGCCAGCAAATTAGCCTAGCCAGGTCTGTCTGGTCATTGGATATGAATGGGGGTCACTGCTGTTTGAAGTGGGAAAAGTATGTTTTTGTTGCAATAAGCAAAATATTAATATAAAATTTAAGTGTTAGTATTAAGTTTTGAATTTTTGCATTGAATTAAAGATACTAGGTGATATTGATGATGTTCACAATATGCATTTCTTTAATAATGGGACACATACTCCAAAGCAAACAGCAGGTAAGCGGCGCATGAGCTGACTTGCAGGGCAACGTAATGCATACTAGATAATGAAATATTTTGAATATTGTAGCCATGTACTGCAGCAATATGTTGAGCCTGAGATGCTGGTCAACGGAGTCAGAAAAGAGTGCCGGGGTTTATGGGCACTACTGGTGTGCAAGAAAAAGTCACGGCTCTCCAAAGAGCACCAGCCCACTTCAAGCACTGGGAAAGACTATAATAAAGAGCAAAAAGTTTGAAATGCCAGCTTGAAGAGTTACACACGCATGCATATGAGCACACACACACAGATTATTAATATTTCAGGTATATGAGGTTTATGAACCTTAAATTGACGAACAAGTGGGGAACTTGTGATGATGACCAAGAATAAATTTTGTGCAACGCCCACTAAGTTTCTGGAAAAAGCCTGTATGTCCACATGGCAGTTGGAAGGGTTTGGAACAGGAAAAGAGGAAAAGAGGGAGGGCCGCATTTCATGTGCTCCAAATAACATGAACCGATCATTCATAGTCGGCCGTGCCTTACGGTTCTCGGCCCTGGTTGGGGGGGGAGTGGGGTGCGGCTTAGCAGGAAGGAGACATTCAGTAACCTTATAGTTGAGCATTTACATAGAGTTTCTCATCTGTGCGGTGCTTTCATTTGCTCTAAGTACCCATCAAAGTTTGGCCGTCATTCCATCCACATGTAAACATGCTGGAAACATAGTACAGCAGCTCCTTCCCTATCGGCTTATCTTCGTGTTAGCAATCCACTGTTTGTTTTCCTACTTCTTTCTTAACCCGTGTGGTTTGCAGATAAATGTTTTGAGAACAGATAAGATCTCCTATAAAGATCTCCCGGTGGTGAGAGCCAGCTGTTCTTCCTTGTAGATGTGTATTGGTTTGGCCCATTGTTCTCATGTGGATTACATGTTTATTTTGGAGGGTGCGATGCTACGCCAAGCAGAAGCAAGTCACTGAGACCAAGGAGGGTGTTGCATTTTGGGATGCTTGGTGGGAACCTCAGCACTTGGGATGTATTTTTAGAGGTTGCTGGGGGGATCACACCTGGCCGTCAAGGTGTCTCATTAGGACTTCATACACCGAGAACTGAAGTGTGGACGGGATGGAGGTGGGACGTTGCGAGGAGCTGACACATCACCGAAAGGAGTGTGGCTTAGTCATGCTTTCCAGATAAAACTGGTTTGACCAAAGTTTTTTTTTTTTTTTTTCCCATGATACAGTGTTGGTCAAAAAATGTTCTTGGGGCAGTAGAACGGAAGAGCCGCATTATGCTGTTTCTATAATACGTATGAAAAACACACCACTGACTACCTGTACACTATGCAGTGTAGTGAAGTCCTCAATGTTTTGGAGAAGCGCTCCAAAAAAATGGTCATAATTTTCATAAATGTAATTTAGTGGTTAAACTGTCGGACTGCAGCTGAAGGACCCAGCTTTACATCTCTTCTCCTGCTTTAGTAACCCTGAGCAAGGTGCCAACCCCAAATCTGTATAAATTATAATAGCCGCATAAATCCGAGTACGTAGCTTAATACTGTAAGGTACTTTAGAAAAAAGTTTCAACAAAATAAATAAATATAAATCATATACAGTGTCTATGTATTTTTTGTGTATACTGTCTACACTCCATATATAAATCTATATAATTAATAATCTAAGTTGCAGTAACATTGTCGACACTGACACCATTTTTTCCTGCTGCAGTTGTCATCGGCATTACTGTGTTCTACCCAACGTCAACTCCGGTAAGCAGACTTATGGAGGAAGCGTAAATGCGGAAAAGCGCAAAAGGCATCGACAGCGACGATAAACACAAATGCGTTCAACAGCTGCCAACAACCGGCGTTAATGCCGGAACGGACGACCGCGATGCTGGGTTGCGCCAACATGATTCATATAGCGACAAGGCTCCATTTAGGGGCTGCTCACAATAAATTGGATGGAAACGGAAGCGGCTATGAGGACCGTAAACCCCCCGTAAGCGCCCTGCCGCTCATTTCTTTATTAATGTGTTAACGGTTCTCTTTGGGGAGCCACGACTTTGCCTCCCAGGGCCTGCGGTGATAAGAGAAAAACAGGGGCGGTGGAGTTTCAACAGCTTGTTGGGTTGGTGAGGGAGGGGGGATTTAATCAAAAATTAGGCGTTTGCCCTTTGTCTGAATCCCTGCTCTGCCGACGGAGAGAAGTACATCATATTCATCGCCATTTCTGCACTGTAATAAATCCCTTCGTCTGAGATGTTAAATCCCAAAGCCACGAGACCATTTGATTTTGACTTTAATTAATGTCCCTATAAGAGGACAGTTGTCCTACTCGGTGTGGCCGGATTGTTCGCCTTTGCGGTTTGTTTTTCCTGAACGGATCTGATTTGTAACAACTGTCATTTGTCTCTCATGCATTCAAGTGAAAATGTATTTTTACCTTAATTTAAAAAAAAAAACCCTATCCACACCCAATTCGAACAAGACGGCGCATTGGCCACTCGGCACTTTCTCTTCGCTGCTAACTGGTTTGAACTGTCAGTTACAGGTAGCTGGGGGCTGGAACATACGCCCACCACCACTGCGGGCCCTTGCAGAATGTACTTGCCTTGAAGTGATAAAGTAAAAATTACCCAGAGCTGTTTAAATTAATAAATGATCACGAGTAGCTTAGTGTAAATATCTAACAGTGACGGTCACATAAAGGAAGTAAGGCAAAAAAAAAGAAACTAGATTAGCAAGGTAAACATGACCGATTCAAGTTGAAAAATTCAAAAATGTCATTCCTAGATGCTACAATCTAAAACTGCTTCACTAAATGTTAAGCTGTATAAGTGAACAAATGTATGAACCCGAGTTGCTTAATACAAAGAAAAAAGTGAAGAAGCCTTACGGTAGCGATAAATGTTGAAAACGGCTTCCTTCTTTGTCTAAACTGTAGTGCAATATGAAAGTGTGTGAAGGTGAATCAGACCCCTGCCCAGCTTGTTATCCCAGTTTGGGGTTTGTAGGGGAGGGGGGAGACAGACAGGGGTGCAAGGAGGGACCCCTCTGCTTATTTCATCTCTTTAATATGGTGGGACGTCCTGGCCAAGAGACAGTACATTCAGCCCCAGCGCTCCGGCCCAGTCCCTAGGGAGTCTGGAGCGGTGCGGGGAAAGCAGAGCATCAAAGGGCGAGTTTCTAGGGTGGGGCACCGGGTTCAAAGTCCGACAGGCAGTGGGGGGCGAATGAATGGGGTATAATCAGGTCTCCGGTGGAACAGTTAAAACCCCACATGCATGCATACAGTCTGGAGATGGAAATGTATTAAATATGTCACGGCGACTACATTCAACATAAGTCCACCACTGTGCACCTTAAAGACCCAGGTTTAAATCCCCACTCCTACTATAGGACCCTTGAGCAAGGTACTAACCCTCCATTTGCTGCAGTTAAAATTTCCCAGCTGTGTAAATGGATAAATCAACGTAAGTAGCTTAGCAGCACACGTCGCTTTAGAGAAAAGTGTCGCACGCGTCAATATTACAGGTTGATTCACAAACTGAACAATTTCATACATTTACTGCTCAATGTTGAGATTAAGGGAGCAGAAATTTGCACTTTCAAATGTCAGAATGTGGAAAATAAGGTAAAGGGTAACTAGAAATTGGTTTAGACTACCTGATCATTTAGTCACTGAGCAATAAATTTATGAAAGTGTTCACCCTGTACAAGTGAGGGAGAAACAACAGGATTACAGTCACGTACACAATGGTGTGTTGAGAAGCGCAACAACGGGATGGGCACTTTCTTTTCTTGTCTGACAGCCCGTGGGAGGGGCACAGCATCCATTCGGAAAATCTTTCGGATTGCTCCAAGGGTGAGCAGGGCAGCTACCCTTCGTTGATCGGATAGCGCCACCTCCGGTGAGGAAATGTCGTGCACATGGAAGGCAGCGTGAGGAAAGCTATGTATTTGTGCACGTGCTGGGCGGAGGTGCTGCGCTAGGAGGGCCGGGTGGTAAGCAGGGCTGAACCGTCGAGCATCGGCAGAAAGTAGATCTTGGAGTAATGAGTCACTCCAGGTACCCACCGCCATGGTGCCCCGTGTCACAAAGTCGGCCAGCTGTGCGAATGGGGCGAAGCTTTTTATATCAGGGTTTGTGGCAGCGGTTTCACCTGTAATGCCCAGAGAGCACTTACAGTACTGGCAGGTCCGATTATAATTACCTTTGCCAGCTACCTACTCAAATGCACTAAATTATTGACAAAATTCAGTTTTTTTTTCCTCCGATCTCTCTTTCTTTCTCTTGTTACATAAACTTGTCTCTATTTCATCTTTTCTGGTTTGAACAGTTTCCTCAGGGATGCCAGACACAACCGCTGTGGATGCCATCGCTTCCATGGGAGACATTTCGCAGGAGCATTGACCAAAAGCTTCAAGACACAGATTTCAAACACTTGGCATTATGGGATCCCACCTGCGGGGTTGTCCGCCAGGCATAAATATTGCAGAAACACAGATGCGCCGGTGGACTTTAATTCTACATATGGCACACACATAAGAACAGTGGACAGATTTTCCCATAGTGCAACGCTGCAATCGCATTGAAAAATCTGCTGTCTTCTTTCCATCATAGTGAGGCGATGCAGAGCAGTCAACTTAGATTCCCAACTGAAACGGGTTTATAAGTCATTTCCACCCTGGGGTAGCAAAGTGGATTCAGAGTTTATCAGTCATCCACCTTCAAGTGATGTCAATTCAAATGGCTTAAATTTGTGTAGAAGGAATAGATTCTGTTCCACACTATTAATCAAACACGGTATGCTTTGTACAGGAAAACATTTTGTCAAAACATCCCGAACCTCCATTTCCTGTTTTTTTTTTTTTTTCCTCACCCCTTTCGTGACCTAAACAGAAAATGAGGGAGAATTCATTTGCTGCTTGGTATTTTAAAGATATTTATGTATTTCACACAACAGCAAGGGAGCTTTTTCAGCTGTTGGAGACAGGAGCATATCTGTGCAAAATCTAATGTGTTTGGCTCGAGATGCCTCCCTCCCCGCTCTTTTTATCTTTTTTTTTTTTTCCTTTTTCCAAAAAGCCCCAGCAAAGTGCTCCTGGAAAAACACGGCGCTTACATGACCGATATTTTTATTTGCATGGGCCGCATTTTCCAAAATACGCATTCGCGCGCTGCAATCGGCCGCAAACAGTGTCTCTCTAATGGTGATGGACATGCAATTTTTGGGTGTGCACGGGGAGGTGGGAAGGTACGAGCCATTCCAGAGCCAGAGCCTTTTTGAAATACTTTCCATGCAACAATCTCTTCCACTTCCCTGCGGGCCCCTGACTATCAGGGTTTGCATTGACAGGGGCCCCAGCGTGATAAAGATTGATCGATGACTTAGGCGTCGTACGAGGCCGTCCAAGATGTCAACTCCATTCAGACTGGGTTGACCGGGAGGCCAGACGCACCTAATACAAACTGTAATGCATTAGTTATTAGTTCCTCATTCCCGAGGCCTCACTGTACCGTGGACTCACGCGGGTGAAATTGATATCCTTGTGCAGGAGGAAAACTATGATGGGCCAGGCTGTCCATGAGCTAATGTTTCAATGACATTGTTATTACACTGCAGGATTGATTGGCTAAGTGGAAGCCTGTCGGTAGGTAAACGTACAATGGTCATGGTTTAATGATTTCCACATTCTCTGACCCTGAGCTCGCTCTGCGGAGGAAGAGAGGACATCCTTGCAAAGGATGCCGCCACCGAGCCGCTCTCATCTCGGGAATTTTTCATGAGCCATCGAGGGAGCAACAGATCTCCAATCTGTACCGAGTAAGTGACAGGCGCTCGAGAGAAGCTCTCAAACATGGGCCAGAATCTGAAACCCAAACAACAAGGACACGCAAGAAAAAACACGACAAGAATAAATGCGTTCGGCGTCCGTGGAGTAATGGCTTCGCGGGCTTCTTGTCCGAGCGGCTCTTTGTTACCGTAGCAGCACGTCGTGCAGCGGTTAGGCCTGTCATATTGCTATCTGATGTTCCTGGGTTTGAATCTTCACTCCTGCCGTAGTACCCTTGACCAAGGTTCTTAGCCTGAATTGATACGGTAAGAATATTCCGCAGGATTAATGGATAAATGATTGTCAAATCGATTATCTGGCAGTTTAACTGTGGCCCCGAACGACTATTACGCTTAGTGTTCGCTAAGTAAATGAAGGTTGCGTTGGTCATCGTACTGCATAAAACACCCATTTTGTGGTGTCGCAAAAGAACAAAGGGGGATTTCATGGCACATTAAGAAATGCTGAGTAGCTCTAAAGTCACCGCTAAGGTCCTTTCGGCATGTTTTAAGGTCTCGAGCAGATCAGTTACGATTTGTCTCCTGAACTTTGCCATCACGAACAAATGCAGGGGAGAAATAAACTCGCAGAACCTTCCCCAACAGTAGCGAAAAGATCAATAATGAAGCTCTGGCTTTGACTTTGTGAAAACAATGCAGCAAGACCCAGCAGCCTCCTTTGCAAAATAAGGGACTATAAATGACACTAGACTTTTTTCTTCTAAAGCCACTATGTCACCTGGGTAATTGCGTGTCGGTTTCTAAGTAGCATCCGAGTCTCGTTTTAATTACGCTGTCCGGCCGCCGTATTCTCTAATCCATTCAGCGGAGTGCAGTGAATGGAACGCATATCGAGGGCGAGGCGGCATGAGGAAAATCAATCCTATTTCCATCCACGACTGGCACCGGCGGTGGTAGTGGGGGCTGGGGAAGGGAGGGGGTGGGAGCGTTCTGCTCTTGCTGAGGCTCTGCTAGGGCCAGGGGGAGATTATTTATAAAACTCGACAATCGCGGGCCTCGCGAAGCCCCTCGTTCATCGATTTTCATTACACACCCTCACCGCTGTCATGCCACATCAGCACCGGTCTCCCCTGAACTCATCAGCTCTGGGTTTCGGAGACCATCTCGATAAGGCCGAGAGAGACGCGCACGTGTCGCTTCGCGCACGCATTTGCGTGCGTGCGTGTGTGTTTTCCTGCTATTCAAATCCTATTATGTACTTTGAATGGATAAATTCCCATACTACTTCAAATAGCACTGCTGGTACTTACACATAGATTATGAGCACATTTACTCTAATGACATTATAATACATTAGAATGGGCAACATACAAAGAGCAAATTAAATTTGCGGCTAAGTGGAGCGATAACTTGGTTTGGCAAAATGAAGATCGTTCTGAGCGACGCGTATCCCACATCTTCGCCGTCGAACCGCAGAAGGGCGACGAGATCTGTCATCTCCGTCCTTTAAAGTTTCATCGAGCTACGAATACGTGTAACTGTAATGCCAGTGTGCTTCGACTGGGCCGCGGTCTCAGATGCCGTACGCCCACGCCTGGCGCAATCTTCTCGGCAAGAGAGACACGATTAGCTCGCCGTGCTAAAGACCCCAGTCCCCAGCAAGGGGAACTAATGAGACTTTTATCTCGACTCGAGGGGGGTTGACGCAACTTCGCCGCAGCCCTGATGTGCTCGGTAATCTCTGCTGCCTCACATTATTGTGAATCGCTCCATAGCACCCAAACCTGTCTTTAAGATGTGAGTCTTACATTCTGAATGTATGTATTAAAATATATCCATCCATCCAGCCGTTATCAGTAACCTCTTTATTCTGAGTGCGGCACCACGATCCAAAGCCTTCTTCCCCGCCTGTAGATCCTAGGTTCTGCACAGAGAGGAAAATTTGACCCCAGAAACCTATGAGCGAGCCGAAGGAGCATTGAGCATTGTACCGGCATGTGGCCACCTTTAAAATATGTTCCTAATATAAATTATTAATTTTTATTTCAGCTAAGAACTTTGACTATATTGACTTTGTACACTAAGCTACTTACAATAGCTTGCACAGAGCATTTCCATCCATCCATCCAAGTTTTACTAACTGGTAATCCTGGTCAGGATCTCAGGAGTCTGCCAAACATCCCAGAATCACTGGATGCAAAGCAAAGATTAGATTACACCCGGGTTGGGAAGCCAGTCCATCATAGGGTTATTCAGTCAACCAGCCAGGTAACTTTTACAATATCAAATCAGAAGTTCTTTGGTCCTGGGTATGACTGCAGCAGAGCTGGGTCCTTCAAGTGCTACCAGCAACCCTCCCACTTTATCTATGCTTTACCACAAATGCAAGAATGAAAAAGTATTACTGGTTCAGTGAGAAGTGTTTTCATACATACTGTACATATGCCTGTTAAGCAAACTAGAATTACAATGCGGTCAAGTGGGTGGGGAACCAGACTTCTAGCCACAACGTTATGGGATCGGATTCCACCGGCAGAAAGTAAAATGTTACGACGGAGGCACATGAAGAAGCTTGTTTTGTTTGCATTGTTACACACGCTTGACCTATAGCCGTATTTTCCCTACAGTAAGTTACAGAGAGGGTACTACCCAGCGCTATAAATAACCCACGTCTGTGGTCGGAGAAACATTTGCCGTTTAAAGGCCAGTTTTCATTAGCTGTACGGTGGTGTGACAAGATTCATGGTTCAGGATATTTAATCATGACCTCTATATATATATTACAGATGAAACTGGCATCAGCAGCGAATTTATTCCAACTTTTAAAAAGAGATACATATGACTCCTTAGCAGAAGGTTTCGCCAAAGTTTCCCAGAAATACAATCTGTATTATTGTTCACCAGTGTGTCAGTCCAGTGTGTAGCTTTGTATGAATGCCTGTGTGTGTTTTCCTGGTCATCTTGGTCATTTTTTTTTTTTTAACATAAATCACTTAGAGTGACATACCACCCCGACTATCTTTAAGAAAATACTTTTCTGGCTCTTATCCAAATATTGTATTATTGCTGTCGTCCCAGGCTTCCTGGCGATCACCATGCGTGAGGATAACGTGAGTTTATCAGAAGCCTGTTTGTTTAAATGGCAGAGTTTAGAGGTCAAAGGTCAAGCTGCACACACCTACTTAGGGGAGCCGCTTTGGCGCGGAACAGCCTGGATCATGGGACCCTGAGCCAAGGCCTGGTAATTGGGTTATTTCACCCTTCCTTGGGGTAGCGGAGCCCCAATCGCCGCCACCTGCTAAACCCCAGCCGGGTCTAGGCCGCGGTCATTCTTCCTGGACCAGGTGTTCTGCATTAAAGTGTGGCGTTCCGGCGGTTCCACCTTATAGGAGCTGGCGGGGAGTCTGATCCTTAGATAAGTGCGAACAGCCACTCCAATAAAACTTTCACTGCCTCGTCCATCATTACCCCCCACGGGATTTAATCGATTTTCATTTTTTTTCGCACAAACCCGTCCGCGTGGTTGCGCCTTTCGACTCCAGTAAGGACATAATAAAAACCTTGACCAAAGGGGTAATTGACAATTAGCAGGCGGCCCCCAGCAGCTCCGCTCTCCTCTTTCGCGCCCGGAGAGCGCGTATCACAATTATCTGTGTGATTAGGTGAGGACACGGCGCGTCTGCCTAAGGGTGCGAGGAAATGAAGCATCAACGGGCTCCGTGGGACCGTTGAAAACACGTCGGTTCTGGTCTTTAGCGCGCCTCTTCCGCGGGGTGGCCTGACTCTCTGTTGGAGGCTGGCGGAAGGCTTGTGGGCGAACATCGAGTCCCGTTTGTTGACATCACTTCCTGCTAACTTATTCATCAATGATATCGAGCTTTTTTCTCCAGAGCATCCTGTTAAGACACTTGAAATTATTTATCAGTTCATATAAACTTTTCGTATGCACTTGTCTTGGTAAGGGTCACGGTGGTCTGAAGCATACCGCACTTCGGTGGGCTTGGGGTAGAAGGGCTGTACCCTAGATGCGATCCCAGGCTATTGCGCATAGTTTACTATTTTTGCAGCAGGGTTATTTTTGCACTGGAGGGTAGAGATGTGACCGCAAGAGGTGGGATTCAAACCTGCAGCATAAAAAGGTGAATCAAAGCAGTTCAAATCAGTGCACCACCTGTTGCCCCTAAATAAATTATTCATTGTAATGTGAAGGTAGAGCAGGGTCATGGTGTCCACACTCATGGTTTCCAAGGTAAGATGAGGTATTACAGTAGTAGTCTACCACTGTCCGCTTCCACTCCTGTTTATGTCAGAAAATCCATGTGAAGCCCCATACTGACCGAGGAATATCGAATCCCAGATCCAAAACCGGAGCGGAGGTCAATGCTATCCGTCCCCTTTTTTTACAGTAGGTTTGTAAGCCAATATGCTAATGCCAGCTATAAACTGTTTATCCAGAACCTTGTTCTTTATAGAGACTCAAACATCACCCTGAACCATTCCCTTTTTTAGCTTTTATAGTCACTAACATGTGACTAAGAGCTGGGCTATCCTTTCATTTTCCTTGCTTCTCAACACCGTGACCTAGGAGGTAAGAGAAGGACAGGAGAGTCTCTGACATACATGTATATAAATCATACATTAACAGACGAATGCTGGTTCCGGCTCAGTGGGGACTGGGGGGTGTCGGATGTCCATGCGAATCAGACCAAGTTGGTGTGACAAGGAGTCCACAGGCATGAGCAGTGGTGGGCATGTATAATACATGACTAGCGTGGAATTGTGCAGCGCCTAGTAGTCAAGGCTCCTCAAGGTGCCCCCTGAGGGTCCCCGAGGCTCACAGCAGGGAAAGCACACAACCGGGCCTAAACTGTACCCTCCACACACCAAGGCTGCTGAGAAATGACTCGCACAACACATGCAACAAGCCATATTAACCGTTATTCAGCTGACACTTTTCTCCAAGGTGACTTACAGTGTTAGACTATCACTACTATAGTTATTTAACCTGGAACACAGATGGGTATTCTTACTGTATCAATACAAGATGATCACTTAAGGTAAAATATGGATTTGAACCAACAGCTTTGAGATGTCTCAGTGTTCTTCCAACATTATCTTGGCACTACAAAGGTGCACCAAGGAGACCCAACTTGCTCCGAGTTGTTTTGAGAACGAGTGTAGAGGTGATGCTGGTGGTGGAGAGTCAGAGAGTGAGAAAATGAGCAAACAGTGCAGCATAACAAATGTTTAGGCCACCATTAAGTGGTGACACCAACATTAGACCACCACAGTGACATTGGAACCTGAAGGATATGCAGATACCGCAAACAGGACAGGACCACCATGGTGTAACAGCTAAACAGCCTGATCAGTCCCTAAGCCCCAGCAATAGTGCTGAACTCATCTACTTCTGACTGTGTGGTGCTCCCACTCACAAGGTGTCCAAGCCTGAAAGTCTAGAAGTTCTCTGTTTAGGCTCTGATGCACTGGAATGAAGTCTTGCTGTCCTTCACAGCGACCAAATACCTTTGCACATTCAAGAATGCTCCCAAAACCATTCTTTTGAGACTTATTTTTATCTTGATCGTCTTACTGCTCCATAAATTTGCATTCCAAAATCCACCATGTAACTATCATCTCTGCATTTCCTGACAGCTTTATACTCAGCTCCTTGTATAACATCTGCTGGCAAAAACCAAAAAAAAAGCCACACATACTAATATTTGGTTGGAGCGCCTTTAGCTTTGATTCCGGCATGCATTCACCGTGGCACCGTTTCGATAAGCTTACGCAATGTCACAACATTTATTTCTGTCCAGAGTTGCATTCATTTTTCGCCAAGATCTTGTATCGATGATGGGAGAGTCGGACCGCCGTGTAAAATCTTCTCCAGTCCAAGATCCCAAAGATTCTCAATGCGGTTAAGGTCTGGACTCTGTGGTGGCCAATCCACGTGTGAAAATGATGTCTCTCTCATGTTCCCTGAAGCAGCCTTTCACAATTTGAGCCAACCCGATGAATCCTGCCATTGTCATCTTAGAATATGAAGAAAAAATCCATTGATGTAAAAACCTGGTCATTCAGTATATTCAGGTAGTCAGCTGAGCTCACGTTTTGGCCACATAACATTGCTGAACCTATACTTGACCAACTGAAGCAACCCCACATCATAACACTAAGTTAAATCCAGGCGGTGACTTTTTTTTGGCTGGGCAGCGTAAATATATGTACACATTTTGCCTTTTCAGATAGTTATACAAACACTTTCACATTATGTAAATAATTTAAATGTTTAAAACAGCCCATTGAAAGGAATTGTGGGTGACAAAGGCAAAAACTGACAGGACAAGTGAAGAGGGACAGGCACAAGAAGGACACAGCCCCAGAAACACACAGACGCAGGCGGGAAAAAGACACTACGCAGTACGGGAGGCTTGCGGTCCAATTAAAACAAAAGCAAAAGTGTCTGGACTTTCCGTTTTTTTTTTTTTTCAGTCTCTTGGCTGCTTTTGCGAATCATAAATAAATATGTGGAAATTTAGAACAGACCCCTTTGTCCCGGAAACATTAATGGCGCTTTTTGGAGCGACCGTCTGCCAGTCTGAGTTTGTTTTTCTAGCAGTGTGAAAGCCATCTTATGCTCAGATAAGAAGTGGAGAGTGGAATCTACTAGGAAAGGAGAGGGCCTCTCTCTTTGAGGTCCTTTGTTGAAATTAAAACCGCCCGACGCAAGGCGTGTGTCACCGGGTGGGAGTGTGTTTTGTAGAATCAAGTCCAAAATAGCAAGCGCAAATGTGTTCATGAGCGACATCTACCAACAGGGGGCACAGTGGTTGAGAACATAAGCATGTGCCCATGAGGAAGGCTTGTTCATCCAGGAAGAGGAGTCCCGCCATTGTGCCCTTAAGGAAAGCGCCAAACTGCAGTTGCTAACTTGCTAACATCTCCAGCTGTATAAATATATCAGATGCAGCCGTCGCAAGTTTCTTGGGATAAAAACACCAACTAAAAATAATATGTAGGCACAACCCCCCCTTAACAGATTTCTTTGGAGGCAGCCAGAGAATCCCAGACCATGAATCATGGCTCAAGCCATCGAACATGATCCGCGAGCATGTTTAATGGCTACCCGGTTCAACTGGCCAACCTGGCCTGCCTCGACCAACAAGTTATAGACTCACATCCTCAGCTGGAGCCCTGCTGATGAACCCTTGAGTGAGGGGCTTTCGCGCAAATGCAAATGAGTGGGATAAATGGTTTCTGCTAAATGATAAAAATAACAAATGATAAACTATGAGTCAACAATTAAAATATGAATATCCATCAGTTACAACTTTCCTGGTCAGCATCATGGTGGTCCAGAGTCTGTCACAGAATCAGTGGGTACCAGGCGATGAAAGTACTCTTCTAGTGCAGTGCAGGGTGGCCACACACACACACACACACACACACAAATGAGCAGTTTGGAGAGACACATTAGCTTGAAATCTATGTGTTTGGACTGTGGGTGGAAACCAGAGCACAGCCATCTTGATAGAGGGAGAACCTGAAAATAGAGCTGGATTCAAACCCGGGTCCAAACACATGATGTTCTGTAAGAGAGCAGCACTGCCTGCTGCACCACCTGCTGCCCAGAACATGAATGTTTAGAATAAGGCAGACAAACACTGTTAGACTCCCCGCGTTTCTGGGAGTTTAGACTTAGCCCCCGTACCTCTCGTCTCCACACGGATCAAAGGTGCTGATCTGCCACTCCTGCTCTGCAAAAGTGAATATCTTAATGCAAAAGCATAATATTATAATTTATATATAATTTTCTACAGACAAGGGCTCAGATAAACATAAAAACTGCGTATGATTCTTCCTAAGCACTCCTTTAAGACGCGTTCTCATAAAGACTACCAGACTATTATTACTTATGTCCTTGATAAAGAAACGTATTTTAATATTATGGCCTACAGCTGAAAATCCCTCTGTAAATATGTGGGTGACTGAAATGTTTAACTTTCCACTGGCAATATTTCCCCTAGAAACACGAGATCTGGCTGAGTATTTAAATTAATGTTTGGCCACCCTTCTAGAACTTTTCAGATAGCGTTGCATTACCATACCTGTCAAATATGGTAAACAATTTCTCTTGTTTCTTTTTTTTTGTTTTGCTTTTTTTCCGCACAGTATGGCGATGTATTTGCAATTTCATCTCTTAATGTTTCTATTAACATGCTGCCGAAATGCTGCTCCGTTTAAAAAGGTATCGATTGCTACTCAAGTGCGATGCCCTGCGGAGCCCATTTTAAAGGGTGCGCGATCCAAACCCCTGACCTTGCAGGCAACCTTTGACTCGTGCCGCTTTGACTCCCGCGTCCCTCCTCATTCCGTCCACAGCATAATAGACGCTTTTTTTTCTTTTTTTTTTTAAAAATGAGTGAAATTGCTTTTTGCCTGAACCTCGCCTCTGCTTTGGTCGCAATAAATAAACGAAATAAAGAGATTACGCTTCCAATTCTCAGCCATAAAGAACTGTCACTTTTGGGAATAAACGTAATAGTCTTTTTTAATATTATTTTTAATTTTAAGAAAGGGTCTCCGCGTTGAAGATTTATCATGTTATTTCAGATCTGCTCTGCTGCTCGCTTTTGCGGTCGCCTTGATGGCGTCTTAGTCTCCTTAATTTAATTAAAATGGTCTTTCAGGTTTTGGTGATAAAACACATTTTAATTAAGATGCCACGTCGCTGTGTCAAGCTTTTCTTGGGCGGCTCATCTCCTCGGCCCCCTCTCCGCTCTCAGCCTTTCGCCGTATCTTCAAGGCATGTGTTCGCAGCTCTGTCTCCCTTCTACGAGCGGGGCCTCGAGCTGTTTGGAGATGGACAAGGTCCAATTGAGCTGACAGGACCCGTCTCGGCCCCGGGTGAAAATAATTCTCCGCAAGAGCCCGGCCACGTAGGATGTACAGCATGAGATTATCGTGGCGAGGCTGCCCTAAACGTAATCTCTCCGTGGCGACATCAGCCCGGTGCTGCAGGTGGGAGAGGGCCCCGGAGTGCGGGGGGAATGAGTCGATGAGTCAGGGTGGCGTAGAGCGAGAGCACTACACAGCCCTGCTGGATCCCTTTCATACAGACCCACATGCTTTATCTGGACAAGAGATAATTTGCATATTTGGAAAGGAGCAAATAAAAAGACCACAGGCAAAAAAATATATGTATTTTATTTTATTATTTGTGCGCAGCTTGTCATCGTCTTCATGAAATCGATTAATTGGGCCACTCGGGGACTGAGAGGTGGTAGGATTTATATTTAACTCTTGTAGTGCTTCCAACTAGCATAGAAGATGCATATTGTGCCATAGACTGGGTTTGTGTGTATTTTGGCGACAAAAGTAAATGTGGTGTGAAACCCAGGTTGTGGCACAGTATCCGTCATCTATGCATCATTTGGTTTGACAATGACAGTGACTTGCTGTGCACAAATAATTAAATAAAATTCATTTAAAATGTTTTTTTTTTCTTTTTTTTTTTTTCTGAAACGCTCTCACTCACTCTCGCTCCATTCCATTAACGGCTTATCCTGGTCTGGATTGTGGTCTGGAGAACATTCTGGAATCACTGGGCACGAGGCAAGGAAATATCACATCTTGGATGGGTGGCCACAAATTCCCTCACTCCCACATGCACGCACTGCAGGCATTTTAGACTGACCAGTTAACCTGAAACACATGTGTTTGGACTGTGGGAGGAAACCAGAGCACCTGGAGAAAACACAGAGACACAAGGAGAACATGCACACTCCACATAAGCTGGCCTCGATTCGAAACGATCCCGAAAGGCTAAGGCAAGGGTGTTACCCGCCGAGCGACTGTGCCACCCTTCAACTGAAAAAGCAAAATTGTCACGTAGATAAATAGCTAACAAATAAGCATATATATAAACATGTAAATAAGTAAAAGTATTATTTATCTATTTTTCCCTAAAATCAAAGTCGTCTGAAGTAGAGGTTTAGACAGTGGGTATCACAGCGATCAGATGCATGACCTTCTAATAAATTCTGCTCAAGGCTCTGATAGAGTAAAAGAAAGACCTAGCTGATAAAATTGGTTAAATCATAGTATTCAGCTTAGTAAAGGAAAAGATGATACCGACGAAAGTTATGAAATATCGTGCGAGAGGCTGACAGCTGCTGAGATGTTGTTGAAATTAGATGTTCCAGAAGTCATGCCCCTTGTAGACGCCTGTGTATAGATGGTGCATTTATGTATAGACAGAGTGTCTGCAGCAGCGGCCCAGCCTGGCCATCCTTACCCCTCATCTCCGATTTACCTGCCCACTCCGTTTGATCTATTCCGGCCGCTTCAGCAAATCATGAGTATTGAACCCAGATGTAGGTTGGAAACGCTGATGACGTTTCCTGTTTTAAAAGGGAAATTTCAGATCTGTAACAGTTTGATTTATAGGCTGCAGAGGAATGATGGATGGGTGGGACGTCGTTCTGATATTAGCATCAGCTGTCCTTTGCTCTGCTCAGCATGCGCTCAGGCACAAAAGACGCTCTCTGAACCTGTGATGTTTAGTGCACCTGTCCTTGCGTATGAGGTATAATCTGTAATTATGCTGCATTTTCAATATCAGGAGTCGTTGTTTATACACTTTTAGAAAAAGAAGGTGTCAGATTTGTAATTTGTATGACACCATTATGTCAAGAAATAATATTTCTGGAACATGACACTGTAACACTCCATATTCAGGGCTGCTGCTTCCTGTAATTGACATTGAAGGCATGAGAATTTATTCATTGAATTCATTCAATCTTGATAACTGGCACCTGCTAATGATAAAAATTATTAACACAGTGGTGAGACATTATTATTGATATGCAGTTTGGCGATAAGAGGGAGCCACAGCTATAAATCATCATTGTGGCAGGCTGTAATCCAAAGTGACATCGCTAACTTGCCGATCGAATTGATTAAACGATTTATGAGACTGATATGTGGCTTCCCTGCAAGGCGGCCAATGGGTGGAAGCAGCCAGACACCCGTGTTCAGCCCCATTGGTTAGCATTCCACTCGCGGGGGCCATTGTCATGGGGCACAGATCGGCCTCTTTTTCCTTATATGGAAATACGTAGCCTTATATGGAGAAATTTTAAATATTATCAGTTTAAATCAGGAGTTGCTATGAAATGTCAACCTGTTGCAGCCATGATAAATGTAGTATGTGACAGGATCAGTAAAGTATCTATCTATCTATCTATCTATCTATCTATCTATCTATCTATCTATCTATCTATCTATCTGTTCTCCCCAATTTATTTATTTGTCTTGATTTTCCAACTGTTACCTTCCTGCCTACCTGCCTGCATGAATCTTGTGTTGGGGTATGGGTCATCCATCCATCCATCCATCCATCCATCCATCATTAACCACTTCATCTTGGGCAGGGCCATATCGGACTAGAAATGCTTTACACAAACAAACAAACATTTTTTTTCTGCACTATTTGTTTCAGTGTTGGTCACAAATGGCCATTTGTTGACATATAAATGCTCATTTTATATTTACACATTTGTATTTGAAGAGAAGTCTCTATGTCTTAATACACACATCATATCTCTTTCCGTGATAGTCGTGCATCCTGATGTGAGTGACAAGCTGTTTTTCCATTGCTCTTTTATCAGATTTCGTTTTATTCACAACACCTTTCACAATGTTAGGTGGTTACACTAAGCTACTTACAATGACTTCCCCATAAATACATAATTTTCACTGCATCAGTTTATGATAAGGACCTTGATCAAGGGTACTACAGCAGGAGATGGATTTGAACTTGAATGCAAGGTTTTCTGCCGCATAACAGCTATAACAACCATAAAACCTCCTGCCCCTTTCCGAGTTCTTTATAGAAATAAATTCCCATGTAATTTTTTAAATGTTTTTTTTTTTTTTTTGTATTCTCTGTTCATGAGCCCATTTGCCAGACCATATCTATCACTGGCTAATCTCCAAGCACTCAGTCTTTGTCAGGGGTGACAAACTGAAGAGCTGCTTTTCTCTGTTTTTCACTGAAGCGTTTATTTAAATCTGGAACGCTGCACCAGCTTAGTTTTTTGCAAGTAATGAATTCATTTAAACAATTTGGAGGTAAGCGAGAACCTGATAGCAGCACGGTTTGGGATTTCTTGAAACCTGGAATTTCCAGACTCTGCTGGTCATCATTCACCTCTCACCCCCTATGAACTTTCTACCATATCAGAGGCACCAGTGAGTATGAATAAAACCTCTTTTTTTACTTTGCTCCATTTCGGCAACCACCCCCTGGGCAAAACAGGGGCAGCTGGTGGCGTAGTGTGGGATTCGTCGCTCTGCGTTTGAAGGATGCAGGTTTGCATCCCACTCACCCTGCAGCACCGTCCAACCAAGACTGAATGAGCAGAAAAAAATTACCCGCAGCGTAAACGTGTAAATCACTCTAAGTAGCTTAGTGTACAAACCCAGCACTGTAACCAGCTTTGGAGAAGAAGCATCAGCCAGATGAGATGAATAAATAATACATAATAATGGTGCCGTAACCTCGTACACCTCACTGGGGTCCCGCAGCACTCTGGCTGAGTCCTCCAGACCTGCCAATAGCTGGTCTGCTCTCACTGCCGCCATGGGACACCTAAATGGTTTATTACGCACGCCCAGGACAGCCTTGTACCCCCTCTCCGACATCGGTCCTCTGTAGACTCATCGGAATTCCGGTGCCTGCGCTTTTCCCCTTTTCTCCAAGACGTTCGACGCACTAAACATCGATTTAGCAATTACGCAACGTGTGCTATTTCCCTGTTGCCATATATTAAAGGAGCGATGATCTCGCTCTCCTGCCAACTTTGCTGTACTGCGGCAGCCAGCAATTTACTCCTGGCTGTCTGCGGGCCTTTCAGGTAATTAACGGGGTGCCGTGCAAAACCCTACTCGCTCTCATCCGGGCCCGGCGCGCCCGCTTATGATTTTACGCGCTTTAAGCAATCTGGAAAATGGAGTTTCGAAGTTTTTCAAATGGCTTGCTGACACTGGATCGGCAGCCGTACGCTTTCAACGAGGGACGCATTGCTTGGTGACCCGTTTAACGCCCACTGGGTCGCGTCGCTGAAGTTGCCATGACAAGAAGGGTAGAACCCATGGCACGATGTCCTGGTACGTAAGGACTCCTGCCAACTAACCCAACGGTTTACTTGCTTGGACAAGTTGAACATTTGAATTAGAAAGTGCCATCAAGTCACACCTGATTCCTAGGCAACCACTGCCACAGTTTTCAAGCAAGGAGGGAATGAAGTGGTTGGCCATTGCTTTCTTTCAGCTTATTTTTTTTTCTTCATTGTCTGGTACAAACACAGAAGAGAACATGCAAACCCCACAAATACCCCTGAGTTGGACTTGAACCTTACATCAGGCAGTCAGCCCAGAAGCCATGAGACACCAGCTCATGTCGCTGCACCACCACATCCCCCTAAGTTGCACAGGGTGCATTGTTAAAGTTTTATTCATCTGTTAACCTCTTCTTAGTTGACACCTTTTTGCAAAGCAACTTACAATGATGGGTTTGTACCTAAGCTGCTTATCCTGATTTGTGCATTCGTAGGATACATTTGGACAATTTTACTGCAATTTTACTGAATTCAAACCCAAGTCCTTTGTTTGTAAGGCAGCAGCTCTAACCAGCACGCCACCCACTGCCCAACTGAGCTTAAAACCGGCCTTTTAAACCCACTGCTTTTTTCCTTCAGTCTTCTGCTATCAGTTGTTTGCCTTTTATCTCCTACATTGCTTTTGCAACAGAAAATCGCCTCCTGTGAGCTGATCCTGGAAACGCCGTGATCGTTCTCCATTCTTTTTAACCTCAGCCCCACCCAAACCTTTGAGCAAATTCCCCCATTTTACAACTGGCACCTTTATTCATCCTACCGAAGAGCACTGACATTGGTAAGAATATCCAAAGCACTGCATCAAAACACCATTACTCTAAGTCCCAGGAAAGACCCTGCTGTTGTCTTCTTAAGCAAAAGATGCTAACCTGAATGAATACCAGTAACTGTCAAGCTTTATAAATGAGTAACGCTGAAGGCCTCCGCAGTTTAGGCTGCTCATTCACTGTTATTAAGTCATTTATCTGACTTCGTTCTCAAAAACACCTCATAATGTCAGGTTTATTTACTAATATGCTTACAATGATTTTCCCATTTAGACAGCAAGTTTTGTTTCATTGATTCAATTTAAATACCTTCATTACGAGACAATGGTATATGGCATTCAACTCTACGCATTGCAGTAATGACTGCCCTTATATAATAATAATAATAATAATAATAATAATAATAATAATAATAATAATAATAATAATAATAATAATAATAATAATAATAATAATGTATAAACTGTTGCAAATTGTCTGACAATGCTAGGCAGATAAATAGATAAATATAAATGTAAATGAACATGTTCAGAGATGTGGTGTTTTTGGAAAGTCCTCTGGCAGAAAGGGGTCCGGTCATTCACAGTTAACTAATGAGATTCTAATGGTCAAATAAGTCCCTGATATTATAATTTTAAACAAAGCACCACAGAAGGATGATCCAGAGAAATCAGGACTTTCTGACCCAAGCCAAATCGTCTGGCAGGGCTGTGCTGAGACATGCCTGCAATGATCCGAAATGCAGTTCGTCTCTACGAGTCTATCTCTATGGTAACAGCCACCCTTCTGCACCAGATTTTTATCCCCAGTGACTTTTCCGTCATTTTCTCATGCCAAAAGCCGGCAGACCCCTGGTTTTTGATTGTGCCTGAAAGCGAGCAGGTGACAGAGTGAGAGAGAAAGTCTGCGTCCTGCACGCAAGCAAACACCCAGGAGATGAGGAGGGGCTTTCATGTGCTTGCAGTGGGTGGGGGTGTCGCCTGAATGAGCTGAGTATGGATCAGCGCTGGATCATTCCTGACATGGCAAGGTAGGTCACAGCAACAATATCCTGCTCTTACATTTGACATATGTTGTACACATATCTCATATTTGCAATAAAAGTAGCATTTTGTATATATAGTGGTACTATATGAACAAGTATTTTGATTTAAAACAAAAAAGTAGGATATACCCTGCCTCACACCCTAGGATTTCAACATGGGGTCCAGTCCACCATGACCCTGCACTGGAAAGGCAGTGGATGAAAGAGGAAAAATGCATATTATATTATATTATATTATATTAGAGTCAAATGTCCCTGGAGTGACAGAAAGGAGGGAGGACAACCAGTACCCATGAAATAGTTGCATATTCATATCTGTAAATGAGGTGCATTTGGAGGAAACTGGTCTCTACTATTATGTGGTGCACCAGCGCGTCACCGAGACCAAACGGCATGAACAAGTGATTAAATCTCCCACATCCCTGTGCACGCACATATGCATGCACACAACAAGCAAGGTTGCCAAGGTCATGCAGTCTGCTGCCCCAGCGACTTGGTGAGGGTCCCCTTGGCTGCAGCGGAAGGACCATTAGATCACTAGATGGCCAGGCTGGCTAATGCAATAAGAGCAATACTGGAGCCGTAGCATTTTCTTTTGGTCATGTACACTGTCAAGTGCCACAAGGTAAATTATGTCTGCATACATTGGTATTTCATTGGAGAAAAGTATCAGCCAAATGTGTAAATGTATACATGGCTAATCGTTGAAAAAAATACAAAATTGCCTGTTAAATAAGGAAAAATAGTAACTTAATTAAACTCCATGTCAGTTTGTCCACTTTTGTGGTTTTCTGTACTACTGGTTGAGCATTTTTTCCCTACGTACATACCCTCTTAGTGTGATTATACGCTAAGGAGAGTGGGCTCTATATGCTCAGACCAGTAAAATCTCAGTCAGCTCTGTTTTACTGCCTTATGAAGTGGCTTTAATTTCGGAGAATTAGCAAGATGGAGAAGCCGGAGTGTGCTTTTCTTACAAAAGAAGGAAAAATAAATCAGCCATTCCACGTGCCGCAGGCAGCATTACGCTAAGAGACAGCTAAATTTCTGAGAAAAAGTCGATTTAATGAGTTGGCCAGGTATCTGCATCATTAGTTTCTGATTAGCTGTCAGTCACCTTCAGCTGCTGGAACCCAGGGTGTTGGACGCGACTCGACTGGCAGAAGCCGAGGTCATCTGTAGACAGGGCCACCCGGCCTGCCGCTCCTGAATCAACGGCCTAATATTTATTGAAGCATTAAGGACTGTAAGTACTTTCCTCACAGTTGAAGCTCTCCTGTGATTTGATCCCAGAAATCTGGGATCAGCAGTGGAGTTCATTTTCCACCGCAGTATCCCCTCGCTGCATTTAAAATATCACAAGGAGTGCAGAGCGCTAGAAGTTTTGAAATGAAGTCCGCTGTATATACACTGGCACTTCATGAAGTTCAGTTCATGAACACAGCTGGGACCAGGAGTCTGTTTATAAATTGATTTGTTTGTAAGTTTAAAGCCCCTTTTTAGCAAAAGCAACACTCAGTATAACATTTATAATCAAGTCGTCCCATAATTTATTTATTTGTAGCCGGAATAAATACAAAGATTAAAAAAAGTCATTTAATTGGACTTACACTGAGATTAAAATGAATTTAAAGTCACCAAACATAACACAACCTGTCACACTCCACCACCAAGCACAAGCTGTAAACACTTGTAAATGTTGTAAACACCTTTTTTGTCCGGTTGCTCTCTACTGACACCTATCGTTTGGGGGTGTAAACACAGGCCACTTTTGCTTGGCAATAATGAAATTTAACCGGAACATAAAAATTTGGAGCACTTTGTAAGATGGGGAGCCACTGTACATTAAAGGTCACCTCCTAAAGAGTACTTTTATTATTCATGTGAAACTGAATTCATACCTCTCCCACTTGCCTGCAGACACAAACAGATCCATGTTCTGCATGCAGCTGAGGTTTCAGGCTAAATTTACCAATGTCCTTAAACCCTGGGATTTCTTTAATCTATGATGCCATAAACAATTTCCATGTGTGGAAGTGCTGCTCCGGTGAAGTGTGAGTTTTTGTTTTCCACCGGTGCCACTGGTACTGATTCTGTCCCTGTCGCCCGTGTGGAGGTCCCCGTTTTCCCGCCTGTGAAAGAAGTACTCAATTACTGTCCCTGCAGCTCTGGGTGGCTTTTGTTTGCCTGGAAGTTTCTTTCATACCTTCTTTCGTTCCAACCTTGAAAAAAACATCACCACAGCCAGTCTCAAAAATGGCTTCACTCCTGGTGCTCGGGAGTTTGAGAATTTTCCAGGTAATTGCGTGATTTGTGGCAGAGAAAAAGACAGCGAGTTGCTTTCTGCTCCGCTGTCACCTTTTTACCGTGTTTGCCATCGCTTTTGCCACCCCTCGTAGGCGAAGGACGGGTACGTTTGCCACATCTTTGGCACAAACTCGTAGAGGATTTCAAAGGCAAGCAAGGAAAAAAGTCAGCATCAAGCGCATTCGTGCTCAGGGATGGGGAAGATTCAAGGTCATGCATGCTTCGTGGGCAGGGTCAAGCATTAAGCGACGTCTGCTTTCTTGCCACAGTTCCCCAAAGCTGTCCACCAGACGCTAATCGGTGTTAACCCCACCTGCGCCAGTACCTCAATCCCTCTGCTCTGCCTCAACCTGCCTTTATCAGACAGCTGGGATCAGGAGGCCTGAACACTTCCTGGCTAGACGTGTAGGTATTTGGGGAGAATGGGATGGGAGAACTTTAAGCCGTGGTACAGTTAGTTTGTTTAGCAAATTCTTTTGGCGTGACCCTGGTTCTCGTTTAGAGATATTTTTAAAAAAGCCTAAACAAAACGGTGGATGAGGGTTAAGGCAGATGTAGCACAAAAGGGCGAATGGAAAAGCTGGTCCCCCTCGCGGACATTGGGAATCTCTGGATGTTGGAGGCATTTTGACAAAGGTCCTAATTATACATGGGCTGGATTAAAGGGTGATTAGCTGAGTAAACCACCACTGATTTCCTTTATTGTTTTAGTCAGCGTGCCCAAATACTTGAGGTTCGAGGCGGAGAGGAGTCTCCGAGCTGGAGAAGGAACACTCGAGTGCAGCACCCAGAGCACCTATGTAGGTTCATGTGTGCCAATATTGTTTCAGGTTGGAATTTCCAAAGAAGTTTTTCCTTTTACTCCAAAAAGAGCCAGAATTGGTCAGAGGGCAAGTTCCATTATGGTAACCTCATTAGCGGTGCAAGATTACTAAACCAACAATGTGAGTAAAGCCTTCATTTTGCCCAAGCAACGCTTCACATCGGCAGCATGCCGGGAAACTGTAATCGCGCATGAACTCATCCAGAAAAGCCCTCTCGCTGGCAGTGACAACCTTGCTCCGTTGTCCTGTCTCATCCCTCTGACCATCAGTCACCCACATCTCCATCTTTCATCTTCAGTCTGGGAGGACAAAGACCTGTTCCCAAGGTGTGCAGCAGCTGCTGCACACGGCACTCATGTCCAGGATCAAATGTAGTCACAACCTCTCTGTTTTTCAATTCCTTCCACTGAAGAGTTTGATATCTGTTGCCTTTTCCTGCATTGTTGGGGTAGAAATATTGACTACAGGTACAGTAACACATTTTGCAAGTTGCTGTTTTTGGTTGCCTCTGTCTGCTTCCTGACTGTTCTCACCATTAAAGTCATGCAGAGACACACAGACATGTGCGTATCTCCACGCCCCTCCTGCACCTCCACTTTTCAGTTGAAACCAGCCTGATCTACTTGTGCAGGAGAACCACATCCTGCCTTCAGATACGCTAAGGACTTGGCAAGTATTTTTAAACCCCTTCCCCTTCTGATGTTGTTCTTGCTAAGTGCGGTTGAGTCACTCTTGACTTTTGTTGAGCACGCAGATACGGGTGTCTCTAAAACAGTCTTTGTCATGTGTCATTTGTCTCCATTGTCTTATTTGTCTCCAATGTGACTGCATCTATACATCTGGTTACTAGTTGTCCTTGTCTCCAACTGTTGCAACAATTTCCTTAAAAGAGAACTGAATCTTCCCATTATGTCTCCAAAATATAACTACCTCATTCTCATATGTGCTTCAAATGCAAGCTGTTGCTTGACTGGTCCAAGATACACACGTGTGGTTGTGTTCCTGAGGTTCTTGAAAGTCTCATCAACCATCAGCCTCTAGAGAGTCTGTATTTCCCTCTCCTGCATTTTCAGTCAACAGACAGACAGACAGACAAATAGATAGATAGATAGATAGATAGATAGATAGATAGATAGATAGATAGATAGATAGATAGATAGATAGATAGATAGATAGATTATATGAGACTAAATACATTCAATAAATAGTGATAAAAACATACAAATAGTAACAGGAAAGATACTGGAATAACACAGAAATAAATAAAACAAAACCTAACAGTGAATAGTGCAAAAAGTAGATGCTGGAGGAAATTAAGGAAGAGGGTAAGAGTTGAGAACGTAGTACTGACGGCTCAATTAAACTCAGGTTAGTTGGTTGGTAGCTACCAAGAGGTTTGCATATAGCATTTAATCAGCAATAAATGCTTGCTGAGAGCTATTATTACGTTGCATAAGAAAAACAGGACATCCATCCATCCATCCATCCATCCATCCATCCATCCATCCATCCATCAACCTGCTCATCCTGGTGAGGGTTATGGTGGCAACAGGTTAAGCAGGACAGATTCTAGGTGCAGCATCGAACTCCAACTCAGCCCAAGCACTACCTGGGCAGCCCGGAGATGTAATATTCATATAATATTCATCAACAACAGATTCATTGTTAATTTTTGATTCATTAATGGGATGGTTTGAAGCCTAAATGAATTTTGTTAAAGGCTGAATGTGAAGATTTGTTGGAACTTGAGCTGGAGTGACGCCAGCCCACTGGCTCGAAGGCTGGACTGTGTGATCGCGGTTTGTCCATTGAGCCTGATCTTGAGGAAAATGGAGGCATCTGTGTCAACTGAACCAGATGGCAGCCTGTTTCTGTCCCATTCTCCACCTTGTCACGCCATCGGCCTTTGCAGAGCAAAATTCCACCTCCAGTGCTTCATCACAGCTTCCCATGGTGTCCCTCTACCTCCTGAACCATGTGCTCGTCCCTCTGGTCGGCTGATTTTTTGTTCATGTGGTTTCTGTCAGGGAGGAGGCTGTGGTGTTGTCAGAACAGATTACTGGGCCGGACAGGACTCTTTAGACCGGAATGGGGCGGCTTGCTCTAAAACCTCCCCACTGATGAATGTTTCATTTGCTCCCCTCGTTTCTGCTTTTGGCTCAGTGACACTTTCATTTCGCTGCCCGACCTTCAAAGGAGATTCCTTAAAAGCCATGTCTCCAGGACAGAGGACTCCACCCACACTGGATGTCGGAGGACATGGCTGGGAAAATGTTTTCAGAGCCCTCCTGCCCAGTTGCTCTTGAGTGCAAGCCAACAACTCTCTTGTTCAGGATCCAGCGAAGGCCACAACCCATACTTTTAAAGCCCCATGGTCGGTCATTTGGCAGGTTTATGTACTTATTTTTTCCAAGACAGTGTGGGGAATCAAACCTGAAACAAAAGTTATCTGTTAAAAGAAGTTCCCTTGGGCTTCGTATCCTTTTCCATTTGAGAGCTCTGAGCTCCATCCATGGTGATGCAACGCCTTCCCAAGGGATGGGAGTTTTCATCTGTAATAGTGGCTCCTAAGATGCAGCAGGCCTGAATATTCTCAGTTTAATATGTGCTTTGGTTCAGCTGTTGTTAGATGCGGTTGAAAGAAGCCACAAAGCCCCTAATGTGGTGGCATTGCTGTAGATCTGCATTACAGCATGGTTGCTGGGTTTATCTCTGTGGTTTGGACCCAGAGCTAGTCGCTGGGTGCAGATACATCCCCAAGGCTGAAACATCAGAACTGCAGCAGAAAGTGGCACAACATGCTGTCATTCCACACCGCGTCAGCACTCGTGTTGGCATTTGGAAGGGTGTGTGTGTGGGGGGCAGGCTAACTGAAGTGCTTCCCCCTTCGACCATTTTGATCATGGTTGAACAAAATTAAAATGTAAACCTCAAGAAAGCAAAAAGTTTAACTGTGTCCATGACATTTATTGTACACAGAAGCCTGGTGCACTGGGTAGTGAAATGGCTCCAGCTGTTGGCATTCAATTAAAAGTCCCAAGTTTGAATCTCAGCTCCTGCTGCAATGCCCCTGATAAAGGTACTTATCCTGAAGTGATGGAATAAAATATACTCAGCTATGTACATGGGTACAATTAACAGCTTACAATTCAAATCTAGGATTGCTTAAAAAATGTATAATAAAAAATAAATAAATAAATGAATTTAATTTAATTATTAATTTATTATTTATTATTTATTATTATTTATTTATTATTATAATAATAATAATAATAATACAAGTCAATGTGTTGTATTTATCAAGAGTGAAGCAAATAAGTAATAAAATTAAACTAAAATGGCAAAGTTATAGGAAATCTTCTGGTTGCAGTTTGTGTTGCTGATGGTGGTGCAACCAGTCATTAAGTTTACAGGGGCAGTTACTTTTTCACACAGGAGCTATGGGTGTTGGACAACTTTGCTCTTTAAATGAATGAGGTCATAATGTAAAGACAGAGGTTTGCGCTTGCTCAGGCTTTCCCAGTCTTACGTTTTTTTTTTTCCCTGATCTGAAACCTTTCGGTGTTTTAAATAAGGAATACTTATAAGGGGAATCACGAAGGGGGCAAATACTTTGTCCATGGCACCATATCGCTAGTGAATTAGTCATAGAGGGAATTTCCCAATGTGATCTTAAAAAAGTTTGTTAATGTCTTCCTCTACATTGCTGAGTGTGCAAACTGTTAAAAAAAAAAAAAAAAAACTATAAACAAATGTCATGGGTATAAAATTGAGTTTGTGCAGTGGATTAGCAGGAGGAGGCTCAGCCATACCAACCTGCTTCTCCATTCCTTTCTATTCCTCCTTCCCTTTTGGAAGGGTCTGAGTGAGTGTGTATGAGCAGAAGCCATCTTTAAATAATGCCTTTGAGGAGTGCTGCTGTTTTTGGCCCGCCACGTTTCTCCTGGTGCGTGTGTATTCCGTGTGTGTATATCGATTTACTTAGCAGATGAATATCTCGGATTCCCCTCTCCGCCTGTCTTCCTTTCATGCTTTGGTATCCTCAGTCAGGTTGATCGCCAACAGTTTTTGGCTTTTTTTTTTTAATCCCAATCCATTTTATGAAGAATGACTGATCTGTTGCCAAACACTTTCACCCAAAGTGACTGTCATTCAGTAGAGGTTCCATTTTTTTAGCCATTTATTGTGGCAGGAAGTGCTCGAGGCTACAATGCCAGAGCCCTCCCCTCTGACTTATACCAGCTTTCATATCAGTCACATGTAAAGGATGCCAGGGTCTATATCCCTGCGATCAGGCAGGTTGGAGCGGGCTGGAGTGGAGGCCAAGGTGTGCTGGAGGGGCGGATCATCTCGGGATTGATTTTTTACCCTCCAGAAACAAAGGGTCTCATTGAAATGCAGCGAATGGTAATTAATCCTTCCTCTTCCTTTCCAGCCCTTCTTGGGATTTTAAAGTGCTTTTTCTTGCACTCTTAGAGGAGAGAGATTTTCTCAGCGTCGGCACAAAAGCCTTCGTATCGAACGCAGGTGGAGGCGAGGAGAATTGGGCGACGGCAAAAAGGCACAGAATGAGTAACAAGAAGGGCGAAAAAGTGGACGCTAAAAAGAACAGTTTTTTTTTTTTTTTTTTAACAGCTGAACACGGCGAGCCTCAAATAAATGACACTACGGGCATAATTGTTGTCATAGGGCACACGTTTGGAAATAACAGAACCTGCCTGTGGAAAACAGTCCGTTTTTATGCCGGGCAGTGTACTCTGTGCATAGACGCGAAGACCGGCAGAAATTACGGGTATCGCAGCGCACGGCGCAGTCGGAAAGAGGGTTCAGCCCCGCTGTGACCTTGGCTTAACAGCCAGCAAAAAATGTTCATTCTGCTTTATCGATTTATTTTTAATGTTAACGCAAAAAGCTAGCTAAACTTTGCAGGTCAGATTAATGTCAGGTGAACAGGTGGTGCTCAGAACTAAAAGGGACTGAGCAATTTAATAAATGCGTAATAAATAATTCTATTGCTAATGATAATGCTAGCTTGCTCGATTTGCTTATCGGGCATCTTTACACGGCCAATAATTTCCATCTATTTCGGTTTTCATATCCTTCTTTCAAAATATGCTCCATCTCAGGTGTGTGCCCTCACATATATGCTTGAAGAAACCTCAAACTGTATTTATAAGGAACACTTTGTCACCGGTGACATTAAAGTACTTTGTTTAGCTGACGGTTTTACTCTGAAGCCACTTCTGAAGCTGGCAATTTTACCTTATTGTTACAGCTGGGTGTTTACGGGAGTGATCCCGAGTGAGCGGAGTGCAGAAAGGTACAAACAGCAGTGCACCTTTTAGGCCCGGGCAAATTTATCCAATATAACAGGTTCTCAACTGCATTTTGGTACCACCACCTTCCATCCTCCAACCTTCACTGAGCTGATATTCATATCCCAACTTGCAGAAACATCAAGGCAAAAAAAAAAATAATTTGTGCCCTTGAGCAAGGTGCTGCTGTGCTTAACCTGAAATTCTTCAACAATTTATCCAGGAGTGCAAGTCCATAGTTTGGAGAGGCAGCAAGTAGCACAGCGGTTAAAAATGTGAATTTGTACCAAATGGACACTTAATAATTTCCATTGCTCTAGCATACAGTGGTACTGAGGGAAACTTAAGGTTTGAGTTCGAGTTGAAGCTACACAAAAGAACCAAGAATAATGTATATGCTCTGAAATGGTTTAAATATAAAACTCTGACACATTTTACTTTGCATAAAGCGTAAACGCTAAAGACTGATTCATTTTTAAATCAATTTTTCCCATTTTTTTAAAGATCGGTGGTGAGAGAAGAATTTAGTCCAGCAGGTGGGGGAATGGCAAGAGTAGCTGCTTTGAACTGGAGGGACCTGCATACAAATACCCATACCCATAGCAGAACCCTGCGGTAAAAATTACCATGTTGTAGAGGCGAATAAGAAAATCGTAGTAAGCAGCTTAGTGTACAAATGTTACATTATAAGTTGCTATAGACAAACATAGTTAAATAATAACAAAAACAAAAAAAAATAAAAAACAATAATAAATAATAATAATAAGAAGAAGAAGAAGAAGAAGAAGAAAAGATGATGAAGAAGATGATAATAATAACACAAATAATAAATGAACAAACATACAAACAACTGAATTATGAATAAATGAAATTAATAAATGGAATAATAATGAACCAATAAACGCAAGGCACTTTCCTTAACCCCTCAATTTCTCACATAGGGGTGCAAACACTTTGTTTCAGCAAGACCAGATCCACACAGTGGATGCTTCTGAGCTACAACGAATGACTGAAGCAGACAGAACTGAAGAAGTGGAGCAAATGTTCAGTTTAAAGTCGACTTTTAGGGATGCTGCAGAGACCCCGAGTCTCTCCCCGCAGGTCAAACTGCTGCCTCCATCTTACTGTTTTAATCCTCTAATGCGTACTGTGTGAACTGATATATCGAGGCCTGGGGACGCAACAAGGAGAACACACATATATCTCTTGGACCGCTCCATGTTTCCGTTTTGTAAAAGCTTTCAAGTTATTATGCTTAATAATTCCCCTTTGACCCCAGGGAAGGCGGGTAGTTTCCCTCAATAATGGTCACCAGACCTCAGAAGGAGAGTAACTGAACAAAATCCCTCAAGAGAGGTGGGTTTCAAATTCCCTGGGATTGAGTCGCATGCGCACACACGCACACACACATGCACGCGTATACACACACGCACACACACACACACTCATGCATGCACGCAGTCACACACAGACATAGAGAAATGGACTCACTCGTGATCACACACAAATGACACAGACGATGATAAAAGATATGGGCAAGTGGTACTGACATCACTAACCAGGCATGTCA
This sequence comes from Heterotis niloticus, assembly GCA_018136845.1. Taxonomy (NCBI): domain Eukaryota; kingdom Metazoa; phylum Chordata; class Actinopteri; order Osteoglossiformes; family Osteoglossidae; genus Heterotis; species Heterotis niloticus. The sequence continues at coordinate 5,845,699 of CM030906.1, forward strand.
GGAAAGAATACACGCACTGTTCAATATTAAACTCAAGGACTTTTTCATTTTCCCCCAAATTCTGGAACAAATTTGAACCAGATGACATGAAAAGCTCCCGCGCAGACCGCACGCCGGCCACATTTTCGGCCCCCCGTCTTTGTTCGCTCATTTGAAGTCGCTGTGCTTTTTAATAAACGCTTCGGATGTGTGCCGCGCTGGGCGTTTGGCCCCCGGTGCAGAAGCGGGTTCGTGGCGTAGAGCCGGATGCCCGGCGACACCTCGGCGGCCGTTAACGTTGAACGGGGCTGTACCCACCGTGACCAGAAGCATTCCATCGCAATTGCATGCTGGAGGTGGCTTCCCCCTGTCCGCCTGCGCTCACTCCAACGTACTATTTGCTTTCCAGGCCTGCAGTTAAATCACTTTACACTCACTCACAAACAGTAAACCAGGCACCCAGTCAAACCTGAGAACCTGCTGGAAATTCAAAACTATAATGAGCTTTTTTGCTCAAAACAGCATTGGTGTGCCTGCGGATACCCCAGACCAAGACTGGTCTTATGCGGTCAGATGTCCGAGCAAATGGACATCAGAAGGTCCGACGCGAACGGAAAGAGGCAGAAGTGGGGCCTTCGCTCCTGGGAGACCCCAGTTCCAGATGGCTGCTAGGTACTTGCTTGTGGGGCCCATCGGATGTAAGCAGACTATTGGGACAAGGCAGAAACTTGTGGGGATGCTCGATAGCCCTGCCAGAAAAAGCAATAGTACATTTACCGTGGCAACCGTGCAGGGATAGGAGAATGGACTGAGATGCAGTGGGTGGCTTCTTGGTTAGAACCAGCACCCTGCAGTCACAGAACCCAGGTCTTAACCCCTGCTCCAGCTGTGGCGGCCTTGATCATAGTCCTTTCCCTGAACTCGTATAATAAAAATTACCCAGCTGTATAAATGGATAAGTCATAACAGCCACATAACTCTGTAAGCCACTTCACAGAAAAGTATCTTCAGAAAAAAGATTAATGTTAGTAGAAATGATAAAAAGGTGGAAAAATTGAAGAATATATTCAGGGCTCTGAGGGAACATTTTTCATTCATACAAGACGACTTGTAAGATGAGGTTTGCATACCAGCAGTGATTTAACATACATACAGATGGGTATATACACTGCCCGGCCAAAAAAATAGTCAGCCCTTGGTTTTAACTTAGTTTTATCATCTGGGGTTGCTTCAGTTGATCAGGTCTAGGTTCAGCAATGTTATCTGCCCAAAAAATGAGGTGGGCTGACTATCTGAATATACTGAGACCAGGTTTTTCCATCAATGGATTTTTTCTTCATATTCAAACATGACAATGCCAGGATTCATGGGGCTCAAATTGTGAAAGCATGAGACATCATTTTCACACATGGATTGGCCACCACAGAGTCCAGACCTTAACCCTATTGAGAATCTTTGGGATGTGCTGGAGAAGACTTTACGCAGCGGTCCAACTCTCCCATCATCAATACGAGATTTTGGCGAAAAATGAATGCAACTCTGGACGGAAACAAATTTTGTGACATGGCATAAGCTTATCGAAATGATGCCACGGCGAATGCATGCCACGATCAAAGCTAAAGGTGCTCCAACAAAATATCAGTGTGTGACTTTTTTTTGGCCGGGCAGTGTATGTGTGTATATGTACTGTATGTGCGTCATTTTTACCGCATCAGTTTCTGGCAAACACCAGGGTCGGCTTCCTGCAGGAGGAGCATAGGTTTCAAACAAGGTTCTTTAACTTGCAAAATGAAAGCTTTAAGTACTGCATCACCCGCTGCTCCATCACAATCACTATCTTTGCTCATGAAATTAGACATGAAGTGAGATCTTATTTTTTGGCCACACTCAAACACATCTAGCTGTTATGAAGAGTGACCGGTCCCATCCAAAATACCCACTGGTTCAAAATGGCTGTTGGTCCTAAGTTCTAGTGGTTCTGTTTGGCCCAATTTTATGAACAGACGTTTGTATTCGTGCCAAACACAAGCATGGGGGGCACGTCGAGCCGAGAGCGACAGTAAAGCCTGCGGAGCAAAGTGCTCCTAGAGAGAGCATTCACGCCTTTATTTCATTTTCATAAAGACAATTTTAAAGCCAATTGTTTTCTTTCAACATTTCAGACATTCATGACACGGCCCGTCATTAATCCATAATGAAAATTACACTCCGTCTCAGCGGCGCATTCTTCTCTGAGTTTCTTCAACTGGATGTCTTAAACAAGTTGACAGTAGTTTTAATGACAGAACAACGTCACGGGCCCACCAGTACTCTACCGGAATCAAACGTAGGCAAAATTTTAGGCATCTTATTGACCAGGGACATTTATATATGGAAAAATCCGACAAAATCGACATGCACAGCAACATCTAGTCAGTGAGGGAACCAGAAAATTTAGAAGAAAAATGAATAAATAATTAAGAAATATTATAGCACAGGTATCTAAGCGCAGAGATACTTCAGTTATGGCTTTTTAAGAAATGGAGCTTAATGCAGCAGCACTATAAGAGGGCATTAATGCACTATAATGCATAAAGGGAACCTGAAAACATAATAAAAACTTGTGAATTAAAACTAATAATTGAAAATAAACACAGAAAAAACTATTTTATATAATATTACAAAAAATAAGCATGAAAAATTATGACGATAGCTCATAAAAAGGATTAGAGTTTAAAAAAAAAAATCACTGTTGTGAAACAGCACATTAGGAGGAGTGCTGGTCCAGGTGTTACTCTATTATGGCCATAGAACACCATAGAACACTTCCAACCCTGGTATGAAATGGGATTGTTAGTTAGAAAGTTGGAAGGTTCTAGAAGCGTTCAGAGCACATTTCCTCTGTGCTCACGCGCCTGGCACTTTAGCTGGTGTTGCCACAAAAGGCCGAGAATAAAGATGCCGTCGATGACAGGAAATGCCTCCGAAAAGGAACTTCAAGCTAAAGCGCGATTGATTTGTAAAGGAAAAGGGGGGAGGAAAAAAAAAAAAAAAAAAAAAAGGGAACAAAAAGGCACGCTGTGCTTTCTCCTCCGCAGAGCCGTGCCTGTTCAATCATCTGCAATTTGCCATCGAAATTGAGTTTCGGTGAAAAGGGACGGGATTCGGCAATTAGGGGTTCACAGGTTGCAGCTGGGCCTGACGTGGGCTTATTCTTTTTTTTAAGCATGGGAGGAACGGTCCAATTTGTAACATCTGGAAGCTCATGTTGAAACAATGGAGCTGTGCTCCCAGGCCATTAGGCGGCCGATGAGTGAGCGGGCGAGCGAGCGGGCGAGGGGGCCGAACAGCCTTTCCTGGAGGTCTTTAATCACGCCTTATCTCTGCCGGCACGGTTGCGTCCCGCACTCCATCACTCCGTCTCGGACACTTTCTCAGCATTGTGGTTCGTTTGCTTCCTTCTGTTTTCTTTTAATTCTTCCCATCTTTTGTTTGCCTTTTAGAAAAGCCTCGCTTCATCGTTTGTATTAAGTGAAAAAACATCTCAAGGTGTTTTTTTGGGGACGGGGGGGTGAGTAAGATGAATGAGTTGGAAAGGCACAAGGCACCGCACCAACCAAAGGGCCAAAATGGGTCTTTGCGGGGATCGAATGCGTCCGACGCACTCCCGGTCCACCTATTGATTTGACACCCGGGAGTCCAGGAAACGGTGCGGCTCCGATCCGCTGGGCCAGGAATCGATGATCGATTGGCCGCACGCCCCGCTTATCAATACAATCCTACACCTGTCTGTGGAAGAAAAGGAGCTCAAAGGTGGGTCGGTGAAGGACGATGTGGGCCAGACTACAGTGATCTACTCAGCATCACACTGTGATGGATCACCAGCTGACTGCATCACATCCTCAGCACTAAACTGCAACATTTTGACTGCATTCCTAATGTTGCTTTTATACACGCTCACCTACTGGTTTTTTTATATAGCAGCTGAGAATGATTTACCCATTCATAAATAATAATATAAATTAGCTTTACTGGAGCAAAAATTTGTCTTAAGCAGGGACTGTGACAGTACGGGGGGCGGGTTTTAAACTCATAACCTTCGGTCACATTACTGACCTTCTCTCCACCTAGCATACTGTATCCATTCCTCTACTGCAGTTAGCTATTTGTTCAAAGTTTTACACCGAAATCCTCAGTTTAACAGATTTTAGAATGAATGGACAAAATTCATTCCACATTATTATTTCGTGTTTGTTGGTATTTCCCTGTAATAATTTATGTTTTAAAATGTCTTTCAAAATACGTCGTTTGTTATTTTAATTGACTTTCATTGGTTTCAAACAGACATTTGGATTTAACAGGTTTTTGCTGGTACTGGACACCCTAGCCCCCAGCTTCTTAACTGTTACCCTTCCTACCAGTTGGAGGTAGCACTGGAGCCACTGTGCTGTCCTCCTTCCTGCATCCAGCTGCGCTCTGGGAAATGTCCCTCACAGCTCTCTGTGCTTTATTAGCGCCTCTGCCGGTGCCAGACCAGGCGGCGAGAGCCAACACCTGAGTCACATGGCGTTGTACCTGGAGGGTGGGGGTGGACTGCAAAGACTTGACCCACAGCAGGCAGCGGCACAGCTGAAGAAGGGAGCCTGCCACCCCCTGCACCACCTGCCCGCTCTGCAACCCACAGCCTTATGGGAACACCTGGACAGATGTCACACGGCAGGCTGCTGTTGTCTAACACCTGCGCAGCTGTGACAGTGACCCATCTGCCCTCTGCGCAAACGGCACTGAACTCTTAAGTGGATCAGTGAGCCGGATCTGAGCAAACAGTCTGCGCTTCACCTTGACGGGGGAAATCAATGGATGCAGAAACAAATTATAAAGAAAAAAAACATATTTATATTATATATAAAGAATATACATAAAATTGCAATGAAGAATCGACATCTGGTAGGGCTTATCTTTTTTTCACAATATTCAACATATGCTCAGTACATCTAGAAATAGACTACATCATATCTTCTGGGAAAAACAGATATATTTTTTGTTTTCATAATAAATTGCTAATACTTTTTTGTTCATATCTATCTATCTATCTATCTATCTATCTATCCTCCCCAATTTATTTAATTTTTTTATTTATGTCCAGCTGCTAAACAAAGTTTACTACAGCAGTGTACACAGTTTAACATTTTGCGTCTCCTTATCATCTGTCCATCTGTGTCCATTCATTATTTTCACGCTGTATTCGACGCCTAATTTTAATTTTAATTTTGTATTAAAATTTTACCTTTTTTTGATTTCCTGGCTGAGTCGAGTCCGTTTTCCTAACCTTTGAAACGATTTGTAAGCCCCACAACGTTTAAGCGAAGAACAAGGTCATTTGGGAAAAGTTATTAAAAATAAAAATGAGGAACGACTTGTCTCGATTAGTGTGCACACCCTTTACAACGGGGGTGTGTCTGTGCTCGGATGTAGCCGCCCGCCGGTCCAGATCCTGCGCAAAGCTAATTTACCTTCGGCCGATCAATCGCAGCGAATCTGATCGGCCTTAAATAAAATCAGCCGCTCCTCTAGGATCTCCCTGGAGGTTTCTCGGTTTCCCAGCGAGCAAGAAATCCACTGCATCCCGATTAGTGGCAGGAAAAGCACTCCGTGTATGCCAGAAATTCCCAAATCTCTGCCCCCGGTGTTTGGTAAACACCATACCAGAATAACACACACTTAACACACACATACACAAACATGTCCAAGCATGCACAGAATGAACCTTCTCGAGCCAAAGCCAATCCCTCTGTTCAACCTCCAGAGTATCAGTTACCGCTTAACCTCCAAGATGCAGGAAGCAGTGTGATGAGACCAGGTCTGGCTTTCCTAAGCGCCTTTCCTGAAACCCCCGGGCCATCAGGCTGTGGAGTCGAGTGTGAACCAGCTGCAAGAATGATATATTATTTACACAATTGGCTAATGCTAAACTGACCTACAATGTTAGATTTGCATGCTATATACCTTATTTACACAGCTGGGTAACTTTTACTGTATTGGTCTTGGATGAATACCTTGACAAGTGTGTTGCAGCAGAAATGGGATTTGAACCCATTGCCTTTGAGTGGAAAGTGACACTGCTAACTCAATATCATAGTATCATTATGTGATATTCAGAATTTGCAGGGGTGTGTGTGTGTGTGTGTGTGTGTGTGTGTGTGTGTGTGAGAGAGAGAGAGAGAGACAGAGAGAAGAGAAACAGAGACAGAGACAGATACTCACCCCCAACTGTTCCCATGGGGGTCTTGCAATGGTGTTTCTGTTATGGGAGACTCTTGAATGCTGGGGCCCCTCATGCTGACAGCTTGTTAATGGAGTTCACATCACAGAACATACACACACACACACACACACACACACACACACACACACAAAGGGCCTAAAAGCTTTCCTTTTCCTCCACCTTCCTAACCTGTCGGAATATCTCCAAAGGCATCACGGTGACTGTATCCTTTCTCCATTAACCCCCCTATGCCCAGTTGACCCGCCTGCCCCCCACCCCACACACACAGATACGCACACCCTGCCGTCGAAAGGTTCCCACTGGTGCCGTTTCACAACATCTTCCCAAAAAGTGCACCCCACCTTTAAGCGGGGGGGGCTTTTTAAAAGATATTCTTTTCTTTTAAAAGACATTTAAAAGAAAATGTAATTAGCGCCGGTGCCCGGAGCGCCCCGCCGTGAGTCAGCGGAGAAACACGTCCTCGTGTTCTGCTCTTATCGGGGACTCATTCTCAATTAGACCCCTTCCTCTATGACCTAATCTCTTAATTTGTTTAGGCGTTCGCTTTCATCTATAATTTCCCATGGAAACAGGGTAGGAAACACAGCGAGGCTCCCGCTTGAGAGGGAGCGACCGGGTGGGGGGTGTAGGGTGGTAAAAGCAGGTCTGCTTGGTCATTGTGCCTTTGTGCTCCTAATATGGGCCTCGCAGCCTGATATCAATTAATCGGCGGAGGGCGAAATACATTAAGGAAAGGGGTTGTCGCTGCGGTAAAATGCAGAATAGAATAGAATGAGCCAGCTCATGATCACACACGAGAGGCCGGAGGTGGTGGAGGGACAGGGCTGGCCAGGGAGAGGGAGCTGAAAGCTTGCTTGGGTGTGTCGGAACAAGAACCTACATCTGGGGGTGGGGTGGGGGGGGGTGTAATGGCATTGGAGCAAAGAACTTCACCCAAAATGACACATAGGGTGGGGGAAAGTGGGTGGACGGGAAACAAGGGGCCAACAGGGGATTCACACCCTTTTTACAATCTGCCAGAAAGAGACCTCACTGTTGCTACTTATCATCCCGACCGCCATGATGGTCACCGTAATTGCTAGCTGTGTTAGCAGCCAGTTCCAGCTGGGGAAACTATATGAACGCTGCCTCTCATTCATTTGTCACATGGATCGAGCCATCCAGGAGGGTCTCCCTTGGGCTCTATTGTCACATTTTTCAAAGCTTTGGCAATTTACCTGGATTATTTGCACAGAGCTGCTGAGAATAGATCCAGCCCTGCATTACTGCTGTGCTGGGTTAGGTTGAAAGGGTTAGGGTTTTGCTTGCAAATCTGATTCAAGTGACCGAGTCCACAGTAAAAAACCTCAACTGCTAGTTTGGTTCACGGGAATCCTGGAACAAATATCATTCTTTCATTTATTCATTCATTTGAATGACTCTTCCCTTCAAATTGGTTTGCAATATAAGTTTTGTGCACTAAGTGACTTAATTTTATTTACCCATTTATACAGCAGGGTGATTATATTGTATTCGGTACTTTCCTCACCCGGTTGCCATTTGAGTTAGGGACTGAAGCGGTGCTGGTAACCACACTCGCCTTATTACTGTATGACTGGGCTACATGGAATGAGGCCGCACTGTGACACTGGTACAGGTGTATTAAGTAGATAAGTACTGTTGAAGTGCTTCTGAACTGGCAGATGATGCTGAGAGCGCTGCAACAATCACAGTAAAGTGGAAAGGAGAAAAGTAATAATGGCACTAAACTTTATTACCCATTTGCAGGTAATGCATCCATTGCCCTGTGTCTGTCATGTATAATTTTATATCCCTCCCTGTTGCCAGTTCGGGTCTTTCCTCCAGCACATCTTCTTCACCCCTCCTCTGGTGTATGTGCGTGTGCGCGCACGCACATTCGCGTGTGTGCATGTTTGGCTATGCAAAAATCTCATCAAGTCGTCGCTTGAAAAACAAAGCTGTGTATAAAGAACAAACAAACAAACAAGAAGCAAACAAGCGGAGGTTGAGTTTTATGGATATTATACATTTGATGAAATAACAAATTACACATTTGCAGTTTTGCAAAATGAAATTTAAAAAACCATAGTTATGGAGAGCAGGAGAATAGCCATACCTTCCTTTTGATTTATTGTCTGCAGGTGCGACTATGATGTTTAATGGACTGATGGAGGACAGGGATGCTTCACACTGCAGAGCTCAGGCTGTTGATGCAGTTGCTGCCAAAAGCTGTTTTGTGTTTTTTTATTTTTGTGTTGCACTATTCAATTTGTGCTTGTGAGAAAACACTCGCCATGGCCCTGTTCGGGGTAAACAGTTAGCGAATGGATGGACGGAATGAAGACAAGACTGCAATGCATGTGTGTGAGCAGTCCCACCTGCACTGAAGCACATATTAACTGCAGGTCAAGGCAGGTTTGGCTGAAGATGTGATTTTTAATAAAAATGCACTTATGAGGGCAGTCCCTAAAATGAGGGCGGTACAAAAAGGTCATCGCCCTTGACCACATATGACATTGACCAGACAGTGACCGCACTGCAGCGAAAACGACAATTAGAATTCATTTAATCTGTATGCAAAACCACAACTCGAACCATTAGGCCACCTGCTGCCTTCTATGGTATGTGAGGAGGTGTATATGCAGGTTTATTGTGAGGTGGCCTTCCTTTCATTCCCTTGACTCTCATTCCGAACCATCTGTACCTTCAGGACAGGTGCTACCGATTCCCTGAAAAACATTTTTAAGATGCACACCTGAGGAAACTCAAATCTTTTATTGCTCTGGCTGATGTTTCCTTTCAGAGCAGCCTGCATAGCTGGCAGTTTATCTATTTATACAGCTGGCTATTTAAAGGAGTCGAGGTTAAGTGTTCCACTAGGGTGTGAAGCGGCCATTGTCCTCCTCAAAGCATCATCAGCTGTCCACCTTCCGCCAGGTTTCTGACTGAGTCCTTCTGCACCGGGCGCGTAACAATGAGCCGCCGTTCTTCTCCCGGCAAATTTGTTTTTGTCGGCTTTGAAAGGAAGCCGTGTTTCTGCTCCTGCCATTCCCCCACGCGACAGATGTGCCTGCCTCAGATCCCCCCTCCATGCCGCACCTCCAGCCCACCCATCCCATCCCACCCCATACAGTTAGCAGTTGATGCCTGCTTTGATCCGATGTTATTTCGGATAAAATGACTGCAGCCATTCTTGTTAGCAAATTAGCGTTCTTTCCCACCTAAAACAAGCAAGTTTTTCAGCCCGAGTTGAACACCGTGTAATCGTTTAAAGAAGCAAAATAGAAACTGTTGACTGGAGTTCGGAGAAGAGATGACGCCAACATCTGTTTCTCTAATATTTCTGATATGTATGCAGCTGTTGGATGTCATGCACACTCCTATTGGGTATTAGACTGCTTGCCTTTGCAATTGAAGGATCTAAGTTAAAATCCCAGCTCAGACTGTGGCACCTTTGATCGAGGCAGCACCCCGAGTAAATAGAGTAAAAATTGCCCTGCTGTATAAAAGACCACAAATAAACATGGTGAGTAAACTTGGTGAAAATTGTCAGATAAATAACAGATAGTAATAAATATTCAGCATTAGACGTGTGTGTGTGTGTGTGTGTGTGTGTGTGTGTGTGTGTGTGTGTGTGCGTGTTATATGTCCTCAGTGATGAAGATATGATTTAGGCTCCATTGAGATTTACACTACATTCCTTTATTGTATTATTTACTGATCGGGCAAAATTGACGTCATTCTGCTGATTTTGGAACACAAGGTTGCAAATAACTGTCCTTAGAGGGGAAAGGTCATGGCGGTCATGGGGGGGCAGGTCAGATGTCAGGGGTGACCATATCCAGTCCTTTCACATTTATTTTTGGAGCTGCGGAAGGAAGCTCAGTGGGAGGCCAGGGGGAGAGACGCTTTGACTGCAGGGTGCTGTTGGACAGCGCTGTCCCCTGGCATCTCTTCTGTCCCTTGTAAATTCATGTGAGGGAAGTGCAAGCTTATGTTCTGGAACCTGAATTCCGGAGAATTGTGTGCATATTACTTTTTGCAACGGATAAAATCACAGGTTTAGCACGGTGATTATTGTGCTCGTACGTACGCCGTGCATGAAACTGTGTATATTCTAATAGTGCACGTAATATTACTTCAACTTATATTATGTTACCCTGTGGTTATGCAAATACAGCACTTAAAGCTTAGCATTTGTAGTTGGAGCTTTGAAATTTCTACACTTTTATGGACACTGAACAGGTAATCGCTGGTACTTTGCTGTAAAAAAATATTTGACCATTTTTATCAATAATTACGTCTCCAAACTCCAACTGGAGGGGGTCCTTGGGAACTCATGGTAAAGAAGAGACTATGAGGTAAAATACCGCCAAAAGGATGTAAAAGACCTGACTGGGTGCATTAACATGTGCATTGTCCATATACCTTTTAAATAGCTTGGGATGCTATTTCTACCCATTGCATGCCTCAGCGTGTGTATGTGTGACTTTGCCTGCTGCGCTGTGACAGACAGGACCAGGCACACTCTCACTTCTAGGTAACAAACTCAAGGAGATGCTGTGTGTGGCCCCAGTTTCCCAGAAGAGGATGTGATTTAGAGTTATGGTATAATTTATTCCATGTGTTGATATGAACCTCCAGCTTCCATCATGCACGGGGCCGAACCCCGTGTTTAGCCTGATTGCTGGGTTGCACTGCTGTATGCAAGCCACGCTGTAGTTAGTCACATGTGATGGGATGTCCGCCTGCAGCATGAGCTGCAAAGAGACACAGCGTGCAGTCAAATGACACACACCTGTAAAGCATTCATAAAAACATACTGTGAATTATGAAGACTGATTGCCATATTTTATCAATTGCTGTATTTGTCATATTTACAGATGGAGGGCAAGGATCACCCTTGCAACATCCAGCTACTAAATATGGCTTCTTTCCCATTTCTTTGTGGTTTGCCTGATGGAGCATGATCCTCTCCATGCTTTGGCGAGCAGGAACTCCAGTGGGAGCTTCATCAGGAAACTCAAGAAGATCTGCAAGCAGGAATTCCGGCAGGAAACCCAACACATGGAAAACCAACAGGAAATCCATATGGAAACCCAACAGGAATTGCAAGAGGAACTATAGCAGGGCACCTAATCGAAGACCCAAGTGGAAACCCAATAGATACTCCAACAGGACACCGGATTGAAGATGCTTGTGAAAACTCTGGAAGAAACCCAATTTGGAAAACTCAAATAGAAACCAGCAGAACTTCTAGCAAGAGCTCCATCATGAAATTAAGCTGGCCTTGTGCAGTCCTCTAAGGCCTCTGCTTGCTCTTCTAATAAGTTTGCTACAGCCTTCCAGCTCTTTGCTTCCTCACAGTTATTTTTGAAGTTGCTGCTCCTTCTTTTGTATTGCCAGTTATCCGTAGCCATATTGAATCTCTTCATTTTAACAGCTTTACATTTTTACAACTATCATTAATAATCGGATGTTTTTACAAAAGCGACTGAGGATAATCACCTCGCTCTAGGGTATGACAGCTGTTCTCCAAGTAGGACTTGAATCCATACTATCTTAGCCTCCGAAACACCCCTATAACCACATTGCCGTGTACCCATATAACCTTAAATGACAGCTGCATTTTACAGCTGCAGTCTCTTCCCTTGGTTTTGCTCACTGTGTGAAGCCTTACTGGAGTTCCTGTGCACCTTGCATGATCTGTTGTCATTAATAAATCATCTGGTTTGTCACCCAGTAAGCCACAGAATCCTCAGAAGACTTGATAAGGACTGCAATCTTCTCCATGGTGAAAAACAGCAACTCCTAGTGCCATTTTGACTGATGCAGAATGGACTGGATCCCACTCACCCAGTGGTATTTAACCCTGGGGCAATTACCCTGGAAGGTTAATCCAGCCTCTTCATAGGGTAACATACTTGCCTTTTTAAAGAGAGAAAGGAGTAATTATTGTGTTTTGGACTAGCTTAAGGGGTAGCGTTGCTTCATACAAAAATGGCATGATGTTGGCTTTCGGTGTAATAAAAGACTAATTCCAGCCGATTAGGTGAGATCCTGATGCATTTCAGAGCTCATGTTTGCGTAACTGTGTAAGCAGAGCCTTTGACCCCGTGCCGGTCACCGTCGAGACTGGATCAGGCACATTCCTGCAGGAATGAGGAATGGACTTCCCTGCCTGTGATGTTATCTCCCAACAGGCTGGCAGGAGAAACACAGCCACTGGGTCGATACCAGAGTCAGGACCATGTACCCCAGGGGCTACCAGCTGCGGTGCCTTCTCCCAGCCTGGAGTCAAATCTCAACAGGTTTTAATGGAAGTTGTCCATAGCAGAACCACCGAAACTGTGAGTATTGCTCTTTAGCACTAAGCAGCCAGTGGAGGTGCTGTTGGTTTCAGTAATTTTAACCACTGATATGTAGTTGGTGTAGTAGCACAACAGCAAGTTTGTACTAAAAAAAAAATATGTTTAAATTTTAGCCTACAGTGCATGAGTTGTACTAATTGCCAAAATTCAGCTTTTTAAATTAATTGTATTAAACTTGTGCTGAAATTTCAAATATACAGTATATTCATGTGGATCTGGAGTTTCTGTATCCTGGCTGATGGTCAGTCTCCAAAAGTCAAATTGTTCTCAGTTAGTTGCAACTCTCTTGTGCTAATGTTACAAGCGTCCCGCAAAAATAAACAGAAAATAAATTTGTAACCACAACACCGGCTCAGAGAAATATAAAAAAAAAGCAATAACACAGAGAAATAGCAGGTACCTCTGCTGCAGTATACCTAAAAGCGATCAAATACAGCTATTCTAAAAAAGTCTCCAGAGTCCTCCCCTCCAAAAAAAAAAATCCCGTCAGCCGCCAACTATATTTACAGATGATAGCAGGGTAACACCTCCTAACTGCTAACTCCCAAGTAGACATCCTTAGCTACATCTCTCCTCAAGGACCCACAACTGGTGAAACAGAATGAGTTGATCTTGTAGTAAATGACCTGCAACTTTTAAAACAGAGAAATGGTATAAAAGAATGGTATATATGTAAAGTAACTATAAAAAGCAAAAGAAGTTCTAGATCTTCCAGTACACGTATGACCCAATCTCAGTGTTAGTCTTTCAGATCAACCAGCAAGATCATGGCAGATGCTCCACTGTCAAACACATGGATCTTTCCTTTGTGCAGACATCCTAGGTTGACTGGAAAATTTAAATTCTGGTAGATTTTTGAGTGTTTAAAAACTCGTACAAATCTCATCCAATTTAGATATGATTTCAGCTAGCAAATAAGGGTAGAGTTGCAGATGGGTCTTTAAAGGTGCTGACATGCTTTTTGCTGCAGTTTTTGGATGTTTTCTTAGAGGGTCCTAGGGTGGTTATTCCGGTTGGAACTGTGGCCAGGGAGTTACAAGGTGAAATCAATCACAGTGGGAGCAGAATCAACAACAAACCAACACGTTTGAAGAACATAGTTTGTTCTACGGAAATTGTTTCAAAGAAGAATTACCGCCAGTGTTTTCAGACAGGCTCACAGTTTTCAGATTATTGTGGTGGTTTTATATTCCATTTCATCCAGATTCTTTTGCTGCAGCAATGCTTTCTGCTTTAGGGCAGCCATTAAATTCGCTTTTGATTCCAGTGATTCTTCCAGATCAGAGATCAAATATTCACTCTCTTCAAAACAAGCTTCAAATTTAACCATGCAGCTAGTTAAATTGGAGAATTCTGATTTCAGAGTTGCGGTGGACAGCGAAAAATTCTCTAGTTTAGCATTAACAGCTTCCAGCTGAGATTCCATGATGTCTAACTTACTCAGCTTAGGATCCATGTGGTTCATTTCATCAAACAACTGATGTGATAAATATTTCAAATAGGCTAGCAAATCTACCTTTGGGGCTGAGAGGATGTGCCTGGTGGAGGAATGCGTGGCCAGAGTCCCAATACCTTCCTCATCTTCCTCAAAGATATCCAATACATTCACTGTAACCTTCTTGGGTTGTGCAGTACCAGTCAGACCTTTTTCAATGGACTCTAGATTTTGTTCCCTTTTTGAGAGCACATTGAAGCGAAGGCCAGATAGTTGATGTCATCCTTAAGGCGAGACATTTCAAATTATATCTACCATAGCAACCTTAGATCAAATGACAAGAGCAAACATATAAAAATTGTAGGTTTCTGCAGAGGGTACAACATTTATCCTAGCATCCTGGAAAATTGCGACCACAGAAAACAAACTTTTTAAACTTTTATTTTTCCTCACTTGTCTGTTCCTCCTCCCATGACAGCCATTACATCGACCCCATCACAGTTTCTGTGTTATATATAGAGGCCAAAACGTGTCGAGGACATTAGAGGTTGCTCCAGGAACAGTTTGGACCACTCAGACACCATCAGCCATGAGTCCAACAGCCAGAAATAGCTCGAGTGTTGCAGAACACGGAGGAGCTCTGAGGCGGCTCTTGCGTCTGCTTTCCTTGCGTCTGAGGCTCCTCTCTGACTACATTTATTGTCATCTCAGGGAAGCCGGTGTTGCATGAAGCAATATTCGCACAATATTCGCACCGCGCTCACACAAGTGTGTCTGCAGCAACATGTGATGTCATTTCATGCAACTTCACCTGTGCACAGAGCAACTCGCGAGTCACGTTCGATATCCAATCAGAATCATTTTATGTCTGCTGTTTCATTCTGAATTTTTATTTTTTTTAGAAAGTGGTTTTTTTAGATAGCTAGTAGCTAGATAGCAAACTTTCCAACAAGAGAATGTCTGAAACCAAATTAACATTTTTTTTTCTAAATATAAATTTAATGGCTAAAAAAAAATCTAATCTTGTCAGGTTTATTTTGTATGCATTTAGATTGTCTGCATCTTCACTTTTGGTAAAATCTGATGTGATGTATGAAGGTTTCAATTCATGCCAACTGTGCAAAATTATTATAGCTAACCACTGGTACAACAGGGAGCACGATGTGTAAAGCTGTCACCTTGAAGCTGAAGGAGTTGGGTTTGAATCCCTACTCCCGCTGTCAGAATACTTACCTTGATCCAATGCAGTAAAGAATTCCTTATCATTTACAATAAGATGAACGGGTGTATCTCAATGTAGAAACCTAGCACTGTAATTCATCGAGGAGAAAATCTAACCTAAGGTGTATTGCAGGTGTCTCACAGCTCAGGTGAGGAACTTGCAAGCAAAACAACTGCACTGGGCAATTCAAGCTTGGCTTTCGAGAAGTGACCCAACCAAAAGCTGCAGGACACCGTCATCTGCTACTTCTTTCACCTTCTCAAGCAACAGCTAATACTTTCATAAACACTTGTGCTGGTTGCTAGAAACACATTGTATTTAGCTTCCCACATATCATTTTTTATAAGCAATGCACCTCAGAAACCACTGATGGAGCTGTGTAGTCATATTACCTGTTAATACCACCTATAATCCTTCAGTGACTTAATATAAAGTAAAATATTCTATCATCTTTATTAAAAGTTTTTTGTGCTGGAGTTCAAAGCGTAAAATCAACAATGCTTGAATATTAGAAATATTAACTAGCACACTGACCAAACCCTGTTTATTGTCATAAATGACCAAACTTTTCTAAATGGGTTCATCACTGTGAGGAGGTTAACGTTCTTAAAGTCACTTTTGGACAAAAGCATCAGCAAGATAAATCTACAAAGGACCATTCTGGTGACTCATCCTTCCTGCAGCCTACTGGAGTATCCAGATTACAGGTCTGGTTTTGAATCGTGCACCACATGGTGTCCATTGGAGGAGTGCATCCTGCTGAAGCTGTGTGCTTTATTCAGTCCCAGAGCCCATGTCTCAAATGAGTGGACGCTCCCTTCAGAGGGTGAGTAATACACATAATTTGAGGAAAGGAAAGATAAATAAATGATTCATCCATCCATTTCACTTTGCATGGTGTTTTTTTTTTTTTTTTACCTTTTTGTCAGCGGAAGTGTGCTGCCGATCTACAGTGTGTTTCCACAGGTGGATTCGTGCATTTTTTTATGTCCAAGTCACCTTCCTTGCTCTCATCCAGTTAACAAGGCCACAAAAAGGAAATGACTGCAGACTTAGTGCTAAAATGAAAAACTCTTGGATAAAAGTTGAAAACAGCAGCAACAGAAATAATAATAAGTGGACAAAATAACGTCCACTTTAAACAGAGGATGATGATGATGATGATGATGATGATGATGATGATGATGATAAAAAGAAAAAAAGGAGTTTAAGCGGCAAAGAAAAACGTATGGCTGATAACCACTTGCAGGGTCACCATGGTTCAGAATCTCCAACCCCCCGCTGCCCCTCCCTCACAACTAGGCTATGTAGGGTCCTTTTTATGAACGGGATGTGAAGGAAACACAAAATCTTAAAAATTAGAGCCCTACACCAACCTCACATGCCATTTTCCAAGCCATTAACACTAAGCCAAATGGCGTGTTATTTCTAAACCCATTTTCAAAAGGAAATCGTCCAGCAGAACAGTTCCAAACTCCTGCAATATTTTGGTCAACATTTTCCTTCGTCACGTCTTGAGGGGCCTGTGGGACTGGAGTTTGAGTGCAGCAGTGCTTCGCTGCCACAGGTGTTTGGTGCGATCGCTCAGGAGCCCATCAGGTAAGAATGAAGTGACAGTGCTGTCCAGTCGCATGGGTGGCCAAAAGCCAAAGAGGGAGCGTTAATTTGAGGAAAGGGCCCCTGCATGCGGGGGTCCGACTTTCAAAGCGATGAAATATTCATTCATCTCCTCTGGCTGCTGGGCTGTATCAGTAGAAGATTTACAAGCAGCAGTGGGACTTGGGGAGCAGAACCTATTTATCTCCGAATTCGAGGGGTTTAAAAATATCCTCATCACTTATTTATACGGGTGTGTCCCTAGGCGCTGTGGTGTCGGGTGACAGGTCTGTCTATTGGATCAGCGGTTCGGTCTTTGTTTGGATGAGCACGCAAAGTGTCTCTGCTGGAGAGCAATTCATAAACACACATAGACAGTAGATCTCCATGCCTAGATAACATACAGCATGGCAATTATATTCATACTGTAACTGTGAGAGTGAAGACTCATTTATCTAACACCTTTCTCCAAGACAAGTGGAAGTGTGAGGTTTGCACGTGAAGCTACTCACGATGATTTAGCCATATGTACTGTTGCGTTGTTCTTACCACATCGCTTCATGGTAACACCTTGATTGAGGGTAGGGGTACGGCAGGAGCAGGGATTCAAACCCACATCCTTTAGTTGCAAGGCAGCACCTCTAAGTGCTATGGCACCTGTTTGATGAACCAATTGTATTTACGTGGCCTTTCTGCCAAGAATGTTGTTGGGTAGACTTTGGCATCTCCCTTTGCGATCCACCATCTCCACCGACAGAAGATACTCATACATGTTAATGATGTGCCTGAGTTGGGTTTGAAGTATAATTTCAAACAACAGCACTGAATAAAAAGAATAATAACTGGACAAAATGCACATTGCAAAAGCAGTTGACATGTGTGCAGCATTCATGGGTGCAGCTGAATTGAAAACCATGTCAAGCCAAAGCAGGGAACTACTGGGCCACGATGTAGAGAACAACAGTCAGACGGAAGACGTCAGGCCAGGCGCTTTTCCTGGGGTCCGAGCCACATGTACGTGGTCTGCGGCGCTCTCATTCCCAGCATAATAAGACGCCGAGGACCTCGGATCCCCCGCATATTGAGTTGGTCTGAGTACAGGAGAAGCTAATATGTGTCACCCTTTGACCCTTTTACAGCTAAAAACATTGAAGAGATGATGGATGGAGATACACGACACTACAAAGGCACCAGGCTTCTTTGTTTTGCTTTAATTTTTTCCATATCGCCAACGTCCATCTTTTCTATTATCTCAGGGCCTTCGGGACGTCCAGCCGTTCCGCTGTGATAAAACGGAGATGGCCCTGGTACCCCTGCATGCTTTTGGTCTTTGTTTGGGATCTTCCAGCTCAGCCGCCAACAAGGACCGTTTTATCGAGTTTATTTTTCCCTTGGACTCAGATAACATGGACCACAAGGGACCCCCGCCAGGGCTCTGTACAGTAATGCCCCGTGACATCCCATTCACCAAGTTGTACTGCAAGAGCGTGCGTGGCAGAGGATCATTCCGGAATCTGCCTATCGGAGAATCCCCAAGACAACAGTCCAGTGTGTTTCCTGCTGAAACAGTGGGCTCCTCAGTATCCGTCCATTTGTGACTGTGACTGTTGCCCAGATGAAATGGGCTGTGCTGCACACCCTTTGGTAACAGATTCGTGTCTGCGAATCCTCAACCGCCATCCTCGACCAAGCCTCCAATGCCATCAGCCGTCGGACATCTGAACAAACCTCTCCAACGTGCGTTTTCCTGCCCTTGAAAGTTTCCTTGTGCCAGCAGCCAAATCTGTTTTTAGCTCAAAAGGATCTTTATTTTTATTAACAAATGACAAAAAAAAAAAAAAAAAATTGTGGCTAAAGCTAAAATCTGGCACAGTATACAAAAATGTGTAATTTTGCCTCGATAGTCGCGACACAGGAAGCCACAGCCGTACCTACAAACAAACTGCAATATTCTATTTCCTGAGCAACGACCATTTTAAATAAAAAACCTCTTTTTGTTTGTGTGAGGACCTGATCTAATGAATCTGTCGACGTCACTAACAGGTTTGCCGCTCTCCTCCGCCGCCCCTCTGAACCCCCCCCCATCCGCTGACTGACTGCCTTGTTATTAGATTCCCAGCCGAGACACGGAGTCCAGCCTTATTACATTTCATTTCAATAACTCATTTCAATAACTCTGCTTAAATCTCCACCCGCAGAGGCCAGGCCACATTCTCCCAATAAACAGACAGCGCACTCGTCCCCGCGTGGGTTTCCTACGCCTCAGCAAACAGCACTAAAACCATTTCACTCTATTTCACACAGTTCAGTGCGGAAAAGAAGAAAAAAATCTCCGGGAAGGGAGAGCGAAAATGACCCCCGTGTCCATGCCTTCATTGCAAAGTTCGACTTTTGTTTCTTTTCCAGAAAAGTTGGGGGGGGGGGATTTTTCCAAGGTGAAATCAGACCCGGGGATGATAATATATGTTTATATATACTGCAATTATTAGTGCAGGCTTGTTGGGACTGTTGGGGCAAGGGAACAAAACACTTAACATGATTAAATGTGAGAGGTTAATGTCCATTCGAGACAAAAAAAAGGGACGGATTCCACAAATTCATCGGCCCCCCCGCGAGACTCTCACCGCCTGTGTCCTGTTTTGAATTGATGAGCTGGCAAATACAAGAACAGGCACTAAGGATTAAATGTATATGCGCCACGCACGTCTCTGGTTTCAGGTTGGGTCTTTGAAAGATGATATTCTGTAATGTACTGTGGTATGGTTTTTTCTTCACTTTTTTATTATAGCTGGATTATTAAACTGATTTATTTTATTAAACCTGTAATGCATTAGTTAAATTAATTCTCTCAGCGGCCGCATAAACCACACGTGATGCGAGTACACCTCAGCGGATGTGTGAAGCTGTGCCCGGCGTTTGGCTTTAAATATAAATGTGAGCGGGGGTTCAGCGGCAACCCCAACGCGGTTAATAAAAGCAGGACAAAGTTGTTTAATCTGAAAGCGAATAATAAACCAGGATCGCAGCTATCGGCCTCGTCCGGCTGTTCGCAGCGGTTCTCGTCCGCCGTTGCTCCCGGTTTACTTCTTGTTTAGTTGAAGTCCAAAGAGGAGAGGACAAATGGAAGACTCCAGGCCCACAGAAGTGAGATGTGTACAAAGAAGAGGCCTCCTCAGCACCATTTCAATAGCCCCTCATTGAAGACTGGTGTGTGTGTGGGGGGGGGTCCGCTTACAAAGGTCTTCACCCTCACCTCGGCTTTCGACGATGAAAATATTCATCCCATTAAGGATTTTTTTTTTTGGGGTGCATGTGTGATTTTGCAGCAGGTGGCATAGTGGTTAGAAACACAGCCTTGCAGATGACTGGCCTGGGTTTTAACCCCTACTCCTGCTGCAGTGTCCTTGATGAAGGTACTTAGTGTTTGGGTCAGCCTAACTCTAACCCTAAATAATTAAATAATAATAGGTGACCAGCTATCCATCCATCCATCCATCCATCCATCCATCCATTCATCATTCACTTTCATGACCCTAAGCAGGTTTACAGCAATAATAGTAACTGAATATAAATTACTAAAATTGCAAATTTTTGGGGAGGAAAAATTTCAATTAATAAACAATTATTTTTAATTTTTCTATTATTATTATTATTATTATTATTATTATTATTATTATTATTATTAGTGTTTAAAGTGGACATTGTTTTGTCTGTTACTGGGTTGGTCACAAAATGGTTAAAAGTCAAAATAAATGTTATTGGTTTTACTTAATGAAGCCGTTCAGTAAATGGAATCGGTTAAACCGTGTGGCCCCTGACCATGCAGCCTTTCGCTGTTCAGGATCTGAAATACCCTGAGTTTTGACCACCGTCTCGGTGCTCCGTGTTCATTTTCAAAGACTGACCCATTCTGACCTCTCATACATTCATGCAGTAAACCTAGACACAAGATTAAACGGCTGCTGCTTCTTTCTGAAGCTCTGAGGGCAGCAAACAGGAAGCATGAATAATGTATCGTAGCATTTTACCACGGTGCCCACTTCCGCTCGATATACGGCTTCGTGGGGTTCGTCGATGTTTACTCATGCATTTACATTTATGCATTTAGCAGATGGTTTCTCCAGAATGATATGCAAGTCAAAGTAAACAAAAGTGTACAAACAACTTTAGGCACGGATGCGGAGCTATTAAAGCGCAGCTTCTTTGTCCGACGCCACCGTGTTGCTGGTTCGCGTCACTCAAGCGGCTGCTTATAAGAGAGATGCATGAAGAGCAGACGCGTGTGTAAAAATAGCCAACGTTTGCAGAAAGAAATAACAGAAGTAAGTTGAGAAATGGCAAACCAGAGGCTGCTGACCGGTGCGGCTTCGAAGGATCGTTGCGGGAATTGACAAGCGAGCTTATGTTGGGAGACGGTCCTGTAATTCTGTGACTTATGACTCTCTCACAGAGGGAAATAAGTACAGTGTGCAGTTATGGGCAGGGGAGGTGCGGGCAGCCAATGAGCCTGCAATAAACCCAGCACATGGCACACTTTATGAAACAGTCTGCTGTGTTATTAAACCCCATTGGCAGGAGGCTCATTTGCAGCCCCGTCCGAAGGCCATAAAATAGCACCGTCCGCTTACGCGTATCGCCTTTCACATCGCACTTTAAGGATTGAAATGTTTTCCATCCAAAGCTGTTTTCCCAAAAAGGGAGCTGGAATAACTCTAATGAATGAAAAGGAGAACAACAACGTGGCTGGGGAATGAGATGAATGGTTCAGCCGGCCTGGCTGACCGGCGGGTTCGAGACTCGCGGGCTGTCCAAATGGTTGGACTGCAAATGACGGCCAGTGGGCTGTAATTATATAGGAGTCTGTGGTAGAGAAGGTGGTCTTCTTCCAGAACCCCAGCTGGTGCGCCAGTGGGGGAAAGCAGCAGCCACATAATAAATACGGAATAATAAATAACATCATATCAGTGCTGGAACATCAATGGTATCATTGTCATTGCATATATCATTCCAAACCTAAATCACATGTGAGCCTGGAAGCCATGTTTTCACATGGGAAAAAGAGGAATTAGGAATAAAACCAGGTAAATGTTACCTACAATACTGGCAGCCTGCTTGCATAATGACCAAAGCTGTACATCAAAGTGCTCTGAGTATACAGTATTGCTGTTTAAATCACAGTTGTCATCTTCACTTCAACAATGTTGTGAATATCCCTCAAAACTTTGAATTGGTTTTGTCTGTTTCTCAGGCCTGGATGTCTGCCCTGTTGTGTCTTGTTCCAATTACTTATTTCCCTCCAGAAATGATGTCTTTCCACCCTTCAGATCTTTATAAACCACAGGCGAATGAGTGATCGATTCCGGATCAAAACGAGCCCCTAACTGGAACAGAAATAAGGTGAAGGGAATGCTTTACATCGTTCAAATGCTTCAGAATGCATTCGTAATGTGGTGAAAACTAAGCGTGAATGTGAAAATGAACGCAAAAAAAAGAGCATTATATATGGCGGCTCTTGTCCATTGGGAAGTGTGAGCTTTAGAGACATATTGGATAAGTCGACATCCTGATCGTTTGATTGGACGGCTGTTTTGGGATTAGCATGGAATCCACTTCTTTGTAGTCCATAATAATATCCATGTGCGGCGAGCATGTGGAACTCGTATGTGTGATTGTAGCGCAATAAGGCCAGCAAAAGATGAATACCTTTTAATATCGACCAATCAATCCGAGAATTTGTCCAATAATGTCCAGATCCCTGGCAGACCTCTATAGTCCATACCGTCCTGCTTTATATTTATTGCTCGGCCGCCGTGGCTCGCTTGATGAACGGCGCAGCTCGAGTCATGTTAAACCAAAAACATCTACTAAAGCCTTGCTATAATTTATTATATAGGCTACAATTTATTAGTTACGGCATACCTGTAACGTTAAAAAGGTAAGTTGTACATCATGCTCAAGTCAAAACTTCATATTTCTTCTTCTTCTTTTTTTCATAAAAAAAAAAAAATCTGATTTCATTTTACAAGTCAGAACAGTGATTACGCATTTCTAATTTATTCAGGTTCCAATTTCTCGAATGAAGAAATAACGTGATCCCCCCCCCGCTTCTCCTAAGGTTTCCCGCTGTCTCCGCCATAATCCGTTTTCCTAAACACCGGCTCTGATTGAAAACTAGTCTTCAGCACAATGTTCATCTTAACAAGATTTGAGCTGCGATTCAATGAACACATCAATCACTTCGACAGAACGGAACAAAGAAGAGCACAGGCAGGGATGCCCCAGGACCTCCGATGATATGATGGCATGCGGATCCTTCAATTCATGCGGGGATCCTTTCATTGGACATTATCTAATCTTCCAATGTTTTCATTGCATCTCAAAGACGTCTGCTTTCCTTTGAACGTCGCCAGCATCAAAACTGTACTTCTGCGGCCGGCGATGCTTCTTTCCTCACGAAAGGGAAAATAACATGGCGATACTGTTCAATTTGTTTGCGCGTTCCTCTTACAGTTAACAAACTAGGGACTCCTTGAAGCTCAGAATATTATCGGAAATATAAAATTATAATAATTATTGTTGTTGTTAAAAAAAAAAAAAATACCCTTGCATTTATTAAATCACGAGTTGTGAAATGAAAGATTTCGGCTTATCTGAAAACACCACGCTGGCTTCTGGTATGTTTGCTGCTTTTATAGGAGGGAATGAAGAAGAGGATGAAGAAAAAGCAACATAAAAAGTTATCACTGCCTTGCAGCAGCGAACATGCCCCCCCCCCACCTACATTTCATGCGGATTCGTCATCATTTCGAGCCACTCGAATTTCCACATGTTTGTGCTTCCCTGGCCATAAACACCCTGCGGTTGCCTGCGGCGACTCCCGATGATAACAATATTGCAAATAACGTTATTAAGCGTCTCCGTATCTGCAGCTTGCCGCTGTTTGGACCTGCCCTACAGAAAGCGCCGCTGGGTTCGTTCTGCAGATTCCACAAAAAAAGGTGAGAACAGGTTGCTGGAATTGTTGCTCAGCTCAGTCACTTCAAAGGCTTCCAAGCGGTCAAAACCCCCGGTCGAATAGGCGGCCCTGGAAGAGCAGAGGCGGGTAAATGACCTAAAATACCACAGTGCATGTGAGTGCGACCTTGCATAATGCCAGGTTATCCGAAATCCAGTTACAAGCAGAGCTTCCAACACCGGTTCTGACACAGAAGCACGGAGACGCTTGGATATCACACTGTACGCGGAAACAATGCAGAATTTATTCACAGAAGAACATACCAACAGCTGAGCCACTTGCATCCGATGCCATATGCTGACAACAAAAATTTCCACGAGCGCAGCCAATATTTCCTCGGCGATTCTCTGCGCAGCAGCTGCGATTTCCGCTCCACTTCTTCTGCTGATAATAAACTTGCAATTGTTACTCGTTCTGTGACTCCGAATTCATCACTGTCAGCGCAACACATCAATAAATAGAAGCTTTTAAAGCCCTTAGATTTTTGATGGCTCTCGATTACAGTAAAAAAATAAAAAATAAAAATAAAGCCTCCGGGTGACAAATGTTTCCAAAGCAACAATAAAATGTAAAAAAAGACATTTAACGCTCAGCCTCAGGGGTGGAATCTGCTGCACATTTTGCGCAGGTGCTGGAGGACTGTGAAGCCCAGCCGCTGCCTGAGGACTCGGCTCATCTTGGACAAAAAGGCAAGAAGATGAGCTCCTTCCATCCCAGGTCACACCGGGACAGGCAGCAGACGCTGCCGTCAGTGTGGTCCCACATAAACCACACAGCCTACATGCTAGCTTCTCAATATGCGAACACACCTTAACCACCTTTAACTTAAATTGATAAAATTAAAAAGACTTTATTTTGCAAACTAAAAGCTTAGTTAAAACTGACGTGACTGAAAATTAAAGTGGCCCATCTTCCATTCAGCACCAGTTGCTGACTGATTCATCCATTAATGCGTAGTCACTCATCTTCTTGCTAACAACCGGCACTCAGGAACACGAGACACAAGCCGTAAACACTGTGGAAGTGAGTTGAGCTAAAGTGGCAGCACACTGCTCTTTTTTCTGGCACTCTTTACTGCCATTTATGGTGAAAACAGGTACGCTCGTGGCCCCAAATACAGATATGTGAGAAAATAGATGTGAACCGCTTTTGATCTGGAATGTGAAAAAGATCTGGAAAGTGAAATGTGAGTTTTAATAGCACAAGAACCCCAAGTGTACACCATGCTCAAGGATTCTCTGTTAAATGAAAGTCATTGGACAGCTGCAGTGCAAAGCTGGAAAGGACATTATGGGATATTAATAAGAAGAGATAAGTTTTGCTGAGTGGGAAAAAAATTGTGCTGAAGAAGATGCGCTGCACTGCGAAGTGTTTATTTTAAGAAATGCCGATCCCTGAGATTGTCTGGGCTGTGTTGGGGAAACCTGCGAAGCGCTCCGTCTCGCTGAGACAAGGCGAGATCAGTCACCGTCGGCAGTGAAGTACCCTGTCGGCCTCTCGACGTTCCGAAAAGGTGACCCAGAAAAAAAGTGTCCTCAAGCGCGAGCTGTCTGCATGAGTTGAGCAGAAACTGTGGGATGTTTCATCCCAACCCTCTTTTCGGAGAGGAGACAGGACAAAGGACAAGAAAGGAACCACACGTGGAAATGAGCGGAGTGGGAATAAATCACAGCGCCTCACAAGGCCGGGTTCAAAACCGCAGCTCTGGTCTTGTAGGTGACCTGTGTTTCGGTGCCTGAGGCTGATGGACAAATTCAAATGGAGGTTTTTTCTTGCCTCCTTTTGTACCTGCGTTTCAGTTCAGTGCGTTCTGCCTTGTCTGGACGAGAACACGGACGCGGGCTCCTGGAAAAGGGAAACAGATGGGAATAAGTACAGGACACGGGCAGCCAGGCTCATCTCGTACGGGCTGAGCGACAAGTGATTAAATGTGCAGCCAGTAAAACAGACACCGATATTGTTGCTCCGTTTGCATGAACAGGATTTGTTCACAGTGCCGAGGCCTAAATAAACACGAAGCCGACAGCGGACACCGCGCGGGGTGCAAACCGACAAGTGTGCCGTGAGAACGTGAAGCAGAGAGCAGCTGTAAATACTGCACCAAAAACACAGACACACACACACACACACACAGTCTGCGCTATGCTACGGTCTGGCTTTGAATTCCATTAACATCCGCAACAGAAAAGCAGAATAAATTAAATTCATCTGTCCAATTTCAGGAAATGCTTATTGAACCAGGGGCAAGGTGATCCCTGGTAGCACTCATACAGGAACATGTCAGTACACTCAGTCTCACACACACACACACACACACACACACACACACTGGTTGTGCAAATTCTGAGTCTGAAAAACAATGTAAGGGGTTTTATCTTGCAGAGATGCAGTCTTCAAGACTCTCCTAAACAAACGTCTCTACAAGGTTAGGGGGAAAATGATCTGTGCATCCAAACACACATGCACACACACCAAAGATGAACTGGTGCCAATCTAGAGGAGGGTAGGCGATTCAGCAGTTGTATCTCCTACCACACTATTTAGACTGTATGTCACATTTAAGTAGACCCCCCCCCCCAGCACATATGTTGGCCCCTTACTTTCTCATACGGTTCTTCAGTGTGAGAGCATCACATCTCAGGGTGTGTGTTCATCCTCAACACATCAACTTGAGCTTTGCCAAAGGTTACCTGAGGGTCCAACACTGGTCTTTGTGTAGCAGGTAAGGTAGTGGTCAGAGCTGCTGTCCATCACTCAGAAGACCCAGGTATGAATCCCACCTGCTTCTCTAGTAGCCTTGATCACGGTACTTAGCCTGAACTGACATAGTAAAAATTATCCAGCAGTGTAAATGAATAAATAAGTGTAAGCGGCTTAACCTTGTAAGTCGCCTTGGAGTCGTGATAGATAAACGTGTGTGTGCCCTGTGTAAGGAGCTCCTACAATGCGTGCGTGCGTGTGTGTGTGGGATCACCATGTTGATAATCTCTGAAAAGATAAGCAGAGAGGACTGGTGCATCAAACACGCACACATACACACACACACACAATGTGGGTCATGTGGACCAACGTAGATACAAGAATGCAAAGCTACGTTTAAAAACAAAACCCGGGTCAGTGTTTGGTGCAGAGAAAAGCACTTTGACACGAGTCACACACGCTGTGAGGAGCGATGACGCCTACGCACACGACCACGTATGCCAGATAGATTTAGCGGACGAAACCGACTCATTCGGCGTTCAACTCGCTGCCGTGCCCACCCTCTGCTTGCTTATGCAACCACCTTCGGTACCGTTTTCGTGCTTCTTAATCCACGCACACCAAAAAGAATCAGACTGAAGTTTCTAATTCAGTCCCATCTATTTAAATTACATTAATGTTATGTTACCAGTGCCACATAATGATGCAGTTGTGGAAATTAAATTAGTAAAAGTATGAAATGCCCCAAGCAACTGCATATTATTTTGAGTTATTATTGTTATTTGTTATAATAAGTGTACGCCAGACACATCCCGAATACAACAGTAGCGGAGGGGGATGCTGAGGCCGATTTCTAGATCTACATGTCGTCTTGAAGGCGAGGGGATGAAGTGCACAGGTAGGTGTGGGTGCGTTCAGAAGCTGCCTGTTGAACTTTTAACACCTGGGCCACTTTTAGCGTGGACGTGTGCTGCCGTGGAGCTGCGGTCGCAGCCCGCGCTGCGTTTCACCGAGAGCGGATGGAGAGGTGTAGGTAGTGGAGGACCGCGGTGCACGCTGGTCAAGGTGGTCAGACGCCCGAAGAGTCTGGTGATCATTCTTGTGTAGCCGGAGACCTGCACGCTTCTGGCTGAGATTTGTTCTGTCGGAGCCCCTAGCGATGCGCGAGAGGACACCCCTGGGGAGCACTGCCATCTGCCGTGTGCGTCACATTTTTTACTTTTGTAAAGTGCGGTTGAGTTTGTCTTTGCTAATTCACAGGGGCACCCATGACTTGAGTCCTTAGGGTTGTGTTCCTTTTCACTGTGATTGAATCCATCCAAGTGGTTGACAGTCATCCTCTTCCTGTTTTCAGCACTCCAAGTATCACCATCTTTTCACTTTTTTGCCCATTTTGCCTTTTTAGAGCCACTGTGGTTCAGTAGATATCCTGAAAGCTTAGGCCATGAGGCAGGGTATTCACCCCCGCACCCACGCCCAACACACATAGCTGCTTTATGGAGACTCACCAAGCCTTCTGAAACACATGTCTTTGGACTGTGGGGACAAGCACAAACTCTGCAGAAAGACACCAGGACTAGGACCCACAGCACCATTGCTACCCGCTTCACCATCTTTTTTTTCACAACGGGTTCAAAGTACGTTAATCCACTGCACTGTAATGCGTACATAACTGCGTGGCAAAGATGATATTCTTACCATAGAGAAAACACTTCCCAGCTTGTCTCAAATTTCAGTCACCCCCTAGACGTGACAACTGTGTTCACATAAGATTGGTGTAACATTTTTTTATTTATTTATTTTTTTTTTGTGGAAGTGTCACAAAAGCGTAATAAACCTAAAGAAAAGTAGTTTAAAAAAAGATCAGCAATGAGGCAACGCTGTGAAAAAAAAAAGAGCAATTGTAAAATCCCCGAAGAGCTGTCGGTGATCCGGATTTCTGTGTCACTCACACAGATGACAAGTGAGCGTCCTGATCCCTTTCTCCTTCACCGTGGTCTCCTCACTTTTGTCGCTTTCACGTGTAAATCCACCGGCGTGACATCCCCTAAGTAACGGAGCACAAAAGCGTCCTCTGCGAGGAGAGGGTTCACACCCAAAAGGTTGTTTGTTCAAGACCCGTGATGCACCTTTTTACACCTGCAAATGAGACCTTTAACCTGAATTCTTTCATTTTCAGCTATTTGTCATTTCAGCAAAACTGCTGTACAACCGTCTTACATGATAATATTATAGCACGGTGTCATAACAACCTCTGCGGACAGATGAATTGTGCAAAATTTTGTACTTTTGTGTATTAGATGAATAAACAAACTTTCTTGTTCACAACACCTGAAAAAGAACTTGGAGCTGAGAAACATCCAGCTCGGAAAGTGCCAAACCGATAAGTTACGTTAGCTGCTTTGTGTTAAAAAAAGAAAATAAAAATATAAAAAAAAACAAAAAGGAAATAGATTTCATGTGTTAATTTAGCGTGCAAAATACAATCCATCCACTATTACGAGACTCTGACATCATTTGCGTGGAAATGGCAACAAAAGCAGGGAAAATATTACAAGAATTTTGTGCCAGCAAAAAGAAGCAGCCCAAAAATTCACCAGGGTGGTGTTGCGCTACCTCGGCCTTGGAGACACCTGGACAGCCGAGAGGCTGAGCTGGAGGTACAATAGGGTTTGGCTGGACATGCGGTCCCTTGAAAGAGCCTGGCAGGTCCTAATGTTTTCATTCAAATTTTATACCATCTTTCAGATCCCTCAAAAACAGGCCATGTGATGGACTGCAAGCGACAGAAAAAAATTAGGAACGCGGAGTATAAATGTTCATAAGAAAGATGCATCGATGGGCCTTCGATATTTCAGAAAATCGTACTCAAAAAAAAAGAAAGTCATACTTGCATACATACCGTACATGCACATACATGCACACACATATACGGCAGAGTGAGAAAAATGAAGAAAAACGCTGGAAACAGAAGGAGAAATGAGATTTGACAGCACGGTAGAGGGTTTTAAACTTCGGAGCACACGAGGTTCGACGGTGCCAATCGGGTCAACGTGGCACCCGCGTGGCGTCCCCGAGGGAGCCGAGCGCTCGTCCCCCACACCGGGGCGAATCCGGGGACACGGCAGCCATCCACACCTAATGCGGCTCCGCAGCTGTCGGCGCGGCCGATGGAGTCGCGAGCGTCACGTCGATTTCCCGGACGCTGGAGCTGCTAATCGAGCGTTGCCACCTATTTCACCCTGCAATTACACGTTTGTTTGGAAAGGCACATAAAAAGTAGACGGGTCAAGTCTGCTGATGAATAAATAAGTCAATGGCAGAGCAGCGTTAGCTTTAGCTGCGGTGGATGTGGCAGCGGCTGCAGAAGGGGTTGGTTGGTGCTACCTGTGGAGGTAATGGCGGCCATAGGGGAAGCGGTGAGCTGCACTGTGAGGGCAATGACAGTGGTGATAACAGCGGATATAAATGGTTGTGATAGCTTTAGCAATAGCCAGAGAGCCATTGCTAATGTTACTAACACTTAGACTTGAAAGTAGCTAAAAAAAAAAATGGTATCGATGGGCAACATCATGGAATCTAGCATTCCAGCGATATGCAGAAGATTAGCATTTGGCAGAGCTGCATAGAGAGATGTGGAAAAAGTTCTCAGACATGCAAAATGACCCCCAAAAATGAGAACTATAATAGTCCAACCTATGATATTTGAAAATACACCATGCAGATATTAAAGCTGGCCAATGAAGAAGCATGAAAAACATGGCCTCCTCTGAACTGCAATGCTTGTAGAGACTTTTATAATCACTGCGGTCAGCCAGGAAAGCAAAACCAAACCAGACCAAAAGGACAAATGATGAAATTAAGGTCTTGACACACTGTATAAAGGCAAATTTTCTGAAAAAGGTAGTGGCAATAATGGGAAAAGTTAGAGGAGAACAAAGACACGAAAAATCTGCAACCGGATGGATGGAGTCAGTCACAGTGACATTGGACACACTGCTCTAAACACTTAAGGCCCTAAGTCGAGACCACCATATTGAAGAAACACAAAGTCACTGACAAGCTCTAAATAACAAAGACTCTGAAGAACAAACAATAAGCTTCCAGCTGCAGCGGTATGAAATCTTAACTGGTGGGGGCTGCTTTAGCATGGCCACTGGCCTTAGCGATAGAAGATGCTGTTTGTGGAAGGCGTAGTTCTTCATGTAACACTGGTGGTGTTCACACTGGGAGTAGAAATATTCTGGCTAGTAGTAGTCGAGGTTAAATTGAGGGGTGCAAGTGGTTTATGACTTGTTTGATCTGTGGAATAAGTAGCGTGAAATGCACCTCATTCGGTTTGTATGTCTTCTGCATGCATGTGGACTTCCACCAGGTGCTCCAGTTTCCTCCAACCGTCTAAAACGATGTTTCAGGCAAACTGGTGACTCTAAATTACCCTTATTTTGATCATGTGTAGGTGGATATGTGTATGTGGGGCTGATCCATCATGGACTACAGTCCCATGGAGAGTGTATTCTGCTTCACACCATGTGCCTCCTGGATAGACTCTGGACCAGTGACTTTAAAGAGGAAGGATGGGTTTATGGCTGTATGGACACCACCAGCCGTGAGGTTTGCTTTTTTAGTAGCAGAGGTATGGCCACTGCCTACAATGGTGGTGTGGTGTAGAGATCTACAGCAGGGTTACCTCGGTCGTGATAGCAGCAATGGGAATGAGCATAACCTTTGCACTGACACTTCCTTGGCGCCATCAGGTCTGGGATATGAGCCCACGCTCAACCCAAATGCCAGTGTTCGAAAACCAAACAGCTTGTAGAATAATGGTAACACCTACCACATTGCACACAAACAATCCATGTTCGGATCCCATTTTGCACTGTACACCCCTTGAGACTGATTACATAGGTTTGCTCCAGGAGACATTACACAGATATAAAAATCGATAATGCGTTAGAAAGTAGGATGAGGTTGTAAGCTGCTTTGAAAAAAGCAAAATAAGTAAAAGTGAACTCACGGCCTGTCATCGGTGTTAGTTAAGGAGTCTTAAGCTGACAGAGTGCAGATCCAGTGACAGACTGTGACACTTGGCCTGGTTCTGCGGCGAATCAGACTCAGCCGAAAGGAGGGAAGCAGACGGCAGGCTGGAGCCTGGTCTGGGTGAGACCGGAGGCGAAGGGAGACCAGACAACCCCCCCCCCCACCCACGCACACACACCCACACACACGCACGCACACCACCACCACCAACAGTGCTAAATAAAATTCCACCCTGAAAAAAACAGGCAATTATTGCACCCAGCGGGAGTCATCTTGTCCTTGTTATTTAAATGCATTTTTTTTCCCCACAAACAACTTGTAAGGGCCAACCGAGAAGCTTGTTTGTTTTATTTATTGCTGCGGTAATCTGCTTCATAGTGAATCTGCAAGCGACTTTCATGTGTTGTGTGGTGTTCGCCAGTCACCCAAGGGCACGTTGCATAAATCCAGCGTGCATAAAAGCATCGCGACGTAAACAAGTCAAACATGGCAACTGGGCACCTCGCTGACTGCCGAAATCCTGTCGACCGAGTGCCATTAAAGGTCAGAGGTCGGCCGTAAAGCACGGCCCGCAGAAGTCTTCTAGACAAGAACCGGCTTAGTATGCACAAGCTGGGCTTCAAATTCCAAGTTCATTAACTAAATCTGATAGGAAGATACAGAGCGATGGGCGTGCTTTCAAATGCTTGTTTTGCAATAAAAAAATTGTCATCGCTTAATGGGAGCGATCTTATATCTCACCCGTTCTCCTTTCCCGCTCGCAGGCTGAGCTCGGAAAATAACGCTTAGCTCAGCAGAAAGACGGCCGCAAGGTGCCTTTTCCAAACTGCTCAAATATCGCCTATTTATAGTCTTGTTTAAATAACCCTGGAAAAATTTCAAGCCTGGATGGGAAATGATTTCATCTCCGGTTCGGCGCGATGCCGTGAATCGCTGGGACGGCGGCGGTCGTCTGGAGTCGCGTTTTGCCGTTTCCCCTTTTCCGTCAAAACGCCGCGTATGTCAGTCAACGCGTCTTGTTTTTTTAAAACTGCGCGCGCGACGCATTGTCTCCGAGATGTGATCCGCCCGCATTATCCTCGCCGAAATCACACACGGGCCTAATAGGATGTCACAGGGGCCCTTGCTTACCGAACGCCAGTCCCCCCGGAGGGGAGGCGAATTACTCTTGTTAAGGAGCCGCGAAGGCGGAGCTGCGGTGGCGGTAATTCAGCAGAAGCAATGCAGTAAACAGGCGCCGGGTGCGATGGCACAAGCGGCGGCGCCCAATGAGTGCGCGCGCGCATTCCGAATTCGTTGCAGGGGGATCTCCACGACAAGCAGTCCGTTTTCACAAAGGCTAAATTCGATTTGAAATGGAGTCCCGCGAGCCGCCGCTTCCGCCCCGATTTGTGCCATTGATATCGCTTGCTCTGTGCAATTTCCACCTCTTTGAAAAGCATGGGGCATCACCTGCATTCGCTGCGAAGCGAGTGCCGCAGCGCGACGCGTTCTGTCCTTCTCCGTCCATTTCCGTAGCAGAATCCTGGAGGCGGACATGACCATGGTTGGCCCCGTGTGCCACGCTGCCCTTTTTCCTTCCCCTCGTCCCAGATGGAGGCTCTTACTACAACTTGCGCTCTCTACCCTCTATTAATCTTTATGAGTAAAACCCTCCTGCAACACAGGAAAATCCCCCATACGTTTTGTTACCCCTTACTTGCTCGACAGTTTTACTGCTGCATTTTATTTATGTATCAATCTTTTTTTCTGCTTTTTTTTAAACTGAATCGAAGGTACGATAATTCAGGCTCGTAAAATCAGTTACAGAATCCCAACATGTTAATGCGATGCACATCTTTCGATAAATCAGCCACTTGGCACGGGGCAAACGGGGCACTTTGGCGTACGGGAAATATATTGCGTTCAGCTAGGGTCTGCTCAGCATCGCGAGTGCTGATTTCGCCTCCGACCAAGAACGCAGTTGAATGGACTGCAAAGGCCTATAATATTTGTACTTGAAAAATGTATACATGTTTAACTGGTGTATAGTTGTCACCTTGTCTGTGGTGACTCGCTATGCTTAATACACTCCTAAACACTCGGTTCAATTTATTTTTATGTCATGCTCTTCTCACCAAGGTGACCCAGAGTGCTGAACAGAAACTTTGAAGGAATTTTAGCATAAAAAGAAGACAGGGGTAAGATACTGTTTTCTATCTTAAAGCAACAGGTATTATTAACTATTTGGAAATACCAGGTGGCAACTGGGGTGAGGAAAACAAAAACAAATAAAATCTCCAGTTTGCTGAGAAAAGGGGAAGTAAAGCTCTGGGGGTCCAAGTACCCGTGGCTGCCTACCCTTTCCTGGCATCCTGTCATGGTGACTGTGGACCCGTGTGGCCAAATCTACTATCCATGGACCAGTATGTCAAGATCAAGATCAGGAATCGCTTTGAGTCAGTCATCAATATACAGCAGGTGTACAAGATGAATGTCCTCAGGTCTATAGCGTCCATAATAGGGAAAAGAAAATGGATATGCATAAAGGGATTTAAATATGCATGTACGATAGATACAAATGTATATAATACACATTTCAAGGTAGAGCTGTAATCTAACTAAAATATCAATTGTTAGATAGAAGGCAACATTCTCAAGATTTCTGATTTTCTGCTTGAGGTGGTGCTTCCTTCAAAAAGCAACTTAAAACTGCTTACAAGCATTTATCCATTTCTACATCTTTCTCATTTTCACTGGAGCAGTTCAGCATAGCTACGTCGTGCAGGGACACTTCAGCAGGAGGTGAGACTCGAACCTGCGTCCTCTGCTCTACCTGCTGTCCCAAACAGGGCGCATGACGACGACGACGGTTCGCATGGGAACCAAACCTGCACCCTCGGCGTTATTACCACCCCCGTTCTCTAGGGATCCGGACTAACCGGCACGTGAAAAGTAGACGATGGACAACAAGCCCGTTCGTTGCACCTCGAACACAGCCGGACAAACACGACGCCCGCCGCTGCTGACGGTGGAATGGCTCTCCGAGTTGCTCAAACAATACGGGGCAGAGTTGAAAAGAAAGGCCCAGAACACCCCCTAAAGCTCCACGGCATCTTCAAAGAGGAGCCCTAATGACCAGATGAGAAAGGGGAACCCAACCACCCATCTATTATGAATGAAGCAATCGTTTAATGAATCTCCTCTGAAGCGGGGCTCCCGGAGGAGCAGCCAACACCCAACAAACCCCCCATTATAGACCGAGCGTAATGATGTCATGAGGTGCTCAGGGGCCACCTCCTTCAGCGCTTTCTTTAATTAAACACACAGTCCGCGCTCCCAAGGTGCTAAGAAAGGATTTGCGCGGATACATCTACGCAAGGACCGTTGACGATTACTTTTGTTATTTATCTGCTCTGCGGACCATTTTACACCAAGTGACTTACTAAAAAATTTACGCCTTTTCCATTTATGGGCCTATATATTCTTGCCGTAGCTCGAGTTAAGTACCTTGTTGAAGCGTACAATGGCGGGGCTCCTCTTGGGACTCGAATCGGCAACTGTTCGGGGTCGGGAAAACCTCCGGTGCTTGGAATTAGGGCTCGGCCGGCTCGGCGAGACGTGCCCCGGCCTTTCAGGAAAACGTGGCACCCGAGCGATGACAGGCAGATGTGAACCAGAATGGTTTTGTTTTCATGTCAGGATTATAAAAAGGGAACAGAATCCACTGCCTGAGGCTTGAGGGTTCAAATCCCAGAATGGTGCTGTTGTACCCGTAATTGAAAGAAATTCTGTAACGGCGCTCGGCATACGGCGGCGATGGTTACGATGACAGATCATTCTCTTGGACGACACCAACCTTTAATGTATCTGCTCCTCAGATGCTGCTCGGATGAGTGACCTACTGGAACCATCTCGATTTGATGAATTGGCCTCTTATGTGCTGAAAACCTTTGATGAGCTCTGGAGTTTGAATTTGTTTCGTACGGAGAGACCGCAGAGCTGGGCTTGGAGACGTGTAATGAGGGACCTGTATCTGTTTACAGCCCGATTGTTATGACTGAATCCAATTTATGCTTCATTCAGTCTAAAGCCAAACTTTTTTTTTTTTTTTCTAACCACTAGTAGTTTCGAAACTAGCATGTGAAGCAACACTAGATAAAACCTTTATCGGTCAGACTAATTATCCATAAATAGACGGATAGTTTTAATATTTCTTTTAATGGAGTAAATTGCTGCAAAGGAAAATACCAGCCTTTATTTCACCACTTTGCGAAGAGGCAGAAGCCAAATGGCGCTTGAGAATAAATGTCTGATATGCGGCACAGATCGGCGAGGATGAGCCGCTCCGAAGATCGAATGCGAGGCGTTAAACGCGCGGGTGGCAGCGTGGTTGGTGCTCTCGCCTTGCACTTGAAGGATTTGGGGCTCAAACCTTGCTTCCGCTGAGCAAGGTTCTGTAATGTTCCTGACCAAATGCGCTCAGAGTTACCCCTCTTTATACACTGCCCGACCCAAAAAAAAAACTCAACACCTAGAATTAACTTAGCGTTACGGTGTGGGGTTGCTTCAGTTGGTCAGGTCTAGGTTCAGCAATGTTATGTGCCCAAAAAATGAGCTCAGCTGAATATACTGAATGACCAGGTTTTTCCATCCATGGATTTTTTTTCTTCATTTTCCAAGATGACAATGGCAGGATTCATGGGGTTCAAATTGTGAAAGAGTGCTTCAGGGAGCATGAGAGAGACATCATTTTCACACGTGGATTGGCCAGCGGAGTCCAGACCTTAACCCCATTTTCGAATCTTTGGGATTTTGTGCTGGAGAAGACTTTACGCAGCGGTCCGACTCTCCCATCATCGATACAAGATCTTGGCGAAAAATGAATGCAACTCTGGACAGAAATAAATGTTGTGACATTGCGTAAGCTTATCGAAACGGTGCCATGGCGAATGCGTGCCAGAATCAAAGCTAAAGGTGGTCCAAGCAAATATTAGAGTGTGTGAGTGTTTTTTTGGCCAAGCAGCGTATATAGATAAATTGTTGTAAACATCTCACTGTACAAACTTTGCACTGTAAGATTCTTCAGAGAAGTGCGAGATGAGATTAGAGGTTGGGTCAGTAACCTGTAAGAATAAAAGTCTAGGCTTTAAGAGCTGTAAGGGTGAGGAGTTCAGTTGTAGAAGTTCCCAAAATTCCTCCTGCTGACCTCTATCTTTTAATGGTACTTAAGGAGGTCCACTTTCATATTATTGAGTTCTCACTAAGCCTTTTAAAATTTATACAGACTGCAAACAAATAAAAGTGAATCCACTAACATATCATTTACTGTATATAGTTAATTTAAGTATCTTTTTAATTCTATATCGCCATGTTTTTTGTACAGTTTACAAACCCAGACCATCTGGCTGATATGAAAAAAAACAACTAAAACAAAGTCTTGTATTTCTTAGGAGATGACATGAAGAACGACGGCCGATTACCAGTATCAGGGGGTAGCCTGTCTTTACGTAATGGCTGAGGAGCATTCTCGATAACTGCCTTGGCGGGCGTTGTTCCCACACCGTGCGCCGCAGCATTAAACACGACGTGGCCGGCAAGTCGGGGGACAGCGGAACCTGGGACGGCCGGAGGAAAGAAACGGCAAAACCGAAAAACCGTCACCCGTCCATCACTATCCACAAAGCCTTCAGCCAGAAACGGAAGTCCAAAGTCGGAAGCACCGGATCCCCACCGTCGCCAACGGCACCGTTCTTGGTCCGACGGTGACCTCCGCTACACCGGGTCTGCTTGTTAGAGGTTTGCGGCCTGCTCTCTACACCTCCCCTCTGGCTTCGTGTCACCACCTCACCTCCCCGGCTCCCCCCGGCGGAGCCAAAGAGCCATCAGTAATGGATTGTTATCGTGTCAGTCATCCTCGCGGGCTCTTGATTGGGGCTGTTATTCTAATCAAAAGGCTGATAATTAAGATCATCCATCTGCGAAGGCGCCGCCGCCACCACCGCCGCCACCGCCGCCGCCACCGCCGCCACCGCCGCCGCTCCCTCACTAAGGTGTGCGGGGTGAAACGGTGCCTGTTTAATTGCGCCTAATCACATCAGCAGGAGCGGCGTCGCCTGATTTGCATGGGGGGGGTGGCGGAGCGGTGGGGGGGGTGTCGACGGGGCGGCGAGCGATGGCGCGGGCAACCCGGCTCCGTGACGGGTCAGCGTTCCTTGGGAGAAATAATCGGCGCGTGCGACACCGAACGATAAATAATCGCAAAGTAAATCTTTGTGGGCGCTAATAAATGAGAGAAGTTTACCTGCATTGAGGGGAAGGTAACGTCTCGGGGGTGGTGGTGGTGGTGGGGGGGTACAGGGTAAAGTGCCTGCTGAGCTGGAGAAAGCAGGTGAGATTAACGTGGCAGGTGAATTGTGCAGGAGGAGGTGAAACAGATGAAGGTTTGTTGGAGGATGGAGATGTCTCTCTTTCGCTCTCTGGTTATGCCTCCCTCATCTTGTCCATGTCTTGTTATAGAGAAGTGGAATGGAACTGTGGCCTAGAATCCCCTGCGGATCCTGGAAGATGCCGGAAGGACATGCCGGAAAAGAGATGCGTGGCGCCCAGCAGAACAGCGCAAGCTGCATCTGTCTTTGGCAGAGGGGGGTGGGCAATATGGATATATGAATTGGGGGCATCGTAGAATGATACTATGCATTTGCCCCTCTCTTTTTGGCATGCACGTTTTTTCTGATTTTTTTCATATAAACTTTAAGCTACTTGCAATGATTTACCCAGCTGTACCGCTGCATCAATTCAGGGTAAATACCTTTCTCAAGGGTCTTACAGAAGGAGGCGGGGATTCAAGCCTTGGGCCTTTGAGTCCAAAGGTGGCAGGTTTAACCAGTAATCCACCTGTTACCGCAAATTCTTTCTACAGCTCCTTGTTTCCGATGAACTCGAAAGACAGCACTGTCGGGGCTTCCCTAACTGCGCCGCATCCTTAGGGAGTGAGGGCCCATCCCCCAGAGGTGGGGAGCAGATCCCACAAGACCCGCCAGTGGATCTCAGCTTTGAAGGACGGATCAGCCGCCGGCTTCACTAATGAGCCCACAAAAAGTCCCTTAGACTTCCTGCGCTTAATCTGCCCCAGCTGTGACGTTGGGGGGGGTGGATAAGTGTGGCCGCAGGGAAATGCGATTTGTAATTTCAGAGCAGGAGTTAAAAGGCAAAATTGGTGGCAGGCTGCAGATATTAACATTCTCAAGCTTAAGACAACATGAAACATTAACTAGCTGCAAAGTCCCTGAATGCATCTCGCCTCTCAGATGGGCGAGGAAGGTGCGGCATCAATGCTGCGGGTCAGATGTCCCCGTCCCACGGAGCTCAGGGGGTCCACCTGGACGTTAGGGCTCATTAAATCCACCTCCCGGTGAGCCGCGGACCAGGCTGGCCCATGGATCATGCATTATTGATGCGTGCTCAGCCGGGCCGGGCCCGCTCTGCTGTACCGGGTTCTAGATCTCCTTTCATGTCTCTATTTAGCTAAAATCCCCCCTGCAACACACACAAGCTCACACATGCACGCACACACTCCTATCCACCCAGGCAGCCTCATAATCTTTGCCTCTTTCCATCCTGGGCGGTTGCCAAGTGACAGTCAACATCCTACTTTTGTTCCATTTCATTCCTCTTCCTTTGTGCCTTTTACCCAAGAAGTGTAAATAAACATTTTCTGTACTTCTTACACAGCCACATATCTAATATACTGTAATAATTATGAATCATTTATATAATGAAAGGCTAACCAGACGTGAATGGGCGCATGGAATTTTAGCATCGCCGCGCAAATGTTTTACATTTTTCTTTTTGCGAATGCGCTGCAGCGTACATTAAATAGTGCATAATTGCAGTTTAAAGTCATTTTTACTGTTATGAACGTATCTGCAGTAGCATCCATAGCTGCACGGCATGACGCAGTCGTGCGAGGTGATGCTCGGAGAGCGTTTGCTGCCGCGCGCTGCGTGCCACAGCGGCGTGTGCGGTGCGAGAAGCCCTGTCCCCCGCGTTTGCGGCGAACGCACGGAGTGTGACACCCCCCTGGCAGCGGGGGGTAAGTGATAGACTGCCTGTCATTTTCTTATTGCTTTGATGTGATTGTATTAATAATGTTTGCTGCCTTCCCAGCTGCTGAGCGAGATTAGCTTCAGTGCCGCCTTCCCTGCTGCCCCGTTCGCCGGTTAACTCCCTTCCACATTTTCTACACTCCTGGGCAGGGCTGCAAATGACCGGATCCTTTCCGGTCTTAATTGCCCGTTTTTTTCAGAGCGCTCCATTTATCCGGAAACCCGCAAATCGCATTATTTGGCCATTAGTCGGTTCTGAACAGCAACCGCGCCTGTTAAGTTTTCAGGTGTGTGCCTGAGGCTCCCGTTCATACGAAGCCATTCCCGTCGCACGCGGTAACTGACCACACATCCGTATTCCTTCCCCTTTGTCTCCCATGGCAACATCAGTGTCCAGGTAATGCAGTACATAGAGATTCTAACCCAAGAGGCCTATGGCCACCATTCTGGCTAGCGGTGATTTAATTTCATTTGCTGGTTTGCTTACAGCTCTTTGCTCATTTATACAGGTGGGCAGATTTTACTGAATCAGATCAGGGCTCCTTGATCAACAGCGGCAGAAGGAATCGTAAGCCGGGTCCTTTGACTGACAGGTCCAACCACTGCACCACTTGCTGATACACCTGGACCTCCAAATTTCCAGAAAATGTTACGTTGCATTGACTTTCAATTTATCTGGTCGTGTGACTTAACCCTCAGGCTGATCTATAATAAATATGGCATTTTATCTACCATATGATTGCCATAAGGCATTGTGACATCCTTCACATCAGGCATCTGAGCACGAAAAATTGATGATCGCCAATTTAATTGAATTTTGCTCTCGTTTTTTACATCCGCGGTGTGTCTGGTCAGATCTGCTGACCGTAAGAAATGAATGGAGAGACTATGCCAAATTCAGGAGATTGCAGGTAAATGAGGTCTAAAGAACAAAATTTCCCTAAAGCACTGTACAGCTTGAGATAATAGCCAGGAATGAGGTTGTTTAAAGCTGTAGCACAATATTAGGTGAATATATTTGTATAGTAATTATTTATTTGCAGTTATAATGATCCTCCCAGCTTTTGACGGAAACAGAATGCCGTCTCCAACACAACCTAAAGGTTAATCGCTCATCTCGGTCATATTCCCGCTGTTAATCTCCACCGAAGGTCATAATAGCCAGTTGCATTTTCCGCTTCCAGCCACTTTTGATGTTTGGTTATTTTGAAATTCAAACCTGCGTCTCCTCTCACTGTCATCATTTTGCTCCGGGGTCTTCCCCCTTGGGGCTCCTCACTGCTGGACCGGCATCCAGGACCAGCGCCGTGGCCAAGCGGTATTTTACCTGTGATGGAGTTCTGCACCACTGAAGATTATCACCCACCTCCTCCTTCTCTGCCGCTGCCTCCGGATGTAGCAGATGCTGTAAACAACACTTTGCTGGCAACTTGCGTGCAAAAGCTGCTTCTTCAGCAAGCCCGGATGGTGGTACATCGGGGGCACGAAAGTTTGTCTCAGACCATATATTCATTATGCTAAGTGCTTGCATTTTGTCACACGCAGCACATAGGTTCCTATTTTCTGGAAGTTATTTTGCACATGAACAGTTCCTAGCAAGGGTGTCAAGAAATAATTGTCACATTTCTCTCACATTGTCCACTTGGCCTTTTTTTCTGCCAGTTTCTTCTTTATTTTCTCCTTTTCGGTTTCTCTGCGAATCTGTGTAAAGTGCTACGAATCCCCGCAATACGGATTTCACGAAGCCTGAGATCCTTTGATCTTAAACACTTATCTGCAATAATCTCCCTTTTCTAAATCAATTTTACCCCCGTTGCTCACAAAGGTGGCTTCTTCTCGCGCTAGAAGATACAGAACGGCTTTAGTCAAGGCTGTCTTGCAGCCCGTGATGACTTTCAAAAGTCTGCTCCATCCTTGCACTTAATTTTCGGACATGTTCTGTAATTTGCGCGATGCATGCTCTGCCGAATTAAATGTCCGAGACTGAAAAGGAGCTTCACAACATCCATTCGAGACCTACCTGCTCTTTCACACGTGGAGGGTATAGACACTTCAGGCCTTCGTAACACCAGATGTCGACTGGTTCCGCAGCATCGTCTCCAGCGTAAACCGAATTAGAACACGATCAAACCTGCATCGTCGCAATACGCGCGACTACCGGGCCGGGTCAAGGCAGTCAAGGCAGTCATCGTAATGGGCCCGCGAGCCGCACCTGACTAGGATTCAAGCATATGACCTACCGATCATAAATTCCGAGTCTGAACTCTGTGACTGAACAGCGAAAATACCGTGTTCTCTCCGGCAGGCTTCCACAAAGCCGAACCGTTAGGACTGCTCCTACCCGCAGCTCGGCCTTCGGTTTACCTGACATCTGAATCCGCGCTCCGGTTCTGCTGCTTTACCATGCCGATCGAACTCCCCCGCCGGGGTTCCATCCCCAAGGGGACGCCCGCCTCGGATGCAGCGCCTGCAATTCGTCACTTACAGATGGGCGAAAGCAAATTACCGTTGCACGCTCTGCGA
This sequence comes from Heterotis niloticus, assembly GCA_018136845.1. NCBI lineage: Eukaryota > Metazoa > Chordata > Actinopteri > Osteoglossiformes > Osteoglossidae > Heterotis > Heterotis niloticus. The sequence goes on from CM030906.1 coordinate 5,887,932, forward strand.
TTAACGTTAATAATGCTTCACAAAGCCGAGGTAAAAGCTTTTTTTTGTCTTGTTGCTTAGTTAGAAATTACCCCTCGAAAGGAACAGTATGGCCAATTACCTTAAACACTGTATCCATTATGAACAAGCAGTCGGGTTTGTTTTAAATTACAAAACCGCGCTCTTTATTTACGGAGCGGGAGCTTTTATCCAGGCCGACTGGATGCAGAAGGTTTCGGGCGGACACGCAAAAGGCCATACGATAGCGGCTCAGCAATAAAACCGATGGAGATTAGAGTCATCGGGATGGACCCAAGTGGATTTTCTGCGCCCTGTAACACGGTCTTCGTGTCCCGTTGCGCCATTTTTTCACGCGGGAAGAGGTGAAATGGTTAAACCACCGTGTGGCCATACCGAAAACGCTGCTTAGTCGTCCTACAAAAAGCAGGCCTAACAGCAAATGTGAATCCCATTGAGTTTACGTGGATATAAGAAGGAGTCTAGGCAGGTGGTTTAAGAAAAATGGTGGTGTGGAGACACCACCAACCACATGACCATGACGTGGTTCTTCTTGCATACGAAATATAGCGACCTTGTGCGCATTATTGACTGATCCTTCGGAAAAATATGGCTGGGTTTCGGCATTTACCGTGTTGACCCGAGATCAGCGTCAAATAAAAATTATATGACTCTAATATCCGAAATTCTAAAGAATCTAAATACCAGTGCTCAAATAGCTACATCATTTTTGTGCGCGTATGCATTAATGTTATGCTTAGGTAAATAGCTATCTAGGTAGCTAAACCTACCTACCTTGTTGATGTTGAAGAAAATCTCATCGTGTAGCCAACACTTCTAATGGTTCTTAGACTGTAATCCCAAACTTTCCTTCTGTTGAATCGCGACAAAAGTGCAACTTTATAACAGGGTGTCGGTGTTCGAAGAATGGAGGGCACGGTGGTGCAGCGAGTAGAGCCGCCGCCTTACAGTGGCTGGTGTCCCATCCAGGGTTTAGCTTCATATCTTGGTACCCAGGGATTCTGGAATGGGTTCTGAACCACCACGACACTCATAAGGATAAATTGTTTATTGATAATGGATAAATGGATCTTGAAAGGATTATTTATGCATGTGGAAATGGCTTTAGGTGGCATAAGGGTCAGAAAACTGGCGTTTGTGTAAAAATCACAGTCTTCTATCTCAGCAATGACAGGGGCTGAACTCCCTACTCTCCCCACGCAAGCTTCCATCACCGATAACCTCAGCTTGTCATCCTGCCTGATCTACCCCATGTCTGAATGCCATCACTCTAAATAATTCCTGTTTGTCTCCCCTTTGCTGTCCACCCTCAAGGAAACTGGGATCTGCACCAAGTAGGCACTGGTCAGCTGTTTGTGGCACTGCAGCAGCTCTGAGAGGCAACCAGGTGGAGACGGACCTCCATGTTACTTGAGGAAGGAGGAAACCTGCTGAATAACTGCAAGAATTTGATGTCTGGAGTGAAAATGAAATGAGTATTTGTTACTCTCTTAGTTGGCAGGTTTCTCCAAAGCAACTTACACCATTACGCTCAATTACAGCAATTTACCATTTTTACATCATCGCTTTACCACAATCAGTCATTTTACAGCAAGAGGTGAGAAGCGGATCTGGGTTTGTTAGGTCCAAAAGTAGTGGTACTGACCGCTACACCACCAGCTGCCCAGTTGATCAGTGAAAAATGGTTTCCGGTTTACTAAACAATAATTTGTATTTAAAAAATCAAGCGTTTAGTGGTCATTCTTCATTTAAAATGACTTGTACTGGCTGTCAGGCAGTGAGAAATGCTTAAGCATTTGATAAGATCCTAAAGTGCGTCGAAGACACTTTCATGTCCACCCCACCTCAAAGTGGATTTTCAGGCGTGTTTTGCTGACTCGTGCACTTTCATGCCCACCACGTCTAGGCCAACCGGCACGAAAGCAGCATTACAGCTGTGATGACAGGATGGATCAGGGTGTGAGATGAATGCACTCTGCGGTGGTGTTGGGTGACAGCCAGGCTAAGTGAGAAAAAAGCACATTCGGAACATTCCGGGCAAAACAAAATGGTCCACCTCCGTGCATCATTTACAATTTATTCGCAGAGGTGATTCTTTCCCCTGAAGTAGCTGACAATGTTGAGGTTTTTGCAACGATTAATCGGTTTTTACAGCTAGGTCATGTTTTCCTTGCTAGTTTAAGGTAAGTACCTTGATCAGCTTACTGGAGCAGGAGGTGGGATTTGAACCCAAGTCCTTTTGGGATTTAACTACGCACCATCTCCAGCTGCGACAGGGGGGCAGGGTAACGCGGCGCACCGTTCACAGCCTTCATCTTGCCTATGCAGCAGGCCGATGCCCAGGGAGGGTCCTTGCCTGGATGTGGGATCCAGAGGGACATGGGGATGAGGAGGAAAGCGAGACATCTGAGGGGACAGCTGTGGCTGAGAGAGAGGCAGGAGTGGCGCGACGGGGAACGGAAAACGGGGATCAATGGTGCGCCATTATTTGACGGTGCGCCGCATCAGCTGCAGGGCTTCTGTGTTTCTTATTGTCCCACATCTTTGATCATGAAAGAAATGTCAGTAACCATTAAAGCTAATGGGCCGTTTCCAGACGCGGCTGCTGGAAAGGATCCATACCCAGCTGTGAGGCATTTCTTGCTACATACATGATGTATCCCATTAGCCCCAGACTCTTGTCCTGCTTGCTCTTAATTTTGTCATTACTGCAATTGCTATTACTATTATGTGCTGATATTACTTAGCAGCCATTTATATTGTGCTGCAAAGTGGCACTCATCAGGTCCGTGAGGAACAGGATGCTGAACCGCGTGCAGAACAATGGGTACAAAATTGACGTCTTGGTTCAAAACCATCTTGGCTGCGGCGCAGCCTTTGTCATTCATGCAACCTGGTCTGCGCAACGTAAAATGAATAAATAGCAAGCGATCAAAAATAACAGACGGTTCGTTCCGCACACAAAGACTCGGGCACATATGGGTGCAAGTTCTCTTGCTGGCAGGGCTTATTCTGTGGTACCCGGAAGCAGGAACGCGACCTGAATTGCTCCCATGAAATAGCTAGAAGGTGTGTGTCTGACAGTGTTTGTACGGTAAGCCGTGGGTGTTGCAAAGGGTGAAGGGAATACACTGTATGGCCAAAACTATGAGGACCCCCCCCCAAATGACCGAGCTCACCTGTTTCAGCCTCACCCACGCAGCATACAAACACGTTCTAGACAACTGTGTGCTTCCAGTTTTGTGGCCACAGTTGAGGGAAGAAGCTCCTTTCCTGTTCCAGCATGATTGCTCCCTGCATGCACAAAGTAAGCTCCATAAACACACGTTTTGCCCAGGTTCGTGTGGAAGAACTTGAGAGGCTGCACAGAGCCCTGACCTCAATCCCACCGAACACCTTTGGGATGAACTGAAACACTGACCGCAAGCCAGGTCTTCTCACTTGACCTCACCGATGCTCTTTTGGCCAAACGGGCACAAATTCCTAAAATCTGGTGGAAAGCCTTCCCAAAAGAGTGGGGGCTCTTACAGCAGCAAAGGTAGGAACATCTCCATATTAGTGTCCATGGGTTTGGAACGGGAGGTTCAACATGCACAGATGGGGGTGATGCTCAGGTGTCCGCATACTTTTGGCTGTACAGCGTACAGTACAGTCAGACCTGGGACAGTGTGATCGTGTGGTTGCTTTTGTTTGTGCTGTTATGAATAACAATCCCATAGGCTCCTTGCATTCTCATGTGGATATTGAACTAGAGTCTTCTTCTGGCTCCACTAAAAACAACCTTTCCTCGCTTTGCTTAAATGGTGTTCTTACACTGAGCTGAGCTGTACAGCCCAGGGGTCTCACGCACGCACACTTTCATCAGCTGACTTTCATTGTTAAGCACACTGGCCTCTCCTTGCAAACACTTGAGTTACGAATTTCAGAGATGCACACATTTTTATACCTGTTTATTGATAGCAGCCTTATGTTTTTTTTTCTTCCCCCATTACGAACAAAGTAAGTTTTGAAAAGATTTCCAGTCCCAGCTGTGTATACAAGTTGATGACGCAATGTGTGCGTGCGTGCTCTTCCCTCCACTGACACCGACACACGATCTCCCATAGCAACAGGTGCAGGAAAGTCAAAAGATGGATAAAAGAATTTAACTGGAACCCATAGCATAAATTACCCAGAATGCACAGCAGCAGCAGCAGCAGCGAGCACCGGTGCTGAGTGTGAACCCCAACGCACAGGGAAGTCCTGTCGATAGAATCTTACATTTCTCTGTTAGAGAGTCCAGGTTTTCACGAAATCCATCATAAATGCTTTCAGAAATATTCTCAAAAGATGTCATTACAGATTAAATTTCTGTTTATCAAGGTGTTTATTTTTCACTATTATAAAATAGAGTGCGTGGGAAGACTCATTTGCTAGGTTCCTAAGTCAATTCCCAGGAGGTCTAAGGTTATTTTCGGCGCGGATAAAGACGGATAAGGCCAGCCATGGTTTTATACGAGCCGTAACAAGGTTACAGATGTGATTTCAAGCGCTTTGGAGGAGAAATAAGAAAAGGAAACGTAATGATATGGAAATATGCTGGAGCCGAATTCCTCTCAAATTTCAGGCCCCAAAGACAGGAAAAAGTGATTACAGGATGATGAATGCGGAATTAATGTTGCTTTTCCTCACTGGGAAGTGTTAACTCCCCAGGACGAGTCTTCCAAGTCGACATGCGGGGAGCTGTGTTTTATTTGTCATTTTTTTTCTTTTGTCTGCTCGCCTTTTGATTTCACCGAAAAAAAGAGATCCGAAACGCGGCTACGTGGTGCCGCATCACCAGACTGTCCTTAGATCCGAACAAACAACGGAGGAGGCATTGTCCGTTTCGGCTGGTTTAATTTCTGAATTGTCGCAACCATTTCTGCCCGCTATTGTTTGCAAATTAATTTCTCCATTGGTCTCGGACCGGAGAAATTACGGCATTGTTGTGGTGTTTAGCGGCCGCTCTCAGATAAAGGCCTTGCGACGGCACCGAGGAGAGAAACCGAAGGCCCATTTGCCCACAGTTGGACTGTATGGTTTGTGTCACACTCGGGGCAGCAAATCCGTACATTTGCTGCGATTCTTATATGTGGTCCAAAGCACTGGGCCCTTTGAATCCATGAATGTCATCTATTCCTCCTGGATCACCGTGGATGCACTTTTGTTGCATCCTACTGAGTAAAGCTGTGTTCTGATTCAACTTGCTTTCATTTGACATTTTTACAGATTTTTTTGTTTGTTTTGTCTTCTTTTTGAGGATTTCGTAGTTTTTTTTTTCTCCTTTTCCTCTACTTGTTCCCCCCATTTTTTTGGGAACACACTTCTGGTATCCCCCGCAAGCGTTGCGAAACCTACGAAGAGTTTAGCGTCTCTTTGTGAGGAGCAAAACTCTCAGAAGGACTGCAAACACCAAGATGTCGGCACCGAGAGTCGGAGGAAGAGTCATTCTGTTTGCATACTCATGCATTTTTTATTCTGTTTTGTAAATCCCATATGTTTTACTTCATTCTCGCTGTATTTGCACACGGGCTATTTCTTCGAGAGCCTTCTTGGAATTGCGTCTGTGGTCACACAAAAATGTATTTGTCTCATTCTATTACGTTTCATTACTGTTTTTTTTTTTTGTTTGTTTTTTAATCTTTGCACACCAACTGCAGCTAATGGCACCAAAAAAAATCGCAATGTTTCTAGAACGAAAGTTTTCCAGCTTAAAATACGCAGAGCAGAACGCATACTGCGCGGCAGTGTTCGAAACAGGATAACAGAATTTGGGGAAGCGGGAAAAATCTCAAATCGTTGCTCTATTAGGGTGACATGATTTCACTAACACCATAAACAGACTGAATGCGCGTATCAGTTCAAGTGGTATTATTTGAGGAATAACAATGTTAAAAAAATAATTTTTTGGGAGTGGTTTTCGAAATTAAAATGCACATCTCTTGTTTTTCACAAAGATGCCTCTAATTTTCATTATTCTATAATGGAGCCTGCAGTTTGGCAATTGTGTGTGTGTGTGTGTGCGATGAAAAAAGAGAGCTTTTCAGCGAAACACCACGGCGCAAAACCGAGGCTTGAGGTCTCGGTAACATCCTTCCGAGCTCTTCGTCGGCTCTGTCTTGAGGTCACCATAAGGCACGGTGACCTCTCACTTTTGCCCCCCCCACACACATCATTCATACCCCATGGACATCCCCTCATCCCGCCCGAGGCTCTGCGGATGCACCACAGCTCACTTTCAGCTCTGACACATCTCAGCCTTCCCGGGACTCGCCAGCCGCAGGGCTGCGGTTAACTCCATTAATTGTTAACATAATGATGCATTTATGTTTAATTCGTACCTCCTGGAAATTGGGGTAGCGCACCCCAAGGCTACGACAGAGCGTCCCTGCTCCGTTCCCTTTGTCATCATCAATTCTGCTCCCTTTTACCAGGATCCTCTTTCTAAGGGAAGCAACATGCTGTTCCGTCTCATTTCACAATTCCCTAACAGGTGTTCCGTCAGAAAATATAATTGAGGCATAGCTGCTTTCTTTACATCCTAATTACTTCAGCCAGCGCCGCCGAACCTCCGGCGTACGAGGTTATCCGATTTTCTTGTTCGCAAATTCAAGTTGTCGAGACCGCTCTTCGGTCGGCGACGCTTCGAAATGGTCGGGAAAATAAAGCGAAAGACGGAAACGTACGTGATTTTTTTTTCTTTAATTTTTTTTTTTTTTGCGTTTCCGTAAAAAGAGCACAGAATTAATGAAGAGCGTGCCTTTGTACGTGACGCACAAAGAGGGGAGCACAAAGAAAAGTAGCTGCTCCAATTTAAATTCACCGCACTTCTGTTTTTCCGTGGAAAATAATGAGCCTGGAATAGTTCTCGTTGCTCTGGGATTGGAAGGCCTCGGCGCAGAATACCTGACTAATTCTTTCCGTGTATTAAACCGTCAGCAATATCGTAGCCACTGAGGCTCTTACGCCGAAAGTTCTCTAATTAAAATGGAATGCACTCCGTTGCTCTCATCCCTTGTAAATTATTTCGGAATCGACATTCCTTGGGCGCCAGGTCCGCGGTACCGAGCTCGGGTCACGTTTTCGCGGGATACGATGCTGATGCTTCACGTTGGATAGATAATCATCCTGCGGTTCTTGGGTTAATGAACCAAAAGCTAGTTTTGATGTGATGGACACGCAGGGAAGAGAACGCCATGGCGCAGCTGTACTTGGAAGGCCCTTCATGAGAAGAAGTGCATTTTGGGGTAAGGATCCTACTGTGGCTGAGGGGACGATGCGTTTGGCTAGGGATTTTACAGGCAATTGACAACTAACGTACCTTGGAGGATGGCCTGTCTCTTCTTTTGGGTATCAGCTTAGTATGGATGGGCGCAGGATTTTGGAGACTAAGAATGGGGATCGATAAAGTGGAGCAAAAGGCGATGTAATGCAAATGACCAGCACAGTGGCTCGCTGCTTCTAGAATGTTTGGGCGAAGAGTTGTATCTGGTTCAGTCTACCTGTGTTTGTGTGCCGCCCCCCCCGAGGTTTCAGGTATGGTTAGGGTTAGCAGGTGTTGCACCGGTCTGCTTTAGAGATGAAGGTAGGTGTTGCAATATACCTGCTTATCACTGCTTAATGATCACCGTTCTCTGCTTTGCTGAAAAGCCTCTGACAACTAAAACTAAATGCTCGTCCGGATGTGGACCTGCAAAGCCCCTCCGGCATACTCCTGCTGTCTATCTACCCTCTTTCTCTGTCTCTTAATGTCCTAGTGGAGGAGCGAGCTTCTAGCAAACACTTCAACTTCTCCAAAACTCTTTAGGTTCAAATTCTTGAAGCTCCACCTGCATCAACAGTCCAACTAAACCCCCATTGCCTAACCGCCTCACTACACTCTGGCTGGGCCGCCACTCCATTGCGGGGTAATAATTTTATTACCCGATAGCTATAATTTTAACACGAATGATAATGAAAAGCAATAATAAAAACAATACAATAGCATAAATCCCATATATTTAAGAATACAAGTGAACCAGGTGTTTTCAAGTTGGAGATAGTTTGTGTACATCATCCATTTACAGAGCCTAGGCAGCTTTTCGTTCATTTTAATTTTTGCCTATGTCATCGTCATCATCATTAAAATCCTTTGAATTCTGCCTGCTGCCGCCCGCAGACTCTGTTTCTTCCGTGTCTTTTTGCAGAAGGAGGTGACCTTTTCAATCTGCTGATCAATACGGCGCTGGTGCTGATCTCCATTATACGTGAGACCTTTGAGGACATCACCGGGGCCATGAATGTGCACCTTGTAATTACTTATTAAATGTATTAAAGGTTATTGACCGTAGGGATGGCAAAGGGAAGCCGGCTTGACTGACATCCGTACGGACGGATCTGGCCACCGCAGCGAGATCGTAGGTTATGGGGGGCGTCTGTTTGCGTGGCTGGGGGGGCGGGTGTCCTATAAGTGGTCAATGTAAATGGAACGTTTTAACTTGGCACTCCATGAGATGCTGAGGCAGTTCACTGAATTTGTGCGTCGCAGCCTTTGCCGTGACTGTGACCACGACCGTGACCGCTTTCCCAGCGATAAACACAAAGCTGCTGAGCCGCTTAAACCACCTTAAATGAACCCTGTGACAGTTTATTTAGTCCCTGTGTTTTCAAAGGAACTCCCTTCTGAGTTTATTTGACTCCCTTAAGAGTGTCACTGATGTGCACGGTGGCAACGACTGACCTTTTGTTTAGATTCTGTTTACCGAGCGGATTTCGGATAGCGGGCTTCTCCTCTGGCGCCTTACTTTTTAAAGTTAGAAACGAAAAGAACCGAGTGGCAGCAACATAGAGAGGCAGGCAGTATATCAAGAAAATGCAGATATATTTCAGATTGTGTTCATGTAGTTATATGAGGGAATGCGGTCTGTCAATATAAAATGCAGTGTTCAGCAGGGCGATCATCATTGCTGTCTAGGAAAAAGCGACCGAATCGTCCAAAATTCATTTCAATTATCATGTAATTCAAAATTTGATCCTCTCTACTTGCAGTAAGTGGGATGAAGCACATACTCTGGGATACGTTCCTGTTCTGTTTCTGAAATCTTGACTTAAAGTGGGTAAACAGAAAAAAGGAGGCTGTTTCCCATTATTTTAAATTATAATTATAATTCATCCCCGCAATGAAATCCCCACCAAAATATATTTTAAAAAATGTATATATGACTAAAATAGCATCATCACTCACTCTCATCCTCCCTCTCCTCTTTGTATAGCAATGAACTTTTACCAGTAACATTTATTTAAAAAGAAGTAATAATTTCAACAAAGAGTGCGGTTCTTGTTGCTGTTGCTGCTGTTGTTGCTGTTGTTGTTGTTGTTGTTGTTGTTTTTCTCCTTCTTCTTCTTTAAATCCTGCTGCTGGCCAGCTTGGCTAATCTGACCCCTTTACTCACTCTTCACACAAGATGCAGTCATGGTTCCAGCATTATGCCAGGTTTTCAGAAAATAACCGGGGAGTTCTTAATTAAACAATTCAGCTGAAAAAATAAATAAATAAAATAAAAATTCAAAATGTAAATGGGAAATTTTTTTACATGCCTCAAAAGGCCTAAAACGTTATATGGGGACCTCAGAACTTAAAATTTTTGGTACAAAAATAAAGGCATTCTGTAGGGTGGATGTCACAGGATGCCGTTCCATCACAGATTGTATTATTATTATTATTATTATTATTATTATTATTATTATTATTATTATTATTATTATTATTATTATTATTATTATTATTGTTGTTGTTGTTGTTGTTGTTGTTGTTGTTGTTGTTGTTGTTGTTAGTAGTAGTAGTAATCATTTTGTTTTTAGCAGCTGGGAACTAAGCTCAGGTCTTCTGTTCACCATTTAGGAGCTCTAAATACTGCGCCTCCGCATTACTGACACTAAAAACACTCTGAATCTCAGTTAAATTTGTCTCATTTGCTCCACAGCACCACATCTCCAGTACAGTTCATCCTCAAACCTGGACACAACATGCAGGTCAGTTTTAGCTCTTGGATGCATTGTGGTGATGTCAAAAGCCACACACCCAACATCCCATGTAATCCAGCCTTCATCCCAGCTGCTCAGTGTTAACGTGAAAAGCCACCTGAGACCTCTGGACTCTTCCACAAAGCTGAGCACCTCAGACTGGCTGGCTCGAACCTGAGGCCAAACCTGAAGTTCTTCCAAGATCAGTATCCTAGAAACGTGTTAACATAAAGTAGGTGGTGGAGGTTACCAGCTTGCGGGCACTGACCATAACACCACCCACAAGCATCACCACCCAGAGCTGGACCTCACCAAGTGTTGTGGATGACATCTTCCATGAACCAGCTGAATAAGAGGACACTTTAGACCAGCTGACCTCTCGCCGACATTTAGCGCTTGCCGTTCATGCGGATTCTGCGTGCTTTTCCCGCTCCTGCGAACTGAGGATTGAGCACACGCGTAATGCTGTTATTCTTTAGCGGAGATAAGAGGGCAGTTTTGTTCCACATAGAAAAATCAGGCCTCATGGTGAGACTGACATGATGCGAGAGATGAAGGACAGCAGCAGGGGGGATTTGAACTATTTTCATTCATTTTAGTTTTATTAACATTTATTTATTCAGCTGACACTTTTTCAGTATGGCTTACAGTGATTTATCCATTTATTTAGGGCACCACAGCAGCAAAGTATGACTGGGACTTGGGTCCTGCAACCCCAAGGCTCTAACCGCTATGCCACCTGCTGCCCTTGCTGCCTGTTTGTTTCTGTACTGATGATGCTGTTTGCAGTCTTTTGCATTCAAAAAAGTTCCACCTTATAATTTAATGCAAACCTTTACTGAGATTTGTACATATATTCATATTTCCTTATGTTTATCTATTGGCAAAAAATGGCTAAAAATGAACTCAGTTAGGGTGTCAGCGCATGGTTTTCAGGAATTCCCACCAGGTTTAAGATGTATCAGTCGAAGGTACCGATTGCTGATGTCTGCCCACAACTGGAGAACCTGTCCACCTTAAACAGCGGGACGTGTTCAGTAAAGAGATTTGCTCTGTGACCAACGGGTTTCCATGGTTTCAAGCCTCAACCAGGCTGCAGCTTTTGAACTTTCAAGAAACGTTTCAGCAGTAATTCTTTAATTCAATCATTGATGTTTTTCTCCAAACTTACGAGCTACTTACAGTGATTTACCCGTTTATACGGCCAGGTAATTTTTACCGTATCGATTCGCGTCATGTACATCGATCACAGGCTTAGCAGTAGGAGTGTAGATTCAAACCTGGGTCCTTTAATTGTAAGGCTAAAGCTCTAACCATTTACACCACCTGCTGCCCAAAAGCTTACCCTGATTTACTCCAGCAAGTAACCGTTTACGCAATCCATGAAGTGTAAAACGATGGCGCCCAAGGTAAAGGGCACAACTACACAAATCAGGACAAAGTATCAGCGCGCACTAAGAACAAGGCAGCCAAACAAGTGGGCGCCCAAAGAATGAGTTCATTCAAGAAGGGGCCATTATGCGGCGGTGGGCTGAGCTTCCAAGCCCTGGGTGGTATTAGGGTGACATGTAAAGGAAACGTGGCGTGACAGGACTGCCACAGTGACACCCGGAGGCACGACAGCACCACCCAGGTCTCCCCGCCGCCGGCTAATTGGCGACAATTACAAAGGCAGCATTCGCACAAAGGCGGCCCTCATCTGCCCCCATGGTGCAATTACCCTACTGGCAGCCCCACCTCACCCAAAGCACACCGGGGGTCCCCTGTCACGCACCCCTCTGACACCTGGTAAGCTGAAACAGGCACGTGACGGAGACGCTCTTTGGTAAATCCTGCTGCAACACGGTGCGGAGCGCGGTAATGGTTGCCAGGATCCCGGCAGGCCCGTCCCGAGGTCGTATCCCCCGGTGGCCTGTAAACCGCGCCGTTTCCGCAGAGATCTCGACTCCCTAGACGGACAGCTGTATCCCACCTAACGTACTTCAATTGTCGCTGTGTGCCTGTAATAATAGAGTGACGCAAGAGCATTACAGCGTTGCTCTAATGTTGCAGCAGTGCAATATTATGCATTTAAAGGGATATTCTAGGCTTGCCAAAGGACAAACGTTCGCCGTGTAAAGACGGGGAAAAAAGCATGGCAAAAAAACATAATGGGAAGAAAATGGGGTCGTAAATGTGTCATTTTGAGGGTGAACCTAACAAGGCAGCCAGTTATGAAAAGTTTTATTTAAAGGTTACACCCATCACACTAACAGCCTCCAGCCAGTACAAACTGGTGGAAACAAAACTGTCCATTTCATCATTACCTGTGACAGCTGCCTGGTTCTTCTTACATGGAGACATAATCTCCAAACTCAATTAAACGTTGTTCTCAAACGGTTTCACCATTTTGGGAGAAAAAGAGTGAGCAAAGGCAGATTGAAACATCTGGATGGTCACTATCTCTCTTAGTCCGGGGGGTCTGCTCTGTTCTGACGGTGGACTCAAAGGCTTCTTATAGAAGGTCATATCAAACTATCATGGTTTATGGATAAGTATATGCAGTACTTGTGTGTGTGTGTGTGTGTGTGTGTGTGTGTGTGTGTGTGTGTGTGTGGGTCACAGTTTTACCATGTTCCAAAATAGTAAGACATGTTGATAATAACATAGCCAGAAATGTTGTGGGGAGACCCTCAATTCTACATTACCTGCACTCGGGCTCACTGTGTTTAGCGTCAGTCAGATGGAGAAGGTCAGGTGAGTTAGGGTAAAGGTTTAGGAGAAGTGTTCCATTTTAACAAACGTCCACGGTGGCCAAGCTTAAGAGCGAATGATGCTGCTGCACAAATCAGTTCCAGAAAGGTGACTGAGCTCCGGGGCCAACCTTCACCGTCCTGCTAGAGAAACGCTGTGGTGGGAAACTTGAGAAGAACAAGAAAATGATCTCCCCACATACACAACTATCAACATCAGGCACCCATCACAGGCAGGCAGGGTGGATACTGTCCCCAGTTCTCCATGCAGAGGAAAAAAAAGAAGTGGAAAGTGAATGAAAGAAAAGAAGCAGCTTAATGGGAGGGCCTGGTGAGACCAGGCAGCACAGGAGGGAACCCGGTGAAGGAAATGTGTGGGAAGAAAGGGCTAAACGGGAGAAGAAAGATCAAAGACCACATGGTTCCCTGGATAGCGGTTAACGGAAGTGGAGAACAGGAATGTAATGAAAATATGTATTTTCTCAACATATCAGAACACATGAGTTTGGAAAAACTATTTAAACAGGAAGACCTTGAAGAGATAAGAGTGCGATTGTGTGTATTTTAAAGTTGAGGCTCCGGAGGTGGTTAGGGTGGCTAAGGGCTTGGAGGGTTACCACTGAGAAGCAGCTGTTGAACCCTAGAATTTGGCAACTATATTGCGTCTTTGGAAGCTGCAGATACACAAGTTCCATCCAGGTGAGGATGTGCGCGAGCAGCCTGGCAGTGGCAGCTATGCTTGCGTGGGGAGCGAGCACCCCGCGGTGGACGGACAGGAGATGCGTGTGTCCGCAGCCAGTTGACCCTCCGAGCCAAAGGAGGAGCGCCCGCAGGGACGGGAGGACAACCGGCGTGTGGCACCCAGCCCTACCTCGGTCCGGCCGCCGTTGGCAGCCTCCGCCTCCGCCGCGGCGATAGAGTGGCGCCGCTTGGCAACGGCACCCACAATCCTCGTCTCGCACCCTTCCCAGAGTCCTCGGCTCCCGTTCGCCAGCGCTTAACTAGCCAAGGTGGCAAACGCTCACACGAGGGGTGTGGAGGGGGGAAGGAAATTATTCAGCGTTGTAATTATTCTGAAAAGCTCCTGGCAGGAAGTGTAACGGGCAGGGAGGGAGGGAGGGAGGGACGAGCAGAGGGTGGGTGGGATGGGGGGGCATAATTGCTGCCGTACCCTGCTGAAAAGGGTATTCAGATGGCATTCTACAAAGCTGATTGGCCTCCCCATCTCGCCAGCCCCCTTTTCAATCCCTGTCATTCCCAGTGTGCAGAGAGGGCTCTCTCAGGTGCTTGGAAAGGCCTGCATGGCAGAATAACGCGCTAATTACAGCCCCGCGAGTAATGAATCACACTGAATAGGTGCTGCCGAGGGAACAGGGCCCAGGGACGCTCTGACAGGGGTGACACGCCTTGACATCTTCTTTCGGGAGGCCGATATTTGCCCCCCGGGTGGGCTGCCGAAATGACGGATTGACCCCCTCTTGGAGACGAAGAACCCCTCCCCCTCGCCCCCTGCACGCATTCGCGCACCTCCCTGCCATTATCCTTCCCCGTCTTCCTTCTCCTCCTCCTCCTCCTCCTTCTGGGAACCGGCGAATCAATAAAGTGTCACAAAGTTCATCCGCAGCCAACATCCCGGCGGGGTTCCTCACGGACCCTCGGCCGAGTCGCTCCGCAGTGAAATTTACTGCCCGATTTTTAGGACCCCTATGAAACTGGACTCGTAAAGGTGGCGCTCTGGGTGGGACGGAGGCAGCGTGATACGGCGCTGCCAGTAATTTGTTTCCCCGCCTTAATGGTCCCTGATGCATTAGAGAGAGCTTTATTATTCCTCTTAAAGAGCTTCTCCAAACACAGGGCACCAACAATGTCCAAGAGGTCCAAGTCTTTTACATATATATTGCTGCCCGCTTAGCCTCTGTCCTCCAACCAAGCTCATGTCCCACAGTCTCCAGGTATTTGAAAACCAAATGTATGGCCCTGGTCAGCCTCAAATGCCTGCTGGGTCAGGATGCTGATGAGGACCCCCCCCATTATCATAAAAGCGCTCCGTGATGCCCTTGGATATTGAAAAGGCTCCATCGTTGGGGAGATGAAGACCGATGAGCACGTGGTGGTCTGGGACCTGTCTGCTGTTAAAGGAGGACTCGGTGGCTTCACTTTGACCGGTTTGTTTGATCTCTGAGATGTTGTATTTACGGACAGTCGGGAACAACAAGAACAGCAACTTCCTGCTTGTCTTGCTATGTCTGAAACGGTTATTATTTATCCATTAGTCCGATTTTTCTCCAGTTTCTGGTTCGTGCACTAATGTACTTACAATTGTTTCCCCATTCATATCATTGGGCCATTTCTGCTGTATTAATTCAGAGCGAGGACCTTGATCAAGGGCAGCACGGCGGGAGGTGGGTATCTGAGCCCAGGTTGTCGGATTTCAAGGTGACGACCCTAACAGGAGCATCGCGAGCCGCCCCGTGCGGTCTGGAAGACCAGAGCTGGGTGCTCGTATTTAATCGCTGCATGTTAGGTGTAAGGTAGACAGTTTTACAGATTTACAGCCCAATTTTGCAGCTGCATGCCTTGCTGAAGCTATCCAGATTTTGAAAGAGGCTTTCCAGCATTTGCGCTGCTGACCGCTCATTAAATTTGAGCGTTTTTGACGGCTCAAAGTGGTAGCGACAACAGGTCCGTTCTCGCTAAACGCTCGGCGGTACGAAAATGCTTTCACTCGGCGCGCAGACCCCGCTGAAGGACGTTAAGGAGAAACAGATGCCAAAGATCAAGTTCGGTGGATATTGTCTAACTCACAACAAATTACGACGGATCATCGCGTGATTGTTTGCAAAAGCCCGAGATCAATAGGCTGAAACGCTAACCCGCCGCTAATTCGCCGCATCGTTTCCTGATAGCATCACCGCGGGCCGAGCTCCGCTCCATAAACACAGAGGTCGGCTTGCTCACGTGGCCCCGGAGGGCCCAAGGGACAAACGATCCAGTGGATCTAGAGCAAATAAAGCGAAGGTAATTTCTGTCGGATGCCAATGGCCTGATCTGGGGTGTCGTTGCGGGAAAGAAAGGAAAAGAGAATAAAAGAAGAAAGTGCGGTCTGGTCTTTATTACGAGAAGTTCTGCTCTGCTTGCCAGTCAGCCTTTCGTCCCCCATCACGCTGGGCCAAAGGGACAAAGGCGGCGCGTTGAATCGGGCCCGGCAGCTGGCCGAGAGGCAACCCAGACCTCACCGCCATCAGGAGCTGCCGCAGTGCAGCAAAGCCGCCCCGACGGCGGATAAATATTCTCAGCGTCGCAAGCCACGTTTATCACCCCAGCACGTGCTGAACGCAGCATCATCCGCAGAAGGTCTGGCGGGATCTCCTCTGAAAGGCTGAGATCTCCTCGCTGAGAGCCTGCGAAAACCCCGGAGACCAAATAAGAGCAGGCGTGTGCTTGCTAATGACCCATCGCTGCGGGTCATGTTAAATTAACCCTCTTTGGCAAGGTATGTTACCCTATTTGCACGCGTGACCTTTCTTGCAGCGCCGATGTAAAGATTAATGGACGGATGAAGCTCTGGATCGGATCCGATTGGAGGAGCAAAAGGCAGAGACCTTTATCTCAGAAATGACATATCGGTGCTCACACGGGTGTTAGAGCATCGCAATGCAGCCCAAAGGCACAGGTTCGAGTCTCCGTTCTCGCTTCTTTCAACATCCTTCTCCTCAACCGATGCGGTAAAAATTACCCTGCTCAACAAATGGGTAAATCAATGCCAGCAGCTGAGTATACAATCCTGAGACTTGTGGAAGAGCAGGAATTTTCTAGAAAGTGTAGTAAGAGTAGTAATACTAGTAGAAGTGATGATACCTAGATGGTGGTGTCCCACCGTTGCACTGCCATTCATCATCCCCGTCTGCGGCAGCGCAGCGATCAAGCACGGCTTTCATTCTGAGCAGCAAGAAATTATAATATCGGTGTTGACCGGAGCTGGTTTAATGGATTAATGCCACATGCTCTTTAAGAAAGGTATTCATTTCTGCATTTTTGGAAACTTGGAGAGGGGATCAAGGAGCGGTGAGGACAGTGAGGAGTCTTAAGGGTCTTAAGTGAGGAATAAGGAGCGGAAACCTCACTCGGCGGTGTTTGCTCCCGATCGTGTGGGCTAATTCTCCGGCATCAGAGAACATAGCCACGGAGACCTGTCCCCAGTTCAGCAGCCACTCCTAACAGCCGCCTCCTGCCAGCCCACGGGTCCCAGCAGCATCTGGTTTACATTGAAATATTTTCAAGAAACTGCATACCCCCCCATTTTTCTCCTTTCTTGGGACTATAAACAAATCAGCAGACGCAGTAAATGTTCTCATTCGAATACCACTTTTCTCCCCGCACTTCGGACGCAGTGGTATGCATATCGGCGGTTACAGGCTACACCTGCAGCAAGCAGATCAGATTTACGGTGGACATCCGAGGGTCTGTGGCGGACAGGATCACTCTGTTTATTTCCTTTCTTAGCCCAGACAGGTCGCTTTTTAGCAGGAAAACAGCATCTCTTGCAGCCCAAAGCATCCATCTCAGAAACGGTTTCTATTTTCAGAAATGGGAAAATAATCTTCCAAACCAGCACAGGCCTTGGTCCATAAAAGTGCAGAAGATGAAAAGATACTGTGGAATTTTGCAATTAAAGGCATGAATCACGGTGGCAAAATTTCTTTCTTGCATGATATGTGCCTTAATATTTCGATTACATGCTCCTTATCGTGCACTTGACCTTAATTCTGTTTAGGTTATTGGAGTCTGAACCATGTACTTTGTTTACTGACTTCAGTTGCCAGCAGAAACTATTTTTATGTGAGCGATTATGGCATTTTAAATGAACTTGTGACAGGCAGCGGGGACGTTAAACGGATGCAGCTTTCCACCGCGGAATTAGGCCTTTCCATTTCCACCGCGTACACGCACACGCGAGAGGTGACCAAAAGTACTTCTGGGAACGGAATGAAATTCCCGGTGTCTTTTATTAGCCCTTTAATACTGTAATGCATACATAGCAGAACAGTAAATAATGTAATACAGAGGAACAGACAGCTTGTCGTATTATAACAAATATGTACTGCTAGTATGCCAAGGCACATTCTTTTTATTGAATAATACTTTAAATAATTGTAAGCACCGCAGGTGTTCCATCTTGGTGCGAGATGGTGAAAAACACCACTTTCAGGCTAATTGTGATAAACTGAAATTATTAATTCCTAATAATAAAGTGCATCGTGGTGCAGTACAGCATGTGGCGTAATATTCAGTTTAACACATTCGTGCATTTAAAAATGTGTATTTATTAGTATCATACATTAGACTTAAGCTAAAGAATCACATATACATGCAAATGTATGCAGGGATTACATAATTTTCCAAACAAGCTAATATATTTTTCGGTGTACGCCTTGTATTCGGTGGTTCAAATTTTAATGCACTTACATTATTTTTTTGCATAAAGGCTGAATCATGTCTTTCAGTGGATTTTGGTTTCTCTCTAATTTTCCCTCGCAAGGGAATAAACAGTCTGCGAGTCGTACTTATTTGGGCAGTATTTCCCCGCTCCTGACACATTCTGGGGAGGCGTGCGTGTGAATGATTTATGAACGCGATTTACAAGCCGGCACACAATTTACAAACTCCCTTCACCCCGCGGGACGTGAGGGGTAAGCGGACCGTGTTACGCCGAGCCGGGCTCCTCTCGAGTTTCCCAAGGTCCCAGTCAACAGAAGCAGGGTTTCACCCTGGTACCCTAGTAAAGCAGTGTACATGGCCTCTCCGAAAAGGAGGGGAGGGAACCGTCTGCTCAGTAAGCCGCTGGGTTCCTGTTATTCTTCTTTCATTTATATACACGTGTATGCATATAAATAAGTACATCAATGAAAAATCATTCAGTCTCTCTTCTGTTTCTAACTTTTAATATTTATATGTTAAATCTATTTACTTGCTTATGATGCATATTTTTAGCTCATTTTTTGCATAGTTTCCCAAATTCCTAGCTCCTATATATAAACATATGAGCTATAAATATGGAATGTGTCCAAATTGTCAAAGGTGCTGCGCTGACACCCATGAGGACGTTTTATTGGCATCTTTTAAAGAAGCTGCTTCAGCTCTGCCACTTCTGTTAGTGCCGGGAGGTGAAGGCTTCCTGGGCCTCAGGGTGTCTTCTCCATGGCAGCAGTGAGACACTGGAGATAACATTTTGCATCACAAGCAGACGCGATTGTTTGGTGCGCCGAGGTATATTTAGAATCGGGAAGTAGCTGTGACCTGGTTATTATGGGGGTGGGGGGTTCGAGATGGGAAGCAAAGGCAAAAAATAGAGTTTTTGGGCTTTTCTTAAAATGCACGCACTGTCCAAGGGCTTAAGAGGGCAATTTGGGACAAAAGTGAAAATGGCGGACGGGATGCAGATCAAAGAATGCAGCGTTTGTCTGCGTTGTGTTGTTTTTTTCTTCTGTCGCTGTTGAAAAAGCACAAAAGCACGATTTGAAAGATTTAAGGGTACAGCTGGACCCAGCAGATAAGTGATTTGCAATCGCCATTTGCAATCCTTTGATCGAGATCTGAGACAAGCATCATTGATCGTGACGGTGCAGGTGGGACTTTTACGTTTGTTATCGTCGCATCCGTCATCGAGGAATTGTGGGGAAAAATGAGGAGACGGGAGGAAAGAACCGTTTGTACTGGGATCTCTGCTGAGGAGGATGACGCGCTTCCGAAAGCGAAACCTAAATAAAGATGTTTGCCCCCCAAACGTGTGTGAAAGGGGTTGGGTTTGGACCCCCACACTCCTGCAAAAGACAACAAGTGGCCAAAATGCAAACACTGCCAAAACTTGCTAGATGTAGGCTGGTATTGCAGGGAATCAGAGTGCCACAGAACATGCACCGCAATATGAAAGAAGAAAGTAAAAAGTAATTCTTTTTGAGAGCTTCTGACAAAGGAATCAGACAATAAGCATACATTTGTAATATTGAAAAAGAACGAGAGCTGAAATCACAACGTGTTCGAGCTGAAACTGAGATTACGGCACGCATGCAGAAAGCTGCAGGTAACCAAAAAGTATATATTTTATTACAAAATGCAGAGTTTTATTTATTTATTTATTTATTTATTACTTGTGTTTTTTGCACATGCATTAAAAATATATCAGTGAGATTTAAGTAGTTTATTTGTGTATGGGAGAACATGGGGGGCAGTCAGTGTGTGACCAGAGCACCACTGTGATGCCACCAAGGTGTGTGACAACTGCGTCCCCAAGGCCCTTTGGGGTGCTGCATCAATGCTGTGAAGGTAGGAGCACCAGACATGGCCCCCCGCATCCCCGCCTCCTACCCTGCCCCACCCTTCTGATCCTCACTGCTCCATAACAAAACGGCAGCTCTTGCATCCTTTGTCCACACACAAATGTACAAATAAAAAGCAAATGAAATAAAGCGAAACTGGAGCTGAGTAGAGATTGAAATTGACTTCTGCGTCTGTGCCGTGCGCTTCGGCTGTCATGTTTCTGCCATCTGCTGAGGATTCCTATGAAAGTTCAATCATTTTCTCCATATTTGTTTAGGTTTCAGTGCCTCATACAGGAGCCCTCGGTGCCCAGGGTTCGAACAGGGGAAATGGCCGCGTTACATGCAGGTACTCCAAAAAGAGTTTTTTTTTTTCTGTGCTAAAATGCACGGAACGGCACAGGACACGGGCAGATCCTTCACGGGATTCTGTTTGGGTAAAGGACGGAACCCACTGTGAATTCCAGGAAGGGGGTCCGCGTTGGTGAAAAGGCGTTCCACATGCAGTTTGGACCCTGGGAAAGATTTACTCCCTAGCGCCAGTGGGACAATAGCACAATGGCAGCCCCCCTCCGGAAAGGAGCAGTAAAGGTTAGTTGGCCCCAGTAAGAGCTTTTCCTTTTTCTACCCGATTTCAGACTGTGGCTCAGCAGCGCCCCCTGGGTGCAGAGGAAACCCTCACCACCGACACCCGTCTTTCAACAAGCAAAGAATAGGAAAAGAAAGTCAATCTCCCTTTCACACACAAACACAGTCCCTTTGGGTCTCATTCTCATATACTGCATGTCAGTCACATATGGTGCTCACGGAGTCTTCCTCAAACACACATGTGCGCGCACAAACACTCACACAAGCTTTGCTATGTTTTCTCCCTAGAATGCACGCTACTATTCACTTTATCGGTCTATATTCCCATTAGACACACAGGCACACAGCTGCACTTGTACGCACACAAAGATTTTCTTTCACATGCATACACACTCACACACAAAACTTGAACATTTCATCAACTTTCCTCTAATGTTTTCACAGAGAGATACACAGAGATCCAGCAGCACATTGCCTCTTCCTCCTTCACACACCAACACACATCACTTCAAACACACACGCGCACAAACTCCATCCGAAACACACTCTCTCTCTCTCTCTCTCTCTCTCTCTCTCTCTCTCTCTCTCTCTCTCTCTGAATCCTGAATCACACAAATTCCTCCATAGGAAAAAAGCTGATTCACTGCCATAAAAGCCTGAAGTGAAACAGTTAACCGATGGCCAACATGCGAGCACGGTGGTTTAAAACAATGCCCATCACGGCCCGATTTGGCCCGCGTTTGTGTTCTGGTGCCGTTCCAGCCGGGATCTGGCCCGTAGCCAAGGCCACACTGTAAGGCATCATTTCATATTCACACGGCTCAGCCTGGTTCCTGCTTGGTGACATTCATCTGCTGAGAACGAGAGTGACTGTAGTCTGATGGGGAATTCTGGGTAATGCCACAGCGGCGTCCGGCCCTCATGCCAGCAATATCAAACGGCTCATCTCCATACATCGGCTGGGGGGAGGGGGGCAGGTCACGTCTCCAGTTACTGTAGCGCCGAGGCCCGTGCTGCTCGCTGTAGATGCACGGCAGATACAAATCATACATTTGGTCCTCCGTCTTTGTTCATTCGCGCCGTTTTCCACGCGGCCCTGCAGAGTCCCACACTGCTGCGAAAGCTGAGTTCCTGTCCTCCTCCTCTTGCAGCCGTTCAGGCAGAAATGCGACTGGTGGATCCTCCTGTCCGTCACGTCCGACGGGAAGTAAATCAGCGCAGGGGGCCTTACCTGTGTCGGGGCGACGACGGATTTACGAGGGCGCGACCCGGTCCTGAACCTGCGCTGGTCCGAATCAAAGTCCTCACAAATTCATCTGCTGCGTAAAAGTAGTTACACATGTTTGGCTCCTACAGGCCTTGTAAATCCTTTTTATATTTTATAAGGTAATATAATTTTTTTTTTAATTTTATTTGTTCCCTAAAAGGTTATGTCTTTTTTTTTTTGTTGTTTTTTTAAAGAGAATTTTTTAAAGCTATTTAACGTAAAATCCAGTTATAAATGACAAACATTAATTGAATTTTTACAAATAGAAGAAAGGAAGAATTATATATAAATTTATAAATTATAAAAAATGTATGGAACTTATACATAAAAAATACATCTTACAATATGTAAAAACATAACATTGTGACAGCAAAAAAGGGTAATCATGTAACAGTAAATGCAATGTGTTTAAATGTAAATACGTAACAGCATAATAGTGTAAACATGCACTAATATGAATATTAAGTTATTTTATTTATTATTTAAACAGAAGCAGTGTAAGAGTGTAACAGCAACATTCTAACTGAAAAACAGTGTAAATGTTCACAATACCAACACACAACAATATCTATATTCAAGATTGAATGATCATTTTAAAATGTAAATATGTTACATTGTAACGGTGAAACAAGCACGTAACAATATTTTATTGAAATGTACCAGCATAACTGTCCATTTTAATGTATAAATATGTAAAAATTTTAATACGTAAATATATGGCCTTCCAACAGTGTGATGGTGTCTGTGTGTTACCATGTAAATTTTGAAGTGTAGCAAAGTAACGGTGTGACATGTGAAATGTAAATATGTACCAATATAAATATTTTAAGCTCTAGCTGCATGAACATGCTACAGCGCACCACTGTGAGAGTGTAACACCCCACGTGTGCAGCGTTGTAAAAACGCAGCGGCATAACCGCGTTCCCGTGTAACAGCGCACCTCCACTTGGGTCAACACGAGCTTATGAAACACATCAGTTTGTACTGTACTGTGCTTTATAATTGATCTACTTATGGATTTAAGAAAGATTGTCTATGTCGGAGATTAGTTGCGCTAATCCAAGCCTTCTTTGAGTAGCTACAATAACCCTTCAATACGTTTTAAACAAATCTTATTTAAAAAAAAGGCTTTTTTTTGTGCATCTCAGTGGAGGAAAATTACAGCAGTTTCGCTGGAAGATCATTGTGTGTCAGCCGCAGGGAAGGATATTTATCTAACGTGGAAAAACAATCGGAAAAAAAGGGGAGGGTTATGTTATTATTTGGTCTTTGTTGGAGAAAATAAAGTAAAAACAAGAAGCAGAAGAGATTAATCTTCGTGAAGCTGGCCTCGAACCGCTTGTCAGATATTAGATGAGGACTTGCTGTGTGTCTTGGAACCTGCGGCACGGCCTCTCGTGAGTCCGTGTCAAAGACCACGGATTACAGTAATTATATCAACCTTGTCTATTGTTTTATTATTCCGCACTGCTCGGCGCCCAAAAAATCCCCCATCATCAACAGATTACTTCATTTGAAAAAAATGTGATGCGTTCGCAAAAATCTCCTTTGAAAGCTGCCGGCGCGGAGGAAACTCAATTACAGCTGTGTTCACACGTCGCTGTTTGTCTGAGCGAGACGGAGACACGGGACCGAACGAGTGGGTGGAATAAGTTGTTTTGCAGACGAAAGAAAACTTGTCGGACGCTTATTTTTATTTTTGTAAATTTTGCTTGCGTTGGATGGTGGAGACAGTGTAAACACAAACTTCTGGCTCACTGCCCCCCAGGTAAGCCCATGTTTAACCCTACACCTCACACCAACACCATGCATAACTTCAACCCCCCGCCCACACACACACACACCCGCTCCCCAGCAGCCCCACCCCTCTGGTCGCCTGTACAGTTTGTTTTGGGACCGTGCCCATTGCTCCGTCTCACACACTCTCACACGCCCGATAGAGGCGCCAGCCAGTGCCCGTGTTAATTTTTCTCATCAATCACCCTGACAGGCCCTGATCTGTCTTGGGGTGCGAGTGTGACATCAGTCCACATGTGGTGCAACGGAGGCAAGGTGGGCTCGGCATGGACGGCCTGACCTCGCTGTTGGGTCTGCGGCACGGCTGAAGGCTCAAGCTGAGGAAAGATGCAGCCATGGCCAACCACCAGGGGCACGGTGGTTAGCGTTGAACGCACTTACCCTGCAAGGGCGCGGTAAAATTTACCTTGATGTGGAAATGACTAAATCACCGGACATTAGAATTGCAACTTGGGAGAAAAGTATCATCTAGATCAAAAAAATAGTGCAGACAATAGTAATGCACTTTTCTTCTTTAGATGTCATTCATTCTGTTCTGACCTTTCACTGGAAAAAAAATGTTTTTGTGTTTTTTTTGTACCACTTTCAAGTCACAGATATGTCATTTTTACGCAGCAGATGAATTTGTGAGGACTTTGATTCGGACCAGCGCAGGTTCAGGACCGGGTCGCGCCCTCGTAAATCCGTCGTCGCCCCGACACAGGTAAGGCCCCCTGCGCTGATTTACTTCCCGTCGGACGTGACGGACAGGAGGATCCACCAGTCGCATTTCTGCCTGAACGGCTGCAAGAGGAGGAGGACAGGAACTCAGCTTTCGCAGCAGTGTGGGACTCTGCAGGGCCGCGTGGAAAACGGCGCGAATGAACAAAGACGGAGGACCAAATGTATGATTTGTATCTGCCGTGCATCTACAGCGAGCAGCACGGGCCTCGGCGCTACAGTAACTGGAGACGTGACCTGCCCCCCTCCCCCCAGCCGATGTATGGAGATGAGCCGTTTGATATTGCTGGCATGAGGGCCGGACGCCGCTGTGGCATTACCCAGAATTCCCCATCAGACTACAGTCACTCTCGTTCTCAGCAGATGAATGTCACCAAGCAGGAACCAGGCTGAGCCGTGTGAATATGAAATGATGCCTTACAGTGTGGCCTTGGCTACGGGCCAGATCCCGGCTGGAACGGCACCAGAACACAAACGCGGGCCAAATCGGGCCGTGATGGGCATTGTTTTAAACCACCGTGCTCGCATGTTGGCCATCGGTTAACTGTTTCACTTCAGGCTTTGCTTTAAATGGACCAGCTGTTTTATGGCCACTGGAATGCACATTTAATCCAGGATGAGGGCTTTAGAGCTGTTGTGTGCTCATACCTACTTATACATACACCCGCATGCTTAGAAACGTCTTTTTTTAGCACGTCAATGCAGTTGAGGAGATGTAAGGGCTGATTTTAGATGTAGGCATCTGACTGTTGAAAGAAATAATTCAGCCTCCTCATTGCATATTAAACACAGAGATGCATATGGACTTTCACTGGACAAACTGCGAGGATCACAACTTCTGATAAGCTGCTTTCTTGACCAGCGGTTTAAAAAATATTAAAGATGTAAAGCTATCCAACAACAGTGTAACCCAGCGGTCTGCTAAAAACAAAGGGGGGGGGGGGGGATTAATATTTATGTCATTAAAAACAATATAAGGGGGAAAATCATTTTAAAGATGTGATGTCTGCAAGTATTTTGAAATCTGAGATAATATCTGTACACTCGAACTGCCGTCAAATGAACGGCATTACATTCCAGCACTCACCTTATGCATTGAAACCCGGATGACAGGTGAACTGAAGGCTGACAAAGTGCTTACCGAAATACCACCAGTCTCTGTTAACACCGTATTCCGATAAAAGAAGTGCTTTAATCTTCCATAAAATGGCGGGTTTATGGAATTCCATAAATGTTATTCGAACAAAAACCTATTATCGAGTTCTGAATTCTTCAACACTGCAGCTTTAAACACAGCGACTCTGCTGCTCTCCAGGAGTAAGAAGACGCTAAACAGGCAGTGTTGCTGGGCAAGTAGACTTTACATTAAATAAATGATTCATTATAAATAATTCAAGAGTCCAAGCCAGCACATCAGTGCACCCCATATAAGAAAAATGGCTCTGCAATAAATGAGGTCTTTTTTGAACGATGTCCTTCTTGAATGATGGACTTTATCAGTCTGTTCTTCCTCCCAAAATGTGCTGCCCCTCGCCCCCTCGTGCCAAAAGAAGTCACCCTCTCTGTGCCGGTGTGTGGTCATAAATCACTAAACGGTTTCATTAAAGGGATGATCAACAAAAAAAATGAGTTATTGAGGAGAAAAATGAAATCGGTCACAGCCAAATTGGACAGAATTGACTGATTTATAAATCATTCATAATGGCCTCAACTGTAAATCGAGGCAACAATTAACAGCAACTCCAGAAGGACACGTCCACGTTCAGGAACATCTCCGCTGACGGGAGCCGCGCCGTCACTATGACTTTATTACCCACTGAGTTTGCCTGAAGTTTATCTGAAGTCATCCTCTTAAACACGCACATGTTTTACTTGAGAAATTGAGAGTATCTCGTGAAAGGGCGCCGCTGCAGGCTCTGCTGGGACTCGAACCCGTGTTCTTCAGCTTTTGTGTTCTTGATGTTGGATTACTTCATACCCTGAAGAATAAACAGTTAAAGTGTTTAAACAAATGTGCACAAAAGCTATCGGCAAATGTACCTTTTCCCCCAACTTCCGTTCGGTTCAGTTGAATTTATTATTGTACACATCTACTGTATTCTCCCTTAGAAATACGATGCTCTCCAACATCTTCTCACTTAATTTTCAGCTTATTTTACTGTCGTACAGTGCTCTTCCCAACATGTTACCCAGGAGCGCTTATAAAAGAATAATGCAAAAGGCTGAGAGAGGCACATGGGAAGCGGCGGAAGTAATAACACTGATACATGGTTGAAAACCAGAGTGATAAAAAGCCATAAGGCAACAGGAGAGAAGAAACAAATCTCCTAAGCCCAGTAAAAGAGGGGTAAAAAAATCCCTGGAGGTCCAAGGCTAGCTGGTTGCCCACTACTGCTGTCCATGTTAACGCTGCAAAAAATATAATTTTGTGCCATGATGTGTGCTAACCATAAATATTGTTTCTTCTCCTATGTAACCCCCCTGGGTATCTGCACATCAGGGCTGACCTAAGCTAGGCTAGATTTGGTGTTTTAAGAGCATCTGCAGCTATCAGGTGGACATCCAGACCCCCCTGCTCCCTAATGCCTACCCCAACCTGATCTACAGTGAGTCAAGAAGTACAAACGGAGCTTTGCAGGTTTCGCTTCAGCTGCCCTGGGTGTTCTGGTGCCCTGGGGAGCCAGGGGGGTAGGAGATACATAAATGGCTATTCTGCATAATGAAGTAACAGCATGAAGAGAAGTAAAAAAAACTGAAAAGAATTACAAAACAAGCAGGTTTAAAGCTAAGATGTAAAGGTAGAGATCGAACGGACGTCTTTACCAACAGCTGGAGGACCATTACACAGTTTACTGTAGTTGCTGAACATCATCTAATCAATAACAACCTCATATGGAGAGTTCTTCCAGAATGTCCTGTCCTTCACCAAGGTGCCAAGAGTTGAAGGGGTGTTCCCTTTGTTTCTGTCATGTGGCTGTTGCTCATCCTCTTTTTCTTTCTCCTCCAAGTTCTCTAAGCCTCACCATCTTTTCAAGAGAAGCCAATGTCTGATGAACATCATTCATGTTTGCGTCAAGGCTTCCAAAGTTCAGCAGGCTTTACTGCCAACATTCGATTTGTTTATTTCGGAAGTTTTAAAAAATCCAGCATCCTGTGTTCTAATGCAGTCTGATGGTTTGTGCTTATTGATGTGATTGATTGATCGGTTGATTGATTCATTGAGTTCCCGTAAATGGTTGATGGGGCGAAATCCTTCCGAGCCTGAAATGGAGCAGCACGATGTCTGCCATAAGCTTCATGGGAACACGTTCAGTTAATTTCACAACTATCACAGTTTTCTGGTTGAAATTCTTTCTGGAAATTACTGCATTGGATTCTCAAACAGCACATCATTGCAAATAGTTAATTGTACTGTGCTTTGCACACCTTCAAGTTTTTTTTTTTTTTTTTTATAAACTTTATAAAGATATTTTCCTACATTTATTACAGAAAGCACATGCCTGACAGAAAATGCGTGAATATTAAATAACCGGGTTTAGGTGCCATGCACCACCTGGGCAGGACGTCAGATATGGGTTTGAATCCGGCTCAGTCTGTGTACAGTTCGCATGTTCTCCCCATGTCTGTATGGGTTTCTCCCAGATGCTCTGGTTTCCTCCCACAGTCCAAAGGCATGTGCTTCAGGTTAATTTACCATGGTAAATTGGCCAGAGTGTGCACGTGTGTGGATGTGTGAGCAGTGTAGTCACCCAGAAATGGACTGGTGCTCCATTAGAGGTGTAGTTTGTTGGCCTGAAACTCAGCAGTTCTGGGATGGGCTCCAAACAGCCACTACCCTGACCAGGACTAGGAGGTTAAGGATAATGGATGGATTGATGAATGGATGTGTTTAGTTGTGTAGGGCCAGCATGTTGATGCCCAGGCAGGAATAAGACCTCACAGCTCCTGAAGTGCAGATTGAAATCCAGCTCAATCCATATGCAGCTCATATGTTCTCCCCATATTTGCTTGGGTTTCCTTCAGGTGCTGTGGTTTCCTCCCACTGTCCAAACGCATGTGTTTCAGGCATATTAGAGATTCTAAAGTGCCTATTTTATGTGTGTGTGTGGGTATGTGTGTGTTGCACTGGCTTATTCTGTAGACGCCTACATAATTTTAAGTACTATATTTAGCAAAGTTGCTCAAGACAAATTAGGCAGTTAAAATACCATTGAACAAAAATAAATGCTTGTTAGCCGATTCTGCAAACATGGAGCTGAAACCTTCAAATCACAGGCACGCTAAAATGTCGTATTTGTTCATTATCCTGGAGGACTTCAGCATTGTTCTCGTAGGGTTCAATGAACCACATCCTCTATGATGGTATTAGATGGCGATCAGATGGAATATTAACAGCTGTTCAGAAATCCACAAAATCACTGTTAATGCCATGAAGAAGAATATTAAGTAAGGGGTGTAATTTCTTTTCCACAAGCCAAGCCAAAACACCTTGCGTATGATCTGGATTTAAATATCTTAGCAACTTACTTAATAAAAAAAAATTGCTGCATAAATGGTAATGAAATGGTAAAAAAAAGAAGCCACGGCGCTCTTGTTTATGTCCAACAGGGGAGATTAAGTTCTTGCCCATTAGTGGTAATGGCACAGATGATGGGACGCCCCCTGCCGGAGCCAGACTTGCTATGCGGGCCTTATTGGGCTCCTCCAGCCTGGGGAGGCGCTCACAAGCGAAACCGGGGCCCCCAGAGGAAGTGACAAAAGCGGCCTCTCGTTCGACATGCAACAGGGAGGTCGTTCCTGACTTGGGTACGAGTGCATTGGAGGCCTCTTGATGTGGAGCTGCACCGGGCTCCTCCACTCAGAGCGTTTCTGTTTACTCTCAGCCCTCTTCTGCGGCATAGCATGAGGCGCCACTGGTTCGGTGCTTCTGATGGTTTATTTGCTTTCATTTCTTTATTTGCATGGAGCTGCTGCTCGACTGTTAAGAGGATGCTGGGAATTTATTCTGAGCCCTCAGCTGGGGGATCGTTGTCCTGTTCAGCACGTGAATCCCCTCTGACGGTTTGAAACCATGGAAAGAGGGAAAAGAGGACGACTCTTTCTCAAGGTTGCGCTAAAAGTCACCTTTGATAGAACGGGTCCAGCTCAAAGATCCTTCAATCCATCTTCAGTAATCACTGATCCAAAGCAGGTTTGTAGTGGTCCTGCACCCATGTCTGTTGGGTAGGATGGGTGGCAGGGCAGGGCACAGCCAAGGTAGGGCGCCAGTCCGTTGAAGGGAAATCAAACATAAACATTTATTTACACAATCGCTGTAGACAATTTTAAGTTACCAACCCGAAACCTGAAGTCCAATTGACCTGCCGATATCCAGTGTCATCCAGAGGTCAACCTTATAAAAGGAGACCATCAAGTCAGGCCATGGAGCTGCTGCTCGACTGTTAAGAGGATGCTGGGAATTTATTCTGAGCCCTCAGCTGGGGGATCGTTGTCCTGTTCAGCACGTGAATCCCCTCTGACTGTATGTGTAGCCCACAAAACACAGTAAATCACACACTAGAAAAACAGAACAAAAAGGGGCTGCAACTGACGTTAATCCTCTTAATTCGTCGTAAATTGTAAAATTTCTACGCCGAGTTGATTTGTATCCGTGCGGTCACGTATCAGAAACAGTGAATTTTTTCCTCCTTTAATTTAGAATACAGAATTAAATCATTTATCACAAAGTGTATCTGCCGTGTCAGTTATTTATGCTGAGGGCTTATTATGAGGCATTTAAAGCGTGCTGGCATCAGCCTTTGAAAATCCTCTCCAGCCAATTCTGAGCATCGCATCTAAGAGGGAAGATGTTACATCCGTGTTTCATAATTACCGTTTATTGTTGTATTTTTTACAGACATCTTCGGTTGCATTTCTTACAAAAACGGAAATGTAAATGAAAGCGCCCTCAGAGATGATGCGGCCCCTGTCTCGCTTTAACACACTGCCAGTCTGTCTTTTGTGGTGTGTTTTAAAGTGGAGTAAAGTCAGAATGTATAACCAGCTGATAGTCTGGCGGTTATCGATAGTTCAACTTTGACTGAATTGCTAAAGAGGACAGAGATCCGATTAAAGACGTCCAGGTGTGTATGGGGAAGATGGTCGCCGCCGCCGATCTCTTTGGATGAAGGTGTTTTACATGAAGATTCATCCTAATGACATTTTTTGTTCTGACACACCTTTTGTGTAGCACACGTGTTAATCTCACTGCAATGACCCAGAAGTGCACGGTTCTACGCTGAATATCTGAGCATCTTCATCTTCATGTGTTGGACCTCAAAGGTCCAATTATAAGCTTTGTGCTTGTGACAGAATCATAAACGAAGCAGCTCCATCCCGGTGGGCTGAAGCCACTCTCCTGGCCTGCTGTGCGGGTCTTCGGTGAAGCAAACCACATCCGAACATGAGGGATGACGGAATCACCGCCTTGATCCCTCAAACCAAAACCTATTTGAGAGGGAGGTGGGTTTCAATGTCACAAGCGGCGGTTGAACTCACGAACAGGGCCACCGATGATGGGTCTCTCCTACCGGGGTCTCCGAGCTATCAAATCCTCGGTCTGCGTATCAGCAACAAAATATGTACAGCAGACCACCACTGGCTCTAAATGGAGTCCCGCCTGGAGACTTCACCTCTTACGCCTTTTTGCTTCGCACATCGAGAGGCCCTTTGGAAGGCCTGTTTCACAGTGCAGAGGCCTCCTGCTTCAACCCCACTCTCCAGACCAAAGCCATTACCTCATAAGCCCACAGCAAGCTGTCCCCAGGCGGGGCTCAGGAGTTCTGGGCTTGTGTGTGTGCATGCGTGAGGGGTTTGACACAGTAATGAGATACATACAGCGCTCACACTGGCAGCGCTTCTGAAAAGGGGCCCTTCCTCACATGACGGACAGATAAAAAAAGCCAATTACAAAAGCTTTGCCTGCACTTCAAAGGACTTCATTGGCCTATTCATGAACTTCCTGAATCTGTGCCCTGCATCACAAGCACATTAGTGTCACACGGGGCACAGGGCTGTAAAGGGTGCGACAGCGTCCACATGAAGGCGATGGGGAGCGACAGCTCGGCCAACTACAGCGGGGGCCCGGTGGGCGGACGGGTGGGTGGGTACGACAGACGCAGTTATGAAGTCATGGACACATTTCTGGACTCTGGTGCCAGTGTTTTCTTTGCAAGGGGTATTGAGAGACACGATGAAAGAAAAACAGGCCAACCAGCTGGCTGAAACAACAAACCCAGGAGAGAGGGATAAGCGGCAGTGACACTGATGGTGTTTGTGGACCTTTGGGGGTCTTAGCAGGGGCAGCAAGAAGTATTTTCCTGGCAACGGCCATAGGAGGGAGGTGGCAACTTTGACGATCCCTGCAAGTCCGCCTTCGGACGCAAGCTTGCAGTCTGTCGCTGCATTTGACGCTACTCTTAATTTCCCATTTTAAACAGAAAAAAAAAAAAAAAAACTTTTGAGAAACTTCCTAGCTGTCCAGAGGAGCATGCGTAAGATATGAAAAGTTCCCAGATCCAAACTTGCTGGATCAGACTGGTTCCAAAGGCCCATGCTAGCCAAATCAATAGCATCTGCCATGTTTCTTCACCAAAGCCCGAGACTCAGACTTACCGTTAGCAGGAAGTCTTGAACACATCAGCAGCAAAGCCGTGTTGAAGTGCGTCTCCTGCCAAGGCAACGCCTCACCCTCAATCCCATTCATTAGCCTCTTTTTTTACAGCAGCAAGAGATATAACGTGGATGCTCCTCAAGACTGAGACGCAACGTCCTAGAAAAAGGAAGCAGGCTCATGGGAAGGCCGATCTGTCAGGTGATTCTTATTTAATGGTCTGCTGTCTGGCAGAAGAAGGAAACGTTAGTCAACGTTTGGCAAAGCATGCTGGTCGCATGCTCGGTGTGCTGTTACGTTACCTCTTCGAGCTACAGCCAAAGCCATGTAAATTGTGAATGGCAAAGCACCAACGGCATAAATTATCAGAGCCCGTATGACAGCCGTGATGCACACACAAAAAGCCTGTTGAGACTACGGGAGAAATTTGGCAAAAGTGCGAATCCACGGAACCGCAAACTTCTCACTTTCACGAGGCGGATTTGTCTTTTTTTTGTTCACCGAGTTTGTTTTTCCGCACACCTCTTTTGAGACGTCCTCGGATCTAAACTGTCTGGCGTCAGGCCTTATCCACTGATCACCTTGCAGCACAATGGCTGTCGAGCAGAAGAGGGAGCCGGGGATGGTTGTTATGAAATCTGAGGGAAGAGAGTCTCTGGAAAGCATCCCCAATACAGGCGGGTCTTTGCTGTAGTAATTAAATCCTGCAAATAGTATGCAGTTCTAAAAAGAGGAATCCTCAGGTGGCCTGCAGTGCTGGAGGATCTTCTCAGCACTTGTTGTCAGTTCAGTAAACTAGAAGGTACAACAGACATGACCTGCACGGACTGGCATGGCCACCGATAGTTTTTAAAACATTATGAAAGAAAAAGAGCACACACAGGGGCTAAACAGAGTACCTGAGCTGTGGGTCCAGACATGGGTTCAAATCCTACTTGGAGCTTGCATGCCCTCCCTGTGTTTAGGTGGGTCTCCACCTGGTACTCTGGTTTCCTCCCACAGTCTGCAGGTATGTTTTTCAGGAGAACCGATCGCTCCGAATTGCCGTTTCTGCATGCGCGTGGACCAAAATCCCAACTATGGTGTACCTTGCTGTTAAAGTACACACAGTATTTTACCTCAGTAGACTCCAGACCTTCATGTCCCTGCACTGGACAAGCGGCTCGTGATAGCGGAAGCTGCACAAACGGAGAAACGAGTGTCTTGCTCATCTTCATTTTTCGCATCATGGGGGGTGTCTTGTCCTCTCGCGATTGGCCAACCAGCATAAGGTCAGAGGGTCACGGGGAGGAAGCTTTTGTTCGTATTTCCTAGAGAGCACAGATGCAGAAAATCCATCGAGCAAAGGGCCCGGGGAAGCTCTTAATGCGGAAACTGTCACTACGCCTGGGATGCAGACTTCTCGGCGTGACTTACGATGCAAACAAACATAGGGCGTAAAATTTCCGCGGCGCACCTCGCAGCCCAGTTTTTGTTTACAGTAGAAATTAGACAGCATGTCGCAGCTGTTTCGCGAATGCACCTGCAGCTTCAGCTAACAACTTTCAGGTATAGAGCCCTCTCTTCCTTCATTCGAACATCACAGGCGATTGAAGTCTGCGCCGTCCCCGAGAGACGCCGTGATTGTTGCATTATTGATCTGCTCTGCAGACAAGCACATTCAGGAGAACTTAAACAGAATAAAATATCTTCAAAAAAAGAAAAAAAAAGTAAGGGGGATCAGCAGCACTTCCGCTCAGTGGATGCAAACCTAAAACCTTCTGGATTAAGCACTCGACTCTGAAGATTTTTTTTTTTCTTCCCAAAGCTGAGTGCTGCCTCTAATATGTAGAAGCAAAGAACTCCTTCAGGTGATAGAGACCATGAATATGCATGCTTGAATCTTAATGACTGGGAAGGCCACATATGCAGAATGGAACGTAGATTCTTCCGAGGTTTCTTGGAAGATTTTCTCACTTTGCTCGGGTCTTGCAGCAGGTAGCGAACAACCTCGGGTTAAAAAAAGGTGGAAGAATGCTGAAAAAATCATGAGCCGCGGCTGAAATAATGATGATCCGTGCCTCCAAAGAGGAAGCATGTGAAATGGAATGCATTAAATGCTATGGCATAAGATTTTTGACTACATTTTGTGTGTTTTACTAAAATACACGCACCCCTCAAATTCAAAAAATACAGAGCCGCAGCGTTGTGTGTCGGTTTAATGATATCTGAACTGTTGTACGTTTCTGTGAAGGCAGAGCAAGAATTTGCAGGCTTGGTCAGTGATATCATTCCAGACCCAAGTGTGTCAGTTCTCTGGAAGTTAATAACCATGCTTTTTGGGAGGCGTGAAGAACATCCATAGCATCTCCCCTACCGATAGCTCCAGTGGAGCAGCAGAGGTCACAGCAGATACCTTGTGCCTAAAAGACCTGAGTTCAGATCCTTGCTCCTCCTGCTGTACCCCTGATGAGGGTTCTTACCCCGAATTTGTACAGCAGAATAGCTCTGCTGGTTAAATAATTGTTTTCAATAAAAACATCAGCTAAATAAATATATAAGCAAAACCTACAGCATAAAAAAATCTTGCGGTGACCCAAAAGGTCCTCCCAACAGACTGCTACTGTATTTATGCATTAATTCACCCCATATTACGCATTCCTGACCTGGAAAGGGAAAAAAGAAAGAAAAATCACCGCAGTGCCATTCCTTACCATTTAAGGCTCCTCTACGGCGTAAATATTTTTAGATACGAAAGTCGCGAGTTTTTTATCGCATCCGGCGGAGCTGTAGTTAAAAGCCGACTCGTCTTCGTGAATCTCTCCTTTTTACATCTTTTATTTCAATAACGTGGCACCGACAACGTACCCAAAATCGGCATTTTCAAACAATGGAGCAAAAGAAACCGGAACATAAAAGAATTTGGCTTCAACAATAGGGAGTGGGCACCGTCTCCGGTTTGCTTTCCTCAAATAATTACTGCGAGTCTCTTCTACCTGTTTTGCGTGGATAACAGGAATTATTTGGAAGGATATTCATTCTTCATAAAGTGTAATTACTCACAAATTACACCACATTAATTACTTTTTGGTAGCCGAACCGAGGTAATTTGCGTCTGACCCTTTTCGGGGCGCCCTTTCTTTCGCAACGCGCTGTGGCCTAGAACGCCACTCATCTGAGGGCCGTACACGCACACCTAGACGCACGCACGCACACAGCCCGCAAATGTCTCTCACCTGTGTTTTTTTTTTTTTTTTTTTACCTTTATCAAAATTCCCAATGACAACTTGCTGTGGGATGGAGCTGACCTTGGAAGGGAGGAATATTCTCACTAATGTTGCGCTCGCGGCGCTTTAACTTCATAATGGCTGTTTTATGGTGTTTTCCGTTGTCTTTTATCAATTCCTGCATGGTAGTTTAATTCTGAACCTGTGGGACAGGGAGGCAGCGTTTTGGGAGAGAGCGAGAGAGACAATCGGTGCGTATTTGTCTCATTTACTGCCAAATCCCTGTTTACCACAGATTGGCTTTTATAACGTATTCACTCACATATTAGTTTATGCACTTGTTCAAAATAACCGCGAGCAATACACCCACTGCGCTTGCTAGAGTGCTCATATTCTTGCTGCAATTATTAATGCAATAAAAGCAAATCTATAGATATGTCAGCAACTGCTGAAATGTGGTAAACACATTACCTTTGTGCTGTGATTTATTATGGCAAGCATATTTATCTCACTTTCTCATTTCAGTTGATATTTAGGAAGAAAAAGGGCAAAAATTCAAATAGAGCTCCCACAGCAACGAGTAGAGGGCAGGCGGAGCAGAAACCACGGGAAGGAGTCAGTCAACTGATTTTTTTTTCTTTTCTTTTTTAATATACAAAATAGAAAGTGTAATTTATCAGCACTTCAACATGGTTATTATAAACATTAAAGCAAACCAAAACAATAGCATCGGTGCATTTGTAATTCCCCATTAAACCGAGAATATCGGAGGCAATGAAGCTAAGCGAAGGAAAATGTATGGTTTTGTTTAGAAAATGTGAAACTATAAAGAGATGAGAGGATTGAGGACGCTTGACATATGCAAATAAGGAAACTATGACATATGGACTTTAATAACTGAAAAAAGAGGACTGTGTGTTGAATGAGCAAAGTGTTCTCACCCTGAGGGTGGAGCTGTATGGATCTGCATAGACATTGATACAGCAATTCACCTTCCTGAAAGCTACTGAATTACAAACAACAGCAACAGCAACAACAACAACAGCAACAACAACAACAGCAACAACAACAACAACAACAACAACAACAACAACAATAATAATAATAATAATAATAATAATAATAATAATAATAATAATAATAATAATAATAATAATAATAATAATAATAATAATAATACTTCTTTGCTGACCTTTGACCCTTCTGGACAGGATGAAACAAACAGCAGCACTCTTCAGTTATTGGGCTTAGAAGGAATCCCATTTGAACTCCTGACATGTTCGCTCATGCGATGTTGTCTTGTGCAAATATTCACCGCCTTCCCTAGAGCTAAGAATGATGTAGTCAACGATTCCCATTTAGAAAACAATGCAGTGCTCTGCCAGTTTGCTTGATATGAATGTTTTATGGGAGAGCACCGAATAACCACGGGATTAGACGAACACACCGCAGGATTTTCAGCACTGCGCAGCGACATCTGCGTATGAGTTTGTCACCGGGACCCTGCGCATCCCTAAATTTGGATGAAACGCAGCGTTCAACAGTTCTGGATCCACGCTGTTGGTTAAAAAACTGGTGTGATAGGGTGAGGATGGGGTGGATCTGGGTTTGCTTCTGATGTGCCGGATGGCAGCTGCTCGCAGTTAGCAAACGTGGCACCGGGTGTTTCTGGCAGGTTACCCCACACCGGGGTCCCACAGCAACACTTTGTGCCCCTGCCTACTCCAGGCCAGATGTAACAAATCTCCTTCCAGCTATTACTCTCCTTCATGGCCTGACGCTTCAGGCATTTTGCCCTGGGCACCGTTCAGCCCACCATCCATTCCTGTCCCTATGCAGAAGTCCCATAGGTCAGGCCAATACAAGCTCATAATGCATAGAATAGCCGGGTGTGATGTTCGCTTGAGCATCCAACATGACTCAGAGTGATCTTACATCTTGGTTCTCTTAAGCTCTCCTGGAAACCTCACTCTCTCAAAGTTCCTTGTGTTTCCTTGTTTTGGGACGCAGGCTGCTTACTTTGTGAGGCCACAGCTGCTGGCAGTTAGAATTAACGGCCAACGACTCTGGCAAGCCTTCGCTGGACCAAACGCCCAGATATCATACTTTATGAATCTTCTCAAATCCAGAGCTATGGTCCAAAACGTTCTGCTCATTTCTGGTTATAAACCAGATGTCCTAGGTCCCAACCAAGCCTCGACCCTCGGATTGGAGTCGGGCAAAGGAACTCACAGCTGCCTGTGCTGCTTGTGCTTCTTCGCCATCCTCGCTAGGACTGAAATCTGAGAGCATCCAATTCTACCCCATTCACATCCTTCTCTTCCTCCTTGATTCTATATTTTGTTCAGAGGAGCAACAGAGCTCTCTCCAGCTGTGTCACATTTCAAAATACTTCCAGAATGCAATCTGGTTGCTTTATCGCACAGCTGCAGGCATCATTCATGCTTGGTAGACATCCCTTCGCACAAATGGGTCTGTATGATGCACCACAGGACAAGGACGATAAACCTCAGTCCAATTTTCAGGGCACTGGTGCAAGAAAACTGCTCCTTCCGTAGCTCATAGGCTCGACACTTTAAGTGCAACAAAAGAATCGCTGCTGGGGGGGGGGGGGGTGGAGTCTTCATTTCATCGCTCCACATTGCCGCTCTTCATTTAGAGGTTCTCCAGAGCTCTGGTCTCATCAGCACTCCTTTTCTAAGCTAAGCATCTCAACCTTTTCATCTTCCACCTTGACTAAGGTCACAGCCTTCTGCTGCCTCCTCCACGTCCACTAACTGGATGCTGACAAACTGATTTTTCTGTGTCTATTAATTTAGGTCCAATTTCGCTGGTCTTGTTCTTCCCCGAAACTCTGGCTTCCTGTCCTGTAAGCCAAAGCACCTCTCCCAGACGTTAACCCCTCATTCCTTTGTGCAAAACGTATTAAATCGACTGTAGCAACAATAGCAGTCTTTTGTTTTAGCCCTTTGAGAAATTAATCATAATTCATTTAGCAAAACTTTAAACCTTAAAACTTAAAAAAAAAATAATATTTTTTTTTTCAATTTTTTATGCCCTGTTCACAAGAGTTTTCAGTTTTGATTTGCTATTAAAGGAATAATTAATATGTTTTGTATTACAATGCATGTGCACAATTTTAAACCTCTATTTATGAGTCATAGTGTTTAAATGACCTCTCATGAAGCTGTTTCATTCAGCTCCTTCGCATCTACAGCACCAGGCAATGTATTCCTGGGTTCTGCAGGGACGTCCTCCCCCATGTTCAGCTGATGAAGACCATTGTGTGGTTGCTACAGCAGCATCAACCCTTCCCTCCAGTGAAGCAGCACTGGATATCGTCGACCATAAGGCCAGCCTCCCGCTCATAAACACCCTCAAGGGATGCCTTATTTACTACAGCATTCTTCTGGACTTTCCACAGTCCTGATGGAAACACTAATCTGCATTAGTAGCTCTTTTATGTTTGAACCTGAACCACGGTAAAACGCAGCTCCTTGACCCCTTCCTCCTTTCATGAGTGGACACAAGCCATTTTTAATGGGCTGGCAGCAGCTGTATAAAAACCATGTTAGGTAAGAACCAGCAAATATCATAGCCCAAGACTCGGATCCTACTGTCACTCCACAGTGGACAATCTCTTCT
Organism: Heterotis niloticus; assembly: GCA_018136845.1. Lineage (NCBI taxonomy): Eukaryota > Metazoa > Chordata > Actinopteri > Osteoglossiformes > Osteoglossidae > Heterotis > Heterotis niloticus. The sequence continues at coordinate 5,926,895 of CM030906.1, forward strand.
GTCCAAGCGACACCAAGAGGAAATCAGCGGCCCACGTCCGGTAGCGGGCTCCAACTCTCGTGCAGACCCTTCCGTGATTGTAAAATCCACTCCGTAGACATGCTCATCCGCAATCTCAGTGGGCTGGTTTGCTTATTTCAGAGACGTGACTCACTGAGCACTTGACATGAGATGTGCTGTCAGCTCGAACCCTTCTGTAATGGATAGAAAAGTGTCTCATCCCGCATCCTGCTCATTACCGCCTGAGTCACCGCACTCCTCTGGCTGTGTGATACATGAATTGCACAATGCAAAACATTCAGCATCACCATGGATGCCCTTCGCTCCTTGGATCTGCCAGTATGAAGTTTAAAGCTCTGGTTAGAAGCTACCAGACAATCTCAGAATCTGCACGATACCTTCGGCACGTCATTGCTCCATGGACCCCAGCAGGAGCGCTGTGCTCCTGCGCATCTGGTTGCTTGTTAGTCCCACTCACGAGAGGCCCCAGATCGACAGACCGTCGGCTCTCCGTTCCGGCACCACGGGGGTGCGGTGAGTTCCATTGTTCCTTCAAACTGCTGAATCCCATCAAAAATTCAAGAGAAGACCCACTTACATCCAAAGCTCCTAGCAGGTACATAAACATGCACCACACTATTTACCTTAATTGTTAATGCATTTTCAGTTGGACTCAGTTTTACAGGCTGCTACCTGAATGCTGCATGCCAACAAAAATCTGGCATCAGAGAAATGTGTACCCGCATCTTAAACTGCTTTTACGGTGTGAAATGGACCACATGCAGCAAACTCGGGTTCCCTTCGGACAAAAAAAATCTTCCAAGTGAATAAATGTAAATGCAATGCAAGGAAAATGTGGTTTAAGGATGCTGTGCTGTATTCTGAGGAGTCCTCAAACTCTGTTGGATCAGATGTCAACCAGGACATCCAAAGCAGGGTTCTGGAAAAGCTTCTCCTACACACATGCTAAAAGCCATCCCTCAAGAGCTGAACTTTGCACTGCATGTTGCCCCCCCTCCTCATAGAAGCTCAAATTCCGCACATGACCCCTTTCCCTTTGCCATCCACAACAATCCTGACTGCAGCCCTAACACGCCTCTGTCAAGATGGAATTTGCTGCGTGCATCCCTCTTGCCCAAAGTTGCTTCTGCTTCTGAAAATCTTCTGGCTCACATGGATTCCAGCTGATTTTGTGTTATCTTTCACACGACTGTCATTGTGGAAAAACAGCTGCTTTTGAGAAGCCTACCTTAACCTCCTGATTAAGTCTTTCCTATGATGGAATTGGGGAATTTTAGCAGTTTTGATGAATTTTTCAAAAAATATTCAACAAAAACATAAAGTACGCCAAGTCTGTGTTATACCTACTAAGCCAGAAGCAGCACATCTTAAGGGAAAATTCCAGTTTCGTGGAAGGAGACAACAGTTTCCTTACCTCTCCCTCCAGTGGTGGAGTCCCCCCCCCATCTCCTGTTCACACGTGGCACAAAAATCACAACCACAGACGCATTTATCGAGATTTCAATTAATTTCCGGCACGAGGATGTGGAGACTTCAAATATGAACCTAATGTAAATTCATCTGACTAACAGAAGAAACACCTGTTTCTCATCTCTTCTGCTTTTTTCTTTCTGTCATGTACACGAATCACACCCACCTTTTCACTTTGGAAGATGGAGGATAACCTCCCCCACGCAAATCTTTTTCCAGCCCTGACTTCACAGTAATCAAGAATGAAGAACCGTTTATTGTTGAACACCCCTATACAACAGCTGAAACAACATGAAGATGCTCAGGTCTGTAGTGCACAGGACAGGGGGAGAGAGATGTACAGAATTAATGATGAAAATATAATACAAATATAGAATGATTAAAAGTAAGTCTGTATATATCAAAGATAAATAGAATGTATATATAAATGATAAGTAAATACAAAAATATCTAAGTACCCACACACACACACACACACACACACACACACAGTGTGTATACATGCATACATACATAAGTGTGAAAAAACATAAATAAAAACATACAGGTACACACACGTGCGTGCAGTGGATGTCAGTGTTTGTGTGGTTGTTGTGGTCAGTGGTGGTGGTGATCAGGACCGAGATGAGTTCAGCAGCCTGTAGTGCAAAGCTTTTCCTGACCCTTGTGGTTTTGGTTCTCAGGCTGCTATAGCATCTACCCAATGGCAGACAGTGGAGAAAATGGGGTGATAATGATGTTGCGAGGTCTCCTGAGACATCTCATGTTGCTGGTGGTAATGGTGATGGACTGGGCAGCCTCTACTACCTCCACAGAGTAGTGCCCACCCAAAACCAAGATGCAGGAGGTCAGGAGGCTTTTTTTGGATCATCTGTAGAAGATGGCACGGCTAGGATGTGTAACTCCAGCTCAGTCTCCTTAATAAGTGGAGATGCTGTTCTGACTTCTTCACCAGATGTGCTGTGTTGTGGGTCCAGGAGAGGTTCTTGGTGATGTGGACTCCCAGGAACGTGAACTCATGCATCAGCTTCACTACTGAACCAAAAATGCACAGAGGAGTGTAAGCAGCTCAAGTTCTTATGAAGTCAACAATCATCTCCTTGGTCTTGTTGACATTGAGAGACAGATGAGGCCCACAACTGTGGTTTCATCAGCAATCTTCATGATGTGGTTGTTGTTGTGTTTGGCAACAGTCAGGGGTTATGAGGGTAAATAGCAGTGAGCTGAACACATAGCCTTGAGGAGTGCCTGTCTTCAAGATGCTGGTTTGGATCCTCACAGCCTGTAACATGTTAGTCTGGAAGTCCAGATGCACAGGTGAATGTTCCCACCCACTGATTACAGTTCATTGACCAGCTGTTGGGAGATAATGGTACTGAACGCTGAGATGAAGTCCTCGATCTCCAGGGGGGTCAGGGCCAGATGTATTGTGGCAACAATGGTGTCCTTAGAAGATTTGTTGGGGCAAACATACCGGTGTGAGTCTAATGCGGACAGCGGAATGCAGACCTTGATTTGAGACATGACAAGTCTCTCAAAGTACTTCATGATGACCAGGGTGAGTGCAATGGATTATGCCGGTGGTTTTGGAGCCTTGGGAACAGCCTGAGTGTGGGAGGTGTTAAAGATACCAGCAAAGACCTTTGCCAGTTTATTAGCACACTCCTTTAACACAGGGCTGTGGACAACATCTGGTCCTCTAGGCCAACTCTTGCCAGATTTGTCCACAAATCAGCTAAGGACACAGAGCTGGTCACCAGGAGGAGATACTGGCCGTTGTTGGGAACCTCTAACCGAGCATAGAAGTGATTCAGCTTGTTCAGTAGGGACACAGTCCCACCATCGACATCACTGTTGCTACTCAAAGTCAGTGATGGACTGTACTCCCTGCCTGTAACGTGCTTAGGTTGTTGTCCATCAAGCAGTCCTGGATGTTATGGGCGTAGGCTGCCTCAGCTTTCCTCACACCCTCAGTGAGTTTGACCCTGGCTGAGATGAAGGCTGCTTTCAGGTCTGCTTTGCTGCCAGATTTAAATGTGCCATTGTGGGCTTTCAGCAGCGCAAGGATCTCGAAGTTAAGCCAAGGCTTCTGATTCAGTTGGATGGTGATAGACTCGATGGCCACAACATCATCCTCACACTTGGCATGCAGCCAGTGACAGATGATGCGTATTCCTTCAACTCCAGGCAGTTCCCATTAGTATATTCAGTATCCTAAAAACCTTCCAACAAATATTAACATGCACAAATTATTTTATTTTTCCTCACATTCAATTCACCCCTTTGTTTGCTACCCTTAGTTTTAGTGTCTAGCAGACTCATACTTGTTTTATCAGTTTAGCTGCGGGCACAACCACCGCATTACCTCCAAATACGATGAACGGGATTCCTTTCATTGTTGTTAAATTTGAATTTGAGATTTGTCCACGTATTATCAAAGATTAGGCCTGACCTGTGTGGATAACAAAAGCTTGCAGGCCACATCTTCGCTCACCTTCACTCGCTCACCCCATTTTTCAAGTTTTAGATGAAGCGCTGCTCAGCCATTTTTCGTTCAGATGGGTAAAGGTATATTTGGATTTTTGTTGGATTTTTCCTCATGTTTTGATGTTCTTTTGAACCCAAACCCAGGGGAGCTCTTCAAGGCCTCTAATCCTATTCCCGAGGATCAAATTCTAATTTTGGTTTAATCTCTGTCAGAAATGGACCGGTTTATTGAGTTGCCGTTATTAGCGTTTGTCGAGGTGTCGTCCCATCCACGTGCGCTTCTGCTCGGGCTTTGTTTTCCACACTTTGCACAAAAGCGGAGCAACGTTGGGGGAGATGAGCAGTGGGCTGTAAATGGACCCCCACGTGCTCGCTTCAAAGCTCCGCTCCTTGAGTAGAAACAGGTGTGTCTGTTGCGCTCTGCCAGGAGGTTCCTGCCAAGGTCTATGAGACACGTTTGGGGGATGGCTGTTGAAATAGCTGACTTTCCTAAGACAAACCCATCTCAGCCTGGGGGTAAGTTGTGGAGCGCAAGGACAGAGATGGATGACTCTTGTATTTTTCGGCGTGGTTGTCTTATGTCATCAAAACAAACCAGTTCACAATACCGCATCGGCGAGTCTTTTGTTTGTCAAAACCGTTTCCCACTCCTCCTGTGTTTTGAAGTTCTTCTCATAACAGATTAGAGCTTTTTTCTTCTGTAAAACATTTAATTACATTTTCATTATGTTGTCATTTCCACTCTTGTTGCAGATGAATGGAAATGATGAACCCCTCGGCGTGTCTGTGATTTCGGTTCTGTTCGGTTGCGAAGATAAATCCAAGTGAATGAGCACTGCCGCACAACTGACCGCTAATCGGATGACCGCGCATTCGCGATGTCCCCGTCCTTCTTGAGGCGTCCGGCTATTCCCGAGGCCACCCTTTGCCAGACAAGATCTCGCCTCCAACCGGCAGGTGGCCTTTCCCTCAAACCTTTTCCCGTGTCGACATGTTCGCCGTCGCCAGTGCCGTGTAGGCGTCCTTTTCATTCGGCTCTCGTCATTGCGCTTGTTGCTTTTTCTTTGTTTTCTTTTCTTTTTTTTTTTTAAATCTTCTTCGCTTCCTTGGTTTCGAAACCCGAGCGCTAAGCACCGATCTGTACCGGTGCCATTCTGAAGCAGAACAAATAATCCGTAGCTACCCAGACCAGCTCTCTATCGCTAAAACCCAGGCTTGTCGGCCCTTGCTTTAATGAATGTCTGTTGGGGAAATTTTGCACGGCCGCATTAAGGGGGAAAGCGTGACCCCCGTGTTCCTCAGAGCTTGGTGCCCACACCTAGGCTCCCTCACCTCAACATGTATGGTCTATCGGGACCCCGTAAGATCTCTGTCAATCTGCAGACTTAGAGAAGGCCTTAGGGAGAGCCGTGACGCGGAGAGAAGAGATCTGCTGTCCAGAAGGAGACGTTAAAGGAACTGCTGGATCGTATTTATCTTTTGTGTTATAAATTCACTGAGCCCAGGTGTCATTCTGTGCCAGGCAGTGCCTCTCCCACCTGGAATCTCCGCATGTTGTGCAGAGTTTGTGGATAAACCAGGGTTTCTAGCAGAGTTCTATCAATCATGATATATAAAAACACAGCACCAAAGAACAGGGGATGATAAGGAAAATGAAACGGAGGCATTTGTTTGGTTTAAAAGGTACAGCTGTCATGATTTAGCATCCACAATTTTCTGCAACAGTGTAAAATAAAATATAATATAAAGTTGTACATAAACAGCGTGTATTTATTGCTTTGGTGTGGGTATGACCGCGACCTTGCACTGCATTTTTTTCTTCCCCTCCCCAGAAGGACTCAAATGTCTTTGAAGTCGAGACTTTTACACACTTCTACAGAGAATTTACACGCATTTATATAACTTTAGCAAGCATGCTGCCCGGGGGAATAAATGCGCTACGCTACCCGCTGTTCCATTTCACACATACGCTCGAAATATATTGACATCTTTCTTAACACTCCACACCACCTTAACGGCACACGAGCCGAACATGACCAGATTCCCTTTTTGTAGCTCCGCGGTTTGGTCTTAAATGTCTTTCGGATCCCCAGCGGAGCAGCGGAACATCAAAACCTGAGTATCTTTTTAAGTTGGGCCTCAGTAAATAGCTTTCCCAGATCCGCACAGATCATCAAATAAACTTGAGCAGTTTGGAGTTCTGCTCGCACCAGCTGTGATCAGGAGAAAACATTTTTAGAACATTAAAAATGAGTTTGTTTTCCATCCCAGCAGGTACAGTGCGAGCTATAATTGTCTAAATTGTGCAAAGCCTGAGGTTAACACAAGATTAATAATGCAGCAGCGCTCCTTTCTTGTGTAATATATTTATATGCTCTTTTACGACGATGGTACCATGTCTTAAAGGAGTGCGGCGAGACATTTTTTTCCATCTTATTTTTATTTTGTTTGGGGGGGTTACTCCCGAAAATCTTGCATACTTATTAAAGCGCAAGCCGACAACCTACCGTCGCTGTACTTTTGAGCAAGGGGCTTACACCGCTTACATGAGTGAAATACCATGCTGTACACACCGGCGAAAGTGTCAGAAGCTGTTTCAGAAGTTATTTGGGGGTTGTTAATGCAGTAATAAGTGTCTTCGTGGTGGCAGATAAGATTTGTAGTGTAGTATAATGGGTTGAGCTTGAACGTCCTGAGTTCAAACCCCGCTTCTTCCACGGTACCGTTGAACGAGGTACCTGCTGTAAACTGCTGCGATAAAAAAAAAAAAAAAAAAAATCAAGCTGGATGGGTTTGTAAACCGTTGTGAATATCTTAGTGTTTAGGCTTGACATCTGAAGTTGCTGCAGACAAACTTGAGAGTTGGGCGATGGTTGCTAATAATGTTTCCGACCGGGAGGTGGGTCAAATTTTCAGGCGGTGCGTCGTGAAAGATCCGCAATTTTCTATAGAAGTCAAGACTCTTTCTAATGTCACCCAGTGGTGATATGACCCTGTTCCAAACCATTGTTGATCTTGTTCCCCTTCCCCGCTTGAAAAAACGGCACAAAAAACTCAAGAACCAGTTCATATAAATCACATTACTGAGCTCTCACTACACACCTGCTCTGTGTTACCTCCTTTCCAGGAGGTAATATTACCAGACATATTTTTTTCCTACTCTCTCTGGAGGTTAATAATTTGAGAAAGATGCAAAACAGCCTCCAAAAAAGGGGGCTTAGTCCCCAGCGCTGCTTATGAAGAATTTCCATCAATCACAAGCGCTGACATCGCATGGACACAGAGCAGCCGTTTATTTCGCCCCGGCTCTGTGGTATCTTCCCTGTCACCTGTAGTGAATCATCAAACTTGTTGCACCGAATCTGCAGTGGATGGCTGAGCGGTCCGGCGAGAAACTCAGCGGAACCCAGACTGAAGGCGTCCTTCTCTCATCGCTCAGCCACGGAAGGGGATCTTCACGAAGTCTTCAAAAGGACACCGACCTGCCCGGCATGAAGGAAGGAGAGACGTGCAATGTCTACATGTGGCGTATACTTACGCCAAAGATACCTGTCTGTTAGCAGGCCGCCTGCTGACTGACAGCAGAAATGATGGTGCTGTTACGGAGGCATGAATAGAACGCCGCCGTATTTGTGGCAGGCTAATAACAGACCCTGAGCGCGTTCCCGTCTTCGGGACTTTTACGGCTTGAAATGATAGCTGGTAATTAAAACACGATTGCAAACAACAGTCAAATCACCCGTAATGAAGCGGTCATAATAAAGATTTATTGTGGACCGTAAACGCACTTAACCGCATGCGGTTCCAAATGACAACGCCGGTGCAATGTATCCGCAGGAAGAGGTCAAAAGCATCGCTCTCGATGACCTGCTTGAAGGTGATGCAGTTATTTTTAATTACAGCGGCGACGTTCGGGTGGAAAAGAAAAACCTTTCGAAATTGGGCGACTCTTCGCCTCGGGGCGCTTCGGGTGGAAATAAGAGCGGAACTGGACTTGAGCAACGAACGGTACGGGTGGACATGAGGGAAACCGGAAGCAGAGGGCGTCGACGCTTTAGGACGTTTGTAAACTGATGGTAGAAGTTTGCGTTTTGCGAAATGGGAGCAACCGTGCACAAAGTCGTGGATGTGTCACCCGAAGAGCACGGCTGAGCAAAGCACAGCAACTTGGTTAACAGGTGAACAACAAAACCGGGTGTTGTTGTGCATGGTGAGGACTTAGTTGGCTGATAAGAGTAAAAAAGTTTTTGGACAAACCCAAGCCTGGCAGCTCTGGTCATGGTGTCCGCCCTCCGGGGTCCCCAGTTCACTTCAGTTGCATGGCTGCACGGTGGGGACGGACATGGACACAGACATGGCAACGCCTTTGAGTTTCAGCTGTCCCTTGAGCTGGCGTGTATCCCTCAGTCTTTCAAAAGCGCTCATTTTTATCAAAAGATTTGTCACAATTTAAGTCTTACGAGTTTATTTTAACTCCTCGCAAATTTATGTGAGAACATGCAGTGATTTTGCTGAAAGGCAAAGGAGGCTGGCAGATGCTAAGGAGGTGTTTGACAATTGTGCAAAAATAAGGAGCAGAAGAAGAAAAAAAGCATCTGAGAAGTTGCCCATGGTTCTGTCTGGCGCTTCAGATTCCACCTTTTCTGTCTCACAGGAGCAGTTCCAGACAACTCATTAATTGCTAAACACGATGATCATAACAGCCCTGTTTTTTTGCGGAGAAGACGACCGCATGAGTTGCAGTGCGAAAGACACATCATCTACAGACTGTCACAGCAGAAGGTGAGGTGTGCAGGTGAACATGCAATGGGGAGGCGCCTTCATCGCAGCAACAGGAAACCGGCATCGGCATCACCGGCATCTGCGCAAAAATAAAGCATCTTCCCCACGGGCCCCTTTACAGATGTCCATTGTCATGAAAGGAACCCAAGCGGAAAAATCATCGCTGGGAGTCACAGGCACGGAAAACAAAATTATTTCTCGTAGCGATGTGAAAGTTAAATTTAGATAACTGATCCAGACTTGCTTTTCAAAGAGCTCGAAAAAGACATTTCCGGATGAGCGATACGGGTCACGTTTGGGTTTTGACTGAGACAGGTATAATGAGCTTAATTTTTGGACAGAAGTTATATGGGCCGATGAAATAATAAGCATTTTGATAACCAACTAAAAATACAAAATATTGCATTTGTGATGGCCTGTTTTCTCCGAGTGCAGAAACAGAGCACTTTTTTTTTTTTTTAATTAATATGTTTAAATAAGGTTTAGCCGTTTATAGGCTGTAAAATGGTTATTCTACTTACACTTGGCTACACTTGAAAGTTTGGCCCTTGAACGGCCCGAAGTGAGGTCTGACTGGACATTTTAAAGTGTAATGATAAATCTGCTGGTCTTCAGGGAAAGTGGTAGAAAAACAACCCTTTGAAAACATGCATATGGTTTTAGGGCTCTGAGCTGCTCCGTGAACAGCTGTCAAATCCCAGTTTGTCCCTGTTTGTTCTCTGACCAGGACCCCCGACCAAGGCTAAGCGTAAAGCACGCCCCGGGTCAGACGGAACATCCGGATAAATCGTCAGAAGGCAGAACCCCCGGTGGCCGTGACTGGGCCTCCTGCAATTCAGGTCTGGCTGCTTCATACGCAGATGTTCCAGCATTATCCACCAGCCACCGTCCCGCAGGTGACCCCACACGGGTAGAAGCTCGATCGGGTTGCTTCTTTCATCTAATGCAGAGAGGACAAGAGTTGGGTTCAGAGGTGTGTGTGTGTGTATGGGGGGAAGCAGGGTTGACCGCAGATTACCGTTTCATATCTGTCTTCTCTACAAGAAAAATGGCCATCTTCTTGAACACATGTTGTCAGTTACCTGCCGGCTGTTTCTTTTTCCGCAAACCTTCATAATGAACAAAAATCTGTCTCCGTGATAGAGCAGTAAAAGCATTTGGCTTAATTGCTTCCTAAGATGAACACATTGGTCATGTGGCTTTGGGGAGACAGTAAGATGAAGAAGGAGTTTCTACAGCCCCCTGCCCGGCATTACTCAGCCCTCGTGCCCCCCACCCGGGCTACAGGTATTTGAATATAACACAGCAGGTCAAATGAAAATGTATTCCAAGAGCTGGCCCCTCAGGGACCCCCTCAATCAAACGTGATGCTGAGCTTTTAAATGAAAAACCAAATTAACTTTCGGTGGGGACCTTGGGATGGGGACAATCGTAGGAAACGGCAGGATTATTAACCGGCGGAAGTGGTTGGTTCACGTCTAAGAGGCCATTTTCATCCCGGCGACATCCCGCGCTAAGATCTTCTGCATTGACTTGCGCAGGCGGACGATCCGATACGTCGCTACCAGGAACCGGTTCCGTAGCAGCTTGTGAACTTCGCCTCCAAGATTCTTATTTTGGGTGTTGAGGAGGTTCTTCAAAATGCAGTCAGGTCCTTTCTCAAGGAGCTACAAGTAGATTGTTCTAGAGACTTTAATGGGCTCTCAAATTTTAAATGGAATTTTGAGCAGGAAAGAACAAAGAAGTGCTTTTTGTGGTTTTTTTTTTAAAAGTTAGGGATGCATTATTAGATGCACAGCGGAGAAATACGGCAGAAAGGCAACGTGATGACGAAGTGAAAATTGCATCCATGACACCTACTGCTCACAAGGGCTGCGGTGAGCGCGAACACAGCATTCAGACGTGGATCCGTGAGCGGAGCCCTGGGTCCCTGACAAGTTCAGATGTGTGCGTGTGCGCCCCCTTTAGGGCACACGGGAGAGCACAGAATGGCAGGACCTTCGAGAATGTTCTACCAGCCACAGTCGTTCATGTTTGCTTGATTGTTATTTTAGCTGCCTGGCAGATGCTTTCGCCAAGGCGACAAATTTAGTTTGCAATTTTATGCTTTTCCCAGTTTGTACAGCTGGATGTTTTTACCAAAGCACATTGGATTGAGAACACTGCTCGGGAGTCCAAGAAGAAGGGACTCTCCTATGACTTCAAACAGCAAACTGGTCAAAAGTTCAAGTTCTCGACTGCACGATTTGCAGTTTTTTGAATATCGACGATTTATTTTTTTTTTTTTAGATTTAAAGCTTTTTTTAAATTACTTGGATTTCTAGAAAGTCCGAAAAAATGAAACGTATGATAATGAAGCGGTGGAAAAGGTCAGGAAATCCATGAGATGATCGCTCCAGACCTCGCAGAAAATCTATGCCAAAATGAGCAGAAGAAGTCCCCTGCTCCTTGACTGCTATTTGGCCGCTATGTAGGAGATATGGCCGTGGGTCACAGCAGAGGGTCTGACACATGTGATGGTGGGGTGTAGATCATCATTAAAGCTGAAGCTGTGGCTCCGGTAGACACTGGCACTATTGTTCCAGCAAGACGCTGGAAGGCAGAGCCGCTTACAGAAAAAAAAACCCACCAGGAAATTAAAGAGTAACTTCATTACAGAGGAAAGAAAAATGGATAATCTAATAGAATACGGATTAAACTGTAAAGTTTTTTTTCTTTAAATTTCTCCCCTCTTCTTGCTTATGTCTTACAAGCCGAACTTGTTCTCCTAGCGTTCTGAAATGTCACACTGCTGCTGCGGAGGCCAGCGTAAACGTAAGGACACCAACTCTGGTAAACTCTTTGCAGATGCGTTTTTGCGGGTGGTGAGGAGAGGAAACAAAGACAAAGTTAAGTTCCGAAATGCTTTATGCTGCTTTTTTAGAAATATTTTCTTTTTTGTGTGAGTACAACCGGGCTTGACTTTCTCTGAGAGCAAATTCGACACTCCTTTGCACTCGGGGAGAATGGCAAGCCAAACTGGGTGGAATTTTCCTACCATTTCATTTTTTAGCTGTATGTCCTTAGACCGTCAAGTTATCCCTTCCTGCATGACAAAAATGGCACGGGATGCGGTCCAGTTCCACCAGCACGGTCCGCCTGGTCATAAAGAACCTCCGCCCATGGAAACACGGGTAGACCGACGGCATAGAATTCATTTGCATCAGTGAAACACGCTGTTTGCCAACGGGAGGGCAACGGCGTCTCATTTTGCAGAAAGACTACATTTCACGGAAGAGAGCTTCGCTCACAACTCACTTTCTGATTAAAGCAAATCCAATTAAAAACACCGTTGGACTTGGACTTTTTTGACAATGCAAGCCCTCCCGGCCCCTCCTCCACCCAAGTTCTTAAGCACCAGAAGCTCCGTGTCCAACACTAACCTGTTTTACATCATTTGCGATCATAATTTTTAAAACAGCATCTAATTTTGCATACGCGCGTTCCAGTGAAAGCATTTTGTGCCCCACGCGGTTGAGATCGTCCTCCGTCCAAAGGATGGGCGGAAATTGCACGCGGGACGTCCTTCCGAGCTAGGTATCAAAAAGGTCTGAAGAACCGGTTTCCATAACTTTGATTTGGATCGGAGTAGAGCGGCATTTTTCTCCCTTTTGTTCTTTATTTTTCTGTGGAGCAGCTTTCACTTTGAAAGGAAAATGCCCTTTTTTCCAGTAATTCACATGGCCGCGCACCGAACCTTCAGTCGGCGTTAGGCGGATTCCGCGTTGCCCTGTGGACTGCTGCCGCGGACGGGGAGGTAATGTACCTGGTGGGTGATTTAAATGCAAACGGCAAGCAGGGAGGCCATGATTGGTGCCGCAAGTGTAACAGCTGTCCCTTTTTTGGAAAAGAATTCACCCGATGGGACATTTCCGCCGGCTGATGAAGACATCAAGGCGCCATTGATCTCGCAGGCCGTTACCTTTGTGGTTTGAAATTACACTGTCCAGGGGAGGTGAGGCATGGAGATGCAACTCATGTCATAAATCGAGGGGCGTGAATCACTCCCGCAAAGATACCAAGGGAGAATGTCGGCCGCAAACAACCGCTGAATTACAAGCAGTATCCTTAAAGGATTTATGTCTGGTGGGACTTGCCTGCACTTTCTCTCAAAGATACAAAGAACTCGCTGAGGTCTTGAATGTTTAGTGCCTGCGTGTGATCCTGGGAAGGAGCCTTCAGATCTGGGTGGGTGAAGGTTCACCACAGTTCAGAATCACTGGGATATTATGGCTTGCAACGAGCAAACCAGCTTTCCTACATCGAGGTATAAGCCCGAGTTTTTTTACTGCTTCTCCCATCTGTAATTCTTATGAAGATTAAAGAAGTCATTCATGTTTCTGGAATGACTCCTTCACATTTATGGGATTGGCAGGCACAAGTGAACCACAACACTGCTCTGCGGATTATGCGGTCTTGTTCTGCTGCACTCAACCCAAATGGCGTGAAATCGAGGCCTTATTGCCCACGATGGAGTCCCTGTTGTGTCGTTCGCTTATTTGGATGTGCGCGTGGGGAACGGGAGCATGCGTCTCACCTGGCCTTTCCCACAGAAGTCAATACAGAGCAGGCCGTGGAAGGGAGGAAAAGCTGTGTTTCCTTTCCTGTGTAGCTGTGGCCTCTTGCTTCCATTCTGTTGGTCAAGTTTCTCAGCTATTGTCCAGAGACAATAAACTGATGGGGTACCAACCGTAGCCTTGACTCGCCACCATCCATTGTCATCTGTATAATATGGAGTGACGGCATAGCCCTTCCTGAAGTGTTCATTTCTCAGGCTCATTGTGGATGAGATCTTTGCAATAAACTTTTTCATTTTTATAAACGATACTTAAATGCGGCCATCAAGAGCCTTTCAGCACACGGCCGCTGTTCTCGGGAGATTTTTATCCGTTTTCTTCCATGATGTCCTTGTGCACAAAAAAAAAAAGTTTGTTGGGGAAAAAGGAAAAAATAAGAAGAAATAAGTGAAGTTTTCCTTGAGTGGCCTAACCAAACCACTGATTCCTTCTTTCATCCACAGAAGTACAAGAGGAATGAGAGAGAGAGAGAGAGAAACTTTCTGAAACTCTAACATTTGCTTAGTTGCTCTAATAATATGCAGCCATGCAAAAGGCTGGTCAAGAGTCCTGACAGTCAGGACTGCAGCCTGAACATCAGCGACAGCAGTTAAAAAAGGAAGTAAAATAAATAAATAAACTAAAACTCTCCCGTCCCCTTGGCCTTCATTTGGAATTATTATGGCTCCTAGTAACAAAGGGGGCTTTTATTCTCCTGAGATTTTTCTTGACAGCACACGCGGCCCGTGAGGGTATGTTTTGAAGATCGTGGCAAGGCTGCTGCGTCCAGCTGGATTATTCAGCCCTCCCGCTGATCACAAATGGCAATATTTACAGTAGAATCAAGTCCCTGGATTTAGAAAAATAACTACAGTTTAGGGAAAATATAAAACAGAGTTTTGATTTGGGTTTAAGCCTCACTGTGGCATTTGCAGGTATTTGTGTGACTTCCCTCCCTCAGCCGAAAGACGAGTGTCAGGGAATTTGGTGACTGGTGTAAAAAAGTTTCCTTCTGTGTCTGGTACGGTGTTCTGCTGCACAGGAGGGTAAAGTTTACCGTAGACTACCCAGAAGGTGTAAGTCACCTTGGATAAAAAGGTCCTGGGTAAATACCACGTGGCAGTCATTATGGGCCGCTTTGGAGGAAAGCATCTGCTAAATGTGAATATACGTCCGAATGTGGAGATTTAAATTCCACCGTGTTGGTGCAGGCAGCGTCTGCGTGAATGGCGCTAGGCAAGGTTTTCCGGATATCGGATGTTGCATGTTTGGGCCACAAAGACGGTCTTTTCTGGGAACCTTCGGAAAGGCACCCGGGTCGCATGAGCAACAGCCAACGCTGAACACTGGTGGAGGTGTAATCCGTGTAAACTGTTTAATTTAAAAAAGCGCCCCTTAAGTTTACTGCATTTCTTTCATCGAGCAGGGCCGTATTTACACTGACTGCTAGTAGCAGCCGGTAATGTGTATATATAACCGGAGAGATGGAAGTTGTGTAGATTCAAATCTTTCACAATATTTGGCTGGATAAATTTCACGCACAAAAGTGATGAAGGCAGTAAAGCACCAAAGCAGCTTCTCTTGAGTCCCCTGTATACACAGAGAAAATTAATCAAATATTAAATTAAATGGGGCCTTATTTATGCTTTTTCAATGGTTCTAATGTAGTAGAATGGCAGTTTAAACAAACAATCTCATATTGCGCACTGCAAATTGGATTAATATTCTGGGTGTACTGATCTTTTCATTAGTCTGCATTATTTAATTTAGATTTCTTTTTTAAATTATTCAATTATAAGAGAGTTGATCTGATAAATTTATGTATTTTTCACGGCTGGGAAGTTCGGTTAAGTTATTTAGGCAGCAGACTCTTGGTTTATGCCGATTTTGCAGCCTTTCCAAAGAATGGTTGGCCCAGCGTTCATCCAGCAACTGGTGGCCATTCAGATAACATTTGTCTGGGGGCCCGTAGGCAGCTCAAGCGTGATAGCTCCAGGGCTTATTTCTCAATGTGAGAAATTCAAAGTTCCAGATCCATGTAAATGAGGAGGCATTGAAAATCGCTGACAAACACAGATGAAGAATGACGGTAACCAAACTTTTTGTTGAAATGCCGTTTCGTTGGTTAAGTTTCCTTAAGTTTGGTTTTACCGGGTTCCGCTCTCCGCGTGGGTGTGATGTCTCCTACTGCGCACGTGCGTCACACAAATTCCCCGGCCGGCTGGTTGCGGACCAGCCCAGCAGAGGGGATGTTATGCTTACCACTGCCTCTCCAGATTGTTGTTTTACATGCCTGTGTATTTTGTATATTTTGCACACCACAAAGCAACAAAAGCACGAACGAGAAAATAAATAGATAAAACGGAGCAGCGTTCCGAGGCCGGTCGAGACCGCAGGCCGAAGCCCCAAGGAGACGGTAATTGGTGCCTTGTAACAGAACCTCACACAGGAAGCATTACAAGAGAAACTCCAACCTGAAATCCACATGTGGGAACTGGTGGAGGAGGAAGAAGGAAAGTCTGCATGGTTCTGGCTGTGGACGACCGCTAACAGTGTAAAACTTCTCAGCTGACAGCGTCATCAGAAGAAAGCGACAGATCCCCAGCTTATGTAGCCACGCATTTTTTCTGAACTGTAATTCATAGAAGGGCGGACATTTATGTGCAAGCTGAGGTCTTTGCTAACTGTGGTACCTGCTGCCATGTTAGCTGTTATTTATTTATTTATTTATTTTAAATTGGCGCCTCTAAAGGTGGATAACAGCGTGATCCTTTTCTCATCTTCTTAAAAGGTTGCGCAACTGTGGGGCCATTCCTGCTCTCCTTGCAGAATAGCACCTAACCGTAGCAGAAGAGTGAAGACTAGGGCTTTTGCTGCTGCACTAAAAAGAACTTTAAAACACAAGAAAACTTCCTTTGTCTTTTTGTTCCAAGCGAATCTACAAAAGAATACAATTTCTGCATTTTGTTCCAGAAAAAACTCCTGCTGAGAGGCAGCGCTGTGCTATTGTTAAATAAATAATAAATGCATAAGTAAACAAAACTCTAACCAAAATGTATTTATTCATTCACCCTTACTAACTGCTCCTTCACTGCAGAGAGAAAACCATAGGGCATGAGCCATGGTACACCATGGACGGGATACCAATCTACCTAAAAAAAATGTTAAAAAATAAAATTTAAAAAATTATACCAAAAAACAAAATTATACAGAGGTTAATGTCTTAAAAAAAACTTTCTTGTTACGAATAGAAGAGCTGAAATTTGAGTTTAATCTCAGTCATGTAGCATTGCCACCAAACAGCATCTAGGCTCTTTGGGTATAAGTTTGAATCCCGCTCAGTCTGTGTAGAGTTTCTATGTTCTCTCCATGTTCGTATGGGTTTCCTCCTACAGTCCAAAGTCCAGTGTTTCAGATTAACTGGAGAATCTAAACTACCTGTAAGTGTGTGGTGCCCCATCCACAGTGTTCTGTCCTAGTAGGGCAGCCACTTGTGCTGGGGCAGGCCCTGAACCACTGCAGCCATGACAACAACAAGAGGCTGATGAAATTTAGTGAGCAATATCATGAACAGAACTGGGCTGCAGCAGCAAAGGCAAAAATAGTGTGGTGAGAAAATACAACCACGTCCACGTACGTAAAACATAAAGCAGGTCAAAAGATCAAAAATTTACCGCATTTCCCAGGTGTGATCACGCAGCACCATCCAATGAGCTTCAGAAGGGAGATCAGATTCTCCAGAATTCCTTTGATTTGTCATGCAGTTCAAATGGCCATTTTTCCAGCAGAGGAAAGTTGAATACTTTGGTTGCCCACGTAGTAATAAGAGCAATGGAAGTGGCCGATGTGGTTGTGTAGAAGTTTTCGATAAACAATTCCTGCTGTAAACGTCACCTTGACCCCATCCTGACCTTTTCTACACACACCAGTACTTACAAATGCACTGAAATCCATACGGAGCCTCAGTGAATGTAAACTTCCAGCACTGGACTGCAGAAGCCAACTTTGCACCAGGCTGACCGCCCCTGGCAGTTCTCCGCTGAGCTCTGTTGAACGCCTTTCAAAACCGCCTCCCGTTCTTCCTTACAAATGTAGCTCAGAAGCAGAGGTGCCCTTGAGCGAGAGGGAGCGTCAGCCAGTAATGTGTTCCATCCCCGGCACAGGCCGTAACTTCACGCACGATGTCCTATCTTTCTTCGCAGAGAGGCCCCTTGTCACTCGATGTCCAAGGGCACGGGATGATAGCTGACATTCCCTTGTTCACCTCTACATCAACACTGCAGGACACTTGAGTTCTGCAGGTCTTAAGGTTGTTTCATCTCTCTCTCGAGACACCGTAGACCATCATACCGGGGGAAACTGTACCTTTATGCTAGGAAAACCCAATTTCTCTGTGATGCTTTAATGCCGGTATGGTCAGATACAGGGGTGAGACTTGTGTACTGTATATGAAGACATGATTTTCATTAAAAATAGGCAGTTACTATTACCGCCATTAAAATATTATCCAAAATTATCTCTTTTTCATTGTGACTTCCACTGGGTTTGTATACCAGGATGTGGGGCCGCAGGTGTCAAAGTGGTTAAAGCTGCTGTCTCAAAGGACTTGGGGAACAAATGCCTGTCTCCTGCTATGGTGCCCTTGACCAAGGTGCTCACCCTCATTTTTTCATCAAAATGTACCCAGCTGTATACAGCGAACTGATAAATCATAGTAAGGTGCTTTGGGGAAAAGTGTCAGCCAAGTAAATAAATGTAAGCTACTTACAATGATTTACATATTTATACACTTTGGTAGTTTTTACCAACACAATGTGGGATGAACACCCGTTTGAAGGGTGAGAGAGCAGGATTTTAAACCGAATGCTTTGACTGCATGTAGATGGTACCAACCGCTGCTACCCAAGGCATCCGCGGTGGAGCTGCAACTCTGTGTTTAAAGCAGATACTCAGCCCTTTCCAGGAATTCATTGTAAGGAGGCAGGTTTATCTGCAGTGGATTCCAGAAGGGGATCGGGCATCTCTTTCTGTTTGTTTTTAAAACACTTCCCTGAGCACCACAGCCCCTCGCTGTGGCTATAAGCAGCCGTGTTATCACCCACTCCAATCGCCTGTGATGTCATTCTGTGTTTGTGTACAGGGGTACGAGAGTGGGGGGCGGGAGGGGGGGGGTTGCTATCTCAACTGCTCAGGAATGAGATCATTTCTTGCCATTGCCCAGCAGCCTATCTTGATAAGAGTTCCCAGGACCAACCTTGAGGTTTCTTTAGCAGGAAGGGGCACTATAGAGGCAGCTTTTCATTGTGACCTCAGGGGGTTTTCAGCTGCAACTCAGGGGCTATTCAGACCCTGCATTTCCTGCTATAGTCTGTACTGACCTGGCGGAGCGTTGTGTATTCACAGCGGAGCAGCTTAACCGCAGCCAAAGTGCCAGTCACTGGCACCGATTGCAGAACATCAGGACCCCCCCCACCCCACCCCACCCTTATCGACACGTTCCATTGATGAAGTGCAGAATATTTTTGTAGCCCTGTGGGCAAGCGAATTAAAGCACTTGGCCCATGAAGGAAGGAAGTACTGAGCTGTACCGCACTAATCATTGCAAACTGCGATGACAGACACTAATGCCTTCCGCTAAATATTTCCCCGCACGGAGCAGCGGCGACCTGCCTGAGCAGGAAGTTATCCAAATATGTTTTTCCTTGAAATCATCATTAGCGCACTTGTTTATTATGCTTCATAAGTTCCACCTCCTGGGGGGTAAGAGACATATTAAAACAAAAAATGAATTGGTGTGCAGAAATATTTTCCACCTGGCAACTGACTACGTGATTAAGAAGTTTCTTAAAAGGCCAAAATTGACCAAACAGGCTTTCACCTGGCGAACTGTATTGAACCCACAGCTAATCTTGAGCCCGTGGAAGAGTAGAGACACGAAATTTTGTCCTTTGACCACTTTTCTGTTAAATTTCGGGAGGGTTGATGTAATGAGTACTTGCATTCTTCATTGTGTCCACACACGCATGCTAAAGCAGAGTTACTGCTGGAATAAGAATAATAATAAAAAAATATTAGACTTACCTGGACCTGTATAAGGGCAGTGACCTCAAGTGACAGATACATGCAGAGGGCAAAAATATGAACATTTGCAGCGCGTACAGCATGTTATCTTAGTTTAAGCGACGTCACTCAGATGTTTCGGACGTGCGATTGAATTTGGTCAAGAAGGGTCACTTGGTTAATTTTGCCTCCGAAAAAAAGTCAGGCACGAGTCCCCATCTAGACTGATGCTCACAAAAATCTGGCACAGCTACAACTTTCCACAGGCCTCCTCTCACCAAGCCTACCAGATACAGGTGCCAACTAATTCACTGGGTGCACGTCTACGCTGAGAAAACAGCAGCGTGCAGTAGGTTTGATGTGTAAACCGTGCTGTCAGAGTCCCACTATGCATGAAGCCATAGCAATAGCAGAAATAAGGCTGTATAATCAAACCAGCTTACAGTAACTTCTTGTGTGCTAGACCTGGGTAGCAATAAGTATGTAAGTGTGGTCAAAGGTTCTCCAAGCCTATTGCACAAGTAGATGTAAAGATGCTTAGAAATAGAAAAAAGTGGACTGAAGCATAGCTTTGGGAGTCAAACTCTACAGCAATATTATGATAACTAACATGACCAGATTCAGAATTGAACATGAGAAACATTACCATCTTCAGCTGTACCATTCCTGCTCTGAGGGATCGGTTGGGAACTCATACCTGAGGTAGAGCTTTACAGAACAGACCCAAAACAAGATAACAGCTACATGTTGAACAGATCTACAACCACCTTCAATAGGTGGTTTGTGAGTCTATGGAGAACTAAAGCTGCCCTGGGAAAGAGAAGCAGGTGTAGAATCATGATATCCATGAGAGCTGCTTGTATCTAAAACCCAACATAGAGGAAAAAAATGCATTGCTTTGTACAGACTAAAATTCTACATCCATGAAATCATGACTGATAGACAAACCCTAGCATGGGAGCATAGTGGATTGTAGATCTAAAGGCAAGCTGTGATCCTAGAAAAGGTCACAAAAGCCATAGTTAATCGGAACAGGACCAGAACAATATTCCAGACAGAACTAGAAACCAAACTTCTTTGTTTAGAAGCAGTCAGTTGGACACCACTTTGACCAGAGCTGCACCTTGACTGAGAGCCTGGATCCTGGAGAAAAAGTTAAAGCAGCTCGTGGAGGGTTTAACATTGAGTCTACGGCCACTTGAGTTCCGCAAGAGAGAAGCTGAGATGTAACCAGGCATAGCTTTGACTGCAACAGGGCTAGCGTGACTAGGACAACCCATTGGTCCTGGCTGAAGGTTGCTGAGGGACTTGGAAGATGGTCAACTGCAGAACTATCATGTTCACAAATGAGAGCGGAACGGTTTCTCTTCAAGAAAAATCCACAGCCTAGAGAAGAAAATATGAATTTAAGATTGGACAAACCCAGGAGATACTCTTAAGAAATTTAAACAAAATAAGAACTTAAGAAGACCACAAATGCTTACCATTTCATGGAGCAACCCAACTTTTTTTTTTTTTTTTTAACTATCAGCACAACCTGGGGGAAGAAAACCCACAGGACAACACAAAAGCAAATAAATACAGGGCCTGCTGTAAACTGAAAAAGACTTATGCTAATTTAGCACCCGAAGCCACGCTTCAGCTGCACAAACCAACCTGGCCACAAAACAGCAGCATTAGCTACGGTCCTGCTGCCCACAAGCTCCAGCGGGACACACGGTTTTCACAGAGGACCTGGTGGCGTTTAAAACATCTGTCTACTTGGGAACAGCTGGGACCGATGGAAGCCACTGGCTGGGTGACCCTCTTTTCAGATGCAACCTTTGCTAAAGTTGTGTTTTGAAGGAGTCGTCTCAAAATTCAGGCAAAATCATATTATGTAAATTTTATAATTAGCTTACATGAAACATTACCAGCTTTTTAAGATAAATGGATGTAGTCTGAGGAATCCATACTTTTATAAAATGTGTTTTAAATAAAATGGTTTTGAACTTTTTTTTGCATAACATGTTAATAGTTTGAATCAGTAGCAGCATTTTGGCTATTATATATATATAGGGTATGAGAATGATTCAAGGAAAAGGTTTTTCCTCAGATGACTGGATAGCCTAAATAGTTTCCCATCACACTGAAGTATATTTTCTTGTGCTCACCGGTGGTCATTTCAAATATAACTATTCTTTCCATTCTCCACTGGTATTTAGGGTTGTTTACTTGGTCCACTGGGTTTTATGTGTGAAATTCTGGAAACAAATATCACCTCTATTTCAATAACTGTAGAAATGCAAAGCTTTTTCATGAAATTGGAAAGCATAAGAGCTCTAAATGCTGGTTTTTAAGCATTACATCAGTACCACTTGTGTTTCTTTAAACAGGAACTGGACAATGTAGTAAGCCAACATGTGGACAACGTACATGATCATGGTGTTCCACCATGATCGATACAGCTTTCAGCTGTGACTTAAAAGGTATTTATACATCAGTTTCCAGCCACACCACATTAGTGTGGTCATCTATTCCAAATACATTTATAGAGTGGTTTCTGCCAATGTTTGTCTGCATTGCATTAGCAGGTAGGGGTGAACCTTGAGTAGCCACCAAAACATCCGCTATAGTATCCTTGAGAAAAACCACAATAGTCAAGTATGAAAGTAACTAGCTGCATTATAACCACTATAGAGAAAAGTAATTCCTAAATTGAATTAGGCATCAGTTCTGGACTTGTTACTGTATTTTCATTGGTTTTCACACTGCATCAAATTAAGATCAGGAAAAAGTTCAAGTGAATTTGGGGATGAGTTTGAGAACTCCATAAAGCTCCAGTTACAAATAGAACACATTGCTCTATTGAGGGATTTGTCTGTTGCCATAACCATTATTAAGCATTTGAGGATGAGACACTGAAACCAGGAGAAGTGTTCAAAGTACTAAACAGGTTAGTGATTCGTCAGAGGCCTTTTCTTATAAGATCTTAATACGTTTAACAGGAGTGAGACCCTACAGAGTGGTGCTACATGCCTTGACACTCCTGTAATTCCATCCCATCTTAGGGTCTGTCAAGTGATGTTCTGTAAGAATTCATGCTTTGAGCACAACTGAAGACTTGTGTACAAACTAGTGCAATTCATTTAGAAGTTTCACAGTCTTGTAAGGATGCTTCAAAGGTTAAGATATTTAGGTCAGCCTAGGACTAAAGAGTCAAGGATAACAGGAAATATTGCAAGCAGTTGCCCTCCATGTGAAAGTTAACAGTGGAAGAATTTCAGCTAACCTTTAGCAGTGCTTTTGGCAACACCCAACATAAGAGCTTTTCAAACAGACCAGGACATCCATATTCAGTTATAACCTTTTATTTGGTTATAAAGGACGTTTCCAGGAGACAAGGCAGGCAGAACCTAAGGGGAGAAAACAAATGAGAAACTTCCTGCAAATCCACTATACAATTTGTTGGTGCATTTGCTTACCATTGCAGCTCTCATTTCCCTGAAAGAATGAGAAATAAAAGTTAACATTTCAAAAAGTGCAATAACAGCAATCCAAGTAGTATTTGTCTCACCTAAAACATGGTGAAAGGATTTCCTTGACTCAGCCCTGAGTGTGGGCCAGCCACTTTGAGACCCATAGTAGCCAGTATTGATTTGGAAAGAACCAGGTGCTTGCTGGGAGCTTGTCTGAGCAGCAGGGCTTCTCCTAAAGCTTCGAGTGGGCAAAAGTCTTTTCAATCCATCTTGGCTGGAAGTAGAACCACCAGTTGGTACAGACCCCTGGCCAACCTGAGCAGGGCCAGAGTAAGTGTTCTGGACAGAGCCAGGAGAATGTTGATCAGGTATAGAGCTGCCTTGTGCAGAACTGGACACAGATCTTGCAGTCTGGGAACCAAAGCCACTCAGAACAGGGCTAGCCCTGGATGGATGTTCTGGCCTCTGAATAGAGGTAAACCCACTCAGTGGTACTTGTGGGTTAGGCTGACCGGGAAAGCCGAAATGTAATGTAGACCCATAACTTGTAGAACCAGTAGCAACTGGAAATCCTGAATCAAACTCACCCTGGGAGCCATACATAGTGATTACATTAGAACGAGCAGTAGGCTGGATTCCAGCATGTGTTGCAGAGCTTCCACTTGAAGCAAGAGTCCCACTAGAGCTGTAGCCACTCTGGATTTCTGCAGTCTGCATGGACTTGGAACTGTCCAAACTAGTTGTACTAACATGGGATCCTAATCTTGCAGTAGGATCACAGCTGACCTGATCCCTGAAATTGCCCAAATAGGATCCTATACCTGTGTGAATGGAGCCAAGACCCAAAGGCTGAGTAGCTCCAGAAAGGCCCTGTGCAAAACCATAGTCAATTTGGGAAGCAGAAGATTGGCCTGAACCCAGACCTCGAAACCAAGACCCTATAACTTGGTGTTTTTGTGGCACCTCATTGTTAATCTGGCTAGGCAGATATTTAACATTCTGGACAGACCTATAACCAGGCTGAAGAGCTACATCTTGACCAGCACCTGAAATCTGAGCAACTCTATAGCTGTTCAGGAGAGGGCCGGGACTACCCTGAGATTCCAGCCAAGGTACAGGAAGCTCACTTTGAGCACCTACAAGATAAAAGCTATGGCCAACAGGAGTTCTACTAGGTGTTCTCTGGTAACTAAGTCTTAGACCATTCCTACTACCAGTAGCCTGACTTCCTGCATGTTGAATAGAAGGATAATGGGCTTGAGCACCAGAGCCATAGGCTGCATGAGAAGCACCATGCCATGTAGCATCTGTGCTTGAAGTAGAACTATAGCTTCTAAAGTTAGACTGAAGATCAGTTCCAGAATCATAGCCCACTTTAGTAAAGCCAGGTCCAGAATTACACTGGGAAGAATCTTGGCATCTCTTTCCAGATGGGAGATTGAATCCTATGCTCTTGTTAAAAGGACCAAGTGACCCTGAACCTTGGGTAGAAATCCAGTCACTCTGGGAACCTTTTACCATGTTATAGCCATAGGATCCAGTAGAACTTGGAGTAGGTTTATGTCTTAAACCAGGAATATAACCAGAGGCAATGTTTAAGACAAAGCCATAATTACCATCCTGATCAGACTGAGAAGAGCCCTGAGCAGAACTAAACCTACCCTGTGAGGTAGCAGTTTGAATGGAATCAAAGCCACTTTGAGAATGAAATCCAACAGCAGTTCTTTGGCGGCCTGTAGAACCAGAGGCAACCTGGGATCCTAGACTGGAGGCAAAGCCATAGCCAGTTTGAGCAGGACCAGAAGAAACACCTAAACCATGAACAGAGCCAGTGTTTCTCTGGGTGGAAGTAGCCTGCGGGACAATACTTTGACCAGAGCTATGCTTAGTCTGAGCTCCTAGGTATTGAGGAACCACCAAACCACTCTGAGTAGAACCCAAGTTAAAACAGATAGGTGAAGGTTTAAGTGCATTATGCCTATAACCACTGGATTCCTGTAGATATGAGGTCCAGAAGTTACTAGGAAGAGGTTTGGGTGCAACTGGGCTGGTGTTGTCAGTAGTCTCTCCCAGCAAGGATGATGCATAGATACTAGTGGCTGGCTGGATATTCCTGGGCTTATAGCGGTTTGCAGAATAGTTTTCTGAAGTTAAACTAGCAAGTGCAGGACCTGCATTGGGGTTGCTTGTCTGTAAAGCAAATCCATGCCCTTTAAAAAGAAGAGAGGGCAAAAGGCTGAGAACAAATAAGAAAGAAAAGCAGCATATAGCCATGTTCCTGGGCTTAAGTTACAAACTTACTTTTTTGGGCTGCTACAAGACACACATCTAGAATCAACACCCAATAAAGGAACCTAGGGAAAAAAAAAAAAAAAAAAACCACAAGATCAACTAAGTGACACCAATGAATTTCAGACAATAGAAACAGCATACAGAACCAATAGAGCACTTACTTCAGCTTAAATCCCAGAGCCATCGTCCAACTGCAAACGTGACTACAAAGCCCAGTCAGCTAGACCACAACCACATTCCCCGTAGCACTACCCTGAAGGAGCACCACAGCTATGCATGACTTCTACATGCCACCTCACAGCCTTTAACCAGTCCAACTAATGAGAAACAGCTGAACTCAATGGAAAGCACTGATCATATAATCCTCCTAGAGATCACCTCAAGACCATTATTGTCTTCCCTTTGGAACGCTTCTCTTTCTCCCACGTTGTTTACAGCACCTTGCAAAAGAATTCAGATCCATGGCAAATTTACACATATTTTGCTAGACAGCAAAATTATCATTTTATACTCATTTCCATGTGGTATTTTATTTCAAAATCATAAATAATAATAAAATTTTGTGTCACAAAATATTTTAATGAAGCATTCAAATCCCGCAACTCAATGTTTCATGTAAGTGCCTTTGGCAGCTACTGCTACACCAAGTCTTTTTGGGTAATTCTTGTTGGCAAATCTGTTCGAGCTCTTTCAAGTTGTTTAGAGATCACTTGCGGACAGCAGTTTTCAAGTCTTGCCGCAGACTCTAAACTAGATTCAAATCAGGACTTTGAGCGGGCAGCACTAGGACATTTACTTTCTTCTTCTGAAGTCATTCCAGTTTAGCTATGGCCTTGTGTTTGGGATCACTGTCCTAGTGAGCAGGTAATGGAACTGTAAAGGAAATGGACTTGTGTCCTAAAGGTTTTGGTTACAATTCCATCCTGACCACATCCCCAAACCCAGGACCTCTGAATGAGGTTTTTACCCTGAGCCGCAAGAGTGAAATCCCCAGCTGTGTACGCAGGAGAAAATGTATTATTCTCTTTGGATAAAAGGAGCTATCTACATGAGCATTAATGAAAGCAGTGTCCACTTTATTCATTTTAAAGGAGAACAAGAAGACATATCTGAGCTGAGATATTCACTATTACAAATATTTCTATAAAAAAGCTAATTTCATTCAGCAATTCAAGATGACATTGAGCTAACGTGTTCAGTTTATCTGCTCCAAGGCAGCAAGTGGCGATGTGAACTATCTCGGAACCTGAAGGTTGCTGGATAAATTCCCTGAAACAGCCCTGAGGCGGTACCCCCGAGCAAGGTGCTTAACTCAGATTGCCCCGGTAAAATCAATGGCTTTATACAATGCAAGCTGTTTTTAATGAAACCGCAGTTAAACCAAAAATACTGAAATTCAACAAACAATTCTTTCAATAAAAAAAGTTTTATCACTTGTGGTTAAGTAAGAATGTGGCTGAAACAAAGATCAGGGTTGGGGGGGGGTGAAATACTGCTTTAAAAGGGTCATTTGTGGTAGATGCTACATAAACGTAGTTTTATGTTCCAGTCGTGAGGAGCAGTGGGTTCAAATCCGGCTCAGTACGTGCAGGTTCTGGGTGCTCCGATTTTCCACCACGGTCTGAATATACAGTTTTTCTTGTTAACTGGTCAGTCTAAATTGGCCACAGTGTGTGGATGCATGCATGGGGATGTGCTCTGCAATGGGTCCCCCCACCCCAGCCTGGTACGCATCGATTCCATGACTGACCCCAGACTGCCGAAACCCTGACAAGGACAAAGCAGAGAAGGAAAACTGAGAAAGTGACATCATTTCAGTCGCAAAGTAAAATTAAGGGTCAACAACAAATGCTGCCATGGCCTAGGCATCAGAAGGTCCTGGGTTCAAACTCCATCAAAGTACTCTTGGGCCAGGCACTTCAGTCCTGAATCATAGCATTAAAACTACTGAAATCACTGTAAGCTGCTTAGTAAGTCACTTCTAGAAAGGCATAAAGCTAAATAAACAACAATAATGCAGCTGGATGGAAGCAAAGTAAATTCCTTGCAAGATGTTAAATGTAAAACAAAAAAAGATTGTATGAATGCGTAAACTTGCACTGCTCAGTTTAGCAGTAATATAAGGAGTCTCACTTTCACGTTTGCAAACGCTGCCGTGCCCCTCAGCCTAAGCTCGGAGGCTCTGGAGCAGAGGAAAGGCTGCGTTGCGTCTCTGCATAAGAATGCCAGCTCTCATCAGCCGTTCCTATAAAATCATTCAAACCGCCCGTCTCTGTCCTTGCGCAGCACAAACGGCGGCTTCACAAAGACAGGATTTGTAACCCTGAGACAGAGAGCAGGAAATCTGGTCCCCTACCATGAGTCACTTTGTGGAACGGTGCAGGCGCGCTCTCTGAAGGAGTCTGAAATTAAAAGACTTAATCGAATCAAGATGATAAACTTGTTCCCGAATTGTGTCGATCTGACAGAATGGAAATTAACATCGACAGATCCGCTAACTCATTTGCCACTCAAGATCCTTTTGTCCAAAATGTGGATTTCCGTCAAGCTCCCAAACAGCTGCACAATTTCTCCTGTTCGCATCACCGAGCAGATATTAAACCACGGTATGGGATCGAGTTGCATCCGACTCCTCTGGCACCGCCGGAGCGGTTTTCGAGGCAAGGAGGGACGGAAGTGGTTTGCCGTTGCCTTCTTCCAGCACATTTCTCCCTTAGTGGGCTGCAAGCACAGGGGAGAACAGGCCAACTCCACACACACACACACACACACACACACACACACCCCCGAGCAGGACTGGACCCCCGCATCAGGCAAGCAGCCCAGGAGCGGTGAGGCACCAGCTGACCCCGTGGTGCCACCGCATCCCCCGCAGACCCCCCTGCGCTGAAATTCCTACTGACTTGCAGCTTTGAATAAGTCGCTAATAAGTTAGTATCGCGGCGCCCCTCGGATTTCTTCCCCAGGAACGCATGCTTCGACGTCCACAAAACGATTCGCGTCCTTTTGCCGGCCAAGCGGCAATAAAGTCAGAGATCGAATTTGAATTGGCGGTGCGAAGCCAGCTATTTCGGGTGCCACTCCTGGGAAAACAAACAGCTGAACTGTAATTGTCGAGAGCATTTGCCGCCGTTATTATCTTTCCTGAGGGGCACCGGCTTCCGCGCGCCTTATTGAACCAGAAGCCAGACAGCACGTGTCTGCGAGTGCAAATGATGCAGAAGGAAGAGCGGAGCGTTAACCGCGGCGAGGGATGTCTCGAAGCCAGAATGACTCAACGCATGAGACCACCCTGGGATGAGTCGCTTATGAAATGTATAATTAAACTTTCTAATCTAAATATGCACCTTTGTCACGCTTAACTCCGAAGAATGCCTTGCATGCGATTCACTGAGCTTTAATAACTTAAATGTCCGATCAGGAATTTGGGTTGCTTGCATCCGTCCAGCACGTCATTGTCGGGGTTTGAGATGCAAATTGCAGACTGTCAGGCCTTCTTCGGAGATGTCGGGAGGGACACCGAGCCTAGGCTTTGTCTGGACTTATGGTCATTTGAAATTGCAAATGATGATTTATCCGCCAAGCCTCGGTGAGCACAATTTAGGCTTTTCCAAAGAAAACCTGACGGACGGATTGAAGTTCAATCTCGGCAAGGTCCGGCGCATCAAGCATAAAACGATTTGTGTTGACGCGAGCCATCTGTTTTCGGGCCGAGGTGCCTTGTTGTGTACGGTTAATCTTCATTGATCATGAAAGGTTAATGGGTCTTACGAAATGCTTTACGTACCTGGCCTTTTAAAGTTTTCTGCGATTTTTTATTTATTTATTTTTTTTCTGGACAGCCCTTTCTGAAAGGCTTTAGATGTCCGCGCTGTTACGCGCTGAAAAATCGCGCTCTAACAATGACGTCTGACCTCTGAGCGATCGTGACGCGAGCGCGCGGCCGAGGCCGAAGTTCAGGTGACTGTTTTGAAACCGCATCGGCGGTCAAAAGTTTTAGCGTGGTCGGGGCTGAGTTTCAGCGCAGCTGAGTGAGGCCTAGTGGTGTGCGACTCGCCGCCAGAGGAACGGGGAATGACACGCGTGCGACACGCCGATGGTGGACTGCCCGCTGTGTTCGTGCGAGGGTCGAACTATCCCTGAAATATCGCAGCCCGCAGTATTTGGCTCGATGCTGCACCTTTCGGCTTCACCAAACGAAAGATCGAGATCTGCAAGCCATGCGAATGAGTTGGTGTGAAAACAGCCCCTACTAAGTGACTGTAATAATGCAGGAGCTGTTTTACATCCCATAAATCAATCCCGGACACAGCTGGTTAGCATAAGCTGCCCGCAAATTCTTACATTCGCGGTAATCGTAGGTTGCATTTCTTTTAAACACATCAATACCAAATTGCCTGTTTAAAATAGGCATTGGGAATTCATAAATATCTCTCGGAGGCTTATGTGACGATTTACAAGCAAATTTTATGCTCAAAGGAGACGAGCGCGTAGAAGGAATCTGTTCCAAAGGGCCATTTCTGAGCTGACTTCACAGGGAAATGATCTATTAATGTGACAAGCTAAGCTGTACAACTTTAGGAATAGGTTGCCTAGCATTTTCTCATGTACGTGTTTAATAATGCATTCATATCAATATTCAGATTAGTGCAAGGAGAGCAGGTTGGCTACTGCTGCTGTGCTCCGTCTCCATCCAGTGGGAGCTTCACACTTGTCTTCTGATCTCAGTAGCCCTCACTTCCCACGACCGCCTCAGCCAACAGAGTACCTCCAGCTGCACTTGCCCTCTCACTCCAGTGACATTTAAACCGGTCCCCCCTAATGTGACACGACCTCACCCACCCTGTGAGTAATCCTCAACTTGGCCAAGACTGAAAGGTCACAGCCAGCTTAGGTACCAAATCTGGGGTTAGGGGGGTTATAAATATATGGATCCAAACTTTCAGAAATTATTCTGGTGGACTTAGTCCTCTCGAATCACGTGATTTTGCTTTTTTTTCCTTCTTCTCTTGTGAAGTGAAGGAAAGCAAAGCATATGGGGATATAACGGCAGCCAAGACCCCCGGTCATGTCGCCAACTGGGCATGACTAACCAATGCCATACCGTAATTTGTACCGTGAGAGACTCACTCGGCTGGGTGAATAATGCACGACAGCTTTGTTAACAGAAGCAGGATGAGCGGCGGATGCTTCGCAGTAGAAGTCTGTGCAAACTTTCAACTCAGAGGTTTTAGACAAATATTGGCTTTTTTTTTTTTTGTAGCCATATTGCACGTTTACTTTTCAGCTGATACTTTCCTACCACCTGACTTACAGCGTTTTACCCATTTATACAGCTGGGTCATTTTTCTGCATCCATTCATGGTGAAGTACCTTGACCGAGTTCACTACAGCAGGAGGTGGGGTGAGCCCTTCAGGTGCAAAGCAGTGGTCAGCATTAAATTACTACAAAATAAACTATGCATTTAGCTTCTGTCTTGCACTTTGAAAGCTCCCGGTTGAATCTCTGGTATCATTATTGTGTTCTTGACCAAAGCTATGAACTGATACAGTAAAAATGACCCTGCTGCATAAATGGGTTAACAATTAACTTTAACACTGAATAGCTTTGGTGAAAATCCTCTTTCTTGCACATGCATATTATTTTTATTTTTATTTTTATTTTTTTTTTCATTTTGAGGATAGAGCATCAAGATGCAGATGGATTCCCTACAATTTAACTCCTCCAATGCAGAAAGGAACCATCTGACATTTAGAAAAATGAATGGGGAGATAAAAAAGAACTGCTATGCATTCGGTAGTACAACATTATTCATGTGGATGTTTGAATGGGGAGTCCAGACAGCAAAGGGTGTTCTCAGAGCCACGCAGATACGGTCGGCTTCTGTGATGCACCAGAGAGAAATGAAGGCAGAAGCATCTGAGCATCAGCTTCCCTTTCTACGGCTGGGCCGACTGCCTTCCCCGACGCGCTACCTGGCTGGCTAATGGGCTGCAGCTGGGCTCTGACAGCAGCACTTGTTGGTGTTTCCAGCCTGCATGGGAGACACCGTGGGGACCTGTCTGTGGCTCTGACCAAGAGGTCACTGTGTCCAAGGGAAGCCCGTGATGCTGGTACCAATCAGGTGAGCTCTGCAGTCGATGCAGCGCTTTCCATGGTGCTGACCAAGTTGATTCAACTGCTTCTCTTGTTTTCCTGCGCAAAATGCACTCTAGTTAATGCAGACATTTTGTAATGGATTTCAGATATTTTATCGTGCTCTTTCTATGGTAGAGACAGGAAACTTGAGTAACTATGACTATGCTTTTCGACATGTTGTAATAAAAATAATGAAAATAAATTAAAACAATACATATATTCTTGCCTTAAAAATAATAGAAAATTTGTACATTCCGTCACCAATATCTGGAAGCTATGGCAGCCATGAAGATGATGTGAAACTCTCAGGAACATGAGCTGCCTCCCTGTTATGTGTCTGTCCACCCAGGAAATAAAAACATACATATACACTTGGTAAGAAACAATGATTTGAATGCCAAGGATGTGAATGAACAAAGATGGAGCTGGGGTGCTGCTGAAATCATCCACGGCAACGGGGGCGGGTCAAGGAGCTCACCTAGCAGCTATGATGAGCACATCCATAAATCACAACACGCAGGGACGTGTTCCACTCTGGGACCAGATGAAAATCATTTTTACTGTCTGCAGACAGAGGAGGACAAGCACGACGTGACCAGACTGCAGGATCTCCGGGACAGCTTGCTGCTGAAAGTGATGCCTTCCAGGCGACAGTCTGGGCCAACTTGGAGGTCCAGCATCCGCATCTACACAGAGGCATTCTGGTTAAATGAGATGTGCATCAACATAAAGTCATCTAACCCTAAATATATAAACAAATAAAAGTGTAGACGACCTATTCCTTCATTCAGAATGATCAATATGCTGACCTGCTCTTGTTACAAACAGTTGTGTTGGGAATTTTCAAAGAAAATTATTTTCCATCTCCGTTTCATCAATTGTATGAAATGTACGCCTGTAACAGGCTGAACCTGACCTGCGTTCACCTGCTGAGAAGACAAATGGCAGATAAAAATAAAGAGTGTGGGATGGCTTCAATTCAGCATGGGCCAACACTGGTCGTCAGATAGAAATTTGCTGAGATTTTTTTTTTTTTTCAGATATTTTAAATTAGAATGGAGTTCAATATTAATAAAATACTAAAATGTATATTTTTACTTATTATAGCACTAACTGTGAGGTTTCAGAGCATAACCAGCAAATAAGTGTAAATTATTCACTTTTTGAAAGAAAAACGACATTCAGTCCCAGTTGTGATTTAAGGTGACGTGCTGGATTTGCTGTCTGAAATACCAGTGATGAAGTTTTCTTTTGCACAGCTTTTTGATAAAAACAGGTAACCAGCGATCATTTCACTTTTTTGATGTTTGCCATCTCCCTGTCATTTAAAAGGCCACATCCCCAGGTATTTGGTAAACAGCTGAGTTGACCTGGAATGGCGCGAAAACGCAAAACGTGTGCACTCCTCTGCAAGCAAGGCCCAATTTGCTTCTCTATTTGTATGTGTTCTCTAGTTCTTTCTTTCCTGTTAAACAGGTTTTCTTCATCCTTCAGTAGCAGCAACCCACACTACCTCGCCTGAAGCTGGACTATGTCTTTAGTTTATACCGTTCCCTTTAAAAAATGCTTGGCAATAGTTTATCTCTTCCTTTTCCAGCCTAACTCAGCCGATGCCACCCCTATGCCATCTATTGTTTATGTCTTACCAAGAGCCACGGTGAAAGTCTCACATCCCAAAGCAGATGTTTCCTTAAAAGGCTCTACTTCAACCCATTTTCAAGTTTCCACTCTATGGAATGCAACCTTTACCTCGTACAATCCCAGTAAGGGGTCCATATGTGAGTCCATAAGTGTATAAGAAAGTTTTTGTGAAAGCGGGAGAGAAGTTTGACATGGGGATGAGATTGGTACAACACATACGTTGACAGTCTGTGTTCATATGAAGGGGTCTCACAGCTCCACTGGCTTCAAAGGGCCCTGAGGGAGACAGGACTCCCCACCGACCACAGACTCCAGCAAATATTCCAGATATTTCAATATTCCAGATGCATGAGGTCCATGAGGTGGTCAGGAAACACATGGACAGCCTGGTCAGTGGGCAGCATCTAATGGCGATGCAGTGGTTCAAAGAGCTTATGATGCCAGTTTTTTTTTCTAGCAGGGACTTTAGAGAGACAAAATGGAAGAAAAACAAGCTGACCAGCTGACTAAAATAGCAAATCTGGCAAAGAGGGATAAGCGGCAGTGACACTGATGTGTTTCTGGATATCTGTGGGTCTTTGCTGAGGAGTAGGGGTGAGAAGCACTTTTCTGCCATAGTAGGGATCAGAGAATATGGAATAGACCTCAGTTCTATTCTGATCTCACATGTCTCCAGCCATTTTATCTGAGGTTATCACTGAGTACTTAATGTTGGGTCTTCACATTCATCTTAATATTAAAATATCAAATAATTATATCCTCTGTATCTGATACTTTTGTCCAAGAGAACTTAAGGATGTTAGGTATACTGAAACCCACATGAACACAGATGGACACATGAACCAGTGTTACTGACCTTGCTGAAGCTTTTATTCAAAAGCTTATTTAAAGATGCTAAATTATTACAGCGGCGGTTTAGGTTAAGTACCTTGGTCTAGAATAATGCAGCAGCTCAGTTCTAGTGTTTGAAGCCGCATTTTTTAACTGCTGCGCCACCTACTTTCCTAAATTCAATAAAGTTGAGCAAATACCAAACAACGCTTCTCCTTCTCCACCATGGATCGATGAAGAGGCCTGGGATTCCCTGGCACATTTCAACCCGAATCAAGAAGCTTGAGCTGTATGCGTCTTAATAAAAATGTGAATATGCTTGGTGACATTTATGATGAAATGCAATTATATCCCCCTTCGTATGCTAAGTGGTGTCGTTCTCCATTTGTCCCGCTCAACGTCAGGGACCTCTTCTAAAGGGATGATAAATGTTCAGCCTTAGCAGGTGTCACATCTTGCTACATTCATCTAAGTCATTGAGGAGGGCTCATCGGAAGTCGTAGGGTGTGACAGTTATTCAGTGTTTTGTGCTTTGCCAAAGCATCGTGCTGGCTAGGAGAGGTTAGCTTACTGGGGTTGCACCCAGAAGGGTGCTTCTTCGCATCCCAGGGGTGGGCTGGCCATTGTAAGCTGGAGCAAGACGTCATCTTATCTACTGTATGTATTTTAATATGACAACTGCTGAGATACTACATTTCCCAGAATTCAGTTGTGGCAAAGGAAAACATTTTTTTTTCCTTTTTTTAGAAAAATGAGTTGTTCCCGGCTTGTTGACTCGTAGATTAAAAATGTTTTAGTTACCGCTCATGTATTTCAGTGGATTAGCGCTGTTAGTGCTGCCCTCCTGCTGCTTAATTGAATAACTGTCTTCCTCAGTTTTGCAAAAGATACAGGTATCCCTCCCTGAGCTATTGTAGAGTAAATATGGCCAAAAATTACGCACTTTTATTGCAATCTATTAACAAATAAGCCAGTCTTGCTGTTCAGCCTGCAGTGTTTTGATGTGGCTTTCATTTGCATGACCATCTTGAGGATAAAAAAAAGGAAAAGTACAAAAAATGGTGTAAAATGTGAATGTCAGAATATATAGGCAGATTCACAAGGCATGGACATTGCGAAAGTCGGCTTTGAGAGCGCAGATAATTCGTTGTACATTGTCCTGACCTGTAGGACTTAATGCATTCAAGATGATTTATACCAGCTAATAAAACTGGAGCCGCAGGCACTGGGCGATGCTTGACCACATCGGGAGAGCGGAACCTAAGGAATTACTAACATTCGTTGATAACTTAAGTGAGCAGAAATTTAATGAGAGGCTGACCTTGGTGCTGGTAGAAGGCAGCTGGTAGAATTCAAGACACGGCTATGGTTCCTCTGAAGTTCCTCATCTTGCCACAGCCTTATGGTCAAATGGGCACAAATCTGGAACCTGGCTGAGATGAGTATTACAAAGCATCTCTGCACAACTCGGTTCTTTAATGAACACATTAAATCTTCATAATGTTTCTGCTAGTCCAACCTACAGTTACGGCCCTGAACAACATAGAACAAATCTAAGAATCTCACTGCATCGATAGATAAAACTGTCGAGTGTCACTCTGGGCAGAACTTAAAAAATTTGGTCTCAAAAGATGAGCTGTCAAGTGTTTTTCAGTGCTCGTGTGTCTGCTCAGCACAGGCTGGTCCTGCTGAACAGAGTGAAAATGTGATCAATACCTTGTTTTATTCTGATAAAATGTCTCTTTTGAAGGCTAGTAGAAGACAAAAGGCCTGAAGTCATCCACTTCCTTGTGAAAGAAGACACTATTCAGTGCAAAAAGCTCAACCCAAGTTTCCCTGCATTTTCATGCAGTCACAGAATTGAAGCGTGAAGACATTTTCACTGGGTCAAG
Source organism: Heterotis niloticus (assembly GCA_018136845.1). Classification (NCBI taxonomy): domain Eukaryota; kingdom Metazoa; phylum Chordata; class Actinopteri; order Osteoglossiformes; family Osteoglossidae; genus Heterotis; species Heterotis niloticus. The sequence continues at coordinate 5,962,563 of CM030906.1, forward strand.
AAGCCAGTTCCACTCATCTTCTATCAATAAATGCTAATCTTAATGAAAGACCGTGGTAGTCCTCGGTTTATGCTAAGCATAGGATGCTAGGATAGCTGGTGTGTAACTCTGGATGGGGCGTCAGTCAGCTTCTGAGAACTCGAACACACACAACTATGACCACATTTATACACTGCGTGCCACCTTGAGTCACCACTCCAGCTTTATTGAAACATATATTTGGACTGTGGGGCAAAACTAGAGCTGTCAGAGGAAGCCCATCCAAACATAATCCGTTCCTGCAGCCCAAACCTTCAAAATGTATTTGCTTATTATGATGTCTCTCCAACAACCCTTAGGTGTCCTTACCTCGATTGGATCTTTTGCTCAATAAGCTTCCTCTGAAGGATTACAAGTCACCTCCAAGTCAGACCTTCCAACATCCAACCACCACCCCTCTGAACCCCACCAAGGTCTCGGACCCAAATTCCTTTTAAAAGGGTCTTGCGTGTGCAGGGCAAGAATAAGCAGACTTCTCCAGGTCATTGTTGCTATGAACATTCATGTGCACACATCTAATGTCCTTCACAGGCCGCTCAGACTAGAACCCAACTTGGACATTCCCTTTTACTGATGGACCCGTAGAGGTCGTGACGGGATCCAGGCTGACCGTGTATGACCTCGGGTGACAAGACGAACAACAAAATAATGACATTCTTCACTGCCCCTGAAAACCCACTGTTTTCCTAATCCTCCCACCGAACTTGTTTGTGCTGCCCCAGGCACTCAGCGTTTTTTTACATTTATTTATCGCTTTCTTGAAGGCCCCTTCTCCAAATCCCAAAGTAAAATTGCAATGCTTTCCTTATGAACGTCTGAACGCTGGAACAGCAGGATGGAGCCAACTCCTGAACATACACAGCGCGGTGTTGAGCAACACCAACTCGAGAGCCAGAAAGGCTGACGACAAAAGTGAGAATAACTGCACAATCCACTTTTTTTTAAAGCAACATATTTTACCCAACTCCAAACAACAACCCCTACCTTAAGCAAATCAATTTTTAATAATCTAGCAATAATATATTTATTTATTTATTTATTTATTTTATACATTTTTTTAAATTTTTTAATTTTTTTATTTATTGCACAATGAGTGTGACCCCTTCTCGGGGTCCCTTGTTTGTAAATGAAATTATTTCCATATCCATTCATTACAAATTTTTATTAATCACTTATTAAATTATGCTAATTACATTTCAGCAGGTATCCCAGGATGCTTCACATTTTATCAAGGACCTCCTGCTTCTGACATCGTGCTTCTGGAACCTGGTGCTGCTCAACAGCCAGACCGTACGCACGAACGCTCGCGTGATGGATCGGTCAACCGCCCCCCCGAGCTTAACCGTCGTCTAGACCCTCTGCTGTTGTTGGGCTTTGCTTAGTGAGCTCTCTGCTGATAACAGCACGTTCCCATGTTTAATTTTTAATGCAGGCATTCGTCTTCAGTTTTTCCATCGGCAGCACTTGATACCGTCACACACGCGGGCCACAATAGTGCCCAGCTGTGCCAGCGGGCTCTGAGGAATTTAAGAGGTTCTGATTGATTTTATTGGGCGATAAAACATCTCTTGCATCAGTAGGGTCATCAAATGTGTGCAGTAACTGAGCAGCTGAACTACTGAAACAGTCCGTGACACTGGTAGATGTCAAACACAGCATTGGGGTAAATGTGGTAAATTTTCAGTTTATATGTGCTGTATGTGCACTGTAATATAATTGTAATACATAATTAATATAATATGGCATCACTTCAACATATTGTAACATATTTTACACGCTGCCTGGCCAAAAAAAGTCACACGATCTAATATTTTGTTGGATTGCCTGTAGCTTCGATGATGGCATGCATTCGCTGTTGCATCGTTTCGATGAGCTCATGCAATGTCACAACATTTATTTCCATCCAGAGTTGCATTCATTTTTTGCTAAGATCTCGTATCGATGATGGGAGAGTCGGACCGCTGCGTAAAGTCTTCTCCAGCACAACTCAAAGATTCTCAATGGGGTTAAACTCTGGACTCTGTGGTGGCCAATCCATTTGTGAAAATGATCTCACCTCATTTTTGGGGTACAGAACGTTGCTGAACCTAGACCTGACCAACTGCAGCAACCCCACATCACAACACTAAGTTAAATCCAGGCGGTGACTTTTTTTTGGCCGGGCAGTGTTTGCGCTTTACGTGTGTATCTATTCTTATGTTGCATGGATAAATAATATTTTATTGCATCGGCAGCAACACCGGGTCACAGAAATTTAGAGATTTTCTTTTTTATTTGATGCATATATTCATATTTTCCCCTGTGGATATATGTGCAAAAAACGTAATTTTTCTAACCATTTTTTAAAATTTAATTTAAATTTTTTGCACTGAAATGCATATTGTGCTGAATTTGGTTGAACAAAAGAGCAGAACAAACTAGCAAATGGAAATTAAAGTAAAGCGATGATAAGGGGTACGAGCTGTGGCTGCAAGTAACGCCTGGCAAAACACGTTAGACAGCGTGTGTTTGAGGGCCCCTGAAAAAATGGAGGATTAATGCATCCTGAGGGGGTACCTAGCGCTACACCAATTTAAGGAAGCGATCAGCAGAAGAAAGAATAGAATTATGGCGGTTATCCATTTAAAGTAATCTTACATGAATACAACCCGAGGGAGGGCTGTCAGAAGCTGAGATACGCAGGCCAGTTTGGGAATGAGGTGCATTACAGTCCCCTGGAGCCCCAGGAACACCATGGAACATTAACTACTGCGAACAGCAAGTACAGTTTGAAGATCTACCCCTGAATCTGTGGTCAGTCAGCGGCAAAGGGTGTCCACCAGTTTCTGAGCACAGCGGCTCCTCGTCCTCATAAATACACCTGATCCTGGAGGGTTGTTCGTAATTCGTTTTGTTTATAACTCCAAAACCACATTCGCCTCTAAGTCAGAACTGAAATGCTGATACATATATCCCTCCATTTGTTTTGTGGGTTTTGGGTTTCTAAAAATAGCAGTCGTAACTGCAATCAATAAAATATTTGGCAAGCCTTTTTATTGTAATGTTTTATTAACTTTGAGATGCATTGAATTTGAATCTAATTTTAAAGAACGGAAAAGGAAAGCATCATCTCCGCAAACTGTTCTTCAGCTTTCAATGTTGACAGATTTTTTTCCCCCAACAATTATGTGCAACATCATGAGTGCCCAACGTGGCCCGTAAACACTGCACAGGTGAGTTGAATTAAGTAGGTTCCACACTCCAATTCCTCTGGGTTTTCTTGAGTGCCATCTATCAGCAGGGGATGAAAGCATGGGCTGCATTCACTGCACAGCAAAGCCTGCTGTTTTTTTTTTTTTTTTTTTTTTTTTTTTTGCGAAACAGATGCTTGGAAAAATTGCAACTAAAAGTGTTTGTGTCCTTGAAAACTGCTCTTTGTGGTAAGAGAATCCAATATATTTTGCAGTTGTATCTGGTCCAGGACTGAGATCCTACAGGTTGGATACATCAATAAAGTGGGCAGGAAAACAAAGATTTTTAGCACCATGACTCAGTACAGGGGGGCTCTGTAAAGTTCCTGATGTTATTAAAAAATACAAAATTGTCCAGTCTTGTGCCACTTTTGTTTTTGTATATCCATCCATCCATCCATGCATCCATCCATCCATCCATCCATCCCATTCAGTATCAGTAGCTGCTTTAGCTAAGGTCGCAAAGTATCTTTGTGCAACTACATCATTTATTTTGGACCAAACACGTCCTCATTCCACTTCCCCCCAACATCGACAAAGCGCCCTCTCCTTTTCAGATTCCTCCCCATCTTTCGGCCTACTCTGTGCTCCCCTCACGTGGTTCTTCGACAGGATTAAGCTAATTTACTACTGGATTCGAGAGGATTTCCTGACATCCCGAAGGACTGTCTAATTTGGCAGCTCCTGTCCATTGCCTTGCTAATCCTGCCTCTGTTATAGACCCCCTACCTTTTGCATTGTTGTTAACGCTCAGCTATATAGTTTTCTCATTTTTCCCCCTGTGTCCGATGACAGCTGCTCAGTCTCAAAATGTGCCATCCGCAGTCTTTGGCAAAGGCCCGTCAACCGTATCCCAAGCCAGCCCCCAGGCCCAGGGTCTCGGTTCCCCCAGTTCTCTACAGACCACATGTGACAGATCCTGTTCCAGTTATCGCTCTTCTTCATTACTGGCTCCTGGCATCATTTCAGCATCAGATTTCACAGAGGACAGTGCGCTGTCAGAAAAACCGCGTCTACCGCCCTATCAAATTTAACTTTAAAGCCCAGATGCAGCAACCGGCAGATAACCTAACACCACTCTTGGATCTCTTGACCTCACACACCCTTTCGTGAAAACCTAATAGGCAGTCTTTAGCCATCACTAATGGGAACGGTCAATGGGGAATGAAGGTCGACCCCAGGCTGGTCTGTCCTTGTGAGTCAAAGTGTCTTTTCGGTCTCAAAAACACGACCATCTTGCACTGAGAAATACGGAATGTTAGTTTGCTTAGACGTACAGCCCTCCCCATATGACACGGACAGTCGCTGGCTGTCAGGTTCCATGCCCTGCCGTGACATTAGCAGGTTCCCTCGTGACAGCTCTGTTTGATGCGACCTCCCTACGACCGAGGTCTTTGTCCGGCATGTTAAGCGCAATCTAGGTGTAAGATCCCTCTGACAAACCATGACCTCTCTGAACTGCTGCTGTCTGATCTTCATCTCCTCTAACTGGTTGCAGTGACCTGGGAGCAAATTCTGTACTTGGTGTCTCTGTAAATTTGTCGACATGACCGTTTACCAGTTCTGCTGAGCCACAGACGCCTTTTCTTCTCTCACATTCTGTTGCTAATGGCTGCATTTCCCCCATCTGCCACCAAAGCTTCTGAATGCATTTTCTCGGCTTTGCATCAACAGGTGGAAGACCCTCCAGAACCTTCCCAGTTCCCATCACTCTAATTCTCTTGTCAGGCTGTTCCATAACAGCATTTTATGGGAGGCACAGCAGTCATAAAAGAATAAATCAGAGCTGCTTTTTTGGCCTAGCGTGCTTTCCATCTACTTGGCTGATGGACGCTGGTTGTTTCAGAACTTATGACACACAACTTCATTTGCAGGCCATGATTCCACTGAGTCGCACACACACTTCTCTGCTCTTTCCAGACCATTATTAACGCACGTGTCCAGTCACTATAGTTTGGTGTCACCAACCTGTAGGAAATGGGCCTTCAGTTGGATTCCTGGAAAGCCAGGTTACCTAGAATGGGCCAACTTATACACCACAGCAAGTTGAGGAAGAAAACAAATGGTTAAGCAGTAAAGAAACTAAGACTAAACAAAGCAAAACATCTCTAACTTTATTTTTCAAGCCTACATTTCTGTTCAAATGTCAGTTCCAGGGTGGTACAGTCACAGGCTGAGCCCATTAAAACCCTGTATGTAGGCAACAATGAACTTGGAAATAGGGCAAGCGGTGATTTGCTGCAGCGTTGGTTCCCTTTATTAGTACAATGAAGCACTTTGCCCAGAAAGAAAATGGAGGGAATTCTGAGAAAAAGCTGAACGGAACAGCAGGCCTTAGTCATACCATTGTATTAAAATTATTGTTAAAATTATCCACAGCTATGCCGGCTGATTTGTGGTCAGCGGTGAAGTATGGAGTGGATGCACAGATCTCCATGCTGGATTACATGAATGGTGAAATGTGTCAGAGTTGCTCTTTTTAAACTGTTCAGCTAGGACATCCGCCCAACGCTTGGTTTTGATAGCCCCACCGTTACACCTTCAGGTGAGCGGAGCGAGTTGACAGGTGTCATAGCAGACTGGCTCGGCTCGAAACCTGGCTGCTCATCCGCAGGAGTGAACTGGCTCCAAGACAGACTTCACACGTAAGATCCCAGATGTTAGCGAGCTTATCTGAGAAGAGAGAGCAGAAGAAAGGAGTTTGTAATCGCATTAAGAAGCACTGATATTCTGTAGTCGGTCCAGCATCTTTCGCTTTGTAAATTGTTTACGTCTCTTCCAGCTGCAGGATCCAGGATTCTCAGCACGGTTGTGGCTTCGGCAAGCGATGTGGCTCCTGAACTGCATTTCGTCTGAGCCTCGCGGCTTCCAGAAGTTGCATTTCTTGGTGACGTGTGAATAAGAAGTCAAACGCACACACGCGCACACGCACACACGCACGCACGCACGCACACCTCCAAATGCAAAAAAAACCCAAGTAAACTAAGAAGAATTCGGTTTGCAACTTCTTTGCACCCAAATGGCAGCCTCTCCTGGTTTTGTCTCTGTCAGCTATAGAACCAAATATCTGCTGTTTTCACCTTAACGTCTTTCAATTTTTAGTTGAAACACACACATAAAGCTCCAACCATGAGACATCAAATCCTGTTATAATGCCCAGTGCTTCCCACTACAGTCATTCAACTTTATTTCAACCTGCAACAGTAAATGTACAATTTTTTACTCATTCACAGAAGTCCTCCAAAGCTCATTTAAGTCAAAAATGAGTGCTTGGAAATATAGATTAGTGTGTGACAGCTCAGTGGCTAAATCTTTGTCTTCCGGCTAAGCCAAATGGCACATCTCAAAGCAAGCCAGTGTAAAGGCCTGTATTAGAATGCAGCGCACAGCGACATATCCCGCGCCAATAACCCATGTTTACTTGGAGCCTTTTTATCCCATACAAATTGGAGAGGGTTGCTGTCCAAGTTGCGAGCCCCGGCGATCAAACTCCATCGCTGAGTCGGAATTTCATGGCTGAACGTGGCGGAGATGCATCTGTTTGGCTGGTAAAGCCAAGTTGAAGCGGTGAGCTTCTCGAGTGCAGTTTGCCTGCTCACACGTGCTGTACAACCAGGAAACACTGTTGATTTTTTATTTATTTTTTTAAATGTTATGCAACCCCCGCACATTGCAGAGTTGCAGAGTACAGTGATCCATCAAAGCCCTCGCGCTCCAGGTGCGCATCCATACGTTGAAAAAAACGGACGCGCTTGCGTTCTCCCCTCGCATCCGCACGTCCCGTAAGGGTCTGGAAGCCAACGTTTCCGCAAAGTCTCTGGGGCAAATCGGAAGAAGGAGTGCCGGGGAGCGAAAGGGGGAGCAGGAGGCCTAGCTGGAGGGGGCTCGGAGACGTGCTGCTTCACCCAGCATGGCGCACTTGGGGACGGTTAATAAACCATGTTAACTGGTTAATTGAGACCGTCTGATCACTTTGCGTGACTGCAGCACCAACTGTTGCGTTGTCTGTTGTTAGTCTATTACAGGAGGCTGCCGTACGCTGCAGCGGGACTCTTGTCTTTTATTCTATTGTTTTCGCAAAATTGTTTTATCTTGTTTCTGGTTTCAGTGTTTCTTTCCAGCTCTGAAGTTTTTGCAGAAAAAGTTCTCTAAGACATTATTTTCTCGTAAGCATCTATTGCAGGGTCCGAAGTGGATCGTGTAGCTTCTTTTTATTTAGTTTAATTTCAGTAAACGCTGAACTAGCTGTCAGAGCGCACTCGAAGGGTATAGGTTCAAATCCCTTTACTCGGTACAGTACCATTGATGAAGTCATTTACCGTGAACAAATTCAGCAAAAATTGTTCATCTGTTTACATGGGTAAGTGACTGCATGTAGCCTTTTCACTCAAACTTCATATTCTAAGCCTTCTATGAGAACGGTGGCACATAAATTTAGCTCATACCCAGACGCCAAAGCGTTCATTCATATTTACTTTCAGACTGCTGTTTTAAAAAGTGAAAGAAATAGCAATAGGGGTAATAAAATCTCCTTTCATACATTTAAAATTAATGGGAAGAATGGATGGCCATACCGGGCATGGAATCCATTCCAGAAAGTGCTGAAGTCAACACCTTTGCTTTGTGCATTTATTAGTTCAGCTAACGCTTTTATCCAAAGAAAATAACAGTGCAAAGGTATCCTGAGCCACTACTGTCCTTCCCACGATGCAATGCACAGGAAACTGGCCCGGTCCCAGCTGAGGTGAGCAATGAGAAGTGAGATCATATGAGTGACAAATGAAGGTAAGAATATTAAACGGTGCCCTTTGTCTTTGGCAGAGCTGAAACCATTTTGTAGTCCACCGCGCACATTTAAAACAGCCCAGAGCGGACGGTCAGCATCGCCCTCAGAGCTGAAGTGAGGACTGCATCCAAGGGGCTCAGCTGCCGCACAAGAGGATCAATAGGCAATCAGCGAACGAGAAGAACCTGTGGGCCAAATGATGGCTTCCAGCACCGACTTCCATCACTTTAGTCTACAGAATGCAAAATAACATATTGCTGACAAATGTCGCAACCGTAACCCAAGGTAATTCGAATGTTTATCGTGGGCTTTGACTGATTATTGCGAAACAATGACACTGCTGTTTTGAAAAAAAAAAAAAAGTTGTTAAAAAATATTCCACGCAACTTTAGGAATTTATCAGCCCAGGTGATGCGATTTAAAACACTGAAGGGACTTCAGTACCACCAGCCTCAGGTCTACACTCAAACTGCGTTGGTTATGAACCCACAGCGGCTTAATGACTGGAACCCTCGAGTCATGACTTTGCACCGCGTCCGCCGAGGGCTTGCAGCAACAACGCGTGACCAGATCTTTCCGAAATTTTAAATTGCCGGGAAATAAACATGGGAATCTTCTGGAGAAGCAAAAGCAGGCGCTGGAGTTCCAATGTGTGCTAAAGCGGGAGAACCGCACTTTCAACCTCCCTGTTCCATGGCTGAGTTATACAAAAGCTTTCGGGGTAAAACAGCCAACAGGAAGTAAAAGGAAATGTCACAGAAATGTCAAGTGTCAGTGTACAGAGAGCTTAGATGGGTTTAGCTGTTTAACATGAGGAATGGAACCAAAACCAGGGAGTTCAGAGGAATATGTAAAGTTTTATTTAGAATTGCATCATTTATTCTCAGTTTTCACAGTTTAGGGTCTATTAATGTGTTCCCATTATTTAAAAAAGATATATCAGCCTTGATGCGCCAAGTCAAAACAATGCATTGATTTGTAATTTTCAAGAAGCTTGAAGCTCCCCACAAGATCAGGGTAAATGGCAAAGGTCAAGCGCGTACCTTAAACACAGTGTAGAAAACTAGTATACAACACCAGACAAGATTTTGCTCCTGTAAACTAAATCTGCAGCTGTAAATTGAGTCCTTTGAATAAATATTTGTACAAATTTAAATCAACGCGCGCGGCAAGAACAAAAATCCAGATGAAACACAAAAAGCATAAATTACATTAAAAGACTTTGTCGTGTGTTTTCTGCTGCAAAATGAGCGCTCGGGCTGTGCAATGAACATTTCTGACTGAGACGAATGCCGAAATAGAACTCAGAGAGTTTGTATTAATGGTGGATAACATGGAATTTTTGATGACTCAGGGGAGAGGCAGTTAGGGTGGATAGATGTGTCTACAGCAGATCAGGAGAACTTCAAAGGAACACAGAGCACTTGGAGGAAGTCTGGAGGAGAGGACGAGGAAGCGCTTTTTTTCCCCCGCGCAGGTTCCTTGAAACATAAGAGCTCGGATACAAAACGACTAAGTCGACCGTGAGGCTACACTTGCCAGATCGAATGTGAGAACAAAGCGAGTTGGCTGAAAGAGAAGAATGAAGTGAAACATCAATTAACTCAAGGGTGAACATTTGAGTGAATGTGAGTTTTACACATGATCTTATGCATCACTTTCTTAGGGACATGAAGAACTTGTCTCACCTCGTGTCACCTTGTTGTCCTCAGTCAGCACATGGACCAGACTTCCAGAGAGTCTACTCATATGTTCATCCCTTTCACAAGTAGCCCAAAGCCTAAAATGTGCTGGTTCACAATTTTGACCTCAGTGTGGTGGAATGAGCTCCTTCTTTCCCTCAGAGGTTCTGAAACCATCTTTACTGGACACATATTCCTCCAAAGTTCTGGGAACCCATTGAAGTTGGTCTTTCAGCACCCACTACTTTTTTATCTACCTGTTTTCTTATTTATATGACTTCCTTCCTAGAAGGCTGTGGACCACTGACCACCTTGACCAAGATTTAGTGGTTAAGGACAATGGAGGGATGCTTTTAGTTAAAATCATTGTTTTTTACATTTTTAACTCAAGCTGTGTCACACTGGTGTCCCATGCAGAGTGTACCATATTTTTACCCTTGCTACACTGGAAATGTAAGCAGCTGGATATTTTTACCATATCATTTCAGGAGCAGTGCCATGGTTAAGGGTCGTACAGCAGGAGTTGGGATTTAATTCCAAGGTGCCAGATCTATGCATTACCCCCATCAGCTTAGTCTTTAGAATCCACTTATCTTCTTCTTCTTCTTTCTGCTGCTCCCATTAGGGGTCGCCACAGCGGATCAATTGTTTCCACTTCTTCCTGTCCTCTGCATCTTTCTCCGCCGCACCCACCACCTGCATGTCCTCCTTCACCACATCCATAAATCTCCTCTTAGGCCTTCCTCTCTTCCTCTTGCCTGGCAGCTCCATCCCTAGCATCCTTCTCCCGATATATCCAGCATCTCTCCTCTGCACATGTCCAAACCAACGCAATCTTGCCTCTCTGACTTTGTCTCCAAACCGTCTAACCTGTGCTGCCCCTCTAATATACTCATTTCTAATCCTGTCCATCCTCGTCACACCCAATGCAAACCTTAACATCTTTAACTCTGCCACCTCCAGTTCTGCCTCCTGTCTTTTGCTCAGTGCCACCGTCTCCAACCCATAAAGCATAGCTGGTCTCACTACCATCTTCTAGACCTTCCCTTTCACTCTTGCTGGTACCCTTCTATCACAAATCACTCCTGACACTCTTCTCCACCCACACCACCCTGCCTGCACTCTCTTCTTCACCTCTCTTCCACACTCCCCGTTACCCTGAACTGTTGATCCCAAGTATTTAGAATCCACTTATAAGAATACAAATTCAGGCCAGGAAACAGCAGTGCTGTGGTACTGCTGAACAAATCATCCAAATACATCAGAATAAGAAAAATTAATGATATATTTAGCCAAGGGTCTAAATGTTTTCTCCAGGCTCACAGGAGGGGTGGGAAGCCTGCAAAGAAAGCAGCATGCAGCAATCTCATCCCCATGCTCTTCTCCAGTGCACTGGTTCATTCCACAAGCCTGAAAATAGCCCCCATTCAAAAAGCTGACGACCCAGCAATATCATGGTAACTGGGTCAGAATTACTGTACGCATCTAAATATAGCCGAGGTACATCTGCTTAGCAAGCTAAACAAACAAGGAAAAGAGGCTGCCTGGCAAAACGCAGAGGGTCCAGCGGGTAATCTGTTGACAGCCAAGATAATGTACGATCATCCCTGATACTGACGTAAATGTGCATGCGCACGCACACACGTGGGCACGACTGGTCAAGTCGACCGCGGTTGTTATGTGCAAATTAGGTGTGTTTTTTGTTCAGTCCTTCGCCTCTCAGACAGTGACATAAGTCAGCTTGTCTATATCAGTGTGTACAACAAGCCAAGAGGAATGGGGGGGTCAGTCTTTTGGCAAACAAACCTATGACAAAAGCTGCAGAGGACTTGTCGTTGCTTCCCTCGTTCGTGCTGAGCTTTGGGACAGATTATGAATTGGGAAAAGTTGGCGTCCTGTAAGGCGCGGGCATTTGCAAAGCAAGCTGCTTTACCATGCAGATACTAGGATAAGCTCTGACCATATCAGTCTGGCCCAGCTTTAGCACAGGGCTCTTTGCTATGTTAGTTCAGAGACAGATCCAGACGGAAGGTGAAATGCCCTTGTGGGGGTGGCAGAACAAAACGGTAGGTCTCACACCAGCTGCTTTGTATATGGACCAGCCCTCTGCCTCTCGGCTCAAACACAAAACCAGTAACAGTTTCTGCTGAAGTACAAACTCTGGAAACACTGAAGGTCATTGGAAAGCCGAGATGTATTTACTACTCATGTCAGGAACTGGAAACGGAAGTCTGTTTGCAATTTATTTTCTTGGAAATTCCAAACACACTTCTACTGTGAATTTACAGTCAAAAAAAGATTCATAATACAAAAGTGCCTGGATTTATTTGGGTGTTCAGTTCTGTAAAAATATCAGCTATAGCTATAATACGTTTTTTGAAAAGCTATAAAACCTTTAATCCATTACGTTTACCTTCAAGCTACATTAATGTTACAATAATTTAAAACTATTTATGAATTATGGAATTGATTGCCAATGAGAAACTGCAGATACAAATCGCAAACAACAAAGAGTTTTTAGGTGAATTTAAGTAGCCTGTGTTCGGGTTCACTTTTCTGACCCCTATTGGCTGAGAGTGTAATAGCAGGATGCATTCACTCTGACAAGCATAAATTTGTGCAACTTGGGGGGAGGGGTAGGATGCAATTTAAAATGAACATTAAAAATACAATGAGCCATGTTTTTTGGATGATGACAACAATAGAATTAGCGCCTAGTAAATAGATGGCAGGCAGAACGCTCGACAGGGGTTCAGCCATGAGTCTCCAAAGCAATGTGGGATCCGCCAGTGACCAGCTTTTCAAATGGCACCCTATTAAAGATCACTGAGTGTCTTCCCTGACCAATAAACAAAGCAGTGTGGGGGGTAGAGATTCAGCAGCAGGTGAAACTCCTCTAAATAAAGTCACCAGGACAACCAAAGAGAAATAAAAGGGCATTAATAATTTTGCAACTACGGTCATGCAGTAAAGTAAAATCGGCTCCTTTGTGTGCAACTGAACCCTTCTGTCCCGTGTTAAGTTCCCATTTGAGGCAACCTACAGATCAACAGTAAGCAGATCATTTCAGGGCATTTTTTTTCCTCCCTTTCAGAGTTGTTATTAAAGGACCTCAGTGGGCTACTATGCCTGCAAAAGCATTTGGAGCACTAATCCCAGCAACCACATGGTGATCTCATCTCATACAGGTGACCAGGACAAGCAGATGGAACGTGAGAAAGTTGAGGAAAGTGTGGCAAGAGAATGCAGAGACTGGGGGGGTTGATCTCTGGCAATTAAATCCATCTGAGTAATACTTTTGTAAATGGACAACATTTCTTTTCACAAGGAGTAATGCCTTGGTTAGGTGGCAGATTTTTCTTAACTGACTGCCTAAAATATTGATGCAAGACCACATACAGTGCCATTAATGGTAAATTACATTGTACTTAACTGGAGTAAACACCACCATTCTCAGCAAGGGTTTGGTTTTGTATTCATCAGATATTTTCAAGTTTGCCTTGGTAGGGGGAGCTCTCCTCATTGGAAATGTTGGATCAGATAATTATTGGCAAAAAGCAAACGCAGTGAGGAACCTGCTGCTGTGGACTTGGTAGCTGTTCAGAAGAAGAGGGCTAAGGAACCAGCTGCAGTGCACCTGGTACTAGTTCAGAGGAGAAGAGGTTTGGGAAGCACCAGCTGGGGGACTTGAGACTAGGTCAGGAGAGGAGAGGTTGAAGAAACACCAGCTGTGGACCTGGTTGTAGGTCAGGAGATGAGAGGTGGTGGAAACAGCTGCTGTGGACCTGAGGGAAGCTCAGAAGAGCAAAGTGGAGACAAAGTCAGAATGGCTGGAGCTACTGTAGGTCAACATTTCAGCTCAGCCTTCAGAATGTCATTGCGTTACTGTGTAATAAGCAAAGCAGCCCGATTCTTCATCTCGGCACCATTTGTCAGTGTTGTCATTTATTTAGGGAAGCAGTATGGTAAAAACCATTATGAAAGCTACAGTAGGAATTCCTATTGCCTTACTATTGCTTATTATTATTTTTCTATTTTGTTTGAGGGAATTTTACAATGTTTTACCCATTGTACAGCAGGGTAAAAGTACAGTAAGGATTGAATTCAGGTCCTTCACCAGGAAGAACTCTGCTACTACTTACTTACTACTGAGGCTGATGTAAGCAATTTGTTCATCTCGCAGGAAGAAAATGTAGAAATTTCCAGTATTCAAGGTTACTCAACGTCTTACTCACACGAAAGGAGCTACGTGTGTGATGTGAGCAGATGACAACAAAGCAGATCACTACTGTTGAGAAAAAAGTGGACTTCCTTCCCTGCTTCAGAGCAAACTTCTGAAAGTCCGATGAATTTCGTCGCAGGTGAACGTAAAGCAAGAAAGATCCGACCAGATGCTTCGTCTGATACAACCAGAAGATGTATAGCGTTTCTCAGTCCTTAGACATGACTGGTTCTGAGCCACTCTTTCCTCTCCTTCTGCCTCTGATCTCCATCTGAGCTCACAAAGTGTTATCGCCTGTGGCCCAGCCAAAATTTGAGTGAGTAAACAAACAGGATCAGCAAAAGCCCACTTGTATGGCAGTCTGAAGCAACGGAGCTGGCGGAAATCTGCCTTGTGGACATGAGCAGGATGAGCATTTTCGGCTCTGGTTGACTTTACCAGCAAAGGAACTGTGCTGGAAGGCAACGCCCCTAGGAGGCCGCAAGCCATCCGCGTGGACCGCACCTTGCATCCCTCTCTGGCCAAAACAGATATAAACATTGAGGGAATGACTGATGGTTGCCATGCAACACAATGGTTCCCCTGTCCCCAGCTGGGACTCCTGGTTCTGAGGGCATTAAACTTCTGTGAGGAACAAATGACACTTGCAGGTCAAGGAGCATCCTTACTTCTTCAAAGGTAGACTTAAATCATAATCTGTATGACATGCTTGCTCAAGGTACAAAGTAACAAGCTATTATTTACTCATGTACACAGGTCATTAATTTTATTTTTACAGTATTAATTCCATAAGTACTTTGATCAAGGCTAGTGTTTCTGGGGACTTGAACCCAGTTTCTAATCATTATGTTGACTCATGAGCCATAACTTTAAAATTCATGACCAGATGAGAATAAGTTATTCCATTCCACAATGGGCATTGAACTGATTTCCAGAGACATTAGATCCCAAACTGCATTTTTTTTTTTTTTTATAAATAATCTTCATCACCATCAATATGCAGGCCAAGGTGCTTTACAAGAGAATACAATGTGGAGTTGCTCACCTTCTCCTCCTCTTTGATGAGAATTCCCCAACTTCTCTCCTGACTTACCCTAAAGATCTTTCAGAATAAGTCCAGTACCCATTTTCTGGCATCTTTCACCAGAACTAAAATTCCCCAAAATGCAGAGTATTTTTTCACCAGGATGACTGCTGGGAGGCAGTGATTTGTGGCTATTTTTGTGGATATCCATAACTATGTCTAGGCCAACATGGGAGCTACCCAGGCCCATATCAGAAAGGTATCATTCATGCTACATTATTAACAGCTTCTTGCATGTTGAATATCCTATAATTTCCTGGACCCCAAAGCTGGAAGATTTACAATATTTTACCCATTTGCGCATAAGTTCTGCAACAGAGTGGCATCTCACTCCTTTTTCCATGGTGCCATGATGCTGGCTGCCTCATGGTCCATAACTCCAGGATAGACTCTGGACCACCATGACCCTGCATGAGACTGCATGAATGAATGGAAATAAAAGAAATACATAATCCCCCCCCCCCCCCCCATTGAGACATATGGAGAAAAGTTGAAGAACTAAGGCTCCTTTTGGGAAATATTCTGCCGTAATGATTCACACAATAGAGAAACACATTTGGAGTGGAAAATGGGCAGCACTTTGAAGCCTGCTCTTTATTCGTGATTATTATACATATTAAATGCCATGCAACTTACACAGCGAGGTCGGGTAAAAAACATGCTTTCCCAGGGACTTTTCATCATCGCCACGGTTGCAAAAAATTGCTAGGTAAAAACCTCCATTTCCGTGATTTAACTGTGTCAGGTACTTTTTTCCTTTCTGTTCCACTGTGCAATGCTGGTGAGACAAAAAAGATAACCATTTAAAGATGATTTACTGGACATTTTAAGCTATTTCCAGCGTGGCCTAAATGACGGCCAGCTTCTTCACCTCAGGATGCTGTTGACGGTTATTATTTTCGGGAAGAAAAATGGAGCTGGGCCCTGTGTGTCGGACACAGAAAGACAGAGCGTTTGCCACAAATTAACCCTATTGATAAATGCCCAGGTAAAGTCACTCACCTCCCACTGAGGCCTTTCAAGCAGCTGTTTGGTGACCCAGCAGGTAAATATTAACAAGTAAATAATCCGCATCCTTAAAATGAACAAATGAATGTAATGTAGTCACAACTGAACAAACGCGAAAATGTGGTGTGGAGCAGCAATGAAAATGACAAATATGCAGATCAGTTGCTTTTAAGATGCACATTGTTGGTGTTGGGCCACAATACCACATGGTCTTCTGTCTGAGTCGATGCAGAAGAGGAGGATTTCTTCACCGTCAGGTTGTTGGTTCATATTCAAGGAGGCGATGTAGAAGGATTAACTGCAAGGTACACCGATCAGCCACAACATTAAAACCACCGACCAGGTGAAGTGAATAACATTGATGTTCTTGTTATAATGACACCTGGGTGGGGGAGATATTAGGCAACCAATGAACAGTCAGTTGTTGAAGCTTATGTGTTGGAAGCAAGAAAAGTGGACAAGCGTAAGGATCTGAACGACTTTGACAAGGACCAAATTGTGATGGCCAGACGACTGGGTCAGGGTATTGCCAAAACGGTGGGTCTTGTGGGGGGGTTCCCGGTATACAGTGGTTAGTTACTAACATAAAAGTGGTCCAAGTAAGGACAACTGGTGAACTGGCGACAGGGTCAGGGGTGCCCAAGGCTTATTGATGCGCACGTGGAGCAAAGACCGGGTTCGTGTGCATCATTTACCTGGAGAATAGATAGCAGCAGGATGCACTATGGGAAGGAGACAGTGTGATGTTCTGGGAAGTGTTCTGCTGGGAAACCTTGGGCCCTGACATTCATGTGGATTTTACTTTGACACTTTTACTACCTACCTAAACATCGTTGCAGACCACGTATACCCCTTCATGGCAATGGTATTCCCTAGTGGCAACGGCCCTGCAAAAATTGTTCAGGAAAGGTTTGAAGAACATGACAAAGAGTGCAAGGTGTTGTCTTGGCCTCCAAATTCCCCAAATTTCAATCTGTTCAAGCATCTGTGGGATATGCTGGAAAAAAAAGTCAGATCCATGGAGACCCCACCTTGCAACTTACAGAACTTAAAGGATCTGCTGTCAACGTTTTGGTGCTAGATACTACAGGGCACCTTCAGAGGTCTTGTGGAGTCCAGGCCGAGACAAGTCAGAGCTGTTCTGGAAGTACAAGGGGGACCGGCACAATATTAGACAGGTGGGTTTAATGTTGTGGCTATTCAGTGTATGTAAGTCAAATCATATTCAAAGCACGATAAAAAAAAAATTAATAATCCAGTAAAAGCAAAATAAATTTGTGTTTTTGTTGCTGAATTTGCACATAAAGGCATAAAGCATTCAACGCACGCTGCAAAGCTCAGCAGAGGCGTTGTTAGCGGGACGTTCGGGCACCCGTGTGGCTCCAGATGTGGCGGAGCAACACAGCTGGGAATCAGGCGCCGCAAAGAATTATCATTTTTACACTTCATATCAAATAGAATCAGACCCGTTGCCTTACGCTACCATCCTAAGAGGCTCTAAATCTTCTTTGCTTGAACATAAATAGAGATAAACCGACAAGCTGGCGTTGCTGTGCGATAAAGCGTCGCGCTTTTAATCTGGTCTATCTGCTTCCTCACTCAGTCGTCGGCCTTAAATCTGCCGTCGGGCTCTGATGGACCGGGGCTCGGTGCTGGACAGCCAATCTCCGAGAAACAATCTGAGGACGGAGCGCATTTGATGGGAAAGAGGATGAGCGCGAACGCGTCCTTCCTGGAGCCAGACTGTAAAAAAAAAAAAGAGCATATTTCTTATTAACGTGTTTGTCTTCTGTAGCAGAACAAAAATTAAATAAAGCAAAATGAGGCTCTGGTTTTTTTTTTTTTTTTTTTTTTTTAAACACCAGACTGCACTTTCTCACTGGCAGTGAAGCTAGGAAAATCCAGAAGGATGGAGTTAATAAACTCGGCTGGCCTGCTTTGCTTCAGCTCCATATTGGTTTTGACACCGGAGCTGAAAGCCGTACAGCCCGCTGGAGAAAAGGCGCTTTGGCAAACATTTAAACTGCCTGTCCATCTTCCATGCGTTATCTAGAACTCCCCAGTGTGGGGTCACAGCTGTTCAGAGTCTATCCCAGTGACAGGGCGCGAGCCAAGCTACACCCCAGGTAGGATGCCAGTCTACCCCGAAGCAGATGCACTCATGCAGTTGCTGACCTAAAACACATCTTCCCAATTATTATTTTACAATATAATGACTGAAACATAGGCCAACACCTGTATATTGCATTTTCTGGAAGTCTGAATGATTTACTTTTTTAATATGTAGCTTTTTTTAAATCTAAACTTTCTCCCAGCCTTCTAGTTTTGTACTTTTTTATGCAGCTGGATTTTTTTCAGTTGAAGCAATTGAGGTTAAGTACTTTTCTCAAGGTTACAGCACCAGGGGTCCTGCTGGTCCTTTAGCCATGAATGCTCTGGTGGCAAATCCAAACCCATCAGCCGAATGCTAAAAATCCTTGAGAAATGTGTGTTTTGGAACAGCAAGCGGTCGCTTGTAAAGGCTCGAGAAGTCCCTCGCTCACAGGTCACTCTTCCAAACCCCGGTTAGGTAGAATGAGCAGTTTTCCACATATCGGCAACAAAACTTCTGAAGGTTGCAAAGCTTGGAAAAAACTCGGAAACACGTAAAGTATTAGATTGCTTGCCCTAATCTGCTCCGCACCCTGGTTTAGATTGAAATGACAACCGTCTCGGCCGAGTTTTTACGTGTTCAGCAGGACGACCGCACGGTCACATGTGGCTTTGCCATTTTCACATGGTTTCGAGCCAGGCCTGCAGCTTACAGTAAGCATGCACCCTCTAAGTAGCTTAAAAAAGGAAACAATTCCATCAAAGCAATAACCTGCCCTGGAGTCAACAATGGTTTACACTCTGCTTTATCTGTTCTAACAATACCAGCACCAACTTGCTTTCTTTTTAATCTAATCCGTTTTTTCATTTCAGGTTTTATTTTTTCCCTCCACAGAGTGGCCAGAAGCCCGTGCCGTGACCCTGCACTTGCCGTAGCTCGGCGTGGATGCTCGGCAGCAACGCACTGCAATTTGTACGGGCCGACATTTTTATTTTTCATCAGATCACGCACGTTTCTCCTGTCAACATCCTTGCGTTACAGTTAGCGCCACGCCTTGGCGTACGTTTATAGGTTAATGCCGCATTAAAGAGACGATATAAAGGATGCCGCTCGGCCGAGGAGAGGGCTGGAGCTACCTGTCAGGCTGCTTGGTGGGAAGTGGCAGCTGTCAAAGTCATCACGCTCCTCCTGTCGTGTGAACCGGATAAATAATGGACTATGAATATTTCTATTTACAAAACCGCCTGGAATGCCGAGGGAGAAGGACGCTACCGAGGAAATGAAATGTCACGAGGGGGGCAGGGGGAGACTCCTGGGGCATCGTCGTGTTAATAAATGATGGAACGAATATGAAAGCCTCGCAGAAGCTGTGTTTGCCTGCATGCTCACAGGGCCCCTGGAAGCCAGAAATAATCGCTCTGTCCAATGGGGCCTGATACCACAACTCAGATTGGTGCTCCTTCTATTTATTCTCACCTGGAAAGATCCCATCAGGGAATAATGTGCACTGTATGGCCAAAAGTATGTGGACCCCTCTCCTTAGACTGAGCTGAGCTGTTTCAGCTGCACCCACACAGCATACAAACAAATTCTAGACAACTGGGTGCTTCCAGGTTTGTGGCCACAGTTTGGGAAAGATGCTCCTTTCCTGCTCCAGCATGACTGTGTCCCCTGCGTGCATAAAGCAAGTTCTATAAATATATGCTTTGCTCAGGTTGGTGTGGAAGACCTCGACTGGCTGCACAGAGCCCTGACCTCAACCCTGCTCAACACCTTTGGGATGAACTAGAATGCTGACTGTGAACCAGACTTTCTCAGCCCAACCTCACTGATGCTGTTGTGGTCAAATGGGCATAAATTCCCAAAATCTGGTGGAAAGCCTTCCTAGAAGTCTGTGGGCTGTTATAGCAGCAAAGGAGGAACAACTCCATATTAATGTCCATGGGTTTAGAATGGGATGTTCAACACGCACATGTGGGGGGTGATGCTCAGGTGTCCACATACTTTTGGCCACATAGTATATATATTTATTTAGTTAGGTATTGCGCTTGGTGATGAAACTGGCACGGTTTCCAGGTAGCAGTCAGATTGCATTCTGTGACAGATATGGCGTGGGGCTAATCTCCACTCAAGGGTGGGGTTTTTCTTCTCCTTTCCAGACCACTGACAGTTTGGCAGCTGAGCCTAGACCTGTCTGATGGAGAAGCACAATGGCTGCACTGAAACTGAAAATAGCTAGAGCTGCGGTTTTGGTGGAATGTCCACACACAAAGGTCCTAATAACCATGCGTGTGTGTTTGTGTGTGTGTGGAATGGAGGGATACGTTAAAACGCAGCCTATAACCCAGGCCTTCTTCTAAACCACAGGCTGATCGCAACAGATCAAATTATCTACGCTGTCATGTGATGATTTATGACATGGGAGCCCCCTGCTGGCAGAAACAAGTGGAAGAATTTTAATGTAGGCGGGGCTAATCGGCCGAGGGATCGAAGCTGGGGACAGGAACTCGGCTTTGATTTATTGTCACGTGTCGCTCAACCCGCCAGGCATCTTCTACGGCAACAGAGCCTTACGTGAAAAAATGCAAAGGGCACGAAACAGAGGACGACGTTTCACAAAATGCGCGTTCACCTACAGATTTTGTCATCTATACAAAAATCAGCGCTTTTTGTTTGTCTTGGTTCCTTCTCCCGCATTTCTGTCTTGTATTGTCCATTCTGTTTGGTCTCCCCATTGTCTTGCGCCGTCATGCAGCCTCACGCACGACACTTTCAAAAACTTAGCAGGGTGCCCAGTCGCACACAAATCCATTTATCCACACTTATGCCTTCCATTGCAGCGCTCACCAAAAATGACCGGCTAAGTGCTCAAATAAAAGGCCTCGTTCCTCCTTCTCAACTCCGGGGCCCTCGACTCCCCCATGTTTCCACAACGGCACCGATTTCAAATGTCACACATTGAGCTGATGGCTTTGGAGCTTTTTTTGACACTCGCATGGCCTTGCAAAGCAAGCACATGCACAAAAATGGCACGAGCGACTCGCTTTCCTGATCCACTGTAAGGTGAGGCGATGAAAACCAAAGTGCTCGGCCGGAGCGGCGCGGTTCGCATTCCGTCGGAAAGTGCAAACACACCTACGAAGGTAACCGTATTAAATCAGCTTAAGTAAAGGTCACGAGCCCTACCGAAAATGAGAAAATCCCACCTGCTTTGCAGTTTCCCCCCTTGTTATGTATCAATTTTTAGAAGGCAAATATTGTTTAGTGACAGCTGACCTTATCTGAGCCAGGAAAGTACGAGCTGAAGAACACTTGATCGAAACCAAATTCATTTGTGCGCTGCGCTGTAATACGTAAAATTAAATCCAGTTAAATGTCAGATGAAATGGAGGCCTGCTAATTTCCTCTCCTTTTCCTTTCCGTTGGAATGATCTTCCCGGCATACGAGAGAAGCTATATCAAAATCAATATTTTTAAGTAACCCCGGCTTTGTTTTTACGTAAATTCGGTTTGCTTAGTTTTCAATTGAAATGTCAGACCCTGGTTTACAGAAAAAGGAAAGGTAGGGTGAGCCCAGCCCGGAAAGCCGATCCCCAGAGACAGAGCTTGACACATTGGGAGTTAGCAGCTAACTAACCATTCATCTTCAAAGACTCGAGGTTCATTTCTTGTCTTTTTTTTTTCTTTTTTTTCCAGAAAACCTTTTGTTTTCTTTCTTGCAATCGAGACCTAAAACTGAGTCGGTTGTGATGCGAACTGTCTTTCTCTTAAAAGCGCGCCATCTCGTGTAGCATTGTTGGTTCTAAACATACACATAGATTAACAAAAGACATGTTCTAAACATGTTCAACATTAAAAAAAAAACTGTTTAAAATTAAAAATTAATGTAACCCAATTAAAATTTTATCTATTTTTCTTTTAAACTTTTTTCTTCCAGATCGAGTGACTATGTATAATATCTTTACAATACAAATAATATCAATATTACACAATAAATAATGATATGTCTTAGCAGATATGCATAGAAGTGCAAATGTATGTATAAATCTAATGTGATTATATATATTATATATGCATATATGCATGTACTGTACATATAATATATAAATATATGTTATATACGTATGCATATATTATAGCAATTTTATATATTTGTCCATAGATTCCACAAGACAATGCATTTCTTATGATTAAAATGTAGTCTGATCTTTAGAGCAGATAACGTTACATTTTGTTTTGTTCAAATTGTGCAGACACTTTTCTACAAGTTGTACTTGAACACTGATGCCCCCCGTATTTCGCTGCGCTGCTGCTTTTGTCTCTGTGCTCCTGTGCTGCTGCTCCTGCGGTGAAAGAGACTCTCGGGTCATTTTTGCAAAGCACAGATTTCCTGACTTCATCTTACAAACCTTCTTAAGCTGCTAATCGTCCACGTGCAACTTGGCCGCTATATTTTCACAAATTTCACTGAGCGTTGCTTTATAAACACTCCACTGCGGTGTTTTGCTGATAGGAAGGCAGCGATATATTAGCACGTAGGAATTATCTTTTAAAAATTTATTTAGTTCAAAAACGCAATAAAAAATGCAGCGCTTTTATTGCCCGGTGCTGAATAATTCCTGACTGAAGAGCAGCAGAGATTTCAGCCCAGGTGTTGAGATGAGGACATTTTGTTAAAATTGCTTTTATCGCCCAGTGTTTTACTTTTTCATGTTTAATGCTGTGTTCTCAGAAGACCTGCAAGCATTACTTTGCATAGAGGTAAATTTATTACTCTTTCATATTACATGCTTTTTACATGGTTTTACCAAGCATCTGAACTAATCTAATGCCAAACTTCCCCCTAAAGGGGTGGAAAAACACAGCGAGACAGGAAGCGAGAGCAAATAAAGGTTAATAAAGCTTCAACCCTGCCCACGAATCCATGGTCACGGTGGGCAACTAAAAAGCAACACTATTGATGACAGTAAAGAAAACTATTGAGATCAATAAAGTTCACATCAAGGAAGTTAATTTAAAGTCATAAGGGACTTATATTGGAACTTTATTTCTGAGGTTTAACTTATGCGCTAGCTTGTCTGGTGGTGCTCATGGTACACGGCTTCAGAAGCTGTAGTCTGCAAACGCGATTCAAACATCAGCGGGTGCAGGCAACCTTGTGGAGAGCTTGTAGAATATCAAGGTGATTTTATATTTTCTTCACACGCGGTTTATTTTCTTACCTGGCACCTGCGGATCCCTTATTCTGCAGTAGCTGTCAGTCATTCCTGCCATCTTTTTATATACACAGCTGACAATCATTAGTAGAGCAACGCTGCACTTTGGAAGGATGAGCAGGGTTCACTTGATAACCTCCAAATGATAATGGACAAATGGATGCTCTTATGATGACTGACAGCAGCATCTTCTCCATCGCGCAGAGGCAGGAGGCCCTTCACCAAGTGCACGGCACATCATTCCGGCACGACTGAAACGGTAGCAAATGAAAATTGAATTTAAAAAAGCAAAATTAATTTTTAATATACAGATATCGCACAATCCCACCGTCTTCAGAAGTTGTGACTGCGGCTGGAACATTCTAGTATTTTTTCTTTTTTTTTCTTCATCCACTAATATGTGTAAAATAAGGAAAATGCAACTAATTAACAGAGACAATGAAATAAAAAGCAATTGAAGATCTTAATCTAGAATTTAAATCTATTTTAATCTTGTGGCATTAAGCTTAAATCTGCAGATGCCACCTGATGTTTCTCCAAGGGCTGAACACAGCAAAATTCTTCTGGTCAACCATGAATCCTATAGAATTTCTATACATAATGCAGGAAAAAAACAATGAATCCACAGAGAGATCAGCCTAACCTCAAACAAACGTTGAGTTTAATTCGTGCAGCCCAACCATAAAAAAATGTCAAATTCCAGGAAGAACCTCCAGTCTTTTTTCACCAATTGCAAAAAAAAGGCGACATATTTGTACACCCTTTGAAGCGAAACGCGTTAAATAAACTCGGATTTAACGTGGGTACGATATGGACTTATCGGTAAGGCTGAGACGTGTAAGAACATTTTTTTTCAGTTCTTTACGTTTCGGGAAGGAAATATTTCCAGCTTGAGCACCTCCTGCTCGCAGGACCTTCTCCAGGACACGGATGTCGTGAGCACGGCTTCCGTCGGTGGCAACTCCCTCATCGCAAAGCTTATAACTAATGGTGCTTTTTGTTAGGGGGTCGTACGTGAGTGCGCTGAGTTTCTTTGAGAAGTAAAAACCCGGATGAATGGAAAAGAAATTTCCATTTATTTAATGGCTCGTTGTTATATAACTGCCAATTAAATAATTCAGCTCTATCACCACCACTGCGGGACACTAAGTGCTACAGCAAGTATCCGTAAGTACAGACACATTACTCAAATATATTATTTCCAGTCTTATTAGATTTGAAGGGCACTTCTTAATTTTCATATTCATTTATGCCTTGTTTTTTTTCACAGCTGCTAAGTGTCTCCCCTCAGTGGTCTGAGTAGCTGCGCAAACCCTCAGCCGCCACTCTTTGCCTCCTATGGATGCATTGTGTTATTGATTTAAATTGCAAAATCAATACATGCTGGTGAAAGATTTGTGTGGGAAGCGCAGGTGTCTCGTGGCTACCGGGCCATGGGTTCATAGGTGAGTCTGAATCGGTGGGGAGTCTGAATTTCCTCCTGTGTTTAAGGTTGATTTACCCTTTGTCTGTGTGTGAGTGATGTGGCTTCCCTGCACTGGACTTCACTTCCTATCCAGGGTGTAACCTCATAACCTAGGATTCCAGGAGAAGCTCTAGACCCTGCACTGGTTAGTCAGTGATTGAGGATGTACACGTGGATGGATGGATGGATGGATGGATGGATGGATGCCACACAGAGGTATGGTAGATCCAATCACTTCACTGCAATGCAAGCACAGTTATCATCCATCTATCCATCCATCCATCCATCCATCCATCCATCCATCCATCAGCCATTATTATGAAGGCATTAATAATTATTATTCATTGTTAAGGGTCACAGCAATCCAGAGCCTATCCCAAAATATCAGAATGTCAGGCTATACAACTACATCCTGGATGGGACACCAGAGTTGTCATCGTCTCATGCTTTTATGTTCCATGTCAGTTTCCATTCGTACAACGTTGACACTGTTCTGGGGGCTTTGGAGGATTTTTTGGGACAGATATAACATGCTTCAGCCTGAAATGTACTTGAATGATTTCAGATGCCATGGCTCTCTGGTTGCTCTTATCCAAAATTGATTTGATAGAATTGCATTTGCCATGTTTGCCCGGATCGCTGTTGTTATTTTCAAATTTGCCTTTCAGAGGACTGTTTTCTCCCTCTCTTAGGGCTTGTTTGGAGCTTTGCAGCTGTGATCCATTGTCACGCGTGTGCATTTTCAAGGTATATCCCTTGATTTTAGATCAGCGTTTTGAGGAGCTGAAAGGAGTCTGCATTCTGACACACGGAAGCAAAAACACGTAACAAGCAAACCAGGAGCGGCGTCTCGCCTGAACATCGCAGCTTCGGCTGGGAGGGGCTCGAATTCCAAGTGTGTTTGCAAATCTGAGCTGTGAGGTGTCTGCTGCTGGGCTTTGAAAGCTCAATCTTGCCCGGCATATGGAGTGGTTTGAGAAAATACCTCACGCACGCAGCATCGAATCCTTTACCATCAGTGCAGGGAAACAGATGAGAAAATCAATTTTGGCCCCAATCCATTCGAAATTGTTAATGTCACCGGCCTGAAGCATGGAAGAATGATGTGACATGAAGGCTACATTTAAAACATTTCACCTGTAGACATGGCCGGCATGCAGATGTGCTGAATTTACCAATTAATGTATTAGTCTTTTCCGGGAATCCATGCTGCATTTAAATCCTCGAATGCAAGAATAGAATGAGAATCAAGTGCGTGTAAGAAAATTCATGCTCATTTCATTTTAAAAATATGTCAGGTTTTGTTTAAAAGCTGAAGACGTCCGGTCTTCATTTTTTGCAGTTTCAGCATCAATTGAACTGGCTGATAAACTCATTATTCTAGATCAGTATGGAAACCGGGATCAATAGATAATAGGGATGAACAGATATCCATCTTTTCTATGCACCGGATACAGCAAAAAGGCAGTTTTTTGGAACCTTTGAGATACAACACTTTCACTTGCAAGTTTTCACATATCCAAATGAAATTATTTAATAGTCTTTCCTAAATACAAGGCGGATTTTTTTGCGCGTACAAGTAACAAGGGCCATTCGTGGGGGAATTTTCAACGTTTGCGCGAGTAATTATGGCCATTACATCTCCCACTTGCGAGATTTCACCTTACTAGTCTGTTCCCGTGAACACATTATGTTCATAAATAGGGGAATACCAATGTTATGTTTATGTAAGCCCTTATCTTCCAAAAAAATTTCCATTTAAGTCCCGTTGAGAGAATTTTAGACCGATGAGTTTCTTGGACCTGCACGCTGCTGAATAATCTGAATCTGCATTTATGAAGGGGAATTAGAGTAGTACATTTTAAGAGAGCATTCAACAGTTTAAACCGCTCAAGGAAGGAAGCTGAGTGTTAACTTTGGACAGTTCAGTCTTGTTTTCTCTAGCATCCATGCTAAGTTAACGCAACTACTGAATCTATCCAGTCTAGCAGACGTACGAACAGCATGGACCAAGACACAGCATATGAGGAGGATCTGCCACAAAACCAATCCTCCTCAGATGTTACACATTTTCCCCAGTTTTCCTGGGCACTTTGGACAAATTGCTAATGCGGTTTTAGTTATAAAACCGGAAATAGGTGCTCAAGTGTCAGTGGCAGCTCTTTCACATGAAACGCACTCTGGGCCCCGGTAGGCGTGCAGACAGGATCATCACGCCTCTCAGTGGGGTTTCATCCCACAGTTACCCTTCATTCCTGCTTTATATATTCTAAGGTCTGATGTTGAATTTTCTTTTAATACTGAAAGCAAGTGAGCTGAAAAAAATAATCACTTAACAGTGAGGGACAATATAGACACCCCAGTTTAAATCAGGTTTCTTTTTCCCAGCACTTTGGCAGGACTGGCTAGGCAGGCATCAAGGGTTGCTCTGAGACATTGCCGCGTATAGACAGACCTTAGCCTGTTGATGATGCGGTTAAGGTTACTACGTCTCGCACGGAAGAGTGGGTCCTTCTCTCCTCGTAGTCCTAGCCGAGTTCCTACATCTTCTTGCTCTGGCAATGGCTATTTTGAATTCTGTTTGAGTTTGCTGTTGAAGGTACAGTAAACGCTGGAAAGAAAATAAGAGCCTTAATCTTGCACACATCAGGGCTCTGTTCCACACGAAAGCCGCCAGGGGCTGACACCAAGTAGAATTAATCCTGATTAATGTTCATTACCTTCCACACATAATATTGGAATTATTCCAAGTTTGTCCACAAAATCCCACAGGATCTGTGTTATTCTTTTCTCCCCGTTCTTTGCTAATCTCAGAGGTTAATCAGAAAAATAAAAGCTCTCGCACCTCTGCTACGCCTTGCCGCAGTTGTACTGGGAATGGAATCTCCAAATACCTTGAACCGATATAGTACATTTCACAGCTGTTCCGACGTCTAGTTCGACTGTAAGCAGCTTAACGTGAAAACCTCACATCGATAATTGTTCTGGAAGAAAGTGTCAAATAAATAAATAAGGGAATGGCTCATGTTGCAAGTATCTATATTTTTCGGTTACATGCATTTGTTTGCATTTTATTCATCATATTCAGTCTTTTTGTACTGTTCATTGATTCATTCATACATTCATTAATTCTTATTAGGAATCTCTTGTCCACTGCTGGACCATGGAGATCCACAGCTTGTACAGGAAGAGTAGGGCATAAGGTAGTGTACGCCCTGGATAGGATACGATGCGATTCAATGTGATCCGATGTGATGAAATACGATGCGATACAATACGGTATGGTACAATGGGATGCGATACAATACAGTGAAGTCTAGTACAGTACGATGCAATACAGTTCGACAGAATGTTATGAATCACAATTTAAGAAAATTTAAGAATTTCCCCGAAACAACATCTTCTGACTTTTTGTAGACAACAGATTCCCTTCAGAAAACCAAAACAGTTGTTGAAAAAACATGCAAAACACACACACTGAGATGGATTAAATAAAAAATAGCATAGCAGGTAGTTTCAAGTGTTTATTACCAGCAAGGCCAAGTCTGTTATTAAAATACAAATTCCAGTTTATTTTCCTACAAAGGCGCTCTTCGTTGCCCTGCTGAAGCGAGTGTGTGAGTTCGAGGAAATCCATTAAAATTGCTTGAAACTGTGCTGATCGTGACGTTTAATGGTTTCATGACAAAAATCCTGTGTGTAGGTTTTCCTTCTTAACTGTGCTGATCAATCTATGTTCTTGTGATTAGTGCGTTTCGTGTATGTTTAACTTGTGTGGGAAATAACATGCGACGGAAATTAGGAGTGAAAAAGTTCAGAAGGGGGACTTTGTTTTCACGGCAATAAATCAGTTAAACCCTCGAGGACCGGAATTCTTAGGGTCTAAATCACCTCATTCATTAATTCAATCGAATATGTTCCAGTCTGTGGGCTCCGAAACAGCCACCGTTGCATAGATTTGCATGGTCTGTTTACATTGCCACATATTTTATTCCCACGCATGTAATGAAATGTTGTGAAACCCTAATCGAGCGTGGACTTCTTGCAGCAGTTCTCTGGGGTAGCAAACCGACGTGGCACACTGCAGTTCCGCCATTGCTAAACATTGCATGTCTTTGAGCGGACTTGGGGGAGTGTGGAGTTTCAGCAGAGCAAGCTTTGGGGATGAAGGATCGCGTACCCATGCGTGCACCGGACGATAGGTACTGTGGGACACAGACCACTGCAAGACCAACCATTGAGTCTTGTCTTAACATGTGACCAGTAGGAACTCTGAATCGCTGCAAAGCCACGGTGAAGCTACAATGGAAAGGCCATCTGGGCCATCTGGGATTCTCCAAGAGTCAAATAAGAGGAAAGTTGGCTGCGAGATGATCTGATCATACCGGGCTGTCCGTGACTCCTTTTGTTCCATTCTCAAGTGCCAGAAAAGTCATAAGCCATGATTGTCTTTATTAACTTAAAAAAAAAAAAAAACATGCAAAACAGTCCAAGGACCATCCCAAACATGGGCTGAAGAGGTGCTTCGTAGCTGCAGTAGATACATAGATCAACTTAAGGACACTGAACATTCACCCGTGACAAGGCTAATGTGTGTGAAGTTTGCCTAAACTCCGACTCTTGAGACAGCCCAAGAAGCCTTCTTCACGGCACCCAAGAATAATATTTTGTTAGACAATTACAGTAGAGAAATAATTGAGGTCCTGAGTAGATGTGAGGAAGATTTATCTCACCGAGTCAAATGAGGGTTCTCAAGAAACAAGGCTTGACTGTGCTAAGTGTCAAGCTGGAGAAAAAGCTGCAGTCTAGATAAGAGATTAAGGAAACTGCTATCATCTTGCAATAATGGGGACATTTATCAAAAAATGAAGTGTAGCTCCAGCCTGTGGAGAAAGTGGCATGAAAAACCTTTTTGTTGTTTCAGATGTCATCTCAGGGCACCCTGATTTAATCTATGAGCACTCACCCCCACGATTTTTGGGCTTAATAACTCAGTAACCGAACAAGGACTACCTCGATACGTCGCTTTAAATGCAACAGCAGCAACCTCGTCCGAACCCTCGGCCAGAAGCGTAAGTGACGAAACAGCAACAGTGACCTTAGGACCACCTGTAGTTTGTTTATCCCCTCTTTACCTAACAAGCTGTATTGAGTCTATAACAATGGATTAAAGACATGAAATCCATTCATCATTTAGAAAAGAGGACTGCTGACACATTCATTTTACAGCCAGAACCAAATAGCTAAGCCCTGGGATCCAAAAACTGCCACAAATAAATTTCATTAGGAGAATTGTTAAAGTGAAACTAAGCCCTGCATTGAGCGCAGAACATCTTCAATGACGGTATTGGTTTAAATAGTAATTAGCTTAAAATTCTTCCAAACCACACAAAGACTAGCGTGTCCCGTGCGTCTTAATTTTAATTTCTACCAATACAAGCATTTTTCTCTCAAAATAAGATGCCACACGCCATTCTACAGCTTCATCTCTGCTTGTCTGCAGCAGCCCAGTTCAACTGTTTGTTTGTTTTTTTGCCAGTTATTCATCTATTTGTTTTCACTGCCAACCATCAGCGATAAACAGCCTTTCTAAGGGATAGCCAGACTGTGTCAAGCTGAGGAGTCACAGACCTTGACCTTTCAGATGTCCATGGAAAAGTGTTGTGCCCTTCGGGACTGTCACAACTTCCACTAATAGTTATGGAGAAACCCAGGCAGTCCACAGCTTTTATCAACGTGTACGCAGCTTTAGTGCTTGGTTGGAGGTGAAGAACCTTTTCCAAACCCTTTAGCATCTCTAGCTGGATTAATGTTGAAAAATATACAGGCCTCAAATGCCGCTGCTTCAAGCAACAATGGGGTCCTTCTC
The DNA here is from genome assembly GCA_018136845.1 of Heterotis niloticus. Classification (NCBI taxonomy): domain Eukaryota; kingdom Metazoa; phylum Chordata; class Actinopteri; order Osteoglossiformes; family Osteoglossidae; genus Heterotis; species Heterotis niloticus. Next base: position 5,993,256 of record CM030906.1, read on the forward strand.
GTGTACCCTTGAGAAAGGTGCTTTGGCTCCAGTTTCTTCAGTAAACCTCCAGCTGTATAAATGGATTAAGGGTAAAACTAGTCAATGGCAGCCTTATCCCTGTCCTTCGTGGCGCATGGTGCCAGCCACATGTTGGCATGAGAGCCATTAGAAGCTGCCTTGAGCCAGGACAACTTGTAAGTCTGGCGCTTATCTTCATTCTGGAGGCGTGATGCATGCCACCAGATGAACGAGAACGCCCCCCCGCTGCCTCCATCCCCAGGGCACCAGACAACTGCAGGGCCACAGCCCAGTAGCACAGCCAAAAAACCAGGCCCTGCAGCTTCTTTACGAGCCCTGCGCCTCGACGTCTCGGCTGAGGAAGCTCGGCTGCGGGATGGCGGCTCGCCTTTGTGCTGCGCGACAACGCTCGCCAAGCAGGACTTCTCCGCAGATTTACTGCCGTCAGCTGGAGAAAGAAAGGGAGCGCACGGCTGGCAGCCGCTGGGGCGAACGTAGCTTGGGTTCGGCTCACGTGCCGGAATGTTAATGAAGTAGGACTGGTCCAGCCTTCCTGGTCCTCGGCTTCCCAGCCTCCGTCTCCCTCTCCCTGATTTATGCCCTCTCCCCACGGGCTCGCCTTCACATGGAACATATTTATACTGAACTGTGCAATTATGGCTTTTAATCTCGTCCCTCCATGACCTAAACTTCCCAAAATGTTAAATCTGGGCAACTGTTTATTTGAACGGCTGTAATTTGTTACTACTGCGACCGATCGGTCCTTTTCCTCACAAACGTCCAGCTCTGATTGAACCGACAAACAAAACTCCAGGAAGATGAAAGGTGCATTTTCACGAACGGGAGCAGGGATGCTTAAACAACGCATGAAGGATATGTTGTTTGAAACGGTTAGGTGGAACGTTTCCGCCGCAGCTCTGATAATGTAGGACACAAAACCAAATATGTTCAAATGAGTATATACAGTGTGTGCGTGCAGGCTGACGCAGATGGAAATGGAACATGGGTTTCTGAGCAGTAACTGGTGGGTTTCAGGTTGAACACTGTGGGAATGGAACTGCTGCCATTCCCTTGGGAACGGCGGAAAAAGTTGCTCGACGCAGGAAGGGTTCGTGTTCAACAGTCGAGTGTTTGCTGCGTAAATAAAGACAAAGTAAAGCGGACAAAATTGCTGAAATTCCCAAGGCAAAATCCAGGCAAAACCTGTTTTTCTTCTTGTGGAAAGATATTTCTGGAAACCGTTGCTATCGTCAACCCAAAAATACAACGGCCTTCACATGCAGGCGTTATGAGGTCAATGGGACCGTGATGGACGGCAACCCCGGGTGACCAGAGATCTTGCGGTGTCCGCCGCTCTGTATCTCATTTATTCTCATGTAAGAATTTCTGCAACGTTCCCCTCCCTTCTGCTTTCATGCACCTAAACAGCCCCAAACTCCAAAGCAGGGCCACAATATGGGGGGAAAAAAGGTTAATTTATTTTCTAAATTGTTCCTTCCTGGCTGAGGGAAGACAAAGGCCAGGCCGGAGAGGCCGGCCCCGGGTGAGCAGACTGTTAGGCGACCCGAGGTAAACAAAAGGCCAGCAGCTGCTGCTGCTGCTGCTTAGCACTTCCTGCCTCCGAAGAGGTGAAGTCACCAAGCAGGTGTTGGAGATTAAACCTAAAAGAAACTTAACTACTCAAAAGTCTGCCAGCGTAAAGACACGTTTGCCATTTTCGGTTGCCGCCACCATCTCTTCTAAATAAATATCCACGACCACTACAAACACTTTAACTTTATTCTGCAAATGTGACAGGATATGAGCTAACCGCAAGCGTGCCCAGTTAAAAAAGAAATCTTTAAGCAAACGTCTGAGCTACGGAAGAAAATGAAGTGTGGCAATTTAAGATTTTTGTTGTTTTACTTATTTATTTATTTTTATTATGGTGACTCTATGGAACTCGGACTGGCAAGGATCCGTACTTTTTCTAAACACCTGAAGTCTTGTGCAAACACATTGTTGGATGACCAAAGGGTTTTTTCTGTTAGAAAGTTCATTTTAAAACCACAAATTCAGATGCAGTTTGAAATGTCTGGAACCCTTGCTAAGTTGTGGACTTCTTGGGCGCTGGGATGTGATCCAACCTTTGATGCACTGTAACCGTTTGTCATCGTTTTATGTGTGTGGGTGTTTTTGCCATCTCTAGCTGTCCTGTTTCTGTCTTTTTGTTGCCGTGACCCAGCGCTGTTGGATCGGTGCATTCTGGGAACCAAACCACACTCTACTGCAGCCTGACACACGAGTTTTTGCCATAAAAAAAGAAAATCTATGAAGCTGACAGGTCTGCTGGCAATGAGTCAGAGCGTCGAACAGGTGGCTTTTAACATTGGTAAAGTCCCATTCTCACTACATGTCGGCTCAATGGCCTCAATGCTTCATGCTGATCAGCAGAGATTAATGGAACCGCTATAAGAAAACTGATTTAATTTATTTCACATTCAGTCTGGACTCTCAGTACCTGGCTGTGGAGAAGGGCCGCAACTCACCCGTCTTGCAGGTGAATGTATGTGATAAAGAAAGACTCTGTGGTGGCAATGCATGATGTGAAGAATATTATCACGGCCTGGAGAAGTGCATCCTGAGCTCTTATTTGGTGAAGGGGAGGAAACGGAGAGGGAGCAGAGGAGAAGAACAGGTGGGGGGGCAGCTTGCCACCTTCCTGCCATGGTTTTCTTTAGCTAAGTCCCCTAAAGGGCAATTGCTGCATACTGGTTAAATTGGGAGTAAAGAACTGGGCTCAGCTCCTTTTGCAGTACCACTCTGTGTGTGTGTGTGTGTGTGTGTGTGTGTGTGTGTGTGTGTGTGTGTGCACGTGCCCATGACTGAAATTCACCCGAGGTTTTATGTGTCCTCTCCTTTTCTAATGCTGCTTCCTAGCATTGAATTTGTCATAAAAACAATACCTGCGCTATGCTACTAGAAAGCAAGTAGTAAACAATTTACAACCATTAGATAAAAATGACATATTTATAATACAATATTAGATAATTTGGGTACAGAATTATATAACAGCTGCACACAATTATGTAGAGATTACGTTCACAATATATTATTTTGAAAAATAAAGAAAAAGTTTTTTAAAAAGGGTTATCAGGTTAAATGGCTGTAAGCTGCTTAGTAAGCAAAGCTGTCACTGGAACATAATAATAATAATAATAATAATAATAATAATAACAACAACAACAGCAACCTTTGTTTATTTATTCAACTAACCCTTTCCTCCAACTGATCATACTGACAATCATTTAAATGACTGCCCAGTTCTTACTACATAAGTTAGGGTAAGCACCTTGCCTATAGCACTATAGGGTAAAATACTACAGTACAGAGGGTATGTACACAGGTTCTATAACAGGAGGCAGGATTCAGGCCCGAGTCCTTGCAGCTCACAGACACTCGATTGTCTCTGATGAATTGGCCACGACACAGAAGCTAAACTCCAAGTGGCTTTTCTGAGCATTGTTTAGCTCATGCCACAACTACGCAGGAAAGATCCCTCCATGGCCAGATGGAACACAGTGCAAACCAGCCACCCAGCCAGGGAAAGGTACCTCCTGCTGGCTCCCAGTAATGAAAGTCAACACAAAGCGACCTACAGGGCAGCAAACAAAACTCCTAATCTTTGTGTGCCGAAGAGTTGCTGTATAAACCAGCTGTAATTGATAACCTTTTTTAACTTCCTATTTGTCAGCCCTTCTGCTGCACCACAAAGCCAGTGTCCCACGGTCACGGTTGAAGCCCTGGGCTAATTGATGTATGGGTGCTAGGCGTGCTGTAGAGTACACTGGGGAAGAGCAGACACATGGAACCGCAGACTGGCAATGCTCTGCAGGCGCTAACCCTTTCGCTAAAGTTTATCAAAGCCCTCCTTGAAATTCCGCTAAATTAGGTTGTTAACAGGGCCAAGCATCCCGCATTGCGGAGATACGGTCCCTCCATAGGGCACTGAGGGAGGAATCAATATCATATCAGTCTTACAGGAACTCGTGGCAGTTCAATTTCACACTGGGCCTGGAAAATCGATGCCTTCAGAATAGTTTTGGGTTCTTTCAAAGGGCTACTGAGAGGGTACATTTGTGGTGCCATTAGGGGGGGTCACAATCTGAAGCTGCCATTACATGTTGTTACAATAATTGTATTTAAAAAGAAAGAAACAAAAATCACCTTATTCCCTTTTCCCGGAATGTGGCATTTTATTGAGATAAATTGATCCGCACGCTGAGCACCTAATGAACCGTGCTCTACTCTTCATCCAACATATATTTGAATAAGAAGTGCGAGAGAATCGTGTTCCTGCCCCAGCCTGCTGGGAGTCAACATCATTTTATTTATACACGAATGTGAGCCAACCGAGGGTGAAAGTCTGCATTTCCAACTTTCCCTCCTTTCACTGGCAGAGGTTTGAAATACAAGAGAGAGAAGCTAGCTTTTTTTTGAGATGTCTGAAATGCTTTCCAAGTAAAGGCTGCTTCTCAACAGGCTTTCAACCTCAAAGAAAAGAGTTGCTTACATTAACTCCTATCTGGTTGGTGAACAAATGGCAACTGTGAAATGGCCTATGAACCAGCGTGCTGACTATAGTCCACATACAGCACCAATGAAAAGTAGATGGAAGTATGAAAGTAAAACAAACCCACAAGTGTTCCACGCCTCTGGCAGTTGCTACAAAAGACCCGATAAGACCTGTTGGCTCATTTTCAACCAAATACCTTGTGATCAAAAAGTGGATCAAAAACTAGTTTCTAGCAAGTGTGCTCAAACTTTTGACTGGCATTGTATTATATCAGCGATAAAAAAAGAAGAATTTTGCTCAAGATGTTTTGAGTGTTTGATATTCGCTTGGTCTCAAGCTCTGCATTTTTGTTGCAAATGTTTTATTATTGGTAAGGGTGGTGCTGTCAGGAAGAGAAGTTGCCGGCATGTGGAAGATCACCTCTTGGTATAGGTTACCCATTGACAAGAAAACCTGAGCACCAAGCCTGACATTTTTTGTGCAAAAATTTTGTTACGCATCAAGATTTCATCATTTGGTTCCAAAGATGCAAATGCCAAGCTGGGTGGTCATCTGACCATTAGATTCAGCCACACGAGTTGTCAATCTTCTCTTTTGTTTGGAGAGTCCACATAAATTAAAATGTATGAAATTTGCTGCCGCCTACAGTCACATTTTTAAGCGAAACCTGGCATCATCATCATCATCACCATCATATTTCCATCCACATCGTTCAGTTGCCTTTATGTATGATGCCTTTAACACATTTCTCAGCATCGTGACCTGTGGCTGTTTCTTGCAGTCATTCACTCGCTGCCCGGGCTGACACACACATAAATTCATACAATTGTTGTGCTATTTACAGTGAAGGCTGAAGAAAAGTGAATGGCAGCCCTGTAAGTCCTCCACATTCCATCCTCAATGTGCCAGATTGCTCTCTTTCTTAGACAGGTGGCGGGGAGATGTTATGGAAGCTGTGTGGTCAAAGCAGGGGCAGCAATTGTGCTTTCACACAAACTCGGTGCTTGACTTGTGTTCAGGTGCATTTCTCAAAAATAGTAAATCATTTCTCTCACCACACCTCTTCCTCTCATTTTTTCCCCTTCAACTTTGAATCCTGCTGTGAACCCATTCCTGACAGTCATCTCGTTTTTTTCCTCACAGACTTATAGTGTTACAGCATTGCAAGTATAAGCTGGATTCAGCTGGACATTTACTGGACCGTGTAGGGCTAAGTACTCCTTGTAGCTCAAGGTTAACGCAGCGATCGACTTCCTTTAGTTTGAGCGTGGAGCATTCTGATAAACTAACTGAAAAGTCACATTATTCTCACACACACACACACACACACACACACAAATGTATATAGATCAAAAATAATGACATATTTGGTTTGGATACAAGTGTCAGATAAGAAATTAATTGATAATAAAAAGCATCAGCGGAGGCAAGGCTCAGTCCTTGGTCCAATGTTGTTTTCTCTGTGTTTAACATAGCTTTTTCTCCTTTAACCTGATCTGAATTTTCCAGCTGATTTCTTATTGGATTTGGTCACGTATTTATCTTTTTGTCCCATATCAGTTCAAAACATTTCACCACATTCTGTGGATACACCATGTAGTCCTGCTGCATTTAACAAAGATCAGCTGATACCAGCCATACACAAAGGAAAAGGTGAAACGATTGCTTAATCGGTTTTTTCTCCAAATCTTACTGCGGTTTTGGCTGAGGCCCACACTAAACTGCAGACCCTGCTCTACATTATGTCTAAAAAATGGCAGAATGGGCAAGAAGTGATGCAGTAATGCAAATGCTGTGTCATAAGGTTAAAAGCCAAATAGACAAAAGCCGTCAGTAAGGATTTTGCAACACTGCTCCAGCGATGTTACTCTAGGATGGATGCACCTTTGTTATCTGCCAGACCAGAAGCTAACAGTTCCTGGATCTTTTTTCTTGAACAGTGCCAAGCACAGATTAAAAATGGAATAAGATGGAGAAGAAGTAAAAGGGCATTTGCTGGTTTGGAGAAGCTCAAGTCCTCCATTGGTTCCTCTTAGCCCAAAGCATGTTCACAGTATGAAGTGTATGATTTTACGAGAAGTTTCTTTTAGAACTCTACACTTTAGTCTTGATGATGCTGCCCTGCTTTGAAGTCATCAGGAAAAATCCTACTGGAAGTGGCCTGCCCAGGAATAGCCTCAGAATGAGTGGGCAATGTGAATTCGGGGTTAGCCTCGATGGGCACACGTTTGTCATGTTCTTCTCAGGTGCATGAGGTTGCATGACTACTTTGTTGTCATGGGGAAGGAGTGAACAGACTTGATTTTTTTATCAGAGAGAGAGAGTTCTATGAACCATGATCTGTGGTTCGAAGCTAAAGGAGAAATTTACCCTAGATTTGTGGAACAGCTCAGAATTTATGAACACATTGAGAATTTTACTGCTTTGGCAAGCGAGTAGGAATTCTGCACAATCCCAACTATTAGGCCCAAATGAAGTCCTCATGTGAGGCGGCTGATGGTCCCAGCTTCCACAGATGAGGCATGTGGCCGAGTGTGGGCTGGAAGTGTTTGTGGTGAGGAAATGCTCGCTCCTCACAGTTGCGTGCCTTTGGCTTGGCTGTCAGATCCTTTGAAGGCAAATACCACATCAGAGATGCACTTCTCCTGAAAGTAAAAATTTTACTTTTTGCCCCAGAGTCTTTTTTTCCAGGCAGGACGATATGAAACAACTGCTTCAAGTTCATTGGTGTTCCCATTTAAGGTGAACCTTTGGGCTGAGCAGCAAAACTAGTTCCGAGGGTTACGCTGGAAATGTGTTTCTCTGTTATCATGTAGAACGGATTTTATTCCTAATTACACAGCAAATTAGATTTTAGACCGCTAACAGAAATCCCTGCGAGTTACTAGTGTTGTCTGGTCTGTTTGGACATATGGAATGGGCCTACACAGATCCGCCTACTTCGGAATCTGTTGCGTTTTCTGGAGGACGGAGCTTTCCCCATCTGCCAAGATGGAGTCAGTTGAGTGGGAGAAGGATCTGGAACAGACTTGAAGTGCTGAAAGCCGTCAAGGCACTCGGGGAGGCTGGCGGTTTGTGCCGGGAAACTCTTCAGAGGAATGGACGTACAGGAGAGCAGCACAGTCTGGACACTGCTGGGGATGTCCTCCTGCTGGGAGCCACTGGCTTCCGCCGCAGATCTGGCTGCAGAGGCATTCGCACAATGGAAGCGGCCGGAACAATCACTCAAGCGGTTTCCCCCCTTCTAACTGTGGTGCGGTTTTGGCTCTGAACCACCCAAAATTGGAGTCCATGCTCTGCACGCGTCTGAGATGCTGGTAAGCAGGGCAGCGTTAAGGGTGCGGGCAGGGGCCTCATAGGCATTCAGCCACATCGCAGTGCAGAGTTGTAAGTTGGCAACAGTGCAATAAAAACTTATGTGCTTGACATCAACGAAAGCACAGTGCTTGCGGAGAAGTGAATGACCTTCTCGCTTCTTTTTGGTTAGCAGGCAGGATTAGCAGCAGCAGTCATCAGGAAAAAAGAGAACTCCAAACCGTAGCGCAAATGCTAGCAGTTCGAACCTTTTTGAGGTAAAGCCACGAAGGAAGCTGAAGATATTTCTCCCTGTCCCTTGGGTGCACCCTGTTCTGCAATCCTCCCACCACCGTAGATGATAAATGCCTGTGGATTTCACCTTCAGAGAAAGGTCAGATCCCATTATAGATGGGCGTGGTGTTCAATGTGCTGTGACAGCTATCTCATCTCAGTTTAAAGAACTTGTGAATTCAGGGGAAAAAGGGAAAAAAAAAAAAAACTTTATTAAGGCCAGGCAGAAGATGACGGCTTCTCTCGAGCAATGGCTACCACTGCATTTATGTGTAACACATCAGTTAAAGGGCTATGGGGCATTCAGTGAGAATGACACAAATTGCTATGTCCTCAGACTAAGATTAGCTGTAATTACTGTTCAACATGGAAGATCAGCAGGATAACAGCCCTTGCATCTAAGACAGAGGAGCTCTGTCATCACAATTATAGTAATACACTTCTAATCCTCGCCATCATCATCACTGTCATGGTTGCGATTAATCTCAGAGAGGTCCTCTGTTTGTCAGCAAGTGTTAACACAACCCGTTCCAACATACATGGCCGCCCAGGCCTATCTATAGATTCAGAGAGCGTGAAAAGGTAGTTTGACATGCTCGTGGTCAGTCAGGGGTGTCCACACACTCTCTCTCTCTCCCTCTCTCTCACACACACACACACACACACACACACACACACAGAGGCACGTGTCCTCCAGACAAGAGCAAGTGGTCACCGTCACATATCATCGGTTCAGGGCATCGGGTCTCACGCACGTAAAGTCGTAAAGTTGTTGTCACCTGACAACCCCACCCCTGACATCACCGCATGGACCGAGTAGCCGTTACCCGATGACCTCACTCCTGCGCCACCCATGTCACCGAGCAGTGCTGATGTCACCCACTATCTGTCTTGGAGGTGGGAGCAGTGCTCGCCTCTGGCCCCAGTGACCGGCTCCAGGGCCCTGATTAATGACCGCTCGGCATAGCGGCCCGGTTTTAATTAAAGCACTTCTTAAGAAGCCCGCCAGCCGTGGGCCACAGACAGCAGGGAGAAAAATAGGCCGAAATAAAAGGAGAATGTGCCGTGAAAGGCCAAATGAGACCCAGGAAGCGTCCCTTCATTGTCAGACCCCAGTGCAATGGTATTGGTTTTAATCCCGCTCTCTCAATACATCCAAATGATTCACCACAGCCTCTTCATCAGACAGCCATAAATCCAGCTGTGTGGTAGCAGAGGCACTTGTTGCTAAGGCAAATGAATTGACGTCTGTGTCTTACTGAATGCAGTTTCTGTGTGGGGAGGGCACGTTATTTGTACAAAGTAAGCAGGATCTTTCACAACCGGACCAAAAATATTAAGCGGCATTGTTGCTGCAGGACAGCTCTCAATAAAAGTCGCTGCTTAGAGTAAGGACGTGAACTGCCTTTTCTTTACATGCAGCACATACATTACACGGAGGCTCTTGAACCAAATTGAGTCACTCTGTTCTGTCTAAGTCAGTCTGAGAGTCTTCCGAAACAGCTAAAAAATGAAAATTTGAAAAGGCCATCGTGTCCTTGGTGGCATTTTAGATGTATTTGCTTGGATGGGTTAATCTAACTGGGAACAAACCCTTTTCATATCCTCTTGGACGCAAGAGGCTGCATCCTTATGGCTCCACCTGTATTTTTAAACAGTGAATGACCTGAGCTGAATCTCTGATGTGCTCAGAGAATTCAACTGCTAGATGTGTCTTCTCATGGGTTCAAGGTCCTGCTAAGCTTTCTAATGGCATAACCTGAATAGAAAACAAGCTAATAGGACGCTGCTCAGATTGTTCTGCTTTCTCCAGCTATACACCAGGGCAGGCATGAACTCCTGTCCTGTCCTGTCTATGAAAAGTCTCTTCTTTATCCATATTAACAGAAGCAGGTAGAGGTGAGAGGTGCTGTGCTGCATTTCAAGGATCTCTACTACTCCAAGGAGCTCTAATAGCCAAACTACATTTACCTTGAGATGCTCGCGACAAAAAATTTGGTTTAAACTTGGTTTTTAAGTAGTTCCATATACAAACCTAACGTTGCTAGTGGCTTTGGACAAAGGTGTCAGATAAATGAAAAAAAACGCAGTGTGTAAAAGAAGGTATTTGACGTCAGTGCAATAGTTAGCAATGAACTAAAATAAAATAGCGCAGACCCTGCCGAGTAAAACAAAACCACAAGAAAGCAATGTGTTCAAAATTTTATAACCATTTGATACGTCTGTGCATGGTTGCTGAACAATGAGGTAAGTTGTAACTGCCTGACACTATGCCATTTTTTGTACTGGTTACTAGAGTTACACTTGGTCTCAGAATACAAAAATATTCATTTTTAATTAAAGAAAGGGATTTTCTTTCATGCCTATTTTGTCCCTGCAATGTGTACTGGATAATTCCTTTACAGCAGCTACTAAAATCTATTTTCTCCAAAGCACCATTTATTAACCTGCTGCTTTTAATATAAGGCCCAGCCACAGAACTTTTAATTAATCCTTTTATGTCAGCCAGCCTGGATAAGATTCTGACATTTTCTCAGTCTGCTTGACTTATGGGGTGAAAAGCAGTCTGTGCAGCCCCACGTTCAGTCTTTCGCTGGGCCAGAACAGTGGCTTCCTTATTTTTCTTTTTCATTTTTTGTGCATTTCTTTTTCACAAGAAGCAGTCAGATTGGCAGTCAGAGGGCCTGCTGCTCTAACTCTTTCACAGCACCACCAACGTTCACAAACACTCCCTATGGAGGCCAGAAGAGGCACGGTGCCGATGCATTCGATTGCTGGCCTAATCGGTTGTGATCTCCTTGAAGTTCACCGTGACGAAGACACAGCCACGCGGAGGTAAATTGGCTCTACCAGGCGGTCCTTGGTGCTATCAGGGTAATAAAACCTCTCACAGCCTAAGATAAGGCGGTGTAGGATTCAGCATGGGGAAAAAGAAGCAAGTGGCATTTTAATCTGAATTGTAATTAAGAACTGTGAAACCATCGCCGGTGTTTTATTTCACCGACAATGAGGGCTGAAGGTGAAAAATTGTTGCTAAAATGTAAACCTGCCAGTGAAATAAAAGTCATTTGTTTAACTTTGTTTACTTTTAGCTTTTCTATAATAGCAAAATGAAGGATCCTTGGATTCCCATCAGACATCACCATATAAAGTTGATGTAATATCATTTCATAATTTTGCTGAACATGTCAAGCAATTCAAATATTTACATGTCACAGATGTTTACCCTGACTTTGGTTTAATTGATATGTGGCTCTTAATGTAAATGAATGGTTTTTAAACACCAGCTATGCTCCATCATATTAGTTACATATTTGGCAGAATTCGATGGTCTGTCACCACCACTGTAAACCACAGAGGTCAAAATATGATTAATACGCGGAGAAAGAACCATTTTTGTGGCGCCAAACCACTGTAAGCAGAAGGATCCTAGTGTGAAAAGACAATAGCAGCAACCCAAGGGTTGACCCTTGAGGAACACCTAATGAGACCTTTAATAGAACAGGTGCGTGCTTATAACAGACACTTTCCACAGCTGGGATGTAACCAGTTTTAGATGGAGGACATGAGTCCAAAGTCAAACAGCACAGAAATAAGCAGGCCGTCACGAATCACAGATGGCCGCGGTGGAGGCCACCTCAGTGTCATTATATGGTGGGTTTATTTTCACTTTTTCTTTGCCGTGCGTGTATGTTTTTTAAGTGACATATTAAATACATTGTCTTCTCAGAGCCTAAATGAATGTGTCGCTTTCCTTGCAAGAATTATGACAGTCTGCTTGTTATTCAAGAACATGAACCTCTTCCTTTGATGGCCACTGCTTTTATTCTGACAGAGAAGCGCAGCAATAGGCTGCAGGGAATCCTCAGTACTGAAGGACCCTGGGTTGTGATTGCACCTCACCTGTAGACATAGCTTCACGGGTGGCTGACAGAGACTCACCCCCCACACACTTTCATAAACCAATACTAGGGTCTCCTACCTATAGCTTTAATAAATAAAATATAAAAAGCCATAAAAACCAATTTCAATTTGCATAGAGTCCAATGGCACAAGGGGGCAGGGGGGTACACTAAAGCATGTAAATTCATTGTTTGGCGCTGACTTGTAAATTCAGTTTTCACTTTCATCGTCTACACCGACATCACTTCTTGGCCCTTCCTCCCTCCATCCCTCCTAGCCCCTCCCTCAAGCACGCAATTAAACTATTCAGTCCTTCCTGCCCATGGAAGCACACAGTGGGTTTCTTACAGATTCCGTATGAGGTTGAGCCAAGAACCCATTAGTGCTGAACGATGAATAGGTCCTATCCACTCACGGACCCGTGGCGTCTCTCACCGCAGAACACTTCTTCAAATTAGAAAACTCAATTATAACAAACTGAGATAATCGACGCGCAATGCATGTACCGTGAGCACCGGGGTGTCGAGCTTGGCACCGTTGGTAAACAATCCTGTCGAAACGCAACTCTGCCGCTCGCACTTCGGATTTGATCAAACTCCGGATGTTTGATGAGGGCGCAGAGTCGCGACCGCTTGTCAAGCACACCTCGACTCCAAACGTCTGCCGCAGACGCCGCCGCGAATTGTTATGCGAACCATCGTTCCCGTCCGACAGCACGTGTCACGACTACTCTTGTATTAATAGCATTGTGCATCTTGAGAAGTTATTAACGTTGACAGCCACACCTCCCGCATGCGGCGGATTGAGCCGTCTGGCGGAGACGTTAATAAAAACCAGGGGGACCGGAGTTAATGCTCAGGCCAAGGATGGAGGAAGCAAACAACATTCTATTCGGAAACTGCGGTAGGGCCGTGCTGCTAATAGCAGTAGGACTATGAAGGTTTTTCTTTTTCCAAAAAATGCTTACAATTTAATGCATTTATACCATTTGCTAATACAGCGCTCAAAAGCTGCCGTCTATCGGCGATGCTATTCTTTCGGTATGTGAAAGGCTTTGGGTCCGGTTCTCGCCATAAGCTGCCTCCCACCCCGGGAAACTATGGTAATTTATTGAACACATTCAAGCGCTTTTCTCAAGAGTACAATATCAGGGCCCCTGCAAGGACTTGGCATATTGACCTTCTCCTGCAAACCCCACAGATGTCAGGCAACAAATGGCAGTAAATCTCTCTCGCTGTTGCCGCGCGATAACTATGGAAGCTCATTAACTGTTAGCAGGGATATCATGAAGCACCGCTTAGGAGGCCATATGAGCTGTTAATAACATCGTCCCCCTGGCTAAATGCTTTGCGTTGCACAAGGGGCCAAGACTCCTTAACTTGTTACCCAAGCACCACTGCATTCTTTCTTTAAAAAGGGATGTAAAGGATGGAACATGCACGCAATAAAAATGTTTCGTAGAACTCTTACAGAAGAACCGCAGTGCTCGCGCATGCTACAAGGAGATGCGGTACGATGCTGCGAATGTCAGTAGGAAGCAGACAATTTGCCGTCATCTGTGTTGCAAATCTGTGGCCTTCGATTCAGAATTGAGAGGCAACAAGCGCAGCTGCTCGGTGGGAGGAAGAAGAAGTATGGAAAGCGGGGCAACTGAGTCTTTGTAACCCATAAATATGACAACAAAGGACTAAATGGCTGTGCGGGTTATATTGAGGGCTTCTTCTCTGACTCTGTTCCTGTATCGGTGGTGCTCTTAGCCTGCATTAGCCCGACAGTGTCTATTTTGTTGTGTGAAACAAGATGTGTTGCATGAACCCAGAGGGGGCCAGCAGGTTGAGCAGTAGTTGGAAGTAATGCCTTGCAGTGAAAGGAATCAGGTGTCAAACCCAATTCTCTCTCTTAGATCCTTGACCAAAGTACACTATATGGCCAAAAGTGTGTGGACACCTGAGCATCACACCCATATGTGCTGGGTGACCATCCCAATTCCAAACCCATGGGCATTAATATGGAGTCGTTCCCCCCTTTGCTGCTGTAAGAGCCCCCACTCTTCTGGGAAGGTTTTCTATCAGATTTTGGGAATTCGTGCCCATTCGGCCACAAGAGCATCACTGAGGTCAGCCGAGAAGGCCTGGCTCGCAGTCGGTGTTCCAGTTCAGCCCAAAGGTGTTCGGTGGGGTTGAGGTCAGGGCTCCGTTCAAGTCGCCCGAGTTCTTCCACACCAATCTGGGCAAAGCATTGTATTTATAGAGCTGACTTTGTGCATGGGAGTGGTAACAGTCATACTCGAGCAGGAAAGGAGTTTCCCAAAACAGTGGCCACAAAACTAGAAGCACACAATTGTCTAGAATGTGTTTGTATGCTCTATGCGTGCCCCTGAATCAGCTCAACTCAATCATTAGAAGGGGGAATCCATATACTTTTGGCCACACAGAATACTTACTGATACCACTGAAGGTACCTCAGTAAATCAGACTCAGCTTTGTAAGGGTCTCCGAACAGAGGTGTCACCCAAATGAAAAATTATTAATAATATGATGCCCCCATATCAGCAGGTCAAATATGAAAGAACTTAAAGGAGACCAAATTGGGAAATGAAAATTTGTAGAGAGCTGAAGTCTTACAGAAGAGGCATGTGCAGTTAGATCCTGTGAAGAAATCATATTATACCAAAGTCAAAGTTAGTCTGGATCGCATCAATCACCTTCAGATAATGAATGTGGTCAGATTTGAGCCTCTCTCAGTTCTGGAGATGGATTTCAGCACATTGGCTGCAGTGCGAGCACGACAGGATTAGGCTGAGATAAAATCGAGGGTGCAACATGATCACAAGAGGACTGCAGCAGCTTCGTCCCAATGTCGCTAATGCCGTCTCGGCAGCGAGAGATGTCATTCAGCGTGTCGGAAGAGACGCACCCGCGTGCCAGTGCACTGTCTCACGGAGGAAGAAATTGAATGAGGAGGATTTTGCTTGTTTCATCCCAAACTGCATCTCCTTCGCAGTGCCGTGTGATTGGCTGTCAGCACCAATCTGAGTACCACATGTTACCCCGTGTTTCATGCTGCCTCTCCTGACACTTGGCAATGTCAGACCGCGAATGTCTTCATGAATGCATTCATTTCAGATGTATTACACCATTACGAATGGAATCTTACCACTGAGATGAGGAATCTACTGGCTCATGAATATATTTCAATTGTCAAAAAAATTCCTACACTCCACTTTCTTTCTGACGTGTATTTATATATATTTCGGGCCCGTCTTTCAGCCCGGCATACCCTACTTTTAAATATTCCCCCTGATGGTGTCATCATTTTTACCTCCACGAATGTGACATTTCTCACCTTTTATTCTCTGATAATACATCTGGCAACTGCCCCCAGATAACAAGAAAGTGAGAGAGAGAGAACGAGAAGGGGAGAGAATGGGGGGGGGGGGAGAGAAAGAAAGAAAGAAATTCCTTTTTCCAAGGTCAGGGAAAGTATTATTCTGTACTTTAAACAAATTAATCTTTTAGCTCCAGGGGTCTGGTAACATCTATCATAAAAGTAATGTGATAAGAGGATCCTGGGAACACCGAGCCAAGAGGTGCTCAGAGTAGTTAACCATGGCCCCGTTTCTTAACCAGAAGAATCCCTGCCTTTTATACCCACACCTAAATCTCAAGGAGAAAGGTACTAGAACACAGGTATATGGAGAGGAGCCTTTTCCTCTGAATGGCATGCACTGTAACCCCAAATATGAGTTTGGGACTGCAGAGTTGGATATTAAAAGTAATGCAGCAGAAATGCACTCCTACCTGTACATATAGGCAAACATTTTGGCGCCTTTTTCGTTGTCAGAAACAAGTCGGGGTTGTGACCTTGTGACGTGATGAAGTCTGATCGCTCATCTGTTGCTCGCAGCACACAGCAGTGATGCAACAAGCTGCAAATATCAGCAGTGCTCTGAGGAGAGCTGTGTGGAATTTTCCTGGTGCGAACCCAGAATCTGGCAGAGATTTGCCAGCTGCAAACAGGACCCTTCAACAGGTCATCGCTCAGGTCATCGTTCACCACTAAGGGTTTGGGTCCACTCTTTCAGCTTCCGCTTCAACAATACAGCCTTTTGTTGTCTCGCGGAAGCAAGGGCAAAGGTGAATTTTCATAAATCGAAGGCGTGATTATTATCTTTATTGGGAAAAGCATGCATTCTTGAGCCCCAAAATTAACATTAATGCTGAACTTTCACCAAATTCCATTAAAATACAATAGATAGTTTGCAGCTAACATTAACTTTCATAACACAACACAACAAGGTAGTGCTCCTTCCTTAAGTCCTCTATTGCATTGTATGGGGTTACTTAATGTGCCGTTTCAGCCTTTAAGGGAAAAAAGCAACATGTCGGTCCGTCCATGATTGTGAAAAGAACAAATGAAAATGCATTTGTTCTTCGAATTCACGCTCACATACTGTAACAAGCTCACATGGTCTGGAGAGCCCAAACAAGGGTTATGGTCACAAACATAATAACAGGTGAAAATCCCAAGCAAGGGGGTTGTAGAGGTTGAGAATGAGGCATGAGCCAGGCTGTACGTGCGAAGGAGGACCAGTTCAGCAGATAATGCTGTTGGGTCACAGTGCCTGGATGGTCCAAAAGGATATGGGGTTGATCCCTGCTCAGATTGTTTTTAGTTTGCATTGGTTTCCTCGGAATGCTCTGGTTTCCACCCACATTGTTTCAGTGGAACTGATGGCTTCAAACATAATGCCCATAATGTGTGTTTATTTCAATGCTCTGATAAATTTGATGGTTTGTAAGGCAGCTTGAGTTAAAACAATCTGTCAGCTGAATGCTATATAATATTTACTGCAAGGCCAACCATCCCACCATCTTCTCAAACCGCTTATCCCAGGCAGGGCCACGGTGGAGTCGACTGCAGAAGCAGAGGCCACCAAGTTGTGAAACTTCTCCTGGATCAGACAGCAGTCCATCTCAGGGCTTCACTGAAAGATGCTTTGAAAAAAGCTTCCGCTAAACGAATAAGAATATCCAAGTCGCATGGTGACTTCAGGCTTGGGCCATTCAGCTAACAAACGTGCAGAACCCAAGTTGGACTCTTGTGAAAATATGCACATATTCAGTGGAGCCACTTTGCAACCTCGAGTTCCCGTAGCTGAATGTTTGCATTTTGGGGGAACGACTGCATTTGACTGTTTGCATGGAAATGACAGACACAAAAGTACCGGGACGCTCAATTCACAGACCCAGCTTCCATTGTTTAAATGTTCCGATTTGTTAATCTCCGAACATCTGCGATTCAGGAGAGAGGAGGGTTGAGGAGCGGTTTTGAAAACTGAAAAAGCAACACTGGGACCGAGAGAAGAAATGTTGTGAAAGAAGCTTACTGACACGCGGGTTTATGCTGTGTTAGCAGTGCATTCCAGGTGAATGAGGTTTGCTGGACAGCAACCCGAGGTCACCGCCACAATCATAACTCTCGACTGAGGGCTCCGAGGTCACAACCCCATTTTCCTTACATTTTCATCGCATTATTTAGAAAGAATATAATTGGGCCCGACAGGATCCTTCAGGGACTGGCGGATCCGCACGTGACTTAATGGTGCCTGGTACTCGCGCTTTTCCTTTGCTTAATGACTGCCAGACGTACCGTGCGTCAACCACGGTGAAAACCCGTCCGTGAAAACGGGTCGCCGAACATATAAACCGTAAGCACCTCGAGTCTCTCTCGAACGGGTGGCACCCGGCTCAGCTGATAATTTGTGGAATAATGAGAAAAGGCGAAGGAATTCAAGTGCGCAGCTATGAGCTCTGCTTTTTGACTGTTTTGAGGGGCTGCGGTTGATTTCCTTCAGATCGGACGCTCGGCGACTACTCAAGGAGAGCTGATTATGTTCCGGACGGATGGCGGTTGTTTCTTTCCCCACTCCCGAGCATGTGCAGCTCCTTCTTTTTTTGATTCCGGAAGAAACGCCCACCTCCACCTCGGCGATCAAAACTGGGAGCGGCGTTTGTTTTGCCGCTTCGCGGGTTCCGTTTCCAATTATCGCCGCATTAGTAATTGTGAAGTGACGGAGCGAGCGTGGCGGAATCACGGCCCGGATGTCACCTCGGTCCAGCTGCCTTTGTTTACCCATTAGCGGAAAAAGAATCGATGTATTAAGAGCTGACGGCTAAACACGGAGAACTTCGGCCCCGTTCGATTGGGTTTGACTCCCACGCTCCACGGTGCTCCTTCCCGAATGTCAGCTGACCCAGTCGGAACACCTTCGTTCAGCATCACCCATCTCAGTCTGCTGCTTTGGAAGGGAGCTAACCTGAAAGCATGCAAATAACTGGTACAAATGTTTGTACACGACATTCATTGATTCGTCATCGATAACCACTTTTCCGGCACAGGGTTGGACGCTTAAGGAGGGGGGCACGGCACACCGAAGGGCTGTGAGGCACCGGCGTTAGCTATTATGCTATTAAGAACAAATTATTACAAATAAAGAAAGGTATTGATAAAAGATCGGCGTGCACAATGGCGATCGGTCCTGGCTGATCAAGGTCTGGTGAATGCCCTGAAGGTTTTCAGGATTTCGATCACACGCGGTGAGTAAACACATGATAAGCGCCGACATTCACTGACAGTTTTTGTGCAATTGTATGCATTTTTCATAGCTTAATGTTGTTTATATCACAAGTTCTATTATTCTTTGGAAAGTATCGTGGAGGCAGAGGCTGATCATCAAGGACTGCATCGATCCCACAACCCACTTATTGCTCCCCTTCAGTCTTTTATGGTTGTGACAATTCTTTCTTTTGTCTCTCGCATGTAGTCATAAAAAAAGTTTAGTCATCCAATTTTGCTCCTAAAGTCTGTAGGCATACAAAGATGCTTCTAAGCTCATCATTTGGGATAGAGGTCATGCGAAACCTGGAGAGTCTACAGAAAGGAGGTTGAAGAAGTCCTCCATGCCCACAGGAGAATAATGAAGGGTTTGACCCAAACAAACTGAACCAAGAAGACAGTGGTGATTCTTGTTAGTTAAATTAGGTGTTAATGGACAAAATTTATGAAAATCGGAGCAGCTCCAGGGCCAGAGAAGTTACAGCAGCAAGGTTCATGCCATACATTAAAATATGCATGAATTTGGGCGGTATGGAATTTTTATTGTTGTAGCCCATTAACATTTATTGATGTGGCAGACAATTTTTTTCCAGCGACATACAACTCAGAGAGAGATAAATATGCTGACACAATTCTTAAAGCAGGTCCGGGAGAGATGTGTTTTGAGAACCCAACTGAACGATGACAGAGATTCAGCAGTTCTGAAGTGGAGATGAATCTTATTCTACTACAACGGAGCCGGATTTGAAACCATTTCGGCTTTTTTTCTGACCTCTTGTGTGTAGGACTACCAGGCAGCAATTTTCCATCTGATGCTTTCGTAAACAACTTAAGATCATTAAGCTGTGTAACAGTTTGGAGTAAGTACCTTGCTCAAAGGTTAAGTAGCAGAAGATGCTTTTGATCGCAGAGAGGTGGCGGTAACCAGTACACAAGCAGCCTGCAAGCGGGCCAGCTGAAGTGTAGTTTGGTGACCCAAGATGTTGCACAGTCTGCATTGTTTTCTTTTGTTCATGTAGAGATTTATTTAGGTGCTTTGGCTTCCTACCACCACGCAAGGTCCTGTGACTGAGGCCAGCTGAAGACCCTGCCTCTGTTGTGTGAGTTTTGCTAAATTGTTAATATAAGCTTCTCACCAAACGGCCACCTTTGTACCTCACATTGCCTGGATTAGTACTGTTCACATTGGATGGGAGCTGCTTTACGAAATATAATACAACCTGTGAATTCACTACTCATGAAAATGTAGAGGTGAATGTTTGTGATGACTGCTTCAGGCGACTGCATGTCAGAAGTGCCTTGTTAAAATGGTCTAATAATGAGCTGAAGTACTTTCGGGTCAGTTTCACTTCATGTTCAGGGAAGTTTTTTTCAGCGCAGTACTTAAGCGTAATGGATTGTTTAGATGGCCACAATATTACTCTGTTGCCATAAAGGAACGTTTTTATTGCTCATTATGACCTCCAAAACTGGAACCCGGATCACAAGAAATAACAAAAGCAGTGAGCGATGAATAAAGACATTCATACCAATGATACCACGTTGGATGCATAGCTGAGGCTCGGGGCCAGTTGGCTCGTCCATAACCTCTACCTCACCAGTTCTCGGACTTCTGGAACAAACTGACTGATCTCCCCCTTGGCCTTCAACTGACTTCTGCTCAATGTGATCTCTTCGGTGTCTGCAATATTGGTATTCTTTCTTGAAGGACTCACAAGTCCTGGGAGACAGAGGGGTTGATCCACGTTGGGGAAGGAGACCCACATGTATTTGGAGCTGTGGGTGAGAAACACACAGGAGGTAAAAGAGCGGCTCCTTCCTAATGAAAGCATTTCATACAAAACAGCTGAACCCTATAGTTCTACTTTCATACATATTAAATAATCGGATACAGACATGCCTCAACTTCTGCGCTCACTCCTTCTGTGTACATGGAGGAAGAGCAGGAACCCGAGTGCGTACGGTGTTTGAATTGTATGACACATCGCAATCGTCGCTTTTTGGGATACGATACAGGTTGCTCTTTTTCCTTAATGGCCCCCGTAACTTCCGCTTCAAAAAAGCATTGTCTGAACGCACAATCGCCAATTTAAACATAAACCCTTCACTGTCAGCGCATTGTGCACATAACACTCCGTATATGGCACTCGGCGCACAAAAGCATTCACAGCACGAACTCCCCATTTGCAGAAGGCGTTAGACTACAAAAGCAAATTACGCCATTTCCCCGTTTCCGTGCTCCACCAAGTTCCATTCCTTGCATCTGTTTTGAGGATTTAATCTTTTTTTTTCTTTTTTCGCCTTCAGATTTATTTAGCCGCACGCTGTCAACATGATGTTTCCATGGCATCCAGTGGCAACGGTTGCCATAAGAAACCATGCATGCTGATTAGCCCACACAGCAACAAGGGATCCGGACGCAAGGGACAATTAGCAAATTAGAGGACCTGAATTGCTCTTTAATCTATGGCCTTCTTAACCAGAAGTGGTTTATGTAAGCAGAAGAAAACCCATAAAGTAAGCATATTTATATGCAGTGTTGTTAGCATAAGCGTTCACAATTAGGAGAGAGACCCTACGGCCTGGCAAGTGAGCACATTTACTTCGGTCTATGCGATGGTGCAGAAAACACCGCAGAACCTTGCAGGCTCAGACATGAAAACAGGGAAGGAGTTCTTTTTGAGAATAATCTGTTTTTAAGCATATAATCCACATTAAGGACCCAATGGAAAAATTCACTTCCCTGATTTAGCTAATTGATCGAGAGGACAGGGCGAAAGTTTACGGGCTTCAAGGTCCATCGCTTAGGTTTCTCGGACGTGGCTTCAGGAGGGGCGATCGATGCAGATAATGGATGCAGTCAAGGTCCATCCGCTCCCTGTGGCTGCTGGGGGCACAGGGAGGAGTGAGTGTGTGTGTGTGTGTGTGTGTGTGGGGGGGGTCGCAGACCCACAAACACCTGACAGTCGGCGATCTCAAACCCAGTCATAAGGTAAAGATGGAGCTGCCAGGCTTCCGGATCAATGTTTTGTTAAGTGCTCGAGGCCTAATAATGTTTGGTCCAAATTTATAACACAGCTTTACTTTACTGGTAGATTTTCTGACACCTAAATGAGCACCAGGCAAAGAGGTGGTCAAAGTCAGTTATACGTTTAATTCTCATGTACACGACTGCCGTCTTACCCTTGGGCAAATTACTTAATTAAAAAGCTGTGTTATATATCCATCTCTATAAATAAGTGTGAAAGTCTACTCCGTGCGAGGCACTCTTTGCTACGCAAATAAATCAAATAAGAAAAGTAATTAGACTAACTACCATGATAAATGGTTAAGCTCTCTGGGCTACAAAACGCGTTGTGTCTTTCCAAATAAAGATAATAAGCAAACTGTTTCGCAGGCCCTTGATGCACGGTTTCAGCCGCACAAGCTGCTCTCCTGCTAACAACAATTTGGCTCGGCGGAGGTGTCGGTGAAACAAAATGGCCGCAGCCTTTCGGCACTACATCTCCCAGCAGCAGGAAATACACGTTTTTTGTTTTTTTTTTTCCCGTACCGAAATGGTGACGTAACCTACATTTTCCCGCCCGCCCATAGCAAAGTTTTCTCCCTTTTGTTTCATTTACGCCGTTTGTCTGAAATTCTGCTCGGTCGTGAGGCTGCTAATATGTTTATTGACCAGCTGAGCCAAGCATGTGTAGCATACAGTGCAACCCAGACAGTCACCGGCGTGGTTGCTGGCACTTGTTCACACCGTGTACAACGGTGCTGGTCAGTGTGGCATAGATTAACATGCGGTACGCATCAACTAACTTTAGATTTACTGTACGCCATCGCAGCCATAAATGTAATGCATATCGATTTGGGAAGCAGCGCCCAAGTTCACGTTAATATGTGGCCGCATCTATTCTCTTATTGATCAAAAGGTGATGACCTACCCATAAAAAGAGAAAACACAAAGACCTTGATTTTTCTTTTAAACTGGTCTTGAAAATTAATTTTACTTTCGTAGGAAAGAAGTCGTGAAGTCATCCTTTGGTAACTTACAGTTTAAGGCCTTCCAGGGCGATCGAGAAAGCGCTAGAAGCTCGCGGTTGACTGTCAGTTCCGTGAAGCTCGGTTCCTTACATTTAGTGATTCGTCTATGTTGCAAATGTTCCTTCTATATTGGTGCCCGTGGAGGGAAGAGGAGGACCAAAAGAAGGGATGTGAGGCGACAGAAGCCGTAGGCAGCAGCCGTGCCGAATGTAACAGAATGTGCTGCCAGTGTAAGGCCTCAGGAATATGCAAAGAGACCTAATTAACGCTACATACAATTTGAGCCTTGTCACCGAGAAAGGCCCTCTCCCCGAGATTCGGGTGTCGAAGCCATTCCACAAAAATATCCACCTTTCATCCAAACCCCCGTCTCCCCACCTGTATGTTTACACACTGAGCTGTCAACGCCGTGATCCGTGAGCCCGGTTAGGGCTCCACACTTCGGTTATAGCATTGGTTAGATTATCGGTTCGAGGCTTCTCCGCTGGCACCGAAATCCGCTCGGCTGCGACGGTGAGCCAGCAAACCCCCGTAAACGGCTGCGATTAGCTCGCATTTCCGTCCAGTTTAATTGGATCGTAGGCTGTAGGTGGGCATGGCGCTACGCGGAAACACTACAGATGGGTCGTCATGCACGGTCGAATATCCATGCGAGCCCAGTTTGTGATGAATTAGTCATGGATGCTGAGCGGAGAGAGATGAAAAGCCAGGGACTGGCACCGGTCACGGAGCTTCCTATTGGATTTGGAGTTCAGAATGACCTAGGAGCAGAGTACATCTTGTCACAGTGCCACCTAGGGGTTATGGAGGCCTCATAGCAGGGCAAAATATTGCCTTTGACACTGTGTTCATACTTATTTTGCAGTAATATTTAGTCATTCCAGCTACATCTCAAAAGGGAAATTAAATGATCTTAAACTCTTTATATGGGAGTGTCACTGTGGATCAGCCAAGGGTATAATGGTTCGAGCATCTTCCTCGTATTTGAAGAACCTGGGCACAAATTCCACCTGCTGCCACATTATCATTGACTAAGGTACTACCTAAGGTACTAACCTTAACCCTTACTCTAAACTGATCAAATGCTGAGCCACTGTATGCAAACAAGAAAATTAATGATACTGTATCATGCATCATGAGAAGTGTCGCCAAATTTGTTAACATAAAATGAAATGTAAGTCCACTAAAACAGAAGACTTTGTGCTTTGAATCGCACGCCTCCGCACTGCAGTACTTTCATGGTCTGTTTTATTATTTTAAGCCAGTGAGTTATCCAAGTGTCTCAAACAGTTTTGACCACTGCAGCCTCGAAAGGGCAATGAAAAAAAAATATATTATTTAATACGTTACGATGTGCTCTTTACAGTATTACTAATAAACGAAAAAAATCGGTTTCGTTCGGGATCTTTCGCATGAATGAAAAAGTAACAAGAACGTAAGCGGGGAAGAAAAAAATCGGGAAAAAAAGGCAAACATAAAATTTGTTTTACACAGGAAAACATGTTGTAATTATAATGTTTCAGGGCTGTAATGAAGATTCGCCATCTATAATGATCGTTCAGATTTTTTTAATGAATATTAAAATGTTATTAATATTTGAGCCTTATTACTTATTCCCTTATCAAACATTCTCATGAAGCCCAGTAATAAGAATTTCAGTGCCCAATTAATAATGGAAGGATACAAATTAAATGAGAAAATTAGTGATCAGAATTCAGTGGGATGAGTTTATGTTATGGGAAAAGCTGACTGCCATTCAGTACCAGAGAAGTTTATGTTCAGTTTTTTATACGCGCACCTCCATTCAAACAAACGGCCTCCTGTTAGGATGGGAACGGCTTCATCTGTCGGAAACGGGATCGGAATATTTTGTTTTTATTTTGCCCCAAAATTGTCCCGTATATTAATTTATTTGACACATGTTGCCGCGTTTGCTGTCGCTGTATTTCCGATTTGTTTCATTAATCAGAAATGCACCTATAAGTCTTCTGCTGGTGGGCTCGGGTTTATTTTCACAGTTGTGTTGCTTTGCAGAGGTTCCCTTCCAAAACTTTACGAGTTTATTTATGCCTGATTACGTTTATTGAAACAGTTCCCTTTCTGGATCTTGAGCTGGCAACCTTCGTGTCACGGCTCTGGGTCCTTAGCCACCTTCTGCTCTCTGTAAGTGCTGGATAAGGGCATCTGTGAAGGAAATAAATAATAAGAAGAAGATAAATATGCTATGTCAAATTGTAATTATAAATAGAACTCTTTTGGGCTTTTAGATGTAAACTTTGTAGCATATGAGCATTTTGCTGGGATGATGATGCACAGCGACTGACTGCCTCCCGCCATCTCCACCCCCAGGCTGTAGTAACTCAGCTGTACCTGGAGAGCACCGCCGCCGGACCCTCTCTGTCTTGTACCCTCTCTTTTGCGCCGTGCGATTAAACGGCCCGCTGGCTTTGCAAGAGGGGGCCGCGCACCGTGACACTTGTTTGGCGGGAGGTCTGCTGGGCCCAAGGGAGCAGTGAGCCCCATGCCAATGTACACAGTGCCGGACTGGCGTCACGCTTGTCTGGGTGTTCTAATTGATCCTACGGTGCCCGTTTGTTTCTGCCAAAAAGGATGGTGAGAGCGGAGAGCACTGGGATTGTCCAAAGCCACAGGTTTCCTGTTTGCCAGTGAAAACAGGAGCGAGTTCCCAAAAGCAGGCGTAGAACATTCCCAACTCCTAAAATTTTATGAGAAATGGTAGAAGGTTTGCAGGAAGAGGAAATAATGTTTGCGAACAAAAGCCCTACAGAGGTAACAAATGTTAGCGTCGATCTCCTGGCCAGGGCCAGTTTTATCTTTGGTCAGACCTGTGGAGATGTCAGAACTTAGGGAGCAACAGGTTTCACTGATAAAATCAAAAAATAAACCAAACATAGTCTTAAAAAAAACTTCAGAAAAACATTGCTCGATGCTAAACATTTTTACTAGAAAGCTGAATATTTTCAGTCTTAACTTGTATCTTATGTGAACATGGTATGAGGCATCGCCGCTCCGTAACTTTGAAATGTTCAACTTTGTAGAAAGCAGCTTCTGCGAAACAAACACTCAGTCTAGTAAATAAATGTAACCATTTATTCTCTTAAGAAACATCGCACTTGGAAATAAGCATTTTCAAAGAATTTTTCAAGTATTTTCAGTTATCAAAGTGTACATTTGTGCTTCAGCATATATAACTTGCACGTGTTAACATAATTTCACGTAAAATTGCATTTCAACCAAATCTATCTACATTTAATATTGGTAAATAATTTATTGCCACATAAATTATAGGTATGTGTTATTTTAGAGATACATGTCTAAGGCACGCAGAGCTGGTTCTTGCATCAGGGATTGGGCCCTGCTTCTGACCTCTTCTTCCCATCCAAAGTTACCCATCAGGATGAAAAAGTGTACGCTTGGTTGCTTTTACCCCCAGCAGAGCCAGTTTTCCGACCGCTGATTGGCATCCAGCTCTTGCAAGGAAGCTGTCTGAGCCAACAAGGCACAGAGTATATGGAAAAAATTAGAAGAACATGAATGTGATAATAATCTGAAATATTGTTCCCAGCAGTCCGTTCCCCTCGGAAATCTCCTTTTCCTACCCAGTTTGTTCTCCTTCCCATTTTGACATCGCGGGTGCTAAACAGCAGCTCACCACTTGGTTGGCAGCACCTCGGAAGCACCTGTGGGCTCTAGACATCATGTCTGCTCCTGCTCACCCGCGATTAAAGACAACCCTCAGGCATGACAGCCTCGGTGACAATGCACTTGTGACACAGAGAGACTGCATGTTCGACATCTTTCCCAATTTTAAAGTCTAAGAATGAGGCCCTGTTAACTTGGGCAATTTCTTTTCTTTCCACAGCATCAATTCTAACATACAGATGAGTTTCTGAGGTGGAATTCACACAAACGGATTCCCTTCATATCTTCTGTCTTCTCTTTTGCTTCTTTTTCAGACTCATTATGGCACAGCAAAATCCCATAGGTTCTAGCGTAGCGCCGCCCTCCTGCTCGGAGATGCAGCGAGACTGGGCGCCAACACCAATCCTAAGGGCGTCGTTCCGACTATGCTTTTCCATTTGAACCTCTTTACGTAGAGAAGCACGGGACGGACCCCGTGGTGTCACTGCGTGAGAATAACGGTGTTATTTTCACGACCCGTTTTGTTAAAACACACCAGACCATAATCTGTGTACTCCCCCCCCCCCCCAGTCCCTTAGCACACCCTGCTAACACTTGCTCTTCAGATGCAAATTGCTTCTGCACATCTTGCAGCGCTGTGCACGGACCACTCAACTTATCGTTTCTCGGTTGCCATGGGAACTAATTATTATTTTTATCACTTTGTTGAACTTGGCAACAATTTATTAACAGCCAGAGTCTCAGACGGAGTGTCTTTTGCTTTCAGACAAAAATATCTTAAACCCCATACTGAATGAATCATTGCCTTTCCAGGTTTTTTTTTTTCCTTCTGAGTGTATTTCATATTTTGAACTGCGGAAAATGATTATATGTACTGTACCATACAGGGCGCTCCACGCTGTGTCTTTTTCACTGCCTAAACATAACAGAATACGACTGTGCTTAAAGCGTTTCATTTTAGTTACCGATTTTGTGTGTGTTTCTGACCCCTGAACTGTCCTTATGTTGGAGAAATGCAGATACGGTGGTCCACCCATCCAGCGGTCTGATATGAATTCTGTGTGTCACTGACGCAGTCTCCTGAGGTTACTACTGGTTTTGCTTGACTCTGTTTAAAGATTTGACATACTTGTGTAAAGCTAGGTGATTTTTTATTCGATCAGTTCAGGGCAAGTTTATTCAACAAGGTATTACAGCAGGAGGTGGGATTCAAATCCAGTAGCCACCACCTTCTCCAACCACCGTATCATCTACCAACGATTGTAAGCATGACCAGCAGTAAAAATAGTTATTTTTATAAATTGTGCTCATCCCTTCCCCTGGGATTGCAGTTTTTTGATGGTCAAGATCTAACGTAGAATCTCGACTGGATACTGCAGAGGCTTTCTAAAAAGATTCTATTTTTCACATTTTGCTGCGAAATATGTGGATTGAGCTCTTGTGACCTGCTGGTGAACTTTAACACCTTTGTGTACAGTTTACAAAAATTCCACAACAGTAAGGTAAGTGGATGGCATTTGAATGCTGGCAGGATCATCGGTCTATCAAAGCACACACCAGCAGCGGCGAGCCAGGCTGCTGTGCAGATGTGTCCAATTCGATGTGCTAACTGGAAAAAACACAGATACCCCAGCAAGACTCCTTTTTCCAAGATTAACAATTTGTAGAACATTATCTCCTCTAAGAAGAATAGAATGAAACTGGGCTTCTGTTAAAAATATACTCATAAGCGCTGTCTATGCAGGACTTGTGTTTACATAGACAGTATGAGTTATGCTCAATAAATCAAAAATGTTTTAGGCCAGTTAAAAACCAACAATGGCAGAGATGTAAATCTCCAAATAAGGACTTTGAATTATGAAGTCCATCCAGGTTGACGTCGGCTTATTTAGATAACTGCCTATTTGACACAGACTTCCGTAGTAAAATACAGGCCATATTTTCCTTGTTGGCCGAGTGGTCTCGACCAACCGGGATTACATCAATCCTCCTTGTCCTCCTTCACAACAACCGGACGACCCCAGCTGTATTTCCAGAATAAATAAACACATGTGGGTCATAGCGACGCTCTGAGGAGCATGCTGACCAGCTTGTACAGGAGCTGGAGGTAAATAACACCGAACAAAAACAAGGAGGGGACCAGAAGGGACACGGCTTAACCGGGAATGTCATACGGATGTCATCTCCACTCTGACGGCAGCCGCCCCGTTGCTGGAGCAGCTTTAACTGGATGCCACCACAGAAGCCCTCATAATGTTACAGAATTTTCCGCCATAGCTGCTTTGTTCAATTTCTCCTCTCCTGCCAGCCTGCTTAGCAACATTTTCAGCGCAGATATACATCACAAAAAGAAAAACAAATTAATAAAGAGCATTCTAACCTACTGTTCCAAAGCCCTCTGAAATGAGAGTCAGACTGATTTAAATAAAGTTCCCTTGCAGCGGGGGAACCGTGGGTGTTTTATGAATACTTGATGCATTTTTCCAGTCGTTTTAAACTTTAGATTTTTAATGTGGCAAATTTAAGCTCGGTCAGGCACTCTTGACCGTGTAGGCTACAGGATCTATGGTACTTTCCCGGAGTTAATGTTCCCCTTTCATTCTTTTGAACAGAACCACGCCCTTTGCTGACAGTACACAAATTAGATGGCTTTTGCTGACATCTGTATAGAGGACCCCCTAGGAAGCAGGTCTCTGACTGCACGGCATCATTTTGTCCGTGTTGAGACCTTCCCAGTCACCGCAGTGACCTAACGCAGCCTCTGCACTCATCCCGTACCACCAATACTAGCAACCATGATGCCAGTGATAATTTTATTACAATTACGATCACAAATGACACTAACAGCTAGATAGATAGATAGATAGATAGATAGATAGATAGATTCTGGTAATATGTGGCTGTACTGAGATAACTTTTCTGTTTTTCAGTATAAATCAGAAAATATCAAAATAAATTTTATTTGCTTTTTGTTCAACAAAACTGTATTTCAGACCACAAGAGAGGCCCGCTGTTCTCATGACAAATATGCGCTCTGCATTAGTTCCAAATATTACCACAGATGACAGTAATGTGGAGCCACAACTTAAACGTAAAAAATAGTACAAGTTGCCCGAAGAAGACATGAAAGGATGTTAAAGAAAAATGAAAAAAATAACAGAAACTAAAGCAAGTATAAAATCACCAAATGAAGTTATTTCTGTTTTTATGCTCAAACACGTGGCAGTACAGGGAGGCCGGCATGCAGTCGTCTCACAGGGTACAGATTATAATGAGCGTCTGGCAGACAAAAAAATAAATAAAAAAACGCAGATTTTTCGTGCCGTATTCAGTCCATGGGTTTGACGGTGAGACGTGCATTTTATTTGTTTTCTATCAGCACATTTGGAGCTTGGCCGCAGCTCCGCACCAGGCCCATGGGAGCGCCGCCGGCGTGTCTTGACATTGTGGAACGTGGGTCTCCCGGGGGGGGCGTTGCTGGAAAGACGACGGATTGGGTGGAGGGGGAGAGAGCCGTCTTAGATGTTTTCCTCCCAGGCTGCGGACAAGGGTGCCAGGGCGCTCATCCATTACAGTGGAAGGGCCAGGCAATGAGCCCATGTTCCCTTTCACTCTTTTTCCACCAGCAGAGTGCGGTTCTCATATTTAACCCAAATGGCCCCCAAGTCTCCGGTAAGCTGCCATGACCCCTAGGCCCACAGGATGGGGTTGGAGTCCTGGGGCAGAGAGAGAAAGGGGGCGCTCATAATTTTCCAAGCTATTCTATTTCTACTTCTATTTTTTAAAAATTATTGTTCCAAACTGTGCCACAGGTGTTTCAGTCAAGTACCCATCTGCACATGTATGAGTAAAATGACACAGCAAAGAGAATTTTCTTTAGATATTTTTATGTAAAACACTCTTCCTTTAGCTCCAAACAACTCCAAATATTTGAAAACCAAATATACTAAATACTGTAAGAGGTTCAAGCACCCACTGTTAGTGGCTACAATAAAGCAGTTGATGTATAAAAAATATGGGTTTGACCGTGTTTATGATATCTGCAGTACAGCTTTGATGCGTTAAAAAGCTTTTGGCTCACTTTTGTGCTTCGCTCGGTGGCAGCATAGAATGGCAGCCTTCAATAAACTGGCTATTGCCTATGCACTGCATGCAAAATGAATCCATTCTGCACAAAAGGGCCACCATCTTGCCATTCATTGCCACTGATACAAGTGCCGAATGTATTCTCATTCTCGTGCTTTTCCCTATTCTGCAGCTACTGGTCTGATTGGCCCAGAAAGTAACTTTTCATGCTTTGCGCAACGGTGGGGGTGGATAACCTCTGCAGTACTGCTTAAATTGATATGTTTGTTCTATAAACCGAGCATCTGTATTACATTTTTTTGGAAAATGCAACTACAGTCCCATGCAGCGTTTTAGTTGACACGGCTGACTCAAAGGACCCGGGATTGAACTCCACCCCTTACTGCAGTACCTTTAATGAAAGAAAGATATCAGAACTGATGGAGGAAAAATTACTGCATATAAAATAGGGGGACCACTGGAAAAGCCAGATGCTGCAAGGTGACAAAATGTTGCAAACTGATTCGGTCGGACAAATAAAAGGCATCAGGGTAAACCTAGTGGTTGTAGGTCTACGCGGTCCACTTCGGTCAGTACAGTAAAAATTTAAAAAGGCGTTCTTGCATAGGTGGGAGACCACAAAGGAGAGCAGATTTGTTGATCCAGGGTTCTAAGGCAGGATTTTACCATACAAGCTTACCTATGCTAGTTTCTTGGTCTAAGGTCGTAAGCTAAATTTTGTCATTCCTTAACAAATGCTATTAATAGGGTCCAAAACACTTCTGTCCCCTTTGCGCTTGGGAAACCATGCGATTGATCGGATTTGACTCGATGACTCTGTCTGTCCATTGATGGCAGCTTTGCGTAGTCAAAAGGGTACGATACTAGAATTTTCCGACCGAAATTTGGTTGGTTCATGTCCCAGAAGGGCAGCTTAGCTGTTGTACCCTTGATCTGGGTATTTCATTGTAATTTATTTCACAAAAAATGTCCAGCTGTGCTAGACTGAAAAGGTTAGCTCTGTAAGCTCTGCTGCGTAAAAATGGACTTTTCGAGCAAAGCAAAGATTGAAAATGGCTCATGAACAGTATTTTGTCAGGGCCAGGGCCTGGGCATGACGGCAGTTCTTTTTCAGTGAGATTGAACCCCGTGGCGTTGTTCTGCGGCTCGATCCTTGAACCGACATTTCTGCCTTCTGAAGGTTGTCCACCAGGCCACTGATGGGCCAGGATGCTAAGTGCAGCGCTCTACCTCCATGCCGGAAAGATGAAAGGCAGCTGCGTAGCCCTGCTTTGGCTAAAATAAGACCTGGGACGAGGAGTAGGAAAAAAACATAGAGACAAAAATTGCAAAACTTTTCTATTTCCATCTTCAGTTAGTTTCAAGGACTTGTTAGTCAGGGCCAGACTAGAGGAAATGGAGGAGATGGAAATGGAGTGCATCGTGGGCTTTGTGCGAAACTCTTCCCCATGCCACATGCGAGCCGCAGTGAGGATCTGGTAAGCCAAGGACCGAGATGGGGCCCTTTCTGCGTGCATTTCTCACACTGGCTTGATGGTTCGCAGGTGTGGTTCAAAATTATGTCGCACTTTTTTACATTTACGTCACTCTGCAGTGAGAGAACTGCAGAAAAATATCACACTGGCCATTGTTACAAGGCGGTTCTGAAAATGAGCTGGTATCTGTAACTACTATTGTGTGCTGCTATATCTAGCATTTCCTACGGTTTTAGAAGGCTGAGCATTATTTTCATGCATGACTCAGTAATATTTGTGCTGTACTGATTCTAGCTGGGTTGGCACAGCAAGTACTGCTGAGCTCTCACAGCTCCTGGGCTGCATGATAAAAATAGGTTCAGTCCCTGCTCAATCTGTGTGGAGTTTGCACATCGTCCTCCTGTCTGCGTGGGTTTCCTCCAGGTTCTCCAATTTACTCCCACAGTCCAAAGACATGTGTTCCTGCTGCGCCGGTGACTTTAAATTGACAAAGTAAGTAGGTGAGGTCACGCGGACTTACGTCCTGCCTCGCGCCCTATGGTCCATTGTAGGCTCTGCATCACCACTGCGAGTCATTCGAGAAGTGGTTTTGGATAAGGGATCAAATCTGGCTGGACAATGAATATATTTTTATAGCACAAGAAGTAAAAATCACAACGCTTTTCATGCACACGCGCCCACATTTTGACTTTCTTTTTCTCAGAAACCTGTTTCTGGAGGCAGAAAGTTCCTACCATTTTGCATGAAAAAGCTCTTTGGTGACTCAAGCTTTCCTTCATTTAAAAGTCATGAGTCACAGAATCTTTGCATGTGACATGTGGTGGGCATCAAAGTGATAATAGTTGGTCTTGGAGTAATAAAAAGAACTTTCATTAAAATAATAATAATAATAATAATAATAATAATAATAATAATAATAATAATAATAATAATAATAATAATAATAATAAAAAATTGTGTGGTACCGTATGCAGCTCATCACAATATTCTCTATGAGAAGCACTTCATGTTAAAATGCACAAATTGCATAACCACCTAAAAAAAAAGTTTCTGACTGTTTGGGAGGGAACTTTGCCAATCACAATGTTTTTTCATATTTATTATCCTGGGATTAGGATATTTTTCTTGATGAATATAGTAGCGCCATTTACTTTGACTTCTTTTAATCAGCAGCGAAAACGATCGGCCTCCTTCGCATCGCGGCGAGCCGAAGAACTTGGCCAAAGACTGCTGCTTATTTTTACAACGTCTCGGATTTGAGCAGTTTATTTTCGTTCGGCCGAGGAAAAACTCATATTTCTGCCAAAAACGAGAGCCGCAACCTTCCCGTCAGAAACAGATGGGCCGGGAATCGCCAAGAATAGCAGGAATGATTGAAAGAAAAGCTAGACTATGAACAGGATTATTTAATGGCTCGGGATTCTGTTGCGGCGTAGCTTTTGGAAGTGGAAAACAATCGTATGTTCAGAAGATGTGTGATTTCAACTAGACACGTTTAGGCCACGAATCATGTGTGCTATTTCATACTTTACAAATAATCGAGCATCCTGAGAGAAGGTCATGGTGATCCAAGGTCTATCGCAGAAGCACAGGGAATCGGGCAGATGCACACCTCGGATGGGATACCAGTCCATCAGTCAACAGGTTAGAGTACGACTGACCTAAAACGTCTGTCTGCGGACTGCGGCTATGAGGCACCCTGGCACCAGACCATCGCGTCACACTTCTCCCCTTCACCTTCCTAAACCGCTTGTCCCTATTAGTGTCACAATGACCAATCCCTTCCCGCAATTACTTGCCTGAATGTGGGAAAACCTCTCACGGGCTGCCAGTCCCTCACAGGGTAGACACACGTGCAGACATTTAATCCCAAAACACGTGCATTAGGTCTGCGAGAAGCAACCCAAGCAGATGCATGAAGGCCATGCAAACTCCCCACAGATCAAACTGGATTTAAACCTACCCCCAAACAGCCCAGGTACTGTGAGGCGGCAGCACTGCGCAACAAGTTCCACCCCACCCTTTTATCAGCATTCCCTAAAGTTTAATTCTGTTTTTTTATGGTAGCCATGTTATGATTGTTTTGCATTTTGCTGGGTGGCTGGGATTAAATAAAGGAGACTCCCCCAGTGATGTGCAATGAGGGACAGCGGTGTCTGCATCGTACAAGCAATTCAAAAACAGCCATCGTTTGATGAACATGTTCTCTCAATACCTTTTTTCCCCACAATATGGAAGCCAAAATTGCGGTTTCTCCTCCGCTGACGATCTTAGAGACCGCTCCGCTCTGTTCCTGTCAACCGTTGCGCTCTCCCTTCATTTTTTCTTTCCCTTGTCTGCGAGCCAGCGGAAGATGAAACGTTTAATTGCCACAGATCTCGAACGTGCCAGAGTCAGAGCCGATTTACTTGTCACGCTTGTTATTTTGGCATTTTTAATGTCCGCACGTGAGCTGCAATTGCCCGTCTGTCCAACACCACAGCGGCCTGAACGCTGACAGCCAAGTCTGCCTTTTGAAGCAGCAGCTCAAATGGGCTTCGTGTTACCTCGCTTTGGGCCTTCAAAGTCAATGGCGATGCTATTAGGGCTAAGCAGTCATTTGGTTAGGTGGGGGGCTGGAGCACCGTAGGCTGCATATCAAAAACACCTCGCATGCAGTGTAGCTATGAAACCGCTACGTGTTTCGGTAATGTATGGTAACACAAAGTAAATTCTGTGAATTGACCAATTCTCATTTGGTCAATTCACACCCTTACGGATCTTGGCAGTTTGGTTTGACTCTCATGATATTAATGAGGTGTCTTTTCCCCAGTTCACCATTCGGAGGGGAACTTTCTTCCAATTCTTTGCATGTTGGCTGTTTTCCCCCCATCTATGGCTGACTCAACGCCTCCAAACAGAGACAGAAACACAGGTATGATGTTCCTGTGTCAGTATTCAAATGAGTTATTCTCTATGATTTACCCGCTCACAAGTCTGGAATAGAAATGTTCTCATCATTCAAGCCCCCCGGTAGTAAAACTGCATTTGAAGCTGATTTTTTCCTTTGATGCTGTGCAAAAGCCCGTTCCCACAAAAATTCTTCTTTAAAGTCTAAAAAACCTCATCTGGGGTCATGTTCGAGTTTGCTGGGGCTCCTTGCTGATACTGAATATTTAAACACGCTAAACAGGTCATAGATTGCCGAAGATTAGCTTAAGAACAGATTTTGCTGTTAGTCACTTTGTCGCAAGTGCCAGTTTTTGTAGATTCACAGTATTTGTCACAGCAAGGCCTCGCTCGTGGCCCCTCGGGATATTTGCAAGTGTAAAACCATTTGTTTATTTCAAACAAACAGCTGACAGCAGGAGAAAATACAAGACTGATCTGTCTAACCTTTTCAGGTTGTTGCACTTTATTTTGCATTGACATGTTTAAGCACTCTGCCCGAATTGCTGAAGAGCCTCGCTGGAGCAGTGACCTGGTGTACTGCTGGGCTGACTGGAACTGCACTGGTATGCATGTTTCGTACCTTCAAAGTCGAGATGTGAGACAATAAGTAGTCAGGATTAGCAAAACAGCACCCATCTACCTGTTTATCTGCCCATCCACCTTTTCATGTTCCCATCCTTCCAGCTGCCCACCCATACATAGACTCTGCTTTTTTTATCCATCCATCCATCTATCCATCTACCCACCCAACCATCCATGTTTTGCCCCATAATCCATCTGCATCTTTTCATTTCCATTGATCATTCAGGGATGAAATAAATATTAAATATGAAATTAAATAGCTGTGAAATATTTTTTTTATTGACGATCAACCAAAGTTGCCTGCGATAATTTAAATTAGTTCCCTGTAGACTCTTGTATCCAGCAATGTGAAGTGCATGGTTTTTATATATCAACCGTTTATACTGCTGGGGTGTTTAGTGCAAGTAACTCAACAAATTTGAAAACAGCAAAAACCATTTTGGCCCTGGACCCTTTAGGTCAAATATTTCCCCGGAACACCCAAGAACCATCAGTAAGAAGGAGCAAGTTCCGAAGTGGCGGGTCCATATGACGCTTAGTTCAATCAGTTCCAGTGGCCTTACCACTGTACAAACTGTCCAGAAGCATTGAGGTGTAAAATAGGTTTAATATCAGCCACTGCTGTGTTGAATTTCCCTGGGGTCCATCAGATTAACTCTCACACAGAGCTGCACTGCGGTATTATTCACGACCGTGATCCTGTTTGGGGGCTCTTTAGTCGTGTGTGTGTGTGTGTGTGTGTGTGTGTTTGCACTTTTGCTGTGCAAAATGAGTTTGCTACATAAATGCACAAATTGACTGGCTGATGTGAGCCGCATTTTGCAAATCCCTGAGATTAATAAAGCCGTGCTTTTCTAATGTGTGCACGTGTAAGAAAAGGTGCGACGTGACACAATTATGTCTGTTTAGCTTTCTTCAGTAGCTGCCTTATTGAATTATTGATGCGTGCTAAGGTTCTGCGTGTGTGCTTTTTTTTGCTGTAATTCGTGTAAATAAGTTGAGTACATAAATGTACAAATGAGTTGCATGCATGGGATTAATAATATTTAGTATGTGTATTGAAGAGAGAGAGAAGAATGAATTAATGCTCTCAGTTGTATGAATTCGGCACACACACACACACACACACACACACACACACACACACACACACACAGGTAAGCAGTCAGAAGGCATGGTGCTGGTTTTCAATGTATGGAGGACACTTTGCCGTCCTAAACACCGCTACCGTAACATTTGCTTCCGTGTTCGAGAAGGTTCCAGTTTCCTGTTTCGGTTTCTTCTCGACTTCTTCACCCAAGAGTGGGGTTGTTTGAGGTGAGAACTCATGTGTGAGAAGACGGGACAAGTAAAGCTGGGAAATTCACTGAAAGCTCTCCAACAAGACTCTAATAAGATGCGACAAGTTGTTTGTCAGTTCTCGAGGCCCTAACACCACCATATAATGTTGTACTTGATAAGTCGGAGTTTGTCTCTTTCTGAATAATGAATAAGTCATATTTAAGTGTGCTTTTGTATATCAAAGCCATGAATGGCAAAAAAAGGAAAAAGCAACGTAATGTATTATAATGTATTTCTCTAAAATGGCATCTGATGCGCTACTGATGTAACAAAGTGAAACATGAAGAGAAAGAAATGGCGATAAGTGACAGAAACACGGAGGCACAGCCTTGCCGAGCCCCCCGTGCCCTTTCTCAGGCAGATTAAGGAGGAGAAAGGATGGACAGAACACTACTTAAGCGTATGTGAAAAGAAGCAGCAGGCGTGCCTGGCCATGGTAACAACTGTGAAAAACGCATTTCTTCCAGAACGTTCCCAGTCAAGAGTCACGGATTAGAGCCCAGGAGGAGCGCCAGGTGACCTGCTGGCATTACAGCTTGGCTTCACTGTTCCCCAGAAGCGGGTGACATGGGGCCCCCATTCAGGCACTTGACTTACGGCGAGTCCACAGTTTTGGAGACATCTGTTCAGCGTCCTAGAATATATGCATCCCAGTTGTTGTTTTTTTATCCTCTGTTGCTTTTGTTGCCAATCTATTTTTTTTTTCAATAAAGCTTGATACGATGACATGCCTTGCCTATTATCCGGGGTTTGATTTTCCTCCCTTTCATTCTCCTCAAGAATGGTCTTTGGGCTGCCATCCACCAGGAGACCGTCGACAGTCTCGGACTCTCCCCTTGGTCCGGGGCCACTTCCTGCTGAGATAATAATGCCGTTTTA
Organism: Heterotis niloticus; assembly: GCA_018136845.1. Lineage (NCBI taxonomy): Eukaryota > Metazoa > Chordata > Actinopteri > Osteoglossiformes > Osteoglossidae > Heterotis > Heterotis niloticus. The sequence continues at coordinate 6,030,912 of CM030906.1, forward strand.
CAACCCCATGGAGGAAGCAGGTAGGTCTGGAGTTTTCTCAGGGTTTCTGATCCCAGCCAATGTCCTTTGTTCCCCCTGAGTGATGCTCTGGTGATATCCAAGGTGTCTCGGGAAAAGTTAAACATCTACAGCACCCCAAGGGCTCCGTGAATTCCCCAGACCAGCACAGTTGCACAGCGGGACGTCATTCCTCCGCCGTCGACGTCGCTCGGCTTTCGCGCTTCGAGAGTAGAAGACAGATTGATTTAATTGTGGAGCATAAAAGGATGGACCGCCAATCTTTGGTGTCCTTTCTTTCCCACCCTTTGATTCCATCCAAGTCCAAGTGAATTTATAAAGCAAATATAAATTCGGCTCAAACATAAAAGCAGCTATAAAGCATTATTAAACGGATGCGGGGGCAGCCTTGTCATTCCATTAACGTGCAATGTGGCAGTCAACTGCACATTACATTACATTTGAGACCATCACTCAGCGCTTTGCTTCTTCAAACAAATGATATTTTTTTCTTCTCCTTTATTTGCCTTTGATAGCCAGGGGAATATCGATGGTCTTGGATTCATCCGACCTCTCTTCGTTTTGGTCGGCAACTGTCATCAGCACTTTTTGAGCAGGAAACCCATCTGCACAAAGGCTACAGAATGAGGCAAAGCATGGAAATACTGGGCGTTCAAAAAGTGGCACTTTGTTGAAATTTTGGAAACAAAGCTGGGAACAAAAACGGCTGCTATTAGCCATTGTTGCACGCGAGCGGCGAAGCTGAATGAAACGCAACATCGCCGCATTCGTGTGGAAACAAACACAAACGCACCAACCCTGTGTCCATGACGACTCTGCTGAGTCACCCACGCAGTCACCGTGCCTCGCTCTGTCCTGCCACGCAGAGATCCGTGTGCTATTTCAGTTTGTGACTCCCCACACAAATGACTTGAGCTTTCATGCAAATGCTTTGACTCATACAATCTGCATACGACTTGTTGCAGTGATGGTTTGACTCTTTCAGTGTTGGTTACGAAGGCATAAATACTTTGACTAAAATAGCCTTACGCTGTGTTTTTTTTTTCTTTTTTAGTTCAGTCATTACTGAGCTCTTCTTAACAGATTTGTTTTTCAAAAATTGGACCATTATCTGTTAGAACAAAATTGGAAGAATCTCCTGTTGTGTGAAATACAATATTTATCCTTTGTCCTCCTGTTGCAGTTTGCGGTAGACCAGCGTTGAAATTTTTTTGGGGAATATTACTTCCTCTTCTTATTTGCATTGCTTATTTGAATTGAATTCTCCTTCAGAAGCAACGTTCGGCAAAACTGCATTCTACTGTAAATGCTCATTTATTTATTCATCGGTTTATCACCAATTCATAGGTCATCTTCATCGGTGTTGGAGAACTCGGGCCGGCCGTTTTCCTGCTAACGCCACGTATCTATTGTTCAACTGTCGGGTTCACAGTCTTCATGGTCGCAGTCACTTCTTCCATCCATTTTTTTTCTGCCTGTCTGCTCATTACACTTAATTTATACACCACTACTATCGCAACAGCTGCTACTTGTCTGTCCTACTGTGTCTGTTCTCTGTTGTCCTGTGTTGTTATGCCATCTCTTCTAATATACAGTATGGTGCACCATGGTGGTCACCATCCCCGGGAGCAATAATCCTACTGTTTACCAGAGGCCCTCAGCTGGAGCTACCTGATTCAACCCTGCACACCTGGTTCTAATAATTTCACTAGGTAGTTGAGCACTAAAGCAGGATCCAGAACTTTAAAAGACAGAGGCTCCCTCGCCAGTCAGCTTGTGGAATCTCACAGTGTTAAGTTGTGATGCCTGCTTGAGTTGCTCTGCCTTCCCTATGCCTGTGCTACTTGTTCCTTGCCCTTTGGTCCTGGTTTCCCTGTATCCTTGCTTGTCCGTATCTTCCCGTTACATTCTTGGTGCATCCATGCCTACTTGTATCTCAAGATACCATTGGACCCAGCTTCCTGTGCCTCCACATAGAAGCATTCCGTTTCAGTTCCATGGTCCCCTAAGATGTACAATTCATTATTTTTACCAATCAATTGTAAATAAACTTTGCGTTCTCTTGAGTTCACCTTATCGCTAGTTTTCCAGTGAACATGACAATGGTCCAGACAATGGATAATGGCAATTATATTTTGCTCTTCATGACAGCTTGTGTGTGAACTTTGCAATATTATTTGTGTTGTGTTCTCATCATTTTTAATTCTCAAAAACGGTTTAAAGTCCATTAATGATACAGCATTCTGAAGGGGCCCACATCAGAATTCAGTTTTTTTTTTTTTTTTTGTTTTTTTGTTTTTTAATTAAAGATTGCAGATAAACGGTATCCGAATGTTTACCATATTTAGTTAAATGTAGCTAAGGAAAATATTGTTTATTAAAAAGACAGTCCACCTTCAGGAAAATATTAGCACACAAGTGGAAAATATGCACAGCAGGTTTGCTGCATGAGAGTCATTTATTCCAAAAGACAACAGATTTGTCTCTGGTCATATTAACAGATGCTAGGAAATCTGTCAGGTCAGAATCATGTTGTTTCCAAACAGAATCCTTCTCTTGTTTTCTAAATATGCAGCACTATTTTTTTTTGGTGTAAAATGTACAAAGGCAGTTTTGAACCTGTGACCAGCCTGAGAATGTGTGGGGAACTCTGGCCTGTGATCATGAGAATGCAGTTTACAGTAATCCCTTGGTGTACGTATTCTCTATATCTGAATTCTTGCTGGAACGACTTTTGAAAATTAATATCTAAACATAAGTATCCAAATGGAAATTTTTGCTATAATGAATTTATACCTGAAACTTATTTATAATTTAAAAAATGTAAATGCTAATAAAAGTTAAAATAAATGTAAAATAAATAAAGAAATAAATACCATACAGTACCATGCAGTATACTGTGATTTAAAAAAAATATTTTATATATTCTGGTAAACTGTATTGTATACATGCTGGTGTTTTATCAGCTGTTTCCACTAGTTCTTCTTAACCATGAATACATTTGCACCACCAAATTTACTGAGCATTTCATTTTTTATGTAAACCTACATCTTTAAGTGCAAGGATCTGTCTTGGCAGATTATTTTGATGTCCATCTTCCCTTTATTCAACATCTCCTAACACCAAACTCTGGCTCAACCCCCCCCCCCCCCCATAAGCCCTCTCATCTCCTGTGTGTAACGCAGTAACACTGGCGGTGGCACTAACTCAAAAAATCTCTAGTACTGTATATAATGCACTATGTTTTATAAACATGTAAATTAATGACAACATTAGGTGTTTACAGTGTTTTATAGTGCTGAAATCATGCATTGAGACTAAAATAGGTGTTTTCAGATGGGCTCTTTTTTTCTTATTTAAAATAATTTAAAAATTTGACATTTGACACATTTTCAGGAAAATTATATTCAAATACTAAAGGATTACTGTATTTTTAATTTACATATGAAATCCATACAAGTCATTGTCTCAGTACAAATAAACTGTATAAATATAAATACAAAAAGATAAGTACAATGAACTCAGAAGAACCCCAATTTTGTGTATTTGCTCATTTGCATATTTTATTTGCACAAGGTTATTTGCTCCATACAAATATTTAAACTGTGGACTCACTGATAGAGCAAAATTTATATACATAAAGATGTCGCTATTGATTGGTGGGGTTAAAGCAAACAATGAGGATGTCATTATTTTTTATTTTAATTTTGTGAAATAATAAGGAAGCAAGACAACGGCTGTGGATATTAAAAAGTGTGTCTGAGCTGCATTGCAAAGCAAAATGAAATTTACATTCTGGATGTGGCCTATAATAAACACAAACATTCTGAACGTTACAACATTATGGCATAATAAAAAAATCACAAGAGATCTTCAATAAAAGACACAGAGGCAATGACACACTGATGGATCAGTGTGTTCCGGGAGGCTGATATGGAAATTGAACTGGAAAACACACACACACACACACACACACACACACACACACACACACACACACACACACACACACACGCGCGCACACACACACAATCATTGCTGCAATATTTTTCTTTTAACAAACCACGGTTAAAAAAAATGAAGCACCAGCATTCCACCTAAACTGGAAAGAGTAACTGCTCTGTTTTATTTCTACATCTTTCGCAGATTTCAAATGTACATCAAAACCAGCCGTGAAACAAATTACTGTAAAGTGTTTCCCCTAAAAAAACTGCCCAAAATTTGTATCAGCTTCAGAACATGAAAACGAATGCGAGAGCAACATTTCTGCGTATGAAGTGGGATCATTTTTGTTGAGATGCACCATTTATGTGCAATTAAATTTTGATGTAATCCCAGAAGGAAAAAAAATCTTAATGCACCCATTTCATTGCAACTGGGAATATCAGCATTTTAAATCAATAAACAAACATTCAGTAAATTCACAAAAAATGATACAAACTTCTAGTTTTAAATTTCATATGCAAATAATCTTGTTAGAAGTAAATATGTGCTAATAAATTTAAAAAGTGCACTGTAAAATGTTTAAGTGCTACACTTTTTGATATTTGTGCACTGTGCACATACAGGTCGCACTCCAGCTCAGCAGTGACACAAAATACATGAAGAATTTACTTCTTGGGTCTCAGAAGCAAACCAGTTATTGTTCAGTTTCTTTTGTCATTGATGGGAAAAAAAAATCTGCATTGCAGATCAAAATTAACAATTTGCACTGCGCTTTTAAAGTGCAAACATAAACCAGCCCTTCAAGTGAAGTGCTGTCTTCATCCTGGAAGCAATTCATTTTGCTCCTTTCTAAAATAATCTGATATTTAACTTTCCATTAATTTTCTTTATTATTAAAGTCCCAGTTAATTTGTCATGCAGTCATTTATCTATATTGGATCACAAGTGGAGGAATCAGGTTGTCATTTTCTATTTTTTGTAACATTTTTATTTTCGTACTGAAATGCACCGTTAATGCCGTTTCTGGCTAAGCAGACTTGGAGCTACAAATCATCTTTCCCTCACTGAATGGAATTTCACATTCACCATGGAACAAAACCACCAGACATTAAGGTTTATATTCTTCAGCAGCAAAAAAAACAGAAAACATTACTACATGGGCAATTTTTAAAATATATAAAAAAAAAAAAATTGTGCGCTTTGCTGTTTTCTTCATACTGTTTAAGTGAAATAAAGTTATCGTTACTTTCGCAACTGCAACACTTGTCTGTATTTGTTGCGATGTTTGTGAAAAAAAAGATTCGAAGGTTATTTCACTGCAGCACAAAACATGACACCCAGAACACCGCATTATAAAGTCGCACTTTTATTAATTCTAATGGAAACAATTTTTTTTTCCATCACTTAGATTTAAACATCTATACGTGAACGTCACAAAAAAATCGGCACCGTACACAAATAGCGAAACTAGCGAAGAGGAAATAATTACTCGGACGGACGCTAAGCCTGATCTTTTACTTTATAAAATCTTAAAATGCAACATCCGTCTTGTTTTATAACATCTCTCTAAACAGCGGATGCTGTAATAAGCCAAATGGTTTATTGATTTAATACTGCCTCCTAGTGTGAACTGAGGCAACTGTCAATAATGGGCTAAACAATGGCTCCCTCCCCCATCATAATTCAATAATCGACTAATGCCGCAATAGCCTGGTGACTACATTTAGTAAGGATTAGACATCATTACAGGTTTATAAGACCCCAAACTCTTCGTAAGTCTAATCCACAACAACGGTCTTGGCCAACATTGCATCATGAATTATTAAAATCGTTCATACAGGCAGCATAATTATACTGTTGTAAACGCGATGGCTATAATGTGCTGCGGAAAGAAAGTCGGCTTTAAATGTGTATCTTTGAACCGACGCTACTGACCCTTCAACAGACTTGTCTTTATTTTTAAATATATGCCGGCAAACCAGGGAAGTTACAGGGCAAAAACTGAGGTGTGGACTTTTTTTCGCAACGTCATCATTTCATTTCCGACCGAAACTGCAAATGCGCTGCTCCGATGTTTGCATTTTCACATTTTTATTTGAGCATTTAGATTCAGGTGCGAACATTTGATATATACAACCTTTAGAACAGATTACTTCATATAAAATCTATGGCGGTTTCAATCTACATGTCCTCTGTTTAAATTTAAATTTAATTTTAATGAGTTTACTGTATGATGTTAGAAATACAATTTATTTTTAGGGGAATTATTTACGCATTTTCACATCAAATGTACCGTATTTTGAAAGTTTGCGTAGGCCCGCTGTGTCTATTATTATGGCACCAAACGGAAGAGGGCCATTGGTTCACTCTAAACTGCAGCAGGGCTTTTCCTCCAAATCCACCCCGTCCTCCCCTGGTTATGTGTGAGGGAACGGCTTCACATTGTTAGGGGCTCCATTGAACTTTTCCCCTTTTCAGAAAACCTCTGGGATAATCCAGATTGACAGGGGCGGCCATCAGCGCCGGTCGTATTATCCTGCTTTTCTCCTGTAATTTCATGTACCCAATCCTCACCGTGGACCTCAGAGGAGGCCAGGAGAATTCGGACAGGGGTCAAGGTGTCGGGATTAAACCCCAAAAAAAGAGAAAAAATGAGGGCGCCACCGTCAGAGCTCACCAGCTGCTGCACTGCACGAAAGCGGCTGAGAAGAAATTGATCTAAAAGGCGGGAATCGGACTATGTGGCTATGAGATTATTGCGTCGCGGTGCAAAGCGGCTTTGAGTCACCGTTGGCAGCATGGGCCTCGCCAGCCACAACCTGGACAACGGCAAATGACAAAAGGCAAAGAATTATAAACACTGTCTGAAGGATGACAGCATGTTTCACTGTTCGTCAGGTTTATGGCTTGACGTTTGCAAAAAAAAAAAATTCACAAAAAATGGCAAGGGCGAGTGGTGTCGGGGGGGTATTCGAGGTTACGTTGACAGAGGATCGCAACAATGAGCCAACGCGACAGTTCCGGGGTGACAAAGATGGCCGTAGGATTGGCCCAGGTGCTGCTGGGAGTTCAATCGCAGGGCAGCGCGGCGCAAGCACGGCAGAGGGCGGGGCTCCGGAGGGAGCGCCCCGCTCCGTGTTATCATCCCAGCCATCGCCTTTCCATACGCGACCCCAAAAAATCGCTTAACTGTTTCTGAAAAATTAAACGGCTTTGTTTCCAATTCAACCCAAACAGTGATGGGTCATGCCACAGCGTTGCTGAACTGACTATTTCGTTTTCTCAGGTTAACTTTTTTATCAACATGTATGAGCATTTTAGATAACAGAACAATAATGATTTTACTATTCGCAGAAAAATTCTTGAAAGAAAAAATCTACTCCTAATGCTAGATATATTTTGGCAACATTTTAAATAACACTGCAGACACAAATTGATCATTGAAATGAAATTTGCTTTAAATATAAATGTATATAATTATGTATAATATAATACACACAATGAAAACATTAATAAAATATAGCAAAATAATAAAAATTACCGGAAAATTAAATCGGTGTATAGTTTTGCAGAAAACATTGTTTTTCAGTGCCTACTTCAAAATATAAAAGTCTGCATTGCTCAGATATATCTCTTTATATTAACAATAAAAATAACTGAACCTTGTGAACAATGTACTATTTTTATTCTTTTCCTTCTGGTGGTTCTACTGTGTTGCAGGTTTTTATGTTGTACAAATTCAGACCAATTTTTACTGTTATTCTGAGATTGTGAGTTTTTCAGTCCATCCGATCTGAACCGTGTCAGCCGTGCAGCACTGCTGCTATTTAAAGCGCTGACAAAACAAACTTCCCTTCAAACCAAAAATGATTTTTGCCTACTTTTACAACACGTGCACAGGTTACACGCACACTTTTAAGCTGCATGCTTGTGTCGAGCACCACGGTCAGGTTATTTCTGGGATCGGAAAAGGCACTGCAACTCTTTTTTTTCCCCTTCATATTATATTTTAAACAGATTATACAAACAACAGTGGAGATAAGCGGCTGAATCGGTTATAATTTTAGGAAAGAATTACAAAAATTAAAAGCAGTAGCAATATGATGTGAGCGGCGAAGCCCCTACAGTTCTACTTTAATTTGTCTTTCCTAAATCCCTAAATATTAAGGGCTGAGCTCTAAACTGGTGTGCGGGAGGCCTGTCTGTACCCTGTGCCACCTCCCGGGTTCGACACATCCCAGGGTCATCTGGAGTTCATCATGGTGGCATCAGCTGATTCTCGCAGAAGGCGGGGGAGCAGCTTTGTCGTCTTGGCCACAACACCCTACCTCATATATTTAATAACCGCATAGTGGTAAATAAAAATAAAAGTATCATTTTCAAATATCAATTCATACATTTTAATATGAAGGCCAAGTTCCCTTTTGCACTTTACTACGATTATCTTTCCTGCTTTTAATATACATTTTTTTTCCCAATTTGGTTATATTATATCCTGCTTTCAGTTTGGTGAAGTGTAAACTTTCCACAACTTTGTGCAATCCATTTATTATAACACATGCCACAACAACAGCGCTGAATAAAGCTGAACGCAAACACGTTTAATGTGGCTCCCTCGGAACACAAACAGTAAACCATTCGCTACGTCAAAACACAGAAATCAAAGTAGCAAATAAGTGAAACCCCGAACCGTGTGCTGCAAAGTATAAAAACAAAAAAATAATAGTAACTTGCAAAACATCTGAATTTTCAATAGGGTCCAGGAAGCCAAAACTTGTGATGACCAAAAATATTTTAAGCAACTTATCATCGGTATTTTTACATCTTAGTCAGCAGCAAATTTCCTGAAAGGACTGTAATTTTTCTAAATTGTAGCTTTGCTGCAGTGAGTAGCAGGACTGTTTGTGCTGGCATGGCAGAGCCTGTGTGACGGACGGCGATACGAGGCGCTCATTTATCTTTGTACTTTCAGCTTCACGTGTCCATCTCCAAGTCATGCACACTTTTGTTGCAGTCTTCACCGTTGCTTTGCATCAACGGTCAGTTTGATGGCAATTTACTGTGTTTACCGTAATTTCAGAGTAAAGCGTGCATCTGGAGAAGCGGGTGGTACCAGCATGAAGATGTCCTGCGCCTCGCACGGCCTTCGCCGAGTCACTGCTGCCCTCAGCAGGTCACACAGGAGGAGAGAGGCTTGTTGCAGCCAGTCATCAGCACTCTATGTCAAAAACTTTCTTTTTTGTCTTTGTGTCAAATATACTGCAAGGATACAGTCATATCCATCCATCCATCCATCCATTCATCCATCCATCCATGTATTAATATTAACCACTTTATCCTGGTCACGGTCACAGTGGTCCAAAGCCATTTTGGAAATCACTGGATGCCAAGCTATGAAACTACAGTCTAGACGGGATGCCAGTGGATGAAGTTTAATGCTATTAAAAAGTTATAAACTGTCCAAATGTATCCTTTGCATCTTAGAAGGCATGTGCATCATGACTGTGAGGGTAACTTATTTATTATTAACTGATTTATTTGACGCCTTACTGTTAGGTTAGGTTTGCACAGCCACTTACAGCGATTTCCCTTTTATAGAGCTGGGTCACTTTACCGGGTAAACACCCTGGTTCGAGGTATTCCGTGCAAGCAGCAAAACCTGCGAGAACATGACTTTGCACTACAACATCTCATGGTGGAACGTTTCAGCTCAGGGTAGCAGGGTAGACGCGCTGACATCCGAATGAACTTATAGTTTCAAACTTTCCAAACTCAGGCATATTCCACAAAGAAAAGTTGAATGTAATGTGTTGCATTTTCAGAAACATAAACGGAAACGATAGTGACTGAACCGAGCAGCAGTTTAAAAGGTGCCAGAACTGCGTGGATTTCATGCAACCGAGCCTCGCTTTTTATTATTACTGTCATAAAAAATGTTATTTATTTAGTCAGTAGGCGTCTTTAATATTTTCATATATTTAGGATTTAGGATTTACGGATTAAAAAAAACAAAAACAATCAAACGCATGGACAGCATCCGATTTTTGGTGTAGGTGGGCAGAGTAACACACAAGTTCTGTTTTGTATTTTAGATGCAATTTTATCTTTTGATTCAAGATATTTAAGTAATTTAATTTATCAAAATATTATTTGTTTGATTATTTATTGAGAATTTACCAACAAATTGCAAATTATTCATTAACTTGTTATATGTATATTGTTATATGTTTATAACAATGTTATATATTTTTCCAGTCAGCTGCAGTCGAAATGATTTAAATTTCAATTACACTTGAGAAGGAAAAAATGCTGCAGTAAATTGCTTCCATACTTCGTTGCTGGAGTGTTTCTGATCTAAAAGTTGGCTATGGTGGTGGGGGGGCACAATAAACATTATTTAACGCCAATTTAATTAAAATAAGCCTTTAAAACAAATACCCATCATGAATACTGGACAGATATGTTTAAAGGTAGAAGCCGATCCGGTGATTCAAGCGCGAAAATTGCACTCTCTGGAACCGTACGAAAAACCCCAAAAATTACCACGAGCTCAACTGTTTCTGAGAGGTCGCCCTTATGATGTGGAAATAATTTGGTTTTGATTAGGCAGCCTGCTTGTTAAATATAATCTTGCTTCAGCGGTTAAACAAAAGAAAATTCGGTTCGGGATTGTGCGTGATATTTCCGTAACGGTCGCAGTTTGGCGATCGATTGAATTTCCGCTGCTGCCGCATTACCCCCGTAAGATCGTTTTCTGTTACCGCGGTAGGCGCACGATGGAGCATCCAGCCGCTATGTAGGTTAGCTTAGCCAAAAAACACTTTTGGGAGGCAACACGAACATGTAAATATATAAATATATGTGGAGGTGAATGTACGGTCAGTAAGTCCGTGGCGCTTAATATGGCGGCCGCGTCACATCTGAAAGCAGTCATTAGAGCATCCCTGAGCTAATGTGCAGTGAGTGGCCCGTCTCCGGATTGCGGGCTGGTCGCCCAACACCCAGGGGCCTCGGCACCCCAGCTGAACTCAAGGTAGCACTCTGCGGCGGCCGATTTCGCTCTATTTCAACATACATCGTCAAAACTCATCAGAAGCCTCCGAGCGCTCTCTTTTCACCCACTGCGACCCTTTTTCTTCACAGTTTTTTAACAAAAAATGTCACCGCTGTTGCCATCTGCATGTCCTTTTTTCCTTGGCGCAGTATTCAAGGGTGGAATTTAGTTTTTTCAGATGTAAAACTTCAAAGATGAAAGCTTATTTTTGTAGTGATTTTTGTTTATTGAATATATTTGCTGAAGTATACAAAGCAGCCTTTCGACGTGGCTCAGATGGCTGAAACCACATAACCGCACTTTTTATTGTAGCCTTACAGAGATCTGAGAAATCTGAGAAATCAATGGCTTGAATTTGCCAGGAGCTTTGAATATTCTTTCCAGGCTTAAACAGTCATTATGCATGTTATAATATTTTCACATTATGCCAAATCATATTTTATCAGACAAAATAGCGGTGACGTTGCGAATCTTCACCCTTAACTAGTTAGTATTTAATGTATATTTTATTTATTTATCGGCAATAATTGTTGAACTCTAACTTAAGATGAGAGGAATTCTTTATTAAGTGGCTTAAGTCTTCTAAAATATTTTTATGTCTATCGAGTAGATTAATTGAAACAGAAAAGCTAGCCGCAAAGTGTTGTGCTGACATTTGGGAGAAATACTTTGAGGATAACCAATCGATGTCGCGTTGCTACCAGTGATGAATCGGAATTAAACAGCAGCATGGCCGCACTCATAAAATGATATGCATTTTTGTCTCCTGTTAATTTGTTTCATTAATCTGATGTCGTTCCGTCATGGCTAAAGGCTGACAAAATGAGCAAAGGCACACATTTTGCCGTAGCCTGGCCCAGTTTTTCGATTGAACAGAAATACGAATTAAAAATTTGCAAAGCTGAAATGACACAGCCACCTGATTTAAAACGACAAAAGAAAATTTATCTAAATAAAACTCGAAATTGTCATGGCTCAAATGGTGACAGCTTAAGGTAACATAGAGAGAGGAACATTAATCCGTTAATCTATGTTTTATTGTTATTTTTAATCGGCAGGGACCAGAGCCAAATATGCAGAAGAAAGGTGTGTTTTTAGTGGTCGTGCGAGGTTCACACAGGGTGTGTGGGACAGCACAGTGTATGTTAGAGTGTTTCTGTATTGTAGTAAATAATAATTATTGGCCTATTATTTTTTTATTCTTGCTGACCAAATTGCTCCAATGCAAGAGAATTCAGCTGTTGATCAATTGCCGAATCCTACAAAAATTTTAAATCCAGCAAATGGCGGGAAAACCCCACTCGGGTGGCACTCTTTTGGCAGCTAGAATGCATATTAGTGACCACAGCAGAAAGGACCCCGGCAGGTCGATGATACCCCTAAGGGCATCCCCAGGTTACCAGGAACATAGAAGTGTGTGTGTGTGTGTGTGTGTGTGCATATGAATGATCATCACCCCACCGCATCTGTTTATTTGTTCTAAACTCACGCCAGAGTGACCTCCACGCAGCCCGCCAACACAGTGGCCCTCCTGTGACCCCACACACAAACACGCTCATACATACAAGCACTTCTGAGAATCTCAGTTGCCTGAAGGCCTCACAACTTCAGTGCACATCCTCGGAAAGTGGAGCAAGCGTTGACAGAACGCTTTTCTCGCCACTGCCCACCTTCCCGCTTACATTTTTTCACTTTTACTTCTGTCATATATTTTATTAAATACATTCATTTTTAAAAAATTTTTAAAAGTTCCGCTTCTTACTCTGCTGGTAGCGAACATTAAATCTATTTGTATTACAAATTTATAAGCTTGATTTATCACTGTTAGACAAACATTCTATACAATTTCTATCCTTTCCATTGGGAGCATTTTTTGTCTGTATCCTTGGTTTTGCATTGGAAATGTTTGAAATAAAGAGCAGACTGGAGATAATCATTGGTCTTGCCGTTGAAACCCAATCCTTTATGAGAATCGCTTAACTCCAGGAAACAAAGGCCTGCACAAAAAAAGTCGATTTTACTGAAGGCCAAATGATAATGTGGATAGAATATTTTTATAAGAAACAGTTAATGTTCATCGTGACCAAGACCACGGTATGTAGATTAGGAAACCTCTTTGTAAAAATATACAGAAGGCCTCAGTACAGTATATTTTTAAATATATACAACAGAACAGATGTTCTTTGGTGTTTCTAGGGGAAAAACAGTGAAATTTACATTCCTTTTTATTGCACCCAAAAAAAATTCTGATGTGTTTGTGAGACATAGAGCAGCTTTAAAGAAAAGGTTATAGAAACTTTAAAAAAAGACCTGAATGACTGATAAACTTAGTTAAAAACATGGGCCACTGAAGCATATTATACAGAAAAGCTAAATCAATTGTTATGTATTTTCTGAAATGTGAAAGGGAAATAATTTTAAATTAATTTAATTTACTTATTAAATAGCATTAACAACCGGTGATGCTTTCATAACCAAATTTTTAAAAAAAATTAAATCTGTGGTAAAATTCACAATGTTTTCATTATATTTCCATTAAATTTTACTGGAAAAATCCATCTGCTAAATGAAAAAATGTAAATGTGATATATATGCGTATGATATATGTGCAAATTCCTAATTTAAATTTTTCGATATTATTATTATTATTATTATTATTATTATTATTGTTATTATTGTTATTATTATTATTATTATTATTTCAGCCATTGCACAGATTACCCTAAATTTTTGACCAATTTGTGTGTGTGTGTGTGTGTGTGTGTGTGTTAATAAAGTGGTCTAGCTTTAAGCTGCTGTCCCACTCTTTCAGACCTTTCTGAATGCTGTTGAAGTTCATCAGGAAAAAGTATCTGCATGTAGAGTAAAACAGATATTATAAGGAATTCCATTTATTTTTTACATGCATATTTATATGTGCAAACTTAAAGAGCCACTACACTGAATTTACAGATTAATGTATTTTCCCACAGTTTTTCGAAACTAAAAGTGAGGTTAGACCACCCTCCATTTATTATCTTTCAACAGCCTTTCCTGGGTGTATAAACCATATATCGTGAATTTTTGCCCTACTAATACACAAATATAAATGTAAGAAAGGCTAAAAAATTACCAGTGTAAATAAAGAAAAAAGTCTGAGACTGGACTGTATTACGAGTATAAAATCTTTAACACAAAAAGATTATTTTAAACGTAGAGAAAATCTAAAATGTGGAAACTGAAAACAGTTGTTCTGTATAAGGTACATAGGACTCAAAAGGCAAAGTCTGAAAATAAAACATTAAAAACTTGTGCAGTTGTCATACCAGATTTAAATAGGAAGAGCTACTTTAACTCCAAAAAAAAAAGTGCTGTTGGCAAGCAATTTTATTGCCCTTTTTACATATGTCAAAAATCGTCAAAATTGTTTTTCATCCTTTGCTTCAGTTTTGATTGGATGGAACCATCACCGGCACGCAGAGAAAAAGCGACACAAAAAGTAAAACAAATTCAAGTTTACAGCAGAATGAAATAGGTCAACCAGTTATAATGTGCTTGAACTATTGAACTGGGCCAGAGTGGAACTATTGTTTCCCTCTGCATCATTAGTCAGGAACACATCTGATAATTTCATACAGTTAGTAACGAAAATAGAAGAAACAGCTACTTGTTTCCCAACATTTTTATATAATATTTATATGTTGCGTGTTTATGACTTGCCTACAGCAAAATAAGATGAAAATAAAGGTTTGTCTTGAGTGAACTGAAACTTTTTCTTTCTTAGCGTCCGTCTTTCTTTACGCTTAAGCCTACGCTTGTGTATTATGGCTAAGGCTGGCGAAAGGCGATGGTGTGCAGCTGAAAGCTTTAGTCCTGCTTGCGTCATTGCTCAGCGTTCGTGCTGACCTGATTCGCGGCTTCCATTTGCAACATGGCGGGCTGCCGCTAACGCGTCCATGAGGAAGATGGCGGCTCACGGTACCTTGCGGCTTCCCGGCGGTTCCCTGCCCAGGTTCGGAGCCCTGGGGCCCAGGAGTGGGGCAGCGGTCCCAGCCGTGCCTGTGCGATCCCACCGGGAGCTGCTCTCTCTTTCGTCTTTTATCGTGTTTTGTCAGCGCGCTCAGCCCTCCACCGGACTCCCTGCACTCCTCAACTATTTAGGAAATGAAAACAATCACAGGGACCGGGTCCGAGCCGATGATATTAATTCACCTTTTTTTGCCCCTCTCCTCATCTTGTTGCGGCTAAGCTATTTTCAGCTCTCTCTCCACAGAAGGCTCATGATATCGAATTGCACCGCCTGTTCTGACCGAATGTGAATTTTATACTCTACTGAGCACAGGCTTTGCACTTTCATTAGCTCACATTCTCCTCAGCGGTGCAAATGCCATGTCGTGGGTCGGAGAGGCCGCGGGGCAGGGGGCGGGGGGCGGGGGGCAAGGGGGTTTGGGTGGAGGGGCCAACAAGCTGGCAGAGAGGGAACCAAGAGCAACACAGGCATTGACACCTCGTGCAGGTATGGCATCCTGGCATATGCGCACACACACACACACACACACACACAGTTAAAGGCTATGTGTTTGTACACATTGATAAAAAGGTCATAAGCATTAATAGCGTCGATAAAATTTCAATTGCAACTTCTAAAGCAAGATAGTATTTCAGAACTGGATTAAAATTTGAAATTCATGAGAAAAATGCACCGTAAAGCTGATATTTGATGCATTTGTTTTATTCGGCCTTGCAAAACCAAAAAACTGAATCCACAGTATTTTCCTATCACTTTGCACAATGAAAAAGCTATTCTGGTATTCTCATATCAGAATAACTGATCTTTCTTCACATAACATTTGATTTTATTGTCCTTCGATACATGTTTTAAATATTTATGAAGACGTAAAAGAAAACGCCAACATTGAAAAATATACACAAATCAACCAAATAACTGGGTTGAATAACTTCCATGTGAAGGAAAAAAGATGGCTAGATTGTGCTTTTCCAGGGTTTTGGTGGGATTTATACCTTTGGATTATGAGGCTGCTGTTTGAATATTAGATTTAGAATGATAACAAGAAAAGACTAATCTGAGAATATAAATCTAAACAAGAATATTTCCCCTGTTTATTTTCATTTCAGTTCATTGTGGATGTCTTCGCCTCCTGTCCTCGATTTGTGTCTTGCACGAAGAGCTAAATGGACAGAACAAATGAAGCCGAGGCGCGGGTATCGCTTGTGCCCCTATCTGTTAGCAAGGGTGGCCAGGGATGCCGCGGTCACGTCTGCTGGCGTGGCCCTTGTAAGATGAAAGCGAATTCTGTATCTGTCGCAACTTATCATGGGCGCAAGTGCTACGCGGCCTCCTTGGTCAAACATCATCGACATTTCTTTTCTTTTTTTTTTTTGCAGTTCTATTTGCCCTGGAATTCGGTTTACGTAAAAGCAAAAGCTTCCCCTCAGTTCTGTTTCATTTCCTCGCATCGGCGTCGAACAGGTCGAAAAGCATTCATATTCAGACCAATGCGGTCGTGTTCATTTGGTCAGATTGTAAGGCCCAAACCACCGGGATGCTAATTCGTGAATTTTCAGTCTAGAAAAAAGTTGTAGACATTAGAACACCTGTTTACAACAGAGCCTGTTTATAACTATTTGTTAGTTAAATTGGTTTGATTTAGTTTTGTTTCTCACTTTGTGCTTTTCTAGCTCGGTCTGTTCCCGATTATATTCTCTAATAAGGATGCTTAATAATACTGCTTGTTGCTTATTTTTTGATGTCTAAAATGCCCTAACAAGGAGCTTAAATCAACCAATGATGTAACATCTAATTAGAATATAACATGTTGGAAGGGAGCCAGAGAAGCCCCTCAGGATACGGAGACCTGTTCTGCAATGTGCTGAGGTAACTATGTGATCAGCGGTTGGAAACCTGAATAAACCGTTCATCTTCTGCAGCTGAAGTTCCAGGCCTAAATTTCGTTTCTACCTGGACCACCGCCGCTTGGAGAGACCACCCAGGGAGGTCCTTAATGGCGCATCTGCGTGATACAAATGAGTTTGCTTGTTTGTTTGCTGTTGTTTTCCAAAAAAAGGGGGGCTCTTTTCTTTTCTTTTTTTTTCTTAAATCTTCATTCGTGATCTTCGGTACCGGAGGCCGATCGGCCCGAATGGACAGCCCGCCATTAGCCCCGCCGTGCTCTGTCGAGCAGACAGGCCTCCGAGTTCAAAACCAACTTTAATTCATCGTTTCGTCTTTGAAACGATAGAAACGCGCGACGGCCGGAGGGGGTGAGAGAGGCTCCTGCATGCAGGCAAGCTGGCCCACAGTTTTTTAAATATTTTTTATTCATGTGCACTAAATATAAAGAAGTGGGGCAGGGTCACCCAAAGTGCAATGATTAAAGATGTCAATAGCGGCAAAGCAAAACATCTCCGGGGTACAAGACGACCTGTCATTGCCCCTCTTCCTCCGTCTCTTGTGATGAGCCCCTGTGCCACTGCCGGCCACCCACAGCCCCCTTGCGTCCCCCGCCTCCGCGTCCTGACCCATCATACACGCGCTGCAGTTGTGTCTGCCGCTTAAACAAATCGGCCATTATGTGAAAGTGACCTGATTACGGGCTGACAGGAAGAATTAGGGACGACTGCGGCAGCCTGTTCCACGGCCGCAGCGGTCGCCAGGGGAACAGGCCGAGGCTCCTCAGCATCGCCTTCCTGGCAAGGCAACCTGGTCCCTTTTAAGTGTTTTATTTTCATTTGTTGCTTTTTTCTTGCACTCTGGGTTAGGTTAGTACTTCCAAGCAAGTGTCATGGTCATGTTTACAAAGTCGAGGTTGACAGCTTGAGGAAAGAGGAGCTCCTGTTTATACCCGGGCCAAAAACGGGTGCCGCAAGGGCATAACATGGTGTTTTCTTTCTGAAAAGATAATGGAGACCTCCACAAATAATATAAATGTGCTAGGCAAGAAAGAGAATTGTAGAAAACAAAAAAAAAAAAATGTACAAAACAAAGTTATGCATGCAGTAATACTTCTATTAGCGCTGCAGACGCACTCTTCAGAAATAGAAGAGCGAAAATCGAATAAAAGAAGTCGAATGTAACAGCATGTAAGAGGCTATTAATACAGTGGACTGCATAAATGAAGCATGAAAATTGTGTTATAGAATATAAAATCGTTTAGTTATAACCTTAATATTAGCAAGCGAAAAACAAAGGAAACTTCTTTGCTAGGGGAAAAAAAACAAAAATTTGTTTTGAAATATTTTTGAATTTCTCACAAAGTCTGCTAAATTATTGTGATAAATGACTGAAAGAGCTAACATTAAATTAAACTGCTGCAGAAAAGCTCTGTAGGGGGTAGCGCTAATTGAGGTGTTGCTGTACGCTATGACTGCGGTGTAAAATATAGTTTAAAACATCACCAGTGCACTGATTTAATGGAAGTTGGTTTCATTTGGAAAAAGTATGCAGCAAGAATGGCCTAACTTTTCATCTCAAAGCGTTAACAGCGAATGGCGGTTTTATTTCACGTCGATAACACACCGGTGTCGTCAAAAGCATTGCTATTATTTTTGCAGCTGCAGTGGTCACAATGCATTTATCAAACTGATATTTTCGATAATCTTGGAATTTCTGAGAAAGATTTTTGGCTCTGGGAATAACCACTGGGTAAAATAATACGTAGCGTTTCAGTGCGGACTCACATTTTTTTATTTTCCTATCATGTCAAATCACCGATAAAACGTCCTTTAGACATTAAATACATTACATATTATTGCTGTTATTGCTTCTGATCTTTGGAAATTAATAGCAGCTATATATTATAAATACTGTTAATGCTGTGTTTTACTGTGTTGACCGAACAAACCAGTTGATTTGAAACTCATTCATTCAATAAAAAATCATTTGAAAGCCGTAGCCTCATTTAAATCATTAAGAACTGTGCTACTTATTCCAGCAGTAAAAGTGTGCATGGAGGAGTGTGCGTGTGTGTGTCCCCTCTGAACCTGTATAGCAGCCTTCTGGGGGTCTGAGGCCATGTCTAATCTTTACCGTAGTTCTTCACATCCACATCTTTCCACTTTTCTATGCTTCGAGGCTGTTAGAAAGAAAGTGGAGAATCAGTGGACACAAACCTTATAAGAGTGGATGGAAATTAAATTTTTCATTGCTAAGACATCACATCAAAACGTGCTGTATAGAATTCCCGTAGAAATAATTGATGTGCACGTTATAAATCATTTAAAAGACATATAACCAGTGAGAAGCAGCTGATTTCTATCATTTAAAGGTTGCTTCCTGATGTTAAAAATCCAAGTCAACATTCACACATTAAAAATAAAATTATTGTATAGGATGATGTTGTCACATATTGTGCTGTATCTATGTTCAACGACACATGTTCGCTACAAATGAAACCAAAAGTATTCAAATTTTAAATAGTATCCATGGAAAATCTTGCAGCACTGTAATACAACTGGATTTCCTCAGCATTAACTATGTACAATATGTTATTATCTATTGTATAATAATTGTGCTATTTAATCAAATAAAATTCACATTAAACCAAGTTTAAACTCGGGCACTAATTTGGCTGTCACCAAACTATTTAAACTGAATACAGAATACAAAGCGATTGAAATATCAGGATATTCAAAAAATGTATGCTATACTGCAATAAAATTGGCTGTATAGTAATAATTCTATACTATAGTGTATTAAAAAATAGTAATTATATTCCATAGTCTAGTTGCACAGTATAATTTTAATTATTATAGCTATATTATGAGATGATTTTATCCCATGTTTTGTTTTAAATTATTTTTATTAGTATTAGTATTGGTATTATTATCATTAGTAGCAGTAGTAGTGGCACAATATTTTTGCTGCTGTCATTTATTTAAAAACGTATTACTTTAAAGTTAATGCATCATGCGTATAGATGAACATGTTTAAAATAAATAAAATACAAATGAGTTTGTATTTTATTTATTTTTGCAAATGAGTGACTTTCTTTCACCAGGGTAAAGGTAAATTTAATAAATTTCAATTTTAGAATCGCTTCAGCAATGGAAGATTCCTCTCTTTTGACCTTGCTGTGACCTTTGACAGTGAGTTGAAGCAGCGCTGTGGCCCAGGCCTCAAATTCAGGCTTGTGTTATTAACCCAAACATAATTTCATTACCCTCTCACGGTATTTGCTGCTGCAGCCGCAGCAGCCCATCGACACACCTACCTGAGGACAATGATGGTCCACCCGAGGCGTCTAAATAGACCCGTAATAGCATGAGGCCACGAGTTCTGCTCCCTAACTGCTGTCTCAGGATTTTGCCAAAATGGCAGATTCCGGCATCGCTCGCCTCCCCCTGCACTCTGCGGAATAAATCCAAGTGGAACGGAGTTCTCTCTGCTGGCCTGATTCGGTGCCGCTATTACAGCTCATCACTTCAACCGAGCATCATTGTCTGGGGAACACGGTCCGATGGAAGCTGACGCGATTGAACCTTGGATGACCACAGAGGCCACTGAGGGATGAAATATAACAAAACAAAATTACGCGGAAGTCATTATGTGGATTCCACAGAGGTTGTGGGAACTTAAAAATGACAAATGACTGCGAAGACAAGCTAGCTGCTGAAATGGATATTGCTCGCATTTATGCTTAGCATATTTATGTTTGCACATAATAAGGGATGAAATATAGGTGGTGCACAAAATGTATGGGAATGTATGGGATGCCAGAATGTGCATTTTATTTATTCATGATCCGGGCGGCAGATGGTGTCGTGGTTAGACCCGCCACCCTGGCCTCAAAGGACTTCGGTTTCAATCCCACCTCCTGCTGTAGTGCACTTCAGCAAGGTGTTTAACCTGGACCAACACTGTAAAAATTACATAAACTAATAAATAACTGTGAGGAGCAAAATCCCGTAAGCTGCTTCAGAGAAGAGCTGAAAAAGTGTGTGTACTGGATGTAAACCGTTGTAAAGGCTGGCCTACCGTAAGCCCAGCAAGGTTCCCAAGAATATTTACCGGAAAATCTAAACCAGAGGTGGGGTAAGGTTCTATTTAATTCTGAAATAAAAGAATTATGACATATAGAGTGAAAATAAGCACATGCTGTGGCCCATGACAATGAGGAGCTATGGCATGGGAATGCTGAACATAAACACTGTGGAAATCTTACTGAGGGCTACACAAATGCTTCGGTACAGCTATGACAACTTATCCAAATGTTAAAGCAAATAACACCATAATATAAATAAATGTGGAAACTGATCGAGTAAACCGTTAGAAAAAAAAAGGTTCACCTCTTACCAGGTCCATAAAGCGACAATCGGAAGGCGAGCGCCACGGCGGTCTCCTTGCCGCCTGAAATCGCCACCTGGCGTCTGGCATTCCTGATCCACGTGTCTTCGGGGGCAACGGGGTTGACATCGCGAGGGGTTTGTCCCCCGCAAAATGGAGACCAGCACTGTGTCGCTTTCCCCGCACACACAAAATGTCCACCTGCGGTACCATGTGCTCACCCGCGCACAAAATGGCCTCCTGAGTCGTGCGGTCACCCCGGCGTGAAATGGCCGACAAACCCCAGGTGGGACTCGGGGCTTCTGTAAACACCTTGGCTTTCCGCGGTCTTGCAAATTAATATTCTGGGGGGAAATAGCTTAAAAGTCACAAGAATCGTGCGTATTTTCCGTGCGATGTACAAGCGCAGACTTGCAGAGCAATGCGGCACCGTAATGTACAGAGGCCCCTACAGGTGGAATGAGTGAACCTGAAAAAGGGCGACGTGCACATGGAAGCGCCGCCATGACGGGTCAGGTGCTGTCATGGCGCATCTGTCAGCTCTCGCTGCTCGAACTAAGTGGGACCAGAGGTGACTTTGGGGTGGCGAGGAGGAGGATGAAGGAAACGCGGGGGCGCTGCCCCGCATCAGCGTAGAAAAGGACCTCGGCAGGGGGTTGCAGGCAGGGGGTTGCGGTGCCGCTAGAGCAAGTGGAGTGTTAAAGCCTCCGAGTTTGACCTTCAGACCCTTAGGTGCTGGAGTGGAAGAGACGAAGGCAAGATTTGACTTTTCTCTGAACAAATTGTATTACACCATCTCTCTTATCTCGGTCGTAGGGGCAGTGGCGCACACATGCACACACACACACACACACACACACACACACCAGCTAACCAGGGCTCGGCTGCTACTTAATCTTGTTTCAAAATATTTCAGTCTCCTCTAACCAATAAAAAAATGCAAGAAAAAACATACAGTAGCTAAATGGGTTTTTTGTTCAGTTTTTACACAAATTTTACTCATATAAATTTACTGTTTACACTAGCATCCTAGTGCATTGTTGTGGATATATATTGGGCTGCGCAAGTTTCCGTACTAAACTGAGTTTTAGAACACGAATGTAAGTCAAAACTGAAAAAACTGATCGCAGAATTAAAGTTTAAAAGAAAAAGTGGATAAATGAATCAGTCCAAATATGAATATGAGAACACAGTTATTAGTATTTTTTTTTTTTTTTAGTTTATTTTAACATGATTCTTTACTGTTCGGCAGCTAAGGAAAAAAAGCATCCATTATGATTATTTTTACACACTGAACGTAAAAATTATTTGAGACATCTTCACTCAAACATCTGCAGTTACTGTAGACACAGTTATTAATCTATTAGTAAATAAAAGCTCAGCTGAAATGGGAAAACAGACCAGGATGGATAAAGCTGCTTGACACAATCCAGCTAACCCAGTCACAAATATTTTGTTTTTTGGCTCTGTTCTTTCGGCTGTAAAACTTTTTTGATGATTCGAGGTCAGTGAAGCCAGTACGGTAATATATGTGTATTACACTGCACGGTTTCCGGCTCTATTTATGCAATGTATTGTATTAATGAGCTCTCATACTGCAGTTTTATTAAACTTGGCTGGAGCTGGCAGGCTAATCGAGGTTTTACTGTATATTATATTTCGAAAAAGTTCACCGTAACCCTTCATCACCTCTAACCCTTTCTCTGCCCAGCCTGAAGCTGTCCAGAGGACCTCTTCAACTTCCCCATCTTGCAAAGAGGTTTGGAACCTGCCCTGTACCGGGACAAACTGCTGAACGGTTTTACAGGTTCACTTTAGACAGCGATTCAAAATCTGTCAGGAGTAGGAATGACAGTTTGCATAATAATTTGCTCCTCCCATTCCCATCAAAACAGTGCAGTATGGCATCTGTCCAACACAATTTTCATATTACAAATACATTTAAAAATTTAACATTTGCTGCTCTCCGGCATACAAGGTTGGTTTTGTACACTAAGCTGCTTACTGTTATTTACCACTGTACAGCAGGGTTACTTTTATTGCATTAATCCAGGGAAAGAACCTTGCTCAGGAGTAATACACCGCAGGTGGGATTTGAACCTGTGTCTTTCATTGCAAGGCAATGGCAATGGTTATTCTGTTTCTGGTGGTCTAGTGAAAGAGAAAAGGTAGAACTGATGAGCCAGACGAAGACTTTACACTGGAATACGTGGTTCACCAGGAGGAAAAGCAAGTACTGTGGAGGACGGGGTTGGGTTCTGCCGCGGTCAGCTCCTGGAAGAGACGATCAACTGGACTCTGCTGACCACGCAGAGGTCTCTGTATGCTCAGTGGCCACGTAATGGACACAGTGAGCATAGCACACGCGCGAAGGCTCACACAAACCGAGATGGACTCAGACAGAAACGCGCAGACACCCACAAACATTCGTCCGCCAAGTTTGACACACAGTCATGTGACGCTGGTGTTATTCTGCCGTAATCTGAGTGGGATTTGTTTCCCCACAGAGCTCGGCTCATACGAGTTCACATCCTCTGGGTTGGAAAATATAATGCAATTTTGTATTATGGCAGGGGGAGGCACGGTGTTTAAAGTGCCGCGGGTTCAAATGTCACCTCCTGCTGTGTAAATGGATGAACCTCTGGAAATAGCTTAGCATCATAAGTCACTCTGGAGAAAAAGCCTCAGCAAAGTGAACAAATAAAATACAAATTAACGTGGAAGAGTTACACGGAGATGCACCGAGAGCTCAGATGCGGCTTAAGCCATTTCACCTTGTGAGGTCTCACCAACATTTGGGAAGTAAAGTAAAAATATTGTAATGTAAAGAAGGCCAAAGACATTTTTATTCATCGAATGCAAGTAATTTTATTTAGCTTTAGCTTAAGGCGCTCTGTGGCATTATTATAGTGCATGTAAATAATGCTACACGGAATTCAAAATTCAAAAACAGAATAAGCTGAGGAAAGGTTCCCTCGTGAGGTGAGACCCAAGCCAAATGGCCCTGCTGTCCCCAAGGCAGGGCCTGGTTACACATGGGCACAGTGTGAAAACACCCTCCCGACTGTGAAACTGAGCGCCAGGAGACACCCTTACAGATGACTCCAGATAACACTGTTATCACAAAAGCCCTTTTAAATGGATCTCTAGTTATCCAGCAATCTGATGAGATCAGTCAGAGAAGACAATCCTAAATCCACACATCCCAGGTGACAAAAACACCCTTCAAATTTATCAAACAAGTGGAGGAAATGGCACCCTCAGAATAAATGTTCTATTTCTAGCATAAATATTTAGCTTTATTCTCTGGAGGCAGAAAGAGACATTTTCTCTCTTTAGGGATTCACCCTTGCAGATTAGAGCACAAAAAGAAGATCTGAGGTTCAGTTAGTGCAAACGTCATCAGAATTGGCCCGGTAAGTGCAAGTGACCAAACCAGGGAATAATGCCTATTCGCCGATATTGCAGCTCGGTGGAGCTGTGAAAGACAAGAAGGGAAAGCGCAATAAAGCCATTCCCTTCCAAGTTCTGCTGACAGAGAAAAAGCACCAGGGATGCCCTGGAGCACAAATGACAGGGCTGACATGAGCACCACCATGGCATGAATCATCTTCCCAGGTCAGGGTGGCAGCCTCATGAAGGACAGTGGTGCTCTCTGTCATCCCCTTCCCATCTACCCATCAAAAAGGTTCCTGCACGGCAGATGTCATAGTCCCATCTCATCAGCTCTGAAATGGGAGTCTTTGCCATCCCATCCTTTCTCCGTCAGGCTTCAACTCCCAGGAGATGTGATTTTCAAAGCCAAAGTGTCTCTGATGGAGGTGAATGTAAAGGGTAACATCAGGAAGAAATAAGCTGGATGACATTCCATGTACCACAAGATCCTTTGAGGTTGGGCACTTCTCAGCTCTGCTATATGACTTGTGGTTACTATGAGTCTAAGTAAACTTAGAAGACTTGGGACATTCACTCTTTCTACCTAGACCAACTTCAGGAGAACATCTGAAGGTCATGGCTTCCAAAGGTCAGGGATCTGTTTGCTTCTCGTAGCGGGGCAGCAGACAGCAGTTAGCTTGCGCTTTCTATTCCTAGCAGTTCATGTTGCGCGGAAGCTAAATGCCCAAACCATAATCGCAGGGAACTGAAATTCCTCATTTTAAATAATCAGGTACGTTCACGCAACATTTTTTACGAATGCTCCTACGGTGCATAAATATGTCGATTTGTTTTCTAGAAGCATCACGGATCTTATCGGCACAGACCCGATGAAGAGTTTAAGACCTGACAGAGGCGGCAAACTTAGGGTCAAGCAGATGTCAGGGTGATGGAGACACTTGCGCAGGTTGTCAGAACACGACCTTTCTAAGCACCGCCCCCACGCTGGCTCTCTCCCAGGTGACCTTCCAGCTTGTTGGCGACGTGCCATCCCACCGCACCGAAGGTGATAATTACCATGTTTACTTAGCAGGAGAAGGCCGTAAGGGTCAGCCGTTCAAACCCCGAGTAAAAGTGGAAAAATCCGTCCTCGGGAGGATAAAGGCTGAAAAACAGCGGTCGAAAACCTTTAATAACCGGTTTCACGTTTGCATCCCGAGGCCACTTCTCGTTCTCTGCCTACCCGGTCTTAATGCTTTGGTTGTGTTCTGCTCAATTCTGGCTCATTTACTGACTCTCTGTTATGAATATTAATTTTTCGGCTGCCAAAAGGCTTCATGACGTCATGCACGCCGGTCATTTGCATTCATACAGTTAGCAACCACGGGTTTCATTGAATTTGAGTTCTTCTCATATTTTGTACATCTGCAGTGCATCCAGCCAGATGTGATAGACCATAGAAATGAATAAGAGAGTCAAAATGAGATTTAAAAAAGAAATGAAGACCCAGTAATGGGACTTGGGAAGAAGTTGACTAGAACATAGGCACCTCCTGTCAACTGTGGATGATGCAGGCCAACACCAGAAGGATGGCTCCATGGCAGCAGAAGGTAAGTGTCATTTTCCGTTCCCAGAATATGGAGTGAGCCCACCAGCCACCTGGATGATGGTTACTTCTGCATGGTAAATATATCAAAGTACAAGAAGCCAGCTTGCCAAAGACCTCTTGCTCATATGTAGGTACCATTTTGTATTGCTCCAGTGCCTCCTAGTGAAGACTTTCCAATTCCAGGTCCACCTTGAGGAATATGAGAAACCTGATGAAGAAACTGAAGATGATGACAAATGGGAAGGACAGGATATCGGTCTTTGCAAACAACGACTACTGAATTCAGCTGTGATTTGCCTGGTTATGTCCCTTCTGTCTGCCTGCACAGTTCTCCTTTAATCCCCTTGACCCACAGACTGTTTTTGTTCCCAGGATCCCCAATCTCTGGTACCTTCTTATTTTTTGCTCCATTTTCGGTAAACTCCTGAAACGGCTGTCCATCAAAAGCCCAGGACAACAGCCATCAGGGAGATACTAGAACCACCACACCTAGCAATATCTATCCTGCTTAAATTATCTCCATCTCTCACCAACATCATGCTTTTTGTCCTTTCTTACACTCAGCCGAACACTAACCAATGCTAGAAATTCTGGCCTCGTTGGAATGCACAGTTTGCACAAAGGTCCGGTCTGTACCATCTAAACCAGCATCTCAGTTTAACAGTTTTGTGTATTCCTCAATACTCAAAGTCCTCGTATCAATATTAAACTTAAGGTTTCCATGCCACATTTCTTCATTTTGTGAGTGAAATCACAAAACGTGACTGAGGCTGAAGGTATAAATATTATTACTCCTTAATATCGTACTTCAAGTTCTGGAAAGAATTACAGGAGTGATGATTCTGAAGATGGCTTTGAAGGACACAGAAGGATGTTAATGTGAGGGGATCGTTCGCTTCATCCTACTTGTTAAGTCAGTCAATAGCCTAATGATTTAAATATCTTGCCCATCTGTCTTTTGGCCGCAGCGAAAGATTTGGCCTCAGCCGCGTTGCCAGAGAGTTTATTCTAGGCTTCCGTTACTCCTTGAGAAGAGAAATGCCTGAGAAACTTTGTCTTAAACAAACTCCCAGATCCCATTTACAACCATTGCCACATGTCCCCGTCTTCACTGAGATGATTTTACATTTAAAGTGACAAGGCTGAGGAAAGCTGAGTTAATAAATCAATTCATTAACTCACGCAGATTCAATATAAAAGCTGTCAATGTGTTTCACTTGGAAAGGGACATTATTGCGCCATCCATGCATTATACACAGCACTCAGAGCCGGGATCCTCTGCGGAAGTTGTGCTTGAGCCAAAGCCGGGGGAAGCCAGAGGTCATACGATCCAGTACAAACACAGCACTTCACTAAAGGGCCAGTAGGTGGCATAGTGGTTAGAGTTACCATCTTGCACTTGCAGAACCCAGGTGCGCATGCCTCTTCTGGCTGTAGTACCCTTGCGGAAAGTGCTCGCCCCGAAATAAATTCAGCTGAAATGAACCAGCAGTGAAAATGTTGACTGCATTGTAAATAGCTTAAAAATGGAAGCTGCACGGGGGAAAGCATCAGCAAAATAAATAAATGCAAATATAAAAGAGAAACAAGGATGCTGGAAGTGCCATCATGACCTCCAGGGAAGGAGTAGTAGTGCAGCATAGCAATGGGGGTCATTTTTTTGCAGTATGGAGGTTCCTGGTTTGAAAACCACTCCTCCCACAACACCCACAATTATGACGCTCACCCTAAAGTGACTCAACAAGAATTAATCTGCTATGCAGAATAATGAATAACTCCAAAGTTGACTGTCCAACACTGTAAACTGTGTTAGAAAAAGATGACTAATAATATTGTTTAAGCAAATAAATAATATACACCGTATGGCAATAAGTATGTGGGCCTCCCCTTCCAATGACTAAGCTGGCTGTTTGAGCTGCACCCACACAACATACAAACACATTCTAGACATTCTGTGTGCTTTCAGCTTTGTGGCCACAGTTTGGGGAATAAGCTCTTTTCCTGCTCCAACTTGACTGTGCTCCCCCATGCACGAAGGGAGCTCCATAAACACAAGGTTTGCCCAGGTTGGTGTAGAAGAACTTGAGCAGCCTGCACAGAGTCCTGACCTCAACCTCACTGAGCATTCAAGCTAGGCCTTCTTGTCCAACATCAGTGCCCAATCTCACTGATGCTCTTGTGGGTAAAAGGGCAAAAATCCCCAAAATCTGGTGGAAAGGGTTACGAGAAGAGTGGGGGCTCTTACAGTAGCAAAGGGGGAAACAACTCCATATTAATGCCAGTGAGTTTGGAATGGGAAGTTCAAAAAGCATAAATGGAGGTGATGCTCAGGTGTCCACGCACTTCTGGCCATAGCATGCAGCTGAAGTGGAGAAGCCAGGTCCTTTCTTTTAGTCAACATGCAGAAAACCCCAATTTGCAGGCAGTTCTTTCTGAGCAGTCAGATTTTATGCTACAACTAATAAGTAATTCAGATGGTTAGCTGCTTCATATAAGGGGGGAAATGACCTTGAAAGAGAAATTTCCTTCTCTCTCTCCCTTATTGTAGAATAACACTAAATGTTGGGCTAATGAGGAATTCTGATTTTGTCTGCCGAAAGTGGGATTTGCTCTTCAAAAACAGTGTGGAACTAGCAAACCAGAGGCACACGAGTGCAGAAGACACCTGGAGAAGGTAGCAAGGTTTCTTCGTATTGTTTAATAATACATTCCCCAGCAGGTGGGTGCCTTTCTCGCTGTCTGCCGGTCATTTGCCCATGACATTTTTCTAAGTAGCTCAGGCCATTTCTGGAGACCCGCCACTGCCTCTCACCATAGGAACCTGCCTATAGCGATGACCACAACAGATGCATTAAAGCCTTCATTAGGAAAATGTTGCTAGGTTTTTCCAGTATTTCCATTGCCTCCACACCACTACTCTATGGTCTAGCTGTTGCAGCCACAGCCAGGTCTGGCCTATGGTAAATCACAGCTAAACTTTATTTAGACTCTAGATGTAAGGGTTTCCTGCCATACATACAAACACGCTCCATATTTGAGCAGACGAACAAGCCGACTGGGTCAGACAAAGTGACGATGGTGGCCATGGCTAACAAATTCCTGTGGCAACCAAATGTGCTGAAATGCAGGGTGATTCTCCTGCCTGATTCTCCCATACATGTGTTTTGGCGAGTTCGTGTTTTCTTTGTGCATTTTGAACAGACGTTGTTGCGGATTTCTTTTAAATCCTTGTAGGATGGGAAGAGGTGAGATGTTCCCACACACCAAGTGACATGAAGGTGGCTGACACTGCTTATTCTTTTTCCACAAGGCATCAGCCTCCCACACTGGGGGCCCTTATCGGAGACGGCAGAGTGCTGACGGATCTTTTTCACCCCTTGCAAATGACACTGTGACTGGCATGTTTGAAATGAACCCAAATTACAGTTAAAGACCAGGGCACAGAAACATTTTTATGGTCCTCCGGTGGTGAATTATACTAAAGGACCCCTAATTTATACCAACCATATTACTCATCCCCCAAGTTCCTTTCCAACACGACTCATAAAAATACTTTAGTTGCAATTAAACAGCAGCTGAAAACTGGTGTAAACTGAGCTTACTGTGTTTCAAGAGTTTTTATTATTGCTCTTACAGCTGACTGTAGGTTTTTAAACTCATATTTAAAGCCACATATTCATGCTCAGAGGTACAATGGCAGGGGCCTTCCTGTGGCAGGAACATGTAGCTTTCCACCCATCAGTCCACTGATCCATCCGATGTCAATACCTGTTTGTCCGGTGCAGGGTGAAGATGGTCCAGAACCTATCCTGGAAGCATAGGGTGTGAAGGTTGGTATTTTTCATGCTTTTGCCAGAGGTAGGGGGTCTAAAATCCATGCATAATTTATCATTATTGTAACTATTAGTAGTATTAGTGTTTGTTGCAGTAGCAGTAGTAGTAAAAGTAGGAATAGTACAATAGAACTGTGTGTTATTGTGATGGAATGGGATCCTATCTGGGGGGTGGTTTACTACCCTAGTACCCAGGGGCAGACCCTGACCAGGCAAAGCGGTTGTGGATAATGGATGTATGGGTTAAATATTTACACTGATTTTCTAGCTTACAGTTTTTATTATATTTACACTATAGTTTGCGTACAGTACTAGTTCACAGCATGCAGCCAATGCACAAGATAAAACATTTTGGAAGCGAAAATGGAAGGAATTGTATTCTGTGCTCATTAAGATCAGCGTTAATTTTTCTCCCTAGTGATAGAATATTGAGCAAAATGAAGCGCACTTAGTTCATTTCGATATTTCAAGTGATTTGCAAGCTGCAACTCTAAACATTCGACAGTTAAAATCAGTTAAAAATAACGTTTTATTCACATGTAATAAGGTCACTAACTTGGTAATTGAGTTTGGAATGGTCAATGGCATAAAGGGACCCCCGTGCCCCCTTCCCCAGGAATCTCCTGATAAAGAGGGAAAAAACAGCCGCGCACACATATATTTAGTTACCCACAAAAGCACAAATCCTGAGCTAATAGGGAAGCCAATCTTGCGAGAAGAAATCAATTTAGAAAAATGCTTTAATCCTTTCGGCGCCCACTTTTGAGGTAATTAAGCAATTGTGGTGAAAAATGGAGATGAGATTCCGCCGCATTGTTTGGCGGGTGTTACATGGGCCGGGTTTAGAGCCATTACGTCTTGGTCGCCCTTTTATCTGCATCACCTGCACTAACAGCATCTCATTTTTCAAGGAAGGTATCAAAGAAGCATTTCTTTCGCCATGATAATTAGCTCGTAAAAAAATTACGGCCGTACGTAATTGGCCAGACACTGTTAGGAGTGAACAGTCATTGAGCGGAGCTCCACCGAAACCATCTGTTCCCCGGTGTTGGGTTATTCTGCCAAGAGTACGACACGTCCCCAGGGAGCACTTTCATTGGTAGGAAATGGAAATTTCTATTAAATATGAGGACCGAAACCCAACAAATGCTCAAATAAAACAGCAGTAATCTTCTTTCTTATCAGGCATCTAATGTAGCCAGAAGTTAATGGATAGGAAATCTGTTGAGTCTGAATCTGCTGAACCTGTGTTCGACTCTGACATATTCTAGAATGTCCTCAAGTCAAAATTAAATTTTTTGCACAGAGCCTGAGTTTGGAATTTGCATTTTCTCACTGTGTTTGCATGGGTTTCCTCGAGGTGCTGGTTTCCTCCCACAGACCACATGTTTCACAGTGACTGCCGACTTGTGTATGAGTGAACAAGTGTTCATTATTGCTCTATGGTGGTTGGGTTACCTGCCCAGGGTGTATCCCAGCTCACATCACATGCTTTTAGGAGAGACTTCCGACCACCACGATCCTGCCCTTGCAAGCTGTTATCACTTGAGGGATGGGCAGATGAATGGGAGGAAACACTTTGATGGGGGAGGTTTTTGGAAATTGAAAGGCTGACTGGTCAGTAGGTCTGTGGGTTGTGTACCAGTCTGTGGTGGTGAAGCTGAAGCTAAAGCTCTTGTTTTGCAGATCAATCTATTTTCCCATCCTCACCTATGGTTATGAGCTGTGCCACAGTGTCAAAAGAATGAGGTAGCAGGTACAAGCAGCCAAAATGCAGTTCTTACACTGCATTGCTGGGCTGGAAACTTGCCGTGCACATGCTTGCACACACTGCACACAATGTAGCACAACCAACTTGAAACACATGGCTTTGGACTGTGGGAGGAAATCCACACAGACACAGGAAGAAAATGCAAACTCCACGCAGATTGAGCAGGACTCAAACCCACATCCATGATGCCCCATGGCAGCAGTGCTGCTTGCTGTACCTCAGTGCCACTCCCCTTCGAGATGTCTTATTGAGATGTCCACTGAGAACATCCAGTAACACCTCACAGCATATTTTGTACTAAACCTAACCTTTCTATCAGTTCTTATGTCTCTTAACAGGTCATCTTAACAAACCCCTGGTGAAGCAAAAAACAGATTAGAT
Source organism: Heterotis niloticus (assembly GCA_018136845.1). Taxonomy (NCBI): domain Eukaryota; kingdom Metazoa; phylum Chordata; class Actinopteri; order Osteoglossiformes; family Osteoglossidae; genus Heterotis; species Heterotis niloticus. The sequence goes on from CM030906.1 coordinate 6,063,180, forward strand.
AGATAGATAGATAGATAGATAGATAGATAGATAGATAGATAGATAGATAGATAGATAGATAGATAGATAGATAAAATGTGTCAGTCCTAATTATTATGCTTCCGATATGATCCAACTTGGGTGTTATTTATGCATTTTTCCAGTAGGAGAATATTTCACCAGTAGGTGCAAATGAAGCTGTGAGTAAACATGATGGTTTCCCATGTGCTTTGGTGGTTCATATATGCTTCTGGTTGCAACAGAAAGGTTTGGAATAGCAGAATATCATTTTGTGGTACTTTCGTTTAAATTTAGGAATAGCCCACTGCTGCATCAGGTCTGGTTCGTAGGACAGGATGAGCATCCGTGTGTGAGAGTGTCAGCTGGGTGGTTCGCAGATCAGGTGAAAGAAAGTCCATGGCTGTTTGCCCCAAAAACTTTTAATAAAGCTTCCAACCTCAGCATCTCTGCAGCTTGTCCTACACTGCTGTTGCTTAGAGACCTTAACACCTATGGCATCTCCGGTGGCCCCAGACAGTAAGAGACACCACTGGACTGGAACATTTTATGAACCAAGATGTTATTAACTGCCCTCCCTTTTTTCTTATGCTTTTCTCATCACATCCAAAAGCTAATTATCCAGCGACAGGGCCTGCAGCATTGACCCAGGTGAGTAAAGGAGACGACTGGATGGACAGAATCGGATGGAAACGCACGGCCAACTCAGCACAGTGCTGCTGACTAGATGCTTGTAGGTTCAGCTCACAGTGAGAGAACTGGATTTTTCACACCTAAACAATTTGTTCAGACTGAGCCGCTTACAGTAAACACAACAAAGCACTAAAACAAAACAAATCAAAGTACCTGTTTTGATACTGACACCGACACTGAAGTTGAGAAATGAAAAATTAAAAATGCCTCAGAGAGCACAGTCCATGCTTTCTTGAAAAAGGTGACTTTAGAATTCCACCCATCCATCAAAATTTAGAAACTTCCAGAAAAAGTACCATTTGGCTCCAGGCTGTGAAACTACATCCTGGATGGGGTGCCAGACCACCGCAGGATCATTATTATTATTATTATTATTATTATTATTATTATTATTATTATTATTATTATTATTATTATTATTATTATTATTGCAGCTTTTCCAGTAAAACGTAACCCTTTAATGGCTGACTAAAAGGCTTATATAAAAGCACAGAGTCTTTCACTGCTATGGTCCAAATGCCCTATAAAAAGTGGGGAAAGTCATCTGATTGTTAATTTGGTCCCTGGCATTAAAGGAAAAATCAATATCTGCTAAGGAAAACACTCAAAGACACAGAAATAGGCACTAAATAAATAAAATGCATCATTTATTTCTCCCTTGGGCTGAATATATGAGAGATTTAATGTGAATTCATCATTTACCTTTTGAATTTGATTAATGTTTTAATGGAAGACATTCTCTGCCTAAAAGCCAGCAGTACTGTTTAAATTTATATAATCCGGAGACAAAGAGAAGCACGGCTGAATACAGCTGAAATGTTTACTTGTCCTCTGGGAGTGGAAGGTTTTGGGATAATTGCCGTCTCTTTAACAATCGGTATGTTATTATGTCGCATCCCCCATTAGCTGATTACTGTAGCGCTGACTGGATTCGCCCGCCGTTGCCGTACAGCCCATGAAGGAGAATCTCCAGGAACCGCAGGGCCACAGCGTGTAGGCCTTCCGTGTTTGTCTAGCTGTGTCAGCTGAGCATCGGGAATAACCGAGTAAAATTTAACAAGTGCGCAATATTACGAATATGGCGTAGCCATATTCGTAATATTGCGCACTTGTTAAATTTTCATCCAGGATGTTTTTAATATTAGCATTCATTCATGTAGCTATTTATGCCGTTCTCAAAAGCAGCTTTGGTTAGGCTCGCGTACTCAGCTCTGGTGATTTACCTCCTAATGCAGGTCTTTTTACCGCATCGGTTCGGGGTGAGTGCTTTGATCAAAGGTATCTTCAACTGGAAAAGGGGATTTGAACCCAGGTCTAATGGGAAGGAGGTAACAGCCCAAACCGCTGCATCGCTTCCTGTTGCGTTGTCAACCCGAACGCCGAAATATCCAAATGGTTACGGCAAAACTTTCCATCTTCCGGGTGTCCGGTATCACCGGGATCAGCATGGCAAATGGTGGCCGGCGGCTCCGGTCTGTCTACCGAGGTCATTTGGACAGATTTCACAGTAGAATGATGGTCCTCCTTGTTGCTCCACAGTTTCTATGCGCAACAATAAGGGACAAAACACGGCCCAGTCATTGCCATTTGTCAATACCGCTAATGTTGCCCAATAAACGTGACTTTTCATCAGGACGTGAAAAGGACTTAAAGATCCCAGCAATGGACGGCGCATCTAATATTCATGCACAGGCTGAGAGATCGAGCCAAGCGGCACGAAATCTGCGACGCTAAATGTTAAATCCTTAAATCCTCGGGAGGTCCGATTCTTATTAATGAGGGCAGCCCAGTCCCCTCGTGTCAATCGTTACGAATGTTAATGCCCATCGATTTATAACGCTGAACGGCATTGAACCTGGGCGTGTCGGTGATGTATTACAATTCTCCATCAGCGCCACCCATGGGCTGCTCGAACGCTGTCAGCTTGCAACAACACCGCTTGGAAAAACAACACAGGCTGTCTTCCGGTGACCTTGGAGTCAGAGGTGGAGAGGGACTGGAGACCTGAGTTTGTGAGTTTGACACTTCTGTTCTCCCTTCTGATTCTCCTTCTCCCTGGTTATCACCCCCAGCCTAGAGAGCTGGAGAATAAAGCTGAGCTAAACCTATAAATCACAAGTCGGTGTCTTCTTCTAAGAAGCTCCTTCTATTGGACATATTCTGTAGGTCCCGTTTCCTGGGAATCGATATGGAGGGATGTGAGACGTGGTCCTGACAGCAGCTGTCTTGTGAGAGCAAGAAGACTGGTCATCATTCTGTCCCTGTCTACAAATCCACTCTGGAGAGCGGCCTTATGTCCTGCTCAAGGAGACAACCAAGGTCGGAGAAAGGTTCCTCTGCCAAAGCTCCCGAAATCTGCAAATGGAGACAAATTAGCGAGTGGGTACCTCAGTCCCGCAATGGTGCAGCAATGCAGCTGTCCCACAAAACAAATTAAGCTAAATCGGGCCGAACAAAGCACTACCCAGCATGCACCAGTTGGGTGGAACGAGGTTCTCCTCAGACTGGTGGAGCACAGAAGGTTGCTGCTCCTTAGCTCACCCAGAAGCTTCCCAGTAATTGGAGGAGAGAGGTACAATGCGGTTAAGATTCCTGAGGCACCACCAGGTCCGCGCAGCGTAGCCAACCGGGATTCCCGCGTCTAGCGGATGTTGGCCTGGCTCGTGAGCAGGGCTGTGTAATCGCCGATTAGGAAGTCATTAAGGAGACAAGCCAGATCAGTGCTGGGGATTCTGGGTGGCTTTTGCGCCACAAGGTGAACCAGACCATAAAATAGCACTTGCCACCCCAACGGAGTCTTAAAAACTGGCCAAAAGTCCACTTCTGTCACAGTCCGCCTGGCACCGCAATTGCTGGGAGTTATCGGGGAAACCGTGCAGGTGATGAGGACCTGCTGAAGGCCGAAGGTCATGTCACTTACATTTATTCATTTGGTTGACACTTTCCTCCAAAGTGACTTACAATGGTAAGCTGCTTATATTGATTTACCCATTTATGCATCTGGGTAATTTTTGCTGCAGCAGTTCGAAGTACCTTGATGCAGGGCACAACAGCAGGAGATGGGATTTAAACCTACAGTGTAGGTCCTCAGGTCCAAAAACGGAAGATGTACCACATCACTACTGGCTGTGACCCGGGTCATCCAACATTATTGCAATCAGCAATACGGTTTTGACACGATAACTGGGAATTTAATTCTTTGGTTAATGTTGGGGGAAAGAATCCGAAACATGTTTTGGGCATTTTGCAAGCATTCAGTTCTCTGTCACCTTGCTGAGAAGAGCGCTTCATAAAGTGAACTGAAATAAATTTCACTTGATGTTCCCAAATGCAAACAGTACTGCAGGCACCAGTCTCACAACTTTCTTTTAGTAGTTCTAAGACCGAGGATGAGCATTCACTTTCATACATCTTTGAACGTCTCCTAAAAATTAAAAAAAAATCACATATTATTAATATCCGCCTGGGCTGGATGGACGTGAGTTCGGCTCGGTCTGTGCGGAGGTTGCATGTTCTCCTTGTGTCTGTGTGGGTTCCTCTGAGGTGCTCTGGTTTCCTCCCACAGCACAAAGGCATGTTTCATGCCTAACTGATCACTCTAGATTAACCATAGCGTGTGTACAGTATGTGTGTGTGAATAGATGTGTATGGTGACCATCTGATGGACTGGAGTGGCATCTAGGGCCTAGTACCCGCTGCGTTTGGGATCGGATCCGGATAAGTGGTTGGCAAAAACAGATGAATGGATGAATAGGAAATGTATGCTCAGTAAAATTAGCCACACTCAATCTCCATCCCACTGACTTCAAAACTAAACCAGACATAAAGGGTCACATCCCTCAGGGTTTTGTGTCCCTTCTAAGTGTAGCAATGGAGAAGTTTGTGGCCTCTGGAACCTCCTTTTGAAATGGGGTGTTGATCCAGTAAAGTCACCGATCAACTGGATTCTCAGCGCAGACCCTATGAGTGTGGCCCCCTGCGTGAATCATCCATGGCAGAAAATACCAAAGAAAGGGGATGGCCTCAGGATCCAGACCCCTGATGTTGTAGCCCAGCAATTTATAGCTCAGTAAAGCACATTATTATTTGCTTTATTATTTACTGATTTATTTCGTACACTTTTCTCCAAGGCAATGTGCAATCTTTGGTTTGTACACCAAGCTGCTTACAGTGATTTACCCATTTATGCAGATGGGTCATTTTTACTGCATCATATTATAGGTGGATGTGATGCTGGAAGGTTGGGATCTGGGAAAACACACATGGATATACACACTGGCACATACATATGTCATCTGCTGTTCTGATGTTGTTTTGAAAATGAGCAAAAAATACCCGCTCCCCTCACACGCTCACCCCCCCCCCATGCCTTAGGAAAGCGAGCGGTGTTAATAGATGGTAAAATCTCCCTTTAGCCGCGTGGTGTCTTCCTGAACCAGCTGCGTTTGAAGTGAATGAAAACCCACAAAGCGCTTCCAACAACCTATGAGCTTCCCCTCGTAATGTTCAAGGTTTTAATGCTTTGATTGAACGCGCATTGAATAAAACTGCATGAAAGCGTTCGCTCCAGTTAATACTTTCCTCTTCTTTTTTTTTTTTATCCCTCTTCTGCCTCTGTCCACTGCAGGGAGAAAAAAAAAGTCCCAGCAAACAGCAAACAGTCCATTCATTTAAAAATGAATGTACAATCTGGCCTTTGAAGTGGCAGCCGTGACCATAAGAGACCGGGGGTGCAGAAGCACGACTGAAAATGTAGGCCTTGTAGCGTAACGTGGGCCGACAGCGCGTTTGCCTCACCCCCGCACCGCCCGACACCATTCCTGGGGTAAGTGTGCTCCCTAGTGTCTCCAGAGCAGAAACCACACAGGCACACACACACACACACACACACACAGGACTGGGAGAGAAAATAGAGTAAAACGGAGTCAGAAATCACACACCTCAATGAAGTCATTCTCACAGTCAAAAATAAGCAAAAGTTGGAGCACCGGAGCACATACATGCACGTTCACTCACTCACACACACACACACACACAACAAAGAGGCATACACACAGCCACATGCATGTGTATAAACAGACGGAAATTCCCGCACAGTTATCAGACACACATTTATTAATCCTGTCCTTACACTAAAACCAATTTAAAGCAAGCCATTCATTTTTGTTCACTTTTAGTACATATATTTGAATTATTTGTGCAAATGGTACACGCTTCGGCACTAAGTCGTAATTCACCTTACAGAGGATGTTCGGCGCTTTTAAATGAGACCACATGTTTGGGGGTGGGACACACATGCACCGGGACACACGCACTCCCGCACGACACGCATCTTCGTCGCAGGAGCGTGCGGCTCCCGGCACCTCCGTCGCAGCCGTAGCCTCGTGTTAAAATCCATTATGCGGTCGACGCTATTCTGAGACGCCCCTTAGAAGTGGGATGTTTTATTTCCCGCTGCTGTTTTGTGGCAGATGTTATTTTGCAGCGATCTCGGGCGAACACTAACTAATCGACGTTGTAGCCTCGGCTCGAAACAAATTCTTTGCCGTGCAAAGAAAAAAATCCTTGCACGATAGGCCACGTAATCCTATATTTAACTGGAGTAATACGTGCACTAAGCATTTAATTTTCCCTACCCTACATATCTGTAAAAGTTTAAAAGAGACAATAATTTAGATTCTTGTTCTTCCTGTTCAATTTAGTTCTGACCTTTAAATAAATTCACACAGCGAGAGAGAGAGCGAGCGAAAGGGACAGAAATGCACGTTTTAATGGATTTAAAGTTTGGAGGTGGTAATTGAAGGACTGCTGTGAGCAGAAAAAAGAAATGAAAGGATATTCATTTTTACCGTGGTACGCCCTAGAGGGGTGGAGATAAAAGCACACAAGGAGACCTTGCTGGACACCATTCGATAAAACCCACCCTCCTATCCCAGTTTCTTTTCATGCATAAAAATGTATTATATTTGGATTTGCAAAGCATGATATAATGACAATTTAATCCAGGTGGTGTTTTTTTTCTTTGTTTTTTTTTTTTATTTATTTCATTATTTTTTTTTTTTTAAATTCCTCGGATAAAAAGGACACCAGAAATATATCAGGAAGCTTCCAAAATAGCTCCGTGTTGTTCTGCTTTAAAGACGGAGACATGCTCTGCTGATCGGAGGCAGCCGTGCTAACGCGCTTGTCATTTTGCAGTTAATTCCGCTGCCCAAAATAAAATGGGATCGTGTGTGGCGACGCGTCAGGTGCTCGTGACAAATGGCAAATAAAGAGGGAAATTTCTCCGGCCATTATACATATTCTGAAGCTGTTCAATATTACAGCATCCCGCCGGTCCTGGGGGAGAAGCAATGTGTCAGGTGGGTGGGCTGGGAGTTCCCTAGATTTCGGGGTGAATGCCCCCCGGGGCCCCTCGACTCGCCCCTTCCCTCTCCAACCATCCGTCACCCACTACACCCTCGCCGACAGATGTCACTTCCTGCCGTAGTGCAGCAGCTGTCGTCGGGGCTAAATCTAATGTAGCTCCCCAGCGGTGTGAGGTAATGCGATCACACCCGCACCCTAGAGGCCCCCTGCGGAGCCTGAAAGGGTGCAGTTAGCATGGGGCGTCGGTAATTGGCTAATGCATGTCAGGACAACATGTCAGAGAAGCGGGGCGGCTTTTGTTACCGTTACTATTAACACATCTGCATACGAGGCATCACCGATCTTTCGAAAAGTCAATAAAAAAGCCTGCGCCCGTGCAACAGCGACGCGGCTAAGGTTGGCGATTTAGCAGCTGGTTTTCTCCAAATTGACGCGCATTATCGGCGCATGGCTTTTAGCCGACGCCTTTACCCCGTGCCAGACACGCGGCAACTTGACGGAGCGATGTAACACGCACGCTATGGCCGAGTCACCGGTGCCCTTGAAAGACGTCTTCGGAGCGTGGTGGGCTCCCGGGGCCCCTGGCGCACGAACATGGGGAGCGCGTGCTGAACTCCGCACGCAGCGAGCGGGGGTCGAATCCACAACCAATAGCGCCACATAAGCACTGTGGGATGCCAGCACCCGACTATAATAAGCAAGAGAGTGGGATGGGAACTTTGGAAATGAATTAGTTGCATCACATATCCCTCCTTCATTTGTAACCTCTGCTGCGACACGTGTCTGACAGCCATGAGTCAAACCCCTCCCCGAGTGCGTGTTGCACAGCGGGGGTCCACGGCAGCCTGCGATAAATCTAAATTCCGTGGAACAGGAAGCATCAGATGGGTGTGCGTTTGGGTCCTGGGTTCGAGGCCTTCGGGAGGCCCAACTCAAGGGCTGCCTGGAGAGGTGGACGTCTCGCAAGGGCTCCCACATGAACCCAGTGATGCCACTCTAAAAATATTCCTCAGAAAAATGCTTTTCCTAACCAGCCCACAACCACAGATGAAAGAGGTGGCAATTATGGTCGGCAATTCGGAGGCCAAGAGAGATTAATGCCGGTGTGGCGGGACCTGATAAATGGCCGGGGCCCCAGATACAGTGGCCGCAAGTCGGCTGCCATTTTTTTTTAAGCGTTACTATACACGTACTTGAGCTACAAGTATCAAAACAGCAGGTCCATGTGTGTTAGGCGATGTTGTCACACTGGGCGATCCGCAATCCATCTTTCGAGGGACTGAAGAGGACGAAAGCGCCTATTCTGTTTGGTGGGAAAAAAAGGAAGAAAAAAATCTCTTTTGTAGAGGCTTCGAGTGGCGTATTGAAAAGATTCTTCAAGCTAATGCCGCTTTCATTACTTGACTATGATGGATCGCTGTAAAAGGCGCAAGCTTGCGGTGCGGTAACAGCAGAGGTAGGTACAGATGAAACTGAGGTACGGGTAGGGTTGCGGATGAGGCCTGACTCACCGCAGACCCCATTACTGTAGTCCATAAAGCACAATTACAGCAAGTGACTTACTGGGAAAGCAGGACAGAAAGACGAAGGGAGGGAAAAATCACTGGAACCCGGGCGGCTACTTGGCACGGTCGGCGAATCAAACAGACCCGGGAGGAACTGCAACGGTGTGCGACAAAAAGGATGCGAGGTTCACCGGCACGTAAGCGTAAAAGGGACGCGATCGATTGCGGAGATGTAGAGCCCGGGCGGGACCGGTTGGCGCGACGCGGAGCAGAGGAGCGAAAGTTTCTCGCCATAAACCGCGACGAGTTGGTGGGGGACGTCGTGGTACGATCCTTGCTCTTCGGCTCCGATACGGCAACCTGCTTTTTTTCTACGGAGAGGAAGAGGGCGGGAGACCGATGGGTTTTAAAGGCACGCCAGATGGCGATGAATTTTAATTACGGAAATGAGAAGGTTGTATATGCAACAAGAAAGTAATGGGTTCCTCGATACGTACAGTCATTTCACCAGGCACATCCGTTTCAATAAACATTAGCTGGGTAATTGGCAGCGGCGACAATAAATAACCAGCCGCTCCTTCGAGTGGCTGCTCGCAGTAGGCCGTGGGGGGGGCGTCGATGTTTGTTTTCCGTCTCCGAGTAAGACAGCTTGAGAGAGGTGTTTCTCGCGAAGCGATCACACAACGCCCGTCTCGATCGCAGCGCCTCGGCCGCAGAATTCGCCGGGAGCCAGTGTCTCCTCTGCCCTCTTTCTTCTGCTCCGCAAAGAAGAACATCGCCGGGGGTCAAAGGTCACGCATTAGCGCTTGCATAGCAGCAGCTACCCTGAGCGTTATCGACGCGCACTTAATAGGAGTTTTATATACGGGAGCGCGGCCTGTTTGTTACCGCCACCGGGACTTATCGCCGCGATGCTCGCGTCCGCAGAGCACCAGTTGGTTATACGCCTCCGAGTCGGAAACGTTCATTTATTATACGTTAATGGCTTGCCAATAACCACCGATGAATTAAAGTATCGCTCTGCGAAAACAAAAGACGGAGGGAATTTTAGGCACAAAAAAAAAAGAAAACGCTCTGCCGAAATTGGTGCCCAGCTGAGGGAAATTTCTGCGCAACAGAAATTTAAAGGCTGGATTCTGCGTCGTGAAATATCGCATAATGTGTGCAGGGACCACAGGTAGGAAATAATACAGCTTACTGACAAGTGAATGTTGCTCACTTGAAGCTATTAGACTACTAGCTAAACAGTTGGATTTAGCCCTGTTTCGTGGTTAACGTGACAAATTCTTAGTTGTCTGTAAAGAAAACTTCAGTAATAATAATAATAATAATAATAATAATAATAATAATAATAATAATCATCATCACAACAAGTCTAAGGTCACACACTACACATCTTCCCATGTCACTGTTTTCTGGTCATCTCCGTATAAAACCTGGCCACTCAAATAAATAAATAAATAAACAAATAAATAAATAAATAAATACACTTGATAAATGATCCATTGATTTGTACAATATGGTTGCATTTGTTTCTTGGCTTTGTATTGTACTGGGTTGAAATTTTTTTTCGGCCAAATTCTATTCACTCGCCTACCCTTCAGTCTGCCTGTGTTCTCTAATGACCCTTCCCAGCCAACCAGAAATACAGCGCAGCCCTCTGTAAAGTCTGGGGCCGAGAACCATTTTTCCTTCATTTGCTCCTGTGCTCGACAGTTTTCAATTGGTAATTGAACAATTTGCACAGGATTTTATTAAAGAGTATTTTTTAACCATTTTGCTTTCACCGTGTACAAATTGCAGCACTTTTTATACACGCCACCAATACTCCCATCTTCCTCACAGGGATCTTTTCTTTGGCAGCAAATGACTCTTTCTTAACTCAACAACCCTTCCAGGGATATACGGGGACATTTGGCTCGGGACATAAGAATGCGGTCAACCTTTTCACAGCTCGCGTCAACAATATTTTGCCTCCGTGTCAAAGCCAAATCCCCCGGCCCAAAAAAATGTCATTACTTGGTTAGGCTCAGCAGTTATAGAACTTAAGTAATATAATATTAATAGCACTCTCTTTGCCAGGCTTGATCCAGATCCAGGACAAAAAGCGCATCCCTCAGCTTCCTGTCATGTTTCTGCCTTTGCTTCAGTTGTTTCACGCAGCCGGCTGAATTTTTTAAGCTCTTTCTTTAAGCGCATCGAAAAGAAGTTCCTTCGGAATCAAGCGGCCGTTGTCTATAGGACGGAGGGGGAGACAGCATGAAATCGTTTCTTTCTTTCTGCGCTTAATCCCAGCATTGTCGTGCTTGTCCTCGAAGCTCGCCGAACAACTGGGTGATAAATGAAATATTGATCCCCCGAGCTCTCTCTGCGGTAAGGCAACTCGCCGGGAGCCATCGCTGCGATCCAGGTCGTCCTCCGCGGTCCGGCAGGAGTTAACCGCTGCCTCTCGACCGTCTGCGCACCTCGGCGTTCCGTGACGGTTGTGAGCGTTTCCATTTGGACCGCACGTTTTTCCGTGCCTCGGCTGCGGTGACTCAGGCCGCTTTACCGAGGTGGAGATTTTTTTACACTGGGAAGGTCTAAAAATTCTGCTGCTTGTAAGCCTCGCTTTAAATGCTGACTGCTGTTATTGTAAAAGCAGGAGTAATTATTTATCGCGGCGTCCTCTTTTCATGCTCTTATTATGGCCTTTCACGTTTTCCCTGCACAGCGATCCCCCCCATCCCCCAGACACCCAGCAGCGCCCCTCACACACACGCACATTTCACACAAAATGTACTTCAGTTCCCTGCCATTTAGAAAAGTGCATTTTTAGAAAGTAGTTGAGCTGTAAATTACTTCTATGGAGATGACATTTCCCTCTAAAGCTGAGTGAGAGGTAAGATTGCTACCGTCTCCTGTTTTGTGTTCATTTTCCCTCCGTTTTTCTCTCCCACCCTCCTGCTCCCAGCACTTCTCAGGAGAGGAGATACGGAGCGGAGCCAAAAGCAAGATTTTGCTCCCGACCCTTCCAGCTCATCCAGGAATCGTGAATCCTCATGGCTGGAAAGACTAATGACAGGCTGATAAGGTCAGGGGAAGAGGTTTCCCACAGAAAGCAACCAACAATATATTTTTATTTTCAGTCCTCAAAACCTTCCATCTGGACAGGGATGTCATGTTGCACATGCAAGGCGCCAGGCAGAATCACCCACACGATGCGCTGGCTTCAAGTGAGTTTGTGCACCCATTGCCTGAATACGGCGCCCCTCGGTTGCCCTTCACCGTTGACCCAAAGCTGTCGGGCTCCATCCTAAAAAGCATCTCAATTCATTCTGACTGCTTCACCACCGCGTTTCCCACCAACGTTAGAATTTTCACAGGACCTCAGCTTCCCTCAACTCAACCAGAGCTGATGGAATCTGGACATCGGTGCGTTGGCATAATGGGTAGGTGTTGGAGCCAACCTCTCGACCTCTAAGTGAAATGTTGCTTTGTTAACAGAGGGACCCCCCCGAGAGACCTGAATAAATTGTAAATCATCCAGCGCATTTCTATTTGTTCAACAAATCCAGGGTTCAACTGAACAAAGATGTGTTTTTCCTCACTGCTTAACCTGGCGCTGTTCAAAGCACCAGGCCGTCATGTGTTTACAGCGAGGGGACGTCGCTGTGGTCCATTCAGGTCTGACACAGTGACACCGAACAACCTCCCCCAACTGCCGCCGCCACTGCCGGCTCCCAGCAAATCGCCAGCGCATCTACAGCAGATCAGCTCCTCTTCATCTCCTCCTGATCTGCTGAACTGTCGCTGACCTCTTCCATCACCAGAGTCGGCTGAGCTCAAGGCAGGACGCCTTCGCGGTCTGATGAATTTTTTAAAGCGCAGACCAGTGGAAGTAGAGCAAACAAAAACACTGATGGGGAAAAATACACAAAACATGAAAGCCAAAACTTCATCCTAAAATAACGTCCATGCTGTCCCCCAGCCAGCCACCCTCTACCCCCTGGGGTTCTGGCACATTTGCATCGGCGGCCATCAACTGGAAGCAACAGTTGTGTCAGAGGCACAGTGCGGGATGGGACTCGGCTCCCATCTTTAATGATCAGAGTTATTTTCATGGTAGAATAAATGCAAACGGTGTTTCTTAACCGAGGCAGTGAGCGGCATGCTGGACAGGAACGTGAACACAGGAAGTTGTGGGGTCTTGGGTGTTATTGCAAGTACCTGCAACGTCCCTGAGGAGTCCTGATGTTGCAACTGGGAAAGCTTAAGCTCCTGAACATCCAGGTTTGTCTTTTTTTTGGGTCAAATCTTGCTCAAAAGAGTCATAACAAATACGACACCTATGATTTTTTTTTTTTTTTTTAATCGTTCGGCTTAAGTCCCCTGCAAAGAAGAGGATTTAGACTTCTTTACAGAAGTACATAACATAATATTAACCTGATCGTTTTAAAATCAACTAGAAAACATTTCAAAACTCAGAAAATTATAGACATAAAGGTGTACAATGTTTGGTTACTAAGCTGCCTACAGTTATTTACATACTTGCACGGCAGTGTCATTTTACTAGAGCACACTGGGGCGTCCTTGAATAAGGGTTCTACAGTAGGACCAGGGGTTGAATCCCAGGTGCTTTGACTACTGCGCCACCAGCTGCCCGGCTACTGGAGTTGTTCTTAAGGAAGTGGACTTGTGAGCAGACTGAGTGACACTGCTGCTCTGCTCCTGAGTAAGATGATAACTTTGACCTGCGTCTGTAAAATGTAGTAAAGTGTGTAAATGTGTCTGCCCTTTAGGTGATGTTGTAACCGTTGCACCTGAGCCCCTGAAGACCATTACTCTGCCCACCTCACTGCTTCTGCGGGAGCCTTAAATTCCTGCCCTTTACGCCTTCCCAAAAAAACAGTCAGCACAGCTTCGACTCAATGGTTATTGGTAACCATTCGTGTTTTGATTACCAGCATCCCTTGGCAGTGATTTTCAGCCTCCAGCTCTCTGACTGGTTTGTATCAATAAAGTTTTCCCAGGTGAGATGCCCAGGAGAGGCTCCTGCACCCTGTTGGCAGGACCATTAAACTCATTCAGTAGGCAGGGAAGGAAAAGGGCATTCGGTGCGCTGGGCGGCAGCACCAGCTGAACCCCCACCAGACGACCAAGGCCAGATGGAGTCTCACCCCGAGTGAACCCCTGCATATCATTTTCGGCTCTCTCTTCTCCTTCACTTGCATTTTGTCTTTCGAAAATCGGCTTTTTCTGCAGCTACATTTTCAGGCATCTCGGTTCCCGAACACACGCTTGCTTACAACGAACACTTGCTAATACATGTTTGCACAGAACTTGCTGCCGCTGCTTGGATCCATTATTTATTTGGCCAAAGCACACAACTGAAACGAGTAACTTTAAATAAGATTTAGGTTTGCATCTACAGTATTTTAAAAAAATGTGATAAAATTCGTCTGCTGGCGTCACCATGAAGAACCCACAAACAAACCCTTTCAGGATTTGAACTTGCTTGTGGGAAGTCTAGTGTTTTACCCACTGCCCTGGCTACCAGCACTCAGCTATCATTCAAGCAGAGGCCAAGCTATCTCATGTGAGTCTAAAACATTATCTTCCGTAATGCCACTCCGCACAAAAAGCGATGGCTATTTAAGTGACGTATTTGCATAACTGAATCTCCAGCAAACTGTCAAAAGCATGAAAATAGGGACTGCATTTACTCGGCTTGATTTTTCCATTTCCATTTCCAGGAAAAGCCCACCTTAATGCCGGAAAGCATGACCTGCTCTCTGCAATGCATCAACGGACGGTCAGGGCAGCTTGCGCATTTGTTGAAGATGAACTCGCCGAGCGCGTGCAGCGGGCCGGTCGTGTGATTTTAAGGAAGGATAATGGGAGAAACGGGAGATAATGGAGGACAGCCCGTCGGGGAATGGGATGAACTTATTCAACAGCTCCCAGCTCACTGCGCAGCCCCCCGCGCCTTGCGCACAGAGCAGAAGGAAGGCGATGAGCAGCAAGGGGAAGGAGACAGATGTCAGCGTTCATCCCGCGGCAGATTGCCGAGGCCCGATTTCGCCACTTCCATCAGCGGGTCGCAGCTTTAATTTCATTTTCATGGATTTTTTTTTTCCCCCTCCCTTCATTTTCCAGTGGCATTGACGTAGGACAGGTTTAGCAGCAATCTTGTCGCCAGGCCTGTTTTCAGCTTTCAATTCAAAATAAATCACTGTTTTCTGGCCCTGCCCATCATTGCTGGTCCCCACACATCACTAGCATTCTGTTGCGGTGGCTCACTTATAAGAATGTGTATCGCTTCTCTGTGATGACATCCAGCGACTGCGCCCTCTTTGGAGAAGATGCCAGGAATAAAATCCCAGATGAGACACAATTCAGTACCAGATCTTACGCCAGCTGTAACCAGAACAATCAGAAAACCTTCCCTCATCACTTTAGGCCTACGTGGAGACTCCAGATGAGCTGCCCCCATAATCCTAACCCTGCTCATTACGCAAATACGCTAGACCCATCAATAAGTACGTAAAATAATGCTAGCGATTCCATAGCTAAACTCAGAGGTCTCCAAGCAGACGAGCTCGGTCACAAGAAGCACAGCCTAAGCCTCAGAACTCTGCTCATCGCAAAAGGGTTCTTATCTTGCTTTCGCCTTTCTGGGTTGCGACAAGAAAATCAAAACATTACAATCTCTTGGCTGCCTCATCTGAGAGAGACAGAGGGAAGCGAGAGAGCGAGGGAGGGGTAAGGAGCAAGAAGAGAAGAAAATTAGGTCTGCCTAGTCATGTGTGGGCTAATGTGGAAGGAGCTAAATCAGCAACAGCTCAGCGAAGAAGCACAAAACCAGACCATTCCTCACAGAAGACTCATGCCGGACTCCTTCTGCCTGAATACATACTTATCTGTGATCTTCTGTGCTCTACATACACCTTCTGTCTAATCATGTATTCTGTACACAGCATCCGTGGGATATTCT
Source organism: Heterotis niloticus (assembly GCA_018136845.1). Taxonomy (NCBI): domain Eukaryota; kingdom Metazoa; phylum Chordata; class Actinopteri; order Osteoglossiformes; family Osteoglossidae; genus Heterotis; species Heterotis niloticus. Next base: position 6,078,720 of record CM030906.1, read on the forward strand.
ACACTCGGATTTGATGTTAGTTTCTTGACAGTTTCTAGGTAACATTATACTTTTTATGCTTACATTTGACCTACAGTGTGTACAGTACGAGTCAAAGTCATGAGTATACCTGGTCAACTGGGTCCTGCTTGCATGGGAGAAACTGGCCAAAAATGACAAAGTAATGCATCCACAAGTGCTTTACATCTCTGGTATTATTCTTAGTTATGACAATTCTGAAACACTTGTTCTCATACTTTTAGTTTTTACCGTAGCTCATCTGTCTATACAATCTTACATAGCCATCGTGAGACCGATGCATTCAAGAATCTCCTTCCTACTTTCTAAACAGCTAATTTTGCATATATCACCATGCAGGTGTGTGTGTGTGTGTGTGTGTGTGTGTGTGTGAGTGTGAGTGTGAGTGTATATATAATTTTGCTGCTTTTATGCAGCCTCATGAGTGACAAGAACATTTTGGATTGTGACCCCTAATCTGCAAAGGTGGTTCCATCCAATCTCAGGAATGAAAACATTAGTCTTGGGCCAGAATACTGTGCCATACCCTCAAATTCTCAGGTTTCTATGTACACAGCATAGAAACAAAACTAACATGAGACATGAAACTGTAAGCACATTAGTAAAGTATGTACCTTACAGGTTGCCGTATTTAATACCATTATGTCACAAGATGTCACAAGTCAGTGTGGTACAGGAACAAACTACTTGTACAACACGGGAACTTTTGAGACAAATTTTTGTGTAATGGTTCTGCATAGTAGGATATCTATATATTTGTGTCAACCAGGGTTGTATATACTGGGGTTTACCTGTGTTTATACAGCACAACCATGTAACACCAGTACAGACAAACAGACTTGCATACCATGAGCAATTTTTAGAGCCACCAGTCTGCCTACAACATGTCTTTGGCCTATGAAAAACAAACAAGGGAGGAAAATTTAAACTCCTCACGTCCAACTCCGCCATCCAGGTTGTGTAATGCAGCAGCACTATCCACGCACCGCACCACTGTGCCATATAAACACACCTGTATATGCTGCATATACTGTGCTTATGAAGCAGGTATTGACACACATACAAATGCCCGTTAACCGAGACACAAGCTTGTTTCCATCTAGATGTTTAAGTTGCACTTAACCATGATTTTTAAAACATGCAAGTTGTTCCTTCAGAGATGGAGAGTTAGCAGGAATGGGGCTGGGTAAACTAGCCAGATTCATCCTAAACTGTGCCATAATGAAGAAGCAGTGTAACATTAAAGTTTCAAAGGCTCTGTCATCGGTTGTTTCAAAACAGAAGTGCATGGGTACATCATGTCATCTCTGAACCTTTAAAAAAAAAAAAGCCAGGTATTAAACTGTGTTGCCATTATCCCACAAAATCTGTTTTTCTTTTTTTATTGTGAATTTATGACAATCCTGTCACTCTAAATCCATCTAAGCATCTGCAAGGTGAGGCAGGCCCGATTAAATTATAGCACCGGTGCTGCTCCCGACCGCCATGCACACTTATCGCATTACGGCGATGAAGCACCTCTCTGTTACGCTCCGCAACGTCCCGCTGATGGAATATGCGGCAAAACTGAAAAAGAACTTTCTGAAAGGAAAAAGAAAACAAAGGGAGAATCAAACTGAATACCAAGCAGAGCACAGATGGTGAAGACATCAGGAAGAGTGTCGCAGCTCCTCTCACTAACAGCCAGTTGAGGAAATTTTGGGCTTTTTCTATCTTTTCTGTAGGTCATGCACCAACACTCAGTCGCTTATGAGTGAAAAACTGGAGGATCTTGTGTTTCATTATGTGATTATTGCATTTTTCTCTCTCTGTTGGGCAGTGGCCTATATAGTTTCCAGCCTGACCCCCAGCGTAAGGGTTTCAGGCTACACCTTGCTTTACTGAAGCGATTCATATGGGGATCAGACTGCAGAATTTGTTCTTAAACAATCTGGTCAACGTGACTCAACCACCAGGTGCTCCTCAGAACCTGTGCCAGAAGTGTAAAAATCTGGATGTGGATAAAATTTCTCTTAAAAAGCAAAATTATTAATTTGTGTTTTCCAGCTTGTTGTAAAGCACCGCCAGATCAATGTCAGCTCTTGGCAACCACGTTAACGCGGTGCCCCCAGAAATTTTCTCCACTTCTGTCTTTAGGGCTGGAAGGGATGTGCCAATTGACTCCACAACACAGCACATCCATCTGGTTGTTGATCATTCTCTTCATTTTCTTCCTACTTTTCTAAGCATTACAGCCTCACTTTAGAGAATCCAATCTTCTCATGATGTTTCCAAAGTGTGATAAGCAGAGACTCATTATTTTTGCTTCTAATGAGAGTTTCAGCCTGATTTAATCCAACATTCCCTTGTTTTCCCGACTGTCCATAGTGTTCTTAAAACTATTCTAATTCTATATTTTTATTATCCTTTCTTAACTTCATTTATATATCATTGAGCATTTATGGAAAATGTTATTTCTTGAACAATTCTAATTTTCATGCTGTGGATACATTGGCACTTTTGAAGTTCTTCTCCAGATCGTTCATTCCAGCTGTGCCAGATTTCCTTGGCATATTTCTTGACTGTTAGATCCCTTGTTGCCGATTGATCGAATGACAGAAGTTGTTAAAAACTTCTAAGTCACCATCAACATTAAAGGTTGCCGTTTTTATAATTTTGCGTGGTACATGGGCCAGTCAGCAAGTTCTAAGAACGTCCACCTTATGTCACTGCTGTGGTTGCTGCTGAACAGTGAGCAGCTTTCCCCACATTTATTGTAGCCTCTTTTTTGTGTGTAATCCTGTCTTATTCCTTTGAAAACTGGAAACCCTTTGGGTTCTATCTGACAAGTTTTAACTGTGGCCTCTGTTCCACTAGTCAGGTTCTTCATCTTCAGCATAGCAAACTCAGTCAAGAGCTTTGCTGCAGTCAGTGAAGCACATGTAGAGCTCATTTTTGTATTTCCTGGTATTTTCTTTTCCATTATCAGCCTCCAGACAGCAATGGTGTCTCTTTTTCCCCCATATTTTTCCCCATCCGGTTTGGACATCCCCAAATTAAAGTTATGGTTACAGTTCATGTTGAATGACCTTCTGTGAAATTAGGGAAACTGCAAGATTATTGCGAACCCTGTTGTTTCTCATTTTTACTTCCTACATAAACTGATCTGTTCCAGTGTTGTTTTACAGATTTCCTACCAGAGGTTGGCAACCATGTTCCCAAATCTTCTTTTGTTGCTAACAAAATTTGTGCCACAATCTCATCCAGTCCTGCGGGTTTCCTTCTTTATGTCTTCAGTGCTGATGTTAAGTCAAGGGTTGTCAAGGGTCATCAAGACTTCTAGTTGATAAGGAATGTCTCCTAAATTATGTCTGATAAAGTTTCATGGATGTTTATATCTCTGCTGTACAGATCTTCAGTACATTCTTTTCTTCTGTAACTGATTTTCTCTGCTTCTGCTATTATTTGTCCATGTGGAACATTCCAAGTCACGGATGGAACTTCTTTTTTTTGAGTTCTCAAATTTTCGGAACACGCTTGCTGATGTAGCTGTGGGTCTAACATTTTTCTCATCTATGTTCACTTTTGCTCCAGTCATCTGGAGTAAAAACTTTACCTATTTCATACATTGAGAGGAGTTATTGTTGTGTATTTGGGACACCGCTATAGTGTAAAACACCAGGTTCTTCCAGGGACTTCAACCAGGAGCATCAGAAGTTCATGTCCTTAACTGTCATGCGACAGTGCTTTGGTGATATTCACATAGTGTCAAGGTTTAAGTTTTATGCAGGCGTACAATTTAGATAGTGAAGCAGCTTTCTCAAGTGTGGAACCCTACGAGAACTTCAACCTGGAAACATCTACACAAGTCCGACATCTTAACCTCTAACTGCTGCCCGTTAATGAATGACCTCAGTTGCCCCTTCTCTCTGTATCTTCTACTGTTACACCTGATGGATCTCTGGATGGCAGTCGTGTCCCACAGAAATCCCCGAAAAGCTAGGCACGAAAACTGGAATGTGGCCAAAGCCAGTGCGTCACATCACTATGGATGGCAGTAGTGTCTGAGCTGCCCGAATGAGAAATGTCACACGCGCATGTATAACCTGCACCCCATTGTCAAAATGTCACGGGCTGCAGCATACAGATGCCTGAAACACCTTAGGCTGTCACACAGGCAATGCACACCATATGTCTCAAGGAACTGCTATTTAATAACACAACCAATAAAAGCGGTAATAAATAAAGTTGTATTGTTTTGGGGCCAAAAGGCCTTTTGGTAACTTTGGCCATCAAAATTATTCTGTTTCCTTTAAGGTCCATGGCTGGCTGTCCTCGGAGATCATATTTGAGCGGAGGAAATCTAAGCTAAAAGGTTAAAAAATCATTACATTTCAATATTCTGCACAGAGGTATAAGATAAATAAGTAATAATGGAAAAATCCATTAATATAGCTGAGACCAATATGCTACGTTCCCCTGTGTGGTGGCACTCCGATTTGCTTAATGGGTTTTCCAGTCACGTGCGTCCAAAGGTCTCTCATGTTAGTAAATTACATTATGTAAGGAAGGCTAAGTCTGGACCCTGCTTGGCTGTGTTTGCTGAATTAATTCACTCTCATTCTATTGCCACGGGGGAAGAGGATGGCATGAGAACAAAAACGGGACTGGAATTAAAGCCGTGCCGTTTGCAGTGCAGGACCAACCTTATGGAGCCACGTTCTGGTAGAACTCGGGTTCGCACATCATACAGGAAGATGCTGCTTTAACCATGATAGCGAACAACCCCTCTAGATTATCAGAGTAAATGTAGGTCTGCATTTGTGTACCTGTCTCCGTTTGTCACTTCTTGTCCTTCCGTCCTTACGTCCATTACCTGTGATCACTTGTCTGAAGCAAGGTTCTGACACCATTCTCAGGGCAGTCATACTCCCTGTGGAGGAACCAGATCACCTGCGGGAAACTCACGTCAACACGATCAGAACATGCAAACTCCCCAGAGACAGAGCTGGATTTGACCCACATCCAAACCCACAGCCTGGGAGCTGTTAGGCACCAGCTGTGCCCCCATGACACCTTTTGAACCAATCCTGTGGACTGTAAATCAGCTCACCTGGTCCTTCAGGTGTTAATAAGCCTGCAGTTAACATGAATATTGTAAAAAAAAAAAAAAAAAGTGCAGAACTGCAGCCCCTGAAGAGCAGGTACGGCCCCTGCTTGTGCAGCACATGCGGAAGTCGCAGCTGAGCGTGGTGCTCGTGCCTCCGCTCAGGTGTGAAGGTCCGGTGAGCATGTACAGCAAGTTCTGCTGAGGCAAGGAAGAAAGAAATAAACCAGAGAGAGAGAACAAAATGAATGAGGGTCTTGTTCATTGGAACGTCTATTTATAAAAAAGTGCATATATTTATAAAACTGGGGAAGAAAAACCTAAAATTGGAACACGAGCTTCCGACCCTGACAATGAGCGAGCTGTGCGGAGCCGAGCCTCTCGCTGTAATCTGTGCAGCTCACTTTGTTCATAAAGGCCTGGGAAGTAATCAATAGTATTATTACACTAAGTCCACCAAACTGCAAATGAAATATAATCGAGCACACCGACAAACTGACCGTGCCATTTGCGGTTGTTTCCTGTCGCTGCTGGCATGTCGGATTGGCTTTCGATGCGTAGAAATTATTATTATCCTGAATATAATGAAATATAAATAAACTATTTACGTGTACGGTATGCCAATGAACCTTTCATCAGCAGCACACACATGAGTGATGGTCCAGCATCAAGCGCTTATCCTCAGCAGCTCCAGATGTTTGCTCAGCCAGTCCCAAAATCTCAAACATTCCTACAGCTTGTTCATCCCCTGGCTCTACAGTGAACTGTCTCTAGTCAAGCATCTTAGTTTTTCTTTCCTGACATCTGTCTATGTTTGTGAGATAAAATTTCGGTTTGTCTAGTAAAGAACAGAGGAATGGGGTCTAATACGAAATCCCATTTTTGGCAGCCATCCTGACGGTTTTTAAGCTTGCGGTGATGTCTGGGTGATGTAAGGAATCCAGAGTCATTTCATATCATGGCTTTTCATTATTGTGCTCAGGAAAGTACTACTGAAGGAGTGGAAGAAAAAAACACGGAAGAAGGAAAAGATGGGAAACTGCAGCTGCTTTTTTCCTTAAGGTGCTATGTCGCGTCAGTGAAAATAGTAAAGGGCAAAAGCGCCGTCGTGGGTTTCTGAAAAGAGATGTCAAGACGTCAAGCTAACACCTTTACTGCCGCATTCTGTTTTGAAGGGTAAAAAAAAACAGCGAGCATGATTTTTTTTTTTTTTTTTTTTTTGGTTCTTGCAGAACTTGAAGCCGGTGGAAGTCATTTCTCTTGTGTCAAAATTCAAAGGCAGGAAACGTCAGTCACTGCCGGCACCTCTCCAGTCTTCCGGGGACTCGCAGCTGAAACAAAATAACCTGTTGTGACCTACCGACAGCGACCGCGTGCCCAGATCACGGTCCGGCTATGTAAGTGGCACCGTGTCCGCATGGGACACCATCCCCGCGCACTACTTACACGGATCTCCCGACCCGCAAGTTATATGTGATGCGCGTCCTTAAATATAAGCTTATGGCTGAATCTGAATCAAAATTTATTCTGGCACCGCTAATTATGATAGAAGAACCGAGTATTGGAGGAGTCGTGGCTTTTTAAGCAGTTTCTCTGTTGCATTATAGCTTGGATTTCAATATTTATACAAAAAAAGCAGCATAAAAAAATTCACATCACAATGTAACATAGAAATGTAATAAGAGCATTAGAAACAGCGGCCAAAAGAGAAGTACTTTTCAGCCTGATTGTTAAAGTTGGCAGGAAAGCGGTGTTGTCAGATGTGTGGTGATTTAAAATTTATGCAACTACGGTTGTCCTCATCCCAGCTGCCACAGACTTACAACTTCATGCAGGCGAGCAGAAGAACGTAGGGTTGTGTTTGAATCCCTGCTCCTGCTGATCGAGACGTGTCGCTCGAAGTGATGCGGCAGAAGTAACCCGGCTGTGTAAATGGGTGAAGAGTTGCAAGTATTTAAAATTACACTTGGCGTTGGAGGCATGGATGAGCCAAAATGAAAGACGCGCGCCCGTATAGACGGGTTTGCGGGTCTCCGGTCAGGTGGTTCACCTCTGCCATGATCTTGGGCGGTGGGTCTGACGCAAGTGACGGGCGACACGTCGACGTTTTCCTACGCGGGGCCTCGGATTTACGCGCTGTCTGGCGTCTGCCATATTCCAGAACAAGCTCAGCAGCTACGGGGAGGAAAACTCCCAAAGTGCTCACCAGACGACTCGAGGCGGCGGTGCCAAAACAGGAATCAGCTCGCGTTTTTCGAATCTGCGCGGCAGCAATTCACCTGACGTAGGAGAGCATCGCCTAAGCTACACGTGTTTACATACAGCTTCCAGATGGGGAAAAAATACAGAACAAGTAATGAGAAAGACGGCCTTGGCCAGCTTTAACTGCGTGCAACCCCTGGAAAACATTAAGGGGCTGTGACATGGTATAGAATGCGGAAAGCGGTCGTGCGATAGTGGAGGCCGGGCGGCTGTGTCCAAATTGCCTCCGACACAGCGCTTTGCACTGAATTTTAACAGCCTGTTTGTCTGTTGTTGCCTGCCCCCATCCGGCAGCCATGGTCGGGTCAGACTGTCTCCTTGGAAGGAGCCAGAGACACTCCAAATGGTGAGCTTGGACCCGGATCAGGAGCGCTGATTAAGTGCAGATTGCCAGAAATGTGCGACTGTCAAAATCCATCTCTTCAGAGGTTACGGCAGCGAGGCGGAGCGAAAACCCGTGCGTCGGCCCTTATATACTGGTCCAGGCTAATGTATGGGGGGGCGGGGGGTTAAAAGTTGGATCTTGTGAAAATGGCCACGTGCGGTCGAGCGTTTGGACAGCCGTGTGTTTTCGGAGAGGTGTTTCTGAGCACGCCAGCTCTTGGACCGCACCCAAGCGGACAAATGTTTCCATGCAGCTGTGTGAGGTAAAGCAATTTCCTTGTATGTCAAGGTTTATCTCAGTTCCTCGGGTCGTATGTCTGAAGACAAATCTGTATGTTGTTTGGCACGGTCGGGCCTGAATTATTTTTCACGGTTACGTGGGGCAGGCCGTGTGTTGGACAGTAGAGCATTGGTGGTTCCAGCACTTAGGTGTTGATTCGAAAAACATGCACAGACGCAGAGACTCGGCAGTCATCCGTTGCGGGAATCCCCGGCATCGGGACGGAAGAGGCCATCGGTCTGGGTGACGGACGGTGAAATGATCTCTTCTGGGGGCCACGATCCCAAATGCAGCTGGAAGCCAAACCCACATCACGGTCAACAGCCAGCGTCACGTCAACGAGTCGTGCAGGATGCAAGCGTTCGTGCGACTTTGCCAGCCGTTGATGAGGAAGGTGGACACACGGCCGCTTGCATGACAAGCCAGAGAACGTTCAAGAACATTCGTCCATCTCCTCCCTCTGTTGCTCTAAGAGCACCGAAACCTCTGCAGATGGCGTCGTGTGCGTTAGCGCTGCTGCCAAGATTAATGGGTACGAACTGCAGTCGCTTTTTGTCTCTGTCCAAACAGAGTCAGTGGGGAGAGCATTCAGATCATTTCCAGACCAGCAGCCACCAACTTTTTGAAATCCTTCCATCTGGAAAGCAAAGAGCTCATAAAACCAGCACAGCCACTCTTCTTTACAGCTAAAATCCTAAAATTGCACTTACATTAAATCCCAACATCCCTACCTAAACCTGCTATTTTAAATGTTTTGTGTGTGTGTGTATTTGTTTTCTTTGAGTACTTGCTTCATATCTATTGTCAGTTATACGGTGCGTAATTGTTTCGCATTGTCGTGAATCTGCGAAAGGGTCGCAAAACCCAAACCAGGGCGTCTTAAGTCAAGCGATTATTTCTCGCCGACACCAGCTTGCTGAAAAAGAAGTGCAATTGTAATAAAAAATGCATGTTCTGAGTTATGCACAGTCAGTTTACATTTTGTTAGGAAAAGAAATTGCGCTGTGCCGGTGGAAAAAAAACAACATTAATCCATTGATGAGATATTTCCCAGGATGCCGTCTGGCTACTGGTGGCTGGTTTGTAATTTATTCCCACGGGATCTTGTTGTTAGCTATGCAGCCAAGAAATTTTCTTTGATAAATATATTTCTTTTAGTCCAATAAAGAAAACTCAGTCCCTCAGGATGGATATATCTAGAGTTTTCACTAATAAAGGTTTCTGAAAGAAGTTTTTTTTTTTTTTTTTTTTTTTTTTTTAAATATGTACAAATATTTTTCCATTAAAGTTTGTTTAAGTTTAATATTTGCATTTTTCGTTTTTCATTCAATACACAGATTACAGCAACCCTGAGCGCATTACAATTTTTAGCAAATTGCATGTCAAGCCAGCAATTCATACGCTGCATGTAAATAGAACAAATTGCCACACAAAATTACTTATTGCTACTTTCATGTTATTTATACATGCAATATTGTATGACAAACTGTAAAATACACTAATGTACATATAAATTTATGCACGAAGGGTGATAAAAAGAGTACCTAACACTCGGAGTAGCAGGACTGTGTGATGCATGTGGTTCCGATGTACAGCAGCCATGTGGACTAAGCCAGCTCAAGGCTGGTTGCTTTCGGTAAGGTTTGGTGTTTTGGTTTCCAGATGAAGGTGTGGGTTCAAGTCCTGCTCCTGTGTTTTTTCACAGTTTTTCAAGGGACTTAATGTCAGTCAGGTAGGACGTTACTGTCCAACTACTCCAAGGATCACCCGATGTGAAGGAACGGTCCTTTAAGGAGTTTTATCCTGAGAGTGAACGGTTAAATGGTCCACGGCACCAGACTCAGCACTGAAGGTCTTCCTATTCTGTCTCCAAATGGATATGCGAGTAAGAATCCATCTTCAGATGGCAGTTCAAGGTCACCTTAAGAATGAGTCACACCCAGGATGAGGCCGTAATCCAAGTCGGGTGGGGACCAGTGGTGTGAACGCATTTGGATTTCCCCACTCCCCTAAGTGCAGAAAATCGGTACCCCGGCCTGTTTCTCGGCAGCCTTACGTCAGAACCTGAATAACCCTGTCAGTGGGGTCTCTCCGGAAGGTAGAAGCTGTTTAGAAATGTCAGGCTATAGATTTTCTTGCTCCCCATAGCTCTCCAAACACAGCTACCCCACACACATGCATGCTCTTTGCAACGATTAATACTACTACTGTGAGGCCTAAAACAATATCTCTATGTGATGCTTGGAGATTGGACCGTCGGAAATTGCACATGTTCAACTTGAATGATTATACAGTAAGGCTAATAATAATGCACTACGCTCACCTAGAGTTATAGGGTGGGCAGTGAAAGGCTGCCAGCGACATTCTAACTGGCTGTTTGCGAGTCATTCGAGGGGGGCTTTTGGCTTGGCTGAGGCACAGCTTTGCGTCCTGCCGTCTGCTTCATCTTGGATGTTGCCTGTCAAGGTTTCACCTTCTTCTGAGCTTTGTTGAGGCCATACAACCAGTTGGCCCACCTGCCCTCCTCTTCACTGCCTCGTGGCGACCGGGGTTCACCGCGCTTCTGGAGCAACCTCATGAGTTCTTCACAAGCCTGCCAGTTTTCCACTGCCAAACAGCAGCAGGTGATCTAATGACTATAATGTCCATCCAGTAGCACAGATAATGGACTGTCAGAGGTGGGACTGAGGTGCTGAGGTGAATATAGGAGAGCTGAGGTAAACTGGTTAGAATGAGAGTGGAATTCCATCTTAGCAGCAATGGGGGCTGCTGAACGGACAGGAGCAGAAGAGCAGTGCTCCATTACTTTGAGTTAAAGATGCCTGTTTTTCATCCATGCATGCATCTATGATGTCTGAGAGAAAATTTGATATCTGGCCAAAAATGCAGGGATTGAATGTAGTGAATTAAATAAAGATTTCCGCATAGTCTGAGTTACTCTGATAAATGAAACCACAAGCAGGCATAAATGTACTTAAGAATATAATGAAACATGAGAATAGTAGAGGCCCATATACCAGACCTTGAGGCACACCTGTGGAGAGCTTTTGTGAAGATACCGTTACGCTGTAAGGAATGAAAGGATCAGGTGGAAAGGTAGCATTTTAGGCAGTCCAGCATAATGCCTGGTCACAGTGTGGTGAAGATTATGGTTAGCTGTGTCGCGTGGGGATGAGAGATCGACAAAGGAGGAGGTCAGCTGACAGGGAAATGACAAGGTTCAAATGCACCTTATTGTGTAGGACTAAACACTGTTGCACAGTAAATATGGTTTAAAACCTCTCAGCTGTATGCTCTGGAAATTTCTTTGTTTTTCTCTCACGAAGCTCAGCTTTTTTCACATTGACCAGATAGCCTTTTTGTTATTAGAGCGAGCAAGTCGGCATTACCGATTACGTGCCTCAACTAACTCGTGCAACACTAAGTCAGAAGAAGTAAAGGGACCAATGTCCCGGGTTCTTCCAGGGAGAAAATATTCTTAAATTCTCCTTCACAAACAAAGGAGCTCCTTCTTCTACATCTGTTGCCTCCCACTGAGGACATAAAGGGTAACAGGTGGTGTAATGGTTAAGGACATGGACTTGAGATTAACAAGGGCTGTTGTTGCTCTCTCGATCGAGGCACTTAGCCCGAAACACTTCACTGTGCTTTATAAATGGATAAAGTGTGAAGCTGTAAACATCTACGCAGCCAAGAGCAGCGGTTATTGCCTTATGTCATATTATAGACCTTGTCACCATTTTGAAAACAATCCAAAATGATCCAAGCTTATGGGAGGCCTGAAATGTGCCAGGCAGAGCATCGTACACTGCTGCTTGAGGGAAATGGAGGACTACAGATTGGATGTTTAAGGGTGAATGGGAGGAATGATGACATTACAAGGTCATAAGAGTTTGGGAGCTGTGATGGTGCCACCTAATGACTGCTAAATGTCTTAGCTGTGACATTTTTCCCATAATCCATTGCTATTATGAATCCTATTTACTGCAGCGGAACAAAATGTTTTGCCACCCCAAGTGTCGACAGATTGTGAATGCGCTGCCCTGTTATTCTTATTTTGCTCTCTACGCTGCCTGCAAAAGACCTGCAACCATCGAAGCTCCGAATATTGCCCAGAGGAGGAAGTCTGAACATTGACCCAACGAAACAGAACCGCACGGGCATGGAGTAATCTTTTCTTCATTAACCCCGTAACCTATTGATACCAGAATTAATTATTGATTTTTTTAAAAATTCTGAAAAATTCCTAATTGCTTTTTTTCGTTATGCCGCGCAGCTTGTCAGAAGTTTTAAAAATTTTAACTAAACTTTGTATTTAAATAATAATATTATTTGTGTGCTTGGGCAAAATAATTGGAAGTGTCAGAGATTTGCCGCTGTTCAATTATGAGAATGCCAGAGCATTTTTTTCCTGCTGTTCCTCAGCTCTACTTTCCGTTGCGTTTATAATGAAACACAAGAGCAAAACAAGTGCAGTGTAATGGACAATCCAAAATGGATCACGGTGGAATCCATGCTATGATCTTCTGCTTGGTATAAGTTCCGCTGACAGTATGTGATCCAGAGAAGTAATTCCATGAAGCCCCATGAAGCTAAATATCTCATCCCTTCTGTCCGTTGGGTTGAAAGTTCCTTGTGTGGGGAACATAAAGCAGCAGTTGAGGTCGTCGCCTTGCAATCAGGGGAACTTTGTTCAAATCCCTGCCCTGCTGTCGTAATTCCACTGAATGATGTACCCTGCAATGCTACAGAACAATTTTACCCTTTGGTATAAATGGATTTGGTGCCATACTGTAAGTCTTTGAACCCATCAGAATTTTCTAAACTTCTGCATTAACTTCAAGAATCAAGAAGATTCGGACAGAAGGGATGAGATATTTAGCTTCATTGGGCTTCATGGAATTACTTCTCTGGATCACATACTGTCACCGGAACTTATACCAAGCAGAAGATCATAGAAACAGCAGGAAAAAAATTTCACCTGAATTACATTCTTCGGCTTTTGCACATAAATAAAGAGAATCTACACGATGTACAAATGTTATACTTTTTCATTCACTGGTTAAGCAGCTTGTACAGAACAAAACTCATTCTGGATTTAGACCATTAGACAGGGCCTTTACAGCAGTGCAGAGTTCCAGTGGCTTGGACCACTGAGGCATGCTGACACCTGTCCTTGTGGATGTAGCCACCTGCCCGGGAGGGTGTAAAGTCTGCCATTGGTGTGCAGACCAAAAATCTCATTACTGCTCCCAGTTTTGTCCCGGTTCCCTGATGCTGGTGATGCGACAGACAGGAATATGTCTAGGGTGGGAAAGTAGGGCCATGTCTCCTCATGCTTTGGCTGGCATTCATTCATTTAGGTGAACTTCCCTTTGGTCTCCCAAAACAGTCCATTCACATCACCTGTTGCAGGTGTCGATTTTCGAAACGCCTAGACTCCCCGCTAAGCTTTCCTCAGCTCTTTCCCTGCTCGTGTCTAACAGCACCACATTGCTGCCGTTCTACAGCGATCCCGCTGGCGTGGTGCCACTACTGTCACACTCATAGTGGTCGTGAAGGTTCCACGAGAAAAGAGGCAATCAACGTTGACCGCTGCTGAAGAGGATACCACGCTTGTTTTGCTGCTATGCTGAAGCTGGTTGTTAAGAACCATCAAACTGACATTGATTCTTGATGAATGGCTAGAATGATCTATCTTACACTTTCATCCTCATGGTTGAAAAGCGCCTGTCCATTGTCCATTGCATCCAGCTGCCGTTGTTCTCGTCTTCGTATTCATCGGCTTTCACAAGCAATTACTTCTTTTGAAAAGAGTCCGCTCTTGCATCTGCGCCAGTACCCTAGGATACTTATTTGTTCTTCCAGTGAGAGTTCTGACTTCTTCGGATCCTAAGAACCATGTGTTTGTTTTCCTGGCTATCCGTGGTGTCCGTTGCAGCCTCCGCTACTGTAATTCCAAGAACTCAATGTTTGTTTTCTTTGGCTTGTTCACTGCACACAGTCATACCAAAAGCATTACTGTACAATACTGGTGCATGCTGGCACATTTGAGGACGTTTTCCAGAACCTTCACTGCAAGACAATGCGATAATTTCGAGAATTTCCACCTTCAAATGAGCGGAACGTGAATCCGCTCGGCACAGAAATCTTCTTATTCCCAGTAGTTGTTACACCTACAGTGTTGCTGTTGGAAAAGGCGTTCGAGCTATTTCACTTTCGGTGCGCAATTTTGGAAACTGCATAATTTGTCAAAGGAATCTTTACGTGTTTTTGACGCAAACTCCCGAATTGACGGGTTATTATGAGTTATTAACTAAATCCGGTGTTCTTGAGCTGAAATTTCATACAGACGAATTACAGTTTACTTCGTTGATTTCTTTTCATTTTTTTGCTTTATTCCACTTTGTTTTGGTGTCAGTTATATTTGTTTTATGGTATGGGCACCTCTGAGGCTGTGATATTTTTTTTCTGGCCGAATGAAAAATTGATCTCAGCCAAGACATTTTTAAAAAATCATCTGCGAGGTTCTTGCCAGGCCCTCTCTCTGCTGTCCCTGATTCCCCATCCTAGATTGAACCTCAGCAAATGTGACAATGCAGGGTTCGGGCTGTATGAGGTGGGGAAACCTGGCTTAACCTCGGGCAGCAGAGCCCCACGGCGAGCGCCATCCTTAATCCGGCAGTTTACTCAAGGAGCGGTGTGGAATAATGTCATCGAAGAGGTGTTTCACACCATGTCACTGGGGGCTTTGTAATCCACACCCGGCACGCGGAGGGAAGAGCTCAGATGCCCCATTTAGCCCCCTCCTCTCCTCCATCATCCCCGGTGGATCTGCCGCAAATGTAGTGTAATACCATCTTGTGCCTTTCCGGCTGCTTTCAGGCATCAAAAGTGCTAATTGGAACAAGCAAATCGTCACAGCAGATCGGCAGCGGGGCACTGAGTGCTGTCGAGTTTCCAAATAGAGGAGCTGGGAGTGGTAGAACAGGCATGAATCGGGGTGTGAAGTGAGGCCGGTGCACTCCTACAACAGACTCACCTCCTGGAACAGGCAATTGCTCTGGGAGGGGACGAGAGTGGCACCGTCTGGCGGACTCCCAAGATCCACCATCCCCCTCACGGGTCCGCCCTGAGCCGGCACCGTTTAAATAGACTCCTTTTCCAGGGTCAAATAAAGCACAGGCAGCATGGCAACCGAAAACGGAAGCGAGCAATTTCACGTTTTAGAGATTTAGTGCCGTTTTTCGAAACACCCCTGTCTGGAACTCCACAGACATTCATCACACAGACAGATTCTTCTTTTTATTTCATTTCCGCGGACTGTCATTAAGAATAAATGTGAATGTGAGAAAATAAGAACAGGCCCCATATTAGCATAGCGTACAATTCAGCGCGTCTGGTCCCTGTCAGGTCCGCAAAGTCAAACAGAGGTTGACAGTCATCACTTCATCTCCAGTTGATTTTGCTTTTTATCATTTCAACATTGACCCCTTTTTTAAACACATTCTTTTATTATTATTGGTATTATTATTACATTTCACAGCTGCAGCAAAGCTACA
The DNA here is from genome assembly GCA_018136845.1 of Heterotis niloticus. Classification (NCBI taxonomy): domain Eukaryota; kingdom Metazoa; phylum Chordata; class Actinopteri; order Osteoglossiformes; family Osteoglossidae; genus Heterotis; species Heterotis niloticus. The sequence goes on from CM030906.1 coordinate 6,094,312, forward strand.
GAAGCAACCGGCTCAGCGTGTCCACTCCAATCATTTGGACGAAGTGCATTATTCTTAAGGGCACCACAGCCAAGCCTCAAACCTGCTGGGTTGTGGGTTCAGGCATGGAGCTGAATTTGGGTCAGTCTGTGTAGAATTTGCTTGTCTTCCCCTGTTTGCTTGGGTCTTCTCCAGGTCCTGTAGTTTTCTACCACAGTCCAAAGACATGTGTTTAAGTGGAAATGGTGACTAAACTGCCATTAGTGTGTGAATGTGTGGATGTGATTGATCTATGACGGACCATCCATGGTGTTCTCTGCTGCTTGCCTATTTTTCCGGAATATACGTTGGAGCACAGTGACCCAACAATGGACAAGTGGCTAATGTTAACAAATGAATTGGTATTATTCTTATAACAACTCTGGAAACTTGAATAACCTGCTTTACAGGTAAACATTTCTTCCTTGATTTACACACAACACGAGAAAGCATAGAGAGACACAAAAAGAGGGACTGATGACACTGGCAGATGAATGAATTTCAGAAGTGCACAGAACACAGACTGGCGGGTGAAAAGGTTAGAGCATAGCCAAGGCTGCAGGTTGATCTTGACTCATGACAACACTATGGCTAGTTGTCTTGAACTGTGGTTTCTCTTCAGCCAGATCTTCGACAGAGAGCAGTCCATAGCTGCAGTTTTTTTCTCGGTGCACCAAACTGCAGGTCCTCTTCTTTCGAGTTGACCTCTGACCTTTCCGAGCACAACATCCTTTTCGCGTGCTCTTTCTCTCATGATGTGTGCAAAGTTTGAAGGTCTCATCTTCCGCACTTCCAGGGAGAGCTTAGCTTTGATCTACTGGGTTTGTTTTTGGGCAAAGATCTGGCTTTTTCCATTTCATTCTGGATTCAGCCGGAGGACTCAAAGCTTCCACCAGGTGAGGTGGTTGAAACCCCACTGGGACAAAACTGACAGGAGACCATGAGCAGCATAAGCAGTACCATGGAGGACTGTGGGACTTTAAACACCGTATTTGTGATGGCCTGGTTGTTGCTTAGGATGGGGGGGTCATCAGATACTCTTGAACCAGCAACCTTCTTGTTAGAAAAGTCCATGACTTTTATGTAAAATTTTGTCTTAGTTCACAAAATATTTGCAGCAAATACATTTGGAAGACAAAAGGAGAAATGCATGATAATATTCAATTTAGCTGTCGTCACCTTTACCCTTTTATGGCATTAAAAGACCCTAAAGCATTTAATCTCGCTGCTTATTGCTGTTACTTATCCTTGTTCTCTTGTGGTGTTTTGTTCGCGTTTGATACTCAAAGCTGTGACAAATTTGCCGAAGGATAAATGTGCCCACATTAAGGAGAATCCGCACCGAAAGGTCAGAACCTAACGTCTACGAAAGGGAGCAAAAATAAGGATTCCCTGCCACCTTGGCTATTTCTGCAGAGCGATCTGCAGTTCCTGTTCCCACTGCTGCTATATCGCAGCGCTGAGACCCTTTGAAATGCATTTATCGCAATTTGATTTTGATCCACATGGTTTCGGCTCATTGCTGGAAAACAGCAGTACAACACAAAAGCTTTTTATTGGCAATAAAGTGTCTACTTGGGCAAAAATGATTGTTCGCTACTTAGCCAGAATATTTTATCCAAAGCAGCTTAGCTTTTTTCATTTACATTACTGCTATATTTTTTTTACCAGAGAAACTTGGTCAAGACCACAGTAACAAACTGTAGCCCCTCTTTGGGCTTGAATTAACAGCCTTACGGTTTTTATTTTAAATGGTCAGGCAACATGGTGTCCACTGTCATAGTTCGAAGGGGGGCGTAATGATCATCGCTTATTTGGAATTACAAATGCTTTTCAGCAGGTGGCACAGTAGTTAAAAGTGTTGCTTTGCAGTGGAAGCCTGTGGGTTCACATCCAGCTCTGTCTTTAGTACTTTTGACCAAGGATCTTATCCTGAATTGATTCTAGAGAAATGACTTTGCTATATAAAAACATAAATCATTTTAAGCAGCCTAACAGACTTTACATGGTGTCATAATAATAATAATAATAATAATAATAATAATAATAATAATAATAATAATAATAATACTAATAATAATAATAACAATAATAATAATAAGTCATCTGAGCAGCAGAGGGGTCACAGACACTATCTGTGTATCTGAGAAAAACAAACACAGGCAACTTCTAAGTTAAAACCCTTGTTTGTTAAGATTTAAAGATAAATAACTTAATCGTAGCCGTTCTTACTTTTTCACCATCAGCGGTTTTTAAAGTAATGTGCAATGTTACAAGGCTGCCGCGTAAGCTGCCGTTTTGACTTCAGCCGCCCTGTTACGAGATGCTTCTTGCGGGCATGAATCCGAACAGGGCTGCGGCGCGGTTCGGGCCCCGCCATACTTCACATCGTCGACGACTGCGCTCGCGGATGTCAAAAGTCCACGAAAGGGTGCGCGACGCGGCGTGCATTTTCTGCGCTTCGCGCCGAGCGCCGGCCGCTGCCCCCCCCATTGCCGAGCTCGATGTGTTTCTGGGCTAAATGCTAATGTAATTCCCGGCCCATTACGGAGCACTCAGCCCATGCCCACCTGTGCTCCGGCTAGCGTTTCGGCCCCGGCGCAAATTCTGTTAGAGGCAATCAGGCCGAGTTATTACCGCGAACCAGCTGGCCGCTTGCAGCGCCCACTTTAGCCATGAAAGCTGCCTTCATTCAGGTACAAAATGCCTTTTAATGCGCAGCCCCATATACATGATGACCATCTGTTCTCGATTATGTTAATCTGTCCTCCTTTTTCTAAAAAACAAGGGCTTAAGCAGTGTTTTAACATGTGTGCGCTGATGAGAGGAAGCGGCATCGGGAGGAGGGGTCATGACTGCCCCCCCCCCCCCGCAACCCCCCCACACACACAGGTAGTCAAAGAAAATTATAATGGAAGAAGGGTTGTCATGAAAGTGCTGAGTAAATGTGCTGGGTGTGCCAGCAGGGCGCTTGTGAGCGGCTGCGTCCCCGCTGCCCCGGCGGGTTCTGAGCCCCGTCTTCGGTGCTGCCTCGTCTGCTGCTGTTTCTGCGGCGACTGCGGCCTTTCGGCTCAATTTCCTCCCCGACCTCCCCTCTTCCGACTCACTAATCTATCGATTTATTTCCGGGCGCGTGCCGCCGCTCTCCTTGTAATTTGTTAAAGGAGGTTATCTGGCAATCGCGTCCGCGTCGTTTTAATGCTCGATGGAACGGGCTTCGCCGGGGTCGAGGAACCTGGCAGCCGGAAGGGTGCGAGCGCCTGTTCGTTTCCGTCTTCGGACTTCGGAACTGATCTCTTTAGCGTCGCGGTAATAATATATACGATTAGGAAAGCAATTCAGGAAATGAACTTGTAACCAATAGGTTGCAAGTTCCCATCCTCCGAGGTGCTCCTGACTGCCTGCACGGCTTTTGCAAATAACCGGCTGAATGCATGCGGAAAAAATGTGCGCTATGTCGATTGCTTTTTGGATCAAAATGTCTATTATGTGCTGGAAAATCAATTAACTCAACTTTTGTGCGCGGCGGCATGCTGGACCGGCATCCTGTATGTGGACCTCACCCTCGCATCAGACAGCCGTAACCTCTGACATCATGGGTTGCTAAGGGATATAAATAATTTCCCAACCATCAACAAAAGGCAGAGCACATGTGTGTTTAAATGCCCCCCTTAGGTACTACTGTTTGTTCAGATGCACTCGTGTACGCTTGAGAGGAGAATGTCGTGTTTGTATAAATGTAGCACTTTTCTTCAAAGCAACCCGCAGTGTTGCGCTATTAACAGCAATTTTCCCCATTATACACCCAGGCAGTTATTTACCGGAGTGATTTTTGCGGTAAATACTGTACATCAACAGAAGTAATAAATGAGGAGGTGGGATTTAAACCTGGGCCCTTTGTGTGTAAAGGATGCAGCTTTAACCATTACGCCACCTGCTGCCTCAATGCAAGTTTTTTGAGCAAGAACCCAAAATTCTGACAGGATATTCATTCATCTCTCCGATCATTTAAAATATCCTTTCATTGCTTGAGGAAAATGATAAGAATTTGCTCTCGCTTTGTCCTAACTGCTGAAATGATAGGACTTCAGTCGGTCGTGAGGCACACACACACACACTCACACACACACACACACACACACTGTTTCAGGAAGTTCTGGTAAGCAGATTGTCTTGTTCAGCAGAGAACTTTAACCAAGTTAGAACAGTTCACCTGAGATCAGGTAAAATCCTGGAATCACAGAGGAATTATAAACCTCTGCAGCACAAAAGTTGGAAATAAACAAGATCAATATGTTGGTTCTTTCAGTCCTTTTCCAGCCTGGCTGTTCCCTCCCCATCACCTTCTGCTGCCACTTGCACTGATGGCTCTGCCATATGAGCAATGGAGCTTTATAGATGGATTTTCTCTTAAACTCTACTCAAAGTTTTTAAAATAAAACCAAAAGAAAAAAGCTTCAGATAAAACGTATATTCCTGAATCACTTAAAGGATTCACATTATAGTCAACTGCTTCATTTAAACCTGCATTCCATTCCATAATCCTCTGCATCCACACCTCATCTCTGAGTCCAGGGATCCCCAGGATCTTGATCAGGAGGAGCCCAACTAAGCCACCTAGAGGGCTGGGATTTTCACCATCCAGTTTGACCTGTGACTTCGCTCAGCGGGTTCTGTGCGAAGAAAGCAGAAGAGGCATCGTGGAGTGTGGATTCGATCCAGGGTGGAACGCTGAATCCAAGGGCTGTCACGGTCACAGCCGCATGAGTCAAATCACTGCAACCATTGCTGCACTTTTGTTTATCCTAATCAATAGGAAGTTCTGGCGAGTGCTCTGAACCCTGACAAATCCGAGACTTCTGTACCGATCCTGCCAGGTGTTGGCCCCCCGTCCTCCATCAGCGTTCCTGGAAGAGGTTCTGAACTTCACCTGCTGCACATTTAGCTTCAGTCAAGCCATAATGACCACTGCGTTGTTGGAAGCTCCATCTCTGTCACATGCATGCTCTCGATTTCAAGTTACGGTCACCCAAAGCTCTCAAGTCAATTTCAGAATTTGGTCATGTTGTTTTATGAAGTATTGCACAAGTAGCCTAGGCAACATTACAAAAAAGCTAACCGGAATATATGAAAGTTATAAAATAAAAAAAATTAAAAATACACTATAAATACTTGAGTTGAGTCAGAATATTAATCACAGTATGCAGCTGTATAAATAGCCACAATGAAAAACAGCAGAGTCCAGGTACTGAAATTCAAGACTATAATTCATAATATATGTTTAATTTATATTGGATAACAGCTTTTAACCCTACTTGACCCTGGCAAACTGCTGATACCCCCAACAGTCACAGTATGCAGTACCAGAAATACCCACAAAGACACCGTTTGCCTTCTCCTCCTCCTGGAGTCCATCTAATATACACATGTTCAATCTCGCACTGAGACCAAAAAAATAATAACAGCCGACAGTGTTGAGATGTCAGTAGAATGGGATTGCAGACGCTGGCATCTCCCTCAAGTGATGGTTGAGGCTGCAGCTCCTGGGACTGCGGAAGTCAAGTCGTAGAAATGCAGAAGGGGAAAAAAAAAGAAAAGAAATCAAATGCCCCCTCATACGCACACGCCACAAAAAAGAACAAAAAGCAATTTCAGCAGTAATTCCACAACTGTGCCAATAAGTCTTTTCGTTCCCTGGAGGGATTGTACATAGATGGATTCCTGAAGAAAGTATGGAATGCTTTCATTTAATTCATAGTCATGTCATGATGTGCATGCGCGTGCGCGCACACGTGTGTGTGTGTGTGTGTGTGTGTGTGTGTGTGTGTGTGTGTGTGTGTGTGTAAACTTGAGGAAAAAAATCAGTTTTCCATCCTCATCCTTAAATACAGGAAGAGAGTCTTGGATAATTTTTTTTTTTTTTTGGGTTAACCCACCTGTTTATAAGCATGGAGTTGAAAATGAACTTGAATCCAACTGTGGCCTTTTAACTTACAGCAAAAATTTGACAACTACGAAAAATATGAAAGGTGTGGATTAACTCCATTTGAGAGGGGAAATTCCCAATAAACCCTTATTGAGGGTCTTGCACTGGATCCATCAAATGTGCACCTTTTTGGCCTCTAATGAAGAATATGCAGGTCACTTTAGATAAAAGTCTTAAAAAAATAAACCACATCCCCAAGGGCCACAATTTAATATTAATAACAACACAATAGTTAACAGCATGGAGTGAGGCTAAGACCTACAACTTAGGCTCTAAACCCCGCAACTCCTACCAAAATTTGATTTTTATTTTTTTTTTGCTAATATCCTGCAAATACTGCATTATTATTTCCCCAATAATCCACAGGATTACTATTTCAAAGCAAATGAGAGCAGTCCATTTAGGTTATTCTTAGGTCCACCCTGCTTTTGCTGGCCAGTTTGGTCTTAAGGTTTGACCCCACTAAATCTCTACGCTCAAAATACTCTGCCCGGCAAAAAAAAAAGTCACACATTCTAATATTTTATTGGACCGCCTTTATCTTTGATTCTGGCACACATTCGCCGTAGCATCGTTTCGATAAGCTTATGCAATGTCACATTTATTTCTGTCCAGAGTTACATTCATTTTTTGCCAAGATCGAGTATTGAAGATGGGCGAGTCGGACCGCTGCATAAAGTCTTCTTCAGCACATCCCAAAGTTCTCAGTGGAGCTTGGTGGTGGCCAATCCTTATGTGAAAATGATGTCTCTCTCATGCTCCCTGAAGCACTCTTTCACAGTTTGAGCTTCATGAATCCTGCCATTGTCATCTTGGAATATGAAGAAAAAATCCATTGATGAAAGAACCTGCTCATTCAGTATATTCAGGTAGTCAGCTGAGCTCATTTTTTGGGCACATAACATTGCTGAACCTAAACCTGACCAACTGAAGCAAGCCCACATCATAACACCAAGTTAAATCCTGGCGGTGACTTTTTTTTGGCCAGGCAGTGTATAATTTGTTTACCTCTGCCAAAGGCATCTACTGGCAGTGATCAATATCAAGGTTCCTTTCCCAGTCTTGCTATATTTCTTTTAAAGGAAATGTGTGCCATTAAATGTTTTATCAAATTAAAGCAGATACCTGATAAAACTGCATGCATAAGCTGCTACAGAGCAAAAACTGTACACTTTCCATTTGTGTCCCAGGTTGACAGAGGGAGATGTGTTTACATGGTCCCAATTGATTTTATAAATGCAGAACCCACTTTAATAAATAGGCCGAGATGGAAAATTTCCCCTTTGTTGTGCGGCCCTCGCTTAAGGGAAATTGTTGGATAGAAATATCAGTTAAGAAAAAGATGCATTTCCCACGGGGTGTTTAATGGGCAGATACCTTAGGGCGTCGCGGAGAAAGGCGACACGGTGCTGACAAATCAAATTACACTGTTATTTGCAGCCGAGGACGGAGCCGTGTTTGACTGAATGATGCTGCATTCATCATTTACTGTAATGGCAGGATGCTTGTCATTTGCAATGTAATAAATCTTGTGGTACCCAGTTATTGGCAAATACATTTTTTTGCACGTGATGAGGTGGTAAAGGATTATGAACTGTTTGTAAGAGCAGAAACGCGACTCCAGTAGATGCTGGATGAGGTGGAATCTTGATAAAATTTTATAAAGTTTTGTATTTGTGTGTGCATGCGTGTGTGTGTGTGTGAGAGTCGGTGAGTGATGGGGATAGGTGATCGTTTCCTAGTCTGGATATTTAAAGTTTTCTTACCATCACGTATAGAAGAGAACTCGCTTTTGGGAAACACTCGGATCCTTAAAAAGTGTGGAAAGTATAAAACCATGAAACACACACACTGCTGTTTTGATGTGTGAAGCTGAATGCGTCCCACTAACCATCACATTATCAGATGCTCTTTATGAAGCACAAAGTCGAGAGAGCCGCAGTGACAGACATTTTCTTGGGTTATTGATTTTATCGTTGCCGTGGAGCGTATAGATAGACGCATTTATTACAGAAAAAAGTACAGGTGACTCTGAGCGTGTTTACCTGGAATATGTGTGATGCTGGGTTACAGAAAAGGGGAAGCATTGCACATCTTAGCTGCAGGTAAAATGGCAGCATAATCGCCATGTAGGCAGAAAGGGGAATTGTGGGAATTTGAGTCCTTTAAATGCTAGAAGGAAGAATCCATTTGGGAACTGGGTGGTGGTAGCTGACAAACTGGCATCATGGTTCTTGTTTGCAGTGTGTGGGAAAAATTTGAAGACAGTACTGGTATCCCCAAGGTACAAATGTTAGATTTTGGAACTTTCGCATATGCGAGTAACATTATTTACTACACTTTTACTGAGGGGCGACCAAGTTTAAGGCCAATTTTTCAAATTCGCGAGTAACAGTCAAGCATGGGGGAATTTTGAAAGTTCACGCCGGGCACCCAACGTGGTGCATGTCTGTGTTCGAGGCCCCTGGTATAATTTGGTGAAGTGGACGTATGTGTAGATGTACTGTATATATTATATTTATATTGTCGCGAGGGACACAACAGCTACATCTACATTTATATGTCCACACCTTCATTTCGAGCTGTGCTTCATAATTCTCATGTGTAATTCTGCAATCTCATCTCACTTCAGCTAGTCTATCTATATCGCTCTTATTATATTCCTGTAAATTATTGATGGGAAGTATTTGTATTTTATACAAATGTTATTATTATTTATCTCCATTTGAGTGGGTTTTGGTATTAACCTGAGGAAGCGGGGAGCGACCCTGTATCCCCAGGAATGCTTAATGTTTTTTTCCCACATTTAAATTAATGCTTATTATTTCTCTGCGATATGACTCGCTTTCTGAGCTGAGTTCCAGGAATGCCAGCATCCACCGTGATGTACAAGTGTGTGTGCATCAGTGATGAATTATGTCTCTTCGGTTTGAGGCGCACAAATATAATTTGGTCTTGACTGGACGTATGTAATAAAATATGAATTAATTTTGTTGGTAGGTCGGAGACTTCTGCATACTGTACCATAGTACTGTAGAACGACAGAGAAGAACAGAGTCAGAAGCTAAGAGAATCGTGGGTAAAAATCTTGTTTGCTGATCAGATAATACTGATTTTGTATATCAGCTGATATGGTTTGCAATGTTACACTTTTAAATAATGCACTGGAAGGTTATTTCTTTTGAAATAAATTATTAAGGATCTGTTCTTTCTTGTGTCTCACCTCCATGCCAGGTCAGTCCTGGCAGACTGCCTTTTTTCGACAGTAAGTTGTTTGTCCTAAAATGGGATCTTGTGGTTTATGGAAGAAGAAGTGATCGCGTGACAATCGAACAAAACAAGAGGCCACGTGACTGATGGCTTTAGGTGACACACAAACCTCTTAAACAGTCAGGGATTTTGGACTTTCTGATAGAAACTGGGATCATTTTGCTGTCCGGTTCAACCCATAACCCTCTAACTAGCTGTCACAACAGGGCACAGCGAGATTATGTGAATGCTCTGCGTAACCTGGTTGCGCTCAATATAGAGTTTCACCCAATCCTGTTGTTTGCTCTTCAGAATGAGGCAAAGTGGAGAATTTTCCATCATATGGCATGAAACTCAGCAGGAACAGCAGGGATGTGATTAACCGAAATTCGTGCCAGGTGACGTCCCCAGGCTTCCAGCCACGACTCAAGGTGTTCTATCCAACAGATCCCTGCCTCTCATCCAGGTGCAATGATGTCTTCTGCTGCTCCAGCTCCTAAGGCCACAGACTGGCTATGTGTCTGTCAGCACAACACCATTACAGCAGTTATTGCTTTACAGTTCCCTTACTTGTCAATTAAAATAGATTTCTGCTTTTCATTTATCTTTCTCTGCTTTTGTTTATTTGCTTGTTTGTTTCATTTTCATCTCTACATTTACTGGGCTTAAGACATTGTTCACAGCTCTAGCGTAACTACTGTTCTTCAAACAGACCATTCATACTGAATCGCTGTATATACAGTATGTGACTGATTTATGTATGCTTTTATACTCATTTCGGCTCCTGTAAGAGGGTCGTTCATTTGCGTTATTTTCATTGATTTGTCTCAGCATAGCTTTTTTTTGTCTAAATGACATAAAAACTGGCACAAATTCCCACTTTCAAATGTCATTTACTTGTATTAGAGAAGCTGCGTTCCAAAGGATGAACTTTATTCCTGCCCCAGGGGTGGTTTGATGGGCCTTGAAAACCCCACTGTTTCCTGGCACTCCTCTCACTGAGAGGTGTTCTCTGCAGGGGAGCTGTTACCTCAGGTGCCCTCACCGCCACACATCTTAGTGCTGTCCTCATGGGTTGCATCCACGTTGTGTAGCAAGATCTGGATTCTGGATTCACTCCAGGTTTTCCTCTTCAACTTGGATTCTGCTGCACATTTTCTCCTTAACTCAGCTGGACTGATGTAGTCATCATAAGGTGGTGGCCCTCCCTTCTGCAGAATTTCTATTTTTCATTTATATTTATTCCTTAAGCAGACATTGATCTCCAAAATAGCGCGCCGTGATTAGTTTGTTGTACCCAAGGGATAAAGCTGCATACACACTGTAAGCTCCCTACAGTCGTTCAGCCATTTACGCCCTGAATGAAAGCACAAAAATATTTTTGGTTGCATATTATCACCTGACAAAAGAAATAGCTAAAGCACAGACTCTGAGTTTCTGCCCAAATTCAAATTCTATTGGAAACGTTTGCTGTCAGAATCTGACCCACCGAGCTGAAGATGTCTTAGGGCTGCGTGTAAGAACCTCTGTATTCATCCAGACTTCCGCTCCCATCAAACCCCCCGCAAGTTCCCTTGGGTCCCCGTTACATCTGACCAGATAACCATCACCCAGGGCCCAGTGCTTAAATGCACTGTCCTCTCTTTTTTATCTCCTTATTTTATGCTGCTGTAACATTACTGTAAGTGTGTGCAAAAAAAAATTATGAGCATTTCGCACAGCGATATCTTATTTTCATGTCTCCTATAATTAATTACAGGAATTAAAGGATTAACAGTATAAATTTCACCATGGGGCCTCCATCATATTGCAAAGGCCAAGAAAGAACCAAGTCTGCAAATGCTGGCATTTACTTATTTATCTGCTGCCTTGCAGAATTTATTCAGAGCGAGCTAAGCTCTCGTTTTTCTGCCGCATTTGTGCCATCTATCATGCTAAAGACGACTTCTTCACTCTCGACAGCATGAGTCTGCCCAGCTCCTCTTCCCACGACGCACAGGTTATTCAGTTCAGAGAGCCAATGGCCCGATCACCTTCTATCAGTGGTACCAGCACTTCTTAAACAGCAACATAGAAATATTTGTAAACGTATGTTATACAGGACAGGATAGGACAGTTATTAGTTAGATGACACTTTCAAAGCAACTTTCAATGAAACAATAACTTAAGATTGCCATGTTCACACATGTCCTTCACAGGGCCCTGACAAAGATACAGAAGACAGCATAACCACGCAGCTATATGCTACCCCACATAGGTGATTCCCAGCAATGCAACTCCCACCGCCGGTTATCCATTAATATCATTTACTCAGCACAGCAGTAACAAGGTAAACATAGAGCAAACATTCATTGCAAAGCACAATATATTTGTAAAAACGTGTAGTTACCCCAAGGCCATACCACAGTTTCAGACAGTCATAACCATTGATCAGTTTAAATGTAATATCACAACTGAAACAGCAGAATAATAATTATTATTATTGTTAATATCAAGAACCTTGATCAAGGGCCTATAGCAGAAAGTGGGGCTCAAACCTCAGTACTCTGAGTGCAAGGCAGCTGCTCTAGTTTCTATGTCACCTGCTGCCCTATCCGTCTCTGTGGCTGTTACAGATCTATTTTCCTTTGCTCTCTTTACTGTACTTGATCCTCCGGAGCAAAGCCCCCTGCCTTAGCTGCCGGCACTCGACATGGCCGCACTTCCCCGCCCGTTGCCTCCGATTCGTGGCTTTTCCTGCTGGGCCTCCGCAGTCAGATCCATTTTCTCATTGCTTCCGTCAGGCTCCCCCAGCACTCCAGGAGAACAAGGGAGGTTCAGCTGCCTCAGAAGCACAGAAATACGAGTTTGCAGAGAACATTTGTCTTCGTTGTTAATAGATGGTGCGGATTTGGGCCTCTGGCCGGCACGTATTTACTATTCTTCCACCTGGCCTCTCCTTCCCTCGCTCCACTTAATGCGCCACATTTGGTTCCCATTCAACAGAAATATGAATATTTGATATGAGGGATTGAGCAGATGTTGGAGTCATTTTTCTCCTTTCTGTTTGCATTAACAGCTTCTCTTCTTCTCAGCATGGCATAAGAGGACACTGTCCCCAGGCTGAACCGGCCTCCGAGAGCACGGCCACAGCAAGCTTTTAGAAGTCAGCTTAACAGAAAGCCAATAGTGGAATACACTCTCAAAGCTACACGAGATGGCAGACTTGGGATTTTTGCTGTGTATCCACCGCTAGGTAATTTCTAGGCTAATCGTCTCTTGTCGCAAAGTCCATGTCTCATCGCCGGTGACAACTCAGGTAACCCGCAGTCTGTGGACGCGGTGTAATGTAGTAGAACTCATTAAAAACAAACTGGCACCGTGAGCCGCCAAGAGGAACAGGGCCCAATGAGTTTTGGCAGGACATGGCCTGGATGCTAAGACTTGGAAGGTCGATGGAAAAAGAAGCGTCTATGAGAGAAGAAAGGCCTGCAAGGAATGGGGGAGAAATACATAGATGGGATAGAAAAAGCTAGAATGGTGGAACAAAGTGTCTGTTTCTTCTGAACTGCTGTCAGCGGGTGTCAGTCACCAACATCAATTCACCACATCAGAGAGAGGGAAGCTGGGGGATTTCTTTCTCCAAAGTTCTAAATAGATTATTTTACCCAAAAGGGGCTGAAGTTTTCCAGAACATTCTTTCACCTTAGCCTTAATTTCTGTGACAACAACAAGGAGGAACATTTGCGCTTCCGCTTGTGTTTGTGTTCCATATTCAGCAAACACCTAGGAGAAGTCGCATCCTTGCAGATGCGCCTGACTGCCCCGGCACAGCAGCAAATCGGAAAAAGGCGAACTCGACCCACAGCACCGCCATGCTGCTCTCGGGAGGGAAGCGTTTGGCAGCCGAATGAAGCAGCCCGGGGGCGGCAGACTGGGAAAACCAGGGCGTTAATCCAATACCAAACAAGTGGACCCCCCCTCTCCTGCGGTTCTGCATCACAGGTAACGTTAAAGGTTGCCGGCTACGTCGCTCCGTTGTCTTCCCCATATTATGGTAATCCTCTAGGTTTCTGTCTGAAGGCCAGCATTTATATTGATATGATTATGAATTATTTTTCTTGCCGCATCACATTTGAAAAACTGCCCTCTCTATAGTTTTTAGAGCCTGGCATGACCTTGGGAGTCGGTTCTTCAAAATAGAACTTGAATTTCCACAGCGTTTTTTTGTTGACACGAATACCCTGGGCAGCATGCTGATAAAATACCCACAGGCTTGTGTTTATTAATATACTGTACAGTCAGGATTAACAGTACACAGCACATGTAAATACCTTACGTGAGTTTGACAGTTTGGACAGTAATGACTCCAGCTTATGTGTTTTTATACCATATCCTCCTCCGCATGCTTGTGACGCAGACACTCCTGCGGGCGAACAGTTGGGGGAACAGCAAGGCGTAGCCATCCTTCACTTTTCACATCAAGCAGCGTCTTGACATTTACTTCTGTTCTTTTTTTTATTCCAGTTTAGGTGCGAAAGAGCAGTCAGCAGCCCCACAGATCCACAACCCTTATGAATATACTGTACCTGAGCAGAAACATGGCCACTTAAGTGGAGTGCAGCTGCAGTTATTGTCATGCTGCTTATCTGAGTGTATTTTTTTCCAAAGCAAGTCATCATTTTTACCTGTTATAGAAATACCTTGATCGCAAAGTACTTCATTCATTAAAGTGATCAAGGGTACAACAACATGATGATGAAGGGAGTATATATAGAAGGAAAGAGAGGGCAAGAGACAGGAGAGAATTATGGGCTGCGAGCTCCCTGCAGAGCCAGGCAGTTGTTGCTAAGGGTGAAAAAGTGCCCTGAGTTGTCATGGTGACATGTGAACAAGGTGACATGAGCAGACCGGGTGACAAAATGGACCAGCTGACGCCGGATGCGGCAGTGGCACAGGTTACCACAGCGACCCATTATGACAGATTGATGTTAGTTGTCTCGGTTACCCAATGGTTAGAGTGACATAAGCGGTCAGGGTGGTTTGGGTAAACAACATAAAACAGGTCACTATGTTGGCAGGTTGGCATGGTTTATCAGAACGACACACATTAGCAGAGCAGAAAGATAAAAATAAAAAGTCAGTGCTGAAAGCAGCCAAAGAGGAGGGAAAAAGCAGACACTACATCCTCTGTGGTACCCTGCCGTAGTTCCCGAAACCGTGAATCTCATCCCACCTACTGCATCCCCCTCAAACACCGTTTTCCTCCTCATGCGCACAGCAGATCGCTGAGGTTTGCGGCAAAAACATCTGTGAGATGAGACTTTTAACAAACTTTGATCTCATTAAAAGATATGATTCCATCAGAAGTGAAGCTGGAGATGGTGGAAGGGTTGCGGGCGCACAGGGTGTGTGTGAGTCACACACAGGGCAGAGGGGACAGATGCTCTGTTTGTGTGTGTGTGTGTGCGCTTGCTGGAAGGGCTAAAGCAGGAGAGAAGCCAGCTTCAGTTCTGCTACTGCAAAGCCTACCGTGTCCTGCAGGTGTTTTCCCATGATGCTCCCATTCCACCCGTCATTCCAAAGAAATGCTGCAATTGTGAAGTTTTGCCCGGCAGAATGCGGCTGCGAACGTGTGTGTGATAGACTGGCATCCCATCCAGGGGTGCTCCATGCTGCATTGGCTCCACATCACCGTGACCCTAATAGGATAAGAGGTTTTTGGATATAAACAGAGGGATATATTTACAAATTGAGCCTGTGTGAAACTGGATTTTAAAAACACCTCAATTTAAACCGCCACCTTTTTTAAAACTATAACTTGCGACGGCACTATTGGAAACCGATATTTTTAATGCCGACCCTCAGTTCCTTGGTTTTCAGCACCGCAGTCATCACTCCCCGTTTAATGGCATTGTTTCATAATCGCTGGTGCTTGAGAAGCCGATGTCCAGCAAGGGAAAAGAGGGAAAAAGAGATGGCCTGATCTTAGCCACCCTTCTTGCGTCCCTTCGGGGCAAATAGCTGGCAGTTTATTAAAAATGAAACGTCATATGGTTCGATAAGGCGCTTGCAATCTGTTTGAATGACTGTCCTATGCAGCGCACACCTGTCTCGAACACTTGTTAGCAAGCTTGAGCAGCGACAGGTCGTCCTCGGATGCCAGCTTCTCAGCAAACGCAGATTTATTTACACGCGATGGATGTGCACTGCATCTGCATCCTTGCTTCACGGTAGCTTTGTTGTCCAACGGTGGGAAGTCGGAGAGATTTTTATGCATGATGGAATCTAAACTGGCTTCACCGTACTGCTGAGATTCATGGCATCACAATTATGTTGCACGTTCAACGGCGCTGTTTTCCAAGCGTTGCAGCTGTTTTCTCCAACAGCCTCTCAGTTGTGCACACTCTTTTCAATTTCAAGGGCTTTTTACTCCTGTTCTTGGGTCGTCCTTCCTGGTGGGCTTTGTGCGCAGACACGGCCCACAATGCCACAGGAGTCTCCTACAGTAACCGCGCCACGATTAAGTTTAGAATCATTTTGTTTTCCTTTTGCCAGGGTTGCTGGAGAGGGAAGGTAAAAGCCCACCTGCCGCTTTCTCTTTCAGGGACGCCCTGGGAATTTGAGCACTCGGGAATCTCGGACCGTAGGGGCTGCAGACTAAGATGGCTGTTCACCGGGTTACACAATCCTTTCGAATTTACACAAATCTTAAATGCTTTGCGGTACATTATTAGGTATCAGTTTTGCGATATGGCCAAAGGCAGTAGAAAGTTTTTGAAAACATTATGTTAAAAACCTTTGTCGGAAGGGTTCAGCTATGTGGTGAACCTTTACACCATTGTTTATGACAGGAGGTTAAGGTGGCAATGGCAAAAATACCTTGGGTTGAGGTTGCATTTACCTATGTCCATATCTGGCACAAGTGTAATCCATTACATTTCACCTCTGCTCATGGCTAATATCAATTTTTATTATTGCATTGCTCCAAAGATCACCTGTATAATACAAAGGTGTTTGGAAGTCACTGAGGTTATGCACGTAACCCCATCCCTCACATTACGGGACCCGAAGCGATGAAAAATTGCTGCAGCCGCTTGTGAAAACATAAACTTCGTTCTCATATAATGCAGCAGCGTTTTCTCGTACTGCTCAGCCATTTGACCTCTGCAAAGATGCAAAAGGCACAACAGCCACATGTTTGGGTACCCAGCCCCACAAAAATGAACTCCCAAAAGCACCTCCCACCTCCTTTCCCAAGTTAATGGCTCAGAGAGGTTATTCAGCACGAAAACCGAATAAACATGAAAAAAAAATACTCATAGGGACACCGACATAAAGTACAAAACACTATATTTTTATGCACAGCACCGCACGTGCATGCGTAGTGCGAGGCAACGTGGGATAGAGCCAAGTTCTACTGTCAGCCAGTCAACTAATGTCAATCTAATACAACAATTGATATAATAATGGAAACAGCAGATTTATTTGTTGTTGTTTTAAATTTAGCTGATGGTTTGCTTCAAAGTGACTGACAGTTTTTTTTTATAGCTATTTACAAAGCATGGGAAATTTTACTGGAGCAGTTCAAGATAACTGCCTACTGAGGGTGGAATATGAACCTGGGACCTTTGAGTCCTTATAAAAATAAAATATAAACATGTGAATTTTACCCTGGGTACAATCTCCTAGCCTAGCGCCTAGTGACTCTGGGACAGACCGTGAGCAGGACAAGCATTTAGGGAAAATGGATGGAGCGAACGTATAACTATTAATTTGGCCAGTTAAGCAAGGGATGGGTGTATTTCCAAGGCACAACGTCATGGCATGAATGGGACTCCAACCAGCTGTGTTGAGCTGTCTGTTTCTTAAACAACCACACTACCTGCTGCCCCTTCTGCCATGCTTCTCTTCTTTCTGCTCCAGGTCTTTGAAGAGCAGAAGGGTCAAACCCAGACCCTTTAATGTCAGTGTAGGCTTACATATTTCCACTTGCTCCACCAACATGCACAACCTATTTGTGGAATTGAGAGAAGCCATCTGTGAAGTCCAGCCATGTGTTTGGAGTCTATCTGACACATTCAGTGACATTGCTTGTCACTGCTTCCTGCCTCTCTCACCCCTGACAACACTCGCAGTCCTTCACTTGTCAACGGGTGGACATTCGATCCCCGTCGGCTGTCCCGCGAGGGGTTAAACAGTCCAGTTGGAATTCCGACACAAAACAGGGCCGGCACCGTGAGTCGCCAAGAGGAACAGGGCCCAATCTCCAAGCCAGGTAGATGGCGTCAGATCATTTCCCTGACTTGGAATGCACCCAAGGCCTTCCTCAGTCATCGTGTGTGGTGCTGCGGTGCTGTGATCTCCCCCACAACACTGATTTGTTGTACAGACGAAATGTCATGCGATACAATCCTGCGTAATGTAGCACCATTCCAGATATTGACCTTGAACATTAAAAAAAAGCTGAAGACTTGCTAGGAAAGCCAAATGTGTGAACATGGAAAGTGAACAAGAAGCCTTTTGAGGTGACCAAAGTTATCGCAAGAACGTTTCGAACCTCCTTGAGTTTTTGGTGTTTCTTCTCGTACAAGCGAGCGGCCAAACCCGTAACCTTCCTCGCGAGACGACACCAGGCTGTTTGACCAACTATTCCACGATCTAGACTCAAGGAGTTTGGGCCCAGGGTCAGGTTCAGCATCCATTAAATTACACTGCATCAGTAATAACTCAACAGTAATAAATGTTTATGAGTCTTATTTTATTTTATTTCAGGGCAGCAGGGGGCATATTAGTTAGACCTGTTTTGTCACAACATAAATGTCCCCTGGTGTGCACCTCATTCCTACTGTTGTACCCTTGAGCAAAGTACTTAGCCTAAAACTGGGTAGGAGTACCCAAAAGTGTACTCGGTAAAACAATTACAAGTTACGGTTAATAAAAGCCTTAGCTAAATAACACTTCTTTTGTTCATTCATTTTTCATGGTCTTGTGCTTCCTGTCTGTTCTCATTTGTCACCTTGAGTCTTCCTTATCATTGTTCTCTTTCTCCAGCACTATATGAAGGCTGTCAGCCCTTTCTCTCCATCACCGGTGTCACCGAGACGCGAAGGAGTCATTCCCGTGCTCCCTGGGTGTGCCCGTAGTCTGGCTAATGAGACCTCCGCCACATTAAACATCTCCCCAGAGTACAGCGATGGGCAGTAGCCATCACTCAGGATGTGCAGCACGAAGGACAATTTGAACATCCGGCTGTATGACGGAACGCAGGACGCACTCAAGGTTATTCTCCACGCTCTGATGTCTGTATTTACTCTTATTACCATTTTAATTGCATCAGCATTTATATTTTTTGGTCTTCCCTCATTGAGATGAATCACTTCGCTGAGCCAACTTAACATCTCCAAACCTCTTTAAAAATTAGCAACATATAATATACAGCATTTGGATGGGATTGTCTAATTTTTCATCAGTGAAAACGTAGTAAATTGCTGTACTTTGTGCTTATTAAAAAGTAGACTGTGTTCTGCTTCAATTAAAGGGAGCTGAGGAGCTGAATTTGTAGTCCTTTGTTGATCCTTAAGCGCTTCCTTCAGGCATGGGAGCTCCTCAGGAGAGACATGGCATCGCTGGGGGAGGGGGGGGGGGGGGGGGCGCTATGCTGCAGGTTGAGTCCTTTTCATCCTGGGCACATAAACTCCAACGTGAAGAACGGCGTGGTTGTGGAACCACAAGAATAGGGTAAGGAAACTACACCTAAGTAATCTGAAACACATGTCTTTGGACTGTGGGAGGAAGCCAGACCACCCAGAGGAAACCCACGCAGACACAAGGAGAACATGCCAACGCCAAGCAGACTGAGCTGGAGTCAAACGCACCCAACAAGCACAGGAACTATAAGGCAGCGATGTTACTTGGTGAGCCACTGTACCCCCTCATGCAAACAATAAAAACAAATTACAGCCATTAATTTACCTGAAACACGTGTCTTTGGACTGTGGGAGGAAACCAGAGCATTCAAAGGAAATATGGGAAGATATAAACAGCTGGATTCAAACTCATGTCCAAGCATTCATCACAGGCATTGTGAGACTGTGTACTTTTTTACCTTGGTTTCTAATCCCAAATCTATAGCATCTGCAGCATCTGGATGGATTTAACTGAGACTTACACACATAAAAACCACCAGTATGTTTAAAGTTGTCATCATTTTGAAACACAGGCGCAAACACAGACACACACATTAACTTTATGTGTTTGTTTCATCAGAGTCCAACTTAGTGTCAAGATCACCAGAAATGTACACAGCCAGCCATTCATTGTGTCTCTATAATGCTGTACAGTGTCGCTACAGCATCTTGTAAGCAGCTGAAAATAGACTTTTCATCCACAGACACAATGTAATACTTGGAAATATGTTTCTGCCCTAAAAGTATTGTTTTTTTGTTTTTTTTTTCAAAGAGACAGTTTATTTTTGAAGATCAAAATGGGAACCAGAAATGTAGTGCCCTTTTTTATCCAGTTTGAGTATTTGTGAACTGAGTTTTGAGTTTTTTTTTTTTTCTTGTGCCTTACATAATATTGTTAATTGTTAATAAGCGTGGTTTTATACATTTACAATGAGCTGAACATTGCAGTAAAAGACACATAGGCAGGCAAAAAAGGATAAACAGATAAACGGATAGGCAGATAGACAAACAGGTGATAGATAGATAGATAGATAGATAGATGATAGATAGATAGATAGATAGATAGATAGATAGATAGATAGATAGATGGTTTTTTATTTAAATTACATCAATGCCCTACGCTGAAGAAGAAAGAATTTCCCCCTTTCTGCCAGTGTTCAATCCATGCATTTACAAGGAAATGTTTGTGCATTTAACAAATTTTCTGCAAAACAAAGTATTTATTTATCAGTGTAAATGATGGCTATTTTCTCAGCGAAAATGAGTTTACCATTTCTAAACATTTAATTGCATGTTTTAGATACCAGATCTGTGTGTTCTATTTAATTCCTTACACATGTGAATGTATAATAGAGGTGCTTACAGGAGTGTTTTGAGTCGGCCTCCTTTCCTTTGAGCACGACTTAAACTGCTGAACACCTCATTATACACACAGAAAACTAGCAAAATGAAGGTAGCCATTTAAATTCAATTAACCTCAGTGCTGTTTATGCATGCATTACTATGGAGTAATCTCTTAAAATTCATTTTTGAAAAATGAAAATCTTTGAAATGCCTGTCTTACAATAATTTATCACGGTAATTGCTTAAAGAAATGCTTATCTATTTGTTTGCTTGTTTATTCCCAAGCACGGAGAGAGAGAAAGCATAATGAAAAGCAGGAGGTTTGCGGTTAGGAGGCTTAAGTTCAAGTCCATCACAATGGAGTTAAGGTCAGAGCCCCGTTGCTGGCGTTCACAAACACAATAGCAATCTTCAAGCTTGAATGTGGGTGGAGCTCTACGAGGGGGCGGGGCTACATGTGATTGACGGGGGCTGTATTGCCGCAAAAACGTAACAAAGGGAAATGTGTAAGCGCTTGCCAGACATTTTTTCCGCGTGAAGTTGCCATCTCCCCAATTTCCCAGAATGCATTCCAAGTGACAAAATGTACGAGAGCTATGTAACAAAACAGGCATGAGGCGGAGGGATTTTGCCACTTGAGTTTTACGGTGGGTTTTATAGGAGGTCCCTGTGAGCACATTTCATTGTCACGGTGGTTTATTCTGTATAACCAGTCAAGCCCTCTTTTTAGCTCCTTGGCTCCTGGCTATACAGTACAAGCTCAAAAACACATGTGTGTGAGATGTCCAGCGTTGTGGGATATGCAGTATTTTCCATCCAGGATTGCGGGCTCTGCTCTACAGTCATTGAGAACCATTAGTTAACAGTTTGTTCTCGCAACATTGTTTTTTTAATGGCTACATTAACATCGAGGAGATGTCATAAGGCTGCCCCAGTTTCCAAACAGCTGCAGAGGCACACGACGCTCCACTTGGCTATTTTCGATGTGCAGTAAAATGCTGCATATGTTCCTTAGCTTGGACCCAGGTTCAAATCCCACTGCCTGTTGAAGTACCTCCTGTGAAGGTACTTACCCTGAGTTACTGCAGTAGAAAAAAAAAAACGGCCCAACTGCACAAACAGCTAAATAATTTAGTTTGTAAACTGCGTTGCCGGTGTCACCTGTGTGAATTTAGAGCGATCTAAACTTGTCAGAGAAATTTATTTCGATCCAAAGTTCCTTGTTGTGTGGATGGGAAGCTGTTTGAACGGCACGAAACGCAGGCTGCTGGGTGCAGACAGCAAGGAGACCGAAAAAACCTTCTGAAAGTCATCGTGGAGCCCCTGAAAAATGGGCTTTTTACAAGACATCGCAGAGCGCCGGGATGTTAAATCTCACTTAATGAGGGCTGCTTTATCACTATTTAGAGGAAGTCGGCATTCTTAGCCACTACAAAGTTCCTATGGGCTCTAATGAGGTGTTAACCCCGACTCGGGAACGGGCAGCGCGTGTGAAAGGACACCCATCTTCGTCGTGATTATGACGGAGAGCGAACACCGAAGTCCGACATTAGCTAACCGGTACGAGTCCCGGCCGCTTCCGAAAAAGGTTTGCCGGGATATCTGTCAAACGCTGCACCGAGGCTTTCGCAGTTGGTCGGAAGGAACATTAACCAGAGCTGACGTGCTAGCGGTAGCCCGTATTACCAAGAGGCCGGCGATTATACGGTCTTCGGTGCCGATTTTCAATGCGTTCTTTGAAAAAAAAATAAAAAGGTGACCTGAAAAATTACTACCTGCGAGTGCTGCCGCGTCGTGATGGATGAGTGGCCATTGTTTCTGCAAAAACAATCCTCGTGTCATTTTAACCAGTAGTAAATCAAATAACTCAACCCCCCCCCGGTTACCAGAGAGTGTAGCAACCTTTGGAAATAATTTATTTTGTTTGAAACAAAACAGTTACTGACAGTTTTTTTTCCACTCCCCTGGTTTCCCATTGCATGTCTCTCGCTGGGCGTTTGACTCAATGGTGCTCTGTGAGTACCCGTGTGTCCAGAAGTAATCCGTGCGTTATCTGATACCGGTACTGTACAGGCCGGCCGTAACCTTAAGCGCAGCGTTTTCAGCTGAATTATTCCACTGTACGTCATGCGTCTCTCCGGGCAGACGGGTCAGGGAATGTGCAAAACATAAAGTAGTGAGGATTTGAGAGAAGCGCCTAAATAAAAAAATAAATAAAGAACTAAGTTTCCATGGGCTCGGCACTGTGGAAGGGAAGGCTTTGACCCCCAGGGTGAATTTTTCCACGGGGGGTACCACCACCTTTGGGGGAATGGTGGAAGCTGCAGCAACTAATCCTCAAGTCACCAGTAACAAAGTACAGATTGTTTCTGCTGTTACACAGGCTTATAAAAAC
The DNA here is from genome assembly GCA_018136845.1 of Heterotis niloticus. Lineage (NCBI taxonomy): Eukaryota > Metazoa > Chordata > Actinopteri > Osteoglossiformes > Osteoglossidae > Heterotis > Heterotis niloticus. The sequence continues at coordinate 6,116,972 of CM030906.1, forward strand.
CAAGACACAGTCAGAAAAGTTAGCAGCAGATGTGTGTGTTTTGCATGTGGTAACAATACCAAACTTTTCTTTTATTCAGTGCCTTTAAAAGCAGCTTAGGATAGGATAGGATGGGATAGGAAAGGACAGGGTAGGACAGGGCAGGACAGAGTGGGTCAGGGCAGGATAGGGTAGAATAGATGGGATGGGATGGGATGGCACAGGACCTTTTACAGTGCTGTTTCATCAAACTCTCAATTTCTCATGAACAAATTTAGAGCACTAATCCAGACATTACTGTAATTTTCCCCTGATCTCATGTGTACATGGCTTACCTGCTGCCCCATGCTTCATGCACAGCGTCTTGCTTAACATCCTCGTCTTTGGTGCCCTACAATTTCTGCAGGCCTTTATATTTAGGAAATACAACAACCATATATGACAACAATGGAACACCACGTCTTCTGCATCGCAAATTAAATTCAAAGCATTTTAAATGTGGACACTGGGGAAGTGATTTCATGGGTCAGTGGGAGGTGACCTAGAGTCTGTGGGGCAAATGCGGCCTAACATGAGGAAAAGAAGTGACTCAAGATTTCTTTCCATCCATACCCAATTCATAGTGATCACTTGTCCACTGCAGAGGACAAACCCATTGGACAGCTGTAGACAGAGGAAGCGCTTTGTGATCTGGCAGAAACTGATTCTTGGTTTTCTTACAAATTTTTAAAAATAAAATAACACTTTTCTCGCTGTCGCAAATGATCCTTATGTTCAATACTTCTTGTCGGGCCATTCCTGAATTCAGCAAGCAGCGCTGGGTTTATTAGTACTATATTAACAAAAAATTAAACTATATGCTTAACGTATGTCAACTGGATCAGTTTTACCCTGCGTTGAGCCGACATCCCATCGAGCTGCTGTTTCACAGCCAAGTTACCATTCCTTCTACGATAGAACAAAACCAAACAAACCATGACCCTGCTAAGGATAAGTTGTTAACAAGAATGGATGGATGGATGGATGGATGGATGGATGGATTTTTTCCATGTCCAATTTAGTACCTTTTAAGGTTTCAAGGTAGCAGCATTAGAATCCCTCCTGGAACTAAAGCCTGCAGTGTCTTTGTGGTCTTACCTGAACATAATTGTTTGCTATTTTTTTTTTTATCCTTAGTTTCCACCTTTTAAAATGCCTTAAAATCATAAAGTCTATGTTCCAGGTTGTCTTCCTTTTGTAGGATTGTCTCAACACGCCCTTCCTGTCATTCCTGAAATAATAATAGTTGCACCATTATGAAGACAGCCATTGTTGTAGCAGTTAAGCACAAAGTACAATATTGAATTGTATATAACAAGGTCCTTTATAAACAGGCATTCATAGAGGAACAGGTGGCATAGTGGTTAGCGCTGTTGTCTCGTGGTCAAAGGTCTTGGTTCTGAGTCCCTGCTCCAGCTGTAGTATCCTTCACTTACCCTGTATTGGTGCAGTAGCTTAACGTACAGACATAAGCTGTTAGGAGAAACGTGTCCGATAAGTGAATAAGCGATGAAGATAACAAGCAATTTCAAATAGGAATAGAATACAAAGGAATATCATGCTCTCCGCACATTGGAAGCGATCCATAATAAAAATAAACAGCGAGATATGATTTGTACATATCATTGCGGTTCTTTACCCAGCTGGAGCTTTTTTAAACCAAAACAACCACTTTATCACTGCTGCTGGAAATAAGTTTTGAACAGATGGCGAAATGGTGTCTGAAACGGTTTTGTAGTCAATAGCGGGCAGATTCCAGCAGCACAATTAGCGCACAGCGAGATCGCGGACGCCTTAACAACCATCTCCATGGCAGGGGAATAACGCACTTCAGCACGGCGCTAATTTAACCGCTCAGAAGTACGGCGAGACCATTGCTCTCCGCGAGAAAGGAAGATAAGCGGCGGTCGCCGCCTGACAGCGCCGAGCGAAGACGAACGAGGCCTCCTCGCGTCCGCCCATTGAAAGCCAATTGTGTGTAAAGTGGAGAATGACACTCTGCCTTCACAATGTGTAGCTAGGCGCGTTACATCCACCGCTTTCATACTTCAAATGGCTTTTTGGACACGTCAGGCCAGGTAATGGCATCGCACGGCCTCCGCCCAGGCCGAGAAATTGCCTGAAAATGCTTTATTGAATAAGTGACATCGCCCACATTCTCACCGTTGATGATCAAACCTAGGATCTGGCCTGGATCTTTTTTCTTTTCCCTGAAAGACAGATTATTTTGGAGCGTTTGCCAGAGAATCGATCAGCTTGACTAAAGGCGCCATAATGCGCTGCGGCACATGGCCATGTGTAAAGTTTCCTTCACCCCTCACGCAAACTATACTTTGGCTGCTTGGGTCCTGCAGTGTTGTTCTTCACAGCTTTGGAAGTTTTGGGGAAGATTTGCCAATTCTGTGACTAGATTATATTTATTCCAATTTAATTTAGAAAAAAACTAAAAAGATTTCAAGGCTATGTGCATTTGTGAGTCAATGAGTCCTGTACATGTGCCCTGCTATCTATCTATCTATCTATCTATCTATCTATCTATCACAGCATGACATTTGAGGACAGCCAGTGGGAATCCTGGATATCTGATCTACGTACCGCTCAGTCATGGTACAAGGCAGTGAGAACCCAATCAGCTGTGGATCTTCATGCCAAGATGCTCTCCAAGGGTCGCAGAAGCCCAGGTGTAGGAGGAAGTATGTGGACAGGGAACAGGGGCACTTCACACTTCTCCTCCATAGATGGTGGTTCTTCATCCTTCCGTGAGCCAATATGGTCAATTTTGAAGAAACGTTACTTCCACAGGAAGTGTTAAATTATGTAGATATTTAATATGACGATGCCACCACAGAAACATTCATAAAAACTGCTGGAAAAGCGGTCCCAGTGCATTTAAGGGAAATGCCTTGAAACAAAGTGTGCGTCTTTTTCCTTATCACAGCACCTTCTGTTTGCCAGCTCCACACAAATTTTACACGCAGTAAAAGTGAGAAATAGAGCACCATTTCTTTGTTGTTGTATTAAATTTGAGACGGAACGGATGATGACCACAGGCAAGGGCGTTTCAGCATGAGAAAGTTTAAAATGTGGGTTGGGGTTAGGGTTCAATGCTGTGGAAAGCAAAGCACCTTTACAGCGACAAAATTTTTAATATAAATTCCTTTAGGGTGTGATGCATCAATACTCACTAATAAAATAAAAATGTCTCAGAGTCCCAGTGACCCGATCTATAATGACTCTGGGTGACTTTCACCTGATCCAAGCCCCTTACATGGTTTCATACATCTCAGCGAAGAGTCTTCCGGAATAATCTGTAATGCTCAACTTTACAGGCACCCAAGGGGAGAAGAGCTGCACAAGGTAGCCAATTGTTCCACATTACATGTCCAGCACTGGCAAAAAGTTTGAGCCCACCTGGGAAGGTTCACACCACCAGCATGGGTTCAAGTGAACAAAACAAGGCGCAAATGCGGCAGAAGAGCTGGAAAGACGCGGCGCCTCATTTCCTCATCAGATTTGTTACCAGACGCCTTGTGGGGGAAAAATGAAAAACAATTTCCAGAAGTTTTTCACTTGTAGCGTATTTACATTTTTTCATTTGACAGATTCTCCTCTGTATAGCTCACGGTACTCAATAACAGATGAAGAGCTTCATAGACAGACATAGGATCTTCAAGGTACAGCTTGTCTATCTGATGCCCCTATGTTGCTGGTTCACATCCCTCAAGTGGGTGCCTGTAGAAGGGACATTCAAACAGCAAATGCACAGATAATCTTAGCAGATGGTATTGGACTCATTTATTCAGCTCTCATTTTTTGGGAGGTTTTGAGATCCTTCAGGAATGCTGGGAGGGATTCAGCAGCTCTGAGGGACAGAGGGAGTTTGTTCCACCACAGTGGGGAATAACAGCTTGTACAGTGAGGCACTGAGCTGGATGTGACAAATGATGAAAATAAGGTCCCCATTTGGCAAAATTTACAAAGGGATCAGCATCCATTATTATGCTAAGCAGAATCAATGTAACATAAGCTTGCTGGTAAGCAAAAAATGTACATTGGCTGTTAATTAAATCGGGGACATTTCAGATTTTAATCATTAACATGAAAAAAGGGAGAAAAAATGGGAGAAACAATATTTTTCTCTCTAAACAGAGGAAGATAAAACAGGGAATTTAATTGCTTGGAAAAGATCTTCGCGCGGATGTTCAAATGAGAAGCTGAGCGGTTTTAAATCAACTGCGCTGTCCTCCACCTCTTTGGCAATTTTGCCAAGACTTTTGCCATTAATTATATTATTCCTTGCTAAATTGCAGATGCAAACTGCTTAACTAAAGGGGTGAAATGCAAGTGGGGGGGTGAAAGTATTTGTTTTGGCAAGTAAAATGTTTTGCTTGCTCTTGGATTGCCGGTTACTAAGGTTACAATAACTAAAACATGACTCCTTTTTTTAAATAAATGGACCAGAAGAGTAATTAACACGCTTTAGGGTAATCTTTTTATGTCTATTTGGTTTGCATAAAAGCCTAAACGTACACCTCCACAGGGAATGCAAAGTGGGGGGACCTCTAATATTAGCAATAACAATAAAAAGATGCCCATCTCCTGCTGCCAGAACCACAGTGATGAAGGGCGTGAACTTTCCGCCGGCAACCCTGCTGTCGTGCTCTTGAGAGAGGTGCTGAACTGAACTTTTTAATACTTGAACTGGTATCATGGTGAGGTGTAAGCAGCACCGGATGAAGGTGTCTTCCGAGTAAAAATAGAAGAAGATAAATGTTGAAAGGAAGTCTGCACCCTTTGTCGAAAGACACAAAAATGACACCGAAGCAAGAGAAGAGACACAGCAATGGATCTTCCCCAGACTACGATGATCTTCTTGTCCTTGCGCTCAGCAGATCCGAGGCATGACCTCACACGCCCGGCCTTGTCCTGGATTCGGGGGCACCTAGGAAATAGCCGGACGGTGCGGAGCATCGCCGTTGCCGCGGCGACCGCTCACAAAAGAGTAGCGTGACAAGGCAGGCGGCGTTTTAGAAGAGTGACAATTAAGGACAGGAGACTGAGAAAACCCAATTATTTCCCTGAAACCTTCTAAAGATAAGAGGGAAACACTGACTTACTGTAACCACTTTATACTGTATATTTCAGTGAAAAATGAAAGACGGAGAAAGGCCTTCAAAAAAGAAATCTGACAACGCATCCTTTAATTCCCCTCTGACCATTTTAAATAGCATTAGTCTCTTTCATCTCTCGAGCGCAGTCCTATTTAAAGCCTTTATCGGCTCTACGCTGTTTTACAATTAATTAACGGGAGCGTCATTCTCGCGCATGAAGGAAATACAAATCCCACGCTGCTTTCATTTGAAGCCTGGTTAATAGAAGGCCATGTGGAGAGAGGGTCTCCTGCACTTTAAGCCCCCCTAACAGTGACTAATTGCTAATAGCAAGCCTGACACTTTAAAGAGGTTTGGTTCCGATGAGTCCGGAGTTGGGGGAGGCTGGATGAAGGGAAGATGATGTTGGTGGGGGGGGGGGGGGGTGTTGGGAAAGAGCAGCCGTGTTCTGATCTCATCGCTTCTCTTTCGCACCTCCGACGTGACAGGCCTTTCATCCGGCTCCCCTTCTGTCGCTAAAAGGGTGCAAACGGAAGGTTGACGTACATCGCCCTGTATCGCCGCGTTCCTATTTCAGAGCGCGAGTCCTTTGAATCAACGTCCACATGGTTTTCTTAGGTTCCTTACCATGATATTGGCACAGCAGTTCACCACCCCAGCCCTAGAGGTGAGTTTCGGCTCCCATTACCGCAAATTTACATGCTGAGTACTTCAGTCTGCAAGTCAACTGTTTTTAATAACTTACAAGGCTCCTCTTTGGCTGCTCACGCCATTAAAATGGCTGACTAGATGAAACGGTGTGGCTGGATCATGGCCCACTGAATAATTATATTTCACAGCACTAAACAGAGCACCTTGTGTTGCCCATTAGAGTCAATGAGCGGGCTGTGGTTTTTATGAAAGGGCTCCTGAGGTCTCCTGGGTGGATCAGGAGGCTGAAGCAGCAACAACAGGCCCCACGCTGAGAGTTCACACCCACATCCCCGTGGAACTGGGGTCTGATCCCACGCTGATGGACGGCCAGGTGTCCGGTGGCCAACAAGGCCAAAGCGTTAATGGACTGGTGCTCGCTTCCTGCGGAGAGAGGTCGAATTCTGACTCTTTCGCAGCTGAAGAGGTCTCACATCTCCATGGGGTTTGGCGGCCCCGAATCCCCGGAAATTTCTGGTGGCGAAACCTAGCCAGTCGGGTTACACGAGGAGCCTGCGATACCAAAATTAGGGAAGGAACAGCTGGTGTTGCAGGAAAAAATGAAGCGGAAAAAAAAAAATCACACTGAAGCTTTTGGTATCAGATCAACATTGCTGACAGCGAATGTGCATTTAAAGACCACAGTCACCACAGCCTAAAATATGGCACCATCCCAGCCCAAGCATGAGGCCATGTAAAGACTTTAATTGGACCCTTAGTGACAGTAAGAGGGCCTGGCGGGAAGCAGAGCAGAACTCGGGGGGCATTTTAACAAAGCAGCGCCATTTTATTATGATTTTACTCTGGCAGTAACTGACTCACTAGTGGTGAGAGCGGTGCCGCCACACACGGGGAGGAAGTGCTGCAAAAGCACTGGGTGACTTTTCCGGAATCGGTAAGGGTGAACAAACTAACATTTTACTTGTCATCCTCAGACCCCCATCTCCCTATCCCTGCACCAGTTTACACTGAACACCAACCTCACACAAGCACCCAATCTGAAGGTCCTTGAAGTTTTGAACTCCTAAAGATGAAAGGTCAGTAGTTCCTGGAAACCTTTCGGTCTTAGCAGAACCCTTTAAATTAAGAAGCTGGATCAAATATTTCAAACCTTAAAATCTCTTGATTTCTAATGCAACCGTGTTTCTTTGAAACGAATTGTTTTTTTTTTGTTTTTTTTATCAATCCAGTTATCTCTCTATCTGGCAAAAAGCAGAAATGCCAAAGACTAAGAGTTTCCCTTTTATGCAGCTGTACCTGCGGAGCAGAAACTCATTTACAGCCATATCATGTTGCCCTCAGCCTTGACTATGATAACTTCATAAATGGTATTTGTCTATCTAGGCGACTCCTACCTAGGAGTTTTCCTGGGAGCAGCATGAAAGCCTTGTAGGATGCATCTTGTAATAATTGCAATTTTATAATGTATTCTATGATTTATGTGTGCCATGACACATATTAACTATTTTTTGAAAGGTAACAGCACCCTAGATCACAGCTATTTAAATTAGGAAAGCCGCGGCAGCCCAAAGCGGACCGCCAGCCCTTTACGAGGGCCAGGTATTCATTATTCACACCTGCGCCCAATCAGATCTCACCTCCGTGTCAAGGTTGTAATTAGAGCCGGCGCTCCGACCCGTCAGTCATGCCAAGCTGGCGTCGGCTGCCCTAATAATGTTTTAAACACCTGCCGGCGGAGCGGGGCATGCGGATTGATGGATGGCTCCGGAGCGAGGGTCCGGCACGGAGAAGGACGAACGCGCAATTAACCGGGCTCTCCATCTCGTCCCGGCCCACCTTCTCCCAGAGATGTCGAAGCGATTTGTGGAGAATTTCCATTATTAAATGTCTTTCTGGTTTATCAAGGATCATTAATCAATACAAGCCCTTTGTAGGGATCTGCAAGCTGCCTCTTCGGTGTTCAGAACAATATGTTTTTAGCGGCTCGTTCTGCTGTCAACAGGACCACCTGCCAGGCCTGTAAGTCACACAGGCCAGAGTCCTTTAAACAAACATATTTGTCATTCATCTGCAGTAAAAAAAAAATTGAAGTTGAAGTCTCTCAGATGGCTTAATAAATGACGCAGTTAAGGAGTCGTGCGTGTAAGGTGGTAATTACGGTCCTTTTTCCGCTTCCTATCGTTTTGCAATCGCAGGTTGGGAAATGGGTTCGAGTAACAATCCTATGCTTTTATATTTTCGAATTCCTAAGGTTTACAGTAGAAAAAGGTGGCCACGTAGCCGCAATTAGTACAAAGCAGGAAATTCTCAGGGGTTATAGAAAACTGAGACTTAGATGTTAGCACATGGGGAAGGTGAATTGTGCTGCATCAAGACATGGGATTCGATAAGGACTGCAGGTGTGAGATCAGGGTGACATGAGGGGACCCAGAGCGTCCAGACACAGGTGAGCTCACATATGACTCCAGTTCCAGACAAGGGGCCTGATTCCAAAAGGACCGGTAAGCCGGCCAACCCTCACAAATGGTTTGTGCTGTGTCTCAGACCAATTCTCACCGCTCTATGACCCATCATTCTGTGCTGTCCTCCCATACCCTCACCACTAGGAGACTCCATAACTCCATAACAGCAAGTTAGCTGATGTTACAATTAACTTTATTTCAGCTGACATCTTCACTGAAAGCAACTTGTAGTGTTAGTGAGTATTGTTACTGTATCAGCAAACCATAAGTTCATTTACATTTACGTTTTGCCATTTTGCATCTCTTCAAAGCAACCTACATTGCAGCATCTGAATAGAAAAAGAGATCTGGATACAGGTGTCGAAGTTTAGGGGGTTCTGACTAGCAATCTAAATGTGATCATGAAAGACTTGTGATTTAAATTTATGGAGCTCTCAGAAGAAATGTGGGCCTTAAGACCGTTCTGGAATGCCGATAGCGATTCAGCAGCTCTGAGGGACAGGGGGAGCTCATTCCACCACATCAGAGGCAAAATTGGGAACCTGTGGGGTTCTAACCTCTGATCATGGGTACTTTTCAAACAAGGAACCTTCAGACTGCAAGGTGACAGCCCTGACCATGACACCACCTTTTACCTCCCCTTGCCCTGTCTGTGCTCTGTCATTGTCCCACAAAGTGTGAACAGCACAAGTGCAGGTCTTCCATTTCCCACCTGTTATTCAGCCAAACTCCTGGGTCCTGGATCCGTCGTACCCAGAAACAGACTCCTTTAGTCGTCATCCCAAGGAACTTGCCCTGCATTTTACAAGTAGCTTCTGCTTATTCCTTTCCTTTGTGTCTCTGGGGGCGCGAAGAGAATTCGACTCCTCCATCGAGGGTCAAAAGAAAACGAACGCACGGCCGTCGCACCGAGACTCGCGCGGAGCCGAGCAGCAGAAGGACAGCGGGGGAATCAAAAGGTTATTGTGCCGTTTTGGTAGCCAAATGTCTGCCTACATTAATCCACAAAAAGTCCTGATTCACTCACGTCCCTCCCAGGAGAGTCATAACTGTAAAAATAATGGATGTTGGGCAGGGAATTTTATCATTTATTCTAAAATTTGGATATATGGGGTTCGAGGTAAAATTTTGGATACGGTAACTCGGATGCATTAAAGGATGTTATAAAACAGAAAGCTCTGGGGTCTTAAAAAGGAGAGCGAGGAAATGGCGAAATGTCGCTCCCAAGGCCCATATTATTATTTCGGGGTTGTTCATTATTTCCCAAGTGCCGCGCAGAGCCGAGCGAATCAAAGCCCTGCACTTAAAAATATAAAAAGAAGCCCCACTAAACAACTTGTTCCAACAAAAATGCATTTCATTTAGCTGTTAATTACACTAATGGACATTTCTTTGTTACCAACTGAGACGCCAATCTGTTTTACTAATGTAAAGGGGTGCCCTGCACTGAGGCTGCTTTTGTCCTTCAGAGCCCCTGCGCTCGAACCCGGGAGCGCCGCGGCCGTAATTAGTTTATCCGGCGCGCTTCGATCCCTGCCAAGAGAGGGATTCTCTCAGGGGAGCAAACGGCTCATCCAGGAGGTTCTCATGTCACGGGGAAGGGGGAGGGGGGTGCCGTGACGGAGCGCCCTCCCGGGGCTAAGGCCAAGGTCGGGGCCAGGAGTCGATCACGAAACGCGGTGAAACACGCCCACCCGGAACTGCTGGCGAGACCCGTCGCTTTCAAAAGGAAATGAGCTACTTTGTGTCCGGTTCACCAGTGATGTCTCTTTTTTCCCCTTTGTGGTCGTCTGTTAGTACAACCTTTTTCCTCGGTTGGCTTGGTTTGCGAGAGGATTCGGCGGTTTCGTCGCTTTGGGGGGGGGGGGGTCGATTCTTCTGGTGGGTGTGGCTTGTTAACACCTCACTGGGTGACCTCAATGAGTGAATGAATGAACATCTTCCCCTCTTCCTTCTCTTCTAAAGAAAACGCGAACTGTTAAAAAAAAAAAAAAAAAAAAAGGGCCCTTTTGGTTGTAATCGGGGAGTTTAGCACCGCTGCGAGAGCCAGGGAACGGATTCCTTTGTGCCGTCGGGCCATCTTGATTCCACAAGCATTCGCGGAGCGGCCCAAAGCCCCAGGGTTTTTTAATTTGCTCTCTGTAGACTGTGGATAATTGGGTTGGCTGACTGCGGCCAGACTTCGCTCCCAAGTTCAGCAGGATTAAACCCATATTGTGTTCGGAGCCACAGACAAAGGCCCCCCAGCCTCCTGGGAAGCTTCTGAAATGGGGTGGGGACCTTTGTGCTGGTGTCTGGTGATTTTAGCCCAAAAAAAAAACCCTGATCATTTACTTACTCCGCAATTTGATCCGTTCTTCAACTGTTGCCACACTGTGGAGCTGAGGAATCGTTTTTTAAACCAAACTACATGTTCCTGTTTTGTTTGGAGCTGCAGGTATTATTGCAGCTCAAGCCACTGCCTTCAGATCCCAACTCCTGCTTTAGTACCCTAGAGCAAAGTACTTCACCCTAATCTACTCTAGTAAAAATTTCCCAGCTGCATAAATGAGTAAGTAAACTCATGCTGGAGGAAAGCATCAGGTAAATGGATAAATGTAAATTGTCTGGCTGTTGACACCTTCCAGATGTTTTCAGTCATATACAGGCTTAGGAGACATTCAAGGTGACTCCCTTAGTGGGGTAGTAAATGCTGCTAGTTAGACCCCAGTCCATCAATGTACGGCAGCTCAGCATGCAGGGGCGGCCCTGGATTCCATCATAAGCCCTGCGGAGATCAGGCGCTTCTGGATTTTCTGTTGCCGTACGAGGGTGCAATACCTCTAAAGCACAGTCTGGTGAGCAGAGCAGATGAAGGCCCACCTTGGCGAGCACGGGAAATGGAGACGCATCTGAAATTGTAAAGCAGCCCGCACACCCAGATGCATCCAGGCCTGCGTTTTTCTCTGGGGGAAACCCAGTTTGGCCTTATATTGGTTTCACATCTAGTAGAGCGAGGAAAGGAGGCAGTGAATAAGCACGGGGGGTGGTTCTCTGTAATTAATCTTAGAGATAAACTGCGCTGGCAACACGAGAGAAATAGATTTCCTATCATGAACAGCAACGTCCCGCGTTGCTCTCTGCTGGGTGAGTAAAGCCGGACAGAGTTTACCTGTGAAGCTCTGGGACCCTGGTTGGTTCGAGCTTCGCTTCCTGCGGAACGCCGGATAGTTTATTCAGTGCCACGTCTGAGTGATGCTGGAGGAGGGTCAGAGGGAAGAGGTGATCCAAAACCCTTCCGGCACCGTTTGGTGGAGAAGCGGATTGTAAAATAAACACACAAATCGAAAACTGAACAGTGTGGGCAAAACGTGCTGTTTAAAATGCCCTGTGAGAAGAACGGGACGTCGGGTGAGCTGCAAAGATGAGCCAAACCGTGACCTTTCAACCCCAGACTGGGATTTTCTACACCTCGTTTGTTTTTCGTACTCGGGTGCCTAAGGGCCATGGAACAGGTGGAGGAGGACGCTGCCATTCTTCTTTGAGGTTTTATTAGTAAATCTGGTGGTGTATCTCATGCTTTCAAAGAGGCTCTCGGTGAGCAAGAGCAGCATGGCTTCCAGAACGTGACTTCATCCCCAGCAGCCCACGGCGGCACTCTTACATTTGCTCCAAGGAGATCAAAACAGTATGAACAACATGAAGGGAGGGCGGTGGAAACGGTCAGAGAACGAGAAGTCAGAGCCTGACACTTGTTGCCTTTGTACAGGAAGTTCAACCCTTTAACCGTTTTCCAGTTTTTATGAAATATTCCTCCGGTTTAGCTTTATTTAGTGGCCCGCTAACTCCATAAATATACGGAACCTGTTTTACGCTGACTTAACATCTCCGTTTTGTGATATCAAAAAGCAAACACATGAATTTGTTTTGATGTGGATTAATCTTGCAACTGGAAACGAATGATACAGTAAATCCTCTGTGAGGTAAAACCAAGTGCACCGTTCTCCATCTTGTCTTCTTCATATCGCTCTTCACATTCCACACCGCGCTCTGGCCACACCGTGGCTTGACGGTGATTTTCGATGACAAGGTATGAAAACAGATCAAAGGCACAGCAGTGGCCTCCAGTGCGGCGGGGCGACATGTTGCCAATTCGATAGTCTTCTGGTTGCACGGTGTAATGGGAAGCACGTTTCATCAAACGCTTCTGTCCACGGCTTCTCCGTGATGAAAATTTAAATTTGGCCGCTCGCGTACGCACTGGCGGTGAGCTGTCATTCAGGCCACACCCCTGCCGTCCCTCAAACCCCACCCTGCCACCTCGTGTGTGTGTGTGTGTGTGTGTGTGTGTGTGTGTGTGTGTTTTCTCCTGCAAATGCTAGTTTTGTTCATCTCTTATTATGCCTCTTGTAACAGTGCAAAACCTCTAACCAAATATGCAAAAAGACACCACAGTATTTTAAGATTATTGCCATTTGTTATTTTGTGACTTACACTTTTTACACTAAGCTACTTACAACTATTAACCTATTTATACAACCCAGGTCCTTTGAGGGCAAAGGGAGCAGTGCTACCCATTTAATACAATACCTCCTGCCGTGCCTGTAATACTTAACAATATTCATAGAATAATTAATAACTATTTAACTCGGTGTCTTCCGGCAGATAATTCGTGTGAGATATTTGTGGGTGCGCTGAAGGAATTTGTGGTAAGTGTCTCACTCACCATTGGACTGGAACCTTACTGAGCACCAGTCAGACTTACTGACCATTATAGCACCTGGTGGTTTATATGTCTGGGTTTCTCCCATATTTCCTTTTTCTTCTGTTGAGGCATTTCAGCCTCCACTCCAAGGGTATCATTTGCAAAGGAAATGGAGCATTTTAGGACTGGGTGTGGGCAGCTTGGCAGCGCCGACCGGGTCCTGAAAGCCTTCCATAATGGACTCCAAGCTGTGAAGGCGAGCAGGCCGACTGAGACGTTCATCTCAACTCTTCTCTGAAACAAGAGTAGGTTCAAAATGTTCAAAATAGGAGAAAATTGCATAAATTTTCTTTTTGAATTTTGTTTCTCTTGGGTTCACTTCACTGGCCCAGCCTTTGGTTTGGACGCTCCGGCTTTGTTCTTGTTTCAGGAGTGGTGAGGCGTTAAGCAGGAGCAGGTCCACTAATAGGCCTTTCCATACATGACACAGTCGTGGGCAGCTCCCTGCTTTGCTTTCTGACCGTGACCACTAATCGTCTTGGGTTTGGTGGCGGGTGACATTTGGGTATTTTATTTAAACTGGCACCCAGGCCAGTCCTGTTATGACCATTTGGCAGATATCTGGATCAGATCCTCACCAGCTTGACCACACTTCAGGCCAGCAGTTCTCAGGTTCCGCTGTAGCAGCATCTGGTAACTGAAATGCATCTCAGAGGGGTCCCTTTTCTGCTGACCACATTCATCGTGGGCCAACCCCAAAGAAGAGATTCTTTGACGTCATCATTTTATTCTTATTTATTAACAGACCAAAACAGAACTGGACTGCAACAGTAAAGAAGCAACAACACCCATAAATCCATTCCTCTGTTTGCAAACTTAATTCGTTCCCAGACATCCATTTGTCAGGCAAAAAATCATCAGTAAAAGTGACACATACCATCACTTCTCAGGGAAAAGATTCAAATTTCTTCTAAGCAGGATACAAGCACATCCAAAAATCACTTCAAAACCCAAATACAATTAAAAATGTAATTTCTTCATATTTTAACAGGTGTAACTTTTTTGAAGCAGGATCAGACAGTCTATTAAAATGCAAAGTAAAAGTACGGTACAAACATTTACCGTATGTCTGTAGCGCATGTATTTTTTCATAAATTATCCAGAAAAAAATACATTTAGTCAGTCGGAGCTGGAATCACGGTGCTGCTTAGGTCCCTGTTGCTGTGCAGCCGCGAGAGGAGTTTTCCCCCCTGCCCAAAGGTCTCAACGGTCCTCGGAGGACTTGTGCACACAGTGTGAGGTTGCTATAAACCATAATGACTGTCACAACCACAGTCAGATGCTGTTTTATTGTCAAAAACGCTAACCATTATTTAAAAATGCAATTTGCATGATTCACCATTTGTGCCCGCTTACAGCTTTCTTGGGGCCTAAAAGAGCACAGAGCACATTTTCTCCTGGTTCTAACTCAATAGCAACACATACTGTTGTGCCTTGACTGAGGACTAAACCTGGTACACTGGGACACACTAGTGTGTTTTTCACTGTTCTGGTCTGACAGGTGGTTTGTTGTTTATTGCTTATTCATTTAGCTCATGTGTTTCTCCAAAAGGATGGACGGTATTAGGTTTACTTTACTTACAGGAATTTACCCCATTGTACAGGTAGGTAGATGTCACTCCATCAACTAAGGACCTTGATCAAGGGTACTACAACAGGAGGTGGGATTCAGACCCAGCTCCTTTGAATAAAAGGAAAAAATGCTAACCGCTACGCCACCTAGTAACACATAAAAGAGATAAAATACCCGTGTGGGCTATCTGAGGGCTATCAGCATTTGTGATTCTCCAGCAGTTCAGCCGCCGTCAACCACGCCTTAGAATACCAACTTTGAAACAATAATTCCTACCTCACTCAAGAGCTCCAAGGTGCAGATCTTCTACTTGAAACTTGAACTTTTGACCTTTTTTACCGCAGATGCAGCTCTTTGCATCGCAACGGATATGTAAAACCATCAGCACAGCACAGTAAAACATAGGCTCTCAGGAAGATGCATGCTGACTGGCAGTTGACCTTGATTTCTGAGCTACCTCTGGGTCTCCCTGACATTGTCTCAGCTCTGCTCTCCTTGCACCAGCTAAGCTCTCCGGGAAGATGTCCAAGGCTTATAAAACCTTCTTTCATGTGAACATCTCACCTGTTCTCCTCCTAAAATATGAAGGAAGGAGGGGAACTTAACTGTCCCGGGTCTGTACTTTCAAAAGCTCTCTTTCTGACCTTGCGATGTCAGGAAAGGCAGTTACTTTTTTTGCATCCCCCACAGAGCCACTTGATGGCATCTCTCCTGGTTTTAAATGGTATTCGGACATTAGTGCCTCTGGGTGCTTCCAGCTCTGCCTTGACATGAAGTACTGGAGGAGCTGAAGGTGGTGCAGCGGTTACAGCGGCTGCTTTTGAACCCAAAGAACCCCGGTCTGAATCCGCATCGCTTGCTGTATGATTTTACCCTGAATTAATGTGGTAAAAATAACCCAGCTGTGTAAATGGCTAAACTACTGTTAGTCAGTTTGGAGAAATACATCAGCTAAATGCATACATGCCAGATGTGGTTGGACTTGTGTGTCACAGCTCCTATCCGTACGTGTCCCTGACTGTCCTCTGTCCCCCGACGCACACAGGCAGTTGCCCCCCCAGCCCGCACCAGCAGAGCGTCTGAAGGCCTGAAAACCTCACGAATGGCGAGAGCATCTCCACAGCCAGACCTCAGTGGGAACGACTGAGTAATGAGGCCGGGAGCGGATGCGAGTGTTATTGTTTGGGGAGGTTTTTTCCACAGATGCCAGCACAGACTGAATGTGATGCATGCTTTCTGTTGCCCTGATCCCCACAACGGCTCTTTCTGGAAAAAATCACCACCAAAGTGGGGGAGAAAGGGGCATGAGATATGAGCTGGAGGACTTTATGAGACTTTGGGGCAGGAGGACGTTACGGTTACAGGTGTGCTGCGTACGGCGGCTCGGCTTCACCGCCAGCATTTGTTATTTTGCTATTTTAGTCCAAAAGTTTCAGGTTTGCCTTCACGCCACAAGGGTTTTATGCCTCTTTTGACTTCAGTGCAAAAGTTTGCCCCGCTTCTCAATTGCACGGTGCCAGTCAAAAGTTTGAGGACACCCGCCTGAAACCAGGCCACAAATAATAGAAACTACTTTTCTGGGGAGAGGAACCGATTTTATGGGGCAATGAAATATGTGAGATAGAACCATTCTTCATAACAGGGTTCATTTCTTCAGCGTATCCCCCCCTTTATAGGATTTCCTGTTCCGAGGGGTCAGATTGTCATCATTTCTTATGAAAAAGAATTTTGTTGGGCAAAAAGGAAGTTAATTACATTCATCAAAATCCAAAAACTGGAAGGTATTTTTATGCTTGACAGCAACTATTTAACACTTGTATTTCGAAGTTTTTAACAAAGTTCTTGAGACAGTTTGCTGTCTGCACAGGCACGTTTTGATCTTTTGGTTCGCAAATGGTTATTTATTTACAAGTTCACAACATTTCTGCAGAGCATGTAGACGCGGTGCTGACAGAGGCGCTATGTGTGGTTATTAGCAGATGTTTCGTTCGCACTCCTGCTGTAACAACCTTAACCGAGGTGCTCAGCAGGAATTGCTTTGATAAAAATGAGCATCTATACAACTGGGTGAAAAATTGTAAGTGTATTATTATTATTATTATTATTATTATTATTATTATTATTAAGAAGAAGAAGAAGAAGAAGAAGAAGAAGAGGAATCAATCCTGATAGGATTAACTGGTTCATGATAACTGTTGGATGGATGGATGGATGGATGGATGGATGGATGATGATAATGCTGAATCTGCTATTTTATATTTACCATAAGGATGGCTGTGGTTGGCTGAGATTGTTGCTGTGTTCATAGGTTAGTAGGGAGTAGGAAGTATTTACAGCACGTAGCTGTTTTTGAATGCAAGAAGTTGGAGAAGAAAGAAATACAGTAATACAGTATACTGACACCACTGAGGGGCAATAACCTGTATGGAGCAGTAAATGGAGCCAACTTCCTGGTTCTAGCAGAGGGGGCCAGCTTGGGCGGTGAGGCTTCTCAGGGAAACAGATTGCCTGGGGCTCAACCAGGGACACGAGCTGCGAAAGGTCTTCGTCTGTACCACGAATTTCCCATCTCTCTCCTCCATCTGTGGTCCCAGCGAAACCACGCACCACCTGTCAATCACCCCGTGCCCCACATCTGCCCCTCCCACGCCTGGCAGATGGAAGACGGAATGTGGGGCAAATCGGTGAACCTTCCGGAAGCTGTGTGGCATGGCGGCTCTGTGGACAGTGTCTCTCCGTGTTTTAACAGAATCTGGGTGGCTGACCTCTGAAATTCTTCTTCATAAGATAACAGGAAACACCAAGAACAGCTGGCCGTTTCCCCCGTTCACTGCAGTACACAAAAATGGCTTTGGTCATTGTTCAGGCCAGATCTCCCGGATGACCAGCATCTGTGAAGCACAATCCCAGCTAGTGCCCCCTTCAGCATGCCTGAACCTTTAACAAACACACACTTCTGAGCCTCTAATCTATGTGCTAAAATGAACAAAATTATAGAACTTCTAGCAGAGTAATTCAGGCTGAACACCTTACTGAGGGGTACTGGGATTGGAACCAACAACTTCTAAATGGACAAGCAGCAGCACCACCTATAACCCCCTGCAGAACCTCCTCACAGTTCAAGCAAAAGTCCTATTTGAACTACACAAAAGTATAAAATATAATTAAACTAGTTGTTCTTTATTATAAATCTGTCACCTTATGTCTAAAGAGAACTAGAACGTCAGGTTTGTACACTAGGCTACATACAGTGATTTACCCATTTATTCAGCTACAAATGTAGGTATTTTCTACTGTAACAGTTCAGGTTTAATACCTCGATTAAGGATACAACAGTTGGGATCTGAACCTAGCTCCCACCAGTTCGTGGAGGCTGATAATGACCTTGTGCAAGGAAAGAGTCACAGGAACACCAGGACTCCTGTGAAATGCACTCAAGGCTGTGAAAAAAACATTTGCTTCCGCTATTTTCCGGAGGAGGCTTTCCAGAAACGACCACCTGCAGTCTGAGAGTCAGAGACCTCATTTGCCCATTTTTCATCTGAGCGCCATGAGGGACCGTGCCAAGACCTCCCTTCACAGCTGAACCCCGGAGTGACCCTCAAACCCCCTAGGCAGACCCCCAAGTCCATGTAGTAAGAGATTTACACCTCGACGGTCAAACAGTGTATTTTCAACACTTCCTGTGTCGGTGTGTTAAACCAACCTCACATTCCTGATAGAGATGGGGTTAGCGTTAACTTTACTGTGCCCCAGTCTCATGCTCATTCAACATGAAATGTTTAATAAAAGATTGGTTTTTGGATGGGTGGATGAATTTAAAGTTTCTGCATGCATCTTCTGTGTCTTTATGTCTTTCCTCCAAGCACTCTGGTTTCCTCCCACAGTTCAAAGACATGTGTTTCGGGATAACTGGTCATCAGTTGCCTCTAGCAAGAGCATGTATGCGTGAATGTGTGTGTGCACCCCACTGCAATAGACTGGTGTAGCAGTCAGGGTGGGGTTTAGTTTCCCAGCCTGGAATCCAGTAATTCCAGGATAGGCTGCAGACCACCTTGACCAACACTGAGAATAAAGCCGTTAAGGACAATGGATGGGATTTACATTATTTTTCTGGCTCTTTCCACTGTTTATTTAAATTTTCGGAAATGCTTGTGGTTTGGGAGAGAGCGGAGAGGTGTTGTGCTCTTTCCCATGTGTTTGGATAAAGTGACCAAGCTGACCCCAGCCCTCGCGCCATCCTGTCGCCATGGACACCTGCCAGTCAGTAAATTCGTCCCTCCGCCAGATCGGGACCGACTGAACCAGCCGGCGTGGCCGAGCGCCCGGCTCTGTGCATCAAAATCAGGCCAATGTGGTCCAAATCAGGTCACAGAGGCATCAGAAATGAGCCACACCACCCAGGCTGCGGACACGGGATAGTCCAGAACATTCCTTCTCCTATTGTTCCCATCTCTTCCCTTCCGGCCCGGAATTTCATCCATTCCCCTCATGGATCACAGCAGGTCTCTCTCCGGGCACAGGCCACGTTACATGATTTAAAATCGCGTTCTCTTCCCCTTCAGCCTCCCAGGGACTCGTGAGATGCAACAGATGTCGAACCGTGCGACACGGACGACGCCACTGGATTCACGGTCCTCCACTGCCCTCTGGTGACTGGAAGCCACGGAGCGGCCGAGCGGAAACCTCACAAAACTTCCGCAAAGCTTTTATTATTTTCAAACAACCATAAAGAGTTTTAATGACAAAGCACTGAATGCAACAATCAGTTAAAGCTCAGCCCATTTCTGTCTTAGAAATAAACAACAAGCACCATAACTGTAAACAAATATTAAGCAATAGCGGCTATTAAATGTTTGTTGATGCTTTCTGCTGCGTTGGATGGAAGTTTAATATCTGTTTAAATCATTGTGGCACAGAGATTTAAAATGACTCTTTTTTATTATCGCAATGCTTGTGCCGTGGGCCACAGCACGAGCCGCGGTGACAAGGCCGCCGAATTCCCGGCGTGTTTTCCGCCGCTAAGCCAGCTTGACGCCGCTGCCATTTCACAGTGTCTCTTCATAAAAGTGTTATTGTAGGCGACAGTTCACTGATCTGGTTAATGCTGAGCAAACGTGGAAGCAGACGTCCCGGAGAGCGATGGCGAAATGAATCAGGCCCTCGGAGGGGTGCGGGAGACGCTGCTCTGCGGTGAAGACAGCAAGAGGGAAAAACAGTAATCAATAGAGGAAGGGCAGGCGGGTTCTGGCTCAGCGAAACATGAGCGCACATCTCTATGGCAGTGCTTTGGGCATCTTCCACGCTGCTGACCGGTCGGGTCAGATCAGTCCATCGTGGGTACAGCAATGCGGCGAACAGCGGGTGATGCAGGGCGCTTAGTTTTGTCTGGTTAAGTGAAGGGAGCCCTGGGGGGGGAGTCGTGAGGTTGCAAAAACAGTATGGAAATATCACATTTTCATTCGTATTACTTCATTTGTCAATTTTCTTCAAGGGGTTGAATAACTGAGGGTAAGCAAAAGCATGCTGATAGCAGATGGAGGGCTTTAGCCACAGACATAGAAGGAACAGAGCACATGTTGCTGGTTCACTTCCCTCCAGTAGCTGCCTGTGGAAGTGACATTGAAACAGCAAATGCATGGATAATCATAGCAAGAGGAATTGAATTCATTCATGCAGCTGTCAGGAGGCCAGGAAAGGAAGTCATGGGTTTGGGATCGTTCATGATATGGATTCAGCAGCGCTGAGGGACAGAGGGAGTTCATGAACTACATTAGGGTCAAAACTGAGAGACAACAGACTTTCAATTTTGGATATCTTATGACTTGGAGCACCAAGCAGACAGAGGTGTAGAAGTTCATCACTCTTGCCCTGATGTAGGGAATGATCAGGGCCTGTGGATACTGAGATGCTGACCCTTTGACCGTCTTGTAGGCCTTAACCAAAGTCATGAATTTGAGGGAGAAAGAGGGGAAGCCCAGAAGGGAACTAACTCAATACTGGAGACATACAGGACACATCTCTAAGGATGGTTTTATGAAGTCCTACCTTAAAAATAGATACTAAGTGATCACTTGTTAAAAAAGCCAAGATGAAGATAAGAGGTTGGAACCCCAGGTCACTGGAGGACAGATGAGGGTTAAAGCCCAAAGCCAGAGACATCTTACTAGCTCAGCCTTGGACCAGAAGCAGCTAATCCTACCCTGATCGCTGTTATTTATTCCTTTCTTTTACACTTTATACCCTTTATCCTCCTTTATATTCCACACAGTGCTTTTCTCCCAGTCTTCCCCCCACCGTGCGACTTTACATCCTATAGTGAACAACCCTCCACATTCCCAACCCCCTCCCCACCTGCAGCACAGTCATCTGCGGACTGCCACATGTAGCAGCGTCCTACAAAGGCATTGTCCCTCACAGACCCCCACCTCGTGTCGTCATACTCCAGCGCCTTGCAATGAGCAACACCACGACTCACAATGCTGCTGCTGGTTAGGGTGTCACCTTCTCCAGTCGGCTTCCAACAGCGGAGGGTTCCTTAACGTCTGAAGGGGGTGTAAAGCCACTCTGAGACCTGTGACCTCTCCTCCTTCCCCCGGTCGCCGCCTTTATCCTCACACCACGAGAGGGTGACTTGGCCATTGTGCTTTTTGTCCCCCACACACACACTTGTCACCATGACGGAGTCTCTCTCTCTCTCTCGCCGTCTGCCTTTTCTGCACACTTTCTCTCACACCTCCTCTGCACCTCGCTTTCCTTCTGCACTGCGCTACAGGTCCTGGATGAGCATCCTCGCTGGCACAACCCAGGCCGTCCCTGGTGACCGCGATTGACCGCCGGTTAATTATGTGTCCTCACCCCCCTCATTCGGGCCACATCCAGACGGCTCTCACACCCTCGCATTCACACTCAGCACAGCATCTGCAGACACACTGCAGGACTCTGAATCATTTGCGGGACTTTTATCGCCTGGATACTCATGTTTATTATAATTAAATATTACATACACAACACACTTCTCTGTGTAAGGTAACTTACAGTGTAAGGTTTGCAAGTACACGGTTTACACTGATTTACCCATCTATAAGGCAAAATCATTTTTACTGTCCTTGTTTTGGGTAAGAACTGTGGTCAAGAATATTACAGTAGGAGTGGGATTGGCTTAAAAAAGTACAGACAGTGATGGATGGATGGATGGATGGATGGATGGATGGATGGATATTTGAACTGCACATCTTACTCATAAATACTAAACCCCCTTTCCAAGTAAAGTTTTCAGTAAAGCTCAACTGCCTAAATGCATCACTACCAGTTCAGACTGTAAATCTGGACCAGATCTTGTGATTATAACTCAACTTTGTTTTTCCTCTGTTATCCATAACTCATTTGTTCAGCAGAAAGGCGCACAATTCGTTCAGTCGGCTTCCCCTTGATCACCGAAGATGGACGACATGAGACTGTGGGGGGGGGGGGACGAGAGATGTTCTTCACTCCAGCTCAGGCTTACATAGGGGAGGCCTGCTGTTACACCATCACGTCGGCACGGCAACTGTCTGCTTGAGGATTAACGCCGCGCACCGAGGTCTCCTGCTGACCCCGGGGGTGCCGAGGAGAGCAGGGAGAGCAGATATAAATCAGCCACGTTCCAGAGGAGATGGTGAAGAAGCTCGGCTTCCCGTGGGGGTCCGGAGAAGAGTAGGAGCACCCCATCCCGCTGATGAATATAAACTTCAGACAAAGGCGAAAGGAAGATTACTGCTCACAAAGATGGATATGAAGTGAGTTCCTCTGCAGAGCAGCTGTTCAAGTAAGATGGCTCTGGAAGGAATCTAGAGTTCCCATTATAGTGGGGAAGGGATGGAAGGGGGGGTATGGCCTGGTAGACAACAGCTTCAGTGTAACACATGAGGGGCAGCAGGTGGAGAAGCACTTACAGCCACCACCTTCAAACACAAAGGACCCAGATCCGAAGCCCACATCCTGCTGCAGTAGCCTCGATCAAGGTGCTTACCACAAACTGATAGGGTGAAAATTATACATGGATAAGTTACAGTAAGCAGATTAGCAGTGTAAGTCACGTTGGAGAATAGCATCAGTTAGCTAATAAATGTAAAGATGTTCTGTATAAATGTCTCTGAAAGTGAAAATTTGGTTTAGTGGCCAGATGTGACTATTTTTAACCACTTGTATCATCAGTACTTAGCCATGTAGTCCTTGGGTTAAATGTAGCTCAGTTTGTAGTCACACTTAACTAGTCTTTAGCAAGTAACTGGTAACTAGTTATTTTCCACAAGGAATTTGGTTAACAAGAGCAGCAAATGACAAGCCACCTTCCTAGCGCTCACACTGTCACTGTACTCCACATTGGAGAAAAATGCTAAATATTACAGTTAAACTGAACTTCCACACCTCCTCACAACTTAAAGGATTAAATTCAATGGTGAGATAAATGCTCACAGGTGTGTTTTTTTTACCTGCAATACATAGGGTCTTAAGCAGGCAATAGATAATTTATTCTGGTCTCCCATTCAAATGTATCTTTAGGTGTATTCATACGCACTGTGTAAAGCTCCAAGGTGCCCCTTCCCCACAACCCTCCCCTAGAAAGCTAAGTGTTGACATTGGGAAGCAGGAACTCTTGGCAGTAACGGCAAAATCGATATCCTGACCACTGGGCGCTAGCACTCTAATATCCTCTGTGCACCACCTGGCTAAATATTTATGTTGTTTTTAAGCTGGATGGTTTAGAAAAACAAGAGGAGATGGGGGAGCAGTGGCTATGAGTGTAAAAAAAAGCGCCGCTCAGCGTGTATCATTACATGACTTAACCGCATTTCCGAGCAGGGCCCGGCTTCGGCTTTGGCTCCAGCACAGATCCGAAGGTGATTTTTTTTTACATAGAAATCAGATTCTGGATTCTTTCTATCTAGTCTCTCCGGGCTTTCACCACCCCCCACACACACATGCACACACACACACACTTAGAGGCTTTCTCTATCCTTGCAAAACGAGATTATCCTGCAGTACCGTGGTAAGGCGGTGTAATTTAAAGGTTCAGGTACGCTCTGTCACTTGAAAAAGGCAGGGGATAAGGGAGGCCGAGGGGGCTGGCGTGGAGCAGAGGAGTCAGCTTGTGCGATTGGGGAGGCGGCAATGGGCCCCTGCGTATTTTTCATTACAAAAAAAAGATGACAGGCGGGTTTTGGAGGGAAGGCAGGTCTACGCTTGGGGGGGGGTCTGAGTCTGACCTCCTGACTTGTCTTACTCACTTCTGACAAACTTTTTCCAAGCATCGCCCGACACAATGGAGAGCAATACAGCTCACATGGCCCATTGTCTCCCATGACAACGCCTGGGGGGGCCAAGAACAGACAGCCATGCTGGTTAACATGCAAATGAATCTGTTAATAGACTCGGAGAGGGCGCCGGAGGTCAGACAGGCAATAATTCAGCGTCAGGTTAGCGACGAAACCCGGCAGGGCGAAGTGGGCAAGCAGCGTGGCACCGCGTGACCTGTGACCTCACCCCTCACTCCCCCACACACAGGCGCCTGCAGCTGGGCTCTTTCCCTGTGCTGCAGCACATCCCGATCGGAACCGAGAGACACCAACACTAAAGACAGGAGGGAACCGGGGAGCAGCAAGAAGGGAATCATTTTGTTTTATGATTTATATCATCATTATTGATAAGTGCCCCACCGAGATAAAAACGCCACCACAGAGCCGGGATCGGCGTCTGCTTGACGGAGATTGATTGGTCTGCCATTTCATCTTTGCTGTTATTGAGTGAGCCCAGAACCCATGAGCTGCCACATTTTGTCTGATGCCTTCCTCCGTCACATTTTCCCACAAAGGCCTCTTCGGAATCTCTCGGTAAACCCTGAAATGTGTGACTTTCAGTGCATGGAATTAATCTTTCCTTTTAAGGGTCCTTTTAAGAGCCCTGCAGATCCCCCCACAATGAAATCTCTGCCAAACTGCTGTTTTTCCTGCAAGGTATACAGCAGCTGTTCCACGACCAGTTTAGTCATGCAAAATTAAAGAATTAAACTTTTCTATTTTTCAAAGTGGACGATTAGACTACCAAGCAGGGCGGGAAAGGCCAGGTCACTGCAACCCCAGGGGGGCACCATTCTGAGCTCACTGCGGAGGCTTTTCAGTCTCATAGTGCCATCTACTGGCATCCACCGCATCAGATATTACAGTTACGATCCTTCGTGTCCAGTAAGCTGACTTGGGAAAATAATCAGTCAAACCAAGTATGTAAGTTCTGCACAAAATGAACCGACACTTTCAAAGAACACTGAAACAGAAATCCAGGGAAGGTCTGTTTCACAAGCCAAGGATGACACAAGTTTATTCCACAGTACCACTCTATGATATCATGTATTATGATTAACACTTGCCAGCATTCAGGTCAACTCATAAAGTCTTAATCCCATTTCAAGGGAATTAATCCCATTTGACAGGGATGAGGGATGAGTTATAAAGCATCCAGGACTACGCAGTTATTAAATAAAACCCCTCTTCCTTTGATAGCATGAGTAAATTTTATGTATAATGTTTCATTACGCATGCATTATGAAATGCTCAAGGAGGTGCTCCAGACTGCCATTCATCAGCTGCGAGAGCTGTGCAACTGTCAGACCAGATTAGCACCATTTTAAGTGTCACAATAAATCACCTGTCAATTTTTCTAGTTATTTTTCATAGCTAGGAGAGTCTCGTGAGCAGGAAAACATCATGGGCCAGCACAGTGACTCGGCGAAAAGGTGGAATCCAGGCCGCAGCTCCGCCAGCATGGGGTCCGAGCGATCACCGGCATCTGCGTGCCGCTCCTCTGAAGATGTTCGGCTGAAAATTCATTTAGCAACTTGATAAACCGGTGACTGCGAACTAGGCCTCTGCAGGAAGAGAATATGCTTAAACAGCTGACATCTTTCATCTGCGTGACAAAAGCGTGCGTTTTTCAGGATGAAAATGAATGCTAGTGAGCATTCCAGATTCACCCCCTGATGTGCAGAACCCTGACAAAGTGTGTGAGGAAAAAGATGTGCAACCTCCGTTGTGCATGGTATGGAGCCTGGAGTCTGTCACTCATACAGGGTGTAATACCCACTGCCTGAAAATCACTTACAGTTTTCAAGCAGCTTATAAACCTTGTTAAATTATTGGAAAAGGCTCAGTAAAAGACTTTGTTGGAACATGGACTACAGTGGGGTTAGACTCCTGCAGTGTTTGTATTTTTTCAAAGTATCCAAATGCTTTAAAAAGGTAGAATGTAAAACTTAATGTGAAATCATTAACAGGCATACAAATACACAGTTATTTTACTGAGAAGATGAAGACAGACCCAAGTGTGTTAAATAGTACATTTTTTGCTTGCTTATGACTGAGATTGAGCATCTATCGCTATACTTCAGTGCACTCCACTTCTGAACATGGATTCGTGGAACATCTTTTATTTAATATCTGTCTTTTATTTAATATTTGTTAGGACTGTTATAATTGCGTTGGAAGAAGTACAGAAAGTAAATGACAATTTAAACAGACATGAAACAAAGCAAAATATAATAAAATAATCCTGCGTATTTCAGGAAAGGAGCGCGGTACCACTTTGGTGTCTCTTGTGTCAGCGGGACGGATAAAAGTGTAACACTGCGTGTGTGACGTCACTACGGAAAGCAGCGTTGGGGATGCTGAACAGCCAGCGATGAATGGCACTTGTTGATGCCGTTTCTTCGGGTAAGTTATGCTAAATCTCAGATTACATTTTACTTTCGGAACACTTTTCTAAACTAACATAGTGCTGTGAGCTACAATACTGCACCGGGATTCTTATTTATGGCTGCGACAAGGTGAAATAGCACAGACCCAACTGTCTCAGCCGGTAAATTCTCTGGTCTTGCAGGAGTAAATCGACTTCGCTGACCGAAGTGCTGAAGCTGAACTTTTTAGCTGAAATTTTTAAGTTTGAGATATTTTAAATTTCAGATACGGGTCCAAATAGAAAGAGCTGCGCAATTTTTAGTGGAACGCACAGAAAATCACCTAGAAACCCTACAGTTTATTATTATTAGCATTATTATTATTACTAATGCATATAGCTGAAGCTTTTCTACAAACTGGTAGCTTGTCAAACCAGTCTACTATTTGGAGTCGTTTACCCATTTGTACAGCAGGGTCATATTTACTGTATAAGTGCGGGATGGTAGCTTTAACCACTTCACCACCTGCTGCCATTACTGTAATACTGCACCTGTTAGTGCTTCTTACCAGGTGGTCCACTGCCCGTCAGTGGCGGTACTGGATGATGGTTGAGTGGTCCAGCAGTGCCACACTTTTGCCCTTACACAGAAGTTACTGAAACACTCAGTTAAAGATAAGGCCTGCTCTTCAGGGTGTGACTGGTGCTGCATAAACCCCCTGCAGGTGGAATTTTTTTTCTATAAAATGGTTTTTCTTCACCTGCACACATAGGGCACAGCAACACACCTGTGGTAAAGTTCTAGAACACAGTGAATACATAGAGAGTCAGCATTCCCATAATAACTCCCCACAACAGTTATTGCTTTTATAAATATGCAGGACCAGTGCTTTATGGGAGAGCCGTGCCCCCCCCCCCCCCCCGTCTCTGCTACAGTGATAATAATATTAATAGAAAGTTTTACACAAATGTATATGGTCCTCAGTAAATCGTGAACATTAGACGCTGTCATAAGAAGATGTTGTTAATAGGAGAGAGGGCAGGAGGGTGGGAGCCAATAGTCAGTCACCTTATACCCAAATTCATCTCATCGTATGACTCTTCTTTCAGGGTAATATTGTGTCTGTGTAATTTTTAAGACAGCAGATTAGGGTAAACACTTTGCTCAAGGGTGTGACAGCATGAGGTGGGATGTGAATATGGACAGCTGTAGCTGTAACCACTCTGCCTTCTGCTGCCTGGAGTTGCTGACATCTTTGTCCTGTTTTTCAGTCCAAGTAACTGAGCAAGATGACTGCAATGAGGGCATGTTCCATGCTGAGACTCATGGCTCCATTGGGGACGGGTCCCTGGCGCGCAGCTCACAGCCTAGCCTCATTCCAGCAGGCCTCTCGGCTACCGGAGAAGAAGTTCCGGGACTTACTCTTCCCCCTGAGCGCTCTGGAGGCCCATCTGGCCAAGGGTGCAGGTGGCATCGACCTACAGCTGTTCCGGCCCAGGGACGAGGATATCACAAGGGCTGAGAAGCTGTTTACCCCAACTCCCAAACATAAGATTGATTACTTCTCCTCGGCCGTGAGGATGGACCACGCCCCTCCTATAAGCCTGCCTGAAGTAAGCCACCCCCCCACCCCCCGATATACAGGTTTATGAAGTCATGGTAATTAATTTTGCAATTAATATGCCCACCCGCTCCATAAATTAAGGCCTTCGACCAAGTTTACACTTAGTGCAGATGACTTTGTGGTGCCCTTGTGTATAGTGAGACTCAGGAGGTGCCTGGGGAGGTTCTTCAGCTCTGCCATTGATCTATGATGGTACTTTTGACTTTGTGTCTGAAATTGTGGTTCGTCTGTCTTGGGCTCCAGAATGCACACATTTACTAATAAATCTACACCCACTGCAATCTGCCAGGGGCAGCACAGTGGTGCAGTGGGCGGTGCTGCTGTCTCACAGCTCCAGGGCTGTGCTTGTGTGAATGGTTGCTTTCTGAGGGACTGGCATCCTGTCCAGGGGATACTCTGCATCCCACCCTGTGTTTCCTGGATAGCCTTCAGACCATTGGCTGTTGATGTTGGATATACTCTCTCGTTCAGTCAGCAAAAGCCCTTTTCTTCCCAGTGTTGCCCCAAGAGTGTGATCCATAATAAATTGCAGGACAGGTCATGTTGGCCAGTTAGATTTATTGCTGTGATAGGACAAAAACGAGTTGTAAAGCTTCACCAGATTTAAAGTGGACATTGTTTTTGTCAGCCTGTGATAAGGTTTTATGGAATTACCACCAAAAGAGCCTTGGTTATGAGAGCAGTTACTGAGTTGCTGCTGGGAAATGAAAAGGGGTAAAGCAGAAGGTGTAGATCACACCTGGGTGTTGGGTCCCATGATCTTCCTTAGGTCTTATTTTGGTGTCTGCTGAAGACATCATCATATGGTACAAACTGTGGAGCAGTCATCAATATTTATGACATCAGCAAAGTGAGCTTCCTTACTGATCATCCGGTGAGACATGAGTCATTTGACCACATGTCCCACATCTTCCATGGCCCAAGTTCTTTGTGTGACCATGAACAGGTATGATTAGGAAGAGAAACTCCTGTTTATGTGGACGAGTCCATAGCGCCACGGTCATCCCAGTCTCCAGGCTGCAAGTTGTCTTCTTCTCCTTGGTTTCTTGTTTTGCTCATTTACCTTTCTGACACGTAATTTACATAATGGACACATGGCCAAACTCTCAGGATGACCTTTTCAGTACAACGCAGTTCATCCCTATGGGCTTATTATATTATGTGAAAGGTTTTGCTGGTTTGCAAAATTAGTGTAAAATTGCTGTTTAAGTTGCTTATCATAGTTTTCCAGTGGAGCTTATAGTCTTACACTGAATCCATTTACCGAAGCAATTCAGGTTAATTTCCTCTCTCAAGGGTGCAATTGTACAGCACCCCTGCAGATTTATTAATTTAGCTTTTCTCCAAAGCAGCTTACTGTATTAAGATATAATTATTAGCAAGTTTATACAGCTGGGTAATTTTTACTATATCAATTCTGGCTAAGGGGGCTACACGGCTGGAGCAGGAATTTGAACCTGGGTTCTTAAGGCATAGGCAGGCAGCCGTAACCACTGCACTGCCTGCTACCCCGCAGCCGTCTGTGAGCCATACTCTCACTGTTTGATAAATGCTCCACCTGGCAGTCGATATACTTGACTAAAACTTGCGTTTACCCGCAGAAGCTGGACACCAGGTAGCGCTGCAGTTCAAGGTAAAAGTGTTGAATTATAACCTTTAGTTTCAGGTAATTAATCAGCAGCCGTGTGTCTTTGTCCTCTGCAGGTGTGTTTCATTGGCAGGAGCAACGTGGGCAAGTCATCGCTCATCAGGGCCCTGTTCTCCCTCGCCCCCGACGTGGAGGTCAGGGTCTCCAAGACTCCAGTGAGTAGAGCCTAAGCGACATCCATTTTTATGAGAGGATTCAAGCTGTAATTTTTACTTTTGTTTTCGTTTTGTTTCAGGGTCACACAAAGAAGATGAACTTCTTCACAGTGGGCAGGGCATTCACTTTGGTGGACATGCCGGGATACGGCTACAGGGCCCCCAGGGATTTTGTGGACATGGTGGAGTCCTACCTGCAGACCAGGAGAAAGTGTGCATTGCTGATAGTCCAACACTTGTGTTCTTGGCGTTGCATTTATGCATCTTTAACGGCCGTTTGAACTGTGGCCACATTTCAGTGTTGTGAAATGTAATGGAGAGCAGAGTGAGAGAGAAACCAGCTTTGATTGGATGGTGACTGAATTTGTTGAAACTGTAGACCGTAGTAGCGATGACAGTGTAACATTCTCTGGTCACTGTGTTTGTCCAGTCTGGTGAGGACCTTCCTGCTGGTGGACGGCTCAGTGGGAATACAGGAAGCGGATAGGGTTGCCATGGAGATGTGTGATGAGTTTGGGCTGCCCTTCGTGGTGAGTAGTAGCATCACATTTAAATTGTTGCTTGATTTCTTGAATGCCTTCAGCTTCGGAGACATTAGGGGATTGAATCCTTTCTTTGAAAAGTGTATAATGGGTAAAAATAAACTCAGTCAGCTACTCAAATAAAGCGTGACATTTTGATGCTTTTTTCCTTTTTTCCTTTCAAAATTTTGACACCCAATTAATAAATACAAGACCTTTATGGTCTTTAGCATTGATTATACATACGATCAATGTTCTTGTAATGAACTCGCCTCCTGCTCCTCACCACCAGCTCCTGCACAAACTGGACAAAGGACCTCCAGAAAGGTTTGTCCCGTGCGTTAATCTTTTCCCTTCCTGCAGATTGTGTTGACGAAGATCGATAAAGGCAGCAAGGGGGTGCTGTTGACTCACCTTCTGCAGATGCAGGAAGTCATTGAGAAACAGACCACCTGCTGTTACCCCCAGCCTTTCCTGGTCAGGTGAGTGGCACTTAGGCTCAGGTGGGAGAGACAGACTATGCATTTCTGCTTTAGTAGCAAATACAGAGCTTTATGTCAGAGTCTACATTAAATATTTAGATTTGTTTTAATTCTCTGGAAATAAATTTATTTCTCCTAATATTTACATGGAGGGTCTAAACACAACCAATAATGTTGTTGTTTCGACATACATGTTTGGGAAATATTACCCAGACATAAATAGTGTCTTCTGAGTGATACTGATTTACCCCTTCAGGAATCAGGGTGTTGTTACTGTTTTTCTAACAGCTCAACCCAGTTCTCAGGGGTCCACCTGCTTCGTTGTTTCATCGCCCATGTGACAGGGAATGTCCTCCTGACAAGTGATACCAAGGGCAGCTGACCTCCCCTGCAGATGGTCCAGCAACACCCTGAGCCCTGGAGGGCAGCTTGTGGTCCCTGACCTCCTAACCTCCTCTGCTCTGCAGACGCTCCTGCTCCTGCACAGCCTCAGCTCTTCATTGACTCTTTGTCCAAGTCAGTGGTTGTCAGACCCTTTGCTGGGCTTTCAGATTCATATCACTGTAACTCACATTCTAGTACCAGTAGTTTCTTGAGGACTGGAGTCACATCTGCAGTACGGCAGTCGTTTTATCTTGTAAATAAAGTTGTTTGTTGAGTGTGTAAAAAAAGAATTATTATATTTGAGAATTTTTTACAATAAAAATTAAACAATTTGGTGGCCAATTGGCTTCACTTTTATTTGGCTTATTTTGCAGACAAGACACTGTTGAATGGTGCAATATTCTATCCATTCATTATCATTAACCACTATGTCCTGGTCAGGGTCACAAGCTTGCTGGAGGGATGCCAGTCCACTACAGGGTGGCTCCCCCCTCCACACACACACACACACACACATATTCACAGTTGCATTCTATGGGCAATTTGAAGTGACTGATTAACCTGAAACACATGTCTTTGGACTGGGGAAGGAAAGCCAGCCAATCATGAAGAACATTCAAACTCCACAAAGACTGAGCCAGATATAAACCCACATCCAACCAGCACAGGTTGGTCAAAACTCTAAAGAAATACACATGGAAAGACAGTCTTAAACACAGCACTTACATCAGCACTTGAAGTGTGAAAAAAATAAATGCCATCCTCCTCTTATTGG
This sequence comes from Heterotis niloticus, assembly GCA_018136845.1. NCBI lineage: Eukaryota > Metazoa > Chordata > Actinopteri > Osteoglossiformes > Osteoglossidae > Heterotis > Heterotis niloticus. The sequence continues at coordinate 6,148,827 of CM030906.1, forward strand.
CATGTTGGTGTACTGGTATCAGCAGACTATTAAATTTTGAATTAAATAAAATTTTAAATTTCTGGTCTGGATGTTGTTACTGTTTTTCTAACAGCTCAACCCAGTTCTCAGGGGTCCACCTGCTTCGTTGTTTCATCGCCCATGTGACAGGGAATATAATATTTATTTTTTATAACAAAATAAAATATTGTAGAAGTTCGCAAAATGGATTTCTTTAATAAAGGGACACGTGAACCAATTTGCCTCATAACTTGGTGCACTCTGGGTAATGAATTATGAATAATGTCCATGTTCTACAGCAGTTTTCTGGGGACGTGTTGGTGTCCAAAAAACACAGAGTTGCTGCTAACTGAGCTGCTGAGTAGCGGCCACTCGAAGCACAGCTCTGTGCCACCTTTCCGAACAGGCCTGTTCATGCGAAACCTGTAAACTTTAACATGCACGAGTGTTCCGAATGCCGAGCTCCACCTTTGACCACCAGTCCCAGTCTGACAAATTGCCTCGAACTGCACTAGGTGAAGGAGGACTGTTTTTTTCTGCCATGCTTTAATGTCTTTTTTCTGCAAAGCCCTTTGGTGACACTTGGGTGACCTTGGGCTTCGGATGTTCCAGCTCAAAACTAGTTGAGGACAATAAAAATCAAGGCCAAGAGGTAGAAGGGAAAGGAGTGGCTGTGTCATTTGTTGCGTATGACACTAAAATAATGAAATAACATGTTCGCATTTGACTAGCGGCCTCGTAAAATTGTGTGCAAGTTAATGTTTACTTCATATAATATTTCTCATTTTGATTGCAGGCTGGTCTGCGCTTATAAAGTGCAAACGTACGGAAGGAAGGCCGCTTTCGTGGTTCACAGCTGTGGATACTGGAGTTTGGCAAGACAGAGGGCAGAAGTTGAGGGACCAGAGCCCCAGTGCGGAGGAGGCACACAATCACGAGAAGGACTTGAAACCAAACTGGACTATCGCGCCCGCTGGCACATCGACATCGTCCAAACATGTCAACGCCGACTCTGTTATTCAACAACTTCACAATGCCTCCTGATGGAAGCTGCGCCCCAAATGCCACACTGTGCAGCGGTACATCCTGCTTGGTACAGTTCACCGATACCAACCACATCTTAAGCTTGGCCATAAGCACAGTCATGTCCATCATGCTGGCAATGGTCATGTTTTCTATGGGCTGCAACGTGGAGGTCCAGAAGCTGTGGGGCCACATCAAACGACCCTGGGGCATTGTTGTGGGCTTCCTCTGCCAGTTTGGCATCATGCCCTTCGCAGCCTTCGCCCTGTCGATGGCCTTCAACGTTCTGCCAGTGCAGGCTGTGGTCATCCTCATCATGGGCTGCTGTCCAGGCGGCTCCAGTTCCAACATCTTAGCCTATTGGCTGGATGGTGACATGGACCTCAGGTGAGCGTAGGTTCCTTCAGGATCCTCAGGCATTTGAACAGAGTCTAAAGAGGGCCATAGGCCACCAAAATGAATTAACTTCTCTGACATTAATTATTACGTATGGACCATATAACTGTAGTTATTGCTTTGAACAATTGTGTCCATTTTATAATTGTATTTAAGTTAACCTAAACACACAAGCTTCTGTGGGCTGAGTGTGGTTTTACGCCACAGTTGCTAAATTCTAATTTAGATGTCCACGGGGAGCAGAACAATTATGAAAACCCTAAAGTCATTGCATCCGAATTTAACCGTACATCTTTTTCTTTCCTGAGTTTAAGTACAAATTGAGTGTCCATCCATTTAATCACTGCTACTTCCACTGCAGTAAATATGCCACGAAAACATCACTGATGTCAAAATAATTTTAGAATAATTTTACTATACACTTTTCCTTAGCTGATGCCTTCACCATGGTAACTTCCAATGTTTAATAAGCACATTCACCATAATTTAGTAGTTTATACAGAAGTTTGTTCCTGCTGTAATAAATAAGGGTAAACACCCTGTTTCCACAGGACTTTCACATTACAAGGCAACAACAGATGTGGGAAAACTGTTTAAATGAAGGAAATTTAATGAGCATGGACACCTTTGAAGTCTGCAAACCAGGAATGCTCTCCTAGGAGAAATAATTACTGTAATTTGCACTAAAAAATTGTTTTAATAGTTATTGTCAACAAACTTGTAGTTTGTGGATCTGTAGTTTCTTACCAGTTATGATGAGTGTCACGGTGTCACGTAATGCTGTGTGTTTCTCTGTGTATTAGTATCAGCATGACCACCTGCTCCACCATTCTGGCCATGGGCATGATGCCCCTGTGTCTCCTCATCTACACCACTCCTTGGACCGACAGTGACACCATCCAGATCCCCTACGACAGCATAGGTAAACCCGCCACCGACACCTTTACCTGACGCACTGCGTCTTCATCCTCACCCTCTAAGACGAAGGCTGCGAAGGGCATGATGCCAAGACGAAGCCAAACCGAGTAAATGGCAAAGCCGTACAAATAGCTGTAAAATATACAACTGATTAAACCTCCGTTTTCCTCTCCATAACAGAAGTAGTGCACATTATGAAGCTCTTTCCCTCAATATTGGTGCACATAGCAAACAAAACTCCTCCTCGAAAAAAGAACTGTGGTGCAAACACATAATTATAATAAAATGATGGACATGACAGTTGGAGAAATTATATTGAGATAAAAGAGTGGTGACCAGATGGGAAGGACCTGGATCATTTTTGCATCAAGATGGTCACTTCTTGGCTAACAGGTGGAACGACTTCTCTGGTGGTTGCGTGACCAAATCATATTTCAAAAATCCACAAAACGGTTTTACAACAATATTGCGAAGGGCACCTCCTCTTGACATCTACAGCAGCTTCGCCTTCATAAACATGCAAGGTGCAATATTAAAATCAACACAATTAGATAATACAATCGCTTGAAGGTAACTAATATTGATTTTTAGGGATATAACATTGGTTTCTCAGCCTCACGTTGGGTTAGCGTTGGCTAGCTAGCAATACACAGGCTAACCTCAGGGACTCATTCCTCAGCTAGTTAGCGTAAGTTACAGATAACCACAGTGAAGCAAAGATATAATAATATTTAAGGACTTCATTAAAGCAAATAAAATCGATTCTGACAGCTTATCCTTTCTTTGCTGAAAACCCGTCCCTGAAATGTTCTGTTCTTACTCTGTTTTTACCGCAATTGAGGGAAATTTTGAACATCTCTCGAGTTGTGTTTTTCTTCTGTAAGTAATGCCCCAGAAACAAAAGCGACGTCTAACCAACTGGTCACTTCGAGTCCCAATATGGTGATTCAAATTAGCTTCCAAATAACAGGACTGAGTTCTGGGATTCTGTACAGCGGTAGTTAGTAATGAAAATTAGAAGCAAAATAGAATTAAAGATTTAAAATTGAGATTATGAAATTATAAATATCCACGTATACATCCAGTTAATTCACAATTCATAGTGAGATCTTTGTGAGACCAAGTTTAAGAAATTTATTCTCCTGAAATAGCCTGTCTGTGTTAATCCACTGCACTTCTTTTTCATGTAGTTTGTTGTTTGAAGTTAGGCTCAATCTGTATTATGATTATACTCTTTTAATAAGTACTGTTTTCACAGCTTTGAAATGATTTCTTATGTCTTCTTCACCTTTTTTACCTCTTTGATGTTGCTTGGTATTCTGGATGTTTGTGAAGTAATATCTTGCATGCCAGACTCCTTGCAAGATGTGTTTATTATTTTATTTTACATGTTGTATTCCTGTTGCTGAGAAACTAGCATAAAGGCAGATTTTCTGACTTGGTGGTAGCAAAATTTTGAGAATTATATCCTATGCTGTCATGCAAAACTTGTGTCACCTTGGAAACCGCAATACAATCTATAAAAAAGCTCCAGTAATATAGGTTGCCAAAATCCCTTAACTAATGAGTGTGTTTTAAACTGCCCACAACTTGGACTTTGTACTGCGTTTGTACTCGCTAAACACAAGTTTTCATTAAATTGTGACTGGAACGGCCACGCTCAGCTCACACTAACCTTCTGCAGCATCTTTAAAAAAGCTGTTTCTTGATGGCCTCTTGATTCTTGACCTCTCTGTTTCTTGATGGTCTTTTCCCCTCAGGCATCACTCTGGCTTCAATCCTGGTCCCAGTTGCTCTTGGGATGTACCTGAAGTACCGATGGCCCAAAGCAGCTAAGAAAGTGCTCAAGGTGAGACCCATAAAAGTTCATCCTTCATGCTCTCAGAGTGAGCCTGAGTGGCTTCCTGGTTGAGAGCTTCTGTATTGTACATACTTCACCTCCTGTGATCAAAGGAATCAAATAATTGTGATGGGAAACAAAACATTGAAATCCAAAGCTTATTTTTACTTGTGTCCTAGTTGATGTTGTTTGTGTGGTTCTGCAGGTAGGATCCATTGTGGGCTTCTTCCTCATCATCATCATTGCAGTGGTGGGCGGCATCTTGTACCAGTCCTCGTGGGTCATTAGTCCTGGTCTGTGGGTCATTGGCATCGTATACCCAATTCTGGGTTCCACCCTGGGCCTTCTGCTAGCGTGGATGGTGGGCCAGCCCTGGCACAGGTAACCACATCTATAACCATGCAGTAAAGAGAACCAGGTGGCATAGTGTTTAGTGCCACTAGGAACTTGATAGGCTGATGATCAAAACCCATCTACTGGTGGGTTGTACCCTTGAGCAAGGTACAATTCTACATTGCTTTATTAAACCCAGCTGTATAGATGAGTAAATCATGTACTAGGACATATGAAGAAGTGGGTCTACCTGTGTATCTGCAGAAGTCGCACCATCGCCATGGAGACAGGCATCCAGAATGCCCAGCTGTGCAGCACCATTGTGCAACTGTCCTTCTCCCCAGCAGAGCTGGAGCTCATGTTTGCTTTCCCACTCATCTACAGCTTAGCCCAGGTGTTCTTCTCCCTAATAGCAGTTGGAGGTAAGGCAGCATCACTACACTGACCGCACGCGCATTTTCACAATGCAAAAACTTTCGTCACCTTGAAAAATCGTTCCGTAATTGACAAATGCTTCCACATGCTGACTACAAAGCTAAAAGGTCCTGCTGAGTAGGTCTTTACCACATTTGTCACCGATGATAAAGAGCTCATTCTTATGTGAACCTAAGATTAGGCTTCATATCGTGTGGCAGAGCAGCCTCGTGTGTATAGTCACACTTTTAGTATCACAAGGACATTTAAACTGTCGTCTTTTATGGCAGCTTATGAATTGTTTTATTGACCCTTTCACCACTGACTTCAATTTGTTTGCCGAGGTGTGTTAATGACTGTCACTGCTCATGTACCCAAGGTGTCTATAAAAAGTATTCACCTCCCCAGGGACTTTTTCACATTGGTTGATACAGCATGGAACCATGATTTATATAACTGAATATTTCTGCCACCTATCAGCAGAAAATACTCCATAATATCAAAGTGAAAAAAGGTGTTTTTGTAAATTGATTAAAAGTAAAAAACATGCAAGTGGACTCACCACCCTGCTTTGACACACCTAAATTATCACAGATGTAACTCTCTTCTCGAATACGGCCAGTTTGTGTGCACTTACAGTGTTTCACATGATTCCTGAGTAAATACATCTGTGTCTGGGAGCTTCCCTGCTTAGTCCAAGGAACTCTCATCATGAAAAGCAAGAAAAATTCTAAGCAGATCCAAGACATAATTGTTGAAAAATGGCTTTCAGGGCAAGGATATAAGAAAATATCCAAGGCACCAAATGCTCCTCAAAGCACAATGAAGTCCATTGTTAAAAAGGAAAGAAAGTGTGAAAGAGCTCTGCATCTGCCCAGAACTGGATGTCTTCCAAACCCAAGAGTCCAGGCAAGAAGAGTAATAGTAGGGGAAGCCGCCAAGAAGCTTATGGAAATTCTGAAGGAGGTGCAGGCCTCTGTGACAGAGATGGGAGAAACTGCATATAGGACAAGAGCAACACACACACACACACACACACACACACACACACACTTCGTAAATTTGATTTGTAGGGAAGGGTTAAAAAAACTCACATCACATCTCAGCCATAGTTTGCTCAAAGGTATGAGATTCAACAGTTTGGAGGAAGTCTATGGTCTAATGAGGCCAAAACTGAAGCTAAGCTCTATGTTTGGTACAGACCTAACACAGTGAGAACACCACCTCCACAGTACAGCATGGTGGTGGCAGCATCATGTTTTGGGGGAGCTTCTCTGCAGATAGGAATGGAAGACTCAAGGATAGAAGGAAAATGGATGAAGATAAGCACATAAAAATCCTGAAGGAAAATGTGATGTAATCCTGCAAGACCCACAAAATACAGCAAAAACCACACTGGGGCTTGAAACTAAAAAGGTTGTCCTGGAGCTCCTTGGTCAAAGCTCAAACTTGAATCCATTTGCTCATCTGTGGCTTGACTTAAAAATTTCTGTTCACAAATGGTCCACCTTCAAGACAGCTTTTCCAAGAAGAATGGGCCAAAAATCCAGTGTCAAGATGTGCACCTCTTACAGAGATTTCCCTCACAATTGCTGCCCAAGGTGGCCCTACCAAATATTAACCGTGGGGGTATATGATTATGCATTCAATTTATTTTCTGTTTTTTAGTTGTTTTTTTTTTTTTTTTAATTAGATGACTGGACTTTTTCATTTTGATGTTATAGTTTGTGTTGATGGCAAAAATTTTCATTTAAAAGCATCATGGTTTCATGCAGTCATACAATAAAATGTAAAAAAGCCTACAAGGGTAAATACTGTTCAGAGACGCTGTAGCTATTATGCAGGACTTATCAATTGGTCAGATTTTCTAATTCTATAAGAAAAGTCAAAGGGTATACACAGCTACTGCAGCTAAGAGCTATAATTATTGTGGACGCTTATTGACTTACCCAGGTATATGATGTTCACAAAAATTGTTCTACAAAAAGTCCGTCTTCACGAAAATTGTTCTGCAAAAAGTCAATCGATAGGTTGAGGCTGAAAAAATGGACGTGATAATTGACTGTGCTTGTCCTTGCCGTAGGTTACATGATGTACAAACGTCGTTTCCAACGCAATGCCATCGAAGCTGCTGCCTCAGGTGAGAAAGGGGTGCACGCTCTGGAGAACGGCAGCTTCTGCGGAGACGAGAACGGCAACGATGAATCCAAGGTCACTGAGATGTAAGGTCACCCAAGTCAACGGATCGGCAGTTTGGCCTGAGCACCACAGCAGACAACCTTGACGTCCACACCAATCTTCTCTGTCTGGAGGACTGACCTGAACAGCTGCTTGCTGTGCAGCCTTTACTCCACATTTTTAGTACCTTAACACGCTTTACTTTTGCTTCATTTTCTAAGAGAAGCTTTGACTTTGAGGGTGTGTTTGTCAGGGGCTACAGAGTTATCACTCTGTCAAAATGGCTAAGAAGAGTCAGTGCACTTAACCACTGAACATTCATTTTTGGTAGCTTGTAAACATGATATGTGACCCTAACAAATTGTGTCAAACTGTATTTATATGAAATGCATTGTTATTGATAAATGTCGACTTTGGACACTGACAAAGCATAGCTTACATCAATAAACGTATTTATCTAGATAACATTTGCACTCAGTGCTACTGCAGTTTTATACCATGTTTGAAGGTACAAGAGTTTGAGATTTCAAGGCCTTAAAGCTCAAAAGTCCAGTTCTGTCATCACTGAACCACATGATGCTCCACTGAGTGGCTTCATGCTGTTCTATGTCACATCTGCCAGAGCAAAGAGGCCAGAATAGTGTGGTGATAACTGGCAATGATCAAGACAAATTCATTTCACTGTAGCAACATGTTTATGTTCTACTTTATATTTGCTATGTTGTTATATGAAGGACATTTGGAAGGAAAGGATGAAAGGACATTTCAGCACTTGCGGACATTCAGAGTTTGTAGACACAGCTGACTGTTGAGTCCTGGATGAGTTTTTCTCCATTCCAAATAACTCTCATCCAGGGGAGGGCAGCTGATACCCCAGGTTCCACTCCTCAGTCACCTCAGCTTAGCCACTCCTTTGCTTTTTGGTTAAGTACTTCAGTTGGGATGACAGCCTTTTCCAGAATATCAGATATAATTCTAGGAAGTGTTTTAATTTAATTCTGGAACTTTACACTCAGTAGATAAAGGTGTTGACCAAGGTTTGCTCTGTCCTCATCTTAGTGGATATTTCATAAGATTATAACATTTTACTGTTTCAATGAAGCTGTCATTTCAGGGAGCTGAAAATGTTATTTTGGTGTATAATTTGAATAAAAAGCAAGATGAACACATTGAACACTAATTTGCTTAATTTTACTTTTTTACTTGCAAAAAAAGAACACAAGAATAAAACCTCAGAAATACAACACAACGTGATGGGGAAATTAAAAGTCAGTTTGTGGAAGGATCTCCCCCAAACACAAAAGAAGGCTAAGATGCCAAAAACAAAGCAGATTTGTGAGAAAAACATCAGCAATTCACAACTATAGGCTGGCAGATAATGAAGCACCAAGCAAAAATATCTGACGATGAACAAATAAATCAGATTTTTAGCTTAAAAATAATCCATAAATCTCTTGTAAACAATTCTTTCAACTTAAATACCGACAGTTGCGTGGTTCTCCAACTACATAGCGACTGTGTGAAGATGTTGCAGGTCAATGACTGGCAAGGTGGTTACAGTTGGCCTGTATTGTCAAGGTGAGGAGTCAAAATTCAACTCCTCCCACAGAGACCTTGCGTGGTATCAGTACTCAAAACTGCTCAAGAATAAAGAGCTGCATAAATGATTAGGAAATGCTAAGCTGTTTTGGATAAAAGTGTCACCTCGGCAATGGCCAATGGACCTGGCGTGGTTAACCATTCAGGTTGCTGAATAAAAAGGCTGTGTCCACTGAGCATGCTGGGTCGGCCACGTTCAGCTTTACGAAAGTTGCGTGTTCCTCACTGCACATACTGGTACCGAAACAAAATGCATGTAAACAGAAAGCAGCTGTGCATCCCTGAATGTCGGTCTTTGTGACCCGAAGTTGCTCTGGACTGCTTGGGTACGAAGGTATTTTATAGCTTTTTAAGTGGACATGCTAATATAATATAATATAATATAATATAATATAATATAATATAATATAATATAATCACTATTCTATTTACTAATTTAACAAAACTGTATATGTTTGAACAGGTACCTCTTGAACCCTAACAAGGTTTATTTTTAGACATATTTATTTTAATATTTATAATTTATTTTAAATTTATTTGTTTGTTTCACTTGTATTTAAATGGTGCAAACATAAGGTTGGGTGACTGCTGAATTGACCCAGGTTTTGGAAACTGAAGTGAAGAAACTGAGTGACTGGATTGTTTGTGGAGGACAAACACTTTTGCCAGAGCGATTCGGCACTTCTTCTCCCTACTTCTCCTGCCCACTTTGGAGCTGTCAGCCTGGTGGGCAGAACTCCGTCATGACAGAGGATACCGTATTCACCAACAGCTGCATAACAGCCAACTGCTCTTCCAACACCACACTGTGCACAGAAACCTCCTGCAAGGAGCAAGCATTCAACCAGACCTTGAAGCTGGTCTTGGACACAGTCTTACCAGCCTCTCTGGCACTAATGGTGCTCACAATGGGCTGTACCACAGACATCCATAAGCTGTGGGGCCACATCAGACGACCCTGGGGCATTCTGCTGGGCTTCATCTGCCAGTTCGGCATCATGCCCCTCACAGCCTTCTCCTTGTCGATGGCCTTGAACGTGCAGCTAGCACAGGCTATGGCCATCATCATCATGGGCTGCTGTCCTGGTGGTTCTTTGTCCAACATCTTCGCCTACTGGCTAGATGGTGACATGGACCTCAGGTAAGAGAATCTTCCTGCAGAGTCTTCAGTGGTCTCAGACCGAGTCTTCAAAGGACCATTCCTCTTCCCATTCTGCAGAACCACTTGAGTTAAATACTGGTATTATTAGTAATGCGTAAGCCATATGGATGTAGTTAATACTTCCAATAGGTGTCAATTTCTAACAACCTGTATACATGTAGACTTCTGTGAACTAGTAGCCCAATTTCATGCGTCACACTTTCTCTCCTGGAATGGGACCTTAATTCTGGTGTATATGTGTATTTATCAGGGTGACAAGGTGGAGCAGTGGGTAGCCCTGGCACCAAAAAGATGCTGAACTCTAGGTGTAGATCTCAGTTCAAATCTGGCTATCTGTGTGGATAGGTTTCCTCCAGGTTCTCCAGGTTCCATTGCAACCAGTCCAGGAGACACCCCTCCTGATATTCCATGGGCTGGCAAAGGACTAACAGTAACCTGAAATATACAGTAGATGCAGTTGCCAAAAACGGATGGATGGGACTTGGAGCTTCACTGGTCTGATGAACACTGTGCAAACAGACAGAATTTGCATCTGAATGCTTAACGCTTATGAGTCCCATCCTTTCTGAGTGCAAAACCTTACATTGACTGACTGTCTGTTAAATCAGTTAATGCTACCTCTAGAGTAAATGTATCCAAAACCGAGAAGTGTTAAACAAAACGGAGGCTGACTCATTAACAAAACCACGAGCTGTATATTTAACTGATGTCCTACAAAATTGTCACATACATAAAACTGCAAACCAGGAATGCCCTCCTAGGAGAAGAAATTACTGTAATTTACACTGAAAAACTGTTTTAATTGTTATTATCAAGAAACGTGTACTTCCTAGACCTGTAGTTCCTTACTAGCCATGATGGGTGTCACCGCATTGCATAATGCTGTGTTTCTCTGTGGATCAGTATCAGCATGACCACCTGCTCTACCATTCTGGCCATGGGTATGATGCCCCTGTGTCTCCTCATCTATACATCGCCATGGATCTCCAGCGACACCATCCAGATCCCCTACAACAACATAGGTACACCTGCTGCAGACACCTTGACAGGTCGCATCATCACAGTAACCCTTTCAGTCACTCTCTGTGCAGTAACTCCCTGCTGTATTAACTGTATTTTTGCTTTTGCAAAGCGCTTGGACACACGTATGGTACGTGCTATTGCTGACACACGAGCCTAGTTGCTAATTTTATTTTATACATCTGCACAAACGTTTTGGGATAGGGGCATACTGTGCCTCAGACTCAAAAGGTTTTTCTCAAGGTGGTTATTGTTAGCAAAATTTAGTGTACAAACCTCAAAATTCCCCTGAAAAGTGAGCAGTTCTGCACATAAAGCCTTGAATCTTGACCAGCCGAATGAAAATTCAAAATTAAACATTAGCCAGCAGGGATATTCAGAGTAGTGTGTGTAAGCTGTGCAGAGTGAAAGACATAGGCAGTGGTCTATTGAACTTTATTTTGTTGAATTTTGGTACATTCTGAAGCCACGTGATCAAAACCAGTCCTAAATCAGCTGAAAAAGATGTGCAGAAGGCATTAGGAAAAGCTGCAAAGGCTTTTCCTAATGAGAAAATTCAATTTAAAGGGAAGTATGCAGCATTAAAATACAAGTTAGAAACTGTGTCATTTTTTTCATGAGCGATAACAGTAATTTTATGCTCTTGCAATGAAAAAGTTGGTATGTTGTCCTGTATAATAAACAAACACCACCACTTGTGACACAGACCAACAAAATCCCTTTGCTTAAATGTTTTTAAGGATTTAAATATCCAACAGCAGGACTTAGCGCTGACAGAATATAGAGATCCTGTACCTGCACGTAGTTGCTGCTGCTCACACCCGTTCAGCCCTCTTATTGGCTTTCTTACAACCCAAATACAGATGTTTCCTCAAATGATGACAGCGATAACTGTACTCATGAGCCCAAATGAAGGTTCGAAGACCTCTGAGATCCTGACTGTCTTCTTCTCTCAGGCATGATACTGGCCATGATCTTAGTTCCAGTCAGTGCTGGCATCTACATCAAGCATCAATGGTCCACGGCAGCCAAGAAGATCATCAAGGTGAGACCGTATGATATCTTCTGTCCTACTCTTGGAGTGAGCTTGTGAGACTGCTTGACTGGGACCTTCTGCAGTCTTGGTTGTAAGTAAATATGAAGTCTCTGCACATGAAAACATAATCAATCGAGTTTGAACTCAAATAAGTTGAAAAGGTTGATAGATAAAAGTCCCCAATCCTGTAAGGAGGAAATATTTGGGTCTGCTTGATTCTGCAGGTGGGGTCCGTAGTGAGCTTACCCGTCATCATCACTCTCACAGTGGTGGGATGCATCATGTACAAAAAGGCATGGATCATCGCTCCCTCCTTGTGGGTCATTGGCATCCTCTTCCCAATGCTAGGCTACAGCTTTGGCTTTCTGCTGGCCAGGATGGCAAGGCAGCCCTGGTACAGGTAACCACTGCTACAAAAAACAAACCAACTGCACGAATGGTACCTGCGGGGTCGTCATGTTTGTGTGTGGGATGATGACTCTGCACAGCTGTTACTCATCCCTGAGCCAGATGACTGAAACATTTGTCGCCAAAGGTGTCGCACCATCGCCCTAGAAACAGGCATCCAGAACTGCTATTTGTGCAGTACCATCATGCAGCTGTCCTTCACCATGGAGGAGATGGAGCTGGTGTTCGCCTTCCCTCTCATCTATGCCATTTCCCAGATTGTCTTTTCCTTGGTGGCATTGGGAGGTAAGGTGGCATCATGAACATCAAAGCAGGATGTGTATATTATTGGTGCCACTCTCCACATTACCAATTTCTAAAAGCATAACTGTAGTTTAGTCCAGATTAAATAATAGTATTTTTGCACTGCAAAAATTACAGTATTACCTTAATTTATACAAAAAAAATGCTTAAGGTGAAAAGGGTGTCTTGTAAAGATTTTAACATCAGTGACTTCCATTTATTTGTCAATGTTAAGCTGCTTAGAATTATTCACACATTTTTTGTGACTAGATAGTGACAGTGAAATATGAATACGCATACAGTGTATGTATGCAGTGTGTTCATTGTAAATGGGATTTTAATTAATATATCAGCGTTTGCCCGTCAGTGCTGGAGCCTTCGGTCACACAGACTAGGTTGGGGTCTTGACCCTTTCGGCATCGACATCAGTTTGGTGACCTCTGATTGTTAGTGACTGTCAGCCACCATGAGCTGCTGAAGTATGTATAAGATATACAAGGTTTATGGATACTGACCTTGTGTCACAGATTTTGTAATCATATATTATGTTAAACTGTACCTTTGAAAACTGAAATAAAACACATATGGGCTGGGTTGAGGTGCAGTAAACACAGTAAGGGTAGATGACAGTGCATGCCCTTCTCGTAGGTTACATGATCTACAAACACTGCTACCAACGCAATGCTGTCGAAACCGCCACCTCAGATGGGAAACGGGTGCTCGCTCTGGAGAACAGCGGCTTCTGTGGAGACAAGAACAGCAATGACGAATCCAAGGTCACCAAGATGTAATCGCAGTCACCCAAGATAACGGATCGGCAGTTTGGCCTCAGCACCACAACAGACAACCTTGACATCCACACCGATGTTCTCAGTCTGGAGGACAGACCATGATAGCTGCTTGCTTTCCATTGTTACTATACAATGTTTTGCACCTTAAAACACAATTTTTGGTGGGAAACTTTGACATCAAAGGTATGTTTTACATGGATAGCCACAACAACATAACAGCTGGTCCCTGTGCCAAAATATATTATGTAAAATATAGAATGCAGTATCAAATCTTGAAATCATTTTTAATAACAACTGCAGCACAACACAGTAACAGCAAGCGATTCATCAGCAAAGATTATGCAGTGTCAAGCCTTAAAGCAAAGTATTGTCAGTCAGCTGTCTATATTGAGAGGCTGTGTTGTGTGTGTGTGTGTGTGTGTGTGTGTGTGTGTGTGTGTGTGTGTGTGTGTGTGTGTACAAGACAGAAAGAGAGAGACAAGGTGACAGGAAGGACAGTCAATCTGTGAGAGAGAATTACAAGGCAGAGAGAAAGAGGTAGGAAAAACAGGGATGCCATTACAGCAATCCAGACAAAACAGTAACAATGCAAATGTTATAACACGAAAGACAGCATCCAATACACATTTAGTCAAATCAGGTCAGGTCGGAGTCTTATTGTCATTTCGACCATCTACACAGTACATGGTGAAATGAGACAAGGTTCTTCCAGGACCAAGGTGCCACACAACAACGCAAGTATGGCAGGAAAAATAAAGTGCGAATTTACAGTATAAATATAATAAATAATGGTAATAAATAAGCAGTATAAAATTACAGAAGGGTAGCAGCAACAGAGGAGGGGGTGTTAGAATGATTGGTTTGTCATTTTTTCCGGTTTAGCAGTCTGTTGGCTAAGGGGAAGAAACTGTTTCTCATCCTGGTGGTGGAGGCCCGTATGCTGCGGAACCGTTTTCAAGATGGCAGGAGGTAGAAGACTGGGTTGGAGAGGTTTGTGGGATCATCCACAATGCTGGAGGCTTTGTGGATGCAGCGTGTGGTCTAAATGTTTGTGACAGAGGGCCATACCATTTACAAGTTACGTGTTCTTGACTTCTTTGCTGAAAAGTCCCCGATTAACTGTGACTTGAAAAAGGGATCAAGGTCATTTTTTGCTTATGTAATTTCCACTATCTGGTCTGCCAAATATTTTAGAGGTGTGTCAGAAAGATCCTCACTGTGACAAAAGATACAACCACCACTCCCCTTTTCCAAACTTCAGTCCAAAATGCTGACTTAGATTCACACAGCTTATTCAGGTCCAAGTCTATTTTTCCAGAATTTAATGTTACTTTAATATACTATAAATCACACCGCCCTCCTGACCTTATCGCTGTTCTCATGTTTGCTTATGCATACAAAGATCACATAAGTGGAAGGATTGTTGACTACTGTCTTAAATAACCTGTTTTTGAATTTTCTTCACCGCCTCCCTTTCACTTTTTTCCTTTTTTGCACGATGAAACTAACTTTATGAAATACATCAACACTGCTATTGACCCTCCTCTGCAACCTGAATGACCTTGTAATTCATCGGCTACAAACTTCCCTTTTAACTGACAGGAGTGTAAACCAATCCACACACAAAACTAAAATATAAGACCATGTTCTGAATCTTGTCTTGGACATGGTCTTACCAACCTTGTTTGCCTTGGTCATGTTCTCCATGGGTCTGCACCACCGATATCCAGAAGTTGTGGGGCTACATCAGATGACCTTGGGGTATTCTGCTGGGCGTTGCCTGCCAGTATGGTATCATGCCCTTCACTATTTCAAGAACTCTGTTTTATGCATCACAGCTGGTATGAAACCTAAATTTTGATTTTGGGATCTTTGGGGAACTTAATTATTCTCATAAAAACCACAAACTAATGAAACTCTAAATCACCTACTTTCCACTTTTTCCCCTTTTTTTTATTGGAAAATAAAGTTTAAATTGATCATCCATCTAACCTGACTGCTACACCTGCAAATATGAGAAAACTCAGCCAATACCTTCAACAAAGAATATCTACAGAAATCATATCAGAAATATGAAACTATTTGATCAATGAAAACGCCAACAGTATCATTAAACCATACTTTGAGTATTTAACTATAGCTTCTGAAATCGACACTTGAAATCACCTTCACACATCTCCAGAAAGGATTAGAAATGTATTAATATTCTACTCTGTGTTTTTTAAAATCAGTTTTATGACTACTGTAATTGATATGGATGTTATTTACTATTGATTGTTTTTTATTGTTTAATAACAGTGTTGTGGTTGTATACTAAACCATTTGCAAGTCTTAAGGATATTACAGTAGTAGCAGGAGTCAAACCTGAAAGAAAAACCTGTATGCCACCCTTGTACCATGCTGGCATTAGCAAACTTTGTTTTTATGCCACACCTCAAGGAACAACTGACTGGGAAACTCTGTTCCCCTGAATGTGTTGGTAGTTAATGTTACACTACATCAGTGTTGTTTTTTGTTGGTGTACAGTGCTTAGGGAGTCTTGAGAATCACAGTGTAACAATGCTCTTGACACATTAACCCATGCACACCTGTTCCGGAGAACAAATTGATGCCAATGCCACATCTGGGCTGGTATTATGAAGTTTTAAGTCACCTGAAAAAACTAAAAGTCAAATTAATAAGATTACATGTTACCAAAATCCCCTGTTTTAAGAGAAGAATTGCCTTTGAGCTAGATTTCAACTCACAAATGGACTCACAAATGTGCTTCCCAAAACCATAGTTCTGACCTAAATAAGGGCAGAAATGGTGTTCAAATACAACATAATTAGATAATAAATAAATAGAAGTATTAGTTTTATGAGGGGATCACTTCACTAGTACAATATGAACGATTACTGAAATAGTGATTAAAATAAAACTGTTGTGTATAATTATAATATAGAATCTATACATTTGCTTAATAAAGAAATTGAGTGCATTCATGTCTAATATTTACATGCGAAACAGACCAGAGAGGAACCTGTAGTTAGGAAGCACTTATCTGAATAGGGTATTAAAGATTATGCTGTACTTTTAGGATTTTGAGTGTAGTTATCATATGCACTGTTTTTATTTCCTAAAAGCCTTTTTTAAACATTTTCTATACACTCATAAAACAATTGGCCATTGTAGCACCGTTTCAGGTTCCCAGGAAACAATTTGAACTGTGCAGACCTTGTAGCGTAGCACAGTCAGTGTTGTCGTATCCTTCGAGGCCTTTACACACTAAATTTAAATGTTTCCTAAAACTGTACTCCTCCACCCAAGTAAGACACCAATTCTCTTATGTCTGTGAAGATGTTTTTGAGTGAAGACCCCTCTGACATTCCCACTGTCTTTTACGTCTCAGGCATAATGCTGGCCATGATCCCAGTTCCAGTCAGTGGTGGCATCTACATCAAGCGCCAATGGCCCCACGGTGTTTTTTTTTTTTTACAGTCAATATAAAGCATTGAAGTTGCAGTTACACCAAAATGGAGGATTACAGCCACAGGTGGCAATAATACAGCATAATACTGATATAAAATACTACTATGGAAATGGAATTGTGAGCCAACAGAATTACACTGCCACTATTTATAGTGTGAACAATGCCCTCAACTGATCTTCATTTCTACATTTTGAAGACTTCCACACACAGTCAGCCGGTATTTTTTTGACAGCATCCATTTAGCAAGGGAATGGAATGGCCCAAAGTAAATCAAACTGGGATAATGCTGAGGACATCAATCCCAAAACTCAATTCTTTGGCCATCATGCAGTTTGTTTCATTATCAGTCTCCTCACCTTTAAACCATGTTGAGGCTTAAGGCTGTTCTTCATAGCCAACTGTTCAGGCCTCAAATCTCAAAAATCTAAAGAGGCAAAAATGTCATCAATCTCACTGCCACTAGTCGACCACACACAGGCACTAGTCTCCACATATTTCCCTTTTCCATTCTTGTCTTCATTTTGTATCTCAGCAGACTGGGGGGTCTCTGACAGTATAATCTTAAGGTCATTCTGTCTGACTTGTTTGTTCCACCGCCGCCCCCTCATCACACATTCAAATCGTTTCCTGAAATAGTAGCTCCTCCACTTGTCATGAAGGGAAAGCTGCGGTCGGGTGCTTGTTGGTCGCCGGAGGAGCTGTACAGCTTCAGCAAACTGCCTTCTGAAACTCTTAAGCTTCCTCTCCAGCCTGGAAACAAAGCATGAAGAAACACTGAATTTTCACCAATAAACACCCAAGGACCAAGTCCTCTCACCCTTCACCCCTCCGGTTCCACACAAAAGTAAACCAAAGGAGAGGAACCAATCATGTTGCTATGGACCTGGAAGGTCAACGTTTAACACGGGCTGCTGTACCTGAACCCCTCCATTTCCAGCCATTTCATCCTTTGGCATTTCAGGTTGAGGAAAGTGAGACGGCAGCTTTCCCTTTGCAGCTTCCTACTTCTGCACCATCGGATGGCTTCAGCTAGATGGGTCGCCATGTCACTGAAAGAGGATGCAGCCACCACCTTCTTCAAGAATCTCCGCTTCTGAACTATCAGAGCTGGGTTGTCCTTCAGTGTCTTCAGTTGATATGCAACAACCTGCACGTTTATTTTAAAATAAGTTATCTTGTAAAGAATATAAAAGACATACTATACAACATAGTACAAACCTTTCTGTCGTTCCCAGTGGATCTCTTCAGCATGGCTTTGATGTCAAACGCAACCGTGGGACCTGCCAATAGACACAGTGTGTAAATACCATGATGCTGCTAGAGCTTCTTCTGAGAGAACTAAGTGTAGCCAAAACAACATCATACCAATCTGACAGGTGTCACCCCTCACTGAGGGGCTGCTTTGCAAAACTCTGCTCCCCAGGTCTTCCATGAAAGTCCTGTCTACACGTCTCTTCGGCACTGGCCTCTTGTTCCATTTTCTGCCAATGATCCTCATTTTGGTGGTTTCCTTGAGCAATTCTGCTTCTGCCTGAGCCCAGTGTGAAGTCCCAGTGAAGGTGGGCAGGACAGCTGGGAGGGTAAAGTCCGTTAGGTAGGGCATGGGCCGGGCTTGGGCCACCTCCTCTAGGAGCTCCAGTGCCCCGTTATACAGGGATGGGAGATTTCTCAATATTCCTATAAAGAACACCCTGCAGGATCAAGAAATGCCCACAGGGGCCATGGCAGTTAGGGGCTTCCACAAAGGGAATCACATTGGTAAAGTGACACCAGTTTTCAACAAAGAAACCAACAGCTCACTATAAATGGAGCTACTCACAAAAGTCTTAGCAAGTCTGCTGCACGATTTGTTGGGGTAAAGTTGGTGCACCAAAGGCATTTTGAGCAGAAGCTTATTTTTCTCCTATTTCTTTGGACCTGAGTTTTTTCCTCCTTTCGTCAGTTGCCAACTTCATTTTGACAAATATACTAACAGATAATTACTTATGTTTATTTCCTCTTTCCCCTTTTTCAACGCTCAATTGAAAAAAGCATGCTCCATCACTTTGTTGAGTATAAAGGTTTATTAAAGTAAACTGAAATAATGTGCAGAATTGAATTATTGCGAAGGGAAGCATGGAAAAGGCTGCATTTGACTCGCCAAACTCACCGCAGACGACTCAGCATGCTGACCAGCACCAGGTTGAGGACAACAGACTCTTCACAGTACAGTTGTTTCTGTATCAGTCTGGAGCAGGAAATGGAGTCAAGGACTTTTTGTACTGACTTTAAATCTTCCATTTAGGTTCAGTAAATGCCAGTACCCTCACTCTCTTCACAATGTACTGATCATAGTAAAACTAGCATCCTTACACACTGCAAGCACCAGCCATAATCAAAAGCCCATTTCCCTCTGCCCTTATCAAGCTGTAAAGTGCATATGAAACAGAATAAATGAATATGTTTATGCATAATAATAATACACAAAAAGCATATTATGTTCTCTCTCCTGAAAACAACATTGAAAGGACACCAGGAAAAATACTCACCAGATGACCAAGAAGACAAGACCATAAGAACATCAAGTAAATCATCAACACTCATTTGAACAACACACAGTGCCAGTGGTCCTAATGCTAATCGTAGGGCATGAAGCAGGAAATACCCAGCATTTTAGTCAACAATTGCCCTAAAACACCTGTCCTTTAACTGTGGAGGGAAACCAGAGCACTGGAAGGGAACTCACACAGACACAGGGAGAATATGCAAACTCTTCTAAGTAATTTGAACCCACATTCCAAACATAGAGCACAGGAGGTAGCAGGGCTACCTGTTGTGAACAAGTCTTATCACAGTGTCAAAGGAGGACAGGAGCAACACAGATTTACAATCTAACGAAAGCAGTCAAGCATGTAATAGGGTGACGTACAAAATTGGTTAACTTCACTTGCATGAAACTAGGAATTGCGATATCTTATGTAAATAATTAAGCAATGCTTAACTAAGGATACACGAAAGCCCGTAAGCAGTGGTCCACCAGGCAGGCCATCAGCTTGTTGGCCCCTAGGACCTTCACACAAAACCACTCCAGTGTGGGCTGGCTGGGGACTTCACACTGGCCCGTGCCAGCCATCACCTGCCTAGAGGAGCCACAACACATTAGGCAATTAGTTTGTTTCCACAAATACTGTCCTTAAAGAAGAACCATGAAATTCTTTTGTTTGTTATCATATTAAATGCACTAGTTTAAAAAAAAAAAAAAAAAAAAAAAAAAAAAGCTAAGACATTCAATAAACAGCTCATTAACCCAGTACTGGAATCCTTCAGGGCACGAGTATTTGAATTACAAGTTTTTGTATATGGGTGAAATTATTTAATACGCTTTACCGATTTGCACCCAAATACAAGGCAGATTTTTCACATTTACAAGTAACAAGAGTAGAAGAGAATTTTCAAAATGCATGCCACCAGCAGTGCCCAATTTTCTGGCAGCACTGCCACCTGGGTACGGAGGTCAATGTTAGCAGTGCTCACCGTGAGCTGATACAGTAAAAACTACCTGCTGTAGAAAATGATAAATAATTGCATGTTCAGTGTACAAAACTCACACCATGACCCTGGACAAAGATATTAGCTAAAGCGATTAATAGCAGTGACACCATAACAGGCATAACATACATCAAGTCATGACTCCTTACACCACTCTGAGATACCTGAGTGCCTGACGGGGACACATGTCCAGCAGGTCCAACAGGGCAGGGATCAGCTTCATCTCCTTTACACGGTTAATGCATCGCTCCACCTGTGTACAGCACAACACCTCAAACAGGTGAAAGACGTCCTGGCAAATAAAACCCATGCATCCATCCAGTCTTCATCAGAGCCTGACCATACATCTGTACCCGAAGCCCCTGCTATTCTTATCGAAGAGTCCACCCCCCCCATTTCCTTCAATAGTAAACAACAGCAGACAGCCCCCCCACCTGCTTGATGGCTCTGAAAGGCTTGTGTTGCCGCAGACTGTTGTTGCACACGCGCAGAACCGCGTACAGCACCCGCAGCTCCGCGCGCAGCACGCGGCTGCGCAGCAGCAGGAGCACGCGCTCGCACGCCTCCAGCAGCTGCCTCGCGCGGCCGTCTGTGGAAGGATCGAGAGGGTTTAAGTCACAAAAATACAAGCGCGCACACACGTTTCCTTACTGAACGAGTCCGCGACTTGCCTTCTTGTTGGTGGGCGGTCATAATACAAAATCAGAACTGTCTAAAGTTTAACAATTTACAGTTTTTTTTTCTTAAGACGAATTTTAACTAAAGCAGCAACAGTTTGCGTGTGTTCCATTTACCTATGCGGTCGTTAAACTGAACGCGAACTGTGGAAATCGCGCCGGGGAATGGAATATGGGTCCTATTCCACGGTTCGGCCGCCATGGTTTCTTCTGAAAGTAGGGTTAGTACAACAGCCAATCAAAACATAGAACGTACTGATGACGTCATCATAGGTGGCCGGCAGTGTTCCTGCAACAGACCTGTGACTGGCTCATATGCTTAGATACGCGGACCTACCCCGTTTTCTCGCCAATTTAGCATCTCGTCACATGCTGTGATAGAACGGATTCTGTGCTCTTCCCTCGAAAAGTCGCCAACCTCGCCATGCAGGGATTATATCGTCGGCTATGCAGTTCTACCCCGTTTTGCCACCACTCGCAGCCAACGATTGGATGTAGGCTAATGTCTTCCAGCATGCCTACCTGCTGAAGTTTTGTTCAGTCTTGTTGTTTGAAGCGCAGTTCTTAGTCTGCTTTATTTCTTATCATTTTGCAGTAAAATGTCACTCAAAAGAAAGCTGTTTTGTCTGAGCGCTGAGCAGAAAAGGGAGATCTGTGTCTATCACAGCAACAACCCTTTGAAAACACAGCGAGAAATTGCTGAATTGTTCAGTGAGCGATTTAGGCACACTGTTAGCCGGCGTTCGGTGGGTGACATTCTGGCTGACAAGCAAAAGTGGATGGATTCTGGTGTAGCAAACGGATCGAAAAAACTGCGTGCCGGTAAATATTTAGAACTTGAAGCTGCGCTGCAACTTTGGTTTGCAAATGCCAGATCGCAGAATGCCATCGTTACAGATGCTGTGCTGCGGGAGAAGGCCAAGCAGCTTGGTGCTGAACTGGATATTACAGACTTTAAGTATTCCAATGGCTGGCTGCATCGTTTCAAGGCAAGATTTGGAATTGGAAATAAAACGAATTGTGGAGAAAGCGGAAGCGTTAAACCACCTGTTAATCATTATGGACGACAAAAGGCAACAGAACTGATGAAACAGTATGATATTTGTGATGTCTACAGTCTTACTGAAACCGAGCTGTTTTTTCAAATGCTACCAAACAGATGTACCACCGCAGATAAAACAAAGAGGGTCAAAAAGCCTAAAGAACGCATCTCCGTTACGCTCGTCTGTAATGCAGACGGCAGCGATAAGTTACAACCACTCGTCATTGGCAAAGTGCGAAATCCAAGATGTTTTAAGAGCTTCCGTCCGCAGTTGTACTGCGACTACTACGCTAACAAGAAAGCTTGGTTGGTGAATGGAATCTTGGATGGTTTTTTAAAATCATTTGATCGTCGAATGGAGCGAGAAAACAGACATGTTTTGCTGCTCATGGACAGTGCGCCCAACCATATCATACCAAATAACTTGACACACATTCGCTGTGAGTTTTTTCCACCAACAACCAGTCACCTGCAGCCGATCATTAATGCATTCAAGATGCATTATGGTCGGTATCTGGTACAGTTTCATATGGATGCCGCTGAGGCTGGGAAAACGCCAAAGGTGGAACTAAACAGTGCAATTCTTTGGGTGAAGATGAGCTGGAATGAGATAAGTGCTAAAGCTATTGGAAACTGTTGGTATCATACGGGCATTGTGAAAACGGAAGAGGCTGCTGAAGTAACCAGTGCACCACAGCAGCTGCCTACAGTTCAGGCACTGTATCAGGATTTTGGAAAATTATATGAACGGCTCAGCATCCCTAGGGAGTTTCTAGCAACTTCAGCTGAATATCCGGAAGTGGACAACACTCTGCCAACCTGTGAGGTAAAGATGGAGGCAGATGTGCAGCCAACAGTGGAAGCTCGAGAAGAGGAGAGAGACTTGGATGATGACAAAAAACAGCAGCCAGTTCGGGTTACACACAGCGAAGCGATTGCAGCTGTTGATACGCTCATGCGATTCTTTGAACAGTCCGAACTGACAACGCCAGACGACGTACAGCCGCTGTCGGCAATTAAGCGTCGACTGGAGTTCATGCGTTTTGCTTCGCAGGCACAGACTATGATTCAGAATTTCGAATGTAGACCTATTATGCACGAATGAACTGTTCATTTTGTGGATTAAATACAGACAGTATTATGTTGCATTATATTGGTTTTGGGTGCAAATGAATTGTTTTTATGGACGTGCACATTAAACCCAAAAGAACGCTAGAGCAGTTTCAGTAGTATAATGACAGTGATTGTACATGTAATTAAGTGCAATTTTGCGAATGTAATTTATGGGCTATATAGTTGCATATATCTGTATGTACTGTACAAGATGTACATTATCTGGCTCGTGCCATACTGATGCACCCTATTAAGTCGCCAACCTATCACCAAAAATTTAAGTTGGACAGATGTGGACAATATTATGATGTATGACTACTGTATTATTGATTTCAGTATAATACTGGTTAAAATAGATATCAAATTCTAAAATAATTTTCTGTTTATCCAATTGCTTATGAATACATGGAAGTTAATCTGAACAAGTATATGATTGTCTTAAGAATTTTTTAGTATGTGCTTTAGCATATTGTTCACTTGTGCATTTTCATTAAGCCCTCATCCTGGTTAGGGTTTACAGAAGAATCAGTGGACATTAGACATGGAGAAAGTAGGCCCTGGATTGCCACACATATGCATACTATAGGCAATTTAGAGTGAGCAATTAACCTGAAACACATGTTGTTGGACTGTGGGAGGAAACCCACAGACACAGGAGACAATGAAAACACTATGCAGACTGAGCTGGATTTGAACCTACATCCAAAAAGCCTAGGTGCTGTTTCAGTGTTATCCGCTGTTAATTTAATAAGAAATTTATACTGCACAACTGGAATCAAAATATGGCAATCAAAAGCAAAATATTTCCTAAAACTTTATGAGAATGTTTATTCACTTGAACGAAGAGTATGAAAGGAAATTCACCTAAGCTATAGACGACAGGAAAAATCAACTGTGTGTAGAAACGGGAATGTTCTAGAATCCAGGCCACGATGCAAGTATTCACTTCCTCCAGCACTGCATCCTCCGACTGCCCCTTTACTTTCAGTCCATGACCTCCCCCCCTGATCCAGTGCACAGTAGTTTGTGTCTGCATGTTCATCATCAAGTCCTCCAGAAGTTTCTGGAATACACACAATGGAAGTGTGTTTAGTAAAAGTTTCCCTTTTGGGCATTAGAGATCATACCACACACACCCATCATCATATTTCAGAATTTGTAAGCAAACCTATCTCAGATGAATCTGCTTCTTACTGACTGCACCTCACAGTTCAGCCCTTCAGTAGCTGAGTTAGTTACCAAAACTAGCCCATTATTACATCTACTGCTGTTACCATAACCGACCGGCCGCAGCGTGGCCTCACCCTCTGGCACATGGTATCGGCAGTGCCAGACACAAAGAGTACAGGCACTCGAGCCAATTTCCGGAGGTCCTCGCTCCGCTGCAGGTAGCGGTGTGTCTGCCCTGGTGGGTGTAGTGGGAAAGACAGGCAGACAAGGCCTCTCAGGGCATCCTCAGCCCCCCCAGACTGCTGCACAGCGAGGGCGACTGCAGCACGGGAACCCATCGATCGGCCTGTCAAGGGGGAAAGAGAAGGGGAATGGAGGGTGCTACAGCAAGCAGCACTGGAATCTCTTTGCTCCTGTCCCATTCAAGTTCAGCTAAAGTCCATGCAGCTTGAATGGACTTCACATGTATTTTTCTCACAGTCCAAAGATAAGTTTTGAATCAGATGGTGACTCTAAAGTGCTCTTAGGGTGTGTATGTGACCTTGCCTCACACCCTAAGCTTGCATGATAGACTTTGGATCACCATGACCTTGTCCCGGATAATGATGGAGAAATACACTGCCTGGCCAAAAAAAAAGTCACAAATATTTTGTTGGACTGCCTTTAGCTTTGACTACGGTACACGTTCACCATGACATTGTTTCGATAAGCTTATGCAACGTCACAACATTTATTTCCATCCAGTGTTGCATCAATTTTTCGCCAAGATCTTGGATTGATGGGAGAGTAGGACCGCTGCGTAAAGTCTTCTCCAGCACATCCCAAAGATTCTCAATGCAGTTAAGGTCTGGACTCTATGGTGGCCAATCCATGTGTGAAAATGATGTCTCTCTCATGCTCCCTGAAGCACTCTTTCACAGTTTTGACCCCCATGAATCCTGGCATTGTCATCTTGGAAGAAAAAAATCCATTGATGGAAAAACCTGCTCATTCAGTATATTCAGGTAGTCAGCTGAGTTCATTTTTTGGGCACATAACATTGCTGAACCTAAACCTGACCAACTGAAGCAACCCCACATCATAACACTAAGTTAAATCCAGGTGGTGAGTTTTTTTTTTGGCCGGGCAGTCCTCTTTTTGGTACTTGTGCAGTTGTGATGTAACTGTCAAAATTGGGGGGGGGAGCCCTTCTTACCGCCGAGGAAAAAATGTGTGAGTGTGAACCTCTCCGAGTTCTTCAGAAAGTCCTGCGAGAAACACACAGAGGTCATCAGGAAGCCTGGCGAACAGAGACCGCGGGGGGCGCTCGATGCAGCCGCTGTTACAGAACAGGAGCGCGAATGAAAACACAGTGAAAACCGAGTGAAAACAGAGTGAAAACCGAGCGTCCTCACCAGCGCCGCGCCGAACGCCCTCGTCCTGTGCGCGAGGTTCGCTCCCCGGCACGTGAAGCGCAGGCACGGGAGGCCCGCGCTGGCCGCGCGACGCGCCAGAGAGCGCAGCTGCACGTGCTGCGCGTCCCCGCCGGCGCCGTGCGTGAGGACCAAGGCGGCGCGCGGCACGTGGCGCGCACCCGGCAGGCTGAGGACGCCGTCCAGCGGTTCGCGCCCGAAGGGGATTTGCACGTTTTCCTGCGAACAAGACACGCTGTCGAGGTAACAACTGCTTTTTGTTCTGAGCTGAAGCGCTGTTAACAACGACTGGTTTAAAACAAAAGGTTTTCGCGCAAATGCACCACAACGCGGGAATGTGTCAGCGTCAGAAGCTGTGAGTGCGGTTCGCTGGCGTACCTCCTGCACCTCCTCCATGGGTACATAAAAGCCCGCTTTACCGAGCACTGGATCGAAGCTGCGCTTCCTCCTGTGCGCAGAGCTACTAAGATAATGTTGTCTAAACTCCGCCACCTACCGCCGCGGAGTAAAATAAATGAAATAAACCGCTTAACGTTCCGAACTAACCCGACTGCTTTATTCAATACTTATAGATGATGCTCTGCAAACACGTGAGCATGTCGTGTTTCTGCTGTACTCGCTCACGTCTCAAAGCACCAAGAGATCAAATTTGTCTTTACTAGCCAAATAGCTCCTACCCGAATGAAAATGTAGTCATAAAAACGTTTATTTCCTCTATTTGCACAGGAGAAAGTCCGACTGAAGCTAAGGACCCCTTCAACAAAAATGTCCATAAATATTGAACCAAATGTGATTACTTTCTTTGAATCATTTATTTCCTTATTCCAATTTGAAAAGCAAGCCTGCACTTCATAGACCCTAAACACCGTCCACAGGCCACCAAGGGCTCTGGGTTAAGAACTCCTGAGTCAGATGTTTATTCTAATCTAATTATGAATACAATTCTGCTTGTAAAACCATTTCACGAGGAGTGCTATCAAAACTTTACTTTACAAGGACATTTTCAAGGTTAAGGTTCTTTTTTTTATGAACAATAAAACATGGTTTACTTCTCTAGATTCTTGTCATGGGGTGTGAGGAACATTATAAATTCAAGCTGTGTAGATTCTCCATCTCAACAAGGCTGTAAAAGATCTTTCAGGCTGAAGCTCTTGTACAGAGAGCAGGAGTCAATGTTTACTTATCCATTACTGGGGAAAATGTCTGCATACTCATATAAAGATAAGATAAATGCCAGGTTCTTGAATGTACAAGCAGCTGACATTATACTTTCAGGCACAATAAAGGTTACATTTCTAAAGGTAATTTTGCAGACATACTATTCCTTATACATCTTATACGACAAGGCACCTGAATTTCTTAAATCCACACAGTAGTTTGTCCTTTTTTCTTATAAGGCCCATCTTCATTGGTGTCTCACTCTCTCACACACACATACACACAGATGAGGAATCAGAATTGTGACAAAAATTTAGGAGAAAAAAAATCACATTTTTTTCTTACAAATGTTGACTTTATTATAAAATGGCCATATATCCTTTTCCAAATATTGTTGTATGAAAATGTTTATTATCCATAGCAACTGGGTAAACTAAGCTTTGTGGCACTGTACAAGACTTCTGTGGGTCAAAGTTCATCCTTGGCCTGTAAAACAATTCAAAGAAGAAGAAAAATACATGTTAAAAATCAACACGTAGAGACAATGGTTTTATATGTACATAAAAGTGTTAATGGTTTTAGTACCTGAATCAGCATTTTTGAATTACAGATTTCCACGGTGTGCAATACAAATTTAACATAACGTGACTACAGCTAGATCACCATGAGCTCTCCTGTTCCCAAGGCCAGCGGTTAACTTCCTTGTCATGCCACTAACCAGTCAACTTTCATAAGAAAGATTCAGTAGTAATACTCAGTTAATACTCATTAAGACATTACAACTTTAGCTAGTCATTTTTTTTAAAGGCAGCAGGTGGCATAGTGTTTAAGACAGTCACCTCACAACAGAAGTGGGTTTAGGTCTTGGTGTAGTACCAGTGATCAAAGTGCTTACCCTTAATTCATACTGTGAAGTTACCCCAATCTGTAAATGGGTAAATTAATGTAGGTACCTTAGTGCAAGTCCCTTTGGAGAAAAGTGTCAAATAATAATAATAATAATAATAATAATAATAATAATAATAAGCATAATCCACTGTAGACAAAGTTCCAGAGGTTGTAGTTTGCTTGCATCAGACAAGGTCTTAGACTGACTACAAAGTCATACAATCCTTATCCAACTTCTTCTGACATATCAGATAATCAGCTGTTACGTAAGATAATAAGACAGCTACTGAAATGACCTACAGCTGAAAGACAATGAGAAGAAAAATGCTGAGAAAGTGCTGATTTGTCTCTCGTACACTCAGCCTGTGGCAGGAGCAGGGAAAGAGGTCATCTTTTGGCTGTTCCACTTTCTCCATGCCTTCCCGTACCTTGGGTTCACTGACCTGGCGTGCAGAATATTCCTACAACAGAGTCGGTGCAAAGGAAGGCGTGAAGAGCGCTATTGTGTCACTTTATCGTGTTCCTGAAGATAAAAATATCAAGGCCATTCTAAAATCAAGGACGTGAATTGTCCAGTTGCATACTGAAGGGCTAAGATAGCCAGGATTACTAGTTTGCAGTTATTTTGGAAGAATCGGGAAAAGAAACCAGATGCAGAGGGGTAAAGACCCTCCGTTATCAATAATCATTTAATACAGAGTCACAATGGCCCAGAGGATGGAGTTTAGAAAAGTGCACACAATAGAAGTGAAGGTGGATTAAAAGAACTGGAAGAGGTGAGCTGAACACCACAACCAGTAACTGTTCTCTTTAATTGTGAGCACAGCAACATTATAGTATGTTTCCTTGTTTATTTTTTAACACATTTCCTTACTGAATGAACATGTCTGGAAAGTAAAGTCCCCGATCCTTCAGTCATTCACTTATGGACAGGCCTGATCTCCCTACTGTGAACAGAGAGCTTGTTGCACCGTACATGTGGTATCCGCATGGTAGACGGCAGGTTGCCCAGGTTGCGTGCATGTACTACCTGCATGCTACAAAGTGTTTCACATTATTTTAGTGACGTTTGGGAAAATTGATTTGGGTGTATGAAACTGTGATATACATACCATATTCAGGATCAAAATAATTATATAAGCCAAGGGTTTGCTGTAGTTCGCTATGACCTGAGAAGCAGACTCTGAATTTACTACACTGGGTGGCAAAAATGGAAAGAAAGCTGCTTCCTCTGGAGTGAAGTGAGTGAACGACACACAGGGCAATAATCCAGGGTTCAGAGTTTCCATGTGAGAGTGCTAGGGTCAGTAACTGGGTATGTGTGGGTGCGGTTAACAGAGCTGGCACTTGCTTATCTGATTCCGCATTTATGACTCGCAAACCCGAATGTCATTTCTGCGTCCTGGAAATGACACAGTCGGGACACCTGTTACATACTGTAAATGTTGTACACAGTCGGGGTACAGTGAAATTCAGTCACTGGTTGCGTGTTGGCCACCCGATGGGAGTCAGGTAAACCAGTTAATGGGATCTCAACTTGACACCATCTAGGAAGGACCACTGTGAGGTTAAGGAACTGTGTTTTATACTTCTGAACAAAGGGTTAATGCTTCCATGTTAAAGTCAGAATACAGTGTCCGGACCTTAATTTTATCTTTTTAGATTTACTATGTTTTATACACTAACAAGCTTACAATGATTCACCCACTTATACAGCTGGGTAATTTTTACTGCATCAATTCATTGCACCTTGTTCAATGAACTACAGCAGGATGTAGAATCCAAACCTGGGGTCTTGCCAGTTATCACTGCCCTACCTGCTTACTTTTAACTCTTGCCACAAAAAAAAAAAAAAAAAAATTTAGTATTACAGTGCAGTTGAAAACAAATATGATAGAAGAGATTTCAAAATGAGATAAGGCTTAAACTGTCAGCTTTTATTGCAGTACAAAAGGAGAGGATATTAGAAAATTAAGATGTAGACAAGGAAAGTGTTCATACAACCACTGGCAAAAAATATGGAATCGCTACTCTTGGAGGATGTTCATTTAGCTGTTTTACTTTATAGCAAAAAAACAAGTCACAGTTATGACCCAAAATTATTTTAACAGCTGAACATTCTGGCTTTGGAAAACATAAAAAATTAAATGAAATTGTTGTAATTAATGGCACATTTTTTTCCAAATCAAGTAGATGAAAAAATTATGGAATCACCTTGTAATTTGCATTTCTAAAACAAATATCTGCACAAGTCTAAATGTACAAAATAATCTGAAGTTAAAAGAGAGTGCTTGCAGACCTTAAAGAGTTGTTGCACCTGGCTGATTCACTGGAAACATGGCCCCAACAAAAGCTGTCAGTTGAAACAATGGAAAGGATCATAAAATTCCTTCAACAAAGTAATTCAACATGGAGTGTGGTAAAAGATGTTGGTTTTTTCCTAGTCGGCTGTGTCTAAAATTTGGAGCAAGTACAAAGAAAATGGGAAGGTTGTAAAAAGGGAAACATTCAGGTAGGCCAAGGAAGGCATCAAAACATAAGGACAGAAAACTCAAAGCAATATGCCTTAAAAATAGAACATGTACCACAAAAGAAATGAAAAACAAATAGGCAGAAACAGGAGTCAATGTTTGTGACCGAACTGCAAGAAAAATCGGCTGAAGGAAATGGAATTTACATCCAGAAAAGCCAAACATAAACCATCATTACCGCCTAAACAGAAGAAAACAAGGTTGCAGTGGGCTAAAGAGAAGCAGTCATGGACTGTGGATGACTAAATGAAAGTGATATTTAGTGATGAATCACGAATATGCATTGGCCAAGGAGATGATGCTATAACTTTTGTTTGATGCCATTCCAATGAAACATAAAGATGATTGCCTGGAAAAAAAAAAACAAGCAAATTTCCAGTCATTGATGATATGTGGTTGCATGTCAAGTAAAGGACCAGGGGAGGTGGCAGTCATTACCTCTACAGTAAATGCACAGGTGTACACTGAAATTTTGGACACTTTCCTTATTCCATCAATCGAAAGTAGGTTTGGTGATGGTGAAGTCATTTTTCAGGATGATAATGCATCTTGCCACAGAGCAAAGAGTATTAAAACTTTTTTCAAGAAAGGCATATCAACTCAATGACGTGGCCAGCAAAGAGTCCAGATCTCAATCCGATTGAACATTTATGGTGGAAACTGGGGGGTGGAGGGAATGCTCCATGACCAAGGCTCCATCCTGAAAAGCTGATCTGTCAACTGCTATATGAGAAAGTTGGAACCTAATTGATGAAGAATATTGTTTTTCTTTAGTGAAGTCCATGCCTCAAAGAATTCAAGCTGTCATAAAAGCCAGAGGAGGTGCGCAAAAAAAAAAAAAAAAAAAAAGTACTAATTGTGATTTTTTTTGGTTCATGATTCCATAATTTTTTTTCCCTCTACTTGATATGAGGGGGGGGAGAAGTGCCATTACAACAATGTCATTTTTTGAGGTATGTTTTATAAAGCCAAAATGTTCAGCTGTTAAAATAAATTAGTTTTGTGTCATATCTGTGATTTGTTTTTTTTGCTACAAAGTAAAACAGCTGAATGAACATCCTCCAAGAGTAGTGATTCCATATTTTTTGCCAGGGGTTATACTCCCTATCTTATCAGTGCTGTCAGGACTCATCGGCGACCTCTTTGCCTCGTTCATTTCTTCTCCATTTATTTGCATCACAATGATGCAGTGGGTAGCACTTGTGATTCACAGTTCCTGGGCTGAGGGTTTAGATGCAAGTTTGACACCAACTGAGACTGTGTGGACATTGTTTGTTCTCCCTCTGCATGTGTTTGCTCCCACAATCCAAAGATGCATGTTTTGTGTAAACTAGTGACAAATTACCCATAGCGTTTGAACGTGAATGAGTGTGTTCCATTGTTGAGATGTACAAATGAGTGAGCGTAAGGAGTTTAGTACAGTGCGTCTAACATTAAGTTGGCTTGGACAAAGGTGTCAGCTAAATAGTAGTTAATAATAAAAAATTATTTTCTGCCAATTTTTGAAAGTTCTGTAGTAAAAAAAGAGAACATGAAATTAGAAACATTATGTGTGCCCATACCTGGAACAGTTTGAAGTAGTAACAGAATACTTTGTCTCCCATGAGGTGTGTCCGGGCAAACTGCTGGCCAGCCTCCGCAATCCTCCTTGCCTGAAATTAGACGTGACAGGAAGTGAGGTCACAGAAAATGGGCTACCCAAGTGGCAGTTGTTACTATCAGTAAACATTACACAATAACTGTGTCTTATATCCAAAACCCTTTATTTAAAAACTCGTAGTGCAGTTTGAACAAACCTGCTGATGAATTTTGGTTGTGAGTCTCCTGCAGAGACCTTTTTGCATTTTGCACTTTAATAAACACCTTTGCCACCAACTGAGCAATAAGTGTTATTCCAGCCTACCACCAAAACAAGCAGGTTCACCGCACACTTGGGAGTAAGGTGCGATAGTCACACATATCCAGGTACAGTTAAAGATTTTAACTACTGTAATTCATTCATCTGAGACGTTTCTTCAAAGAAACAAAAAAATGTGAGGTTTGTAAACTTACTAACAGGATTTATTCATTCATACAGCTGAGTAATTTTTACACTGAAAAGTTAAGGTGAGTACTTTCATTAAGAGTACTACAGAAGGAGCAAGACTCAAAACTTGGGTGCTTTAACTGAAAGGCAACAATGCTAACCACTACACCACATGCTGTCCTACAATGGAAATAGTATTAATCTGTAATGCAAATGATATTCAGTTCATTTTTAATTTGAGAAGGGACCATTTTCAAATGCCTAATTTGAATTAAAAACTTTTTTCTTTCTTTATAAATTCAGGGATATGCTCAGGGTACCAGTTGAGAGAAGGTTCTGATATGGAGGCCATTATGGGT
Source organism: Heterotis niloticus (assembly GCA_018136845.1). NCBI lineage: Eukaryota > Metazoa > Chordata > Actinopteri > Osteoglossiformes > Osteoglossidae > Heterotis > Heterotis niloticus. Next base: position 6,181,603 of record CM030906.1, read on the forward strand.
GAAGGAAGTTGTATTAAAGTTTAGATCCTCATGGTGCTGCTTCTCCTCAGCCAAGTACCTCTAAGTCGTTCTCCTTAGCCCAGTGGATCTTGTCCAGCAGGTCGCTAAGGTCCCGCCTGATGGGGATGTAATGTTCCCACGGCTGCAGCTGGCTGTAGAAGTGCTCGTAGTACCCAGAGTCCTGCTTCAGCACCACACTGCCTCCTGCCAGAAGATATGGCAGCCGGTAGGCCGCTACCGTACCATCCACATTGATCTGGTACTTGTACTGGGGAAAGTGAAATACAGGACTTGAAGAATAACGATACAGAGTCAAAAGCTCAAATTCTATGACAAACACAACCTAAAAAACTCAGTTGTTTTTAATATAAGCAGTAATATTAAACATTAAGTATTGAGACAAAGTATTAAATTATTTCTTATTATAAGATACATTTTTAAACAACTATTTACCCATTTATACAGGACTTTGTTATTCTACAGTTCAGACTGAGCTTTGTAATTTAACCTATTTGGCTTTGAATGCGTATCACAGTAATCTGCCATTTTTTCTCCACACTCAGAATGTCATGTTATTATATACAATTATTTATCCAGTTTACATTAGGGTATTCTGATCAATTGAGGGTAAGTACAGGGTCAGTACAGGGTTTCAATCCCAGGACCTTCAGCCTACAACATAAGCCTAATCACTAAGCCCCTTGTTCAGTTTAGTGAACACTTTCTCACATTTGTATTATGTTTATAGTTATACAGTCTTAGGAAGAGATGTTATATCGCATATGACAAGACTGCTGATCAGGAAGAAACCTGACCGTTGTACTCTTTAGGCTTTTCTCACATGTCTTTCCTCTGCTTGCAGATTCAACAGTCCAACACTATCATGTTTAAAAGGGGGAACTTTGTGTTCCTTTTTTACACTCCAGATCAAAAAGGGAAGGGAAAGCCTTGATATTTTTTGCTGGACAGAGTTCAGGTCAACATACCATTACCTGTAAATATATAACTATAAAAATAACTGCTGAATTTTAAGACAGTTTGTTTTGACCTCACATTTATCTATTTATTTTTTCTTTATTGTCCAATCTACAATTCTTTTCAAAATCACCAAGGGGGACACAGCAACTTCAAGCAATTAAAAAGTAGACAAGATATCCATCCGCTATCAGTAATTGTTTGTCTGGTGCAGTGTCACTGTGGTCCAGACCCTACCCCAGAAGCGTAGGACGTGAGGCAAGGCACGCCCTGGTCAAAATGCCGGTCCATTGCAGGATAGGCGCTTACACATACACCCAAAGGCCAATTTAGAGTGATCAATTGAAATACACATCTTTGGACTGTGGGAGGACACCCACACAGATACAGGGATAATATACAAATTCCACACAGACTGAGATATGAGCCGAGAGTCAAAAACTTAATCAGTTCTGTTTCTCTTACCTTAAAGAAGTCAAAAAAGGAGACATGTTTGACCACTGGACCATACAGGCTCTCATCGTGTTTGAAGAAAAAGAAGTTGGTAAGTGCAGCATCAATGAGGTCTGGGTGGGCCCGGCTCAGCTTCACCAGCTCCAGGCGCTCCTTGCAACTATCACGTCCCCTCCAGAACGCAGTTCTGTTCTTCTCCTCCCACGGGGGACCCGTGTTGGCCTGCACGGACATCATGTCCAAACTGACCCTTGAGCAGACAAAAAAGTTAAACTCTTCACCTAGAGCAATACCTACTAAACAAAGACCCCTCCTTCATTATCAGTATTTATCCACACAGAGCCAGGGAGCAGGTTTAGTATGACCAAAACCCATGAGAGATTATACTAATTCACATACTCACGGCTTTAGAATCCAAACTTACCTTCCCATTGTCTCCAAAATGGATTCAGTCAGGTCATAGGTTGGCATGACAATGTCAAACGTGTCATTGGAGCCACACCAGGAAAATATAGGGTGCAGCTTTTCTGACGGCTTCCTCTTCTCCAGCGGCCAGTCCCCAAGGTTCACGAAAAACTCCATGTCAGGCAACTTCACCTGGGAAAATAATGTCACATCGCCACCTCCAGGTCAAATGAAAACATGACAGTTGTTAAAAACCTGTGACTGCAGGAATCCTGAGGGTAGGTAATATATTCACATAAAGAAGAAATGTTGTGTATCCATGCACCATGTTTGTCAAATGAAGTTTACAATACAAGTAAAGCACACTGAGATGACTTACACATTTATAGACCTGGGCAAATTTTACTGCATCAATACAGGGTAAATGGCTTGATCAGGGGTACAGCAGAAGGATATAGGAGCAGTATAGCTGTGAACTTGAATTTGAATGTTACTTACCTTCCTGGACAATGAGAGCAGAAATGCATTCATGAAAATTCTGAATCCCACGTGTTCCCCATGAGTTTTAATATAGATCTGGAGACATAACAGTGATTTACACTAGTTATTCGGTAGAAATTACACTAAGGAGGCACTCATGACAGAACACCTGGAAAAACAGGCTAGGAAATCTGCCTGGCAGGTCACAGTGTGTTCAGGTTTTTAGTCCATTTGACTGTCTCTCTCTCTCACACACACACACACACACACACACACTGATGTAGGATGAGAATCATTACTTTTCACTCATCCAGGTAGATTAGGACACAAGATGTCACTGTAAGCATGAAAGGGGGAAAGGAACAGAAAAGACCAGCCATCATTCAGTGGAACACGAGCCCATGTGCTCCTTGGGTCTCCATTACGCAGATGTGTGGCACACTAGGGACTATACCTGGTTGTCTTTTATGGTGTAATGGCAAAGGCTCTGCCTCTGGCCAAACCGGCGAGGCACCTCCTTGGCCAGGCTTTCTGGGTCCACACTGGGGAAGTAGGACAGGTCTTGCTGTACCTGGGGCATGGAGTCTGGGCAGCGCATGTGCTTCAACCATACCTCTGAACGGGGCTGGGGGCAGTCACAGGCCTCATGGTAAACAGGCCCTGCATGTGGGAAAAGAACAGGGTCTCTTTAGAAAGAACTGCATGCAAACACAATGGCCACGAACCACCATTTATAATTATAAATACAGATCACTTCTGTTCAATGAGTGCATCATTAACGATTTCACTTTCATAGTGGTTTATTTGTTGCACTTATCTTCAAGGCCTGAAAAAAAAATATTTTTGACATGTTACCTGGAAACTGTCTTTGCTTTTAACAGCACAGAATATCTGTTGCAACGTATATTAGGACAAAGTACTCAGCATGCATAGTCTGAGAAATACACCAAGGAACAGAAAAGAAACTGCTTGGGTTTCAAAAAGTTTTTCAGCACAAGTGTTGTTTAAGAAAGCAGCCATTTTGTGCTCATTTGGCACTTACCTTTGAGGTGGTATGGGGACTTGGCCACATGTGTGCCCTTCTGCAGGACCTCAATGATCAGGGCCAAGTAGCTGGAGTACATCCTGTAGCGAACCAGGAAGGAGCCATCTCTGCGGTCCAGCACTTGCACCCAGATGCGGGAGAACTGATCCCCTGGAGCAGTAATCTTTACCTCATAGGTGTTCTCACCAGGGGATGATGTAAGACTGCACAATGCATTGTGGAAATCAGCACTTGAATACTAGCTTCCAATGGAAATTAAACTACTACACCCTTTTTTTAGGTGCTCTTTTACTGCTTAGCCATTTCAGTCAAGAAATAAGACGTAATCACATTTTCAATTCAAGCTTGAAGTATATTCATACCCCCACGAAACTCATGTTACTAAAACTGGAAAGAAAAACTTCAGAAACACTTTGATTTAATACTTGAAAAATCGGTATGAGATATTTCACATCCATAACATCTTGCACCACATCCCTGCAGCTTACTGTCACTTACATATAAATATGGTGGCTTATTTATTCATTCATCTGCTTATCTCCCCCCCACCACTGTATATTTGTATGTATAATGTGTGTACCATTTATACTGCTGCAACCGATTGAATTTCATTCCAGATTCACAAATCTCAGTTGTTCATTGTTTAATTTTTCATTTGCAAAGATGAAATTTGGATTCACACACACAATTAAATATGGTCTTTGAATTTATAGTCTGGTTTATGCGGCATTAACTTCTTGGCCTTCATGACAACTTGCTTGCTAGGTGCACTTCTCATAATCTTAATACACATGGCTCCCGTTTTGACAATCCAGACCAAATTGTTTGGCGAGAGTGAATTAATCTGCACATTTGACGGCTTGTTTTATTTTTACACTTTCCTTTAGAGTTAATCCTAACCTGCCCTGTTATGTTGTTTTATAACTAAATATTGAAGCAATTGTTCTTGTTTTTTTAATGCTGTTTGATGTTTGTCAATCTCAGGAACTCAAATTGGTAACCGTGTCTTCGGTTTATGAGAATTTCCCTTCCAAATAGAATTCAGGAATTAATCACTTTGGTAAGGTAGGGAAGCTTGAACTGAGCTGGTATCTATTATAGGTTTTTCCTCTAACAGCATAGGAGAATCCATCATATCAACTGCATAGTCTTGCCGTCCAGGTCCTCAACACCTTGTGGTACTTTGGGTAGTAAAATACACCAAAGCTCCAATTCGGTGCCTCCGGTCATTTGCCTGAGCACGTTGAAAACCAAATAAAGCATGCAAACAGCTTCCGGTGGCCAACATCTCGAGTCCTCCACAGGTAACAACCCCACCCACCTTAATTTACACAGAATGATAGCAACGTCTATAAATAAGTTATTTCTGCTTTAATTTCTACTCATACATTTGCCTTTTATATGTTTTTCTACTTTAACTGCGCGACTGGACGGCTGCAGCTCAAGATGCAATGGATGAGAGCGAACTGTTGGTTATGACGTCATGTTTCCGGAAGTCTGGATCAGTCGTTAACGGACTAACTCGGTCATTCGTTGCAGGAGGAAATATTTAGTCATAATTTCGCCTACATGCGACAAATCATCTTCTTTGCAGTTTGAAAGTAATGTCAGACATTGCATTACTGTTCTGAGGCACGCTGTAGAGAGACCATTTTGGGTTTAAAACTATATATTATGCTGCACTCACTTTGTTCCCGCTCCGTCCACAGCCTGTATGAAGAAGTACCGGGCCGGCAGGACAACGTCCGCCTGCAGCCCTGGGCCCCACACGAGGGAGCGGGCTGCATTGGGCTCGCTCCCCGTCGACGCGCCGGATGCCTGAAGCCCCAGAAAGAGACAATGGAGCAAGGCACCCAGCATGGCTGTATCCGCGGGTAGATGGAGACCTCGGACGGCCCTTTAAATGGCAGCAACAGGCTAATGCACTGCCTGGGAATTCCACATGTGTCAGACTGAAACAGACAAACACGCCCTCGTCCACGTCTCTACATTTACTTATTAGACTGAATTAAAGCATTTAAAACATTACTGTCAACTGTCACGCAGCCGCGCACTTTAACCGCCCGACATGAACTTAACGCGAATTCACAGCTCGAACGAAGCGGCCAGAGTGGCACGGAGGAGCGACTCGATTGGTCCGTTGCGCGCACTCCGATTGGGCGACTGCAGGACTCTCGACAGCGATTGGCGGAATTTGAGGAAAACCAGAAGTAGGTTGGCACAGAGAGCGCGTGCATGCAGAAACTTGCATTCCGCTCATAGCTGAGGAGCGGATGCTATTAGCCGATATTTACAATATTAAAAGTTAAAAGAACAAACTTATAATGTCTGAATCACTTTAGTCAAATGTTAAATGTATTTACGTGTTTTGACTGCTTTGGAGGTGGGTAATGAAACCGCAAGGAAAATGTCACTGGTTTTAACACCCCGTCGGAGTGAGAGGGGCGATTAAATATTATAAGACGGACAAATTACGTTGCTCGACTACGTTAACCTTTCATAAATTTGCCTGATGTTTTTGTCCAAAGTATCTTCCAGCGTTTGGTAGCTTCGTTTCCATTAATTTATCCGTTAATACAGCAGGATATTCTTACTGTATCAGTTAAAGATAAGTACTTGCATCGAAGGTACCACAGCAGTAGCAGGGATTCAAACCAGGAACCTACAGGTGTGCACGGCAATGGCTCTCACCACCAAGTGTGTTCGACAGGAAGAAGTGATGAGGAAAGACAAGCTGACAGACATCAGTGAAGCCGTTTCCAGGTGAATACAGTACTCTTTATGAATAATAATAATAATAATAATAATAATAATGCGGTCAATGGAGATACACGTTCTCTGCAATGAAGGTGCAAGACACAAGAGGGCACAGTAACGCCACACAGCACGACCCGCCCCCCGCCGTGTTTTGGGAGTCGGTCCCAGTGCAGTTTGCATTGTTGCTTCACTGAGTCATGATGCACGCCACTAGACCAAAAAAATATGCAAAAATGGGACAAGGATCCTTTTTTTTTTCAGAATCCCGAAGGTGACAGAATACAAATGGCTGTTTTTTTTCAGACCTGAAATCATTAAATCATTCCACTGTGGAATCAGACTGTAAAACCAAAGGTTTAGCAGTCTGAGTCCAAGTTTATGCCTAAATGAGAATGATGTGTACAGTGCTGTAGTTCTGAAATCCCAAAAATGTTGACAAGCACCTACAAAACAAAAACTTGTGGTGCAGCCTTCCTCTATTATTTAACTGGTCTGCTGTGCTTACTGTGAAAAAGCGTGGAATCTTTAGTTTTGTCCATGTATGTAGTGGTCTCTACTCTGCCCAGCAAGTAGGGTACAAGACAGGGTATCCCCTGGACAGGATGCCAGTCTGTCACAGAGCAGTCACACACACTCATTCACACACATTAAAGGCACTTTAGCATCACCTGAAATACACATTTTTGGACTGTGGGAGGAAATCAGAGCACCCTGAGGAAATCCACACAATATGAGGAGAATATGCACATGCCACACTGACTGAGCCAGATCCAAATCCACATCCAAATCCACCACACAGCATGGCACCAGGGCTATCTTTTTTTAATATTTACAGTATAAAAAATAAGCTGGTATCTATTTAGTAAGATTGGTCATTCTCTCCAGAATATCTTTCAGTAAATGTATTATTATTATTATTATTATTATTATTACTGAGAATAAGTCACTCAGATGCAGATGACAGCCATATCTGTCCTCCTGTCCCACAGCCACCCACCCTCTTTCTGCTCCATCTCTCTAACCAGTCTAACCGTCCTCTCCATACTTCAGATAACTGGGTGAAGGCAGAAGGAGAAATATCTGACTGTTGGAAATGCAGGGATTTTTGGGAATGGCTTTTGCATTAAATGTTGCTCCCAGTCGCGTTCAGAATACACCCTGAACTCGTGGAGCTTTTTTTTTTTTTTGTTTGCTTCTTTATTTCCTCACTGTTTTTCTCTGCTTTTTGTTTTAGACTTAAATTATGTTTCGCTAACAGCTAATACGTCAGTTCAGAACTGGAACAGAATAAATATTTCTGTGTTTATAAACATCACCACTGAAAAAAAATTGCAGTCTATGTATTTGCTGCTCCTAGTCCTCACACAGACAGACCTCAAAATACCCAGCTCAGTATCTTTATTAAGATTTTATTTACTTGTTAGGGTTTGAGTAATTCCCAAAAGGCATCACAAGCCAAAAACAACACGTTTTTTAATAAAAAACCAAACCACTAATAGATTTGTAATGTGAAGCAGCAAGTGCTCATCCACGCTCCCTTAGAAAACAAATCAACCAAACAAAATGGCGTTTACACAACAGCAAAACAACTACAACTTTAGCTGCTGTAGAAAACTGAAGGAGGAATGAAAGCTGAAAAAAAGTGGTTTTTTTTTTTTTTGAGTAGATGGCCTTTGTGGTGAATGGAAAAAAAGTTGAAGTTGTAAACGGTCCTCAGTGCCCAGGGTGTGTACTAGTTTGTACTAAATGATGGACTGCGTCCATGTGCCTGACAAACTGCGCAAAGGCTGTGGAGCGCGGACTCTGTTCTGAATTGCAAACAGATGCAGTTTAAACGGAATCAAATTAAAAACAGCAGGGTTTTATTGGGTTTGCTCTTACTACTCTGGATATTTCCTTGGACAAACAAATGATTGAATGAAATTTTTATTTTAAGGATCAGGATTTTAGAAACGGTTCAGTCTAGGAAATATGGCTTCTTTTTGTCAGTACATAGAAAACTTGCCATGACACCCAGATAATACAAAATGCTTTTAAAAAATAACACCATGGGCTACATTCAGCAGGGGTATTATGAGGGTATGTCGCAGCAGAAATCGAGACCAGGCAATGTTTTTCCAATCTTCTATTGTCCAGTTTTGGTGAGCCCTTGTGAATTGTAGCCTCTTGCCTGTTCTTAGCTGACAGGAGTGGCATCCGCTGTGGTCTCCTGCTGCTGTAGCCCATCTGCTTCAAGGTTCAACGTGTTGTGCATTCAGAGATGCTCTTCTGCATACCTCAGTTGGAGTGAGTGGTTATTTGACTTACTGTTGCCTTTCTATCAGTTCAAACCAGTCTGGCCATTCTCTTCTGACCTCTAGCATCAACAAGACATTTTCACCCAGTGAACTGCCACTCACTGGATATTTTCCCTTTTGGGGACCATTCTCTGTAAACCTTAGAGATGGTTGTGCGTGAAAATCCCAGTAGATCAGCAGTTTCTGGAATACTCATACCAGCCCATCTGGCACCAACAACCATGCCACACTCAAAGTCACTTAAAGCACCTTCCTTCTCCATTCTGATGCTCGGTTTGAACTTCAGCAGGTTGTCTTGACAATGTCTACATGCCTAAATGGATTGAGTTGCTGGCATGTGATTGGCTGATTAGATATTTGCATTAACAAGCAGTTGAACAAGTGTACCTAATAAAGTGGCCGGTGAGTATAATATTGCATAAGGAGTCACAAGACACATTGGAAGGCAAACAAATCAGTTTGTCTGTTGAGGAAATTTGGTTCCAGTGACTTTTCATTTATTTGTAAAAGCTGGCTGAATTGCCAAGGTGTTTGCCAAGCTTTTAGAGGGCAGCTGGCTGCTGTTTACCAGTGTGTTTTGCAGCCACTGCTTCCAGAACAAAATGTACAGGCCACCGGTGACCCTCTGGGTGGGTCTCATGTTTCCTCCCATGGGTCCTCCCATAGCATAGGCCTCTAATAAAGTTGGGCTGTGATACTCACCACTCATACTGGGGTGAAGCCATATTTGTGTGATTCTTGGACTTGGTGACGAAGAAAGGAAATGCATGCTATTGCCAAAGAAAGGAAATACAAATAGTTGTGCAAAAATATTCACAGTGCAGTGATAAGTTTGTTACAAGGTTTTAGAACCACAACATGTTTTTCTCTGAAAAAGCACTTAGTCATGCATGGTGTTTTGGAAAAGATTTGTCAGTAATATCCAAAGTTAGCTTGCTTAGTTTTCAGGGTTGTACTAACCATGCATAGTTGTGAGATTTTTTATTTTGCTCTTCTGGGTTTTCAAGAAACACCCACAAATTACAAGGTTTGACTTTTTTATCACTGTATCACACTGTTGGGAGAGCTTTTATTTTCAGACTGAAAATGGCTGCCAGAAATCATGCTATTATGGTTTGAGAAGCAGGGGAGGTATCATGGGAGCTGACTGTTGCTAACCGCTCACATGTGCCGCTCTTTAGAACTGCTGGGAGACAGAGCTGTTGCCCCGAGGCCAATGGCTCATGTGTATCCTCTGCTAAGGTCCACAGCTGCCATTTGGGGGCGCCGATGCAGTCCGACAGGTGGGCCACCTGGGACAATTGCCAGCATGCCATCGCTAACGGTTTCTGACACCATCAGCTAACATCCCCCTCCCTCCTGTCCTGTTTCCAGATTTGACAGTTAAGAGTCATCCCTGTGTGCACGGTACCACTACCCCTTCGTCCGCCTGACATTCCCAGAACACGGTAGCATCAAACTGCTGCTCTGCGGCTGACAGCGCCTGCACCAGGATAATCCCAAGAGCTGTGACAAATGTCTTCTGACAGCGCTTGCATAGAAATGTGCTTAACTTCATAAAATAAATGAAACTGCAGCCCACATTTTAATAAATTAATCACTCAATAGCGATTTATGTAAAAAAATTTACTTACAGTGTTTGAGTCTCTTTCACAGTTGAATGTTTTCACTTTACCAGTCCAGGGTAAATACCTTATTCAAGGGTACCACATCCCTAAAAAGGAGTGAGACTTGAACCAGTAACCTTCAGATTTTAAGTTTATGTCCTTATAATGTGTTTCCTGTATCCTTCCTGCACTGGCCTGCTTCCCCTGTGTGCCAGGCTAAAGGAAATTATCCTAAATACAATGATTTGTAGCAAAGAATGGATACGGTCATCCTTCTTGTCACCTGGAGAGACACCTGCCAAGAGTGACAGCAGGTAGATGTTTCTCCATACAGCACACTGATATCAGGAGGATATGAGAGGTCAGAGATCCAGCAAGGCCATATTTTTATACGCATGCTTATATGGGAGTGGTCATTTGGTCACTCAACCTGCAGTGGTGCTGCATGTGAAGAGGTCCACCAGCCCAAAAGGCAGTTCACCTTGCTTATAACTTATTAACCAAGTTAGTCTTTTTGGTTGTACACTTAACTCATGGAAGGGCATTGTGCAGAAACCCATAAAAACATAAGTACACAAGTAAACTCCATCCAAATTCAAACCCATGTCGTTGTCCTCAGCTCAGGAGTTGTGAGGCACGGGTGCTACTTGCGGAGCAAATTATCAGCACCTTAAAGGAAAGATGTTGCTCTCAAATGGGCCTTTCTGGTTGCATAAAGAGGAACTGTAAAGATGAAAAGGATTAATTGAAAGTTTTTGGATGCTTTGGACTGGATCTCAATTTATGTCCCATAGTTAAAATCATACACACTGGTTAGATTATTACCAAGAAAGTCAGTATTTATCCACTTTGTGAAATCTAAATTTTCCAGACTCCATGTGATTTATTTAAAACTCAGAATAAGATAACTTTTACTTGGAATATGTTTAACTGGCATGCCATCCAGGTGGTAGCTTTTTAGCTTTGCGCCCAGTGATTTTGAGACCGTCCCTAAACTGTGGAGACCCTGACCAGAATGCAGCGGTTAAGGATAATGGACAGATGGATAAATGAAATGATGATGAAACATATGCATATTTTGTGCTTTGAATCGCTCAAAATTCAGATCTTCCAAATCAAGCAACTCTAAGCAGATCCTGACTAACTCTACATGGTTTTCAAATATCAGCAGACACTCGGTATCACTTGAGTCTTCAGATTACGGTTCATGACAAAGCAAGGTTTGACCCCAAGCTCCTGATGCCATAAATGTCAGTTTTGCATCCTCAGCCTTGGCATTATTTTCCTGCACAGTTTCCTGCACAGAAACTGCACGCAGATCAACAGCATACCTTTGTTTTCAGACATCTGAGCTACCTCACGCTCAACTGCCACTCAGCAGCATAAGAATGATGTGGAAAAGTAAATATCACCCTTTTCCATTTGCAGGAACCGTTGTTTCAACAAAAACCGGAAACTCTGTCACATACTGAGCTAAATTTTCAAAATGCTATCTGTTTTTTTCCGTGGAAAGAGGATATAATAAATAAAAAATGTGACATGAACACACATTGGCATAATGTGTCAGCACATTCAAAATCTTCCAGGAACTCACTTTGCAGGCATCAACAGTACAACTTTATCAGTAACAGATTTGCTGATACAGTCCTTATACACAGCACATTTCTGTATTTATCACATTTTTAAAAATCTTTTAACCATGTACTTGCTCTGTTAAATGTGTCTGAATGAGAGGCCAACACATGAAAATCCTTCTGTATGTGAGTGGAATTCACCAATAAAGTGTTGTCCTATGTTACAGTTTATTCAGATAGCAGATGTATATTTTAAAACTCAGAATAAGATAACTTTTACTTGGAATATAGTATTTAGTAAATTCATTTGTCCACGGTGGCATGCAATGCTCAATATACTGCAAAACAATATATACATTCACTCATTCATGCAGAAGAGCAATGTAACAACCATACATTCACAAATAAGGAAATCTAGAGTAACCATTTCTCCTGTGGGAGGAAACTGCAGCACTTGGAGGAAACTTACCTGAACACTAAGAGAACATGCAAATGTTACCAGAATGGAGCAGGATTTGAATTCATAGCCCAGAAGCTATGAAATACCATTGCTACACAATATGAATATGAGTAACATAGTTTATTTTGGTAAACTCTGACCAATCATAGCATGAGGAGATGAATCATGCGTCAAGTTTTGGGAACTGGGGACGGGGTGGGTAGTGTTAACTCTTAATATAAATTCCCACTCACCATAAACAAGGGAAATAGGTAATTTCCCCCCTACCCTCCTTTTGACAGGGACTGTCCTCAAAAATCCGTCTTGTCAATCCAGACCAGAACTCCCAGCAGTGTGTCACAAGCTGGTCTCATACGCACCTGGCTGTTTTGAGATCTGCTGTCCACTTAGCTGTCAGCAACAACTTGACACAACCCACACGGGGGGCCCTGTCATTTTGCCAGGACTGAATGTTCCACCCCAGAGTCCTATCTGCCCCATGGGTGATGTTGTTATACCCTGCTCACCCCCCCCACATACACACACAACCCCCTGGTAAGCTCACTTTATCACATACCACCCCAAGACTTGAGAAACTACTATCTTAGCTTCAGCAATGGCTTCCAGTCTGAGGTTGAACTTGTGCCTTGGGAACAGCAGGTAGTTGAGAAGAGACTTAAGAATCGAGTGTCAATCTGGAAAAAATTACTCGGTAGTCACACGTGATAGTCACACGCTACTGATGCCTTGGCACAATGATGGGTGACATGTGACACCCATACGTGCATATTTCTTCTGATTTTGATAAGACAAAAACGTGAATAAGTCTTCAAGAACATGCACATTAGTCAATATAAGTTGCGCAAGACACTTTATGGTCTGTCGCAATGGTGCTTTGAGACATGCTACAGTTATCTTTGGTTTGCAATAAAGGGTCATAAAATTTACTTGTGATGAGCAAAACTTATGTTAAAAATGCCTTTAAGGTCATCCTCCCAACATCTATGTGCAGACCACATACTGTTTAGCAGAACCACCGCAAACTCCTACTATTATTTTGAGCTCCATGGCCCTGTACCATGTGTTGAGCACATGTGCTGAGCTAGTTGGCCGTTGGTGACTCAGCTGCCCCGTCACCAGCCTGTTTCCAATTTTGGCCGAGTCCCACAATGGAGCTCAATAAAACTTCACTATAACAAAGACAAACACAGAAAACAGTTTATGATGACATGTAGACATAGTTGCTTTCCAACTCCACGCAGGCCACAACAACAGCTTTTTATCAAACTACTTTCTATCTTCATGTGGAATACTTAATCAAATAATGATGTAAAAACTGAATATACTCGTGAGTAACAGAAACACGGATGCAGTCAATTCTCAATTAAAAAAGCTGAAAACAGGTAAAGAACACAGAAAGGAAATTAAGCCATAACTTGGAAATGAACGATAACCTAGCATAACCTTTAATGTCACTAAAGATGGCTTCTGTCCATAAATGCAAAAGAGTGGTAATTTTTTTTGTATCCAAACTGGTTATTTCTCACAAACTTCAATTATTTTTGCCATTCATCACAGCCATTCAAAAAGCCCTGCAAAAAAAAAAAAAAGCCAGTGACACAATTGAGCACACTTTTCATATTGATATTAATATTTTCGATGCTTTGCGAATTTCCGTCATAGCCGTGCTCAGTTGCGGATGATGCCAAAAGCCTTGTTTTATTAAAATGAATCAGAACGGTTTGAAAGGCTCGGCTCATTAATCCTGCTGTTGAGGAGAGCGTGAAACTCTGCTTTCGCAGGTAATTTGTCAAAAAATCCAAAAGCATGAAATAAAAGTAACATCAAGCGATATAATTTATCATGCGCTGTGCACAATTACAAATTAATAAGCAGCCAAAACAAGAATTTCTTGCTGATCTGAAATAAGAAAAATCTTGTGCATATTTAATCCATACAGCACACGTGCTTTAAGGCCCAGGGGAAAGGCACAAAAATGGTGGCACTTCAGTAATAAAAAAACAACATGGAAAGGAGTAGATGAGGAGATAGAAAAGTAAAAACCAAGAAGAAAAAAACATTTAAGTTCTCCAGACTTCAGTCCAGTGACCGGCTAAGGCTGCCGCAGTACCGATGGCACCCATGCCAACCTGATGCCTTTATTTACACACCGCAAGTCACGATTCTTGCCGTCAGATCTTCTGTGAGTGGAGGAGCTTCCAGCCACCTAGATGGTGGTTCATAACCTCGATCAAGGCAGTTGTTCTTCAGAATGCCCCAGTCTTTATGTACTGTGGGCCACTGTCCATCTGGGCTCGAACCAACTCCGTGTGCCATCGCCGGTGGCAAGGACCCAGCTCTTAATGCTGGCCTCATATTTACCATAAAGTAAAAGTTCTGTAGGGTGGCGGTGGGGTGTCCAGCACCGGGGCTCACCTGGGACCACGAACACAACACGAACAGATCCAAATAAAGTGGATCCTCCGGCTGAAAGCCTCCCTCCCTCCCTCCCGTGGCAGTTCCGGCTCGCAGAACCTGTCAGTTCACACTTTCCCGTTTCCCATAATCTGCTCTGACAGGCGGTGATACTTACATTCACACCGCTGCACCAAAAGCGCGCAAACAAACTCCTATTTGGAGAAACCTTCGGAAAAGTAGCAGAAGTTATGAGTGCAAAGATTTATTGCACACATTCTTAAGGATGAGTTATTCAATAATTCCTATAATGATAGCTAGCTGTAGTGCACATGCATTCTAGAAAATACAGGCAAAAGTGTGCCGCTGCGTCCTACCTTATTTATAAGAATTTTTTTCCTACTCAATGTAAGAAAACCTATGCAAGTGGACAGGCGTGCGTCTGTGTGTGTGTGTGTGTGTGTGTGTGTGTGTGTGTGTGTGCGAGAGTGCATGTGCGCATGTCAGCGAAGCGCTATTATTTCCATGAGAATTTCACCTAAGCAGCAATTTCACCCTGTCTAGTTCCGTGCGTAAAAACGCACCGTTCGCCCAATCTGGCTAAAACCCGTTTACTGCCGCTTACTATGACGCCTCGTTGACTGGATGACTCGAGTTCGGTGGAAGAAGTCATCGTCCCCCAACTTTCAGGAGGCAGCAGGGCTGGAAGGTGCTTTTCAGGGCGCGTCTCCGTCCTCCGTGCAACGGTCCGACACAGACGGCGCGCCTCGACCAAGGGAACTTTAATTCGACGGGACTCCCTCGTCGACCCCTTTTACAGCCCATGTTAGGAGAATATTTAACCAAGATTGCAGCAGGACGCCCTCATCCAGGTGATGAACATCGGACCGCGTTCATAAGGCGGTCCTAAGCGGCTGTAAACCGTCGGACCAGCGGCTTCTCCAGAGCCACCGCTCCCGTTCGCATCTCCGCACTCTTCTGCGTTCAGCTTTCGCCCGGTCATGGTCAGTAACTTCTTTTCTACTCAGCTTCTCTTTCGTAAGACAAGTAAGTTGACCGCATGGTTGGGTAACTGTCCAGGCGATGCGGGTCTTCTTCTTAAACTCTGGTGAAATGAGGAACTCTACACACTTTTACTAAAGTTTTGTGCGTCTTTGGCAGTTAGAGCGCATATGGAGCTGAAATTCGGGTTATTGGTGCTCACTTTTGTTTTTGTCCAAGTGAATACTTGCATGTGGCGTGTACGTTCACAGCTGGTAATATGGTAATAATGCTGTTGTTGTGTCTTAAAAGAAGAACTGGGGTAAGGCGCTCCTGGGGGTCCTGGGGCTGGCTGTCGTCATCACTCTGATAGTCGTCCCCACTGCCATATATTTAAACGGTATGTCCATTCGTGCATTATTTCTGAAAGCTGTTAATAATTCTAAAGAAATGCCAGTGCTCAAAATAATCCGGTATTTTTAAATAAGCGGACAGTCAACGTGCAGTTGAAGTCCTTGACAGATGATAAGTGCCCTGCCTACTGAGTACGGTTTATTTAATGTACACCAGGGCCCTTGTCCTGGATAAGACATAAGTTATAAAAAATCTTGAGCATTAGTATCTCCAAGTGCTTTCAAATGTCTTGTCAAAGATTTCTTTTTGCATGCATGTGTAGCTGCCGAGGTTCAGAGGAAATTGCGATTTAGTTTTCGTTTCAGCTGGAGGGCCTTTCACTGTGGTTTTCCACCTCATTTCAGGAAATTATGGCGGACCCACAAACATATTCACACTGGAAGACTATTTCAACAGTAGCTTTAACTACAAGTCCTACAACATGCGGTGGATATCTGGTAAGTCTAGAGAAGGGCTTTTTTACTGGCTGGTCATTCTGTCCCTGACTGGTGAAGACACACAAAAATGCTGAAGTTAAGCTCATACATCTGGATTTTGTCTGTAGGAAATTTAAGTGGCTTCTTCAGCAGGGCGGTCCATATTGACAATTGAACCGCTTTAACCGCTTTGTCACCTTCTGCTTGTGAACTGACCACAGTAACTCTCCCTTTGCAAGTAATACGGCAAAAAATCTTTTGAACTGTTCACACATGCATAGACATGCACTGAGAAACTGAGAAACATCTCAATTCCCCTCCGTTCCGCCCTTTGTAGACAATGAATACCTGCACAAGCGGAATGGAACAGTCATCCTCCACAATGTAAAAACTGAGGAAACCTCAGAATTTCTGTCCAGGGAGAAATTTGTAAGCCATCCTTGATAAAGCGCCTTTAAAAGTCCCTGTGTCTCAACCTGTCACTGATCATTTGTTAAATGTACTTTTGCCAGGCGCAGGTGGCCGCCACCGAGTATTTATTATCTGCTGACAGGAAATACGTCTGTTTTGAGAGCAATTACTCCAAGGTAATATATTTTGAAAGAGTTCTGCGGATTAAGACTTTAATTTGAGGAGACGGTTCATTCACCAGACTTGTTTTAACAGATATGGAGACATTCCTACACGGCCTCCTACTCCATATACGATGTGGAAAATTCGTAAGTCTTTCTCTCTGAACCGCCTGTAAACTGATAAGGGAATTGGTTACATAAACATTTTATAAACACCAGGTATGGTGGATCTTCAGCAAAGACAAGCAGTGGGTTGTTAGCAGATGCTATGATTTAATGGGTGTTTTTTTATTTTTTTAAATCTCCACATTAACACTGGAACAAGTGTTGTCTAATCATCAGTACTAGTACATGACAGAAATATTGATGATAAAGACTATAAAGGCATAAAGATATAAAATAAAATACTCAGCAAATGACGGCCAGATGGCCTTGCACTTTCTTTTCCGGCTGCCCCTGTAGGAAGTTTGTTACGTCCTCAGACATTCCACAGGAAGTGCAGTACTTGGTCTGGGCCCCAGTTGGAAACATGCTGGTAATACGAGACTTTTCATACAAATTAAACTAATGCAAAACTGACCGTATAAATGCACACATGTTCTATTGAATGCAGTCTTATTTGCCTCTAGACATCACAGTTGTATTCCATACTATAGTTCTGTATTAATTCTTATACGATTATCTGGAATAAACAAACAGATAGGTTTGATAGGTAGGCAGGGAGGGGGTAGGTAGGAAAAAGAGATAATAATTTCAAACTTTAAAACTTTAATCTACAGTTATGTTTTGCATGTGAACATGACATCATCGCTGACCCGCCTGTCACATGCCACAGGCGTACGTGTGGGACTATAACGTGTACCTGAAGCCGGAGGCCACAGCACTGTCCATACAAGTCACCAGCAATGGGAAAAAGAACGCCATTCTCAACGGCATCCCAGACTGGGTCTATGAGGGTCAGTGGAACATCACACCTTCGTAACTGATGGAAAACAATACACAGCTGCCTCACTACAAGCACAAAATATCAGCTGTCTGTTTTTATGCAGTCGTGTTATCATACTTGAACAGCTTTTAAGATTGTCTTAAGCATTTAACAACTTACTCCCAACACCGAGGTTTGATGGGATGTTTTCTTACTCAACACAGAGGAAATGTTCTCATCAAAGGAAGCCATGTGGTGGTCACCAGGCGGAAAGTTCTTGGCTTATGCACAGTTCAATGACACACAAGTTCAAAATATTGAGTATTCTTGGTATGGAACAGCGCAGTATCCCGAGACGGTTGCTATTCCATACCCAAAGGTACGAGCTCACCTTGTCTGGTTTTATTTTTGCTCTTCTTGATTCTAGACCAATGATGGAAGATGTTAGCTGGAGCACTGGTTGACGCCCTACATGAAAAACCAACACCTTGATAACAATAATTGATAACAATAATAAAATGGAACATGCACAATATAATACATTAAAACTTGGATAAGGGCTTTAGATGTGTCTTTGAGAAATGGAGCTGAAGGATACATTAAGGAGTCATTAATGTAGGACATTGTATAAAGATGGAGGGAGGTGTGTGCATTGTGATGGGCTAATGTAACCTGAAACTTGGATATATGCAGTTTTCAAAAACATACTCCCATGAACATTATCTTAATAACTGATTCAATTTAGAACTGGTTGAATGTTTACACAGTAATGTAAATTCATAAATTCAAAGAACACGTATTGAAAAGTAAGACTACACTTGCGATAAATAAAATACGGAGTTGAAAGGTAAAACCACACCTGAGACGAAGGACCGGGCTGCGAACGTTGCTTGTGCTTCGATTGCTTTTTAAGAGAAACATGCAGTGCAACCATAACTATGGTACTGTACCACAATGGACCTTAAAAACTGCAAATCTGCAAAGTAATACAAAGCAGATTACTATTATTATTATTATTATTATTATTATTATTATTATTATTATTATTATTATTGATGATGATGATGATGGTAATAGAAATTAACAAACAGAAAACTGTCAATTTTACAAAAAAACGAAATTTCTTTCACAATATAGGAGGTAGCGCTTATTGAGGTGCTGCTGTATTCATTTTTAATGTGAATCCAGGGTGTAAACTGTGTTCCATTTATCTTGTGCAAACTCTTCATGAAGCAGAAATTTTGGCATAATGTTCTGCGTTACAGTCTGAGCATCACGTAGCCGCAGTAATTTAGTTTGATTTTTTTTGGATTAAATGTTTGATTTTTCTCACACATTTTGTTCCCCCGTCCAGGCTGGAGCGACCAATCCTCAGGTGAAGCTATTTGTCGTCAGCTCCGCCAATGTCTCAGAAGTGGCTGAGGTTGTAGTGCCCAGCGTAGTCGGATCCAGGTGGGATGAAGTGGTCTTTAATGACTGATAGTTTCAGTCAAATGGGCTGTTTTCATTCCTAGCTGTTAGTCTTGAACAGAAACCCAGATTCTGAACTATTATCATGAAGGTGTCCAGCTACAGGAGACCAAGGCATCAGTTGTATATGATTTTTCTTTTTTGCCATTAAATTACACTCCATGATGTCAAAAAGAATGTGAAAGGAACCTGAAATATAGATAATTTTTGTCAAGTTTATTTAGTGTGAGACGCACCCCCAAAATAGCTGCATATTCCCTTTCCTTCCTCTACAGTGACCACTACCTGAGCTCTGTCACCTGGGTGACCGATAACCGCATTGCAGTTCAGTGGCTCAAAAGGATACAGAACCACGTCGTGCTGCAGATTTATGATTTCGATGGAAACAACTGGAACGAGAGTGAGGTATGCAGTCTGCTGGCACGCTTCGGTGCCTTGTGGCAGAATTGTGCCGTCTGGCCACGTGCTTCAGGAAAGACCGACTGTATCTTCTGCTTGTTTTTCGTACACTCCTTATGGAAACTTTCAACTTCTCTTTTTCAGAAATTTGAGGAAATAAGCAAAACAGGTTGGATTGGTCAAGTAAGTTTTTTCAACATGGCCTCACAATATACCTTGACAGGTAGAAATAACACAAAAGGAAAACAGCATAGAATATGCCCTGGTTTATATTTTTATGTTTATGCTGCTCATTTTTTTTTTTTGGCTAAAAATAGCATAGTTTTCCAAGCTGACACTGTTATCTAAAGTAACTTAAACATTTGATCATGAATACACTTGGATGTTTAAAAAGGCAGTTTCTTTGTCTCAGAGCCAGCAGCAGATTCTTGTGTGACTTGAACTGGCACCCTCAGGCTACAGAGTGTGTTCTTAACCGTTTGTATACCCACATCCTGTTTTGGCTTTGCAGTTTTCTCCACTGCCCCCCTTCTTCACAGAGGACAATAGCACTTTCTATCAAATAATGAGCGACAAACAGGGCTACAAGCACATCCATCGCGTGACTGCAGTAAGTGCTCTTGAAACTGTGATGGTGGGTTCAGAACCTAATCGAGATCTAACTGACCGGGAAGTCTGTGAGGTGAATTTAATTCTAGGTGGAATTTCCACAGGGACAAGCAACCCCCATCACATCAGGACCATGGGAGGTCATCTACATCTCCAAACTGACCAAAGATGCCATGTAAGACAGTATCCTCAGCAGCAGGGGATTATGGGGAAAAATAATTTTTCCTTTGTACAGCTTAACATAGAATATAGAATTTCAGCTTGTATTAAATCTGTTTGAAGCTGCTCCAAGTCCGATTCTGTGTTCTTTGGGTGAATTAATGCCATTCTGGAGATTAGATATTGTACATATCAAGTTTTCACATCTTGGAGTAACATTTAGCCCTGCGAAAATTGATCCAGACACTAAAAACCATGTTTTACGTCTGTTGTTAGCCGGACGGTTATAGTTATGGATTAATATTGATTCAAAACTTCTGCGTCTATACAAAATTTTTATCCCCACAGATACTTTGTGAGCAATGAATTCAGACAACAACCTGGAGACAGAAACCTGTACAAGTAAGACCATCACTTCTATTTGCAAGGTTACATTTTAAATGCTTGAAATTTTTTTTATTTGATTTTTTTTGAGCAGTGTTGGGCCACAGCAGCAGAGTGCACAGGTAGACACAGAAGACATACCTGTTTATGTGTTACAGCTATGATCAGATAACACTGTCTAGTATCCACACATTCCAAAGCGTTTGTTTTATTTTTCACCTCTTTATCCAGATCAGGCATCACTGAGCATTCAGCTATGAAACTACACTCTGGATGGGATCATAGTCCATTGCAGGGTCGCCACACATGCGCACACCCACACACACACTAAAACACTTTGGGAAAATTAGAATGATCGGTTAACTTGAAAATGCATGTGTTTGGACTGAGGGATGAAAACGAAATAAATATAGACTCCCACAGACTGAGCTAGTGTCAAACTTACTATTTCCTGCACCACTGTGCTATCTAATGATGAAACAAATTGTTCAAACTGAAAAAATGAGAAAAGTTAGTGTGAAATTTGACAGTTATTCTGTCTGACAACTTCCCAAAATGTCTGAACTCAATGCACATCTCAGCTTTACCGCTAAATTTACTTGTATCATTTGAGATCTGCTTTGACTTGGTTTAGACTTATGGATGGATGGATGGATGGATTCCATCATTTATTCACACACCCGCTTAGGTAAAAACATAGGAAAGCGATTCAAGGTGTCTGAACTCAAAGTTGGGAACCAAAATATGACCAAATGAAATGTCTCACACTGTATTTCCATGGCCACCTGATGTTTTCGGGGGAAAACATTGGCCATGCAACCGTCTACTGCAACATGTTTGTTCACGTTGACATGGTTGAAGGTTGGAGAGGAGTATATCCTCACCAAGGCTGAGCTTATACTTCACTCTGCATCTTCAGGCTCACACTTCCAGCCACAACCAAGTCTACAGCCCACTGCCTCACCTGCCTGCAGGATTCGTGTCGATACAACTCGGGGTACTTCAGCCACAATGCTTCCTACTTCCGCTTCGACTGTTATGGTGAGATATCCCACCGCCACAAAGTCTGCTCCTCATCCCACGATGATGTGGAGCCCCCTTCTAAGTGTGTTGGTTAAACCCCTCTTTGTCCGTGTTTCTTTAGGGCCTGGACTGCCAATGTTCACCCTCATGGACAGCCAAGGAAAACGTAACCAATATTAAATATTTTCATTAAATTACATGTATTAACTAAACTTGCTAAATGTCAGCTAAATATTGTATTGTTAGAAAAGTCTTTGCAGGTAAATCCTATAATATTCATTCTCCTTGTACAATATTTACTTTGTAAATAAATTAAATTTATTTTGATATATCTAATGATGGTAAGAGAATTGATGGTAAGCAGATATTTTACACATATCGACTTATGAAATCTTAACTTGGCAAGTATTTTAGCACATTTTAACAATAGATATGTGAATTGTTCCATGCAAAAATCAGGTACATTTAAAGACTTACACTCTAAACACCTATAGTTGTGAACTGACAGAAAATGTGGTTTACGTTACTTTTTGATTGCAGACATCAAAGTTCTTGAGGACAACAAAGATCTGGAACAAATTTTGAGAGATAAAGAGTTACCATTCACAGAGCGCAATAAGATTAAAGTTGGGGAATTTGGTAAGTTGCATAAATTGTATGTATAGAATATCCATGTCAGAAGTTATGGTTAAGGCCCTTTTCCAGGAATATAATGGGCAGAAAAGCTGCTGAGGAACTTCAGTGGCATTCATGGGTTTGTCAGGTCCTTTTTTAAGTACCTGACCAAAAAACACGCATGGTCCACGTGCTTATTTTACTATGTTTTTCCCACAGACCTTTGGTACCAGTTGACATTACCTCCTCGTTTTGACAAATCAAAAAAATACCCTCTGCTCATTGATGTGTGAGTTAAGTTCGCCTTTGCTCAGTTTGTCTGTTTGAGTCACACTGTTGGCTGTAAAATGGGTTACTGGATCTGTCTGGTTCTTATTTCATAGGTATGCCGGTCCCTGTAGCCAAAAAGTAGACACCCGCTTCAGGCTGAACTGGAACACGTACCTTGCCAGTACCGAAAACATCATTGTGGCCAGCATAGATGGACGAGGCAGCGGTTACCAAGGCGACAAATTGTTGCACTCCATCTACAAGCGGCTGGGAACGTACGAGGTGGAAGATCAGATAGGGATGACAAGGTAAAGTCGATGTCCACCTTGGTGGAATGACACAGCATAGGTGCTGGAGTTGACCCTCCTCCATGACCCCTTCCCCAGCCTCTCGTCCCAATTGTCCTTTCACAGCTCCAGAAGAGCATGCCTGAGAAGTTTTTAGTTATTCTTTTTTTTTAGTATTTGTTGTCAACAATTTAAGCTCAGTGAATAACAACAGCTATTTCTGTCAATAGGAGACTCATTGACATGGGCTTCATAGACAAGGAGAGAGTAGCTATCTGGGGCTGGGTAAGATGTGTGACTTTTTTTTACCTTTTTGAATGAGAACGATTTAAATTTAATATTGCATAGAGCTGGTTGGTATTCTGTGAGTTTGCCACATTGATGCTTATTCATCCAGAAAAACCCTGACTGACGTAGACTCCACAGGTACAGTAAAGGCACAGGTTGTCCACACAGTGTCCGAAGGTAAATTTAGAACATCATCATAGAACTATAATATTATATGTAGAAAAATGCAATAGAAAGAATAAAGTCTGTGTTCAGGCAACCGTCAGCTATGACAAGGCTTATGAATAATGGAGAGGCCTGAGGAGGAGTGAATCATGAACATGTGATAGATAGGAACCGTATTCTCACTTTCTTTAGTCATACGGTGGCTATGTCACATCAATGGTTCTGGGTGCCGGAAGCGGGGTCTTCAAGTGTGGAATGGCTGTTGCCCCAGTGTCTAAGTGGGAATATTATGGTACGTATCTCTTAATTTTAGCAAAATAATATTTATGAATAATTCTGTTTGGCATATTTGTGACGTATTCAAATCAAGTGCAAACTCATGTCAGTGAACTGTTGCTGTTTATGAAAATTTCCAGACTCGATCTATACAGAACGGTACATGAATCGACCTGTGGACAATCCTGATTTTTACCGGGTTAGTGATCGTCTCTCCCTGAGTTTAGTGTTATCAGTCACACAGTTTTGTTCAAAGTGACCTAAGTCAGGAAAAATTATGTCAGCTTCTTCTTCTTCTTTATCTTTTGGCCGCTCCCGTTAGGGGTCGCCACAGCGGATCAATTGTTTCCACTTCTTCCTGTCCTCTGCATCTTTCTCCGTCGCACCCACCACCTGCATGTCCTCCTTCACCACATCCATAAATCTCCTCTTAAGCCTTCCTCTCTTCCTCTTGCCTGGCAGCTCCATCCCTAGCATCCTTCTCCCGATATATCCAGCATCTCTCCTCTGCACATGTCCAAGCCAACGCAGTCTCGCCTCTCTGACTTTGTCTCCAAACCGTCTAACCTGTGCTGACCCTCTAATAGACTCATTCCTAATCCTGTCCATCCTTTTCACACCCAATGCAAATCTTAACATTGGGAAAAATTATGTCAGCAATTAGAATAAATAAGTTAGTGCTTTCAAGAATTCAGTGGTATAAATAAATGTTTTTTTAAGTCATAATTTTACAGTTACAAGCATAACATAGTGAGAGAAATTTGATGATGTTAACATAATAAACAACATTATAGCTGTATTTGGCTTCGTAATGGTTCACATAATTTTTTATTCCGGATGTGATTATTTATTATGTATATTTATTTTGCAGAATTCCACTGTGACAAGCAGGGCTAAAAACTTCAAATCGGTGGAATACCTCTTGGTTCATGGCACAGCAGATGGTGAGTAGTCAGTCGTCTTACAGGGAATCTGGTACCCCTGTCCTCTTAAGTGCACGTGCTTCACGCCCTGTGCCCTAGTCACAGACGCTGAACAGCCAGGCTCCTATAATGATTGTTGGTAGTGTATGGATGCATGCAGTTTGACTACCCATGATGCAGTACTTCTGAGGTTCCCCTCATTTTTGAGACTGTGCCAAAGGGCCCAGCAGATAAAAATCATTTAATCTGAATGTTTTGGTGTCTGGTGAGGACCAACACCACTGTAAAAAAGAGCAAACGTCCAGGCAAACAGCTCCTCCGAGCCTCTAATGCTCTGCTGGTTATTTTATGTCCTTCCAGATAACGTCCACTTCCAGCAGGCAGCTGAGATCTCAGAAGCTCTCGTTGAAGAGCAAGTGGACTTTGAAGCGATGGTAAATATACGGGGTGAATTGGTGCCAGGGGGCGGGAAGAAGCAGAAAAGTCAGCATCCAGGGTACAAGTCCAGGTCTAGAAGGGGCAGAGCAGGAACTGATACTGAACACTGGAAAATCCTTTCTCATTTACACTAGCACTCATTTAAATGTATTATTAGCTCATTACACAAAGATACCAGGGTCCTTCTGGGAAAACTTTATGATTCAGTGCTCATGAGGTCAAAATGCACACCACATGCATCAGTCAGCAAATCTCCAGCCACCAGGCTATAAATGATTACAAAAGCACTGAGTTTTGAGAGCAGGTGGTTGTATTTGACAACCCCAAGACAATGATTTTGTCAAAAAGGGATCATTTTGAAAGAAAGCAACCTAGGTATGTAGTTAACTGATCCCAGAGAGGAAGTCCATCGGGGCTACAGCAGCCTGCACTTAACAGCAAAAGCATGTGTGTGGTGATGGGATGCACAGCAAGTACTGTAGTAACAGAAAGGACAGTGGAATAAAGATCAAAAAATACATTTTAAAACAAAGATCAGTCAGAGACACTGAATAGTGCACAGAAAATAATTTTTTGTAATAATAAGTAAGCAGCAGTCGAAGACTTCATTCAGGAGTCAGCAGAGGGGTAGTGGACAGTACTGCTGCTTTGTGGTCAAAAGACAAAGGTTCAAATCCCTGCTTGTATTATACACCTCTGAGTAAGGTACTTACTCTGAACTGTTACAGGAAAAATAGCCCAGCTTTATAAATGGTTACATAGCATTAAGTTGTTAAGTGAACACATCTAACGCTGTTAGTTACTTTGACCAAAGAGGTCAGACAGCATAATAAAAAGAGTTGGCAAATGATAAATACACAGTTAATAGACACATTTGAGTTAAAGTTTAACAGTAAAATACCAACTTTGCTCTGCAAAATAGTATTTTGGTCACACAGGTCATTACTGGGCCAACTCAGTGGTCAACACGGTTTACACTACAACATAAATGAACTTTGGAAAGATTCAGGAGCGATTTGTGGTTTAGTATTCATTGATTTTGGTACTGATGTCTCATCTCCTGTTCCACAGTGGTACACCGATAAAGACCACGGCCTGGATGGCTCAGCCCACCGCCACGTCTACACCCACCTGAGCCACTTCCTCCTGAAGTGCTTCAGCAAGACCAAATAGAACGCCCCTCCATGGACCTCAGCTTGGGACCCATTATGTGCCCAAAAAAATGCCACCATTCCAGTCTCCTCTGCAGCGGAGAAAAATTGTACATATACATAGGCCTGAGGATTTTGCAAGGATGGAGTCTGTTGTTTTTTTTAATAAATTGATGTTGTGTTTTATAAAGGAAAAATGTCCCTGTCTGCTTACATTTTGGATAAAATGATACAGAGCCGCAAATGTCCATGTTGACAACTGCTTCCCGAGACCCTCGCATGTGTGGATAAGATTTTCTCTTCTTATTTATGCACTGATTTAGCCACGTAAAGGTCTCTAATAAACAAATAGCAGCAGCACTGAAACTGCACCGTGGATTTATGACATGAATGCTGTACTGTTGCTTATACGTGTTTCGAGAATGTAATAAAATGATAAAACTATAAGCCTTGTGCTAGCCTCCTTTGAATATATTTTAAACTCCGAATATCTGAATTTAGCATAAACCCTGAATGAAATATTCTAGTTGCCAAAGAAACCAAAGATTTAGACTTCTGGAAAAGAGATAATAAAGATTTTGGAAAAAGTGCATTTTTAACAACTTTTAAAAAAGATATAGTAAAAAATACCAAAATGCTAAAACTGTAGTCTTGTTAAATTAGTTAAAATTTATGCTCAGAGGCAGTCGCCATCTCCTAGACTTCAAACTTCAACCAGTTTCTTAACCACAGTGCCACCTGCTGTCCTTTGTGAAGCATGACAGCAAAAGGCTGATGAATGCATACAGTAACAAACATTATGTTGAACACACGTGCACCTCAATATAAACTGCAGACCCTGCACAACAATGGACTGTGACTGAAAGATGTCACAGGAAAAGAAAGTAGTAAGCTGTAATGTGGTGCCATGATTAATGTGGAGTTGAAAGTGTGTTTTTGCATAAGAAATGCAGCTGTGGTTTGAAATACACGCAGCGACTAGGGTGCTCCCTCCTAGCCCAGTGCTCAGACTCACTGTAAGGAGCTCAGAAGGACAAAACTCACTCTGAAGGTCTCCTTGGACAAAAGCATCCTATAAGTCAATAAACACAAATAAAGGAAAAGATGCAAAATATGGAGATCTGTACTGCATATCCAAACATAATGATCAATATATATTTGAAAAAATTTGCAATTAAAGTTAAAACTGAAAAGTTAAAATCAGTGAAAAATTTGAACGAAACTATTCAGCTGAGAATGGCACGGAGGTGCAGCATCGAAGCTATTTGGCCATGGAGTTTATATGTCCTCCTTGTGCCTGTGTGAATTCTCTCCAGGTGCTCTGGTTTCCTCCCACTGACTATTTAGACAATAAAAATCTAACCAGTGTTAAAGAATTAATTTTGTCAAGTCAAACCGCCTCTGAAATAAAGAATGGACTATTGATAAAATTGATATTGATATGTAAAATGGAAATATTTGTACAAAAATCTCAAATGTCCAAAATCTGTTCAGTCCAGACATTGCCAAAGTATCAGAGTGCTGGCGATGGAAGAGCCGTAAATACCTTGTTAAAGGGGGGGAACACCGGAGCAAATATTTCCTCAATATAGCCCTCAAACACCAGTTCACATCACTGACTCAGGTGTGCGCAGAAAGCCGGGTTCATCCGTGGAAAAGTAACACTTTATTAATTCTTTCGCTCTCCTTTCCTGTTTGGCTTTCACACCTGAGCGATGGTGCGCATCTCTGCTGGACGTTGCCACATCTCCTGCAGACACACGCCTGCTGTGTAATGGATCGAGAGTAACGACCGAGCCGGGCATCCTGCGCGGGGGCTCTGGGCCACCTGGGCCTCTCCGCTATATAAACGCAGCCACACTGAGGGGGGGCCGTAAAGCAGCTCCGGGGAGCCATACGAGAGACAGCCCCAAACGCGCACTGCCTTGCAAACTGGTTCGCTTCTCCACCACTCTCCAGCATCGAACCCACAGGTGAGCCGCCGCTTCCAATCCCACCTGTCTTCTCTTCATGTTGACCCCCTCCCCGACTGCCTAGCCCTCCCACCACTACATCGGGCTGGTTATGGGGGGGTGGACTCTAGGGCGGGATGTGTAATCCCCATCTTCTAGGCACTGTGGAAATAGGACGGCAAGACCAGCTACCCAGTTGCATGGAGGAGCCACCTGGAAAAGGGTGTCCTCACACTGTCTATCCCTGTGTGTCCGTGATGTTCTTCCCAGGTCCCAACATGAGAGGCGCTCACTTCATGGCAGCTCTGGTCCTCCTCATCCTCGTGCAGAACAGTCGGCAGGTCCCAGTCCAGGAGACAGAGGACGACTCCAGGTAATGTTCACAAACCTCTTCAGAATGCTTGCAGTCTCCTCATAATCCAAGATATGGGATGGACAATAATCAGAAGATACAGCGAATTACACAATTTATTTGCTCGGTCCTTTTCCAGGGCTCTTAAAATGGGGAGTTGTACTGTTTGGTGTGAGATCTGCTCCAAACAAACGGGAGGTGTTGGGTTTTGTAGAATACAGTCAGAGGACACGGCGCTGGACGACTCCAAGGAGCTCTCTACCGTGAAGAGACATTCTCAGGGCACGTTCACCAATGACTACAGCAAGTACTTGGAGACGCGGCGGGCACAGGACTTCGTCCAGTGGCTCATGAACTCCAAACGCGCAGGGTAAGTGTCGACCATCAAGGCCTCTTAACATTCCTCTAAACTGAATGGGTGGACCTGCATGAATGGCATGTTGTACAGCAGAATACAATAAATCTATGCCACATTCAGACTGGGATAATCCCTGTCTAAGACTCTGAGAGATGGGGTCTGGACCACCTTGACCCTGCATTGGACAAGCAGTTATATTCATAATGCCTTAACAACGGGTGGATGGATAAATCATTAAAATAAAGCTAAATTTACTGCAAGCTACAGCTGCTACAAACATAGTTTGGCACAGCAAGTGTCATAGTAGTTAGAGCTGTAGCTTCAGTTGAAG
Organism: Heterotis niloticus; assembly: GCA_018136845.1. Lineage (NCBI taxonomy): Eukaryota > Metazoa > Chordata > Actinopteri > Osteoglossiformes > Osteoglossidae > Heterotis > Heterotis niloticus. Next base: position 6,210,808 of record CM030906.1, read on the forward strand.
GACCTGAGCTTTAATACCCCCTTCTGCTGGGGTGCACTTGATTATTACACTGCCTGGCCGAAAAAAAGTGACACACTAATATTTCGTTGGACTGCCTTTAGCTTTGACTACGGCACACGTTCACCATGACATTGTTTCGATAAGCTTATGCAACGTCATAACATTTATTTCCATCCAGAGCTGCATTAATTTTTCCCCAACATCTTGTATTGATGGGAGAGTAGGACCGCTGCGTAAACTCTTCTCCGGCACATCTCAAAGATTGTCAAAGGGGTAAAGGTCTGGACTCTGTGGTGGCCAATCCATGTGTGAAAATTATGTCTCTCTTATGCTCCCTGAAGCACTCTTTCACAATTTGAGCCAACCCGATGAATCCTGGCATTGTCATCTTGGAATATGAAGAAAAACTCCATTGATGGAAAAACCTGGTCATTCAGTATATTCAGGTAGTCAGCTGAGCTCATTTTTTGGGCACATAATGTTGCTGAACCTAGACCTGACCAAGTGAAGCAACCCCACATCATAACGCTAAGTTAAATCCAGGTGGGGACTTTTTTTAGCCAGGCAGTGTATGATTACCATAAATTAATACAGTAAAAATGTCCCTGCTGTATAAATACATAAATAGTTAAAAGCTTACATTCATGCCTAACATTTCCAGTTAATGCAGGCAAAATGCTATGAATTTACAAAAGTGTGTACGAATAGTGTATGCTATGGGAATCAGAGATTTTTAGAAGTTTTTTTTGTGCGTCCCAGGCAGACACAATGTGTACAAAAATATAAGGCAGTGTAAAAATAAGGGATGGTTTTAAGTAAATATTAAAATGGCCAGTTCTAGATTAGGTTAAGGAAGACAAAATCCCTCGCAACTGGTTCTACTGTTGTGCGCAGCCAATGCTCGTTGAAGTCAGAGAGGTCAGAGAAGCTTTGTCTCTTGCCACCCCCTCAACATAGAACAGCATCTTCACCAGCTGACCATCTCCATTCCCCTCCAGGGAGGTTACCCGACGCCACGCCGAGGGCACCTACACCAGCGACGTGAGCTCCTACCTGCAGGACCAGGCTGCCAAGGAGTTTGTCTCCTGGCTGAAGATGGGGCGGGGCAGACGGCAGTAGAGCTCTCGGTCTCTCCCACTCCTCGCCTCCTTCCCCCGTGCAACGAGATAGAGAAAAAAAACGGAACAAGGAAGAAGAGCAACTCATGCTTCATTTTCCTGTACAATAATGTATATTTTTTATGATCTGTACTGTTGCTAAAAAGATGACGCAAATAAATCTCCTGAAGTTGAAACAGTGATGGTGACTGAGTGGCCTGGTTTGCTGATGGACAGGGCTGGAAACACCCTGAAAGTGCAGTGTTGCTCATTGCCATGGAGATGTTGCCATTCACACATTATAGTTTATACTGAACCGGGGCTGGTACTTCAGGGCCACCACATTATTTTTTTTTGGACCAGCACAGAAGTAAATCTCACAGATACTTTTTTGCCAAGGAAATTATGGGAGATGACGCAACAGGCAGAGGAGACATAGGACAGAAAGTTCAGGAATGACATAGGAATGGGTCTAAATAGCATTTGTGTTATGGGACTTGTATGCAAAGTGGGTCATGAACTCGAAAACTTCAGCAACAAAACAATATCAGGTTTTCCACTGCACAGTCAAATAAAATAAAAAAGACATTACCTACAGTTTGGGCAATGCAGGATTAAATTCTGTAGACATAATCAATTTTCTTTTCATTTGATATAACAAATCCAACAGTCAAACAACCTTTGGGTTAATAAGAATTATATTCATGTTTCAAAATTGATGAAACTGCTGTGGATACACAAAATAAATTTAATACTTGGCGGGGGAATAGATTTTCATTTTCAGTTCAGCTCAATCTGGTTTTGCACAGCTCCCTTCCAGAGATGTCGTCTCAAACCAGTTAGTTACGTCACAGCTATTCAGGGAGTTTTATTTAAAACAGCGCTGCGAATTAATGATGGGGGTAAATAATACTTGGCGCTTCTGTGTTTTTGCTGTGCTTTTACATGCCTGGTCAGGCTTTCGGGGTTATTACAAAACCAGTGGAAAAACCTGCTGGAAACTTGATTTTCCTTCACATTTGGAACGAACAAAGTCTGATGAGGAAGTGACTACTGGACAGGTGTACCCAAACTTTTGATTCTTACCATATGTCAGTCACCAAAGCTCTTTTTGAACACAAAAAAATGGTGAAATAGCCTTTAAATGCACTCATTTGTAAAGAAACATACACTATATGGGCAAAAATGTGTGGACACCTGAGCATCACACGCATATTTGTGCTTGTTGAAAATCCCATTCCAAACCCATGGGCATAAATATGGAGTTGTTCCTCCTTTGCTGCTATAACAGCTCCCAATCTTTTGGGAAGTCAATAAAAATGAAAAATGAAAGAACTCCAGTAGTCTCTTTTGTGTTATATGAATGAACAGTTTTTGGAGAAAACAAGTGATTATGTGGGCAGCAGAGTTGCTGTGCAGCTTTTAGGCCCGATGCACACCGGTGTAGGGAGAGCTTGACAAATCAAAGTTAAAACAAAAAGGGTTTGTTGCTCTGTCCTTAGCTCCACTTGCTGTGTTACAAAACAAGTTTAACTAACCCCGTAACCTCGGGGCTTTAAGACGCAACTGTGTGCCAAGTTAAATGATTCCTGTGTCAAGACAAGCGGCTTCAAAAGACACGGCAATCGGATTTAAGAAACCACGTGACTCATTGCGGTTTAAACCGGAGTTAAACCTTAAACCACAGCTAAGATAATGACAGAGCAATTGCCTCAAGCTTAAGAAAAACGCCCTGCTGTTTAAGTTAGAGGTTCTTAACCTTTTCAAGGCTTCAGACCACTTGAAGAATCAGACGGCCCTCTAGTAGAAAAATGCCTATAAATAAATTGCAAGGAAATATTACACTCAATTCACAGCACATAGAATAATGCCATGGACAGCATGGGCGTTGTAATATTTTCATTATATTTTCAGCTTAGTCAGACATGGTCATGTCAAAACCAGGCCCCCAGTCACGGACCCCAAGTTACAAACCTCCGATTTAAGTTCAGTGTAAGATTTCGTTGTACGTTTCCAAGGCAAACGTCATCACATGGAAAACAGCTTGAATTACTACATTTCAACTACAGTTACAGTTATTACTGACTGGGCAGCGTAAAAGGTGATAATAATTAGATGACCTGTATGGATTAAAATTAATCTTATGAAAGTCGACTTTTGGATGCTGAACAAGGCGACCGCGGCCGGTCAACCATCATTCACCTGCCAGTCATCCACAGACTCTATTCTCCGAGAGGGTGTCATTTAAACAAAATTTGCACAGAAGCATCCTGCGCTGCCACCATCCTGGTTTGTCAGTCTTTTCCCTGAAGGTCGCACTGCCAGAGAGGTGAGCTGTGGAAAAGCGGAGGAAACCTGTCAATCATCCAGCGCGACCAGGGATCAGCGCGCATCAGTGTTTTGCTTTCATGAGAGACAGGAATTCACATGAGTAGGACTACAGATGCGCTGTGGGACAGAAAAACCTCGGAGCTGTCATGTGGCGCAGCAAACCATCTGTCAATAAATGTTTAAAAGTTTAAGTTATTCAGCTGTTGGGTGTCCTGGATGCAGACCATTTCCATTTAGAACGCAAGACCTTTGAGATCTAAGCTCAGCCATTGAGATCATCCCATATCCATCCGTTACCTGACATGCATTAAAACCAAAGCACTCACCTTGCGGGAAGTGAGCTCACAAGTCCTCTGGCTGGGCCATTCAGCTCACACATTTTTGCTATTTTTGTACGGAACAGAGCACTTCAACAAAAACCATCACTCCGGAAATTGTTTTAATCAATTTATTGGCTTCCACGTGTACACTTTAGTAATAAATTACATTTACAATGACAATTTAAACAAGTTAAAACTCATAGTTTGATGGTGCCGTCCAATCAAAACCGAAACTAGAATGTCCTTGAATGTACAAGTTAACGTTTTAAGGCTGTATTTAAAAACAAAAGGGCGTTTTGCAGCAAAGACTGACATGCTGAAAAATTCATTAGGTTTTCAAGGACTTTACCCTTCATGCTTTGATTAATCGACCCAACAAAAACCCTTTTTTCAGTTTGCTTCCACAAATTTTTGTAAAACTTAAGACCTAATAAACCATAACCAACAAGGCTAAGAAGTCAACTTTTATCGTAGTAATGATCGTGAGAATGAAAATATATGTATTTTTCATTCCCGCCATTAATAATTTAAAATGTATTTTAAATAGGCTTTATACTGTAAATCATAACAAAATTATATTATTATGTACAAAGAGTCTGGAGGCTTTAAAATACAACAAAATCAAATACATTTCTCTCTTCTAAAAGTACAATATTGCGTTTCTAAATAGCTAAATAACGTCCTTTATGTGCGATGATAGTGAAACCCCTTCCTCTCATCCTCCCACAGTAATTGCATACAGTTGATCATAATGGCAACATCGCCTACATGCACTGGAGTCCGTTGTGTAGGAAATATGGGCCTCTATTGCTAAGATCTGTTAGATGAAACAAGCTGCAAACACCTAGAAATTCCATTAGTAAGTTTTATGGACAGAAAATATAGAATGAAAAGTTGATCTAGATCATGTTACGCTGCCATATACAAGGGTTGTACCCTAAATAATGAGCATGATGTGATTATTGATCAACGTTTGACAAACCTGTAATGTAAGCTACTGGACCTACCTGAAGCAGGTACCATCTCAGGTGAGAAACGATAGCTGGAACTACTGGTATTTTGTATGTACAGTTATTTCTTGCTAGCCATAATCTCGTAATCGCTTTTACAACTTTTGAAAATTTGTACCCGAAGTTCAATAGCCAGCTCAAAAAAACTGCTCATCTTAATCTGTTTAAATTCACTCTCTGACCTTCTTGCTGGATGCTCGCACCAGCCTCAGTGACGCGTGCCCTCAGATGGTCCAAAACTTCTTCTACGTGTTCATACAGACTGGGACCAGTCTGCAGCGGTGCTTCACTCGAAATGGATGGCACCTTCAACACCTCCAATGAAACTGTCTCATTTAATCCCTTTATTTTTCTCAGCATGGTTGAGTAATGTCTGCATCGTGACAGGTCAAACTTCACAACCAAAAAAGATGTAAAAATTTTACTTTGTTACTGAATGTCTTTTGAAATTTTATACCTGCAAAGTCATCACGTGACCGCCCTTTCTCTTTGGAATGACTTTAAATTAAGATCGGAGCCTTCAAGGTGGCGGAGGAGTGTTGACACACGCCTGCCGATACACACACTGGTTTAATGCAAAACAGTACTGGTAGATCAATCCAGCTTTGGCATCTTAAAAATATTTGTGTGGTTCCAGACTTATGACTAAACACGCATGTGCATTACATACAGTATTGTCAGCCGTTTCCTAAAAATCCCAATATGCTCATTACTTTTGTTACAGCCTTCCAGATTCCTCTTGCTGACAGTCTAACTAAACTTTTAAACTCCTTGTTGGTTCATCTCACAGTAAATAGCTACACAAGCTTAATTCCCTCCTTGTAACGCACACAATAAAACATAAAATACACAGGAACTTCATCAAGTTTATAAGAATATATTCCAAAAAACAACACTGGTCATGATTCTGGCAAATCGTACGTATTTTCAGACGAAACGTAATAGTCAATGTGGAAAATGACGAAACTCTGAAATGTGTGGTTAACTGAGCGTCATAGCACAATGAGGTAAATAAATAACGAAAAGCATCATCAGTCACATTTATTTAATGCTCGCAAATTTAATGGATATGTTAGCTAATGCATGCAAAAAAAGTCTACTGACAAATATTTACAAGCTTGTTTTTTTCCCCATTATTACTGATCTAAGTTGGTGTTTCAACCATTTCTACAAGTTAATAATTCCACTGGTGACATCTCCATGGTTGACGCCCCTCTAGAAAAACATAGAAAACATACAAAATACGTACAACTTTAAAATAAAAGTAGCTTTAAAATTTTTTAAGTGGCAGCGTAAAAGAGCAGACACCGACACGGTAACACGTGTGTTTCGACATCCTTGGTTGCTGGTCTTACCACTGACATACACGCACTTACACACGGGAAATGAAATGTATTCAGCATGCCGAACGTCGCTATAAGCGTACACTTGTAGACACGTAGAGAACACCTTTATATAAAGAAGGGGGAACGTATAGAAGCGATCAAGGCTCACAGAAGCGCGAACACGCCAGCCATCCACAGCGGCGCAGGGGTGGGTCACAGACAGGTCTCCCTGTCGAAGCCCTTCTCCACGTCGGCCCTCACTTCCTGTCTTCTTGCGCAGCTGTTGGAGATGCTACACATGAGGTGGCAGAAAATGAGGGGTGAGCATCTCAAAACCAGCCAACCCAGCGATCATCTTTCAACTTCTCAGCAACTGGTGTCTATCACTGTCCCCAACAGGTCACCCAAAACCCAAACTGGACTTCTAGCTAGGGCAGGTCTGCATAGCATGGTCTTACGACCTGAGAGTTGTGGATGCCAAGGCCATGGTTTCAGAGCAGCTCTTGGACCTCAGTGAAAGTCGATCTTAGCTGTTTCAATAAATATCGAACTTTATACCAAAATCAGTACTTTGGATTGTGCTGAGAAAGATAATAGCAGCTTTTCAATCGAGCAGAAACCTTCTGATCCAAAGACACCACATAGCTGAGAGGTAAACCGGTGTAAAGCTAGACTCAACCTTGACCTGTGCCTGTCAAGGTGAAGCTCCTTTGTCGGCAGCAGGCAGGCGAAGGACCGTAAAGTGAACAGGTTGCCTTTAAATGCTGTCCTTACCAGTAGCCCAATCCATCACTTTACCCTCTTTACCTCCGATTCTGTTCCATTTCAATATCCACCTGTTAAGCAAAGCCCCCAACCCCACAACCTCAAAGACCAAATTCCACCGCAAACTAAGGCATTTCATTCTCCTTACAACAGACATGAACGGTACCAGTGCAAAGCATGAGTTTGCTTGCTTGTAACTATTTTTTGTTCACAGTTAGCATTGAATTGACAAGTTTTGATCGGGAAATGATTCAACATGACTTCCCAGCTATTGTGCAGCAGATTACAGAGATGGGTTGCTTTCATTCTTCTGTCCAGTTCCTCTCACACAAGCAACACGCAGGTTGCCCATGGCTACTCAAGCTTTTAACTGGTACCATAGTCCGCTTCCAACCAGGCAGGACCGTCAATGGTGAGGATTGTCGGTCAGGTCCGAATTATCGGCAACGCACAAACACACAGCGTGCACAGCCTAGCAAATTCACACTTCTCGAGATGCAAATCACCGTGGACCAAATTCCAATTGCGGTCCAGGTTCCATCCTGGAGGAAGTTCTGGAATGTTCTCTCAGACATGCTTTGTGACATGCAGTGATGACAGCTGCAGTTTTCTCAGTCCAAAGAACAGCAGGATCACGGTGACAAAGCAAGCACATGCAGATGCCACGGGCCAGGGAGCAGGTCTTACCTTTGGGGAATCAGCATCTAAGGTTAGGAAGGGGAGCTTATGACAGAATTGGAACGGAGATTTGTCAGGAGTTTGCATTTACTTCGCTCAGCCCACCATGGGGAGGACTGCCTATTTCTCAGCCAGAAAAGTTACACAACAATGCAAGCTGTGTGCCAAGTTAGCAGCTGTTATGCACAGGACCACTTAACCCTTCACATCTGGATATTCTTTACTGTGGTTTTACTTTAACACAGTTTGTTCCTAGGAAATTATTTTATTTTCATTCAGTTGCATCCACAAAGTTCTTTCAATTGTGACTGCAGCAATAGGAGGCTTATATATAACAAAATAAGAGTCCTTGCTATTCAGTGTGTGACTGTGTATTTTTTTTAAGTCTACATTTGCCATAGCAGTAAGAAAAACAAATTTTATTTTATGCTTAATTTCTCTTCTACCCTTCATTATAAATAAGCATAGGAACAAGTGTCTGTGATTTTATAGAAACTTTTTTAAACTTTAGGGGGTTCACAGTGCCACAGGGATAAACTCACAGAAGGATCTAGTGGACTCCCAAAGAAAAACAAGTACGCTTTTTAAAAAATATTCACAGAGGATGAACTTTCTAAAAAAATGTGAGCAACGTGTTCTAATTTTACACTGCAGAAATTTCTACATGTGAAAAAATGTTATTGGATTAAAGGACAGTTGTTGGAATGTAGAGGAAATATGGAAAACAGTGTTGAAGGGTAAAAAAAAAAATCAAAAGCTGGCATCTACGTGTTATGCATAAAAAAACACTGCGCACCCCCCACAGGGGTCTCCATTTTGACCATTCGATCGTAATTTTGCTTGGTACATTTGGGCCAAGTCAAGACGGTCAAATGCATTAAGCATCACAAACCATATCATGCTGAGCAAAGAGGGAGGGTTTACACACAGTTTTTGAACTGGCTTCCTGTAATATTTCAGAATGCAAACAAGTGAATAGTTACCTTTTGGAGCCTGTCTCCTTTTTCGTGGCTTCTGTTGAGGGGTTGAGGGTTTTCCATTCATTCCCAAAAGACGTTTTGGCCATTTCTTCAGAAATATTCACCGTGGCAGGATCATCTCTGTGAAAACATAAAATAAACACTTGTGAACCAAAACATGTACATAACCCAACCAGAAATCCAAAAGTAGGATTCTCTTTATACATTTCCACAGACAGTTACGTTCCCTAGCTGTAAATGTTGAGTTGAACCCCCCGTGCATTTTGGTCTTACTTGAAATGTTCTTCCAACGGCACTTGGACTATTCCCTCTTCCTCAGCCAAAATACTCTCTTCTTCCTACAGGGAAGCAGACATCAAATGAAACTGAAATATGGAGGAACTCCACAATGCCTTCTAAACTGTATCTGTGTATGGATTCCCAAATAAAGGGCAAGATCGATTTTGAACCTCAATTTGTTGGTGAAACTGAAATTCAGTTTTGAACGTGCAGATACCCAAAAATCAAAGTAAAAGAAAATAGCATCAGAAATGTTTACTATATATGTACTGTAATACCTGGATTAGGGCTCTAAATACATTCTTGAGAAATTAAGTTAAATGAAACAGTGGTAATAGAGGAAAATCATACAGTTTATTGGATAAACTGAGCTTGAAAACTGCACATGTGCAACAAAAACAAAATAAGTTACATGTATAATAATGTTAAATAGAATAGAATAGAATAGAATAGAATAGACCTTTATTATCCCACGAATGAGAAATTGAGGTGTTACAGAGCTCTTATAACAAAGGGAATATAGGAGAAGAACAAGTAAGTTAGTAAGAAGGACAAGGACAAATAAGTTAGTAATCTATATACACAAAAAAACCCTATATACATAAATAAGTTATAAATAAATTTTAACCAAGTTAGACTGTGTTGTGCAGTCTGACAGCTGCTGGTAAGAATGACCTGTGGTAGCGCTCTTTCCTACACTGTGGATGTAAGAGTCTGCTGCTGAACAAGCTACTCAGTGCTCATACAGTCTCATGTAGGGGGTGGGAGGTGTTGTCCATGATGGATGTCAGCTTGGACAACATCCTCTCCTCCCCAGTCTGCTCGATGGACTTCAGCGAACAGCCCAGGACAGAGCTGGCCCTCTTGACCAGTCTGTTGAGTTTCCCCCTGTCCCTCTCCGCAATTCAGCCACACCAGCAGACCACAGCATAAAGGATAGCAGACGCTACCACAGTGTCATAGAAGGTCCTTAAAAGAGTCCTGTTAACCCCAAAGGACCTCAGTCGCCTTAACAGGAAAAGTCTGTTTTATGGGTAATAAATATAATATTCCACATGTTAACTGTATGAATATTAATATAACATTTGTTGCAATTGTTTTTAAATTTAAATAAAATGCGGCAAACTATTATGAAAAAATACTCAAAGGGCTAAAATAAAAGCCCTATAGGAGGTAGAGCTATTTGAGGCAACGATGAAACGAAACAGCAGGTGACTGAATCTCCAGTGGTCATTAAAATACTGGTTAACTTACAAAGAAAGGTGACAAAAAGATAACAAAAAATGGTTAAATATTGTCGGGTTTATTATGCCAGGTGACTCAATGGCATGAAGAACGGTACCTCTGGTCCATCGTCCTCTAGCTTCTTCTTTTTACTCTCCGGCATCAGGTCATCAAGCCAGCTAAGCTCTCTCTTGGTGAAGATGAAATCCAGAAGCTTCCGGATAAACACGAGGGCCAACACCTGTGGACAGCAAAGACCATACGTACAGCTTGATGTAAAAAACAGCAACTGCAGAGGTCAGTAGTGGGATTTTGGCCAAGGGCCTAGAGCAAGTTCATGTCGAAGGAGGGTCTTTGCTGTTGTACCCTTGAGCTTGGAGTGCTGTGTGAACAGATTAAGTGTAAATAAGGCAACTATTACCATCATTGGGAAGACGATGGCAGCTTTCGAGGTCTTGATGATCCACAGGAGTGCGAGGCAGCTAAGCTGGACGATGGTGAAGAGGTGAACCTTCCTCAAAGGAACATGCCTCAGGTAGATGAAGTCGGGCTGGTGCTTCGCTGGCATGCCGAAAAGTTTCAGGCGGTCAAAGAACTGGCCAATGACATGTGCTGCATGGTTACAACTGGACCTCACAGTCAGATGTAGATACAATAATTCATAGCAGTTGGATCTGTTTTTTGCATTTCAGCACAAAGGCTGAATTGTGCCGAATCGTGCCAAGCGACCGTTTACCTGAATGCCCCTCAGCGAAGATGCCCCCATGTACAGGAACACTCCATACAGCACAGGCATTGGGATGAACTGTGAAAGATTACAAGGATTTGGTCACAAAAGCACCCCGGTGATGCAGTAATAAACAACTCACAAAGATCTCAGCAGATGGCTGCACGGCCTGCTGTTTTTTAAAGCTATGGAAAACCTGAGGAAAATAGTTGAAAGCCTACAAAATGTGGAACTGTGGAAAAGTACTGCCAGGGTTCAGAAAGGCCCATATCAACGCTTCTTTTTACACCCATGCCCTGTTAACTGGTCTCCAGATATGCAGTTTTTCACTGGTTAACTAATCTTGATTTTCCATTGTCCAGTTGCCTAAATACGCCCAAGCCAGTGACATTTGATCCAGCGCCATGAACTGAGAACTCATTTCAAAATTATGCCAAGAGGCTAAGACAGACTGTGAGACACTTTGCATTGTGGGAACTGTGTACCCACACTCTCAGTTATTTGATTTATATGAAAAGTTAATTTTTTTTTTCATTTTAATGTGTTACAAAATTTTTCCCTTTTGACATTACCCATCTTTTGTTGTGATTTTGTGGTGAACTTGGGATGGGCTTTGTATAAATTGGAATTTGCCCTGGGCTATATAAGAATATATAAGAAATTATAGAATAGAATAATTCTGTTATATGGCTGTTCAATATTCAGCTCTTTTTAGGAGGTGAGGACCAGATACCAGGGGATAAGTTTAGTGTAATTCTGCACTGGACAGGTGAAATTGGTAAAGCGTACTGTGCTACAGTCATCCCCACAGTAGCTCACCGTAGTCATGGTGGGACAACTCAGAGTGCAGGAAACCGCTTCCCATGTGTCCTAGGTGCCTGCACTCTCTCACCTTGAGAATGGAGGTCATGAACACAGAACATCCCATGAGCAGGAAGATCATGAGGCCTGTGAAACGCTGCTCACGAATCCCCAGGAACTTGGGCTGCTCTCCAGGAGCCGAGCACTCCGACTCCAGCTTGAGGCTGTTGACGTGTGAGATGGAGAGCACAGTAGCAGCCACAAACCATGGCAGCCCCATCACGGAGCACACGCCTAGCATCACGCCAACCATGAAGAGGTCCAGGTGGTAGCCGCAGCCTTTCTGTGGACCAAGAGGTTGAAGTTCAGATGATTGATGGTGACAATCTCAGACGATGAGCAAGCATTGTGTCTTTGCTGATCGTGTCATCCCAGCGCAGAAGCTGGAACATGACAATAGCAGTTTCTCAAAAAAACGGCTCCTCTGGTACCTTCAGCTTGTGCTCTTTCCTGTTGATGATGACTGCGGTGATCTGCTGGTCCATGAAGATGAGGATGGTGCAAAGCAGAGCAGGAATAATCGTGATAATGGTGGTCCACCATGGATTGGGACCCAAGGGGTTGATGAGCCATCCACGGTCATCTCTTGTTGGCTATAAATAGTCAAGTACCCCAGTTTGTGAAATCCAACAGTAAGAAATACCACTAATAAATTAATAGTAATATGATGCTTAAGAAATAAACTTGACACACTATAATACCTCTTCTGTCAACTCACCTTGAACACATTTGGGACCTGAAGCTTTGGAGATTGAACTCCAATGGCATAATCCAAAAGAACCATGGTGAGAATGGTAATGAAGACTGCAAAGTCACTGATGATAGCCCGCACCTTTGGAGAGAACAACATTTGTGAGAAATGGAAAACCCACAAAGACAGACTAACAGTTTTGGGGCGACTGGTGTCAAAAGTTGACAACAGGGCGCTGAAGCCTGTAACAAAATCTCAGCATCGACAGAAGTCGATAAAAGCGCGTATTTTAGTCTAAAAACCTGATAGCAGTGCTGAGATCCTGCAATCACTGCCACGCTGTCCATACAAAAGTGGACGGAAAAGGGTTAATGCATCACATACGCTTGGCAACGGTGCGGACGCGTAAAAAGCAGCGCAAAACAAGAGCTCAGAGAATGTGAATAAAATCTCAACACATTAACTTGTTTTATTGCATTTCTTCATACACATAAACACAGTTTAAGTTTTTATGTACTGTATATTGTGTGGTATTGTACGTACAGTTTTGAGGCAATATTTTTGTATGCTTTACACCATTTTTCAATAAGTATTTTAAAGATCTTATTCTTTGTTGGTAAATATTTCATGAATAAAAGGGATATTTCATCATTTCTGCAAAATGTGACTTTTGCTGAAAAATATTCAGCCTTCTGAGACAAGAAAAAGAACTTGAAAGCCTCGATAAGTCTCAAAAGAGTTCATATCCATTAGGTTTGATTAAAGAATCTGTGTACAAGAGGCCACTAGAGGGAACCTGCACATAACAATCGGTTTGTCAGCCTCATGGAACAAAACACGCACAAACGCTGGACAAATGCACCCAGAAGCTCTCACATCCATGTACACAAACACACACTTACACACACGACACCTGAAGCCCAGTCACAGAAGAGTAAAAGGGAGCCGCCTTGCCTTAGTGGGGAAGTATCGGCTGGTTTTGAAGTCCTTGAGGAAGGCCGACATGGCCACAGTGGAAAAGAAGAGGACGATGGACCAGAAGAGCACATCAGGGATGTAGGGGCCATGTGGGCCGCAGGCAGTGCCGATGAACTCGCCCCGGTTCTTCAAACAGTCCTGGAACAGTCATCGGTACAATGTACAATACACCAAGGTGCAGCAGGTAACGTGCGGTTGATGTCTGTTATCTGAGTCAGGGTTAGCACTACTGGGGCAACTGGGGGCTCGACTGGGCATGAATTTTGGAAAGAATCTGGATGAGATTGAGCCTAAATGCATGGTAGATGTGCAAGAGAATCTTTGTGACAAAAATTATGCACTGTTAGGCATCCAAGACACAACAAAGGTTCAGTAGGGCTCCAGATTGGCTAGGCCAGGTCCAGTGCAAGCCATAATGCCGTGGGTTCAAGACTCATACTTCCTACCAGCACAGGCCTGTGATGTCAAGTTATGGGATTACACTTGCAGCCAACATTCCCAAGGTTCAAATCACAGAAAAATAGTCTCCATGAACTACATTTTTTATATGAGTCAGTAAATTTATCCAGCAGCATAAAATTGTAGTTGATTTTGAAAGCGGGTTTAGGGATGAACTTCTGGGCTATCACATCCCAGGTGGCGAATCCATGCTGCACCACCGATTGACTCAACCTCCAGGTGCTCTCACACTAACAGATGCTGTGCAAATGTGTTTTCCATGCTGCTTTATAGATGAACATTTTTTCTGTAGTGTGCAAACTGTAATTTTCAGTACTTGTGGGGAGGGGGGCCTTCTGTCATTCGCGTTGGGGGGGGCGTGGCCTGTATCGTTGGGTGAACTCAGGGATCTTTACCTTGACATCTAGAGCGTTCCAGTTAATCTCAGATGACGTGATATTGTGCTCTTCCCAGTACCTGAGGGTGGTATTGCTGGGATCTGGAGGCTCCACACAGGCACACCTGTGAACAATACACACCTGAGTCCCATGAGTGATGACATCAGCACTCGATGACTTTTGGTTTGTGCTCGGGCCTTTTGACTGTTTAGATCCTGTACGGTCATGACTGCTTTCGTAAAGATACCACAAAATGGATCCGACTAGCATCGTTGCCATTCATTGTCATATACACTCATCCCGCTTCATTCACTCTCCCAGCATCTGTTTTTTCACTTATTCATTGTGTAATTATTAGTATCAATTTTCAGTTTATTTTTTAACATAAATGTGTGACACAACACTTCCTTTTAAGGGCATTTAAGGTTACTTTGGGGTGAACCTGGAACTGGATTGGGACACACTGGAGTTTTTTCTTTCAAATAATGGAATAACCAATTTTGTGATCCGGTTTTTTGCTATGGAATCCATTTTGGGGAACAAAACAGGATTCGATAATTGGGGATGTGTCCTCATTTTAATAGCGATAATAACTGTTTGATCACGTTTTTTTGCTGTGGACGTACTTGCAAAGCGGAAATACCAGCAGAGGGATAGTAAGCTCCGGCGATGGGTTGCTGACAGCATCCATTGTAAGCCATGCGCTTTGGGCCACACTCACGTGTACTTGGTGAGCTTGTTGAGGTTATTGTTCATGTTGAAGGGGTAGGTATCTCCTAAGTGGATGAGCTTCTCCAGTGCCTCGTAGATGAAGATGATGCAGATGAGGGAGGCGAATGCTTCCTCTGTGAAGCGTGTGATGTAGCAGACCAGCGAGCTGGCGTCAGTGGCCACAAGGACCAGACAGAGGAACGCCGTCCAGAGGCCGATGCAGGCCCTGAGGGAGAGGTAGGAGAGTCCGTTCTCCCTGGGAGGGGAAAATAAACCATGAAAACATCACACACTCCTGTCAGTAACATACATTTCCCAGTGGGCCTTGTGTCATTTCCCCCTTAAATCTGTCCTACTGTATCTATACAACATAGGTGATGCTGCTTCATAAGCATTCATTGGTATCACTTTTTTTTGCAGTGAGTACATATCATTTCCCATTGTTCTAATAAATTATCTGCACTATATGTGTATTTATTCATTCATCCATTTTGCTGAAACTTTTTTCAAAGCAGCTTACCATGTGGGGTTTGTACAAAATGCTACTTGCAATAATTTACCCATTTATACAGTGTAATTTTAATTTTTACTGTATCAGATCAGGGTAAGTACTTTGCTTTGGTACAGCAGGGTTTCAAACCTGAGTCATCAGTGGAAGGCAACAGCTCTAACTGCTGTGCCCCCTGCTGGCCTGATTTATACCAGTGCTTCTCAACAGCCTTAAACTCACCCCCCCATGGGGAATTACCCTGCTGCCCAGGGTCCAACCACCTCCTACCCCAACCATACCAATGACTGCACGGTCACTTTCAGTCTATGTTTACCAGGACATTACTGCACCAATATTGATTGATTTTACATACGTACGTACGTTCTTCTTCTCCACCCCCAGAGAAACGCAATTTTGGCCCCAACATATATGGACGAGATGACAAATAAAAACTCTTGACTCTTCCAAAAAAAAACTTCAACAGGAATTCTTATAATATATTATAATTTAGCTGTACTTTTTAAATGTGTGTTACTGTTGTTACAGTGGTTGGCTTACTTGCAGAACTTGAAGAGGATCTTCTCAAAGACCAACACGGGACCTGTGCTGCCCAGGATGGTGAGCGGCTGGCCTGCAAACAGCGAGTAGGCAATCCCGGTCATCGAGGCCCCAAACAGCGATTCAATTGCACTCTGGAAAGGGGACAGAAAACGATAATGGTGTTTATCAGCTCAAGAGAGAGGCTTCAAACTGAATTTTCCAGCAAAACTTCACACCTTTTGTGATGGATAGAAGTACTAGACTAAAGCAGGAATACTGACATTTTATACCATTATTCCCAAGATTCTTTGGAGTTTATTCAATCTCTTAACATCCCAAAGGAATCGTTTTTATTACACTAGTCTATGTAGCTGTTGCTTTTCTCGAAAGTGACTTACAATGGTTTAAATGTTTATGCAGCTGAGTATTTTTTTTACCAGATTAAATAATACCTTAAACACCGCAACCAAGGATATTACAGCAGAAAGTGAAATTCAAAACAAAGTTCTTTGAGCTGAATACAGCAGCTTTAACACTTCAACACTTACAAGGCTCAGTTGAAGCAATTGCTACAGCAACTTGGTGCATCACTATTTAAAAACACCTTGAATGTCCACAGAGCTTTAGCACTCCAGGAACACGGTTTCCCATCCCTGGGTGAGAGGGTTTCCAGGAGAAAAGGATGACACACACTGAAGCTGTACAGCCCAACCAGCACAACTACATGTGGAATGCGAATTGTCAGTAGTGTCAGTGACACCCGCTCGCGCTGTGTACGGCAGCTTCTGCAGGGGTGTGCTGTGAGCTCTTACTATGCGTCCCTCTGTGGCCTCCCCCAGCAGACCCCCAAACGTGATGACGGGCGACATGCAGGCGCAATACAGGAAGAGGAATGAGGCCAGGCACTGGAGGCTGACGGCGTCCGTGTAGTCTGACAGGTAGTGGGGCGCCTTGCGCTTGATGTCCAGAATGAGACCACCGAAAATTCTGAAACACGGAGCAGACCATCTCACAACCAAAGTGACCGGTCAGGAAGACCATTTTCAGATGCAGGTGAAAACCAAACATGGTTCCCTGGTCAATTGCATTGTGGGAACTGCAAACCCATACCGTCAGCTGTATGGTGGCTCTCTGCGGTCTTCCCTCCATCCTTTTGTGTCACTGTCCTTCAGTTTATTAATTCTTCCTTTACTTATAGGCGACATACACATTTTGTCTTCTATGGTCCACACACACTTTCAGAGTACCATTGCCTTATAATTCCACCATTTTTATATATATATAATATTGGCATTAAATGGCACTCATTCTATATGAATGTGTTGTACACTTTTATGTCATCATTTAAGAGGATTTTGGGGTGAACTGGAGATGGAACAAACTGGAATGTTTCCCCTAAAGAACCAAAGGAGTAATTTTTCAGGTATTTTTGGCATTTGGTCCATTTTCATAAATAAATGAGGGCAGGATTATGGCAGATAACTGTACTAGCATCACCAGCGGTAGCAACAGCTCTGTAAGTAAAGGCCACCTGTGTTTATGTTGCCAGCTAACAAAAGACAGAAAAGACCTGAAATAACCAAGTTGAAGGAAACAAAGAGGATATCAAACATTTTCCATGATTATGGGAAGAATAAATCAACAATCTGTATGCTAGAGAAGTTTGTGTAGGCCACATCTTTTTATTTTCTGCCATTTAAGGTTAACTTTAATATAGGTCATTAAAATTTAAAAATAATTAAGTTTTACACCATATTTTTTCTTTTCTTTTAGTTCCACTATGTGACCAAAAGTATGTGGACCCCCCTTCTAATGAAGCTGTTTCAGCCGCACCCATGCAGCATACAAACACCTTCTAGACATTCTGTGTGCTTCCAGCTTTCTGGCCACAGTTTGGGGAAGAAGGTCCTTTCCTGTTCCAGCACGACTGTGCCCCCTCCATGCACAAAGTAAGCTCCATAAACACACGTTTTGCCCAGGTTGGTGTGGAAGAACTTGAGTGGCTGCACAGAGCCTTGATCTCAACTCCACCCAATACCTTTGGGATTAACTGGAATTCCGACCACGAGCTAGGCCTTCTTGCCTGACCTCACTGATGCTCTTGTGGCTGAATGGGCGCAAATTCCCAAAATCTGACGGAAAGCCTTCACCGGAAGAGTGGGGGCCGTTATAGCAGCAAAGGGGGGAACAACTCCATATTAATGCCAGTGGCTTTGGAATGGGAGGTTCAACCAGAGCATGTGGGTGTGATGCTCAGGTGTCCACATACTTTTGGCTATATAATGGATGTCTGACACTTTCACAAAATAAAAGAAAGGACAAGTATTATGATGCTTCCATTGATTAGGACTTAGAACTAAGAGTAACTCTGGATTTTCAAAGAAATTAAATGACCAACCAGCATGTGGTTCCAGGAGTGTTCAGTGCACTCCTTAGTAACTGATGTGAAGAATAAAATCCACAGCAATGTCCCACTGAGGTCTGAAACACAGTGTATGTTCCCCCTACTAATCCACCCTCATTCTGGAGGAGGTGTAAATATGGCGAATACCTCCCTCGGCGAGCCATTCCCAGGGGGTTGCCATAGCAACCAAGGTCTTGACTTTATTTTGACTTATTATTGTGATGAAGAGCACCTTATAGCCCTCTCCACCCCTGGGAGGTGACGGGAGTCAAAGTGAGCGTGCTGTCCTGACCTTACAGCTCCCGCCTTTAAAGGCACCTGAAAAGGCCAAAGACGGCAGCAGTATAACTGCCCACAACGGTTCTGTTCCTGCTCTAAAAATGGAACCGAGAGGGTGTTAAGAGCCATTCTTTGTTGAGTCACAGCTGTGATTAAACATAATGCACTGAGCACTCCTGGGCTTTGCCTGTAGGCTTTAAAGAGAAATGTCCACTAGGGTGGATGTGAGCAGAAAATGGACGTTTGAGGACAGACTGTTCTCTGCCTCAGAAATCCTCCTGTTTTACCATGCTGCCCTCACCCTTCTCACCTCCCTGTGCGCTGAAGCTCTGGGCCACCGTGGCCTCCGTGTTCCTGAGCCTTCCCCAGCTCTGCCGTGCCATTGGGCATCGCCGGGATCTTCCGTTTTTCCTGTTTCACAAGGAGAATTTGGCTGTTACTCCTGCTCAGGAAATCCTCGGCGTTGGAATACAGGGAACTGCTGTTGACTTCTCATGAAAAATCAGGAGGCTTTAAAAATGTTTATGTGCCCTAAAATGGGACAAAGTTGTCAATGAAACCCTCAGTGATAGAGGCAAAGAAAATCAAAGGTAGCTCCACCATCACAATGGAGTTTGCATGGTTGAGGAAGCCCCACTGACCTGAGACGGTACATTTTTTGGTGGCTCTATTCGGATGGAGGGATCCCATTCTCCTGGAGGCAGGACTGTGACTTGGTCGAGGAACTCGTCAATTCCAGCTACTAGGTCATTGCGGTCCTTCGCCTTGTATGCCACGTCATGGAATACCTGAAAAGAACGTAGAGGGTTCTGGAAAAGCCTCCGGGAACAAACCTTCCGACTAAATAGACAGAATCAAACTCCATGGTGTTTTCATCACAGCTGCGGTTGGAATGAAGGCTGGTGAGCATCTGCCTTTACGGTCATCGACTGTATTGAAGTTGAATTCTGGAGCAGCATTAAATGACCGCCTTTCTCACGATCTGCAGATAACCCCCTCAAAATATTCCTACACAAATATCTTCTCAGTCAAACTGCTTTCACCACAACACATAGACTTTGATTTAAAAACCTGACTGGAATAAGAACATTTCCTTCTCCACAATCCCTCAAGTGTCCTGGGATCCTCATCTGAATTGTAAGACATCACGGTGTCAGAGTCAGGGCTGAGGAATTGTTTGTCTGCCCAGGTGCTTCCAGGCCCTTTTACCTCATCCGTCATTAGGGTGGCTATGGACCTCCCGATCTCATGGTACTGGTGTCCCTTCCCAAGGGGCCCAAGCAGGATGAACAGAAATCTGGTGGACAGACACAGCAGGGAAAAAATGTATTAAAAACTGAAGAATCGCTTCATAAAATGGGGGCAGAAATCACCACGTGGTAACGGTCCATTTGAAAGGACATATTCGCTAAATGGATTTGATGGTCCTGGGTCCAAAAGGCTATTTGAGAGCAGGGCATGATGGAAATTTTTGGGGGTAGAACTTATCAGACAGTAATTGGTTAGCGTAGTGGGTGGGCACTGATGGGAATTTTTTGGGCAAAGCTTACTGGGTGGCAAATGGAAATCTAGGGAGGAACATGGCCAATGATGGGAAATTTGAGCAGAGCTCACTGGGTGGTAACTGACTGTTAAGCGGTAGAGCATGGGTGCTGATGCGAGGCTCACCGGGTGGTGATAGGAACCTCCGCCAGGCCATTCAACATGATGGCGGGGGAGAGGCGCACAAACGCCACCACAGGCCGCTCGAGGAACTCCAGCTCACCCACCAGGATGTTGGATGCTTCAGCTCCCGGGGGAATTTTCTTCATGAAGTGAAGGTCTATCTGTGGGCCAGCAGAGTTTTACAGAGCAGCCATTAATAAATGGTTGTGTACGGTATGTATTTTTAATCTGAATTAAACACATGTGGTATTCTGGTGTGTGGGTGGGTGAGCGTGTGCGTGGTGTTTGTTGTTGGAAGTGCACGTGGATGAGCGTAGTGTGGGTGGTGTTGCTGGAGTATTCGCTGTATGTGGATGGAGTTACTGATGGGTGGAACAGGTGATTGAATGAAGGGTGATGTTCTGGAAGCAGCGGATCTGCTGCGATTTAGGGATTTTCTGGATGTTTTGTTGTGTATGGTATTTGGTGCATTGAGGTAGCTTATTTTCTAAGTTTGGTAAAGGTTTAGGATTATAGACTTTTTTGTTACTGGTTTGTCAATAAATGTTTGAGTTTGGTTTCCAGTATTGGATGAGATTGATGATATTTGTGTTTGAGTTTTGCGTTGTGAGGATGATTTTTGTGTCAGTACTGATTTTAGTGCGATTAAGGAATTCTTTTGCAGTACGGCTGATGGTTGCAAATGGCTTTTTTCAGATTTTGTGGGAACCCTAAGGTTTGTTTTTGTGAATTTGCAATTATATTGATGGCAATTTTTGTATTTGGGGTTTGAACTGAGTTGTGGTTTTACTGAGATTTGTTTTTGGAGCATTTTTAAATATTTCATTACTAATAATAAGTACATTTAAAAAGGGAATAAGCTTTAAAGTTGGTATTGTTCCTTGCGTAACAATGGTTAAACTTTAAATTAAAACAACATTTATTTGTGTGAAAAACTGACTTGTAACATCTTGAGGACATCGCTGTCAACGCCCGAAGTACAGTTTACTTTGATCAGATGTGATCAGTGTCTGACATGTGGTTCAGTGTTCTCAGGATGTCAAATGTCCTAGTCATACCTCATTTCTCTACAGGAAGGACCACACACACACACACACACGCACGCGCGCGCGCACTCTGGCTCACCAATCCTATTAGTATTCTGCTCCTGCCTCCTCGGATCTGCACTGCGTCAAACCTCGCAGGCGGAGTATAAAGAGGCAGAGTATCGCGAATGAGCCCTCCCACTCGACACAAAAACACACCAACAGGCAAGCAAGCACATGTACACGCACCAAATACACTGACTGAGGGATGCATCCCCACTCTGGCGATGCACAAACTGTACCGGTGCTGATGAAAACCCTCAGAAAGCCAGCACCAGTATGCATGGTTTAAAACTACAAAAGAAACTCATTTAGCTCTGCTCTCATAACAGTGAAAGAATCTGACCTTGCACCCCTGCTCTTTCAGTGGAACCCTTGACCAAGGTCTTCACCCTGCACTGGTACAGTAAAACCAGTGTTTCTTGGTGCAATGGTTCCCAACCCCTTTTCCCTAATTTTACCTTTTAATATCATTATAAACCTCTCCACTGCATTTACTTTACAACTTTTCAAAACTGATTTTAGCAAGAGGGGTCTCCTCCCATAAAAACGTCCACACCAGGGGAATGTGTTAAATCAAACATGCAGCAATATTACCAATTTATACACTGGTAAATGCTTGATCCTTGACTCCAAGAGAAACTCTAGTGACCCTTAGTGACGGTTGCGACCCTGGGTTGGGAAAACATGCCTTGGTGTACAAATTTCACATTGTTAGCAGTCTTGGACAAAGGTGTCCGATAAATATATTAATGCATTAATGCACAATTATATTTTAAGTTTTGATTATATTCATAAATCACTACTGCATATATACGATGCTGGGTGTTTTATAGGACACTAGTTTTTTTGTTATAGAATTCCATTAAGCCTAACCACTCTGCCTAGCCAGGGTCACGATGGTCCAGACCCTATCCTGGAATCACTAAGTGTATTAGAGTACACTTAGTGTCTAGGATCCCAGTCCATCTCAGCGTAACCACACACATATGCACACACAGTCACACACTATAAGTCATTTACAATGTCCCATTAACCTGAAACACATGTCTTTGGACTGTGGGAGGAAACCAGAGAACACTTAATAAACCCACACAGACACAAAGAGAACGTGCCAACACCACACAGACTGAGCCGGATTTGGACCCACACTTGAACAGCCCAGGAGCCATGAGGTGGCAGCGCTACTCACTGTGATACCGTGCTACTATAATAGAACTGCCATCACATTGCAAAATGCGTCAGTTTCAATAGGTAAACATTTTAAGAAATATACGTAAAATCAAAAAATTGTAAATTTATCAGAACATTTTGCATGCTGTAAGAAATGAGCAGACAGAATTGGGATGAGAAACTTGTGCGGCATCCGACTCTGAAAGCTAAGCTTAAAGTGAGACACAGCGTTTCAATACATCTTCTTGAGATGTATTTTTTAAATCACCACTCACAAAGGTAGCATCAACATTGTAAAGGCACAGGCCCATGGGTGCTGACAGATTAATGGTAAATAACCCTTTCAGGGAATGTGTGGTCCCAGAACGGCTCATGGCCTAACGTCACGTGTGAAGTTTGTGTTCTCTCTGAACGTGTGTTTGAGGAGTAAATGGTTTAGCATGGCTTCATTGGCGGAGACACAGCACCAGGGGTCTGGCAGTGTGAGGCATTAAGAGGTGTTGCTGTGTCCATGTGCAGGTGTGGGATACCTTGCTGAAGTCCACAGCGCTGTTCTCCCTGCTCACATCCCCCTTGCTGTCGCCATTGGTGGACTGGGATTGAGGAGGTGCTCCCTGACCTGGTTTAGACAGAAGACAAGGACTTCGCTCAGTCACTAGGGCCACAAAACCAGCCCTCCTCCCTCTCCGCAAGAGGAGCTTTCTGAGCTCCAAGATTTATCAGAACCGTAAGGAAATGAGCACTGAAAACCCTGCTCCCACCCTTGTAACACAAAGTGACTCAGAAGCACTGGTTGTGCTACCCTGCTTAGAGAAGATGACAGAATGAAGAATGGATGAGTGACAACAGATTTGGGCGATGAGAGGATTAGTGACAGTGCTGATCAGACACATCCACATAACACCTCAGCGTATCTCTTCTTCTACGTTGTTCGACGGCAGCTATTTGTTGTCAGTCTGGAGCCGACAGCAAGGCTCATAGGAATGAGCAGATTCATGATCTGGAGCAGCATCCAGAGATGAATGTCTGCGTGGGATGATGAAGAATAAATAACAACCTAACAAGGTTCGATTCGTGTCCAAGAGTTCACTTGGAAGCAGTGACAGCTGTCATCCGCTGGCATTTTCAGCCACGAGTTCCTGGCTGTTAACAAAAACCAGAATGGAACCTGTTTAGATGAAGCCTGTGAAGCACACTGATGATAATGGTAACTGTGGGGGGGGGGGCTTCCACGGCAGAAAACCCACTTTGGTTTTTATTTTATTCCGACGTGCTGATTTTAGCTAAATCTTGTGGAAACGCTGTGCTGCAGATAAGCTGAAAACATCAGAAATAATAGCGTGGTACGTAAGTCACCGTTCCTCTCTATTTCAAATTTCAAATTAAAATTACAAAAAATATTTACAAAGCACAAATTTTAGTTACTAACTGCAAATACAACAATGGCAAGAACAATAATAATCGTGATAGTTAAATCCAGCCAAAATTTTGGCTTGGATTTTGAAAAAATCTGATGTGCTATCGTAAAATGGCAGCTAGGTTCAGCTAGTCGGTTGTGGAGCGATTAGTTATGAGTGGTGTAGGGTTAACCAAAGGTGAAATACAAAACTAGATATGGTTTAGAAAACCATCCCCACGCAAAACCAGAGCTTTTAGTTGGGAGACACACATTTCTCGCTTTGGAAGTGTTAAGGATTCCCCAGAATGAGGCGACCTGACTACAGCAGCTGTGAATTCCATCAAATGTTCACCTCACAACTTAAAGCCAAAACAAGCAGTGAAACCTCAAACACCGCATTCAACAATGCAGCAACACCAGAAAAATGAGTTCATGGTGAGGGCATTTGCACCCACTAGATCCATGGGTAAATACGGGTACGGTGACTTGGGGCCCACCCTGTACAATGATTTGCCAAAAGGTTGGACCGCTTTTCACACAACCCCTACCTCAGCACGATGCCATATCAAAGTTCGTGTGCAAAGTTACCGTACCCTGGAGGGTTGGGGCAGACACCTGGACCCCCAGAAAATTTCTTTACTCTACCGGTAGATCACGGTCTCCGGACTCCAGTTTGAATGACTGATCCAGTTGTCATACCCTTAACCCCCGCCCCGACTCAGCAAAAATGAGCCAACTGTGCAAAAAGTTAAACAATTCTCAGCAGCTTAACATACAAACCTAGCATTTCAAGCCACCCGAACCACTTCCTTAGCTAAACAATATTTAATAATAACTAATGTGTTCTGAACCCACCTGTGATTTGTTTCTGACGCCAGGTTTTTTGTAGTAAGGTTATTCTTGCTCAGCTCTTGATGCTTCTTTTCAGTCAGTGTCAGACAGGGCGCTGTTTAAAAATATTTACGCGCCGCTGATATGAAGACGCAGACGTCTCTGAAAACTAGCGTGCGGGGTTGCTAAACAATGAATCATTTTCTAAACACGCACTTTATTGCAAATTATGCAAAAGAGCGGGTCGTACAGCATCGATTAATAAAAAATAATTCCCGAATTCTGTGCCCTATGGGAAACAACTGCTTTTGCACACTTTCACAAGTAATGAAATGGGCAACTGCGGCTATCTGTACGCATCCTTGTTTTATAAACTCAAATTTCAATCTAAGAAATTATTTCTGCGCCAGAGGCCTCGGCCGCCTGCTATGAACCTGTTTACCCCATTAAGACCAAAGGCTTTCACCGCAGCCTTTATAACCCAATCTGGAGAATTCACGGGTGTGTCTGGTCGAGCTTTAGGGAAGCAGTTAACTTATAAAGGTCCACTTCCAGTCATGTGACCACGTGGCTACTTATTGAGACGGGATTCTTGCCATCTCGACTGTCCACATCATCACCCGAAGAAACCTTTTCTCAGAGTGCCTGGCAGCACTGCCTTCATGAGATATATTTTAGGTGAGGATTTCGGGGAAGGATGGAGAGTCTGTCAGGTGGAATATGCCTGTCCGCTACCTCTGGTCCGCTGCATCCAAGGGTTTGGTTGTGGAGATGTGAGCTGCCGTTTGGGCTCAAGGAGCTGGGTGACAGATGTAGTTGGTGATGAGGAGAAGATGGACACAATGAGCGATGTGGGCAGCCATGCAGTGGAGGGCCCAACCGGCAGTCAGGGGAAGGCAAGGGACACAGAGGTGAGGCGACCGCTATGGGTATACAGTGAGAGGGGAGAGAAAAGAAGAGACAGACAGACCGCAACACCAACAAGAGGTCAGACATGGGTTGATGCACAGCTCCGTGAACCGTTGAAGTCAACAGAAATAAAACAACAGCACAAGACTTCCGGACACAAGATCATGCAAGACATGGTCATAAGTGAGGTTTGCTCACAGGAATGCAGACGCTCACCGTTCTTGTCCATGGAGTGGGGCTCTGATTGCTTCCTACCGATGTCGGCGAAGGAGCGCACGATGGGGATCCGGTTGGCCAGCTTCTTCTGGTTCTGGTGGTGGTGTTGTTTGAGGAGGGCGTTGCGGATCTTCCTGCGCACATCTTCGTCCAGCGCACCCGTGGCCTCCTGCTGGTCCAGGACCATGTCTGAGAACATTGCAGAAGAGCTTACTTTCATAGGTCAATCAAAACCTTTCCTTGGTCTTGAACCTACGAGCTTCCTGGCACAAGCCTTATACGAATATTTCATCAACTCCCCAAACAGATATTTCAAATTATTCTACAATAAACTGACATGATGATGGCCTTGACGAAACATTAGCGTAAACCTCTGGTCAGTGCTTTCTTAACCAAGAATCTAGACAACAAATTATATTTCCGACTGCATGAAGTGAAAAGAGGGATCCTTAATGAAGAGGCAGAAGCCAAGGAAAGACAAAAACCAGCCCAGTCAAGAGGTACTGTGTCCATTTCCACCTTCTCATTTTCAGTTTGCAACAGTGGGCTGAAGAAAACTGCATTTGTGGTGAGCGCCCAGACAACAGAGGTCTTGAGTTTCACAAGAGCCATGGAGAAAAAAAGAAAAAGAAATTACCGAGAAGAGCACGTGCCATTCTGTGTATGAGAGGATATCCAGGCATCCATTTTGTAAGTAGACAGATCCCATCTTATAAATTTTTGAAAACTAATTTTTAAGCACTTGCTGTATGTATAATTTAGGAACATCAGGAGCCAGGAATCATAAGGGACCATCACACGGCATTAATGAGATGCTGCAGTCCTTTGTCTCGCCTGTGAGTAAACCCCAAATGCCACTAAGTTATGCACATACATTAAAGTATCTGACAGCTACATTAGTTGGCTTTGAGTGTATTTAGGGAAAAAGAAGGACAAACATCCAAATCCTTTGCAAAAGGCAGTTTAGCTTTTATGAAGGGTTTTTGCTGCTTCTCAGATGGGTGAGGAGTTTCGATGGTCTGCTGATGTAGGTCTATTTGTTACAAGTCACTTACCTGTACTATCCTATGTTACGAAATGTGTGGCAGAAGCTTGGAAAAACAGACAAGGAACTAAAAAAATGTCTATGTTTGGGATCAGGGAAGTTTGTCTGCGACCAGGGTGAGCCCAGATGGCTCACGGTGTAGAATCAATGCCAAAGTGGAGGGTGCCCACCTGCCACCTCCTCCAGGGAGTTTGCCCGCATGTCCAGCATGACGGTTCCGTTGAGAATGCAACTGCGCAGCTCAAACAGGCTATGCAAGGACAGCGTGGCCACGTAGGGCTTGCTCCAACGCTCTCCTCCATCTTCCACATCCTCCTCAAACTTCAGCCACCTGCGCACAGGTCACCCAGGTACCACGGAATATAGATTCAGAACAGAGAAAGCTCTTTAAAAGAGGACCCTATTTCGTTCAAACTGACCCATGTACTCTGGATTCCTCAGAGATAACTGATACAACACCTGGCAGTCTCCTTCCACTCAGCGTCCTGCCCCTCGCGCAGACAGATCTCGTCCAGCTCTGTGAAGAGGTCATGGGGGATGTGTTCCTCATCGTCGTCTTCTGTACCGAGCAAGAACTGGACCCTCTGGGAAGGTGTGTCTTTGAAATGCACACAAATGGACCAGAACATTAGCTACTTTCCACCCTTTCATCTTCTAGCATACAGAAGACTACCAGTGTGTTCCAGCTTCAGCTAAGGTAGCGTCTACTGCAATTACACTTTTTCAAACCACAGCCTTTTTTATTGAGTACAACAGCACTTTTGCCCATTAGCAGTCTTTCTGTTTCCACAACAGGTACTCTGCCCTATAGAACAACACCGTGTTCTGTGTCACACAGTTTGGGACAGAGACACACAGATTATGTCTCAAGCCTAAAAGGTTTTTTTTCCCTCATTGCTGTCAGTCTGGCTATTTTCACCTCAAAATCTCCACGCAGACAAGGACTGTTGGCATAAATAAAGCAATAATCTAAGCTCTCAAACATTAGCAACACTACGCAGCACCTCAAACATCAGTGTCCCGGTTCTTTGCGGGGAGAAAGACATCGGAAGTGATTTTGCAAACTTTATTTCTGTACATCATAACATTCATGATCCAAATTATCAAAATGTCTCCTAAAAAGTTTCAAAAGAAAGTATGAAAAGCACTGGCAGAGGCAGCGAAAGCAGAGAAAAGAAGAAAATTACATCATTAAACAAGAGGTTAAGAATCATATTTCTTCTGGATCATTTGCCCATTACTGACTGTCAGACTGTGGTCTCATAATATTTTAAAATAAATGACAGCAAGACATTATTGCCACGTAGCATTTAGTCTTTGAACTATGCAGGGGTGTTTGAACTGTAAGGCTTCCTTGGTGCTGATTTTTTTGTTTGGTCACTAAAAGAAAAGAATGTGGTCAAACCATGGCTGGTATTTTCCCGGCCATCCTCAGCCCCAGAGTCCCGCTCTCGGTCCCTCTTCCGGTTTCGATGGCCGTGGTGCCGGCGCCTCCTGTGGGTCTTCTTTCCAAGAGGAACATGCACACCGATATAGAGGGTCCGGTGACCTGGTGAGGTAGGACAGGGACATTTGGGGACAACAATACTGTGTACTGGTCAACAATAACTGGTTGTGGGTAAGGGAAGGAGTCACACAGGTTAGGGAATACTGAGGCTGACTTCCTCCTCCAAAAAATAAGAAAATGTCCAGTTCTTTCCCTTGGCTGCATCACTGGCCAAAATAAATGTTTATTTAACAACTTTAACCCGAGCACCACAAACTATTTATACAGGTTTTATATTTGTCAGAGTAATTCATGCCAGGTACCTTGTTAAAGGATACAGTAGCAGTGGGACATGAACCAGCACACAGGTAATAAGTCCATCCGTCCCTTTAACTACCACATAACCATGTTTTAACGCATTTCACTGAACAATAATAATCACTTATTTAGTTCCAATATCTCACAGTGCTCACATAAACGTGTCACCGTATCCAATATCCAATACCAAAAATGTGTTTCAGTTAACTATCAAGGCTTTTATCAGGGCTGCTCTGGGTGTGACACAAGACCTGGGCAGATGGCCTGCAGATGTCACAGCCGCTGAAGGACTTGACATGTGAGCTGCAGTGGCAGAGTGAGATTGTCTGTGTCTGCTGGCCTGAGGGCAGGAACATAGCTGTGTGGCTCCCTGCCTCTATATATCTTTTATATTTGGTTCTCAGATTTAGCAGCTAAGTAGCATCATTTAACCACAACTGCAGTGCTTTGACCCACCAACCCTTTGCAGTTTTAATGCTCCTCTGGCTCAGGATCACTCAGCAGTGACACACATAGGGAGAGACCTTTCCAAACATTCTTCTCTTTAGAAGCAGCATAACATCAGTGAGCTACAGGGATCTTCTCGGGAGCCAGTGAGCCGGCAGTCGTACCTGGATTATCCCACCAGCCACAAGGCCTCAGGTGGACGAGGTACATTAAAGTCAGCTTAACCAAAACTCCTGACCTTTTACGATGCACTTGAGCCCATGTTTTCACAGAGTGACTTGGGGGATGTTGATCTTTGCAGCACTGTCAATTTGGGGGGGTGTGATTTTCCCCAAACCCCTACAAGGAGCAACACACAGTGTTGGAAGTACCACTAGCCAAGGTTTTATCCTGAACTGGTCCAACAAAAATTACCCGGTTATAAAAATGGCTAACCAAAAACTACGCACACGGAGACGCAAGAACCCCTCTTAAGCTCTCAAGGGCTTCCTGATGGCATTCGTCCAGCTCCTGAGGAATAACTGGCAGAAAACGACATCATTCTGAAATATCATCCAGTCCCATTTTAGACTCCTGAAGAAATACCTAACATGGCAATATCGTGGAGCTTGCAGGAACCGTCTGGTTCTCCATGGGAAGGAAATTTGAAGCTTTATTGTGACCTTCCATTTTCAGGTCGTATGTGCTTTATTCTCAGTTCACTCATTCTAATGCCATATTATGTTCTGATAAATGCTGGCGATCAACTGTTTTCACAACCCTAATCTACCCTGCGGATGCTCATATAAACCTGCTCAGCGTCTGTTGACCACAGCCAATGTATTCTGTTCTGTGCATGTAAATAAAAAATATGACAGCACAGAACATGCTTCCAATGTTCAGTGACCCTCATATATGAGTCATCTGCAAACCTAGGAAAATGCATCTTCAGCTTTATCATCATTGTTTGAATTGTTTTGCTTTTGCTTTCTCTGAAAATGTGCTGCGAGCGAACAGATAACTTTAAAGTTTACATCAATTTCATAACAAGAATCTCCTTCCTGAGTAAAAACGTCCTTATTTCAGTTTTTAACATCACTCTCTTCGCTACAAGAATTTGAAGCTCCAAGAATCCCAGATGCCGACGGGACCGCAAGGATATCTCCCTCCCACTCATTTTTTCCTCCATCTCTGCTCTCCACCTTCTTCTGCGTCACTTGAGAACCAAGCAACATGTCCAAATCTACATCCGCAGGGTTCCTCGGAAGACCGAGTGCGAACCCCGCTCTGTTTCTCAGCACAAAACCTCACCAGATCCTGAGGTTACCTTCCAATTCTTCTTCCTCAAAGTTGGTTTTCAACATGGACCGCGCACCCCCTCTGTCGACCACGGCCTCCTCGTCATTCCTCTGTAAGGCAAGAAGACACCAAGATAGTAGATTTCCAAGAGTGTCTGGAGGATGATGCATCTGATGCACTACACCACAGTGACAAACAAGGCAGCACTGGCCTGAGACTTGCTGTGGAATAAAATTTTGTACAGTGCTGATCAATGTGAGGGGAGCAAAATTTGGAAAAGCAACACAAAGCAAATGCTGCCTCATTCCAGTGTCAAAGCTGCATGCAGGATTCCATAGCCTGGGAACTTGTTGGTAGGGCCAAGAAATAGAGGTCACATTAAGAAATGGCATCACCAGCAGTGTCTTCACAGCATGTCCACCTAGTCTGCGACACTGTAAATGATTATCGTGTATAGTTGAACTTTAAAATTAAAACCGATGTACACGTTTGAAGTTTCTAATGTTATTAATAATCACGCAAAGCATTCGATCACCAAATTTAAATAATCGCTTATGAAAATGGGGGGTTGTGGTGGTCCAGAAACTATCACAGAAGCCTAGGGCTGTGAGGCAGGGTACCACCAAGACACTGTCTCCATCACAGGGCATCCAGACACACTCATTCACCCGCTCACTTGCTCACACAAACACAAAGAGCAGTTTAATGTCTGCTTGAAAGATATCTTTGGACTGTGAGAAGATACTAGTGTGAACATGGTGAGGACATGCAAACTCCACACCCTGAGCCACATTCAAAACTTAGTCTGATCTCACACACTAGGAGCTGTGAGGCACCAGCACTACCCTCCTCAACACGATGCTGTCACTGGGCAGACCACTGACACAGAACAGTCCTGTATGCTTTGTAATGGAAACATAGCTAGATAACCAAATTCTGACTTACAGACACAGTCCAGGAAGCGAACATTTTCCGTAGGTGAAGAACCCCTTGTACAAACAAAGCATCGCTCTTCTTTCTCACAGGGACCTTAACCAGCCCCACATCACTGATACTACCAAGCTCTACTAAGACATCTCACTGTGTTGCTTCCTGTTTACAGTTTCTGCTTAATGGTGAGTTCTTGTCCTTCCTGCGTTCCCGATCTGGGCTGAGGGGACAGTTATTGATCTCTGGCAGCACACTTGTGAATTCCTCCTTCTGTGGGCAGCAAGAATGGGGCCAGGACTGAGTGCAGCACTTTGTGAAGGCTAACGTCAGGAGACAGTTTCCATGGCAACCGCAGATGGTTTGAGGGCCTTTTTCGCTTACGCACAGCTGCTGCTGCTCCGGGCCCAAACATTAAAGCGTGCTTCCGATGCCCATCTCTGGGGCTCGAGAACGCGCCGCACAGTTAAAAAAAAAAAAAAAAGACAACGGAGGGAGAACGTAAGTCACGTGACGGACGCTCAGTCTTCTGTGGGCGGATTCAGCCTCCGCACTGTGATTTCGTCTCCCAAGTAACCAAATTTAGAACGACGTGTCCAAAAATACACACATTTCTGTTACTTGGAGATCTTTTTTCCTGGTCGCTGTCATCCTGAAGAACTTGGAGCTCAGCTGATCCCAAGTCAATCAGTCCCAGTCTTTCGCTCCCAAGAGACACAGATCTCAACAGGCTTGGAATTATCGCGATTCATATGTCTGATCCCAGGAGTAAACATGCCTGTGCTAAATATGTCAAGCTGTATCACTGTATTCATCTCACACTTTTTGTCTGGAGCAACATACAAGGGTCCCGTTTACACAGGTGGGTAATTTTTACCCTGTGAATTCAGGGCAAGTACCTTCATCAAGGGCAGACGTTTGAATCCAGGTCCTTTGAGTGTCAGATTTCTGATCTAACCACTATGCTACCTCCTGCCCTATTTACCTGGATAAATTGAAGGTAAATCAGTAGACAGCATTCGTCTTTTAAATCCCCAGCTAGAAGTATAAAATGCAGCTGAAATAGAGTAACAGTGGGGTGGTTATATGACTAGACTGTACACAACTGCAAAGGCTAAAAAGGGGGATTCTGCCATAAAGGGGGAATATTACCCATATTGCCTTGGGGTTCCGGCATGCTGATTTCCAAAGGCAAATGGTGTCATTTTCAGAACAGGTTGAATTTTTTAATTCAATTCAATTTTATTTTTATGTAACGCTCTTCTCACTGCAGTGACACAGAGTGCTTTTGCTCCTTTCTGTGAGTGATTTGAACCTGCAGCCTAACTTGACACCTTTGGAGCCACCCAGTGCTTCACTACATGAACCTACCTACAAATACAGATAATTAAGAGTCGCCAATCTTTCTAAAATTCTGGTTTTTGGTCTGTAAGAAGAATCCCACATAAAGACAGGGACAGCATGCAAGCTCCGCAGAGACTGAGCTGGATTCACCTGTTGTCTCACATCCCAGGGGCACTGCCACAAAACATTGTGGCTTCCTACGTGAGATCCTAGCTCCTGTAGCTCTGCCTTCCTCCCCAAGTGAAAGTCTTCACTACAAGCTGAAGGAGATATTAGGAGGAGGAATGCCCTTGAGAAACATTCATTGTTTGTGCTGACTTTAAATTCAGCCAGGTCCTGTCAATCTCGTGCTACTCTTGGTAGAGTTTCAGATCAAAATCATCTTCTGCCTCCAACAGAGCCACAAATCCACAGCGTTCCTGGATCAATCTAGTCCAAATGGACCCAGACGAGAGGCTGTGTGCCGGTTTGCACAGTTTCTACATGGACACTTTTCAACCCCACTGCATTTCTGCTCTCCCGATGTCTGTGGCGATGGAGGAAAAGTCCAGGCGATAAAACATGCAGGCGAGTCGCTCTGCATGGAGGGAAAATGAGGCAAAGGCGGATTAGCACAGCATTCCACCTCTGCCAGAGTCACACGTGCCTCACCATGTGAGTTGCCAGGGAGGATCATGGGAGCGAAGGACACGCATGCTGGAGTGTGGGTGCTTGGGGGAGGTGGAAGAACAGAATGAATCAATTCATCTGACCTGAAATTAAAACTGCTCCTGCCAACCACTTCATATCCCTTTTTTCCCACTTCACACATTCATTTTTTAATTTCTCACCCTGAAGATTTACAAATATTAACATTACATTTACATTTATTCATTTAGCATTTATACAGACACACAACTGTCAAAGTGCAAAGTCAATTTGTCCATTGTATGAGTTCCTGACTATAGAATCGAGTCTGAGATGAAATCCATCAAAGATCAGGAGCAAAGTGGGTGTTAAAGTGACGTAAAAATTCAAGAGGATCCGGCAGCTCTGAGGGGCAGAGGGGGATCATTCTATCAGGTCAGAGCCAAAAATAAGAACCTACGGGCTTTTGAGTGACCACAACGTGGCTAGAGGTGAAGAAGCATAGTGGTCTTGCTTGGAATGTAGGGTTAGATAAGGTCCTGTAAGCATCAGGGTGCAGATCCTTTTATCATCCCTTAACCCATAACCTGAGTCTTGAACTTGCCACCATTTCTAACTGCAGATGTCTCGATATGCTGCCCGTGACAGTCTACAGGTTACACTTCCTGGATGACCAGCCTTAGTAAACACCCAACTGCATGTGAGTGCAAACTGTGAGAACACACGTAAACTGTGTGAACTGCTCTGGATTAAGGGATTAGTTGTTTTCAGAATAATGTTACATACGACTGGGCACCCGATGTGTGTGTCACACCGTTATTTTAGGCCCCAGGCCGGATTAATCTCCCTTCAGATAAGACACACCAAGGTCCCACAGGCGGATCCAGGGAGGATCCGACAGAGAATCGGGACAGTCCTCACACCATGGCCTATTGGGAAATCCCTTCAGTCCCAGAGACATCTTTTAGTCGCAGTGTTTCCAGCATCCCATTCTCCTCCACCATTCGTTCTCCATGAGAAATCTCAAGAGGTGACCAACAGAACGCCCCGCAAATTATATAATTTACTCATTCGTCAGATGATTTGGATTTATTAGAAGTTTTCAGAGTTCACAGCTGCATCTTGCAAGCGTGCGGGAACAAAGAGGTCTCACAGGGACAGGATGGGCTCACATCTGTGGCTTGGTGGCACCGGCACTACAGGAAGTCAGAGAGAGGCCATGTGACTGTGGCTTTGGGGTGGATAGGTATGATTGCAGAGGGTAACAAGGAAATCAAGGTGTATTTGGGTGCTGGATCAGACTGGCATCACAGGAGCTTCAAAGAGGAGCTGCATGTTGGTCTTGGACAGAGATTGTGACGTCAGTGAGCATCAAGCTGTTTATGGAGCCTCCTTCCTTGAGTGACCCACTTTTGTTCATTTAATACAGTCATTCATTTAGCTGCTTTTTTTCTAGGAAGTCACTTACACTGATTCACTCATTCATACAGCAGGGTCATTTTTACCGTATCAGTTCAAGCCAAGTATCTTGATCAAGTGTCCAGCAGTAGGAACGGGATTCAAACCTGGGTCCTTTGTTATACGCCACTCTGCCTTTATGTCTTCTTAGTAAGATGACACTTTTGGGAATTCGGGGAGCACAGCAGGCTTTTACATCTGTGCCGAAACTGAAAATAAATGGCGGGCTGACTGACGGGTAAAATCTAGTCGTGACCCCAGGGCTCCTCACTCACAATCATCAGCAGAGAAAGGCAGAAATCCCATCAGAAACAGCGAGCACACACACGCGCCTCGGCACCGAGTTCATCTCGCTTACCCATATGGCTTCATCGTCCTCTTACAAATGTACAACATTTAATCTGACGGAGATGTAATCCTCTTAATCATCCAGCTGATGCAAACTAAAATTAAAATCTGAATGTATAGATAGTGCCTTTAATGTTCTTTCCAACACTTGAGTGGTTTTTATTGTAGGATGCAGTCCCAACAGTGTTGAAATTCACCTTGCACAACCAAGTTCAGTCCCAAACAACACACCCTTCTGTGCCACATGTAAATCGTGGTAAGCACAAGACATCTGGCTTCCATATGCCCCCACTGGACATCTCTGCAGCTGGCAAACCACCAATCCAGCACCTGCTACGATGACACCCGCGCTGATGGACAGAGTGTGTACCAGTACACAGTCGGTGCGGACCTATCAACTCCCAGTGTGAACCAGTTAACAGCTAAACCGTGGAGGATGCACCCTAGTGGCTTTCAGGCTACATGAAATGACCTTGCCACTGATAACAGCAAAAATGGCTGCCAAAAGCTCCCACTCTTGAGCAGAGTAAATAGCCAGCACCGCTGTTGCAAACATCCAACTCTGTTCCTTCACCACACTCACCATCCTTGTCCTGGACAGAGATGTTGGGAGACCCTGACAAAGGACCTCTACTAGGATCTGAACACTAAAGCACTTGGCAGTGATCAGTTTTCCCATCACACCCAGATTAGTGATGATACCCGTTTATAAATGCAATTTTCAAAATCTTAAATGCAATTAATATGAATTAATATTAATGTGTAATTAATATAAAAATCTGAGATCCCTGCTGAGAGTGCTCCCCTGTTGCAGTGGTGGCCTTTCCTGCGTGTGTGTGATGCTTACTCATATGTTACCTGATCACATCCAATGAGAGAAGCATCTTTCTCGGACGAGCGGCATGAGGCCCACTTTGCAACGCACACACGGTGTGCGCTTGTGGACCCCCCGCGGGTCAGACAAGAGATGCAGGGGGATGGTGAAACAGGACCCGTGGTATGAAATGCAGATCGCAAGCGTGCTTGGAGCCACAGAGGCACTCTGACACCTGAAAGCTCCCTGCAAACACCAACCACTATGGGGCGCCCTAACATCCATGTCTCCCTTCCTAATGGCCAGGGGGTAGCAGGGGAGGATGGGTGGATTAACAGCTGATGTGATGTAATTACATGAGGCAGCCATCATTGTGGCACAGTTGATCCTTGCAGAAGACAGCGGTTACCGTGGCAGCAGCATCAGCACCACTTAAAATACAGGGCTTTCTTATGACCACAACATCAACTGCTTTCAGTGTTAAAGAGCAACATTGCTGTGGACCTGGCCTGCAAGCAGCTATTAAACCTTATATCCAGTTATGGCTTGGTCTTCTGAAGGTTGCGTTTTTATTACTACATATCACGTTAAACAAATGTGTCATTCTGCCCTTTTGAAGCAAAATGAAACAGACACACGCTCACATTTAAAGCAGAAAACCGAATTAATCCGCATGTGGGTCCACAATAATTTTTTAGACACGCATCTATGGAGTTACATCTCCTGAAATTTAAATACTGACTTCTGAAACCGATGTATTTGCTCTCACTTGCACACAGACACACGCGGTGGCAGAAACACCTGCTATCTCTGAAATTCCCCCATGTGCTCCAGGGTCAGTGATGTTGTGTCACTGTGCTGGGATGGAGCCCAATAAACACCAACAATCAGAAGCCTAAGACCTTCTTCTTTATCTGTTTAAGGTTCCGTGAAAGCAAATATGAGGAGCAACAAAAAACAAACTGTGCGCTGACTCTGAGGACAGTTTGCTGAACACTCAGCACAAATGGCCCAAAACCTGCATGTGAAAATTCCAATATCGGTACAGTAAATTTCCAAAAGCGTTAGAGGAAGCACACCTTCACAACCGCCTGTGTGCACCAGCAGACCTTGCTTAAGCCAAACAACAACAGCGATGGCAAAAAAGATTATCTTTGAGCCACAGTGACCTAGATAGCAAACCCTACCTGACCGTTGAATCGACAATTGGGGTCCATGTCCCTGAAACCCACGGTTTCCCACTTGTGAAGAATTTCCTGATCTCCCACGTCGTTCTTTGGGGGAAGCTCAGCCACATGAGCCGGCGTCGAGGAGGGCGGCCGCCTACCCGTTCACCATGCCCGCAGAATCCCCAGACGAATGCTCCAAACCCCCCGATTCACGCAGCCTTAATAACCCCGACAGCTGCACGTCTATTCGCCTGGGCCGACCCGGCGTCACTGCGGCGCGCCTGACATCACAGCCGCCGCCGGCCTCCCGTGTAAGCCGGTTTGCACTAAGCCGTGGCGCTTTCCCGCTTTCGCTCATGTGTGTCATCAGCAGCGTGGAGCGCCAATAAGACAGCGCTGGTGACGTATCCAGAAGAAAAGATTAAGCCAAACGCCGCTAGGCCGCGTCAGAAATAAACATGTCCCACCCCTGCGATCACGGCCATCGGCAACAAGTTCGCAGGCAGGGGAAATTGCAGGTTGAGCAGTGACAGTGACACCAAAATACCACAAATTACCATAGCAAAGGTTCAGGCCTTTGAATGGCGGACACAACCGAAATAAATGCAAATTATTCCTATTTCCATAGCCACCGCTGCTGAAAACAAGAGCTTGAAAAAATAAAACCTGCCTCCTTATTTAAAATCATTTTCCTCAGAGTGGAAGAATATTTGCAGATCAACAAGAATATCTGGTTAGAGACAGGTTTTTTGCCAACACCTACTTTTCCTTGCCTTTTTAATTGGGTTTTTATGTATGAAGATAAACTTCAGAGAGGGGACGTGCATTGTGGGCCTGAGAATAAAGCAAAAACTCCCTGGCGGGACCGTGCGATATGTTTGTGTTTCAACAGCCGACGGCGTGCGGCACGGATCGATGAGCGCGCAGAGCACAGCGACCGCAGACGGTCAAAGCAATCAAACTAACCATCCCGTTTCAGGCCTTCGCGAGCGCAGCGCCACCCCTGCGCGTCCAACTCCGCACAACCTCCAATGTCATGCAAATTATGTGCACGCTTCAGAGTCTGTTTTCGGCGAGGAGCACTTTTAAAATAGATGTCGAAATTATAAATAGGCATGAAAACAACAAGGCTTAAATCCTCCTGACTTGAAAACACTCAGCTGAGCAGGGACCTTCTGGGAATGCCCACTGGGCATAAATCCTAGTACAACAGGAAAGGGGGCCAATAACAAAATATTTATTCTTCCAAAGGAAGATAAACAGAAATTAAGATTGACTGGGGCACCAACTGTAAACGGTGCAGAAGTGTGACTGCAGTGGATTATGAGCCTCGGTGGATTAAAGCACAGAATAATGCTAATAATGCTTATACTGTAATTGGGTTCCTTACCAGTAGGTTCCCGGTTCAAATCCCATCAAGGTCACTATATTTGATCACCCTGCCAGGCAACATGATAACGGAAAAACACTGCACCATGATTCATTGAGGGTCGTTGGAGGGGGGGCAGGAAGGTGAAAACGTGACCGACTCGGGGATGTTTTCTCGCGTGCAGAAATGAGCGAGCCGCGCAGCGTCTGCTTTTAAGAACAGAATTAATTCCATCCCTCCACACACCTCATGACACAGCGCGACAGTACGGCCGGACTGCCAAAATTTTTGCAACAACACTGCAGTTAATTTCTATGAAAATAATTCCTCGACTCTAGGCTTATGTACGAACCCATCCACCAAATACGAGGTTAAAATAACAGCTAATATATATTAACAAATCCTGTTTATTTAGCCAAATGTTTTAATATTACTGCAGAAATATTTCCACCATATTTCGCTGAGGTTTAACTTAAACAAAATACATAAAGCAAAGGACATTTTTTTTTTTTAAATTTTAAAATGCTATTTTGCCTTGAGTGAGTGGCTGCCGTGGGGATTGAGCTGTCTTGGACAAACAAATTGTAGACAAGCTCAGGTTATGCTTTCGAATGAAAGATGGTAACCTCTGGTTTAAAGAGCGGAGTGTTGCTCCCACTCTGTCAGCACACATCTAGCCGACTTTTCCACCCATAAAATACTGACTTCCACCTGGGGTACCACCAGATCCACCAGTCACAACCAGACCAGCAGAGCACAGACTGTGGCAGATCCCTACATGCGAGCCACTCCTCAGCAGACATGGTGAGAACAACATGGGACTTCATCAACAGGAGAGACACCATTCCTGGCCTCTGTGCCAGGTTTCACTGCAGGCTGTCACATTCCATGCCAGTCCATATCCATGTCATACCCTGGTGAACTGGAAGAGAAGCTTGAGGAGAAATTTTGAGAGGTAGCAGTCAGGTCTCAGCGGAGGATCTCTGCTATTTCCACAGAAGTCAGACCTCCATGGGGTCCTTCTACTGTGTGACGCTTTTCATTTGCTTGACTTTTAGCACCATTTCTTGGTGTTTTGCTTTTTTATGTTTGGATTGAGTTTGTTGGACCTGCCGGTGTAAATAGGGTACGCACCCATTTTCGATATTCTTCCCAATAAAATCTAATTTTGTTCTGGTAGACCTACTTTCTGAAACCTTCGTTCAGCCTATGTGGCCACCTAATCTCCACAGGCTGCCATCATGTGCAAGATCACTATAACTTTGACTCTCAAAGCATAACCCACGGGACTTCCTCCTCAAGCTTGGGTCTAGGGATCCTTGTTTAGAAGAACCCTATGAGGCATGATATAGGGTGAATAAAAAGTGTCCCGCAATGCAAATGAGATTACTGCTTCATCTGCTGGAGATCAAACTCTATAAATCGGTGCCATTTCTCCCACGTCCACAGCAAAGCGGCTAACGTCTCTTCAAAGTTATGTATGTAAGTATGTGTGTTCAAAGTGAAGACATGCACACATGCTGCCAGGAAGGCTTAAGATGACAGGCAAGGAAAGGATGTGCCAAGAAGGGTGACTCACGTTGAGCTGCAGAACACCAGGTCGTGCAATCTCACAGGTAGAATAAGCATAACGTGTTTCTTCCATGCATGATCAAACTCACCTCCCTTCTGGCTCCGACGGGGGTTTCTACCTGCAAAGGGCAGAGGATTGTGAGGTCCAGCCTTGTAATCCACTGGCGAGCATTTAACAGCTGTACAGCAGCTCTGTGATCACAACACCCAAATAAACCCAACCTGATATTTCTTTTAAATGCAGAGGAACTCTAATTCAGTCCTTAATATCAAATCTACTTGGCATATATTTAAATTAACTGTAATGTTTCATTCTTTTCTTATGGGAGAGCATGGTGGCCCAGCATGTGACTAACATGGCTTTGAGTCCAGCCTGGTCTGTGTAGAGTTGCACGTTACCCCTATATTTACCTGGATTTTCTCTCATATTCTGAAAATGTGCATCTCAGCTGATCTGGTGACTCTAAATTGTCCTTAGCAAGCGCGTGAGTGACCGAGT
This sequence comes from Heterotis niloticus, assembly GCA_018136845.1. Taxonomy (NCBI): domain Eukaryota; kingdom Metazoa; phylum Chordata; class Actinopteri; order Osteoglossiformes; family Osteoglossidae; genus Heterotis; species Heterotis niloticus. The sequence goes on from CM030906.1 coordinate 6,251,313, forward strand.
GTGTGTGTGTGTGTGTGTGTGTGTGTGTGTGTGTGTGTGTGTGTGTGTGTGTGTGTGTGTCATGGTCCTGTGATGGACTTGTGTCCCACCCAAGGTGCACCCCATTGTACCTACACTTCTAAGACCACTGTGATCTTATAATTTGTTAAATTCTGTCATCCTTTCAATTATTTTAACTTGCTGTCCTTTAATGGTTGCAGTTTTTTGCTCATATTTAAATATCTTTGCTTTAAGGTTGCGGTCCATATGTCCTTCCTACCTTAAACTGTTCAGAGAAGATAGTTTTAAATGAACCACACAAAATAAAAACTATTTTTTACTTTTTAATTGTTATTAACACCCCAAGACAATTTTTAGAATTTAATTCCTGCAAGTACTTATAAGCTTCATTACCCTCTTTTTGCTGATCTACAGCATTTATGATGTCTAAGCTGCAATAAGTGAGCAGTAAATCAAATCACATTCACAGTCGCAGTCATTTGCAATGATGTTGTCCTTCAGAAGCAAATGTATTTAATCACTCATAGTTTTAAAATGACAGGTAAGGCTTCCTTTGTCTTTTCAACTTTTTTATCTTTCTTTGAAACTTTTGTGCTGTAAGGTTAATAAGGTTTCACAGATAGCTGAGATGAGATGCATAGGGCCAGCCATGCCCCACGGTATTTGCTCACCTTGTGTGATGCTCAGGGTCACCAGTGCTTGTATTTTCAATTGAAGTTTCTGCTCACGTAAGGCGTTTCTTGCAAGTTTATATCTCTTTTATGCAAATTTCAAGGCAAAAACGACATTTTATTGTTTCAGAATTCTTGCTAAAGGAGCTGTTGTTATGCAAAGGATGCCCATAATAACACAGGCTGCAGTGATTTAGAAACATTTCAGAAAGCAAAGGGCACAAGGCTTTCTGAGTCACAGGGCTAAAGAGAATTTCAGCCATCTATTCAGCATTTGCATGTGAAAATGGTCAGAAAGCAGATACAAACATCTGCATGTAAACCAGAGAAAACACACACGAAGACACAAACTGTGTGCAGAACAAAGTGGAAGCTGTATCCAAAGCCCAAACCCTGGGGCTGGGCGCTATCAAAGCTACGGCCCCCACAAGTCCCAGTGGCACCACTTTCAGTTCTCATCATCGACTCGGTCAGATGACAACGAACAAACTAAAAAGTCACACAGACTGTGCACAAACCCTCTGTCTTGTTATCCTACCAGGAGCTCCCTGTCATTTATTCCTTAGAGACCTGCACATGGTTTTACTTTACTGACTCTAAAAGGAGAAACGAACAGCCAGCTGAACCGCTAACCTCTGTTTAACAAACCAATTGAAATTCAGTCTTTCTCTTTGCTAAACACGCTGTTTTGCTAATTAAACACAACCGAAATTCTGACACTGTGAGCATCAGTCCTAATATATGGGTATAAGGAAATGTCCCTTGAGAACCCAAAGGTTGAGATAACTCTTCAGCTAATAACTAAAATATGAATGAAATATGATATGATTAACTCACACTCAAAAAGATTATTAAAATTAATACCTTAGGGTTAGGGTTAGGAACTGAGGGTTAAGGTTAAGGTTAGGAGATAAAGGATTACGGTCAGAGTCAGAAGCAAAAAAAGAACAACGCAAAACTGAATAAAAGTGTCCGAGCAGTTCCGGGGCATGGTATACTATTTATGCTGAGAGCAAAAACGAAGCTCATCTGCAGTTTATTATTATTATTATTATTATTATTATTATTATTATTATTATTATTATTATTATTATTAATAATAATAATAATAATAATAATAATAATAATAATATCACGCAGGCTATGCAGTGGATAATGAAGGAACTGTTCATTAGTGTAGAGTGCCATTTCATTAGAGAGGTGCCACTCTGGGGTATTTTTGCACCAACTCAGCAGTTACGTCCGTCTCTCTGGCAACACAATCGTATTTACAACAAACGTTCCGGTAAAAAACAGACAGGCCGTCATTTTCACGCCCCTCCTCAGGTGTTTCATTTCCATTGCAAAAGGCCCGCGTCCGGCTTAGCTTAATGCACTCGGCTGCGATGCGAATCATGTGACACGATCGATCGATAATTCAATGACACTTAATTAATTCGGAGCTCAGCTGCAATATCAGGCAGCGTCCTTTGTGCCTGCCAGCAACGGGGCTCAGCAAATGCTCTGAATTGAGGACATTCCAGCTTGGGTTGCGTTTGTTGAGATCTCTCCAGCCTGATTAGACCCACAGGCCCGGACCCTCAGTAGGAGGTCCATTCTCTCCACCTGGCTTCCAAATCCCATAACACTGAAGCACTGGACCTGGGAGGAGCTCCATTTATCCACCTGATTCAAGTAAAATGTTAATAATAAGACCAAAATACAAGGTCCTGTTTGTAAAGTACCTGGACTCGTAACACTGCCACTAGATAGCGCTGTGCTTTGGGATTATGGTGGGGTGGAGGGTCAGGGAACCTTTGCTGACAGTGTTTTGTGGTTCACAGTCAGTCAAAAAGAGTTTGTGGTCATTTGTCGTTGTACGTCATGTTTATTATGACTGACAACTGGAGCAATGTTTTTGGATCAAGTGTGGTCAGAAACATGGTCATTCCTCTCCTGCAACATATGAGATGATTTGGTGCCTCTATGCTCGCCCAATATTGCCTCCCATAAATTTTTTATTTTCCAAAAAATCTAAATGGTGATTTCAGGAGATGAGTGCAATAAAATAAAATGCAATAGGGCAGTTACTGGTGAGTCCCAAAGCAGAATTACACATATGAACAGAATAATGGGAAAAGTGGGTGAAATCTCAGTCAAATTTTGAAGTGGATTAAGACTCCGGTGTGTTAAATGCAGGCATTCCTGTTATCCATACCCTCACTATATGAATATCTGCTGTAAAAAAATGCAAAAATTTGTACAAAAAATTTAGTTCAATTCACTTTCGATCAGAATCAATACCCCACTGTAGTAAATCCACCCAATCATGTGCTAGAGAAAACATTTAAGCTGTGTGAATCCTGGTAAGAGGATGCAAAGTGCGCTGCATTCATAACTCAGCTTTTCTCATACTCATTTTTTAAACATGTTGTACGTTATTGCTATTGTTTTCCTCACTCTGCTAAGTAAAAATGCCCTCTAAGGAAGTGGAAAAGGTTGTGAACAACCACCACCAAACAGCAACAGTAACTATGACCACCACTGCCCTCTTCTCACCTCCTCTTAGGCCACTCTTCTTCCCTTCACTTTATAAGCAGCCAACAATTTTAAAATGCCTTCCTTGTTTATGTTGCTAAGTGTTTTTTGCATTCACTCTGTACATTCAACATATTTCATTGTTTATTTACATTAAAGGAGATGTTTGTTACCATGTAAAATAAAAATGTAATTCGCATGCGAAGCTGTACAGTATTGTTACTTACTGTTTAGCAGTCAGGTAAGGGGCATTTTAAATGCTTTATATTGTGCCGATAACCCTGATGGACTGCTATATAAGTGTGTAAAAGGATTTTAGTAACATTTGGGAAAATCAGTTGAGAGTTTTGGGATGGGATGCGAACAAATTACACTGCCTGGCCAAAAAAGTGACACACTGTAATATTTGGTTGGACCGCCTTTAGCTTCGATTACGGCACCCATTCACTGTTGCATCATTTCGATAAGCTCATGCAATGTCACAATATTTATTTCCGTCCAGAGCTGCATTCATTTTTTGCCAAGATCTCATATCGATGATGGGCGACCGCTGTGTAAAGTCTTCTCCAGAAAGTCCCAAAGATTCTCAATGGGGTTAAGGTCTGGACTCTGTGGTGGCCAATCCATGTGTGAAAATGATGTCTCCCTGAAGCACTCTTTCGCAATTTGAGCCCGATGAATCCTTGCATTGTCATCTTGGAAGAAAAAATCCATTGATGGAAAAACCTGGTCATTCAGTATATTCAGGTAGAGTAGTCAGCTTATCTCATTTTTGGGGCACATAATGTTGCTGAGCCAAGACCTGACCAAGTGAAGCAACCCCACATCATAACGCTAAGTTAAATCCAGGTGGGGACTTTTTTTTTGGCCAGGCAGTGTATTTTTCCCATTTAAGTGAAGAAATAACTAAATATAAAATTTCACTAACCAAAAATTCACTATACATGTATATACATATGTACACCTGGCCCAGACACTTCTGGGCAGGACTCAAAGGTCCTCGGTCCTTGGCGTGCTTCTGCGAGTCCTGCTGCTGAGCCGAGACACCGATGCAGACGTCGGTCAGCCCGTCCTGCCAATCGTGCGGGGGCCACTGGTGCTCCAGAGGATGTGGCCCACGGTCAAGGACAGCACTGGGGCCATTTGTTCACAGAGGGCTTGCATGGAGCCCTACTAACCATCCGCAACCTGCTGCGCGGTACAATATTTCTACCTTGTGTGTGTGTGTGTGTGTGTGTGTGTGTGTGTGTGTGTGTGGGTGGGTGGGAGGAGTCACTGTGCATGCCCCGCCCCCTAATTACACTTTACACACTCGGCCGCTGGGCAGCTCAACGGCTTTACCCTCATGCAGCCGAGCGTAAATGGAAGGGGGGCTCAGTATATTCTAAAGAATGGATTGTTATCGACACATAATATCAAAATATTTATAATATGACAACAATATAACATCCTCTAGGGCGAGCCTGCATTATTCGTTACATGTATATTCAGTTAAAAGGAACGCAGGCAGCACGTGGGCTGGACTGTGCGTGGCTCCAGAGGAAACCCGACGCGCACCTCTACCGTCCGTCCGTCCGTCCGTCGTGTTCCGTGGCGCACAAGCGGCGGCGGGGGTGCGCCGCCGCCTCACTGCGCCACATCCCGTGCGGAGAACCCGCAAATCGCGGTGCGGCCGAGACGTGCGCTCCGTGCCAGCGTGGGGGGCGCACCTGCCTGCGCGTGCCAGTTATCAGTCCGTCCCCCCCACACACACACACACACACACACACACATACACACACAGACACCGTGCGCCTGACCTACTTCCCAACGAGAAATCGATAAAACGCGCCAATGCGACCGGAGACGCGCGGCGCACAAGCGACATTTTGTTGTAATAAATGGCACTGCCGTTCGTCCGTGCACATCCTTGTCGATGGAGTCGGGGGCTCGCAGCGACGAATAAAACGAGGAATAAAATGGGAGGAGAGGGGATGCCGCGCGGCGCTCAGTTACCGTGGGCAGCAGAGGCTCCATCTGCGCTCCCTGCTCCTTGATCTCCATCCTGTCGCGCCGATGCTCGAGTCGCTCCCGCGCCGCGCCGCTCCGCTGTGCTTCGCATAAACGGGCTGAGCGCGGTCACATGGCGCGGCGGACGCGCGAACGAGCGCACAGAGCGCGGGGTCTGCCCCCGACCGGAGCCGAGCCGCGCGCAGCCGCGCCAGTTGCCGGTGACGCGCTTCTCGCTGGGATGCCGGTTATTGTCGTCCGGCGAGGGGCGAGTGCGGGGATGAATGTCTGTCAGTCATCGGGGAGGGTGAGTGTGGAGATGAAGGTCTGTCAGTCATGGAGGAGGGTGAGCGTGGAGATGAAGGTCTGTCAGTCATGGAGGAGGGTGAGTGTGGAGATGGAGGTCTGCCAGTCATGGAGGAGGGTGAGCGTGGAGATGAAGGTCTGCCAGTCATCGGGGAGGGCGAGTGTGGAGATGAAGGTCTGCCAGTCATCGAGGAGGTTGAGTGTAGATGAATGTCTGCCAGTCATCGGGGAGGGTGAGTGTGAAGATGAAGGTCTGCCAGTCATCAAGGAGGGTGAGTGTGGAGATGAATGTCTGCCAGTCATCGGGGAGGGTGAGTGTGGATATGAAGGTCTGCCAGTCATCGAGGAGGGTGAGCGTGGAGATGGAGGTCTGTCAGTCATCAGAGAGGGTGAGTGTGGAGATGAAGGTCTGCCAGTCATCAAGGAGGGCGAGTGTGGAGATGAAGGTCTGTCAATCATCAACGAGGGTGAGTGTGGAGATGGAGGTCTGTCAGTCATGGAGGAGGGTGAGTGTGGAGATGGAGGTCTGCCAGTCATGGAGGAGGGTGAGTGTGGAGATGAATGTCTGCCAGTCATCGGGGAGGGTGAGTGTGGAGATGAAGGTCTGCCAGTCATCGAGGAGGGTGAGTGTGGAGATGAATGTCTGCCAGTCATCGGGGAGGGTGAGTGTGGAGATGAAGGTCTGCCAGTCATCGAGGAGGGTGAGTGTGGAGATGAAGGTCTGCCAGTCATCAGAGGGTGAGTGTGGAGATGAATGTCTGCCAGTCATCGGGGAGGGTGAGTGTGGAGATGAAGGTCTGCCAGTCATCGAGGAGGGTGAGTGTGGAGATGAATGTCTGCCAGTCATCGAGGAGGGTGAGTGTGGAGATGAAGGTCTGTCAGTCATCGAGGAGGGTGAGCGTGGAGATGAAGGTCTGTCAATCATCAGTGAGGGTGTGTGTGGAGATGAATGTCTGCCAGTCATCCGTGAGAATATGGAGATCATCAGACAGAGATGAGTATCAGTCATCATCAGTGACGGTGCGTACGAGGATGAAGGTTCATCCGTTTCACGATGGCCCTTCTTCTCCAGTAATAACCGGAATCTACCAAATATTTAAGTGAAGCGCAGCACAGTCATAGCAATAATGTCGGGCATGAAACACGTGCGTGGGTGTGGGTTGACTGTATGAATGCACAAACACACCTTACAGCTATCACAAACTGACACGTGATTTTTATCGCATATTTTTCACCCTGAATTATTTAGTTTCTCGTTTTAAAGTAATGTAGAAAAAAAGGTTTTGATCAGTACAGCGCGTCCGCTCGCTTATGTGTGGCAACATCTAGTGGTCAAAGCGGAAATCGGCAATTTTCTCCGCATGGTTACAGACTTGACACCTCTGCAAGTGTCATTTACCACAAGATCACCATCATCTTCTTAACTTTGCACATGACTCATCAGATCAGAACATTTCAAACCACTTTAAGGGTTCTATATAAAGAATCTACTGACTTAAAACACTGTAATACATGCATCCTGAGAGCTTTCTAATACTGTTCAGCTTCTCAGAAGATTTCCTATTTTATTCCCAGCAAATCACAGTGGAAATTTTATGTGGTTGGAAGTTTCAAAATGCATGCTTGTTATTTTATGACTGTCTAGTAAGAGAAGGAGTGTTATTGCTATGATATGGCAGACATAAGTAACTTCATCTCCTTTTTGGTATTACCAGTCATGAAAATGTTTCACCTTTTGTTCAACCCTTTCAAAAGGTGTATGAGCATACTGTACATTTTCAAGGTGAGCTGTGTTTGCCCTTCCTTCTGCTTCTGATTAAAAACTATCAACATTTGACCTGTGCCCTTCTTATGAATTTTGACAGATTTCAGCTTTCTGAAGCTTAACAGTATCTTCTTCTTCTTTATCTTTCAGCTGTTCAGTACATACTGTAAAAATTTTACTTCTGTCCTTGGTTTTCCATCTATATATGCATTTTATACAGAATCAGCTTGCCTTTATGACCCAGTTGTTAGCTACCAGCCAACACAAACATTACTGCTGAAATGTGTAGTTTAAGACATTACTTCAAAAAAGTAAATTATTAGCAAGTTTCTCATGCAGGAAAAAAAAACAAATCTGTCATTGTTAGTCTTCATGCAGGAACACCCGCATCGCAAGGTCTTAAGTGGAATACCTTTATTTGTCATAACAGAAGATATGTGGAGAAAAAGTTCAAAAAGGTGTCACCAAGATCTGTTAAGGGGGTGAGGAAGGGATGTGGACAAATTGAATCAAAACACTGTTCTTGCCTGCCAAACAAGAAAATCGTTTGCTCTGTCTCTGCATCATTTTATGTTTATAATTGCCAGATTTAAGAAAAAAGAAAAACTGGTTGCAAATTAACCAAAACGCGGTGCACTTGCTCTGCATGAACGTGAAACACCTTCAGTTTTACAGCAGCTGACATCCTGGGGAGCTGTGGGGTTTCACTCCCAACTCCTAGCTGCTGCATTACAGTATATGAACAGTAGGTCATCTCTCCTGGTGTTTACACTGGCAGGCTGTTTCAGTCTCAGGACTTTACACAACAGTTTATTTCCAAAGAAAAACAGAAAGAGAAAGAGAGGCTAATCACTGAAAGACGACTGTATCTAACATGGCTGCCAGACACTGAACGATGTTTGACGTCATGAGGACGTCCACGTGCTCTTCTAAGTGCCGTTTGGGATCCTGAGGGACACAAGTGAGAGGAACAGTCAGTCACCCCTATTATCCATCACTGACAGAAGGTCTCATTCAATCACTGTAGCTCCACATTACAGTACAACTTCACAGAGTTTAACTGCTACATGTCTTCCTGTGTGTGGCAGGGTGGTGCAGCAGAAAGTACTGCTATTTCACAGCACGTGGGCTGTTCTGAATCCAGTTCTGTCTGACTGGCACTTCCTTCGGGTGCTCTGGTTCTCTCCCACAGTCCACAGTCATGTTTCTGGTTAACCGGTCAAGATAAATTGCCCATAGTTTGCGTGTGACCACTATGCAATGGATTGGTGCCCCAGGGTGTAGTTTCAAAGCTTGGTGCCCAGTGATTCTGGGATGGGCTGTGGCTCACTGCATCCCCAACCAGGAAAAAGTACTTAATGATAGATGTTTGGCTGCTATTTTATATTAAACAGTTTGAAGATGCCCAAAACATTTAAGTAACATAGCTTAAAAAAAAAAACTACGTAGCTGTATATGCACTTGCTCCTTGAGCTACGTATGGTCAAAATTGAAAAATTTTCAATAACATTTTTAAAATTTTTGAATAACATTTAATAACAATATAATATAATAACTTTTTTAATAACATTGTCATTCACTTATTGATTCCCTTCAGTTCTGTAGGTATACACTCAGCTAACAGGTGGCACTAAAGAGCAGTCAAACTAGAGAGTTGAGAAAACAATGTGGAGTTGTAGTATTTTCAGTCATTCAGTTAATAAAGACACTAAAATGAGACTAAACTATTTATTACACTGGTTAATAAGTAGAAAGATGTCTTTATTATCTACTGACTGCAATTCAGAGCTAAAACTCGAGTGACAAACAGAGCAAACTACTAAGCGCCTGTTGGCCCCGCCTGCATTTTTAGTACGATGAGCCAGAGGACCGATGTTTCTGCTGGCAGCTTTGGGACTGAAACGCAATGCAAAGAAACAAATAACTGCACTTTATTTACACACAGCAGACAGCAGGGACCACTTGCCTGTTTCCCGACATTCTTGATGGCCAGCTGCTCTGGAGTCATCTTGTCCTCTTCTTCTACAGCCTGACAGAGAGCACAGAAGACATTTGGTGACACAGACTATCAAAGCCTTGTTGCACATTTGTACCTAAAGGAGGAACATTACCTTGTTGTAGTTCTTGGCCAGTTCCAGCATCTCCTTCACAATGGTCTCGTTGAGCTTGCAGTGCTCGCTGTAGTCCTGCAGCGTCAGGCCTTCCATCCAACTCTTTTTGTGCAGGTTCAGAAGCATCTAAAAGGGATGATGATGACAGAGTTGTGGTGAGAGAAGGGAAAGGGAACAGGCACTAAGAGCAATGCAACGTGTCTAATATCCATCGGACCAAAGAGTTAAATATAAACTCCATTTGCTAGATGCATCTGAACATGGTCTCTTCACAGTGAATAAAACCCTGTATGTCCTTCAGCAATATGAAGATGGGCTCGGTGTCAAGGCTGATGGTCTTAATGTGTTCCCAAGGAAACTAACCTTCTGTTCCAGTTCATTCTTCCGGTAGTTGATGGTAATGGAGTAGTAGTGCCTGTTCAACCCGTGGATCAGAGCCTGGGGACACAACCAGTTTTCAGAATTTTCAGTTTTCAGAGCATAAATCACAACTGCAAAAATTTAATTATGTGGGAAGCCAATGAAAAACTGTATCCAGTGGTGAAAAGTCAGTCAGATACAGCAAATCTTGTCATAATGTGCTCTGTGGTAATACAAATGTAGATTTAACATGACTGGAGATGGGATAAATCTATTTTCTACATGTCTAATAAATGTAATCAAATTACAACACATGTTCTCTTCTTTTCAAACACTTACGAAAAATATTGCTCTCCATTAACCTGATAAGTCAAATCCATATTTTATGCAACTGAATTTTTTGGGCCCTACTTATGTTATGTTAGATTTTTACTGTATTTTATACTTTCACTGTATACAGCCAGCAAATAAACTTATATAGAACTGTTAAACTAAAAGCAAACATATACAGTTTAAAAGATAATTTTCAGTTATGATCCAATGAGAGACAACAAAAGGAAGGATTCAGCTGTAGCTTCAGTTATGGAAGTTTCAACAGAGAGGAGATTTTCCATGTGAGGCTTTGTGCAGGAGGGTGTGGACACAGCAACTGCAACCAAACAGGCTCACAATTCACCTTAACTCCCTCTCCAGCTACATTTACAACTTATACAGAATTTTATTTTCTGTGAATAAGGAACTTAAACCCATGTCTGAAGCCTCAAGCATAGCTAAGAACGTACTTGAATGGACGGTTTGTTCAGATGGCCAAGGTTTGATGTTGTCTGCCGTGGTTCATGTCCCAGAACCATCATGTTGGCGTTGATGAGTCGGAAGGCATCGATGACCACCTGAGCCAAAAGAAAGAAGACAAATATTCAGTGTGGGGAAGAAGCACCTGGAAATATGCCTCTATATTTCGTCTGTTGTTCACAGCAAACTGAAGCAAATGACTCCCTTCAAACCATCCTTCGCATTTTGTCATTGCCCCATGGACTACTGACACCAACAGTCAGGGCTGTACAGTGAAGGTAGTTGTTCAAAGTTATGAAACGAGTTACTTTGATAAAGACAGACACCAGACTCTCCTGCACACTCACCCAGTCATACAGTGTGTGATATTTGATTCTTTTCATACTAAACATGAATTAACACCACACACGCTTGTATTTCCAGGAGATCACAAGAGGAAGAAGCGTGGTCACACACCTTTCCCTTGACACTCTGAATTGGGTCCACAACCACGGCAACAGCTCTCTCTGACAGGGCTTCAAAGCTCTGCTGTGTATTGATGTCCACGCCAGACAGCCAGCAGCCGAATCCCGGGTGGCTGTGGTACCAGCCGACCACCATTTCCGGTCTGGCGTGCAGCAAAGGGACAAGAGTGACAAGTTCAATCACACAGGCTAATCTGGGGGAGGGTTGTGCAGTAAAACCCACAGGCCAATAAACTGCAAAAGGGGTTTTGTGGAAGTACCATCAACTCATAAATAAATAAATAAATAAATACTAAAGACGTCGCCGACGAGTTAAACTCACCGACCCGTCTGTTTCAGCATGTCCAGCATCTTTGCCTGGAAAACAGGGTCCACAGCCTCCACACTCACCCCCTAATGGATAAAGATAATAATGAGCTTCACAGACCACAACAAATAATGCACAAATGTATCTACAGCATGTTGTCTACTGAAGAAACCCTGGGGATGTGATCCAGCACCCTTCAGGTTAAGGATGTGTGTAACCCCAGCAAGCACACACCCACCCACCCACCCACCCCAGGTGTAATAATGAGGGTTACACTGTGGCATAAATTTCTGTGTGGCAAATACTCACTGTTCCAGACTGGGGCATGGCAAACACATCAATCACCCGCACTGTGTAGTCATCTACAAATTCACCCAGCATGAGACCCATGACCTCCATAGGGACACCAGCTCTCCCGTGTTTCAACATCTGAGAGAAAGAAAGAGGGAGGAAGATTGGAGAATTGGAAGGAGATTCTTTACCTTTGTCACTGCTTTCTTCTATAGTGATGTAGAGCACCAGTGGGTTTGAGCCCATGTGCTAGAAACTAGTTTTTTCCATGAGACATTCAGCTGATAGGTTTGACGAGGCCCCATATCAACAGGGATGTAGGACATCTGTTGGGTCTATTTGGACTCACACCTCACTCACTATTACTAAACATAAGACGCCAAGTGATAGCAAGTGGATCACAAGCAATATGTTAATCACAAGGCCCACTGTCCCTCATACTTTTATATTTTAATTTCATTGTATCCTGACTAAATGTTAGCAGTACCTTGAGCAGGGCCAGAGAGGAGATGTAGACCTGCTCAGCTGTGTCCACTGCAGGGGCATCTGTGGGTGGACCCTTTAGGAGGATAAAATGTCACAGAAAGGTTATGCTCATGTCAGATGAAGTCCTTCAGTACCATGGCAAAATTATACAGGAGTACAGTACAAAGATTTGAACCCAAATCTTTAAGACATTCTAAATTTCAAAACCACTGAACCACAGGACTTCAGTGTTATAGTACAATCCTGGATGTTTATAGTCTGTTCTACAAAACTATAATTTAGTCAGTAACTCCTCCCCGAAGGCTCACTGACATAAACCAAGTGCCCGAATTAGAAACAACCGGTTCCACTGCTACTGCTGCAAAAATTCCAAAAGGATCAAAGAAGAAAAAAGTGCCAGACATCATCAGAAGAAAGAGACATAATTTTCATCAGTGTTACCAAACTGCTGGAAGAGGGACAGGCAGCAGTAAGAATATAGTGACATAAAGCAAACAGTATACGTTCATCCCAGTGATGGAGCATCACCCACCAAACCAAATCCACCACAAAGTCAGTCCCTGAAAAAACTATTCAGATTCCTTTTTACTACGGTCTTCCCTCACACATATGAACATAAATTCTCTTTGGCATCATCCCACGTGGGGTGATTTCACAAGTGAAGACTTCAAACGAAAATTATCCATATATATTGACAAATTTGCTACCATGTTGTTAGAAAACCACAAGAAATGTGTTTTGAGGCATAGCGCACCTGTCCCAGGCCAGGCATCCCACCGCCCAGTCTCAGCAACCGGTCCATGACTCTAAAAGGAAGAAAACAAGTTATCACTGTCGTCATATTATCTGGTTTTAGGAAGGGGTTTTCAGGGAAAACAAATCAGACTTCCTGTTTATAAAACCCAAAATAAGATGTTTAAAAAAAAAAAAAATTCTTTGCAGTTAAACACAAGTCACCCACACGTTTACCACATGGATGTTGCAATGATTTACAAGTTGTTACCTAAGATTACTTTTAAAATTAAGACAAATATGTTAGCGAAAACATAAATAACTACTTTGTCAGAGGACATCACACAGATTAACAAGCTGGACCGAATTAACAACAGGTTACCATTGTGCACTAGAATAAAAGTAAATAACCCTGAGCGTCATAAAAACATTTAGCTGCAAAACTGGTAGTTTTGCATAATAAAATGTTAATTAAACAAACTGATTTGTGTTTTTCATAAATGGAAGAGTCCACTGAAATTTTATGCTTCAAGGATTCAGTCCAGCAATATATTCATTTCATCATCATTATACCCAACACTGTGGAACAGCAGATAGCACCCGAATGTTAGTTCATGATTCTTGCTGCACTACACAATGCTGATTTATTTAGTTTTACATTGTACCTTGGAAAGCAATTTCAAATATAGTTTTGGTTACTTTCTGAATTTCAGTCAATATTTTCTGTGAAACTCAAAGTGCAATTAATTCTGTCCTCAAAGGCTAAACAGGGTTTACTTTGCACTTTAGGTTTCTTTTTCATACAAAGAGACCTGACATAGGTTTTCCTAAGTTTACCTAAATATATTATGTTCTTAGCTAATAAAATGTAAAAATATTTCTCTGACTTAAGGGTCAGGTTGAGGAATGTACTCAATAATTAAAATAACTGACAGTTACATAGAAGTGACACCCTTTAACTATTGCGCTAAACGGACACATATCAAAAGTGTCTATGTGACAGTCCATTACAGTGGCACCCAAAAAGCTAAACTGTATATAATACAAACATCACTGGAGACACTCAATATTCACAACACTTTCAATACATCTCTCAAGTTTCTGTTACATTATTTTGTCGACTAAAGTGAACACTTTGGAGGTGTTTTCGACGATCCGCAGCCGAAAACACATCACAGTGACAGTGCAATCGGCTGCCAGACAACCAAACACATCTTTTTCATACATACTTAAAAGCCTCTACACTATCAAATTATAATAGCTTGATGTACAAATGTGATGCGATAATAGATGCAGTTAATGGCTTCTCTGAATACTGAAAATGCAGCACTCAGCTATTGGGAGCCAGTTTAGCCACTCGGGCCCGGAACCGATAGCATCACAACTCGCCAACATAACCATTTTACCCACAAAACGCAATTCAAAAGACGAAAGTTTTACCTCAGATCAGAAGTATAACATTTTAAACGACTTTAATTACCTGTTACAATGTTGTTAAAGGTGCAAAAATGTGGATCTTCCTTATTAACTGTGGTACAGCCTGCAATGAATCAGCCGGATTTCATTGAAAACAGTCCGACACACGAGGACTACTTCCGGTACATTAAAGTGCCACTTCCGGGGTATCGATAGCCACTTCAAGATTTTTGCTTTACTTCCGTGTCATTGACAGTTACTTCAGGGTCATTAATTTTTCTGCTTCCGGGGGATTCTATAATTACTTTTGCAAAGGTGTGTTGTTTATACATGATATTGCATTAAATTAAAAATGCAAAATGAAAAATTACTCTAGATATGAGCTTAACATTTATAATATTTTTTCGAGTCTTATACTTGAACAAATGAGCGATATTGCGTTTCTCTTAAAAATGCAGTTTGAATGTGCACAAGGTTCCCATAAAGGTCTTTAATTTTCATAAAAAGATTTTGATGAAAGCGTCTGTATAAATTCAACTTCTCGCCACAAATGTGTACAATCTGGAACATTAGCGATGTTATAAATGAAAAAAGCAAAACTTTTTAAATTTGGTGTGACGACAGTGTTGTATTTGTGAGACAACGATCGATAACTCTGAATTCTCTGAATTTCTTCAGACGTGCAGAATTCCTGTCACAGCCGAAGACTTTGCTGTTGTTTTGGACGTTAATCCCAAAGGTCTCTCTCCCACCTTAGGCAGCCCACAGGTAATACACCTACACCATCGTTAAATGGTGTCAACATATAGGAGTGAATAGGATATACTGTATAAATATATTAATTCCCACAGAAAAATTCCCTCTTGCACAAGAGGAATTCATTTTAAACTTCTTTATTTCACTTGGCAAAGAATAAATATTTGCAGCGGTACGATAAATACTCTTACTAATATTCAAGTCTTTAATATATTTTAGGTATACGTTGTTCGGCCAGATTATATTTCACAGTGCTGTACTTTAGTTTGTCTATGCAGAAGGTGTAAATAGTTTCTGTTTGGCTTCCATGAGGTATTGGTCTGTAAAACTGCAGTCGGCCTAATCTATTCTAAAAGATGAAATTTCCCCGGCAGAAATATTATTTAATTAATTAAGAAAGGAAACCTTGTACACATCCATGAACCTCAGGAACGTGCGCCCAGTTTCTTGACATTCAGGTATGTTCGGCTCCGACCCATTTTGCTCAAGAATGAGGAGTGCAGTTAGTGCCGCTTTCCTCTCACCCTCAACTGCTTTCACCCTTTGTGCTCCTGGCAGTCTGACATCTCATAATCTGCCTGCTGTTTCTTCTCCCAAGTGGTGAGAGATTTTTCTTCTCATATATTTTTAATTCACCAAAATCCTCTCTGTGCCTGAACCAGAAGCTATGATTTTGAAAGAAAAAAAAGCCAGAAGGGGGTGAACAAGTCCCAAAGGGGGGATGCATTCCCTCAAGAAGGATCTTCATTACATCCGCACTGCTCCTAGTCTGCACACTAGTTAAAAACAGAGTAAATGTACTGAGGAGAAATAAATAGCACCCTCTGCATAACACCAGGTAAAGTCAGTGATTGTTATATAAAATACATACTGTATCTTTCACTATAATATTTTGATTTGAAGACATTCAGAAGTTTGTACTGAATCCAAAATTTCAGTCTTTACTTACAAATGACCGATGAAATGATGAAAAACTGCTGCTTAAGCAAAATAAGCTTCTGTGATTTGAAAGTGCTGTGACTTTCCCATTTAGTTTGTTTCTGCCACAGAAATGAATTTCATCAAAATCTGTTACTTTCTGAAATATTGCAAAATCCTTTCTTTGTCTTAATTAATTTTGTCACAGATTGAATTCTAAAGAGACCTAAGTTTAAGCGTCGGATACGCCGGGTCTGTTGATGCTCATGCTTCAGTTGGTTCCACCTCCCAGTTCTGCCAGCAAAATCAAGCGCAAAAATAGACATGGCTGCTTATTATCCCTGGCAAGTGCTGTGAAAGCATACTGTCCAAACAATTGGCGCTAATTTTGCTAAGTTCCAATATGCTCCTCACCCACATAAAGCTTAAATTATTCAAAGCACACAATATGCTGTCGTGTGGCTGATCTCATGTGGCCGCCTCTTTGGAAGAGCTTTTCAGTGATTTCCCTCTGGCACCTGGGATCTGTCAAACTTACACAAGTGGCTGGAGGGAGATCTGTCCACCTGTATTCACAAAAATATAAATGTTTTTTCTCACTCTATCAATCTCAGTTATGCAGTACTGCATTCCTCATAGAGGGGCTGCTGTGAAACGTCATTTAGTCATGTTTGACGTGTCATTTATTTGTTTCATAAGAATATTTTCCATATAATTGTAAAAAAATATATACATAATATTTAATTATATTTGTTGCATAGGTTCCTTTTAAATTTATAAGAAAAAAAAACCTGGACTTGCATATTTAATCCTGTGTTTAAATTGAAATTTGCCTTTAAAAGTTAATGTATAAATTGAAGCTATTGAACTCAAGTATACTTGGTTTTGCTGGAATAATCCTGGGAAAAGCAAAGCAGATGGTGTAATGGTTAGCTGTACAGTGTCTGGGCTCGCAGGGCAGGTTTGAATCCCCCTTTCTGCAGTAGCCTTGATCCAGATACTTACCCTGAATAATTAAGTAAAAGTTGCACAGTTGTATAAGCTGAGAAATAATTAGTTGAACACTGTAAATCGCTTTGAAGGAAAATGTCTGCTAGAGAATTAAAACGTGAAAAAGAAATCGGGGAAAATATTGGCGAACAGCACTCAGTGACCACCAGATGGCAGTCGTGAGCTATTTAAAAAAAAAAAAAAAAAAAACAGACCTGCAAATTACATCTTATCATTTCCAATTTGTTGCTTTGCTAACAAATTAATTCAGAGCAGTTCACAATATTTGACCAATTAATATAGCTGGGCGTTTTTGTGCTAGAGTGGCTAAGGGTAAGTATCTGTTCTGGGGTAATCCAGCAGAGGTGGGGAATGGGTTTCAAACCAGCAACTTTTCAATGTACAACTCAATGTGTTTTTCACCCACGGTTCTTCCTGCTGCCCTGTCCCCACCAGGCAACTTTTACATTTATGAACATCGTATTAAATAGAAATAACATTATACTTGTGTAACGTGGTACATTAAATACAGATTGCCTGGTGGGTCATGTTATAGCTGTAAATTTATTCACTTTATTGTTCTGGATATTTTTCTGCTGAATCATTATGGGCTGAGTGTCGCCAATGAAGCGAAAGCTTGATGGTAAAATGCAAGGCCCCCCCTGGGATGAGCAAAAGTAGCTTAAGAGGATATGAGGCTCTTATGCTTCCTGTTTATTCCCACGCTAATATCCAGCAGTCAGAAGGCACTGCACAATAAAACACACAGTGCAGGTAATCTGATACCATAAATGAGAGCGGGATAAAGGCCATAAAAAAGTCAAAATTGCGTTAAAGAAAATAAACCAAGCAGGTCTATGAGTAATGAGATGAATGTGATTAAGTGGATAAATTTCCCTGATTTTAAAAAGGTTCATAGTGTGTGTTTTCAGACTGTCCAAATGTGAGACATGACAGGGATCCCCATTCCTCTGGGGTCCAGATGCTCCTGGGGGTGTACAGTGAGACTGATTCCAATAAGGTTAATAATTTACAACAACCCCCTGTGAGCAGCGATTCCGGGCCGCCATCCAGACGTGCAACACCACAGACGGAGCAGTAACAAAGCACACTGGTTCGAATGGTTTGGATGTTTTGTTCCTTCTCACTACACAACATGCTTGGACCCACGCTGTGCGTGCGAGCTGGCATCTGTGTTCCGACGCTTTTCCACTGCTCCTCTGTCTCCTCGCCATGTCTGACATCCGAGAAGTGTGTTTACCTGGGTGTTTTCCCTTGTCATGTGCCCTCTAGTCAACAGTGCGCAAAACATGCTCTGTGTTCCCCTGCATTATAGATGAGCACGGACTGTGGTCAAAGCCCTCAGCCTTCCTGGATCTCTCTCAGGATGATGAGCGATGGGTGACCCTCATTTTGTTTCAGTGCTTGGCACCCAACAGAGATGAGCTTGCTGATCTGTGCTCATGTGAAAACTGCAACCCATGTTACCAACTGTAGATAAAATGCAGCAGAGGGGATGAACTTGTGAATTTTCTTCCAGTTGTGATCACATGAACTTTTGGAAAGTGGGTTCATCTGGTCAAGATGATCCTCTGCCGCCCCTGATCCCGTGCATCTAAAAACAAGCATCTCCTTGTCTTCCGATTGCTTTTTTTAAGAGTGAGAATCCCAAACAGCTGCTGAAACAAATCTGTTTGACAGGCCCCATGTTGGCTCCCTGTGTTTTTTTGGGAAAAGAGCAAGAATGTGCCTATTCTGCAGATCAAGGAGGCAGAACTCTGCTTCTCCAGGGCTGCCAGTTGTGTCGGTTTTTACTTTTACTTGTAGTCATTTATTCATTTGTCAGACACTTTTCTCCAAGGTGATGTACATCCCGGAGTCAGCAAGAGTCCACCAACAACAGATGAAGAGCTTTAGAAACAAAGTACGACCAAAGTACAGCTTCTGTCTGATACCGCTGTGTTGTTGGTTCACATCGTTCAAGTAGCTCCCCATTGAAGTGCCATTCAAACAGCAAATGCATAGATGATCAAAACAGATGGTGTTGGAATCATTTTTGTAGCTCTCATGAGATCAAGAGAGAAATGGCTCTCAAGAATATGGGTTAAGACCCTTCCTAAAAGCTGAGGGGGGATTCACCAGCTCTGAGGGACAGAGGGAGGGACTCTTGATTTTGGACCATTTGCGAGTGGGACCTCCAAAACATTATTTCAGGTCCTCTGGTGCTTGGGACCGGAGTTGTACCGCTCTGCCACAAAGTAGGCCAAAGGAAGGGATCAGCCCATTTAAAGGGTGATCACCAACCTTGAGATATGCATGTTGCCAGTGGATGCAAATTAAGAGAGGATTTCCTATGTTTAAAATGTGTGATTTGGGAAACTTTGATGTTATTTACTTTTGGTGTCGTCTCTCTGAAGCAGGAAACCTTGAAGTGCAGTTCCAGTGGAGTCTGGGAGCACACAAGCTTCACCTCCTTACTCGGTCCCAACATGGTTGAGGAGACACACCCCCGGTTCACGTGCGTCTGTGGCATTCCTCCCCTGACCCCTCGACCCCATGGAAATTCAACATGGTCTCCAAGGGAGAATGTCCTGCCAAAACCCCATCCCCCAAGCCTCTGTCAGGTCTGCAACTCAGAAGGGCTCCCCTTCTCATGCTGGGTGGTGTGACATTTAAAGGTATTTGTTGTAGCACAAAACTTCCTCAACTGTACAACAGCCCAGAAAGAGCCAAATAAGTGCTGGTAGACAAACATACACGAAAGGAAACGGCCTCATTATGTTGTGTTTTGATAAATAAGGTGAGCCATTGATGTAATCGTGTCTATTTTAATGTAATTTGGTGAAATTTTAGCAAAACTAGGTGTCAGTTTCACATAAAGCTTTACCATTGAGTTTGAATCACCTTCAAACAGTATGGCAAGTTGAGACCTGGCCACACAGACCCGGCAAGATGGACAGCTGCACCAGGGACTAATGGGTTAATGGGCCACAAGTGCTGCTCATCGATCAGTGAACAACAAAATAAAAGGCCCAAATTGAGAGCGACAGGAGAGGTGGAACAGTGTAGTTGTTTAGTGGGTGGCCTGGATGGTTGGGGTCTCTTTGTGAAATAGAGTTTATCAGGAAGGGGTTGCCTTTGACAGGTTGAGCAGGACTGTAGATAAATGAAGCTGATGTAACAAAAAAGCTGTGTGTGTGTGAAGCTCAGTTTGTACGAAAAGGCCCTGTGTGAGTAAGTGGTGTGTTGCTTTCATCTGAGTTGGACTACGTTGGCTGAAAATGATGCCCTGCTGTGGGGTGGTATCCCATCCAGGGGCTGTTTTGTAGCCCACTGCTCCACCCCACCGTGGTTCAGGATAAGCAGTTAACAGGGATGGATGGATGGATGACTAAGAGTGAACTGTAATTCGGCACCAGGAGGCCCAGTGTACATCCAGCAGATGCTCTGAAACTGCGAGGGCAGGAGGGAGAGGGGCTGAGTCATAGAGATGCTGGTCTACTCCGGATGAGCCAGTGAGGCGACTGTCAGATAAGTCAGCCCAGCTTAATCGGATGACTCACGTAGCCCAAGTTGCTGGCGGTCGCACTAATAGCTCCCAGTCAGATGTCGGACCGCAAACGCACACACCGCCTTGAGAAGTGGGCAAAATGTTACTCACTATTTGCATGCCTCCATTATTAAGTGCACGTCTACGGCCTGTCGGAAAGATAACATACAAACTGTTTTCTGTGATCTGCGTGCCCTTTCGGCACGTGAGTCGAGATACTGTATGCGGTGACGGAGTTCTTTTCCGGGTGAAAGTCATCGTGGCTTTTGTCCTTCACAAAGACATCACTGTGTATTATGATGAGCTGCCGTGGGGCTTTGTGCTGGCAAACAGTATAGACCTTCCTTAGGCGGCTGGCAGAAAGATCACAAAGGAGCTAAACTTGTTGTACAGGGGTCCACATTTGCAGAGGTCCCCTGGTTGTGAAGGTGTGGGAGGATAGGATTTCTGCACGGATGGGTTCATAAATTTATGGAAAAATACAATTCCACAGTCCAAAGATGTGTATTTCAAATGGGTTGGTGAGTCTATACTGCTGTGTGTGTGTGTGTGTGTGTGTGTGTGTGTGTGTGTGAGTGAGAGAGAAAGAGAGAGAGAGAGAGAGATTGTGGACAAATGTGTGTAATTGAAATCAGTCCTGATCTTTGAGTCCCATCCAGGGCGAACTCTTGTCTCACACTTTGTGTTTCCAGGATACCTGCTGGACCTCTGTGATCCTGCACTGGACAAGCAGTTACTGAAGATAGATGAATGAATGAGAAAATGTGTAGAATAATGATTGTTTTTTCTAGTGAGAACTTGCTCCTTTCTCCTTTCCAGGTTTTAAAGAGCAAAACCAGTTGGAAATTGAAGTGGGTGGGTTTTTTTTTTTTTTTCCCCCTCTGTTTCCATTGACGGGAAGTTATTTCGGATTCAGATCCAGACTACACATTTCCCTGCTGCGCCTTTAATGGCTCTCCAGCCCGCCTTCCATGGAAACGGTTGTGTCACGAATCCCAAGACTGTTCCAGGTTTGGTGTCAGGTTCAGCAGAGCACACCCAGGGACCACATCCCACCAGGGCAGTGGAAACGCCCAGCTTTTCCCAGACCTAGGAAGCGTAGCAGGCAGAACCGGGGATGGAAAATCAAACCCCTGACTGAAAAGTCCCAGGAATGTGACCTGCCATCATACCTTTGAACAAACCTGTGAATGTGACCTGCACCAGTCAGGGTCCAGCTGTGTGAGTCACAATGCTTCCTGTAAGTGTTATATCACGTCTACAGGGCTTCAGGTTCGAATCCAATCCCAGCTCTGTCTCTGCTCCGTTTGGCAGCCCCCCCCCCCCATGTTTGCGTGGGTTTCCTCCTGGCGCTCCAGTTTCCTCACACATTCCAGAGACATGTGGTTCAGGGAAACCGGAGACTCCGAATTTGTTTCAGTGTGTGTGACAGAATGTGTGTGTCCCAGTCGGGGCGTTCACAGCCTTAAGCAGATGGGCTCTGGATCACCCTGGTCCAAACCGGGCATGTGGTTCCTGGCAAAAACGTACTATACATGTACATTAAAAACAGCTGTACCTGGCATGTGCAGTGAATATTACTATTGAATACGCAGTGACATGTAATCTTGCACACTGTGTAAAATAGAGGAAAAAGCACATTGACGTGCGTATAAAGTCAGTTTTTTTTAAACCACTTTTTCACAGTGTAAATGTGCTGTTGGTTTTAAGCGAGAGTGAAGATGAGAGCAACGTTAAACGTTTGTCTGGGCAGACGCGTCTCCCCTCTGCTGGGTGTTGGGTTTGAAATGGTTCGGTTTCACACTTCTGATGTGCACGTTGCACGGTCCGCAGACCACTGCAGAGCGTGTGGCATAGGAACGGACGGCTACTGAAGCGCAGGGGTTAACCGGGATCTGCAGAACTTCCTCAGAAGCTGTAGACAAGGACAGCCCAGGCACCTGTTACAGTCCAGTGATTTGACCATAATAAATAAAAGTTTAATAATGCAGATGCCCTTCAAAATGCAGGTTAGGTTCTGTATAAATCCTGGATATGTATGCAATAAATAAGATACTTTGAAAGATTTGAATATTTTTGTTTACTAGCGACACACTATAATTTTTACACTTTTAAAAAATATGTTTATATTTATCTCCAATTTCTAGTCGTGCGTCAACGATCAAGAATATCAGACACGAGCTGCAAAAATGGGGGAACTGAGTTAAGAAGGTCTTTTAACCGCCGTCTATGAACTTCGCTGGTAAAACCAGGTCACTTTAGATGGGCTGTAAAGATTAAACTCGGAACAAACCATAGATGAGCAAAGAAAATGCTATTTAAAAACCAATCTGTGGAGAACGTTCCGTACGCCGGAAAAGCGTAACTCAGCCGTTCGTGCGAAGAGAAGCCACTGTATTTGTATGGCACTATATGGATGCTGTAAAGGACAACCAGGTGACCTTTGCGACCTTTTTTGCATGATCGACGAATCATATGTGTACAATGCCGCGTGCCCTGTGTCGGCACCATCTTTTCCGGCGGCCTTAAACTGGACACGAATACAGTATATTAATGTCAGAGTGCGTTCGCTGTTTGTACTGCACCGCAGCGTTGCTTCCTGTCTAAATTTCCTAGCCTGATGGCATTTGGGGGCGGGAGGGAGTGTTTTTATAACACTTGTACAAAAGGAAACAAAATTCACAGGAAAAAACAATGATTCATGCCGCATTCCACGAGTGAAATATGTGCTGTCATACTAATCCGGTCCTTGTGTGTTGCTGGTAATGAGCTGCAAGTCTGTCTGCTTATTGCACCCTTATATTACTTGTAACCCAATTTGCCCCTTGTACCACAAATCTTTGACACTGCTGCGGTTTCACTGTCCCCCCTCCGCTCGGGAGGCGACGACTGACAACCCCGATATTGAACGGTCAGTAAAATGTGTCCGCGATGCACGGACTCTGTTTTGCACTCTCTTGCGGGCAAAGGCTCTTTGCTTTTGCCGTGATCGCTTCCATGTGCGGCGACAGCAGTTGGAACGGAAACGCTTATCCGCTCGACACAAAGAGAATATCACGCACGAGCGCGGAGCCGAGGGGGCAGCCGGCGACACCGTGACCGCGCTACCTTTAGGTTGTCGGTTCAAGTCCCTGCCTGGGTACTACTGTTGCTCCTTAGTAATAAATAGTATAACAGTAAACATCCACCCTGGTTATTGTGTAAAATGAAAATGGAGGTGCGCAGCAAGCGGCCCGCCGAGCTCCATCTTCGGGGCTCGTGGAGCTGCCGGCCGACAGGCTGAGTCCTGCCAGGCAGCTGCTCGATCTGTCACTACCTGGCGCAAACACAGCCACCTGCTCACCTCCCAAGCCCCCGGCCTCCAGCTCCCGCTGAAAGGCTTAATTAAACACACGCAGGGCCAAGCTCGTGCCTGCCAGCGCCCCCAGCAGGCGATCGCGCTCTTAGCGCGTTGGCGCTCTTGCGCAACCCCATGCTTTGCGCTGCCTTCTTTTTAGGAGAACTCATGCCATTTCCTCATGTAACCGTAAACAGAAATCCAGCCCGTGACAAATTATGGATTTTTTTTTTGTTGTTGTTGCTTTGCCGTTTTACAGATCAGAAATGAAGAACCTAATTGTCTGCTACCTGTCACATGTCTGTTAGTGGAAGGATAGTGAGCGTGAGTGAAGCTAGTTAGCAGTGGCCTTCGGGTGACCTTTGCCACTGAAGAGATTCTCCCTCCAATTCCGCTATCTTTTTCCCACCTGAAATCCAAACCGTTGGCCCCTGAACGGCCTTGAAAGTGCACCCGACGACGCGGAGAGAAAATGAGAAGAAATTCGATCCAGGCGGCAGAGGGATTCGCAGCGACACGGCGGCAGGACGGAGGACCCTTCCTGTCAGGATGACGCCGCTGCTCTGTCTACTCCAAAGACGGGGACATTTTCCTCTGAGACACTACAGGAGACGATAGCGGCGTGCTCCACCACGGTGCCGCCATCGTGCTAAACCTGTGAGGAGACCGGGATCAATACCAGTTCTCCTCTTCTGTTTGGAAATTCACATGACTCATGCAATTTCAGTTGCGCTTTGTGTCCTGTTTTTCCAGGCTATCCCTCATTATGTGCCATTTGCAAATGGTGACGTTTTCGGTTTACCGAACGACTTCTCCACAGCAACGCTACGTCAAAGGTCACTTTGTGATGCTGGAATTAATCTCTCCAAAGGCATTGACAGTAGTATCCCTGGAAATGGACATCACCATAATATTTCCTCTGTAAATATTCCGAATAGGACGTTCTGGAAAAAAGGCGCTGGCAAAGTAAATGCATGAACAGAGCGCCTCCCCATTTGGCTGTTTCCAGCGGGTTCTCTGGCCTGCTTCCTGCATGAATTATTCACATATCATCAGCGACGGGGCTCTGCTTCCTGCCGACGAGACGATGACGGGACACAGGTTTGACCCGGACACGCCAAACCTCGAGATCCCAATCGCGCTCCGCCCCCGTCCCCCACATTCATGAAACCGAGAGAAACTTCCAGAGCGAGCGAGCGAGCGGGTGAGATCCCAAAATCCCACAATCTACCCCAGTCTTGGGTCCCAAGCCAACAGCATAAACAAAGCGCTGTAGGTCTGCAGGGGCAGAGGATCTGGAGCGGGGCACATGAAATGGACCTCTGAGGGGGTGGCGTGGGGCTGGAGGCACTGCCAGAAAAACACGGCAAAAGAGCAGAATCTAAATAATAAAAAAGAATTGAAAAAATGACTTCAGAACCAAATTCCTCATGCTGGTGACAGGAAGAAGAAAAAAGCCCAGGACTGTGATTTTATTTTCCAGCCGGGGCTGAAGACAGAAACCCATATTTCTACTCCTTCTGTTCCCTCTCTCGACGCACTACGACATAATCCAGTGGGGTGGAGTCTCCCCACAATCGTTCAGCTCTGTTTACTTCTACAAAAATGTCTTTTACAACTTTTACGGCTCTTTAAAATGGGTCACAACCGCTGTGAGTCACGCGCTAGGCATCTCCGGGCCCAGGGTTGGAAAATGGCTGCCGACAGGAAGTCAGGACCCCTGCCGGATTGCCGAGGACATTGTGTTCTCCTCCAGAGACCCTTGCTGGCGGGGAGCACCGCAGATAAGGATGCTGGGTTGGCTGGGGTTCCAGCCCAAGTGGAGTCCAGAAGATCTGACTGTCTGTGAAAGAGGAAAAACACGGAGATGCAGAATTTGTGTCGTGGAGCTGCTGAACTGTCACGGCTGCCTGGATCCCGGTCGGTTATTTATCCAGGAAAAACACAGATGCTTGCAGCGATGTTACCAAATTGAACAGTATTTCTAGATGCATAACGGAAGTCACGGTTACTCTTCTTTGCCTTTAAGATACCTACTTGCCTGTCAGCTGTCTTACCCAGTGCTGCACAATACTGTATGGTCTCAGGATGAACACTGAATGCTTTATAAATTCATTTCAAATTGTGAGCACTTGTTTATGGACTATTTAAATTTTTCATACACGTTTATATGGCCCAAGCCATTTTCCAAAGTGAATCACACTGTGAGATTTGTACTCTATACTAAGTACAGGGATTTAACCATTTATACAGGAAGGTCATTTTCAACTATGCTTGTACCACGGTATTCAAGCTTCTGAACTCCCGGTGTAACAAGAGGTATATGATTAAATGATAATATATATTAATACCATATCCTGTATCTGGGTTGAGAAGGACCAGCATGGGTGCTGTGAAATTGCAGCCAAACCACATCAGAAATATTTGAAATTCACAGGAGCATAAGTGTCACATTAGGTGGCCTCCCTGCGCCTAGTGTCTCCTCTCGGTTTTTGCCTCTTGTGGCCCGGGCGCAAACCCAGCTTTTGAGTCCTGACCTCAACCCCACTGAACATGCAAGCTAGGCCTTCTCGTCCAACATCGGTGCCCAACCTCACTGATGCTCTTGTGGGTGAATGGGCACAAATACCCACAGCCACGTACTAATATCTGCTGGAAAGTCTTCTCAAGAGGAGACTGTTATAGCCACAAAGGGGGGTATAAACAAACAACTACGTATTAAAGCCCATAGCTTTGAAATGGGATGTTCAACAAACACATATGCATGTGATGCTCAGATATCCACATACTTTTGCCATATAGTGTATGTCATGGGCATTATGTGGTGTGACTGGTACCTCATTTTTTTGTGGTGTTGGTGGTTATGACATGAAAGAAGGCAGTAATTATGTATTTATCCACCATGACCTCCCCACACGTATGCACTGAAACTAACAAACCAAACCCGCAGCAGGTTAATGTGCCTCTCCTCTTCACCTCTCTCCATCAACTCCTGTTGCAGTTCGGGTACGAATCTCTGGTTATGGCCTACAAAACTGTCAGATCATCTGTACCTCAACAGCTGCAACACCTGATCGTTCCCAATACCCCAGAAACAGTGGCTGCTTGGTGGTCCCACTCACAAGGGGTCCAAAGCTGAAAGCCTGGAGGTTATTAGTCTCGGCCCTGATGTCACCAGCATTCAAGAAGAGTCTCAAAATGCACCCCTTTTGGACCCGTTTTTCTTTTGATCCGCTGTCAGCTTCATAAATTAGTCCAACGCCATCTGTTACTTTTATCTACGTCTTTTGGTAATTGAACGTCACTTTTACAGGCAGCTACTTGGCTAATGGAAACCAGCAAAACCAGGCAAACTTGATGCGTCTGTTCCTATGGCACATTGTCTGGTGTTTAACGCGCTTTTCTTTACGTTTGAGTTGTGCGTCACTTTAAAGAAAAGCATCTACCAAATGTATAAATGTATATTGTGTCATAGAAGCGGACCACCTGCGACAACTTTAGCAAAATAATTTTTTAAATCATCTGAACGATTACGACGGTTGCTGAGATGCTGTGTGTCTCGCACTTGATGCAAGTGTCCCTTGACGTGTGTAAACTGCGGGGTGTTGACAAAAATATAAAATAGTCTGCTTATGCTTCTCATTCAACTTTACCCCTGTGGAACATCAATATCTGGAAAAAAAAACTGCAGGAGATAAAATAACCGAGTACCACACACATGCCTTTGATATACGACTTCAAAGGGATGCAGCTTCTCCGTAGTTTTTGGGTCCAGTCAGGGACCCGCTCACTTTGTGACCAGATGCAGAACATCCGATCAAAGCAAAGACATGGGAATTCGGTCAGCTGACCACGGACAAACCAGCGAGAGACACATTCCCACGTTCCCTCCTTCACAGACACGGGAGTGATGATTATAATGAATCTTGCCGTTTTTGAGTAATGGACACCAGGTGGCGCAGTGGTTAGAGTTGTTTAATGAATCTTGTGCTGCGGATTTGTTTGAAGCGCTCGCCCTAAAATAAAACAGCCGAAATGGTCCAGCTGTACAAATGGGTAAATCGTTCTCAGTGACTTAGTGCACAAACCCCACATTGTATGTTGCCTTGGAGAACTGTCTGACAAATGAATAAACATTAAACAGGTGTTGTTTTCAAACTGTGTTCTTGTCTATGTTTATTTCTCTGTTGGCCAGTGGCAGCGGCGTTCATGAGTACAAATCTGTGAGCATGTGGTTCAGCTCCTTGTGTTTGCATCGAACATGTATGAGTGTCTGTGTGTTTCCACGCATCGGTGGCTAGGCTGTGCGTGTCTTTTTTTCTCTTTCTGCTGTGCAGGAATGGAAAGGTTGCGTGTTCCTGTGTTTGCGTGTCTTTTTTTCAATAGAGATGCCGTTTCTGTCATCACTTTTCTGTCCGCCTGTGTCCACTGGTGGTTGAGCAGCTGTGCTTTTGTGTTTGCCTGCATTTGCTGTCTCCATGTTTGAGCCCAAATACCTCTGTGGTGAGTCTGTTTGTGTGCTTGTCTGTGTGTGTGGGTGTGTGTGGGTGTCTGCATGTGTGCGGCCATGATTAGCCACGCATGGGGTGAAGAGCGCAGTTCCCTCACCATCCTTCCCCCTCCGTCCCATCCCCCACCCCGGGCAGGAACGGGCCAAGCCCATCCGTGCTGCTAGAACGTAGTTTCCTGCTGGTGGTGTAGAAAGTTCACCCGCTGGCCAGAATCCCAATCGAGGCCCTTATCGCCGGCTGCCATGGCAGTGCCATTTGAAACGAAAAATCCCCCATGCCGACCACCGGAAGAATGGTTAATGCAGCCCCAAAAACTTGTCACGGTCAAACTGCATTGAGTCACAGCGGAAGAGCTTGAGGGATCTTTCCTGTTGCCTGGTAATAAACTCTCGGAACTTCCTTTGTAATGAAACCCCCCCCCCCGACACACACACACACCCACACACACACACACCCAGCCTCAACTCAGCTCATATTAACAAACACATGTTCTCCACTGCTACCTTCTCCTTCTACAGGGAGGGCTTATTTTCAGCAGCCCTGATGTAAACTCCCAAGTGAATGAATAATGTTATTCATAACACACTATATTGTGTATGAGAAGGGTTTCATCTTATAGATTAACAATGTGCTGCATTAAGTCATTATTGGCTTAAAGTCTGTTTTCAGGAAATGGAGCTGGAAGTGCTTTTCTTGGAAGCGCGTGAAGTGCGGGTCTTTTATCTGCACTCGTTTCCCTTCTCGTGCGCATGAATGAAACTAGGAACTGGTAGCAGGAGATTACAAGGTGTGCTTTGTGGTTGTAGCTGAGAATGCGGGGAATGTGAGAGATGAATAGATCCGCGCTGCGTAGTCCGGTTAAACAGCACCCGGCAAACCTGGCAGTCAAGGGCAGAGCAAAACAAACACTTTTAAACAAATAAGATTGGAAGGAACTTTTAACTGCATCTGTTGTGTCAGCGGCGGTGTGTTCATTCACCCTGTGACTTCTGATCAGCCATGCATGTCTTCACCATGGCCCTGAACTCTCCATGAGTGCATTTTTACATTTAGACAGAATTACTGTTGGTAGGGTGGCACAGCGGGACAGGTAGTGCTGGTGTCTCACAGCTCCTGAGCCGAGGGTGTGGACTTGGGTTTGAATCCAGCTCAGTCTATGAGTTGGCATGTTCTCCCTGCATTTCTTCCAAGGGCTTTACTTTTCTCCCACAGTCCAAAGACATGTGTTTGAGGCTATTTGATCTCTCTAAATTGCCCATGGTGTGTGAATATGTGGCTTCCCTGTGATAGATTGGCACCCCATCCAGGGCACAGTCACATAACCTAGCAACCAAAGATTCTGGGATAGGCTCTGGACCACCACAGCTCCGACTAGGACAGTTAAGGATATCGAATGGATGGATGGTACATGGATGAGACTCTTCTTTTCGTGTATACACGATTTACACTATTCGTAAACACAACTTGTAGGACGCACGAAAAAATTCAGACCGATTTTTTTAAGTCTCGTGTTCGGGAGTTTCTTTTAATGATATTACTGGAGTTAACAATAACGTTTCACTTTGATTTACAGTATAGTAAATTTTGACTGCTCATGCATTTTAACTTATGTTTACTTTGCAATTAGGTTGTAGGGATGTGCTGAATATATGCAGCTGATTCAATAGCAGCCCCACTGTGAATCTCTGTTAGATACCGAAGTTCATTAATCTGATCCAGTTCTTGTGCAACTGCATGCTGTGCCTTTCACAGAGGAGAAAAAAACAGCAGAAAAAAAGTCAAGCTGCCAATATGAGGAGCATTTTCTGGGAATGGTGAAGTTTCTTTGTCCCAGATTATCTTCACTGGGGATATCAAATAACAGATAATGTGTGACTCGGGTCTCCTCTCTGCCACCTTGAGGTTTCCCAAGATGGCCTGTAAACCCAAGATCAGATGACCCCCTTTGAGAGGATCCAGAGGACAAGAAGAATATTCTAGGTAAAACGTCAACAGCGATATGTTTCCAGGATGACTGGTGCTCTGGACTACCATGGCCTTGACTTGGACAAGAGTTTAATGGTGTAGAGTAAGGGAGAAGCAGGGATGGGAAAGAAGTACAAGCGCGACCAACCCTGCTGAACTGAACTAGCATAACAAGAAGATGAAGGAGAGGATACAGCTAAACACGGGAGAATCCGCAGGCAGTCAGTATCAGACTGTAACTTGACATGTAGTATGGGTGGTCTCGTGGTGACGTAAATTCCTGCAAAGCTCAGAAACAGCTCTGTAGTTAACCTCCCTCCTCCCTCAGTATCTCCAGCCAAGCAAATGAGTCCTCTCCTTATTAGCATAGGTCTCCTGTATCCTGGGTGCAACTGTGTGAGTGTGTAGCCTCAGTGCTTCCTCTAGAAACTTTTCAGAGTGTCAGTAGATGGTCAGTAGAGAGTTTCACAACTGAATGACTGTGTCCAGCTCTTTTATTGTAAAGCCTGATTATAGTTTTGCAGCAAGTGTTTTAGCGGGGTGCAATGTCCGTGTCAGAGTGATACGAGTAAATCCTGAACCATCTTTGCTGGTTCTCTAACAGAACTCATACTGGGTTACGTCTCAAACCAGCTCATTGGGTTACAGCACAGGGTATGTTCTTGCACTGGATTATAATGATGAAATTATACTGTGTAATGCAGCTGGGAACAGATCAGCTGTAAAAAGCAGCAAATGAACGTATGATATGTGAACATATGTGAACTTATATGGTTTAACAGTAAAGATGGTTTGGAAGCAAACTTGCTGAACTAAAATAACCCAGCACATGTTCTGTTCCATACCGACCCTTCACTGTCTTACTTTCAACTCCAGTTTTTTACCATTTCTATGAGTGAGTGAATGAATGGCATGGATGGATGGATGGTATGACTATGAAATTTGCTATAACTTGGAGATAAATTTTGTCCATTCTTGATATATGGCATATGATGTAATTCTTGAAAATCTTGGTTGTTCACAACTCATGCCAGTCTTGAGTTTTCTTGTATTTAATTACAATAGTTAATGACATACCAATGTGTCCACAGAATTTCAGCTGGTGGTACCGCCTGGGTACCAGCCTTATTTTTATGCCGTTGCGTAATCCTGTGGGTGTCTTAACCCGGTCGGAATAGGAACCCAAGACATAAAGACAGCAGGGGCAGTGATATTTAAATCAACACAATTATTATTATACTGTCTCACAGGAAGTTCGGCCCAGTCCTTTGAGCAGATTCATGTTGTGTTTGAGTCGTGAGTGGGCATTGAATATTTAAACTCCAAAAAAGAGGCCTTGTTAGTGACAACATAAAAAAAACTTTGCTTTTATGCTTCACAAGACATTTCCACATTGCCAGATTTTCATCTTTGCTATTAAAAAGTTATTAAATTATAAACATTTTATTAATTTAAGCATTTGGTTTGGATTACTGCCAAATAAAAACCTTCAAATGAATACGTACACATATCCATTACATGTTGTTAATGCAAAGTTCTTTAAGAGATGGAATGGGCCGCAAGATCTGCAGAAAAGTAAGAAGCATTTGTGAGACACAGGCGTGTGTCCAGTCCAGAAGTGACCGGGCATGAGGTGTTACTACCATCGTGTAACAAACAGTGCAGCACCATCAGTGTCCCACTGAGTTACGTCCGATAAACCAGGATTTGAGTGTGGTCTGCGGTCATGCATGTAACATATTTCTTACATATCCACTCCATGTTTGCATGTATTAAATTTAAATATTTCCTAATGCTTCCATTATTTATATATCTGCTCCCGTTCACTTTAGGTGACCTGGCACCCTGTGGGATCCTTTTCATTGAAATATAGGATAGATGAGCTGAACTTCATCTCTTTACACAGCTCTTGATCTGAGCACTTAACATGTCAGGCAGTCACCATGGTAACCTTAGTCACATACTGTTCACACCCCTTTTATATTTTTTATGTATCTTAATAAGGGTTAAGGCACAACTGGACCCATGGTTCTGCTGTTTTGACCCTGTGTTGTACTGGCCATATGAGAAAGTGGAGCTGAAAATCACACTAATGAACATTATGAGCTAAAAATGTATTGTGAATAGTGAATGATAGGAAACTATCGTGTCATTTTAGCCTACAAACTAAATAAATGTAGGCATAAGGTTTTTGTAGGCCTATGGTAGGCCAATAAAATACATTTATTTCAACAATTGATCACAGGAACTGAAACAAGAGGCTCACAATCATTGTTAAAACGGAACACCTTTATGCTGGATGAGGTTATTCTGTGTGCAAAGAGGCTTTTGTGCTTTCCATCATCGGTAAAGTCCCTGTAGCCTTCCGGAACAGTACAGCGCCCACTCAACCAATTAAATTCTCTGTTGGGTGTAGACAAATGGCTCCATCCTTTGCTTCTACAGCCCTGTCATCTGTCAGCCCGAACTGCCGTCTGAAGACAGTGTGTGCGGTGTTTGATAAACCCTGTCAGATATAGCATGCAAAGCGCTGAACAATAACGCTGTGGCATGGCCGAAGGGGCGCTGCAGAACACCAAACATTTTGTTTGGAGAGCAGTGGTGGTGGAGAGGCGAGGTGGCATTGCCACACAATAGCATGATATAAGGGAGACCAGAAGTTTCTGCATCCTTCTCCCTGCATGTTCACCGTGGAGGTGTGAAAGTAGTTTGCTGGTGGAACAAACACTGAAGCCTGGACAGCATCCTCAAGCTCTTCTTATTAATGCCACCAATGAAATCCTGGGTTATGTCAGCTCAGAATGGGATGTGAAGGTGTGACAGACCCCTCATTCACTCACGTTCATTCCTTAACATGGATGCAGTGGTCTAGAGTATATCCCGGAGGTCTTTGGTGCTAGGCTAAGATGGTTACACCCTGGATGGGATGCCTGTCTACTGCAGAATAGCTACATATGCATACAGACACACATTTTGGGCATTTTAGAGTAACCAGTTAACTTGAAACAAATATCTCTGGACTCCAAAGGAAACCAGGGCACCTGCAGTTAACCCAAGAAAACTGGGAAAACTGAACCAGAATAAATGTAACACCCGCTGCACCATTGTGCTGGCCTGTGACAGATCCATAATAGTTTCTTGAGGTCTCCTGGGAGGATTTTTTACAGCAGGGTTCTTTTCCCATGGTTGGTGAACATGTGACTTCTTCTAACATAAACCTCATGCTGAGTCTGGGTAGACCCAATGTTATTGAAAATGTGTATTTCGGCCGCAACATATTTTTGGAAGTTAGAGTAATTGCAGTCAGTTTCCTCAAAACAAGGATTTTATGCCTCGGATAGTGAACTGAATGTGCCTTTATTTATATATAAGTTTTCATGTAGTAAGATTACACTCTCTATCAGTTTCATGCAGTTCTGCTTTGAAACATGTTATGGTAATTTGTCCGATAAAAATAACATTTTCTACGGCTAAAATGGGGATAAGGACAGAGCACATAAACTACAGTCATCATCACTTGGAAAATTACAAAACTCTGCAAAACCTGCCAGCAACATAATACCTCTACATTGCAAAGCAGCGATAATGGAAATAATGAGGGAATATACAGCGTGTGATTCTTTCAAAGCACTTCATACCATCCACATTTCTTTTCCAGCATTAACCACCTTTTCTTTATGATACAGTACATCAAAATTAAACGCAAAATGTAAAAAAAAAATATATATATGTGCAGGGTTTAAATTTTCAGGATGTGATGGCGACATTCCAAACTCACGCTGCGTTATTTAAACTGCGTTCTTCTATTTTTCATTGTGTTATTTCCAAACAGTATAATTAAAACTTGAGTTATAACATGTGCCTTGATTTATAACATGTGCCTGTTTTTAAAGCACCACATTATGAAAATGTTAGCGGGACCGATATAAATATATTCATATAATTTATATATTGCGTAATTTATGACAGAGCAAGATGAAAATGGAGGGAAGGTTGTGTTTGTATATAAGGAGTAATTCTTCAGCAAAAAATCAAATTATTTTGCCACCGTACTTTTCTTGGGAGAGCACACTTGACATATGAGGGCTTCTTCATAACTGATGCAACTAATATTGGGCTCAAAGTCAATATTGTGCTCTAAATCACTGTGGTTTCTGGAACTGGATGTTAAAACAGCAGAAATGCTGCAATAATGTACTTTCCCCGAATTTTGACACATGCTGCTCTTGGCTGTACTTTGCCAATGCAGTCAGTCCAACTCCTGTCATTTCTCCTGTTCCAAGGACCTTTTTCTGACATTCAGATGGGAATTTTGACACAGATGGCAGCCATTCCATGACACTGGGGCAAATTTTTTAACAGCGCTGGTATGAGGAAATATGGTTATTACACACACGTGGTACTCTCATTGGGCAACCTGGCCAACACCTGTATGGGAGAAACTGGACAGACTATTCACAGAAAAGCAAAACACAGGTATCCTACTTCTCTGGAAATTGCTGCAGAAGAACTGAGAAGACACAGCACCTCATTTCCTGATCAAATTTGTTATTCAAATACTCACTCCCTTGCTCACCATTGTTAACTGCTTGTCCGAGTTGAGGTGAGCCGGAGCCTATCCTGGAAGCATAGGGTGTAAAAGAATGGACCACCTACCGTACTTTTATCTGGTTTATCTGGTCCTCCAACAGACTGATTTTGTTCATGTGCTACATGCTAGTCCCATTGACCACTGAGAACATAATACATACACGACAGCAATTTTAGGCCATCCTTCACTCACATGATGTCATGGGGGAAATACCAGTCAGAAATATAGTTTAGTACACAACCTGGGACCACAAAGACCTGCTCTCCTGTCAAACTGCCCCTTTGTGTCATGTCATGTAGCCTCTTACAAGTAACATGAAAATGGCAGTTTGCCATTTGCGTTTATATGAATTTCCTGCTGTGGTCTGTAAGGGTCTGTCCGCTAAAGATTGGCTGTTTCTTACAATGTTTTTCAATACAAATATCAATTTCTTTGTGCTTAACATATCAAACTTATTCAACTCAGTCCTTAGTTTTTTGAGATTAGACGATTAATGCATTTTAAAAGTTTCATTCAAGGAAATCACAGACTGTCCGCTAAAGATTGGTTGCATCTTACAATGTATTTCGGTGCAAAGATCAATTTCAATATTTTGTTTTGATATTTGATATTATACTGTCAGGTGATGTCATAGATGTTTCACCTGACAGGATGTGAAGTTCGTTGTTGCCTTGGACACGGTTCACAAGATAATAGCTTGTTGTCTTAGATGCGATTCTGTGGGTTAACAGCTTGCTGTTGTCTTGGATACGGTGCACAGGGTGTGCATTTCAGATATTTTACAGACCCAGTAAACTTCACTTAATCCTTGAGATTTTATGTCGGAAAGTAAAATAAACTTTTCACTCTGTGTTGTTCAATGTGCTTTCATAAGGTGCCTTATACTGCCTTACCGCAGAACACAAAGAAACATAGACCAAATCGGTTAGCATGCCTTCTGCCTTTGGCGTAGTATTTCTTCCTGCTCCAACCACATGATGCTTACTGAGCTAAACTAGCCAGCATTGCCCCCCCTGTGCAGAAAATAGTTTAATCATGACGACCTCTATAGAAACCAAAGCTCCCGCTTTGAGCAATGGCCTGTTGACAGGGGAACAGTACAGCGTGGTATCGTGTCTCCAATGGAGGTCACTCGAGCAAGGATCAGCTGCCATCTGATCGGAGGCCCCGTCTTGGCATCACATGACCCCCACCACTCCTTTAGGGTGAGGAAGAACTGTACTCCTTCAAACTCAGAGGTCTCCCTAACACAGGGCCCCAGAAACCCCTGGCAAAACAGGCCACCATTTATTGTAAAAAAAAAGCTTTAATTTGCAGATCCTGGGGAAGGAGAAAGAAGCTGAGCAGATAATTTAATCAAATCCTGATCAACCCAATTGCACTGCAGCCCCCTCCCAAAGAATGAGATGAAGGGGATGCAGGCAGCGTGATGGTGTGGAACAAATGGTCAGAGTCCCAGGAGGGGACCCTGCAGAGCAGACACACTCGGGAACACATTTCTCCTGCAGAGCTCCAGTAGAAAGGTGATTCAGTGTCAAATGTGCACAGGGTAAAACCATAAGCTTTAAATCAAATTAAAACTGAAGAAATGGGTGTGCTAAGCGTGTTCTTCCTGCGTTTGCTTGGGTTTCATCTGGGTGCTCTGGGCTCCTTCCACAGTCCAAACACATGGTTTTTAGGTGACTCTAAATTGCCCATAGTGTGTATGTGTGTTGTTAAATGCGAGCGTGTGTGAGATTCTGCTGTGTTGGACTGGGATCCTGCCTCACACTACGTATCTGGACAACCGACCCTGGACCGGACACGCAGTTTTTGAAAATTAATGACCACATGGGTGTGTAAAGCACCTAAATGGTTTGCTGAGACTGTCTGATCTGTGGGAAGGGCAGTACTTGATTTTGCAGAACAATGACAGCAGGTGGCCTAGTGGCTGGAGCGGCTACATTTGGGCTTGGGAGGACCCAGGTTCACATCCAACCTCATGCCGCAGAATTCTGTCTTCACCCTGAGTCAATACAGTAAAAATAGCCCAGCTCTATAAAGCTAAGTATGTAAATAGATAGAACAGCCATATTTGTACATTAATACAATCTTCATATCATTGCAAGCTCTCTGTGTTGCACAAACTTTTTTGGTTTTGGTTCGCCCTCAAATTAAATGTGGATGAAAGTAAAACCTGAACGCTTTCATTTTTGGGCTTTATTTTTGAAGTGGGTAACAAGCACCCAGCTTTCTGAGGCCCACATCGAAGCACACATGTCAGATTCTTCACATCCTCTGCAAAACGCATTCATTCATCCCTAGAGGACGGACAGGCTTTGCAACAAAGGTGTGTTATTGTTTTCTAGACGCTCGCACAGGCCTAAGTCAGCTTGTGAGGAAACTGGAGCAAGATGTCAAGAGGCATGATCATCCCTGCAAGGTCAGGTTCAGGGCCTGGTTGCCACTTCCTTCCTGAGACAACAGGCCTGCGCAGTCACCATCGTGTCTGCTGCTGCTACTCGTCACTCGGAGCTGTTCTCATGCATGCCGGTCACACCCCGCCCCCACCCCCAGCACCTCCCCGACAGGCAGGGTTTCTCGATTCTCCACCAGAGTTGGCTCGTCTTCCTGTGCGGAGAGCATTCGCAAACGTACACACCCATATTACACACACGCACGCACACACACACACACACACACACACACACACGCGCGTGTGTGCTGGCGCCACCACGACTCCTGAGTGACACCCGTGGAGTCGACGGAGATGCTTTTGTCGCTCCCTCCCAGAGCTGTCGGCCCCCACGCTCGCTTCTCCCAGCCGACGAGGAAGGTAACCATGGTGCTTGTTCTCTCCCTGAGGACCCCCCCGATCTATCTCTCTCCCTCTCTCTCTCAGCACTGAGAAACTCTGTACGACTAAACGCCAGGGAGCGTGCGGCGGGAAAGCAACCCGAGAGGAAGTCGCAGGGAAAGAGGTTTGAGCATTTCTACAGGAAGTCTTTATAAATAAATGGCAGGGGGAGACCGCCTGTTTTGTTTTGATCCTGCTTAGTGCCACCCCCCCCCCTTAAAACACACACCGTATAGCGCCGTCCACCAGGTTCGCAAGGGAAAGCAAACCATGGCTGTGTCACAGGGGTTGGCTGGTAACTTTGCTAAGGTGGGGTGTGATGGGGCAGAAGATGTGCTTCTGGGCTTATCTTTACATGTGTATGCACCAGCAAAGTTTCGTGTAAACAAGCGCGGGCAGATTCGACAGGAGTCAGAGGAGGGAAAGGCCCCCCCCAGGTCTCGGACTGAAACAGACGGCCGAAATGAAAACGAAAGGGAAAGGGAGGGGCTGGCGCTCGGGTCGTTTGTTTGCTGCATTGGTTCCGTGGAGACCGTCGCTGTGAGGAAGTGATCGGGGCTGGGAGCTTGGCTCTCGCCGGTGTGGCCTGCTTTCCAAAGCCGCCCTGCAGGTGCGGCATTATGTGCTTCTTTAAAGCCCTCATTACTGCCATATTCAGATGATCTTTGTGGAGCACAGCAACACAAGCTCTATTACACTGTGTTTCCATAGCAGAACCTTTTATTAAATAGGATTTGCACAGCTTATAGTTTCATTCCGCTACCTTTTTACGGATATAACAGTTTACATTATGCCAAAACTGATTTGCTTAGCGATTTTTTTTTTCCCCCCATTAAAACATTTGCAATGTGTGCAGTTAGCATAGGTAGATTGATACAGATGGGTGGCAAAGCTTTTCATGGCTGCATCACAACTGCTCAACTTGTTGCTATGTTATGGGTATCGAAACCAGCAAATATTATGTGCCCCAATATTAAATTATGAAATAACACGATTTAGTAGTAGTTTATTCTCATCATTTTTTAATGGACTTAATTAAAATTGGTTATTATTGAGTTAAAAATGGGAAGATTGTGGTGATAGCCATGGGCTGGTTATCCGAAAGTCCTGGATTTGAATGCCCACTTCTTCCACGGTATTATCGTATTTATCCTGAACAAGTACAGCAAAATAACTGGGTAAATCATTCTAAGTAGCTCAGAGTTCAAACTCAAGTTTGTAAGTCATCTTGGATAAAACTAATTTAAAGTTATGTAATGATAGATGTAATATAAAGATATATAATGGCTAATCATAAAAATTAGAGGTTAGAAATTGATTCAAGCATTTCAATACTGTTAAAGCAGAAAATAATGAGCATTAACAAATATTTATTTGTTTAGTTTAAAATTAAAATTTGAGACGATTATAGATTGTTCCTCTACAGCCAGGAGAACTTTGCTCTTGAATCCTTCCTGTAAAGTGACCTCCCCAGAATGCTGAGTCAGATCTCTCTGTTCCCTCTCCCTTGGTGGCCTCCTGCTGCTGGGACAGTGGTCTGAAACATCCTCTGCTCCCCTGGGATGCCTGACCTCTGATGCTCTGTACAGGGCTACAAAGCCACTGCTTTCCAAGCAGCAGCAACTGGGCAATGCGATTATTTACAAGTTGGGCACCGGGTGGCTGCAAGTTTGTGTCCCCCTGGGTATGCAGCCAGTTGAGAGAGACCTTGCTTGAACCATCTAAAACAAGGCCTATGTGAAAAGAATAATGCAGAAGCCGACATGATAATGGAAGAAGCAAAGAAGAAAACTGATGGACACACTTACAAGTGGTGCCTTAAAAATTTAAGATGCAGTATTATGCATGTGGAGGGTTTCATCTGTTTTATTCACACTGATTTTTATTGTTCCTCTCAGCTAATTCAAGCCTCTTATTGACATTTCTCTTGTTTGCAGTAGTCAAAGGAACAGATGTTGCAAGCCTTATTAGCTCACAGCACACAGGAGCAAACAGAAAAGTCAGGCACCAGCGGAGCTCTGAAATGCCCTCATGTTGTAGAGCCAGGGGGGTGTGGGGTTGGGGGGCTGGGGGCCTGCTGAGTGGAAATGGTGCTTCCCTGATGCATAGCCAGGCTGTGGGGGGGGGGGGGGGGGTGATGTTGTTGCATGGAGTGTTATTCCTCTTTGGGAACAGGAAATGCAACACCGTGGTTCAAGGATGTAGACTGCGTCCTGAAGGTCTTTTTTTTAAGATACAGCACTCTCTTCCGGAGAAGCGGCAAAAAAAGTTTTGGCATGTATTTCTAGTATTCCTTGGAAGTTGTCCAAGCCCCACCCTAAACCATATGGTACAATTTGAAAAGCATAGAAAGCCTTAGGACTCAGCACCATAAGCACGCATTGTTTGTGAAATCCACTTGTTTGTCTTTTAAAGTGGACGGAAGTGAATGTTTGGATCTCTGGAGGATAATAAGGAGAGATTCTGGATTCCCATTCAAGGAACTTCCCATCACATAATCTGTCTCGTTCATTTTTATTAACCACTTCTCCTGGTCAGGGTCAAGGTGGTCTGGAACCTATCTGAGAATCACTGGACACTAGGCAAGGATGGGTATACCCTGAAGAGGATGCCAGTCCGCCCCAGGGTAACTTCCCATGACAGTCCACGGGAGATCACACTGAATGTCTGAGTTCTTTAAGTTGCATCAGGACTCACCATTGTGGCATGTTCAGTATGGGGAGTACATGGAAATATTTGTCCTCCGGGGGGACAAAAATGAAAGCCTAAATCTCAGGAGGATGATATACTACAGACTCAGTCCCCATACAAGGAACTTCCCATCAGAGTCCATCAGAAATCACGATGATGGATGCCTGACATTGTTATTTTGAGTTACAATATGGCTGTGTTGGTGCTCCCTCCTCACTGGAATTTCGGGTTGTGGGAATCTATTCTGCGTGCTGGTGGAAGGCTGTGTTTGCCAGTGTTTTTGTCCCCTCTGACAGCCTCCAGACTGCAGCAGCCGTTGGCTGTGCACAATGACAGACCAGGCTACAGGGATGCGAAACCCACAAACACACTGCTGCCGCTGTATCCGCAGTTCCAGTCAGAACCACTACAGGGTAATTTCAGAGCATCTTGAGAGAGGGCGGAAAAAGGTGGCAGGGACACGCACATCAGAATAACTCTACAGTCCAACTTGTCAGTTCCTGTTACTAAAGACAGAGGTGTGAACTCTGTCACACATGTGCAATACCCATTCCGGATTCCTTACTGCATGTTTGGGATGCTTCGCCTGTCTACCTTGTTTGACTGATGTACTCAGTCCGTATACATTTAACAGGAATGCTGTCAGAAGCTGAAATTGTATCTATTTGCATTAGCATAAAGGTAAATCAGTTAAAGTTAATCGATTTCTTTGTTTGAATCCATTTCAGAACGATAGAAAAGCCAAGTGTGACAGCAGCAGTTGCATCACAGAGTGTTTACAGGGATATTTCGGTGTGACATGATTTAATCAGAACGTGTTCATCGTCACTTCGCTGGGGGTAACTTTATCAATAAGCAGAAAATTCGTGGAAGTGCATGAAATATAAGTGCATTAAAGTCTGCCAGATCCCCTTCTGTGAAGACATTCAATCCATTCCTTATATTGCAATCTGTTTTCCAAGTACAGAGTGCAAGGCATCCCATCAGGCAAGAGGTCATGAGCAATATGACCTGATAAACAACAACTGCTCTGTTTCTCCTCACTTCTTTGGTTAAAATTTCAGGGAGCCTCTATCGGTTTGTCTTCTTTTGATTTTTTTGGACCGGTTAAAGACTGATACCACTGTCTCTTCGATTCGTACTGCAAAATGTTATAGTAAAAAGTTTCTAAGTGAGCTTGAGGAACAATCCCAGAATGTAACAGAGGCATCAGCATATGCACGCTCCGCTTTGACATGGAATTTCGGTTCAGTCTCGGTGCTGGTTGTGTGACGTTGTTCACTTTGCTTGGTCTACAAACACGACTTTGTTTGCCCTAAACTGTATATTGCACAATGAAAATTAACTTTTTTTGGTTTGTGTCCAACTCTTTCCAACAAAGAGCCAATCACTGAATCAAGATAAAAAGATGTTTAACAGAGATGCAAATGCAGATATACGTATTATAATATTGTAGGAGAAAAAAGAAAGATCTCATTATTCCAACATTTTTTCAATTCTTGGTGAAAATTATTAATATTTCGCTTCACAAAAATGGCTTAAGGCTCTAATAGTCTTTCTCTAAATATAAAGAGGCTCTGACATAGGGATGCTTATCACATACATTTTGGCTGGACTTCATAAATCTACTGGTGACATCGTTGCTTGTGACAGAAGCAGTGATCTATTATTATTCTCTAACATCCTTGTCATTGTGTTCTGGTGGCTTCCTGGCTTCATGGCGCCTTAAATGGCGTTTGGCTTCCCTGAAAACAAATCACACAGTCATGATTCAGACACCAGAAACACCAGAGCACTGTATTTATGTATATTTATTAGGTATACCAGATATTCGATTGCATAAATGTAAAAGAAACACTAACACTGAGCAAATGCAGATGTGTGAAAAAAACAGAAAATACAGTCTTTAGGATTTTTCATTAAGTTTTAATACATTAGGATAGGCTAGGCTTGGATATAACTACAGATAAATGTACAATAATAATAATAATTTCTTCATTTAGCAAATGCCTTTGTTCAAAGCAACTTTCTTGCTAGGTTTGTACACTAAGCTACTTAAAATGATTTACCCATTTACCCAGCTAGTAATGTTGAATATGGAAACTGAGTCAATTCAAGGAAAGTACTGTACCTTGATCAAGGGCTCTATAGCAGGAAGACAAAATAAAATCTGGATCCTTTGACTGCAGGGCAGCTGTTCTAACCACTATGTCACCTGCTGCTAAATTATAGGAATAATCGTAACAATAAAAGATGAGCTTTAATAAAAAATATTAGCAACTTTCAGCTAGCTGAGCAGCTCAGTATTGCTGGAGTCATCCCTTACCTTAATAAAATAACACGAGCTACGGAAATACCCAGTTTCATACTGCCTCTTCCAGAGAAACATATATTATCAGACTTTCTCTGAATTGTCTGTTATAAACCTTTGCATCTTTAGAGTGGTCTCTTTGTTGGTTATAGTGGTTTGGTTAATAGCTGCAACAATTAATAATAAATGGCTACATGTAGCACATTTGGTGACTCTTAAAGCACTGCAAGGGTCATTTATCAGACGGGCCAAATGCAGTTTTTATTAACCCGCAATCGTGAGACATCCCAGCAAACCACAGTGCCATACTACACACTCATCATTTCTGGTTCACCTGGCTTTTGGCCAAGCGCTTCGATGTGTGTGTAGAACAATAATGTTTTTGAGAATCTGAATGCTGTCAATGGCTGCCAGCACTCAATGGCTTGTGAGTCAAGTGAGGCCTTTTTTCTGGGGCTCTGTGTAAGTGTGTGTGTGAGAGAGAGTGATTGGCCAGGGGTTCTCTGTATTACGGTAACCCTCGGGGCATAGGTGACCAGAGGGTCCTTCCATTAGGTTTTTATGGGCCTTTAGGAGGCACTCAGCTGATGCACTGTAGGGGGCTGGATAAGGCTGTGTGTTTGGGGTGGGGGTTTGACCAGATTCTCTCTTTTTAACTAAATTGCTAAGTATTTGCTGTATTAAGTGACATGGCAATACCTAAGCAGCTCCAAAGCATTAAAATCGATTCTCGTAACACGGATGTTTAATGGTGTTCTGCGATGTGGGCTTTTTTTCATGGTAACCTAATACGATAAAAGGGTGCAACAGACAACGTACAAGACCCCCCCCCTCCATTAACATGCAAATGTAAGAGCATTGTCCGTAGGTGCCAGCGCTCTCCAAATATTTGGTTAGGGCCAAATGGGGTGGGGGACTCAGGGAAATGTAGTTTCGTGTGAGGTTGAACACGAGGAGTCGTCTATTCGTGCTTGACTGGGTCGGGAGTTTGATTTAAAGGTGGTGTCCAACAGTTCGTTGAGGTCAACATGCTCCATCACTGTGGCGAGCAGCGTGTTCCCGCTTCACACACGAACCAAAGATACAGAGAAAGAGAGCGATTCTTGGTTTTCCTGGGACAGGGAGAAAGGACGGCCTGCCGAACCCCACGAGTTCGTCTGCGGAGGGATTGATGGCCGCGGCGTGGAATGCGCGGAATGCGAGCTGGGCACTCCATTAGTCCCACAGGGTGGAGAAACGAGGGAAAACGGCACCCACCGAAGGAGAGATCTTCACATTCTCCCTACGGTGCCACAGGGTATTTAACATGTAAAGAATATATATTTTTTTGCATATATTTATGGCACGGAAGGTAGATTTATTACTGATAGTTATGACAGATAAAGCGATTCCTCTGTGGCTCCCCCCCTATGTTATACAGCCCGGTGGTTTACGCCGATGTGGGCGTGGCTGGGTCGTCGCGAGCCCGGGGCAGATCAATGAACCCCGCAGAACGCGCTCGCGGGGAAGCGCGAGCCTGGTTCCTGGTCGTCGAGGCGTTCCGTTGTTATTGCGACGATTAAAGCCAAATTTTGCGTTATCGCGACGTTGCTGGAACGTTAGAGCAACGTTTTCTAACATCGTGGGAACGCGAGTGGGACGTAATAGCGACACTGTAACTCTGCTGGACCGCCGTGGGGACACTAAACCTCGGGGCGTCTTCAGGAGCTCGGCGGGACCTTTTGGTGGTTTTTTTTTTTGTTTTTGTTTTTTTAAGCTACACATTCGGGTGACAGATT
Source organism: Heterotis niloticus (assembly GCA_018136845.1). Taxonomy (NCBI): domain Eukaryota; kingdom Metazoa; phylum Chordata; class Actinopteri; order Osteoglossiformes; family Osteoglossidae; genus Heterotis; species Heterotis niloticus. Next base: position 6,295,754 of record CM030906.1, read on the forward strand.
TGCAACTTTTGACGAGCTGCTCTGCGGATTCGGGTAAAAAAGAGGCGTAAAACGTCGGAAAGCCCCAGGTAAAACGTCAGAACCGCGCTCACCGGTGTGGGCAGAGAGCTGAGAGGAGCGTTGAGATGATTTTTTCGAACACAGCGAACCCCGTGAGGACGCCTTACCGCAAACAGGTAGGCCGAAACGGTCACAAATATTAGTGTTTTTTTTTAAATTCAATGGTTTCGATTAACACTTTTCAATTGGCGGCAAAACATTTGGTACCGTGAAGAAGAGGAGCGGTGTTCCTGTCCGTGCGAGCATGGTCGCCGGGTGTGTGTTACAAATTTCACACGGGCGTTTCAAGTGAAACTCTGCCTATTATCACTATGGATGCGGTTGTAATGTGTGATGAGTGTGGTTTCTTCACGGCCGCCTTCGATGAAATCAATGGTCGGGTTGTGGTCGGGTCCTAGTTCGGTTGTGGTCATCCGTGGTCATCGCCGGTCACCTCCTGAACCGTTCGGCCGCAGCGCTGTTAGTGGCGCTGTCGCTGATGTTACAGTGGATGGAGGAGCGGTGAGGATCCGGTTCTGCGGTTGTGGGGAGATCAGGTCACGTCCTTCACAAGTTCAGCTTGTCGATCCTGGACCATGAAGGGTGCGGGAGGGGGGGTGGTCTCGCAATGGTCCGAACGGAAGTACTGAATTCAGACCCTCTAACATTGACTAAATGGTTAGGGGAAGTGATCTCCTCATTTTAGTCTAATATTAGTGTTTAAACTGAACTTCAGGTGTGTGTGTAAGTAAACCCAGGAGCGCTCGCATTCCCGGATGTATGATGAAAGCACTCTTCGCTGTACCCCTCACTCACATTTCTGAGAGGCAGAAATGATAGATTAATGGTGGCCTTTGCTGTAAATATTTGACTACAGTTGATGTGCCGTGGGCTTTGATCTGATCCTGGTTGTTTTGGACAGTCTTCCTCCATGCTCTGACCTGCGTGTGTGTACTGAGCCAACACTGAGGTCATGGAAATAAAAATGACTTCTCCCCTCGCAGCACCACGATACCGAGCGGCCAGACATGTTGTTTCCCTTCTGCTCGCAGCTCTGGAGTCCTTTCTGATGTTCCTGGGACATTTGCACGCCCCTGAACTTCAGCACCACATTAATTTTGCTTACTTTTTTAACTTAATCGCTCTTCCAACCTTTTCTCCCCATGGGTGTGTGTGGTAGGTTTGGTGGTTAAGGGACTCGTGCTTGGTATGTTTATATCATGTTGATGGTGGGCCGAGTCAGTCTGGAGCTGACTGATAAGCTGCAGAGGTGCAGTCGCCCCCCTTGCATTTCAAAAATGCATACGGGGCTTCCGAGTCCTTCTGGAGAGGACACAGTAGAGACGAGGACACTCGGGCCTTTGGTTGCAGGGTCCCCAAAGGTGCCCTCTGTTAGCGCTCTGTGTGATCTCCACAGGTCATTTAGTGGGCAATCAGACATTTGTTTTTGTATATGGGTCCTGTATTTGGCCTTAAGTGATGATGTCATAAGAGGGACAACGCACACTGTGTCCTCTCGTTGCCCTGAGCAACAGAGGATTTTGTTGTCCTTACTGCCCTAGGGCAAAATGGCTTGGTCAGTGAAAGTTTTGCGCAGTAATTTGATCGGACGCATTTGTTAATCTGCACGTTCTTCAGGGTGAAGTCTTATTGCTGCTTTTAGGGCTTTAAATATGGTCTAATTTGCTGCTCTCCACTGTACTTTTCATCAAGATGGACGCCACGCTCTTTTGCATCCCATCCAAATGTGGAAGCATGTGCTTTGGCATGAGGACATGCCAGTATGTTTTGTGAATATTTTGACCTCCTGTTCCCTCAATAAATGCACATATGTTATACATGTAGAGGGTAACTCTTTTGCATAACTGCAGTGTAAGACGTGATGGCGTTGTATGGTCAGAGAGTCAAACTATTTTCTCAACCTTTTGGTCTTTTAGAGAGCGGGGTCTGTCACAGGAACTGCAGCTTGAGTTTTTGGCGGTCACATCCCGGCTTAGTAGGCTTCCCCTTTGGCAGTTGACCATTTCAAAACTGTGACCTGCTTGCACCACTGTGATGCCATAAGAGGAGGTTCTGGGTTGATGGGACTCTGTCATTTCTGGAATTCTTGGAAAGTTTTCAAAATCTGGGGTTAATTTTTAGCTTTCTTGTGTTTCCTTTGGTGCTGAGGCATACTGTAGCAGCACGCTCCGTTTCATTAAATGGCTGCACGCACAACAGGGTGTGACGCCTGTGTGCTTGGGCCAACCAACTGCTCTGTGGTACAGAGTGGGTCAGCAGGGTAGAAAAGAGCACAGTTCATTCACCATGCCAGGAATGCTTGTGCTGTTCTCTGTTCTTTCTGAACCTCAACCCACTGGAGTTCATCAAGGCCCCCCTGAGGGCTTGTTTAATTTTCAGAAGGTCTGCTGTCAAGGATCTTCTGAACAGGGAAAATACTTAGGCAAAGTCAGTGCTTTGGAGTTAATGGGATATGGGGGCGAGCAGTTTGGCTGCTGTGTACCCTGCTAACTACTCCTTGCTAATTGTGCCTCAAAGTTTCAGAGGGTTGTGGATGTTAGGATAAAAGGAAAAATTAAGTGTGGTGTACAGAGTCCTGTCATGCCTGCAAAAGACCAGTTTTAGATTTACAGCTAAAACCCAGATGTCCATAAAGAGCAGGGTGTACATGCAGGGAGTGCCTTTTGGGGTTCAGGTTTCAACACCAAAAGATCGGGTCTGTTCCCCAGGGACCTGTTTCAGGGCCCCTTTTTTTTATTATTCTTACCTGAACCTTTGTTTATTTTATTTATTTATTAATTTTTTAAGTATAGTGAAACCCTGTCAAAATGTGATAAGTGGGGTCCAAACAATTAAATTTTGTAAACTGCAGGGTTGCCTTATTGCAAGGTTAATGCAAATAATTTTTTAACACTCAGTTGTTCAGGTACTGTTTCAGGGAGAGGAAAAGATTTTTTGTTTTGTTTTTTTAGACATCTTCTAATGCCCATAGAATCACACTATAACAACTCCTTTCAACTGTTCTGTCAGTGGTGTTATGAAAGGAGGACTTGGGAAATTGGACTGTAGGAACACATGCTTTCGTTCTCCATGACATGATCATTCAATACCGGCACTCACAGAGCACAAGAACATTCCTGCCTCAAAGCTATTGAACATGCTGAACACAGAGCAGGACAACAATCCCCTCGTAATTCCCCACAATGGATGTTTGCACATGTGCAGCACCAGTGTATTGTGGCAGAGCTACAGACACAATACTGATGGTATAAATAGAAATTTTCACTTAAGCATACATGGTCTTCAGTAAATCCTGTACATTTTTCCCCATCAGAAGATGATGCCTGGTAATGGGAAGGGGAACAGGAGGACAAGAGCCATTCATAACAAACAGAAAGTGCTAATAATAAAGGACTATTGCTTCAAAGGGGATCCAACATCCTAATCTTCATTCCTATCCTATCCTGACCTGTTAACACCATGGCAGCCCCTCAGTCAGACCTACAGCAAACCTGTCTAGCCACTATACAGTGGTTTGAGTCTCCTTAGTATTGATCAATATCATAAAAGTTAGCCAACTACACACACAAACCTAAATACAATATGACAACGTGATGGTTACATCTGAATTTTTCTTATCAGGTGTGTGTTTTTGTGGGTTTTTATGGTTTTCCTTTCACAGTTTTGCTTTTGTCAGTGTAATACTGTGATTGCATGTAAAGCAAAAGTTGTCCTGCAGCATAATGCATAGAAATCCCTGATTTTTAGACTACATTTGTTGATGTTCATAGCCTGTCTGAAGATATATCAGTCCCTCCGTGTTTAAATAAAGCCTAGTTTTGATTTAGACAAATTCTCGGTGATCGTAGATGCACCTTCGAGCGGCAAGCATCAGATTACATATTTTATATGGATTTCTCATTTTAAGTTCCACTAGTCTGACTGCAGAGTATAAGATAGGCAGAAAACAGTCTTGCTCATTGATTTTGTTGGATGGTTACCAAAGCTTTGGAGGGCTGGTCGCTCTGATGACAACCCCGGGTCACATGCTGTCCCTCACATCTCCCTGCCTGGAAATCACATGGTCCTTTTCTGTGTCCTCCCATTCTGAAGATGTACCCAGGAAGCGAACAGGATTAAAAAAAAAAAAAAAAAAAGTTTCTGTCCAGTTCTTGAGAGAATACCCCTCTCTGTCTGTTTCAGCACTGCCGCAGAGGCCGCTGACCAAGCGTACCAACCAGCTACAGATAAAGACTGTGTGTTTAAGGAAGCACGGGGCTTTAAATACGAGTATAGAGAAGAGAAGGACCTGAGACTGCCTTGGTAGTTTGTCTTAACATGCAACTATGGAAGGTGTTGAGTACAAGATGGGTTTTAAGTATGAATGTTAATGCGGCAGGAGCACTGGTGCCTTAGTGCTCATAGGCTGTAGGTGTGGATATGGGTTTGAATCTGGTTCATTCTGTGTGCTGTTTACAGTTCTCCTTGTATTCAAGTGGCTTTTTTTTTCCCCCTGCAATCCAGAGACATGTTTCAAGTGAGTTGGTGACTATAAAATTGTTCAGAATTAAATTTTCTCACATGGAACATGGGCTTGAAACTGTCATTTCAGGGTCATTCTCTGAACTTCCCATTTTATTTGTTTGAAGAAGGGTATAGAATATTTCTCTCAGCTTAACACACTTCTTCTGAAGTGGCTGGGCTCATCAAGCACAGAGTGCTGTGTCACAGTGTAAAGAGGTTGCCCCATCACCCCTATTTTTTGCCTTTGATCCAAGGTCTTTGCCTGAGATGAGCTGGTTAGGGTTGTTCATCATTTTAACACCTTTTAAACACGGTCATTTCTCATTGGAGTGGGAACATCTGGGCAAATTCTGTTCAAGGAGCAGAATTTAACACACCAGCAGGCCAAGAGAACACGGTTCTCCCCTACCAAGGGTGTGGCCCAGTCCTGCGGGAAAAGCTGTAGCACAAACCACTTCTGCCTGGAGGCAACAGGGTTTATTGAGCCAGTGCATAACGGCCTGGGATTTATTTATTTTTTTTGTATTTTCCAAATGTGAAAGGGCCTCAAATACACACAGTAAATTTACGAGGTTTCCCCTCAGTTAAAACGTTACATAATATTGAATTGACAGTCGGTTCATGAGGCAAGGATAACTGAGAACAAGCTGCTCTTTTTTTTGCACAGGGATGTTAGTGTTGTTGTGCGTGTCATCGGACTCATTAATGCACCGGGGAGGTTATACGTTGACAGTACACACCTTCACCAACTTGTAGAAGGTCAGAAGAAATAATTTCTTACCATGTTTCTAGTCTAAAACATAAAAACCTTTGAAGTTGAAAAGCAAACTTGTTAGCCTAATGGTATCGCTAATATATCTGGATTTCAGGATGTAGGTAGGTGGCGTAGTGGTTATTGCTGTCATCTTGTAATCGACTGTCATGCCCTTGATCAAATTACTTATCTTGAATTTGGCCTGTAAAAAATTATCCAGCTGTATAAGTGGCTCCTATTGTAAGCACCTCCCATTGTAAGTCACTTTGGCAAAGCTTTCGATAAACAAATGGGAATAAATGGTACACAAATGTTCCAATGTTAAAATTCTTGCATTTGCAGTTATGTCACTAATCTGTTGGATAACTGGTAATGTCATATGTTCTTTAGTGGCTTTCAGCTTGTGTCACCAGTAAATTGAGGCTGCAATATGCGGTAATAACTTTGGTCAGGTTTGGAATCCCAGTGGCTTCAAACCTGCCCCAATAACGGTGTACTGGAAAGGACCATGGGGCTGTGTGGGCAGAAACAGACATATTTGGCCTGCTGTTCCTTTGTGGGTCCAGTGAGTACTATGCCCATATAGTGTCAGTCCCAGGTTAGCTTGGAAACACTCGTGAGCAGTGAGGTAGTCCTATAGCAGCACCATCCTCTTGTACCTGCATATAGGATGTTTCTGTTGCTTCTGCATCAATCGGGGAACAAATGTGTAACTGTGCCTTTGACCTCACCTTTCACAGCCACCTGCCCTACCCTGTGCCCAACCCATGGCTCCTCCCAGCCCCAGCAGCAGCGCCAACCACAGCAGCAGCAGCAGCACAGCAGGCTGGGAGCAGCTCAGCAAGACCAACCTGTATATCCGTGGGTTGCCCCCTGAGACCACTGATCATGACCTGGTGAAGCTCTGCCAACCGTGAGTATGACAACATTTTGAAAGAGTTCAAACAAGTAGATGAATGGAGGAGTTTAGAAAGGATGTACATGGTTACAATGGAGTGAGGGCATGTTTCTGAACACCCTGCACATCTTAGTACAGTAAAAACACACCATAATGCATTTACTGGAGTCCAAAAGGCTCAGTTGCATAGAATGAGGGGTCTACCTGAACGTTTTTAGAAAAACTAAATCGAGGGTCAGGACCTTTTAACTCTCCATAATGGTCAGATACTGCAGTGTATTATGGGAGTACCATGGTTTCCCCTTGCTGTTGCTACAATATGTACTAATCCTAAGGGATTAATTCTAATAAATTTTTTACCTTTACCTTTTGCAGAAAAGCAAACATAATGAAACCTGTTCTGTACATAACTGAAGTGAGTCCCACATGATGTCACTTCCTAACACCACCCTTCCTTTGCTGGAGGATGGGAGGCAATTGCATTAAATCCAGATTTGTTTTAATTTTGGGGTTTTACTTTATTTGTAAAAATTGAATAGTTGAATACAGAAGTGGCTGTCAGTAACCAGTCTGGTGTGTGTGATACAGCCAATGCTAGTTATGCTGCTACAGTGACTCCTGAGTCCACCCTCCCACCCAACAGTTTTCCTGTGGTTTTTTCATCATAGGGATGTTTGAGCAGGAATCTGCTCTGGAAACAGCCTTAAGGTTCTTTTTAAAAGCATGCCTTAATGTTTGGGGCAGGTGTTTCAGGTCACCCAGCGCACCCATAGCCCTTGCCCCCCCCCCCCCCCAATGCAGGCTAATCTGCATGCAGAGACTTTAAAGATTTAACCTTAGACCTTCTCCCCTTTAGCTTACAAAACTTCTCTCACAGTTGTCCTCGCTGCCAATTAGGTGAATCAGCTCTACAGTCTCTGCTGATTTAGATTTTTTTATATCTCCATTTTCACATTTTAAGGAGTATTTGTAGACTTGGGGAAGTTTGACTTTCATCTCACCACTTTTATGGTTTGTTAGGTTACATACTGCCTTTGTGCAGAATTTTTATTTTTTTCAAAGGTTAATCCAAGTACCTATCATTCACCCTCTGAGAACTTAAACCCTCATCCTTTCCAGTGACATTATGTGCTGCACTTACCATTGCTAATTGCAAGTCATCCGACAAAAAGGTCATCTATACCACACCTCCACATGACATCTTGCATATTTTTTGCGCTCCATTATGAAAGCGTGCAGCCATTTAGTTTTAGGTGTTTATTTGGCTGCCACCATTCTTCAAAGCAACATAGTGCTTTGCTAATTGCTCTGATTTACCTGTTTATGCTCTTAGATAAGTTTTAATAGTATCACTTATGGGTACATAAAGTACTTTTATTAAAAGTGCTACAGTAAGACATGGGATTCAAACCTGGGTCCTCTAAATCCAAATGTTGTGGAGGCATAGTGGTTGAAACTGTCACCTTAAACTCGGAACATCCTTGGTTCTAATCCCCAGTCATGCTGTAGTACTTATGATCAAGGTGCAGTAATACCTTGCTTAGCACTACCTCCTATAGTGTTTTTTTTTTGCAATAGTGGTCTTAAATTATTTAGCGGGCAAAAATAAATCATTTGCTGTATTTTAGGAATTTTTCAATATTTGATCCATAAATTAGGCTGAGTTTTCCGTTTATTTGTAGCGTCAAATGTGTACCCAATCTATTTTGTGTTTTGTGCAGTTTTCAAGCTCAATTTATCCAAAATACTGCATTATATTACTGTTTCATTAAGCTCCATTTCTCAAGTACACAGCTACAGTACCAATTTATTACAGTGCTTATCCTGAATAGATGCTGTAAAAATTACCCTGCTATATAAAAAGGTAAATCATTGCAAGTAGATTAAGGTACAAATCTGACATCGTGAGGTATTTTTCACAAAATGATAATAAAGGCTAAAAAAAAAAGTTCATTTCACTTTCGCTATTTGCATCCTTCTTTGCTAGCGTACCTCTCACCAAGGTCTGGGCACTCTGGGACCCGGAACCCTGGAGTTGTCCAGCCACCACCCTGGACAACTCTTGGTACCCGATGTGGACCATTCGTTTTCAGCCTGTCCCTGCTAATCTGGCAGGGACGCACTTGCAGAGTCTCCCTCAAATGCAAAGAGCATAGGTCGTCCCTCTGCACCATGACGGACAGGCGCCGCTTTACTTGGTCTTCTCATTACTTTGGGTGTCGCTCCCTGACTTGGGCTTCAGGTCAACAAACCGGGTCCTGCAAAGCTCCACGGTACATGGGTTTTTGCTCTTAAATCCTTTATTAAACGAGTTATTTGAGCAAATCGGCTCACCTGATATTTGAAGTGTAAATCAGGTGCTAATTAAAAACTGTTGTAAAGCCTCTCGGTCGGTGCCGTGTGGTGGACTCTAATTGGATTTGGGAGCTCTGCTTTATTTAATCTTATTTTGGTGTGCTTTGTGTCCTTCACCCTGCCTGTCCTATACTGTGGGTTAGGTAGTTTAAATGCACTTCTAAATGTGTCTCTGATTTATTGCTTTTAGTCACTTTAAATGACCTCCTATCATGCATGTATTTGAAGAGAAATTTTTTCACAACTTATTTTAAATGGAAGATGGTGCCTGTATAAAAGGCTACCACCTTTACGGGACTGATATTTGAATTATAAGCCGAAATGTAATGTAAATGTCTCGTGCCGGAGTGGGATCCACTGCTTATCTTTAGAATGTCCATGGGAGGTTAAAAGAAGGAGGTCATCCTAGGCCTGATTGTTGGGTGTGGAGTTGGGACCTGGGTTTAAAGCTCTTTATATGTTCTGTCCTCAGGGTTGTTTGTGGAACAGGTCAAAGGTTGTCGTCTCTCTCCTGGCTCCCACAGAATATTTGTTTTCCAAGCCAATGACATCTGTAGATGTTATTTTTAATCGACAGATAAATATACATGGTAGAACCAAATAAGAAGAATGGCTGGAGGTGAGTTGCGGTTGCTAGGTGCTATTTTGGTTTTAGGATACAGCAGGGTGGTTATCGAGGTCTTCGTGTCGGCGTCATTGAAACCTAAAATGAGAGATTTGGGCAGTGCTCCTCCCCTCATTAAAGGGTGGAGCTTAACTGTCTAACCCTTTGTGGGTTTGTGTCCAGTGACTGAGCTTGTGTACCTGCTGTCTCTGTGCTGGCTGTTTGGTGTGTATTGCATACGTGGACAATTTGAGCAATCTTTTTGGCATCACGTTCTGGGTCTTAGCTGGATAATGGAATACTACCATGGAAAAGCAGCAAGGCTGCCCTCTTGAATGATGTTCTGTTTATGTTTTATTTGGGTACAGTTTTTTGTATGTTCTTGATTACTAGCTTTACTTCTCACATGAATTTCTAGAGCCAGTCCTGAGTTGACACTCCATGCTTTTGTGCGTTGAGCTTTGAATAGTTCTCGGGCAGGAGGTGACACACCAATTGACTTTGGACAGAAAGATGGCTAGATTGAGACCCCAGGGAACTAGACATCAAACACTTGGGAAGTGCGCTGATTCAGCAACAATGTCTTGCTGTATAATGGAGTAAATTGCATCTATCCATCATTATCACTAACCATTTGTCTAATACAGGGTCTTAGTGGCCCAGAGTCTATCCTGAAGGTACACACACACACACACACGTGCATTAGTCAGTAATGTATAGGTTGTACCACCCATCAAGTAAAATGTGAAACTTTGCAACTTGCTTTAAACAATAAGATTTGCTGCGCATTTAAAAATGTACAACTCGTGCTGGTCTGTATGAGGTAGCTCTCAAATGTAATAAAAGGCTTGACACCAGGAACCGCACACTTTTTCTGTGGTACATCATCAGGCTTTCAGAGGAATTTCAAACCATTAGTCTAAAGAATCTGTCCTCTGACTCGTGCCTTTATGGTTATGTCATCGAACGACATATCAGCGCAACCCTTTTTGCCATTTTTAGCCAAGGATGGATTTGCCAGGTCTGCAAAGAAACCTGTCTGACAGCATGGCCTCCTGTGTGACTTTACAGGTATGGGAAGATTGTCTCAACGAAGGCTATCCTGGACAAGACGACAAACAAGTGCAAAGGTATGTGTGTGTCGTACCGTTTCCTGGCACGCATTCCCTTTTGTAGGGAATAGGTGTGTACTTGATCACCGTTAAGCATGACAGGCCAGGTTTTATCACACCCAAGCTCTGTTTTAGATCATTTGTATGGTTGAAAAAAAAAGCTCAGCCTCAATGGTTCTATTTATGACCCATATGTGTTTTGTGAGCTCATTGTGGGAGGAGCTCTGTAGCTGAACCTTCAACCAGACTCTTTCATACATCTTCTGATGTAAATATACATCTGTAAATAGTCAGTTTGATAAAAGGTTCATGCCACTCTGACACAAGTGCTTGTTGAATACCTCGCCCAAGGTTGTGTTACATTCTCTGCTGGTATGAAGTTCTTTAAAGAGCACCACCTTTGTCTGTGTATGGAAAGCACTCACTGTTGAGAACCACTTGTCCTCAGGCAGTCATGGAGGTTTGTAACCTATCCTGGAAGCATTGAGTATAGCCACACACGTGCGCATACAGTTGCAGTTTAAAGTGGCCAATCCACCTGATACATGTGTCTTTGGGGTGTGGGAGGAAATACAAATACAGGCACAACATGTAGTCTCTGCATGGACTGAATAGGAATTGCCCCACTTGCACGGCTAGCCTGTTATACAAAGCAGCAGTGTGCCTAAGTGATTTGAAGAATTTCTAAAACATTTGTATTAAGTAATTTTAAAGAGGCCCCTTTGTTGTTATTTGGTCACATTTTTGAAAAGTTGTATAGTAACATTGACATTAAGTCACTCTGGAAGATGTTAGCCAGCTAATTTCTTGATGAGCCAAGCCTCCCTGTTGCCCCCGTCCTACAGCAGTAATGGAAATGCTAAAGGTCGGTGAGGAAGCCGGGAGAACCGTGGGCTCTCTTCCTGCTTGGTCGCTCTAACTGTGCTATTCTGGTACATCCGCTGGCAACAGTGTCAATGGCAGCTCTGGTGCTCTTGGGTGGCTGGGCACGCCTGGCACAACACCAGCCTCCCCCTTCCTGTTCCCAGCACTGGGAGGCAGGACGGAACAGGCCTCCTTTCCGCTTACTGTGTTGTTTATGTCCCTCTCCGTCACGGGTTTACCACACAGCCCGCCCATCTGGCTGCTGCACAGCTTACATGAAACCCCCCACCACCTTGGAATTTTCCACTACGGTGCTGACAGCTACCAGGGGTGTTCAACTGACCCAAAATTTCAAAACCATCTGGCCCCATCTCCAGAACTCACCTCAACTGGTTTGAGGAATACTACCTTAGGGCAGCTAAGCTGAAGCCAAGAACAGTCTTGCTTTGGACATCAATGGCTACTTTGCTAATATGTTCTTAGTCGGTCTTAGATTTTTTTTTTTTTTAAACTTCTAATGTAGTTTTGTTGATGATGCAGAGGGTTTACAAATCATTTATCATTAATATGTCTCCCAAGTGTCCTTCAGTTCTGTAATGTGAGGAACAGTTGCAGGATTTTGCTGCTGATAGTTTGCCAACAGAGGCACTGAAATGCAGTACAGGGTTGTGTGAGCCGTTTCTGCTGTGGTTCCTTTTGGTTATTGAATTTTATATTTTGTAGGTTATGGCTTTGTGGACTTCGACAGCCCAGCCTCTGCGCAGAAGGCTGTTACTGCGTTGAAGAACACTGGCGTCCAAGCTCAGATGGCTAAGGTGAGGGTACGGCATCGTCCAATTGTTTCGCTTGTGTCCACATGACTGAAAGCATGAGCGTCTCTATCCTGCACTCCCACCAATATATCCACAAATGAGATTAGACCCATCTACCAGCTCTAGAAGTTTATTTCCTATATTTTTCAGTGGGATCATACAATATGATTGACAGCTGTCTCATAAAACTGGTACATACCGTAGGGGTTTGACTCTAATTCTGTGCCCTCTGTACACCAGTCTGTAAAGTTCACTTAGTTGCTGTGGAAGGCATTGTGTGGTCGTGTTTGACTTTACCACAGCTAATGTCTGTTACAACTGTGACCATTCACTGCCATTTTTAACATCTTGCGAAGAAGGTAAAGTAGTAAATTGTACGATTGTAGAAATGCATTGGATAGAATAGTTTTTTCACTAGTGAGAGCAGCTTTTAAAGGGATGGAGGGGTCCTGGGTGAGAGTTGTTTTCACTGAGGAGTTCTGGGCTTGCCAGTTATACTCTTATCTGTGAGTCATTTGGGCAGAGAAGTCTTGTTGTGGTCCTTGAGTGGACACGAATGATGTGGTGACCAGCAGTAAGCTTGTTCATGGGCACAAGAAAGGCAGCAGCAAAAATTGGACGTTGCCGTGGAGAGTGGGCTAGCTGAGCAAAGGGTTCTGTGAACCCAGACGAAAGAAGCTAAATTTAATTCCCCATGAATCTCGGCAGGCTAATGCAGTCTTTTCAGATGGCCTCTCAACTTTTAATTAAGATAAAACAGTTTTGTTGGGCTTTGAGTTTAATCTATGTATTGTTTGGAGTAGAAGCTATTAAAAAGCCAAGGCTTTTGCGTTAACTTTATTCTCTTTGTGATGTTCCTGGACCCAGTGGGCTGTCTGACAATGGTGCGCATGCCTCCTGCTTCTCCCTAAGGGCACCATTCAGAAGGCACATCCATTATTTGAAGGTGGGCAGGAAGTCTACTTTCAAGGTCCTTTCTTCCAGTTTTGACCCTCCTCAATCGCTTTACTGACAGCCTCACCTGGAGTGTATGCATTTATTTAGCGTACACTTTTGCCCAAAGGAACAGAAACTGTTAAGCTGCTTACTGATTTGCCAATCTATATAGTTGGGTGTTCCCCCCCCCCCCTCTCCTAGAGCAATTTTTGTGGCAGTACCTTGCTCAAGGGTGCTACAAACCTGGATCTGAGTGTAAGGGGGCAGCTCTGACTAATACAATACATTATGGGCTCTTAGTATATTGCTGTTTTTACAGTAATATGCTGGTATCAGTATAACTGGTTCCTTAAAATGGCTTGAAATATTGTGTACCTGAATATCAGGAATCTGTCCATTATTTATTTAAATAAAATTGTTTTGTTCTTGGTTCATTTGTGACACTTCAATTTACTTTTACTTACAGCATGATAAAGAACACTTTAAACACAAATTATCTAATTACCAAACAGAAGCAATTAATATGGATTTGTATGATTATATGCAGTTACTTTTTTATTAGCATTTAAAATAACATTTAAATTATTCAGCATTTATTTTGTTCTTTATTATAAGTAGTAATAGCAACAAACATATACTAGTCAAATTTATTTGTTGTAATTTCTCCATTCCCCCCAAAGTAAAACACAAAATTTACCTCTATAATGGGGTATTGCTAGGGTACATACTGACTGAACAGAAAGGAATGAAAGCACAAATTGCATTTGACAAGGCAATGACTGAGACTGCACGTGCCAAGCACAGGGTTGCCACCTACCTTTGCATTAGTACTTGTGTCAATTTTGAATATTTCTCTTACGCATTTTAGTTGCACTTGGATAACATTTGTTGTAGTGAGACATCTCAATTTGGACACTGGTTTGGGTTTTAATGTATACAGCTTGTTCTGTCAGGATTCCGAAAACTTGGAACCTGAGTATTGGTGTACATCAGATTTTTTTTTTTTTTTCCCCTCAGATTTTCAGATTAACTACCTTGTTCAGGTGTGCTAATTGAGCACCTGGGACTCAGCTGGTTTGTGTGAGTAAAAAGTGTTAGAGCACATTTATGGGAGGAATTGGAGAGAAGAATGAAAGCAAAGCAGCACATACCTTTGGGAATCTAGGAAGACATGGCACCTCATTTCCTGGTCAGAGTTGTTAACCAAATGACTTGTTGAGGGGGTGGGGAGGCTAGCTTCCAGCAAGAGGACTCACTTCATTGGTGCTTTGCTAGAGATGATACCTTGTTAATATGCACATTTTGATGACTTTGCCTTTTGAACTTGCGTACAGACTCATCTGGTCAGAGATATCACTGTGACAGCACACTGTGCATTGGGTGTGTCATGCGGTGACGCCCAGAATGTGGACAAACCTGTAGAAAACAGTCCGAGTTCACTTTATTATCATACAGTAACATTGTAGGAAAAGTAAACCAACAATTATCTCAGTACAGAGCATTCTTCGTAGTTTGAGCAGTGTTAATAGCTTTTTCCACTTCTGGAACAGATCATCTAGTGAGACATGCCATGGCACAGGATATGCAAATTAAAAAATTCCTTTAGTTTAGGACTGTAGTACCTTCGTTTCAAACACACATCTGAGTTGCCTTTTCTTAGAACCTTACACAAGCCTCTCATTGTTTTAACACTGAAACCAGGTATGTTTGTAAATCTAAAGATGCTATTCTCATAGTCAAATTTTTACATTGAGCTACTTCTGTTTGTGCTTTAGGTCTGTTTCATGTATATCTCTAGTAATGGCTCTAAGACTGAAGAAAATAAAAAATATTAAAACAAATAACCTGCGTTAAAATTATCACATGAATTCTTTACAAATGCCATTTCAATGCCAACCAATTCATATCAAAAATTTGTAGCATTCATTTTATTGATCATGTCAACCAATATGGAAGTGAGTTGAACTGAGGCAGACCCATGCTCTTTTTCTCTATGGGTTTATTTTATTTCCATCTGGCAGCTGGGTTTCTAAATACAGGTTTCAGTTGTGCTGCTGCAAATTATAATTTAGCCTGTGAAGATGAGCAGAAGTGAACTGAACTTCCCTCACTGGCTTATCAAATCATGTAAGTTAGGGAGGGAAGTTTGCTAAAAGTGTGGGATAATCTGATCATTAAAGTTTAATTGGGCAAATGGAGAATTCAATGGCAGTTACAGATTAAAAAGTTAACTGTCAATATCCTGAATGTACATGTAATGCATTAGCCTCACTGATTTGGTTTGGATCGACATGGGTGTGTGAAGCATTTAGACGGTGTTGGCCTACCAGCCTTTTTTTTCTTTTTTTTTCTTTTTTTTTCCCCTCCCTCCTTTTTTTGGCTCCCTGGGTGTGACACTATTGTGCAGAAATGGCTCACTACCTTTTAAAATGAAATGGGTGGGTCCAAGGGTTTGAATAACACAGACTTGAGCACAATCAGGTGTAGCTTGCGGTGGAGGTGACCAGGGTGAAATCCTCTAATACCTCTGCTCTCAGGCCCACCTCATGTTTCCAACACTGTGATTGGCCCGTCCTGCTAACAGCAGGGACAGATGTCTTTCCTCCCTGGAAAATATCCATTGTATAAGGTAGATGGACAATTCGGATGTTAGACAACAACCATATCTCTCCTAAGCAATTAAACAGCTGGTGACAACATCTCTAAAATGTGACTGATAGCCAAAGTTTAACAGTTTCACTTGACGAATGCCAGACGGTATCCAATTGGAGACTCAAAAAATTGCAATATATTCACATTTAAACATCTTTGATTAAAACTGTTTGAAGACAGAATTGTGGAATATTTTTGGTGAAGCTGTCCATGTGTAATAAAATTGTGGATTTAACAGATTTAGTTCCTTGTTCCTTTGAGTTGACCTTTCAGCTGTTTAAAGCTGTAATTTGAAAGATGCTTTAATACCACATCATGTACAGAGGACTTGGCTATTAGTCAATATCCTCCTGGCCCTTCAAACCTACACTGATGCTCATTTATAGACAAACAATGTATGTCAGCAAAGCAATTATGAAATTGTTGATGGCATGGTGATGCTCCCTAGCACTTTCTCACACTGGTTTCTTCCCCCATAGCAACAGGAGCAGGACCCCACCAACCTGTACATCTCCAACCTTCCCCTCTCCATGGATGAACAGGAGCTGGAGAACTTGTTGAAGCCTTTTGGCCAGGTGATCTCCACTAGGATCCTGAGGGACCCAAATGGGACCAGTCGGGGTGTAGGCTTTGCCAGGTGAGTATGATGTATGTCTTGAGTCAGGTGCTTGAGGAGGTCAGTTTCTGCACAGTGTAGTCCTAACTCTTGACCTTGGACAGTAGGTGTGTTGACTTCACCAGGTTAAATCACCAGACGAGGGGGATGAAGGCTTGTATTCTTTAATCTGTCAAGAGGTTTTCTTCAGATCATGCTGAAAAGCCATGTACTCACGTTGTACACAGCTGTGTTTTGCCCAGTCTGTTGTTCTCCCTGAAGGAAACTCACCATGGTAAATGTACAGTTGTGGGCTATAGTTGACATTTCCCATCATGCCCCCTTTTTTGCTTAATGCTGAACTAGGCTGACTGACTGTTTCAAGCACATATACAATGAGAGGCCACTTGTTATTAATTGCCTTAATTTTCGTAGACTAAAAGTGCCTAAACAGTTTTCTCCCCTTTGCCGAATTGATGAAATGGGGAAGGATTATTAGCTGAACCCTGTTTTCAGAGCAGCGTTTTAATAATAGTTCGGCCAATTCTGTTTTTCAAGCTCAGCAAGTGGACGCACTTCACTGATTCACCTGAAAAAGGCCTGTGACTCACCCCTATTGACTTCATCCCCTTCCGCATGTAGCCGAGCCTCTTCTCACTGTTTAACTCTAAGTGCAGACTGTCTGCCTAGCTGTATGCCCCCCTGTTGCTGGCATAACCCTGGCTACCTTTGGTTTAACTGTCAAAGGGCCTGCAGGCCACCTCCCTCTGCCTGCTCACCCTGGTGCCGTTCTTTACGGCTCATGACGGAGATGTCATGGTGGTATGAAAACTGGAATATCTTGTTTGCATCTCAAACATGCCAACAAATGTATTTGTAGGAGATAATCACCAGCTGTACACAATGAATAACTGGGGGGGGAAATGGCTTTTGATGGCATTTTAAGAAAAAATCCTCTTTAAGGCAGATGCAATTATTTTGTGTAAACCTCAAGACTTTACCAAGTGCTTGTAGGGTCAGCAGTTGACATAAAATAGTAAAGCACTTAAGTGTAGCATGTAAGTCATTGCACTGCAGACTGAGTTTTGATTTAATTAGATCTGTTTGTGAATGTCAGGATGGAGTCGACGGAGAAGTGTGACGCTGTGATTTCCCACTTCAATGGGAAGTTCATTAAAACATCGCCAGGAGCTATAGGTAAGCATGTATTCACACATGCACCACTCGTATGTTCCTGAGCTGGCGAGTGTCCACTTCCACCCAGGAGGGTCAGCATCTCATGCAGCTTTGTCTTCCGGGTTGCTAGCGGTCACAGGGTTTATTCTGATCTCCTTCTGTTGGGAGGAAGTCACCTCTGAAGAGGGAGCACTTATTGCTCAGCTGTGGTATGCCTTAGCTGCCATCATGCTGAATTCCTCAGTGTTGGCTGTGCTCCAGCTGACTGGGCTTTGCTGAATTTGTCTCTGCTGTCCACTCCATACCATTAAAAAAGAAATGTTTTAAATACAGCAATAAAGCGCTTTCTTTTTTTCGGGTAGGGGAACAGTTCACTGCACATACCATGTACAGATGATGTGTATAGTCATGGTGCAAGTTGGGTATCCTTTCTGTGTGTAAGCTGTCTCATCTCTCTTCCAGGTCCTTCAGAACCGCTGCTGTGCAAGTTTGCTGATGGTGGACAGAAGAAAAGGCAAAATCAAAGCAAATACATGCAGAATGGACGCGCTTGGTCACGGGACAGTGATGCCAGGCTGGTGAGTGTACATTTCTCAATCTGGGGTGAGGCTGTTGGATGGTGTGTACTTCATGTGATTACTGGTAGTGTTGGAAGGACACCCCCACCCCCCTCCCTTGGGTTGAAGCTCTTAATTTTCAGCCCAGTACTGTTAAGCTGCAATTTTGAGAACATATTTTGGATTCTTGTACCTGAGCAGCACTATTCAGGGGTAAGGTGTGTACTTTGAGGGATTCTAAATTCATCAGCCATGGATGGTTTGACCTTCTTTTTTTGCTCATCTCCAAAGGCTGGCATGACTCTTACCTATGATCCTACAGCAGCTCTGCAGAATGGGTAAGTCAGGGACCTTGGAAAGAACATGTTAGGGTTACCAATTGTATCCCTTTGAGTTTGAGCTTTGATACAGCCTATGTTTCTCCCACGGCCCAGATTTTACACTGCACCATACAGTATTACAAACAGGATGATGCAGACATCCGTGCCACCCTACATCTCACCCATGTCCGCCTATCAGGTGAGTAGTGCCTCTTAATATGAAAGGTGTTGCCCTGTTTGGTTAAATGGCTTAATCTTCTGAGCCCCTGAGGGGTCTCCTCCGTTTTTAACTACATCCAAATTTCTTGCTGCATCATTATTGTGCGGGTTTTTTTTAATTTATTTATTTATCTGACAGTTTTCTCCAGGGTTACTTGCAGTGTAGGGTTTGTACTCTAAGCTACTTTTGCTGATGTGCTCATTTATACAGCTGGCTAATTTTTACCATTTCTGTTCAGCACTTTGGTCAAGGATTTTACAGCTGGATTGGGGAGTTGAACCCAGGTTTTTTTGCTAGCAAGTCTGTAGATCCAACCCCTGTGCTACCTGTTCAGCCCCATCTGACTACACTTGTTATTCCTGCTTATATAAAGGCATGTAGCCTGTGATGCTCTATAGAAGCTGATGCTCATACTGTGTGTGTTTCCAGATGCAGAGTCCTTCCTGGGTTACCCACCAGCCCTACATTGTGCAGCACCCGGTAAGAGAATACATCTACCTTGTTGTTTTCTCACCCCCATGGTTTTCCTTGAAAGGCTTTCAGAGCCCTAGGGTATATCAGACCTTCAAATGGGAAGCAGGAAGTTTCTAGTAGCACTGCTGCAGTGAGCTCAGATGTTGGAGGAGGTTCTGTTTCCACCATTCCCGTCTGAAACAGCAGCTGGCCCTATTACACTGATACTAAAAAAAAAGCTGTCGCTTCAAAAGTAGCCCCAGACCCTTTTTTTTCCTTTTTTTTAAATACCCCTCTTCCCTATCAGATGGCCTTTTTGTGTTGGGGTGGCATGATGCGCTGGGCAGGTCCTCTACAGGGGAGCATTGTGGTGTTGCACTCCACTACATCCCATAGTACAACCTAGGACACGGGCAGGTCTTAATTCCTAGTTGGTGAGGGGAACTGAATGAACAGGACACCATCCTCAGCTCTCCATACCTAAAAAGAAGCATCTGTCGGACGCTCAGTTGCAATGTGTCTCGGCAGAATTCCTCTCAAACAGATGTTTAGATCACTCCGACATGTCTCCACAGCTCAGCCAAAACGCAGAATTGGATGTTTGGTTTTCCCTTTGCCTATTTTTAACAGAACACTTTTCCCTCAAATGGAAATTTATGTCACTTGGCTTTTCGAGCTGCTGTTTGCCGGCTGATGTTTGTCTGCACAAGCATTGCTGAATCATTGTTCTGCCGTTTCTATATTAGGCCTCTTCTATTTGACACCGAGCTATAAATGGCAGATTTTTAAATAGATGTTTTCGCTAGATCAGTTTTGTGACAATGAAATGAATTTCCTTTAATAGTGATACTTTAATGCGTTTTAATTTGTAGTTTAATACTTGTGTAGTTTTTCAAACCTGTATTTATATGCAGCATTGCTTTCGAGTGGAAAAATAAGTTGTCCACAGTGTCGCTAAGCAAACTTTATTTACTGCATGTTTTTCAGGGGGCAGTTCTGTCGCCCTCTGTGGAGCACACCATGTCCCTGCAGCCCGCCTCCATGATAACACCTCTGACTCAGCAGATGGGTCACCTATCGCTCAGCACCGGCACGGTGAGGTTTTGGCTTCAGATGCTGCCTTTCTGAAGAAGTCTATTGTGCTGTGTTCCGGACTAAGCTCACAGTTTGTTTTGGCTTGTGGTTTTTTATTACTTTTTTGTTGTTTTTGTTCCTTTGCAGTTCATGCCAGCTACCGCAGCCATTCAAGGGGCTTTCATTACCCCATACCCCCACGTGCAGACTGGACCGGTGCCAGTGGAGGTCCGTCACCTGTGCTGCTGAAACAATTGTTGTATTTGATCCATGGTTTGGTACTTGCCATTCCATAATTTCATAGTGCTATCAGCAAGTTTGTAGATGAAGTTCAATGGAAGTTGTAAATGCTCTTGAAAGATATTTAATAGGTCCATCAGGATAAAATTTCAGGATCACATTGTGAAGATTGCAATGCTCCAACATTTCTTTTTCTTTCCTTTTTCTTTTTTTACATTTTTTTTTTAAACATTTTTATTTATTTTTTTTTTTAATTTTGTCCCTTCAGGAAAATGGAGGGCAGCACCCTGTTGAGTCGTCCAGCGATCACTCTTCGTACCCTTATCAACAGGCCAAGTAGATGACAGGTATGGATCACAGCTGTCCTGCTCTGCAGGGAAATGACATGGGGCAGCGTAAAGTTAATGCATCTTTTCACGACCAGCCCACTCCACGAGGTCTCCACTTCAGAAAGGTGTAATTCAGGTTTTTTTTTCTACACAGAGCACAAGCATAGTTTGTGCAAGTTTATAGATTTTATTTTTAAATTAAAAATGAAAGAAATGGACAACACTGATATTTTGTCTTAATGTTTTGTATTTCATAGTTCATATTAACAGGCATATATTGAGTTTATTAATCCTGATCAGCTTTACTGCATATATTAATTGGATAAGTGAGGACAGTGGCTTGAGACATCACCCACATATTTTTGAATGCATTTCAAGGTTTTCTGCAATTGTCAAAGCCCAACCCCCAAACATTTTGCGGACAAAATGAATAGCTAGATTTAAATTATTACATACAATTGTGAGGATAACCTTTTGAAAACTTTGGAATAATCTGATTTTTCTTTAAAAATAGCTCCTGAAATGTGGCCTAATCTTCATCAAATTTGTAACAAAACGAGTCTTTATCAAGAAACATGGAACATTTTACATTGCAGTATCTTTAATGAACATTCGTGTTCATGGATAGAAAAAGTATGTGAACCTTTAGGATAATAACCGAAAAGGGGATTATTAGGTGTTTCCTTCAGTGCAGAGAAGTGTAGTGCATATGACAGTGGACTGAGGAAAGGTGGAGGTGTGGAACTGTGTGTATTATGGATTATTGTGGGTGTGTGAATCTGCTGTGCAAACAGGTAATGTAGTATAAGTAGGTTATCATGTCCTTTGCACCTCTTGCTTAATCACCACTTGGCCATCTGCTATGTGCTTGTTTAATGGCATTTTGTGTTCCTTGGTCCAGTTTGCATTAGCGGCTCAAAGGACGATGGGCCGTCGGCTGAAACAATCGTGGCTTCCTAGCCGATCCCACTCTGCGGAAGTGTCTGCATTTTGCACAGGTTCTACGACAATTTTTTTTTTATTTTTATTTTTTTTTATTTTTTTATTTTTTTTTTTTTTTTTTTTTTTAATTTTAACAGAAATGAACTGTAACTATTTTAAAGCAAGTTCCAAAAACTTCAATGGATTCTAATTCTCTGGACAGAAATGCAAAGCTTTATTTTAATAAACGAAGAACGTTTATTTTTAAACCGAGGATTGTCAAACGGACACAAGGACTCTGATCATAGGGGGAAGCGTGATGTTTATGGTGCATGATTGTAAATATTTTCTTTTTTTATGATTTTTAATTTTTTTTTGTACTGAAATTAGCTAGACATGTTGAAAGGTTTTTTTTGTGCTTGCTGTGTGAGTGTCTGTGGTGAAGTAAGACTTTCTTCCTCCCCCTTGAAGCGCTTAGATGTTTTAGTTTAGAGTAATAGGTCTGTCCCGTCATTCGATTTTTGCCTTAACTTTCTTAAATAATTGCTGTGTGGGCATCTTCTGCTGGGAACAATGGCCTTGTTTGCCAGCAGAGTAAGGCTGTTTGGCGTAGAGTGACATCTGTCCACTGCTCTTTTGTTCTGGTTTTACCCAATGAACTATGCCGAATATTAAAAGTAGGACTTTTAGGCCCAATTGATGGGATTTCTTTTTTTTTCTTTTTTTTTTTTTTGGGTGACAAACTTTTCTGAAACTGATCACTTTTGAATCAGTGTGATGTCTGTCACTCACTGTACTGAATGTGGTAGAAGCTGAGAATCCTGAACGATCTCATGTTGAAATGTTGTGTAAACTAGTTTTAGCAGAAGAAAGTTGTAGTGGGGGTGACAAGGTCAGGGTGTGGTGGGGGTGAGGTGCTCTGTCACATTGGCAGTTTTTAAAATAAATTTTATTCAGCTGAAATGCAAACATACCTGATGTAAAGAGTTGTGCACAGGCGTGAAACTTGAGCATCTCTGTGGATGATTCTGGTAAAGGATTGTTCTAGGTCTTTTTTCTTTTCTTTTCTTTTCTTTTCTTTGATGAGAATTTACATGGGGAGCAAATGGACATTTTGCTGACAGCAGCTCTTTGAAGGGAACGGGGGGAAATGTGGCACTTTCTAGAACAGGTTTGCTTCACCAAAGAGCTGCGGGCTGGTTAATAAGGACATGCTGCAATACTGCTCTGTCTCCTGGGAAATCCCGATGTTGCTGACACCTCCGTCCCCTCAGATAGATTGAAGATTGTGCCTTTTTTTGTATCTTTACAGTCTTTTTTTTCTAGTTTAATGTAAACACACAGATAAAGGATGAAGGAAGATTTTGACCCAATACTCAGATTTCATCACTACAGAATATGTCTAAAGTAGAAAATGAGGCCAACTTGCTTCCGCGATGTACAATAAATGAGTGCGACAAATGCGTTTTTTTTTTTTTTGGATTTAAATATTCCAACTTTTAAAAAAGGCTTTAAATTGAGTTGTCTTCCATGAAACTATCTAGTGACCTTGTCAGACCGACCAGCTATCTACCTCAGATTTTTTTTCTTTCTTTCTTTCTTTCTTTCTTTCTTTCTTTCCGTGTGTGTGGGGTTTTTATTTTTCCTTTTGTTTTTGGGTCGGGTTAGCAGGTCCAACCCACCCCCCCAGACCAAAAGCCAAGCTCAGGAGCTGGTTCATAGACCTCTTTCTATCAGTTGTATTTTTAAAAAATAGTTTTTAGCAGAATGTGGTTATCCTGATCCGTAGGGATGTTTTCAGTCCACGCGTCTGGTTTCTAAAGTGCGAACCCCCCCCCCTCCCGCCTGCTGCTATGGCCTCGCGATGGAGCCCCGTGAAGCACCCTGGGGGTCCGGTCCACAGGGGTGCGCTGTCAGGTGCCCCCCTGGCGTGGCGACAGACCCCACATGACATGTCACAGCTGGTGAACGCCCACGAGTGGTTTTGCTGCTAGTCGCATCCGAACCAAGTGCCATACTCCATCTGGGTGCAGAGTTTGGAGGAGAACTCTGTGGGGAGGAAATGCTCATTTAGTTAACCATCTTGTTCCAGACAGCCATTAAGTTATATAAAAAGTGATAATTTATGGAGAGACGTTTTGTACAGAAGAAATAAAGATTTTCATAGAAATGACTATATGATGGAGATTTAATTTCATTTTCTTTTGTAAATGCCACAGCAATGCAAGTGGCTACATGTCTGCACAACTTGTACCTTCCTCTGTGTTTTGCTTTTTAGTTGTGGTCAAAGCCAAAACTTTTCTTTTTTTTTTTAAATTGTAAATGGCTTTTGATTTTAATTTCACTTTTGTTCATTTCTTTGAAGATTCAATAAAGCCCATGTGTTGGACCTGTTCTGGCTGTCTTGCAGCAGTCACTGTTGGGGGGGCCAGGATGTTGTCTCATACCTTGCAGGTACCATGTAGTGCAACCCTGCATTGTTGAGTCATAACAGCTCAGTTGGTTTATTAGATACTGCATTGGCAAGGGCAAAAATGAAGCTATTAACCCATGAGGGCAATCACCTTGCTTGCCGCAGCACACAAAATCAGATATTTAGGGTTACATCAACTATGCTCACATGGACCTCCCCTCCACACACGAGTTCATATGTTGTTTCTTTCCAGTAATGTGGTTGACATGATTTCAAGTGAATCATTTGTTTTAATCAACTTTTGGCTTGGTACAAACATTTGGATTTGATAGACAAATGCCACCCCAGTTAGACTTAAATTGAGGACATTCTGCACTAACACCATAAAATGGAGGGACAAAAACAGATGTGAGTACTGTAGGTGAGTAAATTACCACAGTGACTGTGAATGGGGAACAACGGGGTGAAGTGAGGCGCTACAAGGTGATGGATACACTTGTCATTTTAAGGTCAACGCTGGCAAGTGTGTCTGATGTGAATTTTCAGCACATTAGGTGAACAGTTCATTTTAAAAGGTACAAAGTGAGCAGCAATGCATTTGGTCTGTACTAGGGAGAAACTGGTGACTTTCTGATTACAATATTCAACTGGACACCTTAAAGCGATGCATCTCGAATATTAACCTGCAAATGGTTGTCCTCAAGCTTTTTTTTTTGGGTGCAGGTTTCAATTCAGCTCAGTCTGGAGTTTTCAAGTTATGTCTGCATTGGTTTCCTCCCACAGTCCAAAGGTGTGTGTTTTGTGCTAACTGGTCATTCTAAATTGCCTATAGTATATTTTTTCATGTGTGGCTACCTTGCAAGGGACTGTTGTTCCACTCAGGCTGTAGCTTCATAGCTTGATGCACAGTTGTTCCAGGATAGGGTCCTGACCACCAACAATCCTGACCAGGGTAAAGGGGTTGATAATCAATGTACTGTACAGTCTTATCCCCATTAGCTTTAGTCTGAAGCTGTAGTTTTCATGTCCAATGCTTCAAAGTCAAGTCAATATACAAATATCCCTCAGTATACGGATCTTCAAAGTTACGCCCTAAGAAAATTAGTACCCTCCCTTATTCTGCACACATCTGAGTTTCAAAGTTACACACCTGACATTGTTATGTGCCCCAGGCCAGAATTGATATTTACACTCAAAACAGGAATAAGATGTCATTCAGAACGCTATGATTATTATTACAGTAGAATGCCAAATATCTAAACCACTGTTGCCCCTTCCAAAGAATGATACTCATAATTTACCAGAATGAGTGAGTCACAATGAAAGAAGTACATATTCACTGCTAAAATATACTGTTTCCATGTGGGGAAGGTTTACATTTTCATTTTTTATTCTAGCAGATCCTTTACTCTAAAATGACATTACAGTGAATATTATGTAGTATTTAGCAGGCACCATTTTTATCCAAAGTGGCTTACAGTGGTAGACATACTGTGTCATAACATACCACCTACAGTCATTTACCTGTCTATAAACAAGAACAAGGTAACACACCATACAGTCACAAATCCAACAGACACATGTCTTTGGACTGTGGGAGGAAACCCATACACACATCAGGACAACATGGTAACTCCATACCACTGTGTAGGGACTGAACCCATTTTCTCACCTCATGAGACAACAGCACCAACTGCTGCATCACCATGCAGTTCAAAATCTGTTTTATTGTCTAGCCTCTTCTGGGTGATTCAAGCTCTAGGCATTATGGGAGTTTGTAGTTTTTGCCTTAACTGCATTGTAAGAGCGCCCCCTAAAGGACAGATTTGAGCCACAGTAAACGTTCATTTAATAGCCCTTTTATTCTTGGCTTCCAATTACATTTGAATGAATATTTCAGAATCTGAATGAGCTTATTATTTGAAAACAAATGGGTTGATCGATTGCCGTAATGTTTTTGTGTAACACGCTTCATTTTTTTCACACCCACGTGATCACAGAAGCCAAAACACTCACAAGAATATGTGAAATGAAATGCAAAATGAAATGAAAAGCAACACTTTTCATGGTCACAACACTGCTATGCTGCTGTTAGTGCACCCATGACAAATAAACCCTTGAACAGGAGACATTGCAATGAATGGATGACCCTTCAAAAACATTTAAAAGACATGGTTATTGTTATCGTTTAATTATTATTATAAAAGTCAAAAATCTGATTTTTACTTCTTCTAAAAAGTTGCCTTTGAAACCTTGTTCAAGTTTTGGGCTGTAACCAGAAATAACTAATGGTCCAGTCCAGCCCCTGATGTTCTGCCCAGACTTATGCTGACCTATGAGAGGTGCTATTTATAGCTGAATGTAATACTGTTTATGCTCTTGTTGCCTGTCAGAAACACGTACCAGCGACCCTGTGAATGCACGATAATCTGAAATGTGCAGCACCCTTGGCTTGCCCCTTGTTGCTTCTCCTGACGTGTGAGATATATTTATGGTGAATGAGGGCACCGGTTTACTGAGGCTCTGCAGGTCCCCCACCAATGAGTATCTGAGCATCAAATGGTGGTGATCGTGTGCCAAGGAGTGGCCTGGGGCCAAGAGATGTGTCAAGGATGGGATGGAGGTGAAGGTAAACACTGGGGTCTTCAACACTGAGATGAACACACGGGAATCTCCACACTAAAGGTATGAGCACTAACATGAACACTGTGAACATCAGATCTGGAACCAACAACAATGAAGGTGTGAATCCTGATATTAAAACTGATCTCAACATAAAGAAAAGATGTCAACATCAGCTCTAGAAACATTAGCACTGGGGTGGGAACAATAAGGATGTAAGACCAGGAGCTGTCAGTAAAGGAGTGCACATTATTATTATTATTATTATTATTATTATTATTATTATTATTATTAGCACATGTAAATTGTGAACATCAACACTCGGGACATTGTTATCAGGGTCTAAACATCTGCAGCCATTAACAATGGGAATATGAACACTGGACATCAACACTGATGTCAACTATAGGAACATCAGATCTGGAGTTGTCAGTAATAAGGATTTTAATACTGATATCAATAACAAGTCCATCAATAGTGGGGAATTCAACACTATGTGCATCAACACTGATAGAAGCCACATTCTATTGTAGTTATTAGAGTCCTAGTCACGGCACACCAGCATCATTATCAGGACGGCAACACAACGCCTCTTCTTCCTCTGTCGGCTGAGGGCGTTTGGCATGGACAACAGGATACTTGTCAACTTCTACAGATGTACCATTGAAAGTATCCTGACTGGCTGTTTCACAGCCTGGTATGGCAGCTGCAGTGCGTCAGACTGTAAAGCTCTACAAAGAGTAGTCAAGACAGCACAGAGCATTACCAGGACTGATCTGCCAGCCCTGCAGGACCTCTACACCCAGCCGTGTAAGAAGAAGGCCCATAACATCTTAAAGGACCACAGTCACCCCAGGCACAAACTATTTTCCTTGCTCCCGTCCGGAAAACGCTTGAGAAGCATTCGGACGAGAACAAGCAGGTTCCGGGACAGTTTTTTCCCCCACTCAATAAGACTGATGATGAACCACTGACCCCTCCCTTGGACAGTGAGACACTGTCAAGGTTCAAGGTTTTATTTGTCATGAGTGCACTAACAGCAACATAGCAGTGTTGTGACCATGAAATGTGACATCCTCAGCAATAAAAATATATAAATAAGATATAAGAAAAATAAATAATAAATAATGAAATTAAGAAGAATAAATAAGGAAAAAGAAGTAATAAATATACACAGAAATTAAATAAGTTCGATAGACAACCAAACAACAAACAAACCGATAAGGACATACAGGCCATACAGTTTGTTTGTTTATCTAACTTATTTATTACTTCTTTTTCCTTATTTATTTTTCTTATAGCTTATTTATATATATTTTTCATGTGCTGAGGATGTCTGGAAGCAACACATTTCGTGGTCATAACAGTGCTGTTAGTGCACTCATGACAAATGAAACTTGAAACTTGAAAAAACTTGAAACTTGAGACTAGAGCTGCCACCATTAGACTTGAGGCACCCAGGTTAGAGTTCCTCGCAAATAAAAATGATCCGGCAGGTCAAGTCAGTGTAAATCGCTTAACACTGTAAATCGTGCTCGACGAACGTGTCGGCGCCGTAAATCGAGCGCGGAACCCGGAGTCCGGGGGTGGGCGGGGCCTCGGTTGTCCCGCCCTCCGTCATGCTCAGCTGTCAGTTCTCGCACGTTGGGCAGCGCGCGGGTGTTTTCGCGGCGCTGTGCGCGTGTCCGCGAGCGGCCCCTATGCGTTGCGAACGAGCCGGTGTGTTTCGTGAAAATGGAGAAAGCGGCGGTTTTCTGTGCGCTTTTGGGAGTCATCGTGGGTCTGACGGGGCGCTCCTTTGCCGGACAGTCCGGTGAGTTCCACGCATGAGTGTGTGTTTGTTTCTGTCACGTGGGGGGGGGGCTCTCGGTGTACACATTCCCGACAGCGCGACTCCTGCGTGTTGACGGCAAGTGGACGTCTCTCCCTTTGGACTGACAGGAAAGACCGAAATAAATGGACGAATTCGGTCACTTTAGTCATTTGTCGTCAGAAAACAGGACTAAAGGTGCTAAAGTGGACAAATGAAGTTCTGCACGTTAAATGCTGCGAAGTTGGCGGTTGGGAGAAGGAAAAAAAAAACAAAAGTTTGCAGCCCCAGCGTTGCAGAAGCATTCGACAAGCGAAGACGGAACGGCTGTATGACGGAAATGACTAACGTAGCAACAGGAAAAGTTGAAGGAACAGTGAAATGACGAAATAATAATGATTATTTGACATTAAGAACAGTGTTAGGCATTGTGACGTTATTGTGAGTGGTCAAAATGCAGCGTTAGCAATGTGCTGGTTCCCCAGGGCAAACGCAGTGAAAACGCAGCAACCGAACACAAAAGCTCTGCAGAAATCCACATAAAGTAAAAGCAAAAGTGGAACCCAAATTCCAGATTCAGGTTCTTTCTCTGTGACTGTGTATGTGGGTGGTGAGGTGTCCACTATATTTCCTACGCGGGAGTTATTTCTTTCTTTCTTTTTTTTTAACCAAACGCACATTGATCCTGACTTTCTGTTTCCACTGGGTGGTTCTGCATTGTCAACATGTTTTTCTATCCCTCCTGGTACGCACATGGGCTCATGTGGACTCACGGAGACCTGAAGCGATCCATAGGGTTTTTACTGAGGTTCACGATTTTACTCCTTTTCACACCTCGTGTTTGTCCTATATTTACATGAGTTTTTTTTTCTTTCTCGCATTGTAAAGACACATACTGAAGAAAACAACTTGCATGTTCTTCATACCGAGAAAGGAAAGAAAGGGTTGTTGCAGTGAGTCAAATTTGACCCTCGCCTTAATAGATGCTGAACATGTGTTAAGTTGTTTCTTCAGCATTTCTTGAGCAGCCCACTCATTGTTTAGAATATCATAATAACCTTGCATATTTTTTTTTCTAAATCTTTATAATTTGTTGTTTTTTTTCT
The DNA here is from genome assembly GCA_018136845.1 of Heterotis niloticus. Taxonomy (NCBI): domain Eukaryota; kingdom Metazoa; phylum Chordata; class Actinopteri; order Osteoglossiformes; family Osteoglossidae; genus Heterotis; species Heterotis niloticus. The sequence continues at coordinate 6,325,140 of CM030906.1, forward strand.
CAGTAATTTCTGTGAGATGACCTAACCCAGAGTTCAAATGTGTCCCTTGGCCAGTTTGTTCATGAATGTCAAACAGATTCGTGGCTAAATTATTTATTAGCCCCCCCCCCCCCCCTTTGTAAGTAATTTTATGTTTATGAAAATACCATTTCCATTTCCTGCAGAACATGCTGATCAGTGGCCTACTGAACTCCTAAGACATTTAAGCCTCACCTCTTTGGGGATTTTAATTGCCATGAAATTGCAGTGAAACCTTGGTATTGTGTATAGTAAGCAGGGCCTTTTGAGAGGACCTCTGGTTGGGGTTCTTCATTGGGTCCTCAGCCAGAAGCATGTGCGAGTTGCTTGTGAAGGTTTAGTTGAGATATGCCAAAAAGTGTTCTGCTTTGCAACCAGTCTTCAGAAGCTCCTCCTTTTGTCTCCTAGGTGAAGATGTTTTCCTCATTAAGCATTCAGCCACTGGGCGCTGCCTGGCAGCCGATGGGGACCAGTTGCGCGTGTCAGACTGTGGAGTAGTGAACCACTGGAAGTGGGGCTCCGATCACCGGCTCTTTCACGTGTCTAGCAGTCGCTGCTTGGGCCTTGAGGTACGCAGCAAAGCTTTGCGGTTGCTGGACTGTGCTCCAGGGAGTGACATGCTCCATTGGCGCTGTGTGGATGGGATCATCTACACGGCCTTCCAGATGGCCTTGGCAGTAAACAACGAGAGTGTCAGCGCAAAGCGGAACTCCACTGATCAGTGGACAAGGGGCAATTCCTCAGAGAGCATTTGCGAACAGCCATACCAGGGTGAGTCAGGTGGAGGTGGTCCCTTCACCACCGTCTCTGATGCTACCTGCCACTCCTCATCATTATTGATATTGTTTCACAATTAATGTTATTATTTGTGTTAAATGTGTTGGATCAGCAGGAGTATTCCAAGTAAGTGAATATAATTTGGATTTGTATCACAGTAAACCGCATCTGGACATTGTCAGATACTATATGTTGTTAGATGGTCACAAGTGTGTGACCAATCCAACTTAAAATGGATTTAAAATAGGTAGCACAGTAGCACAGTGGGTGGCACTGATGCCTCACCTACTCCTGAGCTATGGGTTCAGACATGAGTTCATATCTGGATCAGGCTGTGTTGAGATTGCATGTTCTCTCTGTGTGAGTTTCCTCCAACATTCAGTAGTCATGTGTTTAAGGTGACGTGGCAAGTCTTTTGCATATGTACGTGTGTACATGGGGTATGAGTTATGTTACAAATATAGTGTGTGTGTTAGTGTATGTACATGCATGACTGTCTTGTGTTAGACTGGGATCCAGTCAAGGGTGTACTCAGCCTTGCAGACTTTAGAGCTCCACAAACCTACATTGGAAAAGTGGTTATTGGTAGCGTATAGTGCTGGTGGCTTTCATTTTATGTCATAGGCTTTCTGTAAGGTTTGTGTTTTTTTTTTTTTTTTTTTTTCTTTTTAATTTTAGTTTTTAAAGAAGCCCAATACATTTTACAGGAACTAATAATTTCACTGTTGAATGTTTAAACTGTGTCCAGACTGGTTCATTGCAATTTCCAAATAACGTGGCAGCTCCATATGGGACAGTGGGTTGCACAGTGGTTAGAGCTATTTCCTTGCAGTTGAAAGAGAAGAATTTAAAGCTGTACTCCTGCTCCAGTGCCCTTGATCAATGCATTGACCCTAAATTGATGCAGTAAAAATTATTCAGCTCTTTAAATGGGTGTAGATATATATAAGTACCTTAGTGTACAAAATTGCCAGTTAAATGATAAAAATGTAAAATCAGTTTAATGCCACAAAAGTAATGTTATCTGTGGTGCAGAGAGATAATTGCTTCTGAAACAATAGGTTCATACCTGTAAACTGGGTGAGTAAAATTTCCCTTTTGGGCTTGGAAAGAACTAGTCAGATGTGTGTTTCTCTGTCTGGCTTGAGTTTTATTACATCAACTTTCATAACTGTCCTGCTGGGAAATACTTCTTGGGATGCCAAGCTGGCTTTAGAGTGTTGTTCGAACATGGAAATGGGGAGATGTCATGGACAAAGTGTTCTTTGGGAAAAATCCCTTCTTCCTTGCATTGAAATTGCCATGAACTTTGCTCCTGTCATCTGATGTTTTCTAATGCTATGGGGTGGGGGAAGGGATGCCAGCAATGATGTCATTGCTGAAGCTCTTCTGTTCTTATGTCATTACCCCTTATTCCACCCCTCCGCAGTTGTGCATACCACCCTGGGGAATTCCTACGGAGCGCCCTGCATCTTTCCATTCCGCTACAATGCCAGCTGGTACCACGCATGCCTCCCTGACGACTCAGGCGACGCAGCGACGGCTGGGCTCTCCTGGTGCTCAACCACCTGGGACTTTGATACCGACGGGAAGCAGGGTTACTGCCTCAAGCCTGGCAAGTTCACTCTTGGCACACTGGGAGTGGCAGTGTTGTCAACCATTGAGACATGTGACTTCTGACGCATGGAGACAGAGAAAAACTTTATTGATCTTTAAGGAAATAGTGTCATACATGTCAGAGCTAGTCTCCAAAAGGGTTGTGCCCCTGAGAGACAGCTGTAGGTTGGAAAGCAGCAGCAGCAGCTAGAGTAACAATTAATGACTGTTTCTCCTTGGCTCCTGTACAACTGAGGTTCAAATTCCACCCTATACTGTAGTTCCCTTGATCAAGGTACTTGTCCTGAATTACCCAAGCGTATAAATGGGTAAATCACAAAGTCACTGGACAAAAATGTGACATACTGAATTGTTAATATTTTTGTATTCTATTTGACTGCATTGTGTTCAGTTACAGCTCTGTCACTCCATCATTGTGATCTAGTCAAATTTAAAGCTTTTGTAGTACGTATAATTCATCATTTTACAAGTGTTCTTGCAGGCTGCAGTAGGTGAAACAGATTATGCATGTTTGGACACCTGTGGGTTGTGTTACACATATTGTTCCTTACTGGAGATCTACAGTGCAAAGTTTGAGCCCACCTAAACTATTGGGACAACACCTCTGTAGGGGAAGCTGGACATAAGAGTGAAAGCAAAGCAACACACAAATGTCTCACATGTGAAGAGCTGGGAAGACTTGATGCTTCATTTCTTCATCAGACTTGTTTATCAAGTGACAAATATAGCAATAAGTGGGCTCACACTTTATGCAAGTGCTGCAGGTTGCATACCCATTTTTCCTGAGGCTCCCTTCAACGCATCTCATGTACTTAAGTGAACCTTTCAGCACCTGAGCAGAAGCAGAGCAAGTTGAATAGGAGGTTGATGGTCTTCCCACCCCCCTGCCCTGCCACGGAATGTGTAATAAGGCTCTTAGCAACAACAGCTCCCTCTGTAATCCTTCAATGGTGGAGTTGGCTGCTGGCAATTTGTCTCAGAAATGGGTTTTAGAAGAATTTATTCAAATCAGTAAATACTGTGTGTCTGTGAGTGTGTGTGTGTGTGTGTGTGCGAGAGAGAGAGACTTACTGGCCGCTATATTAGATACACTTTATGCAAGTCAGGATATTGGGGTAAAACTATCTTAAGATGATGTGGTCTGTAACATTGTTCTGCTGGAAGTATCATTTTAGAAAAGCCAGACTGACCTTGAAAGGATGAATGTACCTGTTCAGTATCTGTGGTACATTGGTACTCTGTGGCATTCAAATGATGCTCCATGTTATTAAAAAACTTAAACAAAAAAAAGTAGAACACCACCCCCGCTTAAGTTCTAGGCTACTATGCTGTATATTACTACATACACTAGTACTATCATTGCATACATTACCTTAGTGTTTGCGTTTCACCGAACAGCTGTTTATTGCTTTAAGATTATTTTCATGCTGTATGTATTAAAATCTCACATTTCACTTTTTTTTTTCTTTTTCTTCGTAGAATAGGTATTCCACCGCCGCCTCACTTCCTCCATAACATTATTGTTTCTGTGGTGCTCTTCTGTTGTTTAGTAGTTGTTACTGCTGTCATAGTTATTTATTAGATGTTGTCAGTAGTAACTTAGAGAGTTTACTCTTAGTTCATTATGTAGCTGGTTTAGGGATTAAATTTCCCCAAAGCAGTATCATATACAGTATACTTCTCAGTAGTTCATAAGCAGGGTCCAGGTTGGAGTTTCAGCTAGGAAACAACCTTTTTATTGTAGCAGCTTGCATACTTTAATTGCTGTGTCCCCTGCTGTGTGCAGAGAGCGGCTGTGGGCCACTGTGGCAGGGGGAGCCCTACCATGGACACTGCTATCAGCTCAACCTGGAAACAGCAGTCAACTGGCACACTGCCCATGCATCCTGTCGGAGTCAGAGGGGTGACCTTCTCAGCATCACCAGCATCGAGGAGCTCAGGCTCTTGAAGAGTGAGGAGACTCCCTTCTGTGCACACTTATACTTATGCACGCAGTCATTATTTCACGTTCACATACTTACACTCACACTCATGTTCATTTTGAAAGTTCTAGACTGGGGTGCAGCAGGGGAAGTAGTTGCTAGTGCTGGTGTCACCATGCATTCAAAGGACCCAGGCTGCAGTAGTCTTTAGCAAGGTACTTACCCTGAATTCATATGGTAAAAATTACTTAGCTCTGTAAATAGGTAAATAATTATAACTAAGGAACGTAGTAGCACAGCCACTAAACTGCCACTTCCACAACAAACTGTAAGTAGCAAAAGCACTGTTAGTCAGTTTGAGGTAAAATGACAGATAAAAAATGAAAGAACAGGCATATTTACTGATAATTAGCATAAAACATTGACTGTACAAATTACCCCTGGTCCTCCACAAGAAGTTATGTTTACCACAGGAAGCCATGTACTCAGAGTTGCACAGTGCAAAGCCCACTCTGAGGCATGTGCTAGAAGCAATCTGTACTGTGCTGGGGCAGACCAAAGGCTTTTGCCTTTGCTGCAGCAACACATTCCAGCAAAGCCTTGAGCTAGAGCTCTGAACGTCATCTCTCAGCCACAGGAAATATTTTTGTTACATCATTGAAGCAGCTCTACTTCTATGTTGTTTCATAGTGTTTCCGTTTCATATTCTGTGAAGCTGTACAGCCTTGAATATAATACACACCTGCAATTTGGAGCTTTACTATAATGTTAAAATTTAAACACCTATGAGTAATGAACAGATTTACTAAATAAAAAAAACTGAGTGACCTCTTGGACATTTTTTATTTGTACACATGTCTGTGTTAAAAAATAATGTTTTGCTCTAATTTTTTGATGAAAGGAAGGGTTACATAAAATTAAAACAAACTTAAATACTGCTGTTAAATTGTTTATATTTATAGATAAACACTTCTGAAAATAACTGAAAATGTCATTCTATGTATATGTGGACCTAGGCTTGGATGGATAAAACATTTATGGTATGTCTACAGTGTTACTCATATATGCATGTTAATATGTCATATACACTTATCATTAGTTGATGTATGCATATCATTAGATGGTATACACTATGTGTAGACCACTTAATGATACACTATATGGCCAAAAGTGAGTCAGCGAGGTTGGGCCACTCAGCGTTCCAGTTTATCCCGAAGGTGTTGAGGTCAGAGCTCTGTGCAGGCCACTCAAGTTCTTCCACAACAACCTGGACATACCATGTGTTTATGGAGCTTGCTTTGTGCACAGGGGCACAGTTATACTGGAGCAGAAAAGGAACTTCCCCAAACTGTGGCCACAATGTTGGAAGCACACAATTGTCTAGAATGTGTTTGTATGCTCTCTGGGTGAATCAGTTCAAATCAGTGGTTAGAAAGGGTGTCCACATACTTTTGGCCAGATAGTGTATCATTAGGTAGTGTACACATATTGTTAGGTGCTATACACATTTCATTAGTTGGTCTGCTCATATCATTAGGCAATATATAATGATCCTTAGGTGGATTTGCATATCATTATGTGGTGAATGCATGTTATTAGCTGGTACACGAATATTGTTGGAATGTGTTTCTGGTGATGTGCAGACATGTATTCCCATCTCTCTGCAGACCTGTCAGACCTTCCAGCTCAGGTGTGGATTGGACTAGAGCAGCTTGACGCAAACCAGGGTTGGCAGTGGGCCGATGGTTCACCCCTTGCACTGGTTCACTGGAAGGCGGGTGAGTGTCAGAACTGAGATGAGCGCTGTGGGGGAAAGCCACTGGACATCCACTAACAAAAGCGCTCTTCAGGGTTGTCCAGGTCACCATGCTCACTCTGTCTAGCTATTGTTAGAATCACTTTGTGGTATGATGGTGTCTTCAACGGCGCCTTTGTGGCTCAGCTGCTTACCAACTGCTTTCACCAGATTCAGAGATTGTGGTGTCAGCAGCACCGTGTCACACTCCAGCTGACATACAGCCAAAACTTTGCAATTATGGGTTGTGAGTTTGTAATCAAAGGAGCAGTAGGGGGCACGGTGATGAAGGATTTTGACCAGTTCAGGTTCCTGGGAAGTATCTTGTGACATGAGTGACAAGTATATTAGTATGACCTGTCCATTGTTTAAGCTGTATAAGAAACTTTTAGTAAAAGAGTATACAAAGTAGCTTAAATTGTACAAAAATAAAAAGAAGATGAAACATACAGGTTCTGGAGTTTAACAGCGAGGTAGTTTACTGAGTAATGTCTAATGAGGAAAAGGAAGTTGGCTGCTAATATCATTGTTGGTGTTTATTAATTATGAATTAGCTAAAAATATTAATAGTAATCATAATATTCCAGATGTAACCCTTTTGGGACCATCTCCAACTGCTTGTGTTTTCCCAGGGATGCCAGTCAAAAACTTATTGAGCAAGTCAGATTGCGCAGTGATGAACCCCATGGGCTTCTGGGAGTCCACGGACTGTGACAGGAAACTGCCGTACATTTGTAAGAAAAGTTTCAATGAATCCGTGGATAAGTCACAAGGTGAGCTCCACAGTTGGGCCTCTATTCTGCAATTCTGCCTCTTTAAGCTTGTTTTGTTTACTGTTTTTCCCCCTTCCCTAAAAAGGAAGGGTTATATTTGGACTTTGAAAATTGTATGATTTATTGTCTTGAATGAAGGGCATATTTTGGTACTGAATTTAAACCAGAGTTGCTTATCAGAGTTGTGTGCTGGTGACCTTATGATTGACGTGTTTTTGATCGAGGCTATGCCTGTGGACTATCAAGTACAACATGGGATATAGCTGTTTTGCATGTGCACAACTGTAGCTGAAGTATCTCTGCCTGTAATTCTCCAGATGTGTGGGTGAACCAGTTCACAAAGTGTGAATCTGGCTGGGTGCCATGGAATGGATTTTGCTACAAGCTGGAGAAGGAGCAGAAGTTTGCCATAGAAGATGCTGAGCAGCACTGCAGTGCGCTGGAGGCAGGGTTGGTCAGTGTGCACAGCTTGGCCCAGGTGGAGGCCATCAACACCGCCTTAGGTACAGGTGAGACCTGCCCACTAGTAGCACATGTTTGTTTTTTCTCAAAATTATTGGTTGGCACAATAATGTTAACTACCACAAAGCAAATGCATTGAGCTTTAAGTCGTTAGTATTTAGCATTTATCATCAAAGGTCTCAGTTTCATACCCCTGTATATATAATTTACTTTAAATTGCCTTCTTCCACACAGCCACCGTACAGTGAAAAACTTAAACCTAACATGGTAAGTTACTATGATGAAAGGTGTCAGCCAGAAGGAAGTGATGATGATGATAACAATTTAATATTTAGTACTTAAAGTGCTGAAGGACAGAAGGATCTTGAAGTTGGATAGAAAAAGCCACCCAGCGGTATTATAGCTCATAAGGAGGCAGGTGACAGGTGTACACAGGTGTGCATAGTACTGATTGTTTGCTAGCACTGACTCTGGGTGTGGTCCTCTCAGACAGTGCTTCAGATGTGTGGACAGGCCTGAAGAGTGAGGGAGAGCCGGTTCTCTTCCAGTGGGCCAACCAGTCGCCTGTCACCTTCACATATTGGGCCCGAAACGAGCCCCAACTAGCTCCTGGAAGCAACACCTCCTGTGTCTCCTTCTTCGGGGAGGTGTGTTATGTGTGTGTACATGGTGTTCCCCAATCAAGAACTGGATCAGCAACTAATGGAACAACTCCTTGTTTTATGGTTTCAAAAAATAACACTGTTAATATACAGTACACTTATCCCTTGCGGTGCAAATTTGCTCCTGAAAACAAATTTAAAAAAAAAAAAAAGATAATGAAATTACATATACCATTATCTCATGTATGACAAAATTCCAATTTGTTCCAAATTCATCAAAAGTTCTCTTCAAAATCACTGTAAAAGATACCTAATGTGTAAGAAGATAAAATGGAACAAATTACAGTTAATAGCATTGTATATAGAATAAATTTTTAAAATTTGAAGTAAAATTACAGGGGTATTGTGCATGAACTGGCTTGAGAAAGACAAAGGCTATTTGTGGCACTTAGATGAAAAAACGTTGCAAAACAAAGGATGCAAGCAAGGCCATAGTAGATTATCGGACCACAGTCGAGAGCATGGGTACACAGTTCCGATGAATGCAGTGCATCTCACGGTCTGACTTAGCCGCATGGCAATTTTTCAAATTTGGTCTCAATTTATTATGTTAAATGAAATGTCGCAAACCAGATTAAATTAAACTAATTAAAAACCCAGACAGAGTAATGATAAATAGTATTAATAATTTGAACTTCTCCCATCTGGCAGGCGCTACAGATCACTGCCTGCCAAAATGAGCAGATACAAAAACACTTTCTTTCCCCATGCTGTTACATCCATGAACAGCTGACTTGTTAGTCTTTGCAATTATTTCCTCACTCATTATTTATTCCTTGATTATTCTTATTCTCCGACATTGTCATGTATCTTGCACTTGTATATATGCATGTATGTGTGTATATGTATGCATGTGGTGTTTGTCTAATGAAAATGAGCCATTGGGAACCAAAGTAAAATTCCCTGTATGCATGTGCATACTTGGCCACATAAGTCTGATTCTAATCACGGACCATATAAGTAAAACACCAGATATCTGGAGACCAAATACCAGGGAAAGGGTGTATTAACTCTAACTAGCAAACTTCTACTGAAGATTAGATGTGAGGTTGAGAAATGGGGAGCATGAGAATGATAGATTTCCACACATCTAGTTATTAGTTCCCTGTTTCTGTTCTCAGTTTCATATGTGGAAAGTTACCCCGTGTGAGAAGAAACTCTCCTTTCTGTGTGCGAAGGAGGGTGACGTGAACAACACTGTGGTCACAACTGGATGCCCAGTTGATGGGGTAAGGTGTTGGTTGATAATGCAATCTGACAGCAATGCAGTTACCACAAGTAGTGTGATTGTTAATTTATAAACTAATGTGTGTGTTTCATCTTGGTGTGGCACTGAGCTCCCCACGTTCACGAGTCTTTTTGTCATGACATAGGAATGGAAGCGACATGGCAATGCATGTTATAAAGTGGACACCAAAAAGGTGCTCTTCAAGGACAGGTGCAACCTCACCATAACGAGCAGGTAATAGCATAACATGGTTACATAACACAGTCACATGACAGGTCCTTTAATTCCATTTTCTTGTCGGCAGGTTTGAACAAGCCTTCATTAATAGTCTCCTCCGAGAACATGTGACGGCCACCACCAGCTATTTTTGGACAGGCCTGCAAGACGTTAAGAATGTGGGTGAATACCACTGGGTGACCACAGACGGACCTGGTGACCGGGTCACTTTCACCAACTGGAACGCCTATGAACCAGGTGGGGCTGTGCATGATTTTGAAGTGAGGACTGAAATGGAGTCAGTAGAAAGTCACACATGAGACTAGTGTGTGTGCTGTGGTTGTAGAAGTGTCTGGCGTAGGCTTGCCACTTGGTTCCTAGGTTATGGCACTATGAATGTGGGCATTTTAGTCAGAACAAAGATCTCAGTGTTGCCTGCTGTGCACAACTTCAAATGTTAATAGAAAGTAATTCTGTTTCATACCGAATTTATGACTTTGTTTTGGTTGCTGGATTGGTCTTTTGGTTGTGGGGCTGTTGATTGGGGTTCAACACACAGCGCTGTCAGTTTGTGGTTTCTGATCTGGGCCCACAGCTCTGTGCATATAGGGGTTGTGTAATCAGGATTTTCATGGAATGTTACAGACTGTTGTGAAACAATTTAAACAAAATGTTCATCAAAATTGGCACATCATACCCGTTCTGTGTGTGTGTATGGGTGTACATGTGTATGCCCATGCAAGCTGCATTACACTGTTCTTTCTGTGATCAGTACAGCACTGACAACATAAATGGTTCATAAACATGGATGGGAAGGTTTATGCCATTGTAAAAGGTTGTATTTTGGTGGGTGTGGTTTTACAGCTCTGGCAGGAGGCTGTGCGGTGATGGCCACAAACAAAATGCTGGGCAAGTGGGAAGTGAAGAACTGCACCTCCTTTAAGGCTGGTTCCATCTGCAAGGTGGATGTTGGGCTTCATGTGCCTCCAGTACCTGAGCCGGACCTCAGCCAACCATGCCCACTCGGCTGGATCTCCACCCCCGAAACCCACTACTGCTATAAGGTATGATTGGAGAGTGTTTGTGCATCCCAATCTAAAATTTTCACTGGGTGCTTCTTCAGGACAGATGCTGTTTATCCTCCCTTCCCCAGGTGTTCCACAAGGAAAGGCTGAGCCGTAAGCGCACCTGGGTAGAAGCGGAGCACTTCTGCCAGGCCCTGGGTGCCCACCTAGCCAGCTTCAGTCATGTGGATGAAATGAAGGCCCTTCACTTTCTCCTGAGGAACACTATCAGGTCACAGTCCCACCATGGCCCACCTAATCTTCAAGGGAGCTCAGTGATCTCAGAGATATCGATTTATTTATTTATTTATTTATTACATTTATCTACCTACCTACATACATACAGTACATACAGAATCAGGATTTCTTTCCTGCTCCCTAGAATTATGGAAAAAGGTCAAAATGTGAGAAATTGCCCTGTGCCCTACAGATTCAGACCAGTTCAACCCCCACACCCTTGGAGAACAGAGGAATGTATGTAATGTGGTGTGGGAGTTACACCCCCAGCTGCTGCCTCCCTTCCCCTAAGTGCAAGGAAATCTCAGTATTTCAGCAGCTAGGGTGGCTTTTGGGATCTAGGGCCCTGTGAAGTGGTCAGGAGCATCTGCACTGTCCCCTTACCGTCTCCTCGCTCTATCCCTGCCCTAGTCCCAGCTACCTGCTTCCCATCATAAGGGAGCTACTTCCCGCAACTCGATTACACAAGGATCATATTGCCTGCCATCAGCATTATTCACTCACTCCATTTGTCAAACGTTGTTATTGCTGCTGCTAAGCAGTGTTCGCTTCTGATCCATCTATCCATTATCCTCAACTGCTCCATCCTGGTCAGAGTTATGGCAATCTGGAGCCTATCCCAGAATCTTTGGCCACTAGGATTTGAAAGTACACCCTGAATGGATATGCATTTGCTTTTTTAAACTCTACCCATTTGTACATTTTGACAGTTGCTGAAGGAATTGAAAGACCTTTTGAGTGAAATTGTGGGAGCCATAGATATATTAATTATTAATGGAGGCAAGAGGTAGCATGGTGGCTGCTTTTGGAACTCAAGAACCTAGTACAGTGCCTACCACTCGCTGTAGTGCTCTAAAGCACAGTACTTTGAATTAACATAGCAAAAATTGTCTAGTTGTATAAAATGGCTGGAAGAAGCGCAATGTAGAAACCTTATACTGTAAGCTGCTTGGGAGATAAGTGTAATTAAAAACCTCTCGTTCCTTGTTTGTGGCCCATTATTCAATATGCATATTTTATCTCCCACTACAGTAATGATCGGTACTTTTGGGTCGGCCTGAACCGGAGAAATCCAAATGCTGGGAACAGCTGGGAGTGGTCTGATGGAAGACCGGTGAGTCCTTTACACAGCTGAAACTATGGCCTCGCTCATTTGGTGTGATTGTGTGCACCAGTTGTCTGACGGTGACAGATGTACAGGGTTTAATGAAGACAACATTTACGTCTGGGTAAAAGTTTATATTATTATAGCTGCAGCTCTCCCATAATGCACTGCTGTTGAATGCTTGTAATTGGTTGTTGTTAAACTGCTGCGGGGAGTTATAAGTGGATTGTTGTCCTGCTCTGTATTCAATGTGTTTGAGAGCTTTGGAGTGGGAGTGTAGTTGTACTGTGAGTTCTGGTGTAAAATCTGGTGTTCTGGAGAAAGACACATTTTCCTTCCGTTATCATTAAATTCTTAATGCTGTCAGGGTCACATCAGTCATGAGCTCATCCCAAAATCATTGGGCAATAGGCTGTGAGACTATATCCTGGACTGGGTGCCAAACCATCACACCATATACACACACCATGGGCAGTTTACAGTAGCCAAGTAACCCAATGCACATGTCTTTGCGCAGTGGCAGGAACATGAAGCACCTGGATAAAACCCATGCAGACACAGGGAGAATATGTAAACTACACCCAGATTGAGCTGGACTCGAGCCCACACCCGAACAGCACAGCTGATGAAGCTGCAGCACTATTCGCTGTGCCACTGTGCTGCCCACACAAGCACATTTTGTTTATAATAATCAGTCTGTTTTCTGTGTGTCTAACAAATGAAAACAAATAATTGAAAACATTTTTTCATTTTTCTTTTCATGTGGTAACTGGAAAAACTGACTGAAATTGTTTTTCTCATTAACCTTGCAGTAATGTAACCCCGCATTTTATGTAATAGAATTTTTTCACCCCTTGATTTATTGTTATGTTCTCTAAAACCTCTGCTACAGCTATAATAAATAAAGGTATGTTGTAATGCTATTTTTCATTTAATTTTTATTAACTTAGAGGCATTTTATCACTAATGACTGAAAAGTATGTTGTTTAACAACCTCTTATTTAGTGCCTGCTGTTGACTGATCCATTCCATAAACACGGGGAAAGTTGCTCATCTTGTGATTGATCAGCAACATTCAGAATTATCAGCCATGAGCTGTTAACACTGTGGTAGTGAGTTGAATTAAAGTGGTACAGTACTCCTATTCTATTTGGGTGCTCTCTGCTGCATCTGTCAGCCTGGGGAATAAACACAGAACACATTTGCTTGGTACAAAAATTTTACACAATAGATTTCTGAGGAAGGTGCAGTTTATAATTAACTGTAAATGTCTAACTTAAGAAATGTGTAATTTGACCACTGGTAGCAGGACAAATCAATGTATTTTGTGCTTTCACTTTATACCTTCAGTAGTAGTACAGAAAGAAAGCTGTGGGGTCTAACATTTTATCTCCTTGCAGGTCTCCAGCACAGTCTTCCCCAGGGAGTTTCATGAAGATGATGAATATAACCGGGAATGCGTAGCCTTCAAGGTGAGTTTGGCGCAGGAAGTCACCAGCTAGACTGCCACTGGAAGTGCTGGGAGGAAGTCCCACCTCCTTGCTGCCCTCCCAGGCTTCTTACCCCTTGACATCTGACAATAAGCAGGAGCCGGGAGTTTCCCACAGCCATTTCTGTAGCAAATGGCTGGGATCTCACACACTTGGTTGCTAACACTGATCCACAAATCTTGCTGCAGAATAAAAATATATATAAATTTTACTAAAATAACATTCATAGAATTTGAAAACTAATTTATCACTTACTTTTTTCCTTTTCCCTGGAATCAAAACATTACTATAAATGACATGTTTTTCAATTCAAACATCAAGAAGGTACAAATGATATTATATACAGTATATTTTATGTAATTTTTATGTGATTATAGGTAAGAAAATGCTCAGTATGGCATGTTGAAAAAGCCTTTCTAGAAGTCTTTTGTGTGCAATTATCTGGGAGCCTCTTCACTGAAATCCAGCAGCAATCTGCAGGCATGTTTGATGACCATCTTTCTGAAGGTCTTTTTTCCTCAATAGAATTAGCCTCCTGGTATTTTTGTTCATGTTTCTCTCTCAGCACCCAAATTAGGTGGGGGGAAAAAAAATCCAAATGACAATGTGAAAACTGCATTCTAAGTAGCACCTTACAGTTTTTTTGTGTGTCAAAAAAACTGTATGATCAACAAGTAGAACATGAAGGACAGCTTCAGCTTCACTACATTTGCATATAACACGAAACTTGAGGTTAAAACAGAAAAAACTTATGATTTTCAAATTAAGCACATTGGATTCCATGGGGAATCCCATTTTTGTTGCAGCAGAATTCTGTGTGGTATAATCATCACCCTTCTATTCTTCTCCAAGGTGTGTGAGTGGGCCAGTGACATGACATGTGCATCAGTGAAGTGTTTGTTGCTTTAGAGTGTCTTTGCTGAAGTGCTAAGATGGACAAACTCACAGTGTTCCTGCCATGTTGAAACAGACCGAGAGAAGGAAGGCCATCTTCCTGCTGCTCCTTAACCCGCAGCTGCAGTCCTTCTATGCCAGCCCATTTCACTGCGATGCCCTCCTTGAGTGGGTCTGCCAAATCCCACGAGGTAAAACCTCCCAAACCTCAACAACATTTTTCAGTTTTTTCAGTCACTGAGCTAGTCTTTCCTGTCAGTGGATTTTCTACTTGGTTGTGGTCCAGGAAGGCTTAAATATCCATCAGCTCTCCCTATAACACTTCAGGCTCAAAAAGAGATATTAATGGGTTTGTCCAAGGGGTCAGAGGTCTTTCTTTGCACTTGTGGGCAGAATAGTGGTGCAGCATGTTGCACTGGTGCCTCAGAACACCTAGACAGTTCAAGCTGATGCAACTTTGATCCCCACTCAGTCTATGTGGTGTTTTTGTGTTTTTTCCATGCTTGAATAGATTTCCTCCCACAATCCAATGGCATTTTTCAAGAAGATTGGTGCTTCTAAATTTCCTTTTTGTGTGTGTGTGTGTTTGTTAAATTACTGTACTATACAAACTGGGTTCTTGGCCCTAAACAATGTAGTTTAGGCTAAACAGGAGTATCCTCTTGGGGCTTAGACCACCAGCCTTTTGTTCTTAAGTTTAAATCACAGGTGACTTTGTAGATGTGAGCCTTTCACTAATTTTTGCTTATCTCCTTTGATGGAAACTTCCTTTCCTTGTGTCACTAGGGAAGGTGCCAGACACCCCAGAATGGTATAACCCAGGTGGGATTTCATCTGCTTCTTCTATCATTGGTTGTCACCACAGTTCTTCAGTTATTGATAATATATTGATGCTCAGTTGGAGTTTCTCGGAAAGTTTCTGCGTATCTTCTGTGATGGTCATGCCATTGATGTGCGTTTGTGGCAGATGGACACCACGAAACTTCCATATTTGTCGACGGAGCTGAGTTCTGGTTTGTCAATGACACAAGACTCAGTTATGAGGAGGCTGAAATGTACTGCTCCCATAACGAAAGCCGGTTGGCCAAGCCCAGCAGTTTTCTTGCTTTCAAACAGGTCATGGAAAAGGTGTTGGAGGTAAGATATTTGCTAAGAGAATTTCACTTCCCCTGGGGCAACAGATACTATACAGTGTGAGAACTGGGACCAGGCTGTTGGGTCAAATCCCAGAACGGGTCCTGCTGTTTTCCTGCACAACGCCACTGCAAAAATGTAAAATTTTTCTGTGAATAGCTCACGTTTATCCTACAAACCCTGTAAACTTTAAAAAAAATAAATAACAGCGGTTAAATTAAAAAAATCTTTCAGATAATTTCTACATCTCCTTATAATATAGAGTAGAAGGGAAGAAAAAGGCTAAATGTAAAATACAATAAAATATTTGCCCACTGAGGAGGCAGGACACCAAACAGTCTAGGGCTTTCAAAGTTACATACCTACTGACTGTTACACCAAGAGGTTTATTTTCTTCCACTTTATTTCAATTTAGACTAGTATAGACTAGTACTATATAGCGTTGTAGTAAAAAACGTTGTGCTTAAATTACTCTTTCAATTTTCACAATATCCAGACAACTCTCCACCCATATACAGTATGTATACTCTGAAGAATTGAGGGTGGATAGTACTGTTCTTTTTTCTTTTTTTTATTTCTTTTTTTAAATTTTTTTTTAAATATCATGAGTTTCTTTTTTCCAAATAGATGTTCAGCCATTTTACTGTGGTATTTTTTTGAAACAGTATTTTTGTACTTTTTCAAGCACTAATGAATCCTAAAGCAGGATATTATTGCCATCATTGGCACAGTATAGTTGTTTTTGGGGAAACTGCTCCTATAGAAAGTTAACTAGGGGTGCCACAGAATGGGGTACATGACTTGGTGGGGGTGGGTCATTAAAAAGGTGCTATTTCAGTTCTAAGAACAATGGTAATGAGTCCAATGTGCTTTTAGTTCTCGCACAGCACGCAGAGCTGGTGGGTGGACATCGATGAAAGTGAGCAGAACTTCCTTCCAGTGTGAGTCTGTCCCTCTGGTTGAAATGTCATAACCTTTGGGAAGAAAGCAGTATAACACAGTAAAATCATAATCCAAATTAAAATGTTTTTCTAACCTAGACGGTACCCGCTGATAATGTTTCGGCCCGCCGTCCTCAGCATATGCACGTCCATTAGCTCCCAATCCCTTTTTCCAGGTAAGCGGATCATCTAGTCTGCTGACATTACCAGTGGCTGTTTCTGTGGTTATACAGTCACTGGGCTCCCGTAGGTTTGAATATCTGTGCAGCTAACAGATGTACCTGTTGTCCTCAACGTCCTCAGAATACCTACACAAATGTGACAAGCCCTTACCATTCCTCTGTGAGAAGCTGAACCTCACGTCACTGGAGAAGCAACCTGCCCGGCCACACCCACCCGGCCGGCCTTGTGAAACAAACACCCTGGCTTTCAGGGACAAGGTTTCTGTTCACCTACATGCACTCCTAAAACCCCTCCCTGCAACACACGATCTTCACATAGTCTTCATATTAGTTACCTATAAAATGTAAAATTTTATTTTAAAAATTTGAGTTGCTGATATTATTGTGTGTAACCTTTATTTAGCTAACATACAGGGGGTACAGAAAGTCAGTCTCAACTTTCAAAACAAATCTTTTCTTGCTCAGAAAGAAGACAAATAAAATCAGACATTTTCATACAATGCTGGATAAGCAACTTCACATTTACCTTTTTATACAGCGCAGTATTTTTATTGTATAAATTGTAGGGAAGTAACTTGATCAAGGGATACACGCATTTTAATTATGCAAGTTTGAGTTTACAAAGAGTTTCATTTCAGTACTCCTACTTCAACTTGTGTGGCATTTCTGTCCATTTAGAAGAACCAAATTTGGGCATCTTGCGTCTTCTCCCAGTTGAGCAGTGCAAGGCATTTACATTTAGCATTTCTGTTAAGTTATAATGATTAACTAGTATTCAGATGACACCTTTATTCAATGTGACTTTATATGTGTTATATAACATATAATTCCATGTATATTGCTGCTTTCAGTTTTTTAAATATAAATAATGTACATTTTGTAAATGCTTAGTGTTACATGTATGTATTAATAATGTATTAATTTATAATTGAGTTGTTACAGTACTTTTTTTCCATCCTTTTATAAATGATATAATGTGAAAATTCAAATATAAGAAATTCAGACATGGGTTTATTTGAGAGGAGAAGAGGTTAGGTCCCAGTCTGTCTAAGGGATGCTCTTCTGTGTCTACAGTGCTACAGGCTGTTCAAACCACAGTACATGACCTTCAGCCAAGCCAATGATCATTGCCAGACAATCGGGGGGACATTGCTGACTATCTCCAGCCAAGTGGAACAGGGTGAGCGCTATCTTCTTGTACCGCCCTTCACTTCCTCTGCATATATACATTCGTGTCACAGACCTGCAACTCTTAGGTTGTTTTCCCATTTTAATTTACACCTGGAATAGCAGGCGAGGCAGCTTTCTGCACATTTAGCAAATTATGAAGCAAAGCAGCAAAGAGCTGGAGGCTAAGACAGAGTTACATCCTGTCATTTGCATGTCTGCTTCCTGGAATTTCATGTTTAATGTTAAGTACTTAGAGACCAGCTGTAAGAGTTATTTTAAATTGAGAAGAATCAATAACATAATTAGCCACTGCAGCAGAGAAATTTTCAAGCAATGGATGGAACGCATAAAACATAACATCTAAGAAGTATAGGTTTTACCTAATGATTGTTAGACATTAGGAGTGATGTTGTATTTGGAATTACAATTAAGATTCAGAGAAATGGACCTCAGCCCAATGGAAAGTAATTTCCAGCAACTTTTTATTCACTGGCTAGTTTTCCTGTAACTTCTACCCTCAGATTTTGTCACATGGGCTCTGTCCCGTCACCCAGCAAAGACCTGGATTGGCCTGAAAATGACCCCTCGGGAGACGCAGTGGGTGGATGGCTCGCCCATTACTTTCTTCAACTTCAACCCCCTGTTGCTAGGCCAGCTGCGCCCCCTACTAATCAATGTAAGTTCTCCTCAGTCCTCCTCCCTTATAGCCTCCCTTTATATCACTACTACTCAGTTATGATATATCATCTCATTCTGGACTTTGTCTGTGCTGTGCCAGATCCATGACCCAGAGTCCATGGAGATGTGTGGTTACATGTTCACTGAACACTCAGCCTTGATGGGCACCTGGGACTATGTGCCCTGCAAGATGTTACGGAATGTCTCAGCGTGCCAGTACTACACAGGTGAGTGGAGCTCAAAGGACCCTCTGGCAGGACCTGTGAGGTGTTACAGGTATAATGATGGTGGCTAAGGAATTGTCTTCATCATTGTCATTACTGCTTTGCTAGTTTAGAAGCAGTCCTGGGAAAATACATTGTTTTATGATACATAAAAGGGCTCTTCCAGAATCTGGAAAATTTCAGCATTGAAGCTCATGTCCTCAACCACTTTGTTACCTGCTTCACCTGGATGTCTAGTAAACTAAAACATTTACTTTTTATTTTGTTGCAGTTTATGTGTTAACATTAAGATTACATTATGATTTTTTTGCGGAAGGTAATTTGAAAGTATTGGTGCAAACAAAGTAGTTTTGGCTTGTATGGGAGCTTTACAATAATGTCAGAGGGTTGCTTGTTGAAGAAGCAAGTATAAAATAATGCAAAAAAATACAGTTTTTCATTATGAAGCACTCAGACCTGTAGACTTGCATCTTCATACTCAAACCACAAACTAAATTATAAGCCATCACATATAATGCATATTTGCAGAAGATGTTTATTTTAATGACTAATGCATACAGCTATACATATTACAGACAAACGCAAAAATAAATGTTTGGATACTTTGTACTTTAGGATGATGATATACCTGATGTGAGGGATTAACTCTATAAAAGAGTAAATTATTCTTAGAGAAGTGTACCAGATAGTGGGTTGTGTGTTATGCATTATAAGTGTATGCAAATGTATTTATTTGTTTGATGTGCAGATAAACCAGAAGAGGTATCCTTTCCTATGGGCAACTTCACTGTGGGTGAGCACACATATCTGGTTGTGCAGGGGAACATGACATGGTTTGAGGCACTGGAGCAGTGCAAGAACAAAGACATGGAGCTGGCCAGCGTGTCAGACACCTTTCAACAGGCTAGCCTGACCGTGGCCGTCAGCAGGGCCAACACCTCCTTGTGGATTGGTCTCTACAGCCAAGATGTAAGCCTTACTTACTACTTTTCATGCTACTTTTTAACCGAATATTCTAGAACAGGAGCAAGATGGGTGCTGCCACTTTCAGGATAGTACTCTCCAGTGAGTCTCAGAGCCAGAAAACAAGAACAGAAGAGCAGACTCAGCCATTCACCAGTTTCTAGAGATTAGGCTTTCAGGCAGCCCCTACCTATGGTGAGCTAAGACATTTCATGCACATGCCTATGCATTTTGAGTCCTTTATGATATAAATAAGAAAGCACAATAAAGAGCCCTAGCCAGAGCTAGAGCAGTGCGTTGAAGGCCTTTAGTCAGTCATTATTATTAAATTAATTCATTTTAGTCAAACTCTTTTCAGCTGATCTTGGAGAGATCACATGCCACTTGCACTTATTGGAAAAGGATAAATAGAAATTCAATGTAATGCTCATTGAATGTGACTTCCCCAACGACTGATTGCTTCAAAGTTTCCCTGTTGCACAGCGAGTACTCTTTTCCATGTCTTCTTTTGTTTCTTTGCCTAAAAGCTCTCTACATGCCACAAAGCTCTTGTTTCTGGGAACCATGCCCAAGACCTTGTTCCCCTTCCCAAAAGCAGCAGATGTGTTTTTGCAGAACTAGGCTCATCAGCCTCACTGAAGAGCAGGTTCAGATGTTGGTGTTTGAGGGCTCAGAAGTCACGATGACTCAGCGTTTCAAGTCAGCACGAGTCACTCCTATGAGATGGCCCTGTCCTGAGGGTCTCATGGGGCACATTGGTCCAGGTCTGAGTCATGATATTTGTAAGTGAAGTAGGATAGTTGGGAATTTACCAGGACAGCTGTGGCCTTGTGTTGCGTAAGCACCCCCTACAGGTCTTTGAAGTGCCTGCAGAACAATTATGGAATAACAAGGGTCATCCACCTGGGACTGAAAGTAACTGAAAATGCATTAACTGCACTAATCTGGAAATGTAGAACAAAACTAAAGAATAAATAATAGTTAGGCAAAGCATATATGACATAATGATGACAAGAAAGATGTGAAACTTAACCCGTGGTAAATGTGGCATAGTGGTTGGAGCTGCTGCCTTTGGACATTTGAGGTTGAGTAAAATACTTAAAATACTTATCCTGATTTGATATAGCAAAAATTATCTACCTAAAATAATTGTAGTTTAGTATATAGGCATTTAAAGTTGGAGAAATCATAAGTTTTATAATATTGTAGTCCTTAAAGTTTTAATAAATCCTTTCCCCCAGTGTCTTAAAGATATGCAGTAAATTTTAGGAAAATTTAAAGAACTCGTATCATATTAGCCATATCATGCACACATGCTAAAGAAATGTGCATGGGCAAGTGTCTGTGTGAATGGGAAGAGATCAGTGTACTGCAGTCTGCTGTCCAAAAATGTCTTTGGCTCTTTAGTTGAAAATAGTACGGTTGGGGAGCAGGAGCAAATTAAGACAGCCTGACCAATCCCAGAATGCCACTCTGTGTGTCAACAGGATGGAATCCACTATCAGTGGACAGACCAGAGCCACACAGTGTTCAGCCGTTGGTCCTCAGAGCCAACTGTAGGTGGCTGTGTCTATCTCGACACTGATGGCTTCTGGAAGGCTACAGACTGCGATGAGGAATTGGATGGGGCCATCTGCCACGTGCCACACAGTGAGTGTAACTTCCTCATATGGACCAGCAGGAGGCACAGTGCTCAAAAATCCAAATGGATTAAAATCCTGGGGAGAGACCTGCTGTTGTGCAGGTGGCTGGTGCTTCACGGAAGTACATGTGGCAGTGATACACAAGAAGCACTAATTATTAAAAATATTGTTGGATATAAAACAATCCCAGAAGAACTTAGATGAAATACAGAACATTTGGCATAGTCATTATACTTATTTTGCTACCTTGTTAACCAAATAAAGCCTGCCTAGCAAATACGTAGCTTTGTATTTGTTAGCTTACTATTATGAAAATGAAACATCAGATCGGGTATCTCATTAATGGTTATTACTTAAAACTGTAGATTGTCTCTCGGCTTTTACAGTATCAGGTAAACGTCTATTTAAAAGGTAAAACAGCAGCATCTTTTCTTGGAACTTGCAGCTTCCATACAAGTGAAGCGTGTGTTTTGCGTGTCCGGGTGCATTTTGCATTTTAATAGCCTGTGTTTCAGCTATATTCACCCCATATCTCCCTGAAAAGAAGAGTCACACGAGGAATCTTTCCACACCGTGGCAAAATGCCCCCATAAAAGCAGCGGACCCAACTGGATCCCTTTCAGGAAGAACTGCTACACGTTCCAACTGGCCTCTACACGCTGGGACAACATGGAAAAGGATGTCCAAAGCACGTGCAAGAAGTTAGGTACGCATGTGTTCCTGTGGATGATCCTGCTTTTATTTCCTTTTCAGGCTCGACACAACGTTTTCCTCTACATTGTTCTTCAATGGACATGTTGCATCCTGCGTGCACTGAAGCAGAGGAATATTTCTTAAACATAGAGCTGTTCTCTGCTTTTTACCCTTAGATCCAAATGCTGTTATTCTAACAATCAGAGATGAAAAGGAGAACGAGTTTGTGACAAAGCAGCTCTGGCCTTTTAGGGATCTGGCACAGTACATCTGGCTTGGAATGGAGAGTGGCAACAGGGGTCAGTATTACTAACAGTATATTTTAATTGTAGCGTCTTCAAAATATCCACTACAACCTCTAGCATCAGTTCTGTAGATGGGGACACAAGGTGATGGGGCAGGATAAGCTTTGTTTGCTATTGTAACTGCGCTGTGACTCAAAACCTTCCTGGATCTGATTCCATAAAAAATGAATTTTTGTCAAAGCCATATGCCTGGGAACAAACTATGAAAAGTGAAACTATTTAAAAAACATTCAAACAAAAAGGGTTGTGTGTCCCAAATGGGAAAAATTGCAAGCTACTTCAGAAGGTGTCAGCAGAGCAATTTGGGGTGTACCTTACCAAATTTTACAACTTGCATGTGAATCATAGTAACTGTGACCTGTTCTTGTTGATTTTCATAGCAAACAGCTTGAAGTGGTATGACGACACTTACGTCCAGTTCTCCAAGTGGAGTGCTGGCAGACCCAATGTGACTCAACCCTTCCTAGCAGGCCTCAATTTCAATGGCTTTTGGGAGTTCTTCACGAATCTGCAGTTGTTCTCACTTTTCAAAGAGAGGAGCATTGTGGCTTGCAAAATTGACAATGGTTAGTGTTTTTTATTTAACCATTATTAGATACTAGCTGATTTCTACCTTATGAGACAAATGAAAATAAGACTTCTTTCCTCCTGTTTTGTAAGACTCCAAAGAGGAGTATAGAAATGACGTGAAATTTGGCAACTGGACCTACCATAGCATCCAGGGAAGGATGACATGGGTAGAGGCAGCACGGTCATGCAGGAATACCGGGGGCCACCTGGCCAGCATCCATGATTCCAACCAGGATGCCTACATGAAGATCATATCTCAGCGAGATGGCTTCCCACTCTGGATTGGATTCTCCAGTCAGGATGTAGGTTACAGCATCTCCATTGCCATCCATCTCACTGAATAACTGCCCCAAATGGAGTCTTATTCTTTCATGGAGACAGATGTTTACTGAGGAAAATTAGGTTAATGATCTT
This sequence comes from Heterotis niloticus, assembly GCA_018136845.1. Taxonomy (NCBI): domain Eukaryota; kingdom Metazoa; phylum Chordata; class Actinopteri; order Osteoglossiformes; family Osteoglossidae; genus Heterotis; species Heterotis niloticus. Next base: position 6,348,317 of record CM030906.1, read on the forward strand.
GCTCAAATATGCAAGAGGAGTTCCTCTCTTGTGGTTCAAATCAACAAACTTCATAAGTCCGTGACTGTAACGCTACTGTCAGGCTGGTAACTGTGCTCTAAAATGGCTTAAAGTTGTGTAATCAGCCATAATCTTTATACTTGATTTTCTTAGCCTGATACAGAAAACAAATAAGATTGTCATCTCCCCAATTTATCAGAGTGGCACCTCCTGGGAGTGGTCAGATGGGACAAAGGTGGAGTACAAGCCCGAGGCCTTTCTAAACTTCAACAACAGCGGGAACTGCATCTTGATGAACCCCAGTGGCTACTGGGAACAAACGGATTGCCAGGAGAAACTGCAGGGAGCAATCTGTTACAACACCAGCACAGAGAGTAGGAACCCGCCTACAACATCTCTTATACCCTTCACATACGTACATAAACCTATAACACATGTTGTGAGGTCCCATACAATAGCAACAGTTTATGAAAATATGTACAGTTTTTATACAACAGGCTTATTCAGTATGAAACCATGTTGTCAGAATAACATGGTAATGTTGCATCCACTAGGTATTTTATTCACTGGCTATTCTGTATTTCAGTCAGCAAATCACAGAAATGTTCTGTAATAAAACTAACCACTGTGTATACTTCCTGCTTCCTGTCACATTGACAATCTCAACCAATTACAAAATTTATCACTGCAAGTCTAACAGAATTAAAATAGTGGATTCAATGCTACCTATTAGAAGTAAACTGTTTAAATATGTAAACATTAGCTTAGTTGTTCATATTATATAAACAGCTTTTTAAACACTGTGTTTGATATGAATCAACTTTTTAAAAAGTTGACACCTTACACTATTATAAATAAAGTGTGGTTGGAGTCCTGAATGTGACACGGATGGTCCAAAAGTTATTCACTCTTTAGCACAGTTCATAATCCCTTTCAACAATTTGGGTAGTAATAGTACATTTAAGTAATAGTAAAAAATTATAAGAAATAATTTTGCTAGATGTGTTTGGTATTGTCACTGACACACATAAAATACCATTTATTCTGATTAATGTTTAATTAAAAGTAATTTATTTTTGATCTGAGAACCCATAACATTTGTTCTGTAAGTAATAGCTGTAAAGTAGCTCCCTAATAACAGGAGATCTCCTACAGGGACAATTTCATTAAACAAATTAACCCTGTCAGGGAAAGGGGTGGGTGTATTTTACTTAATTGATCTAGCAGAAGTTTACCCAGCTAACCGCAATGTTCTCATCCCACAGGGTCAAGCCCCCTATCCACCCCACAGGAAACTGGATGCCCCCAGGGCACAGGGACAGCACAGTGGATTCTGCATGAAGGCCACTGCTACGCATTTGATGTGGCCTTCTTCAACTACTCTGTGTATTCCATGAAGGATGCCAAGGCCATCTGTGGAACCCTAGGTGTGTCCTCATTGCCCCTAGTGTCCTCTGTAACCGCCCCCCAACAGGCTGGAAGAATTACATGTGTACCATTTACAGTAGGACTATCAGATTCCACTATGGGAGCACCAACTGTGAGGCAATCCTCACTACAACCCATTTCCTGTAGATTAATTTAGCCCAAATATATTAAATTACACATCCTAACTTTGTAGCCATGTAGCATGTTGCTCAAAATAGTGGAGTGTAATACAGCACTTTCTTGATATGCAAAAAAACAACTGCAATATTTGTACAATACTATGTTTTAAAATTTTAAGGTATTTGTGGGGACAGATTGCTGCAGCCCTGACCAAGATAAAGTGGTTAATGATAATGGATAGATTGATGGGTATATTAAGTTAAATAAAACATGCAGAAATATTGCTTATGATGTTTATCGTTTTAACAGTTTATACACGGAATTTGTCTTTCACCAACAGACAAATCGGCACAACTGCTGGTCGTGAACAGCGGGGAAGAGAATGACTTTGTCACAACGTACATGTCACAGAATCCCTTCATCACCAGCCGTGTGTGGCTTGACATGGAGCTAAGCCCACAAGGTAGAGTACTGAAAGATGGGTGTAGTGAACTTCTGCACAGGTGACGGACTGTTGCCTTTGGGAAATACAATCCTGTATCCAGATGTGTTTTCCAGCATTCCCCTGGACTACAGGAGTTCTCTACCTGGGATTCATGGTGCACTTGGAGGACCCTCGATGGTAGTCAACTGTGTGTTTGGAGTGAAAAATTGCTTTGAAAATTCATAAATAAATACCACTATAGTATTACTATTGGTGTATATTCCTGTGTAGAGATAATGAATTTTCATGGAAAAAAACTGAGTGGTTTATTTTATTTGAATCTAAGGACACTTTTCTAGAAGGTATCCTTAGCTTTCATCAGATTCTTAAGGGATCTATGACCTGAGAAAGGTTAAGAATGTCTGTTCTAGATGGTTGTAAGAGCCATTGTATTTTCTTTTCAGTTTCTCGACTGATCCAGATTTTAATAGCTTGTGTCAGTCATGGTCAGCTGACAACCATCTAGGAAAACAAATTTGACACAATGACGATGAAGGAATCAGAAGAAACTGAACAGAATATGAATTTTGGCTGGCTGTCATGAGGCTTTTTGCTCGCATGGCACTTCTCGCTATTCCCTGTCCCCAGGCACCGCTTATGTTCCATAGCTCATACAGATGGTGTGCTCATCATCAGCAAGATGGCCTCACATCACCCCTGTACCACATCTGTTCCCCTCCATCTCCCCACTCCCCTGCAGATCAGTCAGCATTGGAGTACTCCAACTGGGAGAAGAGCAACACCCTGCATCCATCAGCTGACCGTGCCTGTTCCGTCCTCATGTCCAACAAAGATGGTACCTGGGACCACGTGAGCTGCCAGGATGTCCGCAGCCGTGTTGTCTGCAAAGCACCGGCCAGTAAGTGTCACCCTGGGAGGGAATGTGATCGGCTAAAGCACATAAAAACACAAAAATACCCAAATGTCAAACTATATTTACTATATTTGTTAATATGTGTCACATTCTGCCTCATGGCTCATGAAATGTACTTGTTGAGCTTCCATTTTATCATTTCATCATAATTCCCGGCTGATATTTGAAGCTGCATCGCTAGTTCAACTGCTTAAGTGCTGCTTTGACTACTCTCCTGCCCCTCCTCTAGATGACCTTTCCACCCCCTGCTCCCCTTAGACTCCTCCCCAACTCCAACCCTGACAGCAGCTCTACCCCTTTCCTCTCTTAGGTTCCTCCCTAACTCCGCCTGTGCTACCCCAGATTGCATTGTAACCCTACCCCTTCTTGTCCTCTGCCCCTCCCCTTCCCAGGCTCCTTCCCTTCTTCACCCTCAGCCCACCATTTCCAAACCCATTTAGTCCTTGCAAACACTATGCTTGAAGGCTGTGGAAGGGTATTCCTCTCTAACTTTACTGCATTTCTCTGCAGGGACAGGAGGTTCACGTGTAGCACTTGTCCTGTTTCTCATCATCGCACTGCTGCTTCTCGGTGGGGTTGCCTGCCTTGTCTACTGGAAGGGCAGGTCGCACTTCTCCTCGACAGTGCGCTACACGAGGAATTTTGATGAGGCAGACAGCACGAGTATTATAACAGAGACTGAGTGAGCGGTAAGGGGGACTTGCATAGGTGCCTTCACAAAGTAGACCATTGCTCAGACACAGCAGCACTGTAACACAGCCACAAGCACACCTGAAACACAGCATCCCTTAAACCTCCCACTAGGCAGGCTCTCCCAACAGAGGGACACACAAACATCGCCTTTTTTATGTTTGACAAAAGCCTTTTTCCTTTTAAGGCGTAGGGTTTATTTTGATGAAGCTGCTGAAGTAAAGTGTGTTATGTTTGAAATCCATGTGGGTAACTCCTGGGGAGGAATTGAATATTGCAAAGATCAGGGTTTTAATAGTACAGAGATAAGCACTGAGATGGATGTTTTTACTGCGATGTGAATATTTTACCCTCCCCCTTCTGTGTGTGTGTGGAGGATTTGTTCTTATAACTATAATGTGCAAATTTTAGTTGAATGACTGCTTTTGCTTTTTCTTTCTGCTGGAAAGCAAGCACTAGGATTTCCTATAGTTCAGTCACTGATGGAGGTTCAACACCAAGCTAAACACTGTATTAGTTCAAACTGGTTGCTTTTCATTTTACAAAATGTGTAAATGGAAGACTGAATTTAATCTACAATAATCATAATCTGAAGCCATAAACCAGCGTGACCCATTGGCAAGGGAGAGTGCTTTACTACCTGACACTTGTAATCCTGTCTGCCAATTGCCAATATATTCATATATTTAAAGTGTTAATGTATAAGTGTAATTTATAGACTGCTTTCATGTGGAAGATCATCTGCACTAAAACTGCGGCAGGGTCAGAGCACTTTATTCACAGTGAGCTTATATTTGAATTTTTTCAAGCACAAACACTTGGAAAGAAAGGTACCACACTGGGCTTAGAACTGTATAGCTGTGGGTGTAAATAGTTTGTTTAAACTGTAAATTTAAGCCAAAGATGGAAGTTGGAGCAGTGTTAATGGTGGTGACATTTCATTACACACTGGTCCAAGTCACCCAATCACCTAAGTCATTCGGTCTCTGTACTTATTTTTGGTTAACCTTATCTTTTACAAAACACCTTTTTCTGTTGTCCTTATTCTTGTCCTTTGTGGTTCTCTAATAAAAATTCCTGCTTTCATGCACACTGGGAGATACTGGAGAGAAAAGTTTTCTCAAAAGTAAATTATGGGCTTATAGTACTGCCACATAAAGAAATGCAAAAAATATTCAAAAACAGCAGTTTTTCACGTTTCAATATCTGGTTGGGTCACTCCACATTTTCCAGTTTCCTCAGCTTGTGTTAACCCCACTGTCTAATACACACCTCTCATATTGTGCAGGTACTGATGAACCCAGTTAGCAGCGCTGTGGAATTTTTCTGGCTGGGCCAGCAAGTAGAGTAGTGGTTAAAGCCCTCACCTTCCCCTCAAATCCCACATCCTGCTGTAGTGCCCCTGATCAAAGGACTCCCCCCACACTTCCTATATAAATGGGTAAATCAGCACAAGTTAATGCTAAGGTCTGAAGGAAAATTGTTGTCCCTTACTGGCCTTTCACAGCATTAGATGACTCAAATTCAAACATTTACACCCCCAGACAACTGAAACCCTCTGACTGCCTGTCCACTGCTCAAAAGGTACACTAGGACAGGCTCTGAGTGGAAGATCTGGACAACAGCTAGGTCAGATGGCTTGTGCCCATACACAGCTCTACACCATTGTGCTTGAGCGTTGATGTTTCATACTTGACTAATCTCAAGCTTCTGACTCTGTTGGTTAAATAATGAGCCAAAATTTCTCCACAGAAGAAATTCTACTTTAATGACTGATGTTGAAAAAGTCTATAGAATCCTGCTTCTGCACTAAGGTAATAGCTCCTTATGTTGTGGACCCATAAGAGTGGATGTTAATCTTCTTTGAAACTGTTCTGGGGACCATCGTGCAGGACCTTAGTTAACCTGAGTAGCCAGAGAAGTGCATTTGTCTGTGGTACATCTTGCATGATGGCGCCTGTTGCAAAGCAGCTGGAGGTGGAAGGCACCAACATTTACCTTATTTTTTTCTGATCTTGTAAAACAGGGTATTTTAAAAGGTGAACCTTTCTCTCACAAGCATTCTACCCCCATAAGCTCATACCAAACAGTCACTCCCACATAAACCTCATCAAAGGGTTTAAACTCTTTAATGGTTAAAATGGACAACCTGACAGGAAAAATTACTTTAGTTCAACCTAAAAATACACATAAGGCTGACAAACAAATATATCCCCTACATCTTTTAAGGAAAGACTGTTCTCCCATCCCACTTCTTGGAAACATAATCCATATTATTGACAGAACTTTCAAGAAGGAAACAAAACATTGCAAAAGAAAGGACTGGTAAAGAATATTCTACCATTCCTAAAACTTAGTTAATACAGAAGTAGAAAGGGGCATACAGGTGTGAAACTTGTTACAATACCCCCCCAGGGCCTCTACGCAACCCACCTTTCTTGCTGATCACTCAAAGTGCTCCCACTAAACATTGCACAGTACAAACCATAACCCTCAAATTCAGGCACACACGCAAAAGACTAAGAAGGCAATTTCCCCATCACACTAATCTGCAGCGCACACAGGCAAAAGTGTGGAAGACTATGGCTGATCAGAACCCGGCTCAGTACGCATTCTCATCATCGTCCTCCAGGTCCCCAAAGTCGATGGACGGCCTGTGGTCCTGAGCGTCATCCTCCTCCGAGTCCCCATTGGAGCCTGGATAAGGATAGGGACACAGCTCTCAGAGGTCAGAACCTCTGCTTGACCAGTTTATCCAGGTTAATTAAAATTATGTAGACTTCTGCCAAATTAGTGTTTCCATAGTAAGAAGCTGATGGCTTAAGGGTGAAAGAATTAACATCTGATCTTACAGCAATACACAATTTCCAGTTAAATTTCAGATACTTAGCACAGCCCAGGTTTAAAACAAATTAAGCTTGAAGTCTGTTGAGATTTATCAGTTTTTTAGCTGATGCTGCTTGTATGGTATGTATCGTACTTATCAAGTTAACGCTCCTGCCTACTTTTACATTCCCTCTGTACACACTTCAGTTTCTAATTGTAAATATTAACCAATCGGGGCAACTGTTGACCTGCAACTGAATATTTAGAAACCAAACCACAGGCACATCCAACAACATGAGGGGAAACTAAGATCCACACTAACAAGCAGTTAGCCACACACAAAAGATTGGCACATACTTTCAAGATCATCCATGTACTCATGAAGGGTTCTTGCCAGGTTGAAGAACTGGAAGAGAGTGGGAGAAAATGTAGCTCATTTCAAAACCAAAAACATTCTCACACGCAGCAGCGACCTCAAGGCTCTTGTACCCCAGCATCGTTGGCTGCGCCCAGTACGTCAGAGAACCGCTGTTCACACAGATGCAGCAGGACCACCAGGTAAAGGCCACAGCTGATGAACTCACTTTCAGACTGGAAGCACATCACAAAACAACTGTCAGACCCAGTCCCAACAACCTTCATACAGTCAAGCATTGGATTCCTCACAACTTTCCTTGCCAAGTTCCACTTATGTTCTAAACTTTAGTTCTTAGGTAACCAACAACAATTTCAGATAGGACAGTAGCTTTTGCCAAGTAGGAAGTTACATTAAAGTTTAACAGTAATGCAAAACACAAAAACTTCCCCAAAAATGGCACCAATTTGACATCTTGAATTCTGGTTGTGTCACTACAACCAAAAAAGTGAAATCTTTACCCTCCAAACTTTGTTGTGCCTCCTTTCAGTTTGCAGAGGAATCTGCCATGTCAAACAATGCTAATGCTTTGGTCAATCCTATAAAACCCCACAGTCATCCGGTGAGGGCCTTGTGTCCCAGGGCAAGGCAATGCCCACTACAATCTTCTCCAATGGTTTTTACCTGCTCATGGGTCCTGTACAACTCATTGATGTCAAAATTCTCAATGTTCAGATGCAACTTGTCCTTGCACAGTTCGCAGGTGGTGATAGCATCCAGGTCAGACCCTGGGCAAGAGGAACAGATCAAGTAAAAGATCTACAAGCAGGTGACCAGATACAGGCATGGTTAAGATTAGCAAGAGAAGTTACCAGAGCTGATCTTCGAGTGCAGCCACTTCTTCATACAGTCCTGGTGCACATACCGCAAACTGCCGGTACACCTGCATGGCTCGATCAGCGGATTGGATGGCGATTCCTCTCCCATCTGGCAAATGCGGCAGAGATCACCTTCCTCATCCGACTCTTCTAGGAGCAGGCTGAGGAGGAGAAGATGGACACCAGGGTTTGGAGATGTCACTGGAGTACAAGTGTATTTGTTTTTACTTTCTCCAAACTGTCAAAACATCAAAGTGGCCAGAACCACAACTATGTGAGAACCTTATGGAACAGAGTATTTAGATGGAATTTAAGAACTGACTAAGGGGTTGAAGATGCATCCCATACACCTTCTGTTGTCATTCTCACCTCTCCTTGATCTTCTTTAGCTTCTCGGGATCCCGTGAAGAGACCCGCTTCCCTTTTTCTGCCACATTCCGCCCAGCAGACATGATGTCCACTGTGATCATCACGTTCTCAGGCAGCGAGCTCTGCAGTGAGGGTGTCACAGTGAGGTGGAAGAGAGAGTTTGGCGTCACCCCAGTCAGTCTTCGGGTTCTCCCTGCGCAGGAGGCTTCAGCAGCAGCTCCTGAAGGACCTACGGCTCCCAACGCTTCTTCGTCATTTTCATCTTCCTCGTCCTCATCTTCATCCTGTCCCCTTTCATTGTTGCCAACTTTAGTTTCAGACGAGTCCAGGCAGTGGAGAGGGAAGGGGCTGTTGGGGTGGGGTGGCTGCACCACATCCTCCAGGCCATCCCTCCTCCTGCATGAAAAGAGCGGGGGGCAGCGGCTCCTTAAAAAGGATGACTGCCTGGAAGCTCCAGCCCTCAAGGGCTCTTGCTCAACCTCAGTGCCACGTTCCTCTTGTCCTAAGGCGCCGCCTTGGCGCCTCCGGCGGAGAAAGACCAGACCCGATGGAAGTTCAGACCCCTGGTCACCTGACACATCAGGACATCCATTGCTGCCACCAGAGCTGGTGATAGGGCCTTCTCCCTGGTGGGCATCACTCGCATCTTCTGAAGACTCAAAAGACCTGGAGCTGTTGGAGTCCTGGCTGGATCTCCTCGAAAACATGCTGCTGGCCAAGCGAGACAGCAGCTGCCTGGTGGAACACCGGCCCTCGCCATCCCCTCTTTCGACAGTTCGCACGCGGGGGGCAGGAGGACTCCTTTCTGCAGCTGAGGAGGAGCGGGAGCGGGACGAACCAGCCCAGGGGGGTGAGAACCTGGTTCGATTGCTGGAGATCGGGGTTGGTTCATATCTATTTTGTGGGCGATCCTGAGTGGATGAGTAGGCGCTCTCCTTTGGCCTGGCACCTAGAGCATTTGAGGACATCACACGATCTGGATCTGTAGATCAAGAGAGTCAAAGCGTCAAAAGAGTTTGTCACTTACGTGGTTACTGAGTATACATGTAGTGAAATGTGCTCGAGATGGACACAAACATTTAAATACCACAGTGAATTGTCTTAGGCTCTTGAGAGGTAAATGGGGGAATTTGTGGCACTGAATTCACACAAGAAATGGAGTGACTTCATGGTGGCTTGGGAGTGGTCACACACGTCACGGCCGGCAGCGTACGTACACAGCGAGGACGACAAGCCAGCCGCCCTGGGCCTGGGATCTGCCAGACTGGAGAGCCCTGATGCAATTCGAGAGTCTGACTCCCTCCGGGGCCACAGACCCTGGGAGGGGGATGATGACGAGGACCTGGATCGGGGGCTGTGTGACTTCCATGGTGGTTCTAAACAGAAGGTGTCAGTTTGGTTATTCACCTGTATGTTAAAGAAAAATACAAGTTAAAAACAGGAGTTACTTCTTGCTCAAAGTCCAGGTATTGAAAAACGCCAAAGGGAAGTGGGCTCCAAACAAAGAAAAATGCAACGACAGATCTGACAGCTCCTCATACTGCATATGTACCATCTAGTGAGTGAATATTATGGTACATACAGGGCCATGTACAGGTGTAATAGCCACCAAGTAATGATCAGGGGCAGCAGATTGTATGGTGCATAGAACCAACACCTTGCAACTGAAGTACCTGGGTTTGAGTCTCATCCTTGTGCTGTAGACCCTTTGATCAAGATACTTATCTTAAAGTAATGCAGTAAAAATTGCCCTGCTATATAAATAGGTACATTTTAAGTACTATAGTACACATATCACATAAGCTGCTTTGGAATTAAGGTGTCAGATCGATAAGTAATCATCCAATGAATACGAAGCCTGCAAACATTCCAGGGTTTCACATGATTTAGAAACTTCTAGCTGGCTGGATGACATCAAGGGGATTGAGTAAAACAGTGGAAATTGTACCAGAGCTGGAGTAGGTGCTGCTCAGCATTGAAGACGCCACAGGAGAAGACGGGTCTCTCAAGTAGGTCGCCTGGCTTTTGGACAGTTTAGGTCTTTTCAAGTCATCCTGTGAACACAGAAATCCTGAATAGGTCCCTAGGCGCACCAAAGGTTAATCGGTTGAACTGGGGCATAGACACCAAAGGCATGAATTGTCAGTGTATCCAAGGTCCATTTTACCAGTTTACTTCTGCTTCCCAGGGAAGATTCTGTCCATGGAGAGTCGTAAGACCTGGAGGACGAGGTCAAGGGGGAGCTAAGCCTCCAGCTTGACTGGCGACCCTCGGAGACGCCATAGTTCCCAGAAGAGCGGAACCTTGGACTCTGTGGCACGGAACACAAGATAACCTGGGTTTGGGTTCAGATACCCGTTTAGGACTAGAACCAACTCGTATTTGAAGCAACATAAGGATGCATCAAAGATCGTCAAGTCGCTCATCTGAAATTACAGTACAAAATATTGTTAGTTGAAAAAATTCACATGCCAACAAAACAGGTTCATGCTGAATTGACAAGTTACCTCTAAACATTAAATTAAGACTCTGACATAAAAGTTCCTGAAGATCACGGAGGACCTGTAAATCATGGCCCTTGTAAGACAGCGTTTGTCCACCCCAGCAGAGATCCCTGTCAATTTCCCTTCCTGCTAGAGCATTGTTTGCACCAGCCAGACCCAGTGTCACTGGCACCTTCAGAGAAGAGCTCCAAAAATGACGCAGTAACTTAATCCTCCGAGTCGGCCGTGACAGGCAGGCAGGCAGAGGAACGCGCTGTGGTGCACCCAGGCAGACCTATAAAAAGATGGGCCAATATAGCCGCGGTAACCTGAATACCTGCAGCGCAAAGGGTGCTGCTAGAAGACACAGCACCTCTGTTCTAAAGGTGGATCTGGCCTCGCAGGAGACACAGAACAGCAGCGTGCTAGATTAGCCAAAAAAACTTAAGAGCATTTTATACAGTACATGAATGGATTAAACCATAAAACACCACCATGTTGAAAGACTATGTTGATGTTCAACTTCATTTTGAAGTGAAAGATGAGCATTTTAAAGGGCCTGACATCCAAAAGAGTGTGAGGTTAAGTTTCCAGTGGCAGCAGTTTTGATTCAGACTAGATTTGCTTAATGGAACACGTGGGCACAATTTAGCATCACCGATCCCTATGACCTGGTGCATGACCATGGAGGACGAAGGGAAAGAAGAGAAGCTCGTGGCAAAGCAGTCCAGCTCCCGGAGGTGGGAAATACCTGAATATCCGAGTCCAGCTTGGAGGAGGTTCCCCGGGAGTAGCTGTCGCCGGCTGTCCCACGGCTCCTGCTGCTGCACAACCGACCGGCGCTTAAGGCAGAAGCAGAGGACAATGGCGAGCTGCTGGATGGCATGAAGGGCAGCCGGTAGGACCTGGAATCCATCTCTGACACCCAGAGAAGAGAAGGAGAGAAAAAAAAAAAAAAAAAAAAAAAAAAAAAAGAGGACACCAAACAAATGGGAGAGGCGTTCAGGACAGTATATTGATCACGAACCTCAAAGGGTCAGAGAAGAGTGCCATTCTAACCAACACTGCTCCCACAGCTTCTCTTGGATCGCAACATCAACATTTTAAAAAAACAGGCACCTCCTCCTAAAGGAAAGCAACAGGATTCAAAGCATGGGGGGGGGGTTAATGTATTTGCCAGCTTCCCCAAGGGGGTCACGTTTCAGCCAGTTTGCCTGATGTAGCAAAGCTCCAGAAACATCTACACCCCGTGGGATCTGAGCCAACCCTGGGAACTGGGTTTTTATCTGGCAAAGCGACAAACGGGGGGAAGGGGGGAAAGGACAAAAACCAGAGTTTGTTCACTTCCCCAATGGCGACGTGAAAAGTCCTCTCAATCTGTGGCGTTCAAACACGCTTCCAGGTGTTTATTAATAACAAGACCGACGACCTAAAAGCAGCGCTTCCTTCCTGGGGAAAAAAACCCGGAAGTGCCACAGTAAATATACTTAGCAAAAAAAAAGAAAGAAATCCTACTCACAACAGAGGATCCCGACAGCTTCGTGGGAGGCCGGAAATAACCACAAAAGGACACAAACCGCGGGCTCCCGTTATTTTAACACTTTATTAACCGATTACTGCGCGACTACCGATTGATTACTTCAACGATTGATCGCCGGACTCCAATTGATCGGCGCGGGGCGATTCCATTCGGTTCGGATTCGCTGCAGATCTCCGTTTGGGTTTGCGTTTCCAAACACTGGATGTTTAGCGGAATTGTGTCACGCACGTAGCTGCGCTCCACCTTGGAAAACCGTGACTATCATGCAGTGGAAGCAGGAACAAACCCAGGGCTGATGGGGGGAGGGGGTGCTTCCGCCAGCTGATCGTTATAAATAAAGACGACCCCCCCCCCCAGTTCCGGGCCTCTTACAGATCCCGGGTAAAACCCCGCCCCCCACCACCACCTCTCTCACCTCCGATCCCCTCCGCTGCTCCTCCTGCACCGTCAGTCAATGGCGGCCGTATTTTGTTGCTGCTGAGAGGCTCATGTGACGCGCGGGGACGAGCGGCGAAGCCAAACCCGCGACGCCCCCTACCGACCGTGTTGACAGCGCTCACGGTGTGGGTGTGGGTGGGGTGCGTGCGCCCTGAAAATTGCCTCCAAACAATAAAAAAAAATAAATAAATAAATAACCGCACCTCGTGTGAAGTGAGCCCAAAAAAAAAAAAAAAACAGCAATTTTTCAAGCACAAACATAGGCCGGAGTTTCGGGACAGACGGCAGTAAATGGGGCAGTGAGTGAGTTAATATTCAAAACAGCGCCGTGGAAAAATAATGGTTAAAAAATGTTGGTGACGTTGTGAGGAAGGTGGTCAAGGACGTCAGGCGGGCCGTACAAGGAATTGGAACGGCTCCGGAGTGCTGGTCAGTAGGGGGCAGTAGCGAGCTGTGGCGCACAGGCTTGGGGGTCAACTGTACTGAACGTAAAACACACGATGGCTTCCCCTCTCGTTCGCCTCTCACACGTGTACCTATGAACATGTTTTATTGTGCCTAGTGTTTTACACGCTGTATAAATTACGACCACGTCGGTGTGTAGTTGCCCCGGAGGTGTGCGGAGCACGGTTAGCACGTTCGGTTTTCCGCCAACCTTTTCTTGCACCACAATGTCTAGAAATCACAGAGGCCGAAGCAGGCGTGTAGGTAGGTGCGTTTAGCTTTTGGTGGAGAGACAGGGAAACAGAGTGGGGGGTGGGGGTGGCGCTGCCGCTAATCCCGCAGGCTGATGTTAAAGGAAAGCTGGGCAGATGTTCCACTGGGATGAAATAGAGTGGTGCTCCATGCAGCTCGCTGACCTGGTGAACCCTCCCCCAGCCAGGCCTGAGCCAGCGCTCCTCTGCAAGTACCCCCCCCCCCGAAGGTCTGCTGTGTTCTTCAAAGAGCCAAGGGGGGCACGGGGGTGTCCAGTCGCATGCTTCTGAGCAGCTTTATAGCGTTGGGGAAACTCTTCCCTGTTTTACCCAAGAGGCACAAAACCTCTAGCACTTTCTGTGTGCCCAAATCAGTGCTGGATTGAAATGTCATTGTTGTTACCTGTTATTATTATTCACCTGGCATCCCAGCTAGAATGTAGCATCATAGCCTAGTGGCCAGTGACTCCAGGATAGGGTCTGGACCACCGTGATCCTGACTAGGATAAAGAGGTTATGACAATAAATGGATATTATTATTATTATTATTATTTTTATTACACACCTGCATTACACTTCAGGGGGCAGCAGATAATGTATGCAGCACTGTTTCCTTACAGTCTTAATGCAGTAAAAATCGCCCATCTGTATAAGTAGCTTAGTGTGCAAACCTCGCATTGTAAGTTGCTTTGGAGAAGTGCCAGATAAATGAAGGTTAATAATAACCCGGAAACCCTGCGCTGTGCTTTGCGAATTAATTTCATCCTCCACTGTGAACTCTGGGCGATGCTTCACTCTGAAGTTTCGTATACGGTTATAATAAGACACGTAAACAACCAAGCGGCGTATTCGCGCGACACTTTTTAAAAATTCACACTTGCTGTATTTTGGAATTAAACAGCAACATTTGTCTGCAAGACAGCGCTGGGGAATATGTGTCGAAATGGATGTTTTCTCCAGGCCTGAAGGTTATTATCATAAGCAATTGTCATGCTAATGTGCAAATGAGAGCCGAGCTCAAGATCCTCCGAACGGACTGGACCTGTTTTGCTCTTTAATTATAGTGTGTCTGTTTCTTGCTCTCTCTCACACACACACGCACGCACGCGCACACACACACACACGCAGGCCGCTGTTTGTGGTCCTTTGTGCTCCTCGGCATGTTTCCCAGCGTTGGTTGGCCAGTGTTCTTGCAGCAGGGGACGTGACTGGAAGACCGTCACACTCCTGTCCATTATGACTGTCACCCCAACGGCCTGTTTCTGATCTGCTGTCGCTCGCGGCAGGCTGTGCGTCCGCAGCACGGCAAGCATTTACAAGATCCCAAAATTGCTAATTTAGAAAGATGGTGTTTGGTGCGGAAGGAAAATGTAATGCGGACCGACAGCTGGGGTGTAGATGTGTGAGTCGGGCCTGGGTGCAGGATGAGAGGATGAGAGGACAGCCTGGCATTTCCAAAAAAAATGAAAAACACAGCAGAAACACAAGATATCGCTCAGTGTAAATAAATATCTCCAAGCAAAATTCACAGAAAGTCCGCTGATGTAGGTGGAAGTTGTCAGGTCATTCTTAGTGTGAGATGAACACAGTGGACTTGGGGGACAACTGGGGCTGGAAGTTTGTTTTTAAATTTATCACAACTACAAACTCACGGTCAATAAAAGCTTAATAACAACGGGGGTCCCATGGTTTGTTAAGTTTGGTTCTGCGAAAATACTGGACATAGGCACAATGAATAATAACTATAATAAATAAAAATTCTTTGTATGACTTTTCATTTTAACATTTTGTTAACTTTGAGCTACAAATTAAAAGCAATTTAAAATGGACAGCAGGTCATGTTTTTTTCTGTTAAAGCTGCTGCTTCGTATGCAAAGGACCCTTCTGAGTCCAACCTTCTGCCATAGTACCTTCGATGAAGGCATTTACTCTGAATTTCTCTAGTAAATTTTACCCTGCTGTACAAATGGATATATAATTACATGTATTCTTAAAGCTGGAAGTTGCTTTGGTGAAAGCTGTCAGCTAAATGAATAAGAGGCCGAAAATCAAACACCTTCTTGCCATGAACGCCATTTCCGTGCAAACTGTTGATTCATTCCTTCCATAAATGAGTGCAGCTTTTGTCATCTTGCCATTGACCATCATCTCACACCGGACAACCGGACGTGAGGCGCGAGCCCCGTGGAAGCGAATTGAATTAAGATGGTCCAAATCCTGGAAAGTTTGGATCTCCTTTACTGTCAGCTAACAGCTTGGCAGGTCAATACAGGTCATGCTCGCTCTGCAACAAACCAATTAAAATT
The DNA here is from genome assembly GCA_018136845.1 of Heterotis niloticus. Taxonomy (NCBI): domain Eukaryota; kingdom Metazoa; phylum Chordata; class Actinopteri; order Osteoglossiformes; family Osteoglossidae; genus Heterotis; species Heterotis niloticus. Next base: position 6,363,803 of record CM030906.1, read on the forward strand.
CATAAATAAATGGCATAAAATCGCTTGAAAATATATTGCACTTGTTTGCAGCTTGGCACTTTGTAACATGAGAAGCCAGTGCACCCGTTCCCACCTCCCTATTTACCATGGCAGGAAAAACCATGTCTGCGGTCAGCTGAGGTGACTTCATTACGGTCTATGGGCCACAAACATCTGACATTTTTGGGGTATAATTTTCAGCAGAAAAAGAGGGGCGTTTGCAGGACAGATGCTCCTTTTCAAACAGGACGCCACCAAACCACCAGGCCACGGCTGCTGGCAGCCCAGCAAGTCAAACCCGGAGACGCCGCGGTCCTGTTGAGGCCCAGCACTTTGCCCACCCAAAGGGAGCATCCTCAGCTGCGAAACGGGCTGCTCCACGGTTGCTCCCCACATCCACTTGAGGTTCTGTTTCATCCGTTTTGTTGCGTTAGACACCAACACCCCGTTTCCCGCGAAACATCTGCTTCCCATGAGCCCGTCTCACGTTTCCTCCCTGTCCGCTGTCCCCTGTCCTACAGCACGCTTCAGTTCACAGAGGAGAAACAATGGCTGCCATTAATTTGGCTGCGCGTCGGAGGGGGGTTTCAAATGCAGAGCTGTTCTGAACCCACGGGGGACGCTTGTAACTCAAGCCTTTGCAAAACAACCAGTTCACAATCTGAAATAAATGCTGTTTATTCTGTGTGTGAGCTGTGCGTCTACCGTTGCGTTGCTGGCGCCTTCCCCCTGGTGATACATTTTTAATGCACAGGCGCCCAAGTTCACTCCTGCAGAAACACACGGCCAAGTTGTAGCTTTCGGTTTGTAGCTGCATGAACGCCAGCGTGTGGGATCTTCCTAACACCGCATTTGTGCTCCTTCCTTTGTGAGGAACAGTTTTAACGTGAACAGCGAACGGTGACAGAAGAAAAGGTCGATCGGAACCCCCACGGTGTGTGCCGTCTCCTCCGTAAGGATGGGATGGGATTTTATTGATCCAGGCAAGAAAATTCACTGTACGGCAGCTGGACACGGAGGACAGTATAACATATGACACTCGTATGACTCATAGCATAAATAATAAGAGCAAAATAAATAACAATAATAAAGAGCGGAAGACAGTCTCATTGTTGATGGATTTGTGCAAATCATTATGGTGAAAGCTGTGTGAGGAGGATGGCTGAAAAGGACCCCCGGAGGAGTTTCGTATTCCACCTGAGTCGAATAACCTGGAGACTAACAGCGCTCATGGTGATCACTTCCTTTAGCGGACGTGAGCCGATGTCCATGATGGATTGCAGTTTCTTCCTCGTCCTGGTCTCTGCCACGGCCTCCGCCAAATCAGGGCTCTGACCTGCTTTTTTGACAGGTTTTTTGAGTCTGCACTTTTTACCCTAACCGATGCCCACCCAGCACCACTGCTTCAAAGATCACACCGATGACTACGGTCTCGTAAAAAATGCGGAGGGGTGTTGCTGCCCACGGTAAAGGACCGTAACCATCTCAGACGGTACAACCCTCCCTGTACTTTCGTAAACAGCGCAACTGTGTTGCGACACCAGTCCATCTGGTGACTCATGTGGACCCCCACGTACCAGTAGGACTAGACCACCTCCACATTCATACCCTCCAATGCACCCAGGCACAAGAGCCATAGACCAACCACCGGCTCCTTTGTTTTGTTGATACTGAGCTGGAGGTGGTTCTATTGGCACCCTGAAACAAAGTCCTCAATTGGAGGTTTTGTACTCCATCTCATTGCCCTCCCTCTATACACCCCAAGCCGGCATGTCTGCCATCTGCAGGTCGCAACCCCGTTACATTTATTCATTTAATTTGTTTTACAGTCTTAAGCCAATTACACCGATTTATCCATTTGTGCAGCTGGGTAATTTTTACCACATCAGTTCAGGGTAAGTACCTGGATTGAAAGGTACAACAGCAGGAGATCCTTTTCAAAATCCTGTGCAAAGTGACAGCTCTAACCATTACACCACCTGCTGTCTTCATTAAATGGTGTGAGGCCTTCAACTGACCAATGTGCTAAACAATGAGTGCACTTGACAGCTACGCCATTTCCCATTTATATATAATGTTTGTATGAATAAATTAAATAAATATACCTTTGATATATTTCTTTTGTGGTAACTATAACTTGTCTGTCCTTGGGTCCTGGTGTCAAGGTTTAGGGTTTAGTCAAGGTTTGGTGTCACCAAAACTGGCATCGTGTGTACACTGTGACATCGCGGTGCTTCCCACCACAGTCCATTCCGTGTTTGACCTCCCCGTGACAGGCAGCGTGACAGATGACCAGAGCGATGGTCCCCCTGCATCCCTCGAAATTAGACCTGCAGCCATCCTGCTTCATCCCGAGGTCAAAGGTCAGAGTATTCCTCGCCGCTGATGAAGTCAAGAGGTCGGATCGAATAGATCTCAAGCATGCGGCGCTGCAGGAGGACTTTGGAAGGGCCATTACTTTTATTACACGCAGTCATGCTTGTGATGGCTTCCCGAATCCCTCGGAAATCAGTGTATTCTTGCATTTCACGGATGAAAAGAACATATTATCACCACATAATTCACACCATAAATGCAAGGCAGGCTGCACGATTTGTACATGGTTTGTACATGCGGTACATACAGTAAAACCCAATGACAAGAGGAAGCTGGGTATAATACAGCCCCCGTCTTCCTGCTCCCTTAACAAACACCACCCTCTTTGTCTAACTGGGACAAATGTGCAGGACTTACTGACAACCACATATTTTTGGGTAAAAGGCTCTATCACTATTGCATCAGTAACGGGGAGAAGTAAATAAAGGTTAAAAAAATGAATTAATAAAATAAAATAAAATTAAGTCAAATGTTTAATGTATTTCTCTGATTAACAAGTGAAAGGGAATACGTGTTAAACTCTTCTGCCTTTGGCAACGCTACCAACCGCACGGTCAAAGCAGCTCCTTCCAGCATTACTGCTCTGGAACTACAGGTTGAAATGGTCATTCGGTCTTTTTCCCACACATTTAATAAATGATGACATTTCCTCTTTTCTTTTCACACGGCAACTGGAAGATTGGCCGAAAATGTTGTTTTCCACTAACCTCGCAATAAGCCGACCCCACGTTTGACACGATTTGAGACTTTTGGACCCCACTTATCGCATCATACTGGGGCTTTTGCTGTATTTAATGAAGACTTTGGAGACCCGAGGTGACTTTTTACCGAGATCCTCTTATTTTTTAACAGGCATTCATTCTGAAGCATGATTTTCACGCTTAGCGGAAACCACTGTAAATGCTGGCTTTTTACAATGAGATTACGGGCCGCTGTGGAGACAAAACAATCCTAAATGCCCTTAACTAGGAGGTTTCTATTTCTCCGGTTGTACATTGCAGTTAAAGTGTATTATAAACGTCTTTTAATCCCATTTATAACCTCTTCATTTCAACGCAGCTCATTTCCTTAGTGATTTTATTGTGATCATACAACACCAGGTCAAATCCAATAAAAAGTTATGTGTTCCGCAGCAGTCGTTTTACGCGGCACCGTGGCGGCGCGAGCCGAGGCTGCATTTGAACGCGATCCGGAGCCGAAATGAGCAGAATTACAGGCTCCCCGGGGCAGTTGTGATCCACGGCCAACGTCAGGCCAGCTAATGGAAACGTACACATGAATTACACAATCATTTACAAACTCAAATATGAACACCGACAGGGCAGAGACGCACGCACAGTTCGTCGCAAACACATCAGCATAATGATGTTAGCATACGCGTCCCCGAGACAGCCGAGTTCCACCGCTTTTTTAACTAAATTCGCATGGCAATTCCTTCACAGCGCATCGTTTTCTAATGCAATAATAGATAGAAATCTCCCCGCCGGCTTCCCGCTGCTGCCCGCATCGACGCTTTGGTTAGGGCCTGCGAGACGGTCAAAGGTTCAACACCGAGGTGCCTACCGGACCTGATCGGTAGCCACAGTCCTGCAAGAGCGTGGAACATCTCCACCTACGGCTGCTTTGCGGTCTCACTCACGAGGTGTCGAACACCGAAGGCGTGTCAGTTCTCGGCTTTGACCGCGACGTGCCGGGATGTGGTCCCCTCTGAGCTGCCGAGTCCCTTTCACGAAGGGTCCCGAACCCATCTTTTTTCAGGGCGGCTTTTCGTCCGATCTACCGACACAGCTACGTAAGCGAGTCCGACTCCATCGGCTACGATCGCCTATGTATCTGCCGCTCGAGGGATGTGAACCAGCAGCACGGTGGTATCGTTCTGTATCTGTTGTTGGTGCACTTTTGTTTACCCACAGCTGCACGTTGCTTTGAGGAAACACGCTGGTTAATGATCAAACGCAAATGAAACAGTCACCCTTCGTACGCAGCACGGCTCTGCTCAGCAACATAATATTAGGACACCATCGTCCTTATTACAGCCATTAGCGGAAGCGGGTGACAGGTTCTGGCGGGAGGGAGCGAAACGCAGCGCGGCGTCGAATCCCGACGCCGGGGCAGCTCGGCGGGGCCGGGTTCGCAGCTCCTACGGAAATCACGGGCGAAGCGACGAGGCCCCTTGTTTTCGACGGCGAGATGACTCAAATCCGCGCGCGAGGCCAAAAATCGATCGCGGCCCCCCGCCTTCTTGACACTAACAAGGAAATAAAAAATAACAATTAACACAGAATCCCGAAATTAATTTGTTTTCCGTGGGCCTGTTAAGGAGATCATCCTCGACGGCTCATTATACTTTCAAATCCAGCCTCTTTTTTTGTAACGTTTTAAGGAGATGGGCCAGTCACCCCCCCAACACACACACCACCCCACCCCACCCCCACCCCGCATGCACCGCGTTCGCAGTCATTGTGCGGGGTCTTTTTATGTTCCGAATGGCTGCAGAGGAGGAGGCCGCGCCCGCGAGGCGCTGTCTAATGAAGCGGCTTGGCGCTCGCGCCCCCGCCCGCAAGCCCCCCGCAAACCCCCCGCGCGCCGCTAATGAAGGCTCTCCCGCACAATTAAAAAAAAAAAAAGCCTCGCGCACGGTCCGCTGGGTGACAAATGCGTCCAATCACCCCCCCCCCCCCTTTTTCCTGCCTTCCTGCCACTTCCTCGCATCCAGCGGGGACTTGATGCGTCCACCCCCTCCTCGCCATCTCGATTTTTCTACGGAGGCGACGTCTCCCGCGAAGGCCTCGCCAATGTTTCTCCACCTGGAAGGAGGGCAAGAAAAAAAGAAAATCAATAGCGGCAAAAGATGGTTGCGCGCCTCGGAAATTCTCGCAGCCAAACCGGGGGGCGACGGTGACCTGCAGGGGGACCCGAGGTCACCTGCGCAAAAGCAGCATTTAAAATTAAACCAAAAAAAAAAATGTGTTGGTAAAACCTTAGATCGGTGGAAGGGCAATTCTGGGGAGAGTCACTTCCCCAAACAATAAATACCGAACCTATTGCCCGGCCCCTGCTGATGTCTTGTCCTTCAGCCGGGTTTATAAATGAAATGTAAGCAGCGGGTCGTGCCGTGGACTCACACCGAAGTACGTGTGCGCCCCCCACCCCAGTCCCCGAATTTGGGACGATCGCCAGGGAAAACAAGCGTGGGAGAAGGTGGAGAAGCCGAATTGCGTTGCGCTAAATTCATCCGTGTTTCCAAGGCGAATCCCAAATTCATGGCATCCGCACGTGAGTCGCCATTGTTCGTCGGACGCGCTCTGGAGGGCCGTTGAACATAAAATAATCTGCAGCGCCATCGTGACCCAGACTGGGCCGAAGGACCCCCCACCCGGCCCGCTGCTCGCAGAGAGAGACGCGGAGATTGAGGGACAGACGGGGGAGGGAGGGAAGGAGGGAGGGAGATGGCGGGAGAGAGGAAAACAGACTCATTATTATTGTTTAATCGCAAAATAATGTCAAGTACAGCTGCAACACTTGAAAGTCAAAATCATACGTGAGCCCTTTTATTTTCTACACATAGGACAAAATGAGGGAGATCCTGCGTTCGAGGTGTATTTTAAACAGCTCTTTGCTGTAGCATTAAGTGTTGGGACAGTATGACAGCCCCGGTACTTTGCCTAATTTTTCATTTTTCACCTCCACCCCAACATTATGGGAACAGGAGGTCATATAAATATGTGTCACTATTTCTAGACATTCGGCCTTGGAGGCACAAAAAAACAGGGCAGGAAATGAAGTTTAAACGTGGTGTTAAGATTCCGCCAGTGTGACTTTTATATCATCGTTTTGTATTTGCCAGTTGTGTACAGGGCTGTGGAAATGACCACAAAAGAGAACATAAATACACACACACTGTATATTTCAGATGGTTACGTGCACATCACTAAATGCTCACATTTTTTGTTTTTGTAGCGCCACACACTCGCATTTGTGTTTATCGCATTTGTTAATACTTGCAAACAGGTTGGAGCCATGTGAATTTCACCAGTGACTTCGAAAAAGAAGCCAAACCCACGAATAAAGACTAAAGCGTGGAAAATGCGTGCCGATGGGCCGCTTCCAGAGCCAGCTGTGCTCAGCACACGCACACACACACACACTCCCTGCAGGACGGTGTGTCTGACACGTTCAATAATCTCCCAGGTTCCTCTCGCCGTCCGACGTCCTGCTGCACAAAGCGTGCGCCGTGTTTTTAAAGATGCTTTCTTGCGTAGCAGCCCAGATATATTTATCACCATTTAATATAAGAACACGTTAAAATATTTGTGACTATGCCACGTTTCAAAATAATTTGCAATAATTAAAAACCACCTTCTGCTACATATAAATACACTATATACACAGTATGTATATAAAGTGGCTACGGTCGTAGGCGATGTACTACTGAGCTATAAATACTAGGCTATATTTAGGCTAGAAATAAAAGTACACCAGCTTATATATGTCTACATGCACAGACTTGTATTTTTATATTTAGTAGACTATACATAGTATTTCTATTATTATTTGCACACCTTTAGAACATTTATATTTAGTACTCATTATTAAAGTTGATAATGTCCGTTAAAGTGTCTGTTTCAGCTATGACAGAAGTATGAAGTTAATGTTATTTTCGGCATAATGTCGTACGACGCAGGTGCACTTATTTTTATTTGTCTAAATGTGTATTTATGCAGCGGAAGCACTTTGCTAACACTGCCGCGCAGAAGAGCCGGATGGGCTGGGCGCCGATCTGCTGTCAGCTGGATGGGATATCGGCGCTCCGCACAACACACACAACACACACACGCATACACACTCGTGGGGATGCGTTTTTTTTTGTTTTTTTTTTTTTTAAATCATTGTGTTCTTATCGTTAAGAGATTGCTGGCTGACGTCACTTTGGTTCCTTGAAGTGAAGCTGAGCGAGACGCGTCTCCTGTGATGACTAACACACACACACACACACACACACACGCACACACACACACTCAGTTACGGCTCTCTTCCCTCCTTCTTCATCATCTCCCGACACACCGGTCCCTCCATCAAACAGGAACCCGAGCAGGAAGAGGGAACATCGCGCTCGCTGGCCGTAGTACCCACGGGAAGGACGCGCGCACACACACACGATACACCGACACACACACACGTGTGGGAAGTCAGGTAGGAGTAACTTTGTGTCTTTTCGTTCTGTGATAGTGCTGGTGTTGTCGTGTTTATGGACGGCCGCGTCCGGATCGCCGCACGGACACACACACAAACACGAACACACACGCAAGATCGCACATCCCGCACCTACGTCGTGCTCACCGCGACCGCTCGCTCCCGGCTTGAGACATTGTATCGGAACCGGGCCGACGCGCGAAGCGCAGACGTGCGTCCGCGTGGGAGCGCGCGTGCGCTCGTGTGTGTGTGTGTGCGTGTGCGTGTGCGGGGAGGGGGTGGGGGTGGTAGTGTAACTTTGCGGTAGTTGTGATACAAGTAGGGACACTCGAGGCTTCGGGGAGGGATGTGGGGGGGGGGGTCGCCGCGAGTCTCTCCTTTGTGTCCTGGTTACGTCCAGCGCGCCGGTGTCACACCGCCACAGCAACAAACAAACACAACAACACAAAACAAAACCAAAACAAATACGCCGAACTGAGAAGTGGACTCGGCGGCGGTTTGTTCGTGCCATGAAACTTTAGTTCTCTGCATGGCAGAAGCAGGATGTGGCTGAGAGTGCGTGTGCGTGTCGAGGACTGTAAAGCCAGTTTAATAAAAACAAGCGGGAGGCAAAAACGACGGCAGGCGACCAGAATGACCGCGCGTGTGGGACAGCAACGGCAGCCCGGCCGCTCCGTGCGCACCTTCCGCGCTCTCCTCCATTGTTCGCTCCTCCTCGCCGCGGTTCGCGCTGCCCCCTTTGTGTTTCCGACACACTCCGCCGTCCCCCCACCCCCACTGGCCTCCCAACAACAAGACTCTCGCCATCTTGGCTCTCGTCTCCGCTTCCCCATCGCCGCGCGCTCGCCGCCTGTCAGGGTCCCGGGCTCGCGGACCTGGCGGGGGAGGGGGGGGGAGGAGCATGACGTCATGCGAAGTTTAACCGAAATTGTCCCTAAACGTCTTGGTGTCCCGATTTCTCTTAAATTTTATGGGGATGTCATGAGCGCTGCGGGTCGATTTGAGGCTGAGAGGTAATTCATAAAAATGCATGTATTATTAATATTATTATCACTATTACTGTGGTTATTTTTAATTGACAGGTGGCGAGCGGCAACCCAGGTTCGCGCGTAGAGAGGACTGCAAGAAGGTTGCAAACAATAGGTTACTAAAATGTTAAAAAAAAAAAAAAAAGTGGAATACTTTATCTTATGAGCGACTAAAATCCACTTTTCTGGTTCCTGTGCACACATTGTATTTGCATGTTGACTTTGCATTAATAAGCTGAATGAGATGTATTAAGGAATATTACTGACCGCTGTTGTGCCCCTGCCCTGAAAATGGCTCCATCTGTGTATTTTCAGCTATTTAAATGTTAAACTTTAAATGTTATTGGTCTCTGTGAGACTTGAGCAGGGTTTTGTGGAACTCCGAAGGGGAACGGTTGACTCCTACGGGTTTGACAATACTGGACAGAAATGTCCAGAGTTGGTATTTAGTGACTGTATTTTTCAGTCTGGGGGAAAAAAAAAGTCTTTGTTCATTCATTGTGTGGGGGAGCAGGTGGTGTGGTGGTTGGAGTCCTTGCCTTGAAACTGAAGGACCCAGGTTTGAATCCCACCTCCTTTGATGAAGGTATAACGTTGGTTTACACTTGTAAGCCGAACTTGTTTTTGGTGCATCTCATGGCCAGGCTTGCTTATAAAAAAAGACACCTGTTTTTTTTTTTTTTTTTAAATGTCTGGAGATTCCTTCTTCAGCGCATGTCTTTATAGCCTCTATCAAACCTGTTGTCAAGCCTCTTGCCACTTAAGACATGGCCTTGAGTTAGAATGCATGCATGCAGTCAGCGCTGTGGTACCAGAAGGATCCATTGTGAGTGTCGGTGACCTCGACAGGAAGGATGACGGGTTTCCATAATGCTGCTGTTGAAAGGCAGTGAGAGACATCATGGATTCACTTTGTCCTCAGTGCGTTGTCATGCTCATCAGGAAAGATGAAAAGCTAGAAGTGCGTTTTTTTTTTTTTTGCCCGCTGTTGTGTATGAAACAGTATCTTATTGCTGAGTCCAAATTTAGGCCAGGTTCTGAGTCGGCTCATTGTGTGTTATTCTATCAACGGCATACGTAAGGTTGCTGGGTTATAGCAGCTTTTTCTACCCCTTCAAGCATTTGGAAGATGTACTGTATCATGCTGACCCCTTTCGTATGGGTCCGTGTTGAATTAGAGTGCGAGCCGTACTTCGACCGTGCAGATAATGTTCATCCAAGAGGTTTGTGCTGTTGTTGAAACTGTTTATGATATGGTGTCCCAAAGTGATGCGTACTAATTATTGTTTTGTCTGTGAGGTTTTTAAAGTAACACGCTGTGATCGAACAAAACGCGGTGATTTTGTTGTTGCTACCACGCAAATGGAAGAAATGACCCCAAGGATTTTCGAAACCTACCTGCTGTCGAAGGAATGGGTCATCTGAAGCGGCTTCGCGTAGACCTCACATAAGATCTTTTATACATTTGTGTGTAGGAAATTTTTATTTGTGTTAAGTTACTCTGATGCATCAAATGTCTAGTAAGAATTCAGTGTGGTATTTGTTTCCGCAGTCCTGGCAGTGAGACGGTGCAGTAGGGGCTTTACAGAGACCAAACAGCCACACAATAAACTGCCAGAGTCCAAATGATTCATTTCATTTATTCATTTATTATTGAAAACCGCTTGTGCAATGCAGGGGCGCAATGGTGCAGAGCTTTTCCTCGGGAGTATAAGGTGTGAGGCTGGGTACACCCTTGTCTCGAGGCCAGTTCATCACCCCAGGTAAAATTATACACAATCATTTGCTCAAACACACACACCCACTACAGGCAGTTTTGAGTCACCATTTCACCGAAAACAGGTCTTTGAATTGTGGGAAGAAACCAGAGCCCCTGGAGGCACCGCACTCAAACTTAGGCAGAACATTCAAACTCCACATGAACGGCCTTAGCCAACCCCACAGCCCAAGTCATGGATGGCACCTCCACTGTCTGCTGTACTGCGGTGCCGAATAGCATCAAAGAAAAACACTGCGGTTTCCGTAAGGAAGGTGAGCAGTCATTTTGATGAGCTTGGTTTAGCTGTGATTTTTTAAGTCATCTTTGCTGTCATTAAAAAAAGTCAAAGGGAAAATGGAGGAAGGAAAACTGTAAGAAAAGTATTAGTCACTCAGATGTTTGCCTGGATTTGTAGTTTAAAGCTGAAGCTGGAGGGAGCAGATGTTTGACAAAATTCCTGCTTTTAGTTTTGCTATCCTTACTGTGTTTGCTTCAGTGTCTTTTTTCACAGCTTTTTTTTTTTGTGGTGGCAAAATCATTAGTGTTATTGGCATATTGAGAGTGAACGGTCTCTCTTACTCCTGACTTCCAAAGCAGACACTTCTAGATGTTTCTCTGTGGTCCGCCTGAAGAAGACCCCTGGCTGTCCTGCTTTGCCTTCCGCTTGACGTGAGTGAGAGGAAGTCTATCTGTCAGGGCTTGTTTGTAATGTTGTTGCTTTTTTTTTTTATTAAAGGAACGCATGTCACTTCTTTTTCAATCTGACTCCAAAGCAGAAAAGACTGCACGCAGGCAGAGTAAAGAAAAAATAAAAACCCCTGAAGGTTAGCTCCGACTTCCCTCATCTCTCTTTCTCTCTCTCTCCTTTCGGGCAAAATATGAAAACAATACATTTACAGGATGTTAAGTTCTTGTTTTCTGCGGAGGAGATTAAAAAACGGCTTGCACACCAAGTGTGCCTTGAGCAATTATAAATAGACACAGATAAACCGTATTTGCATGTCAACCAAAGTTGCACAAAAACAGTTGCTATTGGGTAAGCTGATTAAAGGAAAAGGATTTGGGAACCTTGCGTCTGGGGAGGCTGAAACTGATGAAACTTGAGCAGCTTTTGTGCTGACAGATCCACCGTGTACATCTGGGGTGCAGACCCTTTACCATCCAAACGTGGGTGAAGATAAGATCATGTCCTACATCTCCTGTGCGTGGTTTTTTTTTTTTTTTTTTTTTTGCATGTAAAATTGTGTGGCCTTTAAGCCTCTTTTGTATTCATGGATCCCACCAGCGAAGCTTGAGTGCCCATTCAAGTTATGGATTTAAAACAGTGCTTAGATAAAATGCCATCCTACGGTGTAAATGGCGGGTGAACGGCAGTATTGGATTAGGCTTCATGACGGTCACCTTCAGCGGCGGCTGGCTGTGTGTCTGAAGAGCAGGCCCTGAAGATTCACGACCCCGTGCGCTTCGTCTGCTTATGCAAATGGTCCATCTGTTAAGGACATCTTGAGGTGATGCAATATTTTTGTCGGATGCCACCATTGGGGGCCACTGTATGCCGCGGCGAAAATGCACCGCTGTTGCATCAGCTCTCCGCAGACTTCGCATGCACAGGGGTCCCTACGAGATGACGGTTCCTCGTGGGCTTCCTTTCTGCTGTTGCCATGGGAGCCTTTGGGCGTGCGGGACAGCCTGCGTTTGGGGTCTCGGGGTCAGGAGGAACCCCGTCAGAAGGAGTCGACTTTGGCGTTCTCGCCTTCGTATCTGCGCCCGACCACAGGCGGAACACGTACAGCTGCTCCACTTCATTATTGAAACGCTTACATTTTTAAATGATCAGAAGTAATCATTTTTACAACTTGTTATGAATTATAAAAAGAGCTTTTTAGTTTCTTAACAAACAGTTGTTTATTACACAGCTTGCAGCTTTATCCTACTGAGATGTACAGTATGTGTGTGTTTATGGCAAGCAGAACTGTAAAAAAAAAAAAAAAAAAATCCCAAGTTATCCTCTTTCAGTTTGGGACAACATTCATTTTATTTATTCATTGCATTTTTTGTGACTTCTGTTTTAATTTTCTTCTCCATGTAGTTAAACAGTGCAGATGATGGCAATGATAAACTACTGCGCTATAAAATCTTAATGTCTGGTTGCTTTAAAGTCCACCATTCAGACAGTTTGAGCAGAAGGGGAAGTGAGATGAATCAGATTAGCCCGAGTCTCTCTCTCTCCGTCTCTCATACTCACACACATACACACACACCCTCTGTCAGCCAGTAGCCACATCCACATCCAGAGATGAAAGGTCACGGGATTCATCTGCTGCCGATTCCGGCCTCGCTTTCCGTGCCGGTCGGTCCTGCCACAATAAGAGTCACTGCAGCAATTCTAGTAAATGCTGTCTTGTTTAGCATGTTTTGAGATGTAATTATATTTAAACATCTTTCATGTTACTCCGCACTGTTCCTCAAGAATGGAGGAAAAATATAACAGCCGCACTTGTTAGTTACCGCAGTCTGCTAGGCTCATTTTCATAATTGGAAGTATATACAATTTTCTAAATGAAAACGTGCTGAAATCTAGTTGAGCTGTTTATATATTAAATCAATAGGCACTCACGTAATAACAGCTTCAATAAGTAAATTATTCTGAGGATAAAAGCGGCAAATGAACCTTCCTATTGGTGAAGATACACATACACCAATGGGTAATGACTAAGCATACCCGTTTTATTGCTTAGAAGACAAGTGTTTTTTTTTTTTGTTTTTTTTAATCCTCTGGTCGGACTGGTAAAGAATAGCGGATAGAGATTGTAATGTAGCTCTGAGCAGCCGGGCTGCACCCGGCGAGTTGTTCTCTCAGGACTCGACCGTGCTATTTCAGCCATAGCTTGGTTTGTCTCCAAAGTTGAGAGAAACAAGAATTCCTGATCATCTCGGTTACGTCCCGGAGAGATCCCATCGGATGCGACGCTCCCGTCGGCTCGCTCTCGCCGGACCATCCGTGGTGAAGTTTGAGATTATTTTTCTCCGCTCTAGACAATGCGTCATTTCGGCACTTTGCTGCAGCTCACTTGGAGATCTAACCACTTTTTTAGTTCCTCTGGTCAACTACGCACCACAGCCTCATTAAGTTATAAATATGATGTTCCTCCGGCCTTAGAGTGATATATGGGGGGGGGGGGGGGCTGTGAGGGGAGGACCCCGCCTCCGCGGTGACTGGGGAAGCCGTCCGGACTGCGCCGATTGTATGTTTTCTGTCCCCATTTTAGTCCGCACGCGCCCCCCGCTTGCTCGCCGCCCGCAGTCGCCTTCCGCTGGCGCACGCTCATTAATCAAAGGCACGGTGCCCCCGCTGGGGGCTGCGGGGGTCACAGTCTTGGCAGGCAGCTACTCTGTGCGCCGCCGCGTGTCGCTTCTCCTCGCACAGACATAAATAAATCCGAGGTCTTTGCATGCAAACCCTGGAGGTTAATACTGTATAATTCAGTGTCCTCTCTTTGTTTGCCGTGTGATTGATTGTTTTGCAGCCTTTTAAAGGTTGACGCGGCGCCTGCAGTGACTCGGAAGTGGCGCCCGCTGACAGGCCAGGCTCCTGTCTTAGGAGCGAGGGTGAAGTGGCAGCATCTCCGAAGTCCCCCACTAACCCACCGCCTCACCGCTTCCTGATTTGTCCTTTCTTTTTCTGAAGATGGCCGCCGTGCTCTTCTCTGCAGCGGAAATGGCCGATGCACGGAAGAAGCGCCCGTGTAGCCTCGTGTGCCAGGCCTTTAGGGTCTTTGGGCCTGTTTTTACTGCTTTTCTCTGTCAAGAACATAAGCTGTAAGGCAGTGGGAGGAATGGCGTGTGTGTGTGTGTGGGGGGCAGCAGTAACCTGGACATGCTGCATACCACTGACTTGAACCGTCTTGTACACAAAAGTGTGAGAAGTTGGGCCTGTTGGTTAAGGAAACGCGCTGTAAACTGTAGTTTTCCGGTTTAAGTCTCAGGAAGGTTCCTGATCCTCTTTTAGGCGTTTAATCATGCTTCCTTTAGTCTAAAAAAAACTTCTGTCTAAAATGGGCAAAAAGTGTGAATGGAAGCAATGGCTAAGCTGTGAAATAAATAGCCTTGAGGTCCTCCGAGCAGATGTGGAGCTCTCCGTATCACCACGATTTGTCAAGAGAGCAGAAGGCATCTGGAAACCAGAGTCTGGTCTGGTGTGAGCTAATGGCACTCTGATGTGTGCGGAGTTGGTCGCGAGCGCTTAAAACGCTATACGTTTGCAACGGGGAGAAGGTCTACTGGAAGGATTTCGCCCACAACCCGGTTTGAACCGTGGTAAACAAACTTTGACACAATTGGATTATCCCACTGAAGGCGAGTGCCCTGCAGCCGCATGGCTAGAAACGAATCCGCCGATTGGCTGGAATGGATTATGGGGGGTAATCCGCAGGAGCGTGGGGCAGCCCCACCACGTGTTCCTCGAGGTCCGGAGATTACACATCCTAATTCGACCAGGGGCTCCCGTGGTCGGCTTGCGTGTGGACCCTTGATCTGCCGGACCGCTAGTTAACAAACCTCAAGAGATCTTGTCACATGGTGGTTGTTCAACCACGCTCACGACTTCATGCGTAATGTAACAGATAAGGGGCAGACTGGACGTGGGACTCTTTCATCTGTCCAGACTGTGCCTGATATTTTTTCTGCATTTATTAATCGGTGCAGGGTGTGTTTTTACTGGTTTACTTTTACCCGTCTTGCAGAGATGATATTTGCTGGTTTTAATTTAGGATTTTAAGGAACCGTTTTAGTAGTGCTTGACAGCTTACAAAAAAAGTCATTAATGTGACACTTTTATCCAAAGGAATTTACAGTTTATACAGCGGGGTAACTTTTATTGTATTAACCTATGGTATCTTGAATGAGGTATGAAAGCAGAAGGTGGGATTGAACCAGAGACCTTGGAGCATAATGCAGGAGGGCTAACTACTACGCCACCTGCTGATTCAAATTGTTTTCATGTTGAAATGCTGTATATTTGAAAGGCTTGAATCCTTTCACTGCTGGCCTGAGGTTTGTGGGGCTGACGAACGAGTGGCGGAATGGGCCACTTCTCCAGATAGAGCAGAACGGCAATTTGCTCCTCTTCGCTGCTTGCCTTTGTTCTCCGAATGATGACACTCGGTGTGGAGGAGACTCTGTTGTAGCCTGAGAGGGGCTAGACCTGACTGAGGTTCAGGGAGCATCCTGGGGTGAGCTCCCATCTCACAGGTCTGTAAAAGGAAGCAATGTTACTACCATTCTAACCCCATCATACGCGCACCGACACACACGTACCACATCTGAAGGGCTTTTTGGAGCAGAAGAAAAGAAGGATGACGTAATGGTTATAGCCATCACCTCTGAACTCGAAGAACTTGTGTTCAAATCACACATGTACTGTAATCTGTGTGTCCAAGGTATTTACCCTGAAATGATACAGTAAAAATTACCCCACTATATGAAGGGCTAAATCAGTGTAGGTAGCCCAACATTGTAATGTAATATAAGCAGGCCTTTGTGGTGTAAACTGAGTACGCGTCATGCTTTGAGAAGCTGTTCCCTTAGTCCTGGCAAATCCCCTACAGGACATTCCCCAGTCTAATCCTAATATTTACAGCTAATTTTAGTGTGTGGCAGGAGCGTCTTTCCGGAATCAAAATTTTGCCTCAGTGACCTTGGTAACCGTATATTGGTTGCATCATTGGGATTTGGTATGGTTTGCTTGCCTGCATGTATAAATCATTGTCTATTATCCATCCGTCCGTCCGTCCGTCCATCCATCCATCCATTATCTTGAACCGCTTGTCCTAGTCAGGCTCATTGTCTGCTATGAAATACACTTCTCTTTACATTTATTCATTTAGATGATGCTTTTCTCCAAAGTGACTTACCACATTAAGCTGTTTACGCTGATTTCCCACTTGTGCACCAGGAGCAATTTTAGGGCAAGGACTACAGCGGGAAGTAGGTTTTAAACCCGGGACCTCAAAGCCCAAAAGCTTTAACTGCTACGCCACCTGCTGCCCCCGAACTGCATATCACGTTGGGCAAAAATGTCCGCTCAACGAATAGATGAAAACGAACCCTCAAAGATGCAGTCCAGAAGTCACCTTTTAAATGGAGAAATGCGACTGGTGGGATGAGGTCGTGGGAGTGGGAGTGACCCCCGCCGGCTTGAGGGCTGGGGCCTGACCTTCCTGGAATGCCTTGTGAAATTTCAAAGCCTCTTCCATTCCGAAGGGTCCATTCGTTTTATTTTTTTTCATTCTGACATTGTCCATCTGCCTTGTCTGTAGCAGCGGAACCAGCATGGTGGACGGTTCGAACCCTGGGAGTGAACCACAAGCCCCTGCCTGATGTTACAGAGCCTACAGGAGTCCACATCTGGTCCAGGCTCGTGGATTAATGGCATCTCCTGTCCCTCCCCCTTCCCAAAGTGCTATTGGCACAGCCTGTGTTTCCATTCAATAAGTGTTTGTTCTCCCCGGTGGTGTCAGTTGAAGCTCACACACTCCCCTCCCCCATTCCTCCTCACTAGCACTCACCCCGCCCTTTGGGATTAAAAAAAAAAAAAAAAAATCCAGACGCAATACGATGCATTTCTGCGCTTGAAATAGATACTTCTATATGAAAACAGGCTATTTAAGTGCAGCAAATGTGATTATTTGGCAGCATAAATGCAGCTTAGGGCTCTTTGTGTGTAAATGCAGAACACCTTCCTGGGAATCTGTTTCATTGCTGGTCATTTTTTCTCCTCTTCCTCTTCGGAGCGCCGAGAAACGACGCCACAGAGTCCGAATTTGCTCTTGGTCACAGGATGACTGCAGCCGGAGCCGTCCCTGAACTGCACGGCACGCTCTTCCTGATATTATTACATTTGCATTGTTTGCAGAAAACTTGACCAAACGGAAACTGCCGACTCCCTGTAACGTTGTGTTTTCAGCTGGATGTGCGCTCCGAGCAGTTTGTGTTGTATAGTTACATGGGTCCAAGAAGAAAAACTGACATCTTGGAAATTATTCTTAAATGTCATTCATTAATTTATCTGATCTCTCTTGTCAAAGCGATTTACAGTGGCAGGTTTTACACTAAGTCACGTCCACCGATTTACCCATTTACACAGCTGGGTACTTTTCAGCGTAAGTAGCTTAGTGTACAAACCATTGAGTGTGAGATGACAGTTTTACGTCAGCAACTATGACTGCAAGGCCACATTCTGTGAAAGAGAAGATGGGCAGCTTAGATGGTCGAGTCTGATGTTTGACTGAACATCGGATAACCTTACTGAGTAGCTCATTTGAAGACACCCTGGCAAATGACCCATGAGCCCCAAACACTGACCACTGCAAGACTGGGCCACTTTGCTGGGCCTCTGCCATCCTGTTCTTAAATACACTGTAGAATTGTGCAGAACGCAAATCCAACAACAAAATCATATCCTGTCGCATCAAACAAACGCGGGGGGATTTGTGTCAGACATGCATTGTTACACAGGTTCTCAGAATATCTGTCAGATTTTTAGGTTTTTTCCCTCGCTTTTAGCAGCGGATAACATGACAATGCAAGGCAGAAGATGGCCAGGTTAAACTCCTCGGTAATTCGCAGCGGAAATGAAAACGAGGAGAAATGAGCTTGAGGAGCTGGAGAGAGAAAAGAAAGCCTCTCATTGTGAGCACGTATGTCGAAACGATGAATCACCGGTATTTGGGGATCAGTTTCCAGAAGAAGGAAGATCGTGTGACGATTCTTTGAGGGATACGTTGTTGAGACTTGTCTGCTTTTTCTGTGGGGTATGACACACCAGAACGGAGAGAGATCAAAGCCGGGCCCTCGCTCACCGTGTGCATATGAGGACTTGGAAAAACTATCGCTTGGGTCATTTCTTTTTTTTTGGGTTATGCTATACACTTTGTACCACCATCAAATAGACGCTTTTTTGTTAATTGATTTATTTAACTCGTCTCCGGGACTGCTTACAGTGTAAGATTTTTACATTAAAGTGCTTACAGCGTCCACCTGTTTACAGCAGGGTAATTCTTTCTGTATCGGTTTGGGGTGAGCAACTTGGAACAAGGGGACTGCAGCAGGACTGGGGATTTGAACCTCTGACCTTTGATTGAAAGGTGACCCAGCTCGCCCATGGCGTTGTATTCTGCTTGTTGAAGATTAATTTAAGAGACAAATTTTAACTGCCACCTGACCTAATGGCTTACAGATAATCATTTCATTTAATAATCGATCTAATGATTATAAAATAAATTAATTATTACTGCTGCTGTTATTAGAGTTTCTGTACTTGTCGGTTGTTGAAGGGATGATGTAAGCGGCATCCCTCCCCGTTCTGTGTAGAAGACAGATGGATCGCGGGAACCAGCGTTGGTGCTTGGTGGTGCATAAAGAAAACCATGTCATGTGCACAGAAGTCGGTCCACTCCTTTGTAACGTGAATTGTACCGTGTAATGTCAGACATCGCTTTAAGTCCCTTTTTTTTTTGTTCTCATAGCCCAAACGGAGCAAATTTGGCTCCCTTCCATTTGAGGTTTTCAGCATTAAAAAGCTCCGTGTCTCTTGGTGTCGAAGGTTCTGCAGAATCTGGCATATTCTAAAGCAGAGGTGTTTTTGGGAATTAAAGACATAGTAGGTTAGGTTCTAAACTTGACCCTTAATGCTCATGGGGGTGGGGTCTGTGCTCCCCCAGCCCTCTTTCCAAATAGAAAATTAAATTTGTGCTAACAGGTCAACATTACCCTAAGTATTCAATAAACATTAAGAGCAACTATAAAATAAATTAACCAATTTCTACATTTATTTATAATTTAGAGTGGAATAATAAAACAAAATTTAGTGCAATAAAAAGAAAATGCATTTTTACACTTTACAAAAGGTCACAGATGCAGGGGATTTAAAAGGCCTATAGCACAGGATGAGTTGATATGTAGGCCAGTGTTTGCCATCACAGCTGCATGTGGGATTTAAAAAGCTATTGATGTAATTGCGTAAAAAACAATGATTCATTTTTCAATTATTTTTACAGTAAAAAACAAGACAAAAATAACCGTTTAAAAAGTGAACGTGAAGGGTTAGGAATTTAACCAGGACCTTCACATGTGTTGCTGGGGATGTATTTGACTTAATTTTGCTTGTGTAATTGGGTATGGGCCAAAAATATTGTTGAAGGATGTTGCGAAAACATTTATCTTTTCTGCTTTTTTCACCAGGTTTCAGTGATTCCCTATAATGGAAGTTTCCCCAAAAATCTGGGATTTTTCAGACAGCATGTAATGGTGCTACCACTCTGTGGGTCATCATTCCTGTCCAGTTAGACCTCGGGAGTGTATAAGTATTGCCTCATTCCCCTCGGGTCACACCATGCCCCAAAATGGGCTTTTCTGCTTTTTCATTTGTTTTGTTCACAAGGTGAACATTCCAGCTGCGGTGATTGTAGATCAGTACAAGCAAAACAAGCTGCTTAGTCATGTTGTGCCCCGCAAAGCAGCGATGCTGGCAGCCTGAAGCATCCAGTCACCTCTGCGGCCTTCTGATCGCTGAAGTTCTTGCATTTCATAAAATTTTTTTTGCTGATATTTTTGACTGCTATCATTGCCGTCAGAGTACAGAGTGCTTGTGATCCGAGACTGTCTATCTAACACAACAGACAAATTCCCAGAGGGCCAGTCTCCTTATTGGCCACTTGAGGAAAAAACCTAACTGAAGCAATCTAGCATTTTTGGGCTGAAAACACAAAGTAGGATGAGATTAATTAATGTCTCACAATGATGGCGTACATCCATTATAATAATGTAATAATCTAATAATACACATTTTTCCATTTTAGGAGTCAAAAGGCAATCTAAAATTACTGAAGTTCTTTTGGACCATTACAATTTTTTTTTGTGACAAAATACAAATGCGTCGAATGTTTATTGAATTCACAACTAATGATTTTCGTTTCACATGATTTGAATTTAGAGTCATTCAGTGAGTTGGTTATTTCAAGTCAGTCAAGGCTGATCAATTACAGAGTAATTTCAAGCGGAATTGTTTGCACGTGTTGTCAATAACAGAGACGGATTTTTGATCCCGGTCCATCCCTGCTTGTAATAGTTTTGCGCTGATTTTATGGAGGCTGCCTGTCAAGGGTGCAGCAGGTGGTGTACTAGTTAGAGCTGTCATCTAGTAGTTGAAAGTCTCTTCTTTGGGCTGACCTCCCTCTGTACCACCCTTTATCCTGGTACTTCCCCTGAGGAAAGTGAAAATGACCCAGCTGTATAAATGGGTAAAAAAAATTTTAAGCAGCTTAGCGTACAAACCTAACACTATATGTTGCTTTAGGGAACATCATATAAAGTGAATAAATAATAAAAATTGTAAATTGTCATGCTGTTTGTTTATTCCACCCCTTGTGAAGAACTTTTTACAGTACATCTGTGTTAACCAAGAATAAGAGAATTACAGGAGATTGCACATAGAACCCACGTTGACTGATCTATGCTTTACAACTGATGTGGGTGTTTAGGTGAGTGGGTGTCTCACTTGGCTGTGTTTTTAAAAATACAGCCAACTTTTTTTTGTTTAATCACAGTCCACTGCTTGTAATATATTTGCATTTACTTTGTGGGAGTCGGGTGAGAATTGCTTATTAGATTTCTGTATAATACATCAAGTTCCCCAAAAAAGTAAGGAAATCGGGCAACCTTTTGCACCACGTTATAGAAGAGACGGCTCTTTTTCCAGTTCTGAGTTGTTATATCTTTGTCCAAGGTGACTTACCCTGTCAGCATAAGTGCGGTAAAAAAGGGTACGTTTTTCCTCTTGCAAGTGCATATTCCCCAGTCAATGCTGAAAGCATTGTTATGCAAATGGGGCTTTTTGCCATATTGCTGTAATTAATTTGGCGAGTTGTACATTTTCCACAGAGGGGCTCAGTGATGCTTTGTGAAGAAAGGATGCGTCTTCGCTGGCAGTCCTGTCGGGGAGCCAGACATAGCTTCCTTCTTCCCTCAGTGGCCACCACATGGTGTGTGCGGCGTGTGTCAGGGTTGAGTCGCCGGGCCGTGTGGGTGTAGCAAACACGAATTCGGTGGGGAGCCAAATTCCTCGCAGCTTCATCATGCTGGACTTTGGTGGGATAGGACGGACCAGTCAGCAAACACGTCTGGAATGAATTAAAAGTAGTGGGGAGCATGGGTGGTGGAAAGATGGGATTAACCCCCTTTTTCCCCAAAAACAGCCTACTGCTATGTTGTTCCGCACTACCCACACTGGATTTGCAAGGTACTTACCAGGTTCTTAGCAACTAAATACAACATTTTAACAAACGGTAAAACAGCGCAGCAGGTGGCACAATAGTTAGACCTGTCAGTCACTTTGGTCTCAAAGGACCAGGGTTTGAATCCATGCCTCCGCTATAGTACTCCTGATCACAGTACTTAACCCTGATCTGATACAATAATAATTACCCAGCTGTATGAATAGATAAATCAGTGTAGCTCACTGTGCAAACCTCACTTGGTAAATGACTGAAGAAAAGCATTGGCTACATGAAAATGAAAAAATATTATTAGTACTACTAATAATAATATTCATTTAACTTTTTTTGTAGGGCGCTCTTCTCACAGTCACACAGACTGTTGAACAAAGAATGAGACATGCAGGCAGGAGATACAGTAGCAGATATCAAAGCTATAATAACAGTACTGAGTATTTTTTAATTTAGCAGCTGCTTTACTCCAGCGATCAAGAAAAAATAATAATTAATGGTAACTGTGTTTTACAATAACAGTAAAAGTACAATAATGAAACACTAAATGAAATGTATGCAGACATGTTACTATGGTCACACAATACAAACTTTCTATAAAAAAAAAAAATCATCATATAAACAAATTGTAGGTATGTTGGGGTGCGTTTCCTGAGCAACTGGTCATTCATCCTCATACACCACAACCACTAGCAACCTCTGCTCTATCACTGATACCAACAGTGTGTCTGTGAGATGGATTTGTGGGATTTGTGAGGAGTGTGATGTGTTTGCCAGGGTCTGTTACTGGGCTGCTGGCTGATGGAAATGAATCCGCTCCCATGTTTGTCCCGGCCTTCTTCCCCGTGACTGATTTGCCTGCCTGGCAGCGATGATCCTTCCCATCACCTGTGTGCTGTTGTGAATGTACACAGCATGATGAGGCTCTGTAGATTTCCACCTACATCTGGTGTGCCTGGCAAATGGTGTTTAATTACTTATAATAATAATAATAATAATAATAATAATAATAATAATAATAATAATAATAATAATAATAATAGCGGAGCAGTTACAGCCACAACCCTCATATTCAGAGGTCACGGGTTTGAATCCTACCTACTGCTGTAGAGCCCTAGATCAAGGTACTTGCTCTAAACAACTGCAGTGAAAGTGACTCTGCTGGATAAATGAGTAAATCACTGCAAGTAGCTTAACAGTGCGAGTCCCTTTGAAGAAAGTGTTAGCTAAAAGGATAAAAGTAATATTAATAATCATGAGGAAAAGGGTGAAAAAAACATTTCTAATTCTTGTTTTCAAGAGGTCGCACAGTGTACAAGAACTAATGATAATATTATTGTGGTTAACATGGTTTTGTTGTTGTAATACCCTTCTAACAGACTGCCTGGGTCATGGCTGGTTGTTTTTTGGGGGATTTTGTATTGGGTCGTTGGAGCCAAAATGGATGGCCCACATTTTTGGCAGCTTTCTTCCTTCTCTTTGGCATCCAGCCCTTATGAAGCATCTGTGGTATCTGAAGATGTCACCATTAGCAAGAGATAAGCTGATGTTATTCAGGTCTCTGTTTGCAGTTGGCAGCTTATTTTTGCATTCAGGTCCCCCGCGCACGTAAACAAGCACATTTTTACCCCAGTTGTCTTTTTCTAAGGGTGGTCACTGTAGGTCTCATTTTACTTTGAGGGTGCATCGTGGATTTGAGGAACAGCAGGGGGCGTAGCGGTTAGAGTCATTGCTTTGCAATCAGAAGGTCCTGGTTCAGGTCCCCTTTACCAAGGTAGGAATTCATGCAGTAAAAATGCCAGTAGGTAGTTTAGTGGTCAGTACTGTGGACATACATGTCCAGAAGGTTAGCAGGTTCTGTAATGCCAGAAATCCTTTTTGTACCAAGGAGCTTTTCAACATGCAAATTATTTACATTTACAACTATTCATTTATCCAAAATGAGTTTCAGAATTTAGCTACTTGTGCTGATTTACTCTTTTATACCCATTTTGGCATTTTTGTCTGGAGTCCAAAGGGGGTGACCAACCACTATGCTACCTGCTGCTGGGTTGTGTATGAATAATAAGAGTACCTGTGTAGCATGAGACCAGCAGCAAGAAACCGGAGTTTTGATGGGTTCTTGTTGACATTAAGTTATCGCCCGAAGTACTGACTATTTCTGGCACCGTTTTCCTACGTCGCCCTCCGAGGGAGTGAGGCTGCAGGGAAGTTTGGCCGCCTCCTAAGTGATGTTTTTCCCGGGAGATGGTCTTGCAAGTGGCAGCCTCTCAGAACAGCCGCTGCCATTTCCTCGGCCCTCCTTTTTAAATATTTATGCCCTCCCGCGGCTCGATGTAGGACTTCAAAGAAGGCGTCCGGTGACCCCGGCTGTGGCCTCCGCAGGTTGCCGCGGCTCCGTCACATGATGTGTCGGTGGTAAATACCGGAATACCTTCCTGGCTGCGGGGACGAGGGGGGGCGAGCTGAAAGGATCCAGTCAAGACCGAACGATAACGGTCCCCTTGTTGGATGACACATTAATATTCCTGTTGTGTTCGAGTCATCAAAATGGCTCCTCGGATGCAGCGCATTCCCCGCAGCCCGTGTGCGGGAAATTAATTGTTTGCGGTACCTGTCATCTGCAAGGACGTCGCGTTTGATATTCTGCCCTGTTGATCCTGTTGATCAGTAATAAATTCATCTTTTTTTAAAAATCTGCGTTTGCCGTTGGGCGGAGAGCAGCTGTTACTGCCGCACATTTGCTACGTCTTAATTCGCTGCCATTTTTTTGGGGCAATATATACATTTGCATGTAAGGGGCAGAGAGGACTAAGGCTGGGGTGGACACTCGAGGGATGCTGGGTACTTGTCCCTAAGCAGGGCAAGGGGATGTAGCCTCGAAGACGTGGACATCTGCTCAGCTACGGTTTCGAGGATGACGGGTGGTGGAGGCAAAGCACAGCGAGGGGCACTGCGCATCCCAAAGGTCAGGCGCAGTGGGGGTGGGGAGAAGGAGGGGACTATGGATCATGTTGCGTCAGCCCAGCAAAACCCCCCCACCACCACCACCACCACCACCACCCCAGCCCTCTGTAGGCCACAGGGGAACGGAGCCAGCGCCGCTGCCCACTGCCGGCCATCTGCTTAAAGGCACAGCGGAGCAGGAAGTGCGCTTCTCTCTCTCGCTTGCTCTGTGTGTGTGTGTGTGTGTGTGTGTGTGTGTGTGTGTGTGTGTGCGCGTGCGCGCGCGCACGCAGAGGGGGAGGGAGGAGGAACAGATGACCTGCCAGGGGTAATGGACGCCTTTAAAGGTCTGTCTCTGTTGGCCCGACACGGCAGCAGGCTGGACAAAATTGTTATTTCCAGCATGGAAGTCATTGCTCTCCTCCACAGTCCGGAGACTCAGCTCTCCTTTTCCAGCAATAAAACTTGAGTGCAAGTTAACTCAGATAAAACCTGAGGAAAAAAGAGCTTACCAGGCTCGCATAACAGTGCTGGGCCCACCTCATGCTGTAGTTCTTTCCCTTTTTTTGTTTGAATCCCACCTCATGCCGTAGTACCGTTTAGTCATGGTACAGGAAAAATTACCCCAACGTGTTCTTATCTCCGGATAGTTGGTTTTTCGGTTATTTGGCCTCGTGGTCATATTTTAAAAATGCCACCAAGCACCTGTGCAAGAGACGTGCTGCATTCTGGCAACTGCGTACCCATGTTCTCATTTGCGTTGTGGCCTCCTGCAGTCTCAGTTGTGCTTGAATCCTCCGTGTTGTACCATGGTAATTTACTTCTCTATATTTAAATGTGACATATAAGCCACCTCTCACATACTATTTCAGTAAGTTTATGAAATCATTTTCCCCGAAAATGTGCGATATTTGTAAATGTTTATAATTGTTGCTCACACTATTTTAGTGTTGCACAGCGTTTTAGGAATTTTTTTTATGTTTCTTTGGTGAACCTTTGACGGCTTGAAAAAAATTAAGAATTTTTCTGCATAAATAATTGCGAATGGATTTTTATTATCCAGTTTTTCTACGTTTGGGTTTTTAGGAACAAATTAAACCCAGATAGCAGGTGTTAAGTGCATTTGCTTTGAAGGAAGGCGTCACATAAACAAATAAATGTAGCAGTGAGAGCGGAGCGCCCACGCCGTGTCCTCGGGAGTTATCACATCACCGCTGTTTGTTTAGGTGTGGGGTTTCTTGGCTCGTACCCTACGAGGACTCTGGTGCTCCCTATTGTATGACAACACAAGCTGCTCGGGGTTCGTGCCACGCGCCCGAGCCGAGCTGAGATGAGCGCTGCAATCTGCTTCCCGGGCCTCTTTTGGCCGCTGGGTTTTGTGGGACGTGATGGCGGTGCTCTGCTGCGGCACGAGCGCGGGTTCGAAGTGTAGACGGCCCCCGGTGCGTTGATCTGCCCCTCATCAGACTGTCACATGGAACTTGATGGCACATGTCAGGCTGAGAGCACAATGAGGCCTTTCACGTCGCCCGCTCTGCCGTAACGCTTCCGGAAACCCTCTGCGAATGGAGCGCTGTGGGTCAAACGGGGCGCCGAACACAGTTTATTCTCATCAGCGCTAAGATGGCGGCAAAATGGACTTCTGGCCTTGCAGTGGCATTTCCATGCTTTGTTTCCTATTTGCGACCAAGCTGAACTGGTTATTTCATCTTTCTGATGGAAGTATGAACACTCGACACAATGCGCTTTAATGTTGCGAATTGGCGATTTAATGGTCGTGCTGTGATTTTTCAATCGATCCCAGGTTATTGAAAACGGGTCCCTGGGTCTGACCATGGAAGCAGTGTTTTTTTTTGCCATGGTTATGTTGTTAGCAAACGCTTTTGTCAGAAGCTTACAGGTTAATCCATTAGTGATGCCGGCTCTGTGGCAGTTAAGTGAATTTCTGTTCGCCAGGGTTCCGTAGCTGTTGTGTTTCTGTTCCTACAAAATGAACCTCCTCAACTTAAATACACAAGTTTATTGTGAGACTTGTTTATTATATTTTTAGGAAAATGTTCATATATTCAGAAACTTGAATGTTTGTAACGTGTTGTGGATCATCCGTCATTATTTCAGCTTTTCTTCATGGTGACTTCCATGAGGGTACTTAGTTTTTACTGTATCAATTCAGAGTAAATGCCTTGATCAAGGGTACTACAGCAGGAGGTGTGATCAGAACCCAGGTTTTTTATTGTAACGTGTTGGTTCTAACCACTGGGCTACCTGCTACACCTTTGTAGCCCCCCAGTTGCTACTATATCTGTAGGTGGAGGCATTGGCCGGACACATGGGTGTCTTGTTGCTGTGTCTATATCATGGGAGGAGCCATCAGTTCTCCTGAGAATCATGGGTAAAACCGATGACAGCTGACTCCTTTGTTAACCCCTGCCAGTTGGATCACTTTACTCTGCTCTGCTTACCCCAGCGTGGTGCCTGACCCTACACTCACATGCGCTCAACACAGTGGCAGGAGGCAAACTCAGTCTAGCCTCACCAAGTTGTGTCATATGCTTGGATGCAGGTCATGTAACTCCTGGCTTTCAGACGTGTTCCAGTGCGAGATACGGGGAGCTGTGACACTGGGTGTGCCTGTCGTCTGTGAGCCCAACTGGTAGTGCAGTGGTTCAGGACCTCCATTTCTGAATGAAGGCTACAGGGCAACCTCTAGGCTGCATTTTCCATAGCAATTAAAAGCCATCACCTTACAATCAAAAAACCTCAGTTTGGATCCCACCTCCTGCTGTAGCACTCTTGACAAAGTAGCTTTAACACAGTAAGTAGCTTTTAGAAAAGAAAATACTTCAAAAGTAATATTAAATAGTGGGGACAAAAGGTCATAGGGCCCAGTCCTTATATTGCAGTTGGTGTGAGAGGAGGTAGGACCTGTTATTGTGCGACTGGTTCAGGGTGCACATGGCCGGGGGGGGGGGGGTGTGAGGACTGGAACAAAGAGGTAGGGCCAAGGTGAATACTGGGAAGGCTGAGAGGTGGCCAACACAGCAGCTCACTGGCACAAAAACTTTTCTCCACGTCTCCTCAGTCAGCCAATATCCTGCGCGGTGAAGTACTAACCCGTTTTCCAGAGGGTCTCAGCCCAAACTCCTTACTCTATTAGGCATGAAAAAATGGATAAAATAGCTGTTTTCTCAGAAAGGAACAGTAGAGGGTTAGTGGGGAGGAATCTCTTGGGAAGTGTACTTCTCTGGTCATTAGGGCAGCAGGTGGCACGGTGGTTAAAGCTCTCCCATTACGACCGGAACCATTTCACTCCTTTGGCAGAATAGCAGACCCTGTCATGTCTGCACCTCCTGAGCGGTTTAGGATTTCTAGGCGCCGACACGAGCGATCGAATCACTTGGTAATTGAACTGTCTTGCATCTGAGATGGATGAAAACGAGGCTGCCGGTGGCCGAAATGTTTTATCGCCGCGTATTTTTTATTTTGTAATTAAACGCCGCCACCCCAGGATGTGCACGCCGGCGGAAAGGGCTGAGGAACCAGGCGACAAGCGACGTCCAGTTTGCGGCATCAACCGGCTTAGTCTGAGTGAACACACGGCTCCCCCACCGCCCCCCTCCGCGATGCACCATGACCAGCTCTGCTGGCCAAAATAATGGTGACAGAATCCACGCACGCAGATTATCTAATAAGAATAACTCGGTCTGAAACGTGTCCGTCTGTATTTGTTCCGTCTTCAATTATATAAAAATCTGCATAGTTTAAGGGGCAGAAGGTAGCATAGAAGTTAAGGCCGTCTGTTACCTGGCACTCAAAGAACATCAGTCTGAATCCCTGCTCCTGCTTGTAGTACTTTCCCCAACAGCAGAAAAAACATTGCATTGCTGTATAAATAGGTGCGTTGGTGTAAATAGCTTAGCGTGCAAGTCAGTTTGTAGGTCACCTTGCAGGAAGGTGTTAGATATAAGATAAATAGTGAATGTGGATTAAATTCCCCCTGGTAAATGACCAGGATTTCTAATGAGTGATCTCTGTAAGTTTAAACTCCTCGCCTGTGCTTGTACTGAACTTGGCCAGAAATCCAAATATTTTGTCTTTCATTGGTAGGTAAACCAGACAGCGAGTGATGGGCCTGGAAACGTAATGGAAGATGTGTATTTTTTGGAGGGGGGCAGTAGGTGGGTGTAGTAGTTAGTACTGTCACCTTGCAGTTGAAGGTCTTGGGTTCAAATCCCACCTCTAGCTCTCGTACCACAGAGTACAGTGCTTACCCTTAATTGATATGGTAAAAAGTACCTGTCTGTACAAATGTACGAATCTAACTTTGGAGGAAAGTGTCAGGTGCATAAATAAATCCATTTAATATATAATGTCTGAGGTGTCCCGATCAGAGGTGAAGTGTCTGTTGGATTTCAGCATCACCGGTGCCACACATGCCTGGTGATGAAGTACGCATTTCCCGACACGTGGCCGGTGTATTCAGTTGGGGTAAGGCTGTGATGGCGATACTCATTCCGGGCTGAACGCGGTAAAAATCGAGGTGAGCTAAAATGGCAAGAGGTCAAGGGGAAGCGACACCTGCGGGAGGAGCAAGCGAGGCGCGCGGGACGACACCGCGCCGCTGCTTTAATATGTATGTATTGCAGGTTGCTGCTCGGTTTCATTAGCACACCTCATTGTTATGCAACGACTGTCCTCCTGCAGCTAAAATGAATATTGTATTCACACGCCCTGTATGTTCAGAAGGGGGGAAAGGAATGTTTGGATCTAGATGGTAAATCCTTTGGAAGAAAAAAACCTCGGTACCTTAATGGTTTCCGTTTGAGGAAGAAAATAATCCCTCTTTTAACCTGGACTGAGCGGAAGGGTTTCATTAACCGTTTCTTTAACCGCGTGTGTGCTGGCAGACGGGTGTTTGACTGCCGACGAACAGCGGAAAGGGATAAGTCGACGGTCCTTACGCGAGAGGATGACCTACCTGTCGTACTGAGACGAAATGGTGGGTTTGAGACACTAATGGCTAAGATGGAGCTGCTTGGTGTCTGGGGATAAACAGCAGTGCAGGGGTAGCAATTGCGCCGCACAACCTCGTGGGTTCAAATCCAACTCGGAAACACGAAGGTCTGTGATGCGCACACGTCTGCAAATGGGTTTCCTTTGTGCACTTCGGTTTCTGCCCACAGCTTCGGTGACATATCTGAGGTTAACTGGTGACTAAATTGCTTGGTGTGTGTGTGTGTGTGTGTGTGTGTGTGTGTGAGTGAGAGAGAGAGAAGGATTGCCCGGTGATGGACTGCCCTCTCTTATACCCAGTGCTTCTAGTGTGGACTCCAGCTTTAGTAGACTTCAGGACATCATCACGGAAAGACTTCTTGGCTGTGATCACATGGCTCCCGATATCCAAGTCGAACCTTGGAATTCACATCCTTGGGTCGGGGGGGGGAAACACGCTTTAGTGCATGATGGGAAACCGATAAGTTGCTGCTCAGCTGGTTCTGTCGATGCTTGGAACATCTGTCTCAACAAGTGGGCACTCACACAGACATACACAACAGGTGTGTCTACGTAAGACCAGAATGCACAAAGCACAGAACACTCCCCACTTGACTTATTTTATTCAAAACACACAGACACACACTGTCCTCTGTGGATCTCAAGTCAGCGTGTCGGAGCCGCGGAAGTGAGGAGATGTTCAATGGTGCCGTCATGTTCTGAAGCAACACAGACCGCAGGAACAGACGCAGCGGGAAGCGTAAGGAAACAAAATGCAGAGATTACAGCGGGAATCGTCCTGCGAACAAGTGTGTGTGTTGAAGCACATCTGAGGTGGAACGGGTTTAATGTTTTGCATGTAAAACCCAACGAGATAAAGCGTTCGCTCGCGTTTCTTGGCCCTGTGTGCGCATGCGCCCGCCCGCGGCCCGACCTTGGTCACCGTCTCCCTGCAGCGGCGCGGCGCCCCGATGATTGACAGCTCCCGGCGGAGGTGCGTTTCGTCATCCGGGGGGGGGGGGGCATCTCCGCCGTCGGCTGTAGTGCAGTTTAACACCGCAGATGCTGTCGACAAAACGACTATTGTGCTCCTACGTTTAATGTCTATTTCTGTTCATGTAACCTGTTCAGAGCACGAGAATCAAGCGGGTACCAAACCCCTTAGACTCCATCCTTTAACATTAATAAAAGCACACGCGCATATGGGCAAAATACTTTGGATATTGACGTGTACAGATCACGAATATTATATCGCCATACAGCTCAGATTTGTTCTATAATTTATGCAGGAAATGAAACTTGTTTTCAAGGCTAAAGTTCGTTAGGGGAAGAAATATATTTACAACTTAACATTTTGGAAAATGTTATCTATATAGTTGCAAAACTGCATCATATATAAGGCAGCTGATTTAAAATTTCATAATGGTTATCATTTTTTAATGGAATAGCAAGGTTATGGTTAATTTTTTAAGATTAAATTTATTTTTAGTTTTGCATGCGTAATTGAGCGTCCCCAGTTTCGGTGGAATTATTATTATTATTATTATTATTATTTTATTATTATTATTATTATTATTACGGGCCCTGGAGAGGAGGTAAAAGAGAACCTGCAGGGAAACCGATGGAAAGGTCGATGCCACGTCCGTTCCGCTGAGTGGGATGGGGGGCGGGGGGCGCTGGCCGTTGTCATAGTGACGCCCTGTTGGGAGGCGTGGGTCCGACCTCCTCCCAGTGCCTCCCGTCCGCCTCAGCATCGCTTTCCTCCCGCTCCTGTTTGTCCGTTAAACTGCATCTCTCTGCATATTTACACCATTTACCACGGCAGTGCGGTAAAGTCCCCGTTTAAGTGCCGCAGAGACGTTAAACCTGTCATCATCTGTTTGGAAAGTCCTTCCCTTAACTGTTTTTCTGCTTGTCTGTGAACTCTTTCAGCATCTGTGTACAGATCTTCCTGCTTGTGTGTGTGTGAGAGAGAGACATGGAGAGAGATAGTGATATAGTCTGCATATTTAACCACTTTAAAGCCTTTACTTTGCCTTACTCCTGCTGTTGTGCCCCTGACCAAGGTACTTACCCTGAACAAACACAGTAAAAATGACCTTACAGTACAAACAGGTAAATCAGCATACAAACATCACATTGTAAATTGCTGTGGAAAAAATCCATCGGATAAATGAATATATGTAAATGCAGGAGGACCGCACTGGCCTCAGCTAGACCGGGTGGTTTGTAGGCTCTCAGTTGCCCATCCCTCACCCTGGTGGAAGGTAGCATCACCCCCCCCCCCCCAGCTTGCTGTTGGTTCTCTGCATCCCCCCCTCCCAGTATGAGTCAATCAGATCTGTCCCCTCTGAGAAGAGCGACTCCGTGCAGCGGCAGGACTTTTTTAACCAATTCGCCTTTGTGTTTGCACAGCACTTCTGCAGCCGAGTGAGTCACAGCTCAGCAGCGCAGCAACTACAGCAGTTTACACATGCTGGGGATTATTACACATTTTTTGTTCTATTAGAAGTAGTTTGTTTTAAAACATGAATCAGTCAGTCTGTTATCATTAACTGTTTGCTAGTGCAGGGCAGGGGAGGTCCAGAATCTATCCTGGAAACACAGGGTGTGAGGTGATGCACATGTGAAGCACATCTTTGGACTGCAGGAGGACACCAGAACACACGGATGAAACCCTCGTGAACATGGGCAGAATGTGCAACCTCAACACATACTGAAAGGTGGGTTCGAACCCACGTTCAAACCCGCAGCCAGTGCCAGCTGCCGAAAAAAACAGAGATGCTCTCAACAATAGATGTGAGTGTAAATGGTTGAATAATTTATGTAGCCAATGTGACTGCAAGTCATCTGTGTTTGACATGGCTTGGAACAAACATCCTTCTGGAACACCATCATTATTATGTCAAAATGCTGGCAAAATGTAACAAATATTTTTGTTTTACTTACTTGCATGCTGGACATTAACATATCTGCAGCCCAGTTGCTCACTGTTTTGGAAACATTTTCATATTACCTGTGTTTTGGAAAACATGCTGTGCATAAAATACTGGTATTAGGGCAGATGAACCTTTTAAAATGAATTAAAAACTGTCACACTTTATATTTTCTCAGTAACTCTACAGGAGTTCCTTGGCAAGACAGTGATGTCCTGATTGGGATGATGGGAATATTAATTTTGCAAAGAAATGTGTTTTATGGAGATGGCTCGGAGGCAAAGAGGAAATTAGTTATTTTCTCAGCACATTCATCAAAATAAAAATAGTGCAGCGCGTTTCCCGGGTGACTGTCGAGTCCTGGGGATGATGACTGCGGGAGCCGCACTTGGACGCTCTTTTCCTATAATTAATTTCCGGTGTTTTCGGGAGCCCTGATTCAGCCTTTGGCTCTCCCAGTAGTCATGTTTGGATTCTTCATGATCCCTTGTACAGTTTTTATTACATGTATGTTCACGCTACAGTGGGTGTGAAATGTTATATTTTTGTTGAGTGTGTTTCTATTCTGGGCAGCAGGGTGGCAGAGCAGGGAACACTTGGTGCCTCGGTTCCTGGGCCGTCGTTTTAAGTCTGGTGTCCAATATGGCTCAGTCTGTCTGGAGTTTGCATGTTCTTCCTCTGTTCACATTGGTTTCCTCTGGGTGCTCTGGTTTCCTCCCACAGTCTAAAGACACATGGTTCAGGTGAACTTGTCACTGTAAATTGCCCTTTGTGTATGCGTATACGTGTGTGTGGGCACGTGCACGTGTGTGTATGTGTCCTGTCCAGAGTGTACCCTGCCTTACATCCAGTACTTCAGGTAAATTCTGGGCTACTGACCCTCAAGTTAAACAAATGAGTATTAACAACAGATAAATGGATAGATATTTCTACTCTGGTTTGTTGACCGCAGTTCTCTTTTCAGTCACGTGGATCTGATCATTCTTAGACATGAAATATACTTTTCTCCAATCCAGTCAGTCTCGCACTTTGCACATGTAAGCAAAGTGTGCAAAGCAATAAAAAAAAAAAAACACCTTAAAGCCATCCCTCACCATTTTCTTGTTTAAACCACCCCTTGACAGTGAGAAGGGGATAGACATGGAGAATGAGACCCCATTTCTACTGCACTTTTTGCCTTTATTCTCCCTTTTCTTCCTGTCCTATATTCTTTCAAAAATGGCTTTCTGCTGAATTCTTGGGTCTAGAGTCATTCTGTATGAAGTGTCAGATAGTTGTCATAGTGTCCATGTTCTTTAAAAAGTGTTTTCAGTTATATAAAATATTTGTCTTGAAGATAATACTGCAGCTTGTGGACCAACACCAGCAGGCTCAGGGACCGTTTTTTTCTTGCTCAACTCCAGGCAGTATAGGGAGTGGTCACCATCACCACCACCACCACTGACCACCTCCCACTGCACCATCACCACCACAATCCATACAGACTGTTGCACTGTGATGTTTGTGTTGATGCATTATTATTGTAAATAACCTTTTATTAAACCACACGTTCATCTATCTGCTATAAAAGGGCCTAAATTCTTTTGTGTTCTGTGTTGTCATGCTGGCTGTTTCGTGTTCTATGCACCGTGGTCCAGGAGAAACTACATTTCGTTTATGCTTGTATATATGTATAAGTGCAAGATGATAATACAGTGAACCTCAAATCTTGAGACTTCATTTTAAGGGCTCAAGGAATCCTTTTATTTTTTAGCATTTATTTATTTTTTGCTGAAATAGTTAAGTCTCGGTTCCCTTTCTGTAATCTTCCATGAGGACACCCCGTGTGGTACTCTGTCGAAATATTTGTGTTGCAATAAATTATAAAGAATAGGTGAGGCCATCCAGAGTGTCTATCTCCTGTTTATCGAGGGATTCAAACCGCTGTGGTCCAGTTTATCGAGGGATTCAAACCGCTGTGGTCTGTGGAGGAGTGTGTCTCGTCCTGGATGAGGATGGGAGAGCGGGAGGGTGGGTGTCAACAGACATTTGCATGTTAAACCCATGCCGTGCTGAAAAGGGCAGTGAGCTCCACTTCGCAAAGCGACATCAAACAGTGTCCCACAGTAATGTATTCTGTTTTTTTTTTTTTAGTTTCATTAAGAACATTTGAAATTATGAAATGAAGCCGGAAATGATTCCCAACAACAAAATGAACTGTTTGCATATTTACCGCAGCGTTTCATTTCTGTGCGAGCAAATTGCATTAAATGGCTGTTCAGTGTGCAGCGGCAGCCTGCTGGCCTTTTCTTGTCTTACCTGGAAATGATGGTCTTTATGCAGTTTTTTCTTTTAGCCTCTTTAATTTTTTAGACTCTTTGAGGAGAGCTTTAATAGCATGCAAAGCTGTTTATTGTCACAGTTCCTGAAGAAACCACAACACAGTACAACGGCTCTTCATGTTACAAACGGTTGAGAACCAACCATTTCCCCGCATATTATGCAGTCTAGTGCTCTATAATTCCGGGATGGGCTCCAGACCTCCGTGACCCTGCTTGGGATTCAGCAGTTAACAGTAAAGCATGGAGAGATTTATTTAATTGCATTTACAGTTACATGCATTCATTTGTTGACTGTTGTGGAACAAAAGCAACCTGTGTTTCCAAACTCAGCTGTTAGCTGGCAGGAAAACACTGTGGGGCCAGATTAATTCATGTCCCTTTCACAGTGTTTACAGCATCCTGTGTGTTGGAGGTTAGCAACAGGATGCTAATGTTCTGTGAAGATTAAAAAAAAAAAAAAAAATTATGAACATTTTTATTTGTTACAATTACAGCTGATATTTCTGCGGAACACAAACCTGTAAATACCACGGTGTCCAGTGGTGTATGCCTGCCTGCTGGCTCCCTCTCCAGCTCTAGACTCCTCTTACTCTGCATTCATTTCTTGCGTGTGTATGATTGCGTGTAATGCATATTATTATAATGTAATTTCAGCTGAATTGAATTTATGAAGAACATCTGTGCGCAGCAGGTGTGTGGGAACTTGAAGGCTTTGGGCCCAGGTGTGCAGTATGCAATGCCGCAGTCAGATCCTTTTATCAAAAGAAAGCGTCACATTTTATTTATTTATTTGATTTATTTGTTTCGTTTTTTGAACAGTTGGTTATTTGTGTCACCCCAGAGGCAGACCCATAGGCACCCAGCTGGGACTTACACCTGCTGTGCCATTTCAGCAGTTTCAGGTGCAGAGAAACTCCACCAAGTTCTGGACAGAAGGGCCAGAAACACCTTTGTCGGCCCCCTGTTTTTGTAATTTCTGTGTCTGCCGGTAGTAGCCGGTGTCACGACTGGCACGAGCAGGTGGAAGCAGCATACAGAGCTGCGGTCCAGATAAGCTTACAGTTAGAGCCGTTAATTTCTGTTTCACAATGAAAATCCGCAATGAGTCAGCGGCAAACCAACTGTTCTTCCTGATCTCCTTTCTTGCACCAACAAACAAAAATGAAAAAAAAAATATATATATGATGCCATCAGTCTGTAACCAGCCATTCCAGTTTTTGGTTTGGAAGAATCTGTCAGTTCCTACTCTTACACACACATCCATTTTTCTTCCGTCTAACAGGATCAGCCCACACAAACACCACGTGATGTGGCTTTATGGCTCATTTATTAAAACAAAGGAGCACATTTTACTGGGAAAACACTAATAGAAATCGTAGTTTCATTACTGTCCAGACCACCCCGCTGCCCATTTAAAGCCCGCTTCCTGATGGAATCGCCGTGGCGACATTGAAATTGGTAAACGTAAGCACTTCTGTTGACCCCGCCGAGGCCGCGGTTTGAGTTCTGGGTACGAGTGCCTTTCAGAAGATGTTTATCCACTCAGCCGGGCTGTGTACACACACGTTCTCTTTGGCCATGCACACAGCATGTGGATTAATGATTTTTATGGATAGATTTTTGGTGTTTTTGTCACAGCGAATGATGTTCCACATTTTCTATAAATTTTGCTCGTGATTTTTTCCCCCCCCTCCCCTTGTTTTGAATACTGAAAATCAATACCTCATACATTGTTTTTAGAGATAAACACGGGGGGTGGGTTGTGTGCCGGTTATTGTTATTTATTCAAATAGCTGCGGCCATTGTTCGAGGCGTCCGAGCAATGTGAACTTTGTATAGTAATGATTTACCCATTTATACAGCTGGGTAGGTTTTAGGGAAAGCACTTCATTCAAGGATACTACGCCAGGGGGTGGGATTTGAACCCAAGCCTCATAATCACTAGACCTGTCTTTGAATCCCACCTTCTGCTGTAGCGTCCTTGGCTTAGGTACCCCGAACCGATTCCGAAAAAAAAAGTACTCGGCCGTATAAATGGGCGAAGTGTACACAGCTTAGTGCGCAAACCTCACATCGTAAATTACTTTGGACGAAGACGTCCGATAAACGATTTCGAGATGAGAAGTGCGGCCGAGCTGTCCGGCGCACGTTCGCTTCCGACTGGTTATCGGCGGAACTTCCGGCGGCCGCGTTGGCGTCGCCCTCGTCGGAGGCTCTCGGCCTTCCGGGAGAGGCGCTTCGAACGTCGCCGCGCGGCTGAGCCCGCGCTCTCGGTTGATGTTTCAAAGTCAGAGCGGTCGACCGTCCGCGCCAGGAGGGCAGCCGAGGCCTAGAATAGTCGACGCATCGCACCTCCGCTGAGCTTGTCTCTCCCCATCAGATATGCTGACATCTCACATTAACGAAATGGCTTTTAATTAAGGCTGTGCGCGCCGCGCTGCTCCGGGATAATTGCTCGGTGTTTCTCGCGCGGCGGCGAAGGCGAGCGCCGCTGCTCCTTTCTGTTATTTTAAGAAGGATCCGTCAGCTCGGCAACAAGTCGACGAGATTAAGGACAGATGATGTAATGCGCTGCAAGGAAGACTTGCGATGTGCGGCGCTTCAAAGCCGAGCACGTCCGTCCGGCGCCGCGCGGCGGGGCGGGGTCCGCTTTTGGGGCACGGCGTTAAGTTTCGTCTTGAGGCGCGTTTTATTTTGCCGCGTAGTCTTTTGTTCTGTGGGATTTGAGGCGGTCGTGTCGCGAGCGCTCACGGTACGAGTTTTCAAAGATGCAGAGCTTTTTTGGTCCATCAACTCGCTTCCACGGTGTTTACAGCCTGGTTCAGGTGTTCCCGAGAGCTGCCGATTGTTAACAAGATTAGGAAAATGGCACGTGTTTAGCGGCAACATAAGTCTGCACTGAGTATGTTGCATTTTTTTGTTGTCAGTCATTGAAACATTTTAAAAAATGTATTCTTGCAGTATAGCTTTTATTTTCAAGATTTTCATAGGCCCTACCTAACTAATTTTGAGGTCTCAGTTGCGTTTCTAAGTTGAGAATCTTGTGTAAGAATTTCTTTTTGTTACTTCGCCACCAATTAGATGAACATTTTCTCAGAATCATTTGGTTGTAGCCTTTGTGCAGAGATGCAACTGGTATGTAAGATGTGCTGATGAAATGATGTTGTTGCTCTTCTCACTGACACTTGAATCAAAGCTGTTCCTGGCTTTCTGGGCCTTCAGAATGACTTCCAGCTGGGAGCGGCATGCTGTCTGTTCACGTTGTGCACGCAAAGGAACCCGTGTGCGCGCACGCACGCCTGTATTTATACAGGGGATTTTGCTTTGAGGGACAGACTCCAGGTCCCGGATTCAAATCCCCCTGCTCCATGCGAGTGTGTCTTGCCTTTTGTGCTCCTTGCTTAGGCCAGCAGGTGGCCTAGTGGTTAGAGCCACTGCCCTGCAAAAGAAGGAAGCTGGATTGAATCCCCTATTCCTGCTATAAAACTCAAGGTTCTTGATGTGAATTAACATAGTAAATGGGTAAATTACTATAAGTAGCTTACCATATCCACCTAAAAGTGTAAGTAGCTGTGGAGACAAGCACTGGATAAATAATAGTTAATAATAATCTGATTTTCCCAGGCTATATTTTCCGCTGTTGCTGCTTAAACTGTTTATACTGACAGAGTTCACTGCTGGACCAGGTTCAATACATGCAGGTTAGCCTCGCGCGTGCGTGAGTGTGTCTGTATGTGCACGTGTGCGTGGGTGCATGCGCACACGTATGACATCTCATACATCAGAGCGGCTCTCTCATGGCTCTGTTTTCACCCCCCCACTGTATGGACATGTGATTTACATATGGGGTTTCCGCTCCGTGGATGCAGGAGCCATCATGACTGGTTTCACCTTGATCCAGGGCGGCCTTTGTTTTACTTGCCTCAGCAATCGCCTCTGTACGTGCGTGTGTGTTGCAGGAGCTTCCTTTTGTTGTTTCCACACAGATGCCTACATGCTGTCTCTTGTTTTTTAACGCAATGCGGGTCCTTATCGCTACCCCCACCCCGTGGATCCCTCAGCTTTTGACACCTGGTTTCTCCAGTGACGCTGCCTCGCCACAGCGATTTATTTGCTTGGTAAATGTGACCTCCTGCGGCCGAGGAGCACCGCCGAGGGGCCGGTGCGGCCAAAGGTTGCGTTGAGAACCAACCCGGCTCATCTGGGCTGAAGGAAGGACGATTTTTTTGCTCGGGCAGCTCCGCCCCGCTTCTGCTCACCCTTAATGTCGCCGGACGTGATCTGGCTCCAGTCCGATTCCCTCAAAGCTCTCGGTCTCCAGGGGGTGACAAATGAACTCCAGTGCCACGTTGGCGGTTCCTGACAGAACTTCACTGCTCTTCTGTAGTTGGTCTGTTAGCCGTCAGTTATAATCGAACTGTTAGGTGTAAAAGGAAACAGCAGGCGGTGTACTGACTAAAGCTTTTGCTGGTTTTATTTCATTCTCCTGCTGTCGTACGCCTCATCCAGGTTTACCTTGAATTAATACAGTAAAAATGACCCAGCTGTACAAATGGGTAAATTAGTGTAAAGATGTTAGAGTACAAACCTCAAACTGTGAGTCTCCTTGGGAAAAACTTGTCATGTAAATAATTGTTAATAATAGTAAAGCCATTGGTAACAGTTAGAGGCAAAGGTGTCACGAGTACCAAAAATGTTTTCATGGGGTTTAACTGTGTTTAATTATTCTTTTATTTTCCGTTTTAAATGGTCCTAAGGTGAGGTAAAAACCCACAATAAGATATAATGAAGATGAATGGAACAGCATGTGTGAACAGTTGATAAGTTCAGGTTCAGATAAGGAGGGAGATCATTCCAGTTTTTGATCATCTGTCAAATGACCATGAACGACAGTCTGTTTGGCCATCAGCCACTCACATTTATATTTATTAACTTATCTGACACTTTTATCCAAGGATACTAGTATGGCAGAATAATTTTTACTGCGTCAATCCAGGGAAGCACCTTGGGTTCTAGAGCAAGAGATGCGAACTTGCATCCTTGAAGTGTAAGGTGGCTCAGCCACTGTGCCTCTGCTGTCCCAGTGACCGTACGTTTGGTGAGATGACGTCAGTGCGCCTCTTTGTGTGTGTATTTGTGTGCGTGCGCGTTTCGCACTCAGGCCTCCAGAGACCCTCTTTGTTCCTGCCTGAAAGGAGCTGCCGTTTCCCCCCTTTTATCCTGCCCTTCATGCGTGTCATCTGCAATATGCCTGTGATGGGCGGAGAAGCCCGCTGTTGGGCTGTTGAGTGACGCCCCCCTCGCTCGCCTTCCCTCTCTCCTGCTTGCTCACTCGCTCGTTCGCTCTCAAATTCAAAACACCTTATTTGCATCACAGGTTGTCGAGTGTTTCCAAATCTCCGGTTTCCAAATTCTTCCTCTCCGTCCATCACCCTGTCCCTGTTGTTTCTACCCCCGGGTATTCAAATCCCGTTTGTATCAGCTGAACATGTGAGGTCTTCACTGTGGTCAGCAAAATAATCTATCAGCATCCTCACATTGCAAATAAATCAGTTTAGCAGTGATAAATTTACTTGAAAACAGCAAAGTGGCACAGCAGGTAACACTTGGTGTCTCTCAGTTTCTGGGCTGGTTCAGCTGTGGGTTTGAATTCACCTCAGTCTGCATGGGGTTTGCATGTTTTCCCTGTGCTCCTATGAGTTTCCTTCAGGTGCTCTAGTTTCCTCCCACAGTCCAAAGATGTGTTTCAGGTGAGCTGGTGACTCTAAATTACACCTTGTATATGGGTGTGTATGATTGTCCCGCAAGTGACTGGCATCCCATTCCAGTCCAAGCGTGTTGCTTTCTTTCCTCAAGGTAGCTCAGGTCACACTGCTACCTTGTAGAAGTTTCAGTTTCTCTTTTTGTGCCAATGTATTACTTCTGGGCAACTGAGCTGAAGTTTTCAACTCAAGGGTACAATAGCAGAGTCCTGCTGTGTGCCAGAACCTGCAGTCTTGTGTCCTAAGATCCAACTCCTTAAATACATTCCCTACTTGCTACCTTGGTTTCTAGGTTTTAAAATTTTAGATTTTTACATGTCATTTATTCAGTCTGTCTGACGGATCGTCGCGAAACCCGAAGCCGATGTTGCCGCGTGTAACGCGCCAGAGCTTCATTTGTTTGTTTGTTTGTGCAGTTATTTCCTCATTCCTTCTGCTGTAAGAAGCTGATAATAACTGCGATGTGGCCTCAGGGGAACTAACAGTTGAGCAAAATGAGTTGGGAGTAAACATGGTGGGAGTAGTTTGTGTGTGTGTGGGGGGGGGGGGGGTAAATGTGCAGTAACAAGAGGTGAATTGTCCTTAGTGCATGCTAGTGCATTTCTGTCACCTTACCACGCTTGATAACCATGTTCACACAAAAAGACATTCATTATCAGGCCTCCTGTTCCCAGCACATTCAGACAGACCCGGTTCAGCCCAGTTATTTACACTGTTAATATTTGTGGGAGGAGTTTCCAGGTGTAGTGGTGCTCCCTTTCCAACATCCACACTTACCTTGTTGCTAATCGGGTGCTTCTGCCCACCGTTTGAGCCATGTGACATTTATACAGCTTTCTACTTTTACTGTAGTAATTTAATGTATAGATTTTGCGCAAAGTTGCTGCAGCAGGAGTGGAATTCAAAAGCACAACCTTCAGGTTAATGGACCTTCTCTACAGTACTGGCGAACACTTTTTTCCTGAAGACTTTGGTTGTGTCCCAATAAAAAATTCATCAGAAGGTCTTTGAATCTGAATCAGTACCCATATGAATTTCAGGTCATTGACTGCAAAAAATGCCCTTAAATGAGAAGTAAACAAAGATTCATTCATTCGTTCATCCATCCATCCATTATCAATAGCTACCCAATGCAGGATCACAGAGGTCCAGTCTACCCCAGAAACATGAGACAGGGGACACCTTGGACAAGGCATCAGTCCATCACAGGGAGAGTAATACATGAAAATGAAATAAATGAAAGTAAAAAACTATTTGCAGGAGCAACAGTAGCCAGTGCCTCGCGACCTTGGGCTGTGCTGTGGAAGGAGACGGTAGATGTACACTCGAACAAGTCATCCTAACTAGCAGGTGTTGCAGTGGTTTAATCCAAATCCCCAAAAGTGTCCTCCTGTCAGGAAAGGAGCTTAACACGAATTGCTTTAATGAAAATATGTAGTTAAAAAATGTGCCAGTAGTTTTCTTTGTGGAGTGTTAAAGATGTTTCAGAAAACAGTCAGGTTACCTTGGTTACAGTCTTAATGTGTGTTGTCACTCTATTTATACTCTCCAACCCAGAAAACTTAATTGATTGAATTTTAGGTATCAATTATTCATATGTGTTATTACAGCCTATTATTGTTATTGAATTGACTCAGGAGATTTTATGGGTTGTTAATAGATCTCATTTAGTTTGTTGTTCTTATTAAAACTTGACATCAAACATCAGACACACCTTCCACGTGGCTGCTTTAACTGAGACAGCACCTTTATGAGTGGGCAGCAGGGGGCATAGTGGCTTTTACTTCACATTCAGACAGCCAAAGGTTCAAGCCCCATTCCTGCTCTTGTGCCTTGATAAAGGGCCATACCTTGAACGGATACTCTAAATGTTACCTTGTTGTATAAATCGGTGAATCGCCAAAAGTATCTTAGTGCATGAACCTCACACTGTAAGTAGTGAGATAGATGAAAACATAATAAATGAATAATACTGAACGTTTTCTCTTTGGCAAGCCCATAGGGGCGATGTGAGGCTGTACTGATTCAGTGTAAATACCTTGATCAAGGTTACAGCAGCAGGAGGTGAGATCCACACTTGGGTCCTTATAGTGCAAAATGGCAGCTCAAAGTGCAACACCCCCTGATGCCCTGTTGATTGTTGCACCTTGTGGGCGGCCCACACATTTCAGCTGCATGAACCTGGACTACCGTTCTGTTAATAACAGTTTGTCTTGTTAATCCTGAAGCTGAACCTGTGTTCATTTTGTAATGCTAAGCGGTGGTTGGTTCCACTAAGTTCCCAGATATGCCAAGAGGAGCACCAGGCCTCATGTGATGGGGTTTTATGCCCTTCAGAACAGAAATGAATTGTCCAAATCCAGTATTTTTTTTGCGGTGTAACACTTTACTATGTATGAGGCATGGGTATGAGTGTGTGTATGCTGTGTTTGTTACCCAGTTAAAACATTACCATGTAGCACCATGTGGTAATAATATACCAGTTTTTTAAGGGTTGCTGTCTGTGAACATTGGGATGACAAAGGGATGACAAATGGCATATTTTATGTGCTTGGAAGCTGTTGGAAAGTGTGTGTGTGTGTGTGTGTGTGTGTGTGTGTGTGTGTGTGCGTGTCTGTGTAACAACACTGAATTTACCGTACCTTCTCTCATACAGGCATGGAGTCTGGAGAGCGGCTCTCCCGGCCTTCAACCACCTCGCCGTCTGTGCACACACCTTCCCCTGGTGCCACCTCTACTCCAAACACATCATCCAAGAGCCTGGGCCCTGACGCGACCCCACTGGGGTCTGCTGCTGCCAGTTGCGGTAAGGATGCCCCACACACACGCACACACACACACAAACACACACACACACACACACACACACACACACACACCCCAGCGGTGATGTGGTTAGAGCTGCCCTCCAAGACCTGAAGTACAAAGGTTCAGATCCCACCACAGCTGTTCATATAGGTAAATCCCTGTAAGTAGCTTAACTTTGTTAGTCACTTTGGGTAAAAGCAATAAATGTAGATGTCTTCTAGATATAAAATATACATTTTATAAATACTATACAGTACTCTAGTTGCCTTGCACAAATGCATTAGCTACTAAATAATATTTAGCTGTGCCGATAAAGGCAGTGGTCTGTCGGAGAAGCTGTAATGTTTTCAGAAGGTGACTCTTACTAAGTTTGAACCAATTTGCCCCCATGCTGCCGTCTTCTCATTACTGCACTTTAATGTGGCCACATTAAAAAGGGCTGACCAGTCTCCCCCCCACCCGCCTGACTCATTCTGACGTGTGTTGGCCCCCCATAGCGAGGGATACTCATCACATTGGTCTTTGTCTTCGCTAACATGCAAAATTCCCAGCTGTGATTTGAGTTTTTCCTTTACTGATAAGGAAAGCTAAGCAAGAAAACAGTTCCAATTCACTCACAAACTGATGTGTTGAGGAGCACTTTAAAGGTGTCCTCATGCATTATACATTTGTCTTCACTGCGCTCTGCGTGTCCTTGGATATTCCTAGATAAGCACTTTTGGACTTATTAAATGGCAAAAGCAAAAGCAGCTCAAGCCATGCTGCTGTTATGAGAGTAAAGCAAATTAAAAGTAGGAGGTTTGTCAGATTTTCTTGCCTGTGCAAATGGCTAAACAGAGCGAACA
Source organism: Heterotis niloticus (assembly GCA_018136845.1). Classification (NCBI taxonomy): domain Eukaryota; kingdom Metazoa; phylum Chordata; class Actinopteri; order Osteoglossiformes; family Osteoglossidae; genus Heterotis; species Heterotis niloticus. The sequence continues at coordinate 6,408,051 of CM030906.1, forward strand.
TCCCGTCTGTGGGGGAAGACACAGTTGAGGCTAGTGGTGGGGATGTTGTGTGAGGATAGCAACGCTGCATGGGGATACCAGTGGAGTGTTGTTATGGTGATGCTGTGTGATGGTGACACTGCTTATGGGTATGCCGTGTTGTCATGGTCAATGCCATGTGGTCATAGCAACACGGGTGATATCGATGCAGTATTGTTGTGGTGATGATGTATGATGATGCCGATGTTCTATGGTTATGGTGACACGGGGTTGTCACAGTGATGCTGTATGGTGGCAGTGAAGCTGTGTGGCAATGGTAATGCTTGTGATGTCCTGTTGAAGCTGTGTTGTCATGGTGATGCAGTTGTGTTCACAGAGCTCATCACCCTTCAGTGGTACTTGTTGCAGAGCATCAGATTCACAGGCATTTATAAACACTTGGAAAGAAATCTGACTTGTTAGTTTTGTGCAGAAGCTGTAGTTTAATAGATCCCATGAGGCATCTTAGACTGACGGTTGAGGAGCCCAGAGATAAATGTGCAAAAGAGCAAAGGCCCTTCACTTGGTTTAAATCAATCACATACAGCAACATATTTCATTTCTCCCTTTGATGTAGGAAACATTTGCTCATGTCTTCCTCGCTGTTTTCCACAGCTGAGAGAAAAAAATGATTCAAGCACTTGCCTTCAAAAAAATTATGAAAACTAACATTGACAGAAACAAACAGTTTATGAGACAAAAAAATTTGCAAAAGGCAAGCAATGTGGAAGGTTTGGTCAGGAAATAACTGAGCAGCGACAAATGAAATGATGTGAAATCACCCTGGAGGATTCCTGCAGTCAAAGCAACTTAACAAGGACATCGAGACTATAAATCTAGAAGAGCTCGACTTATTACTGCTTTTATTGCTGCATTAGGTTTCGCTCATTTTGCTTGTGATCAAGAAGCCAACGGGATAGGTTGAGCTTGGTGATGGTGTGGAGCTCTTTTCTCTTCGGTATCATTTAATTTTTTGACCCTGTACTTTTGCTTTTAAGAATGCTATAATGTGCCAAAGGGTGTAAAACCTCAGGCTACATTAACAGAAAAACAAACACTACCTATTAATGTGTGGAAGTGCCATCAAGTCAGGTCCAACTTGTAAGTGGCTACTGGCATGGTTTCAGAGGCAGACAGGGACAGTAATGGAGTGTCATTTCCCATGTGTCTGAGGATTGTGAACACGGAGAACATGCAAACTCGACACACCCTTAGCTGGACTTGAGCCTCACACCAGACAAGTGGCCAAGGAGCCAGGAAGCCCTGTCTGTAGTCTGCAATAAATAATTGTAAGTACTGAAATATTGAAAGGCAGATATTATTATTATTATTATTATTATTATTATTATTATTCACAACTAACATGATACTTAGAGATAAATACAGAGCTATAACTACTCATACAGTTATTAGTTCAGGGTGAGTACTTTGATTGAGGATGCTACAGCAGGAGAGGGATTCAAACCAACAATTTTCAAATTGTAAGGCAGTGGCTTTAACTGATAGCACTCCTACTGACCCCTACAGTATAAATACCACTTATAAATGAGTAAATATTGTTGTTGAATTCATACACACGCACATGATGGCTTTCCTGAAATAAGTGTATCGATGATTTCTTATGTTCTCTTTGGGAAATGAACACAGGTGAAGCAGGAGTACAGGTTGAATGCGATTCCTGAGCAGTCCCAGAATTCACTGCATGTCAGAGTTGTCTGTACAGCTGTGCCCCCTCCCTTCCCCTATACCTTTGGTTTCTTAAAGGAAACAATGTACCCATGAGGAGACAAACTAGACTTCTCTGACTCTATTATCCGCAGTTTCTGAATGTTGTTGTGCGGTAATATTATCCCCCAAATTCAGCCCATTTACACACAAAACCCTCATTCCACAACTGAAGCCTGTGACCAGGTGCATGTTATGGCAGAAGGCTCTTGAACAGAGATTCTTAACTTTTTCTAAGCCTTGGATCCCTTCAAGAATCTGATGAAAGATAAGGAGGCCCCCTAGAAAAATGTCCATAAATACTGCACTCAGTTTATTTTATTGAACATTGATTAAACTTCACATAGAATTATATCATAGATATAGTAATGCCATAGTAATAATTTTACTTTTAACTTTTATTTAGTTATACAGGGTTATTTTCAAAGCCAATTCTGTAGTTCACAGACCCCCTGAAGTCCACTGAAGGACCCCTGAGGGCCCTGTGGTCAGGAGTGGTCTGTTTGAGAGAACGGGCCTGTTTGAGATTCCAGGGACGAACGCAGCAGCTCGACCGAAGAAAGATGTGCTTGAAACGGGGACGAGTGGTGGGTGTGAATGCACTCCCAGAGGATGCTGGGTCGTTGGTAGCTGACATCAGCAGCTGGAGCAGTGACAGTGAGTGTATGGTCCACGCCCCTCTGCCCACCATTCCTCAGCAGTGGCGCAAATTAAATGTCTGTAAGACTGATATTCTGTTGCCTGGAGCGTCAGACCTGCCAGAGGCGGTCATGAGGGACAGCAGATACCGTAACACACATACACACACTCACGCAGGAATAATGTGATATGTATTTCTGGGGCAGTGGGTGGTGTAGTCCTCATAGCCACATCACCCTATAATTAACAATGGTCTTTATGGGGGGCAGGTGGTGTAATGGTTAAAGCTGCTGTCTTGCTTTCGAAGGACCCGGGCTTGAATCCCACCTGCTGCTGTAGTTCTGTTGCTCAAAGTACTTAGCTTGAAAGGTGCAATGAAAATTACCCAGGTGTACAAATGGGTAAATCAGCGTAAGTGGCTTAGTGTGCAAACCTCACATTGTAAGCTGCTTTGGACAAAAGTGTAACAAGTAATAATGTATCCTGAGAAATGTGTTTACGGTGCCTAAGTTTTGTCATTTAAAGTCCTTCTCCCCGTTGGGGGTTCGGAGACGCTCTGTGTTTGCTCTGGCCACTGTTTGGTATTCACACGCGTCCCTCTCCTCGCTTCCCCTTGCCTCGCCTCGCCTGCTGACTGACAGCCGGAGGAGCGCGCAGCCCTTTGTTTCCCTGCAAATTGGATTTGCATGAAATATGTTCCCGTCGCAGGTGCCGGAATCCCGGATGACATTCGTTTGCCGTTCACTTGAGCAGTGTGTGATTGCCTTGGCCCTTTGCCTGTGTGTGAGGTGTGTTATCCTGTTACAGATGCTGGATTTGTACCTCTAGTGGTGAAACACACACCGCCTCATAAGGATCTTTTTCGTAAACCACCTTCAAAGAAGGAGCTTTAGCAGCAGGGGGCAGCAAGTAGCACAGTCATGTAAGAGTAAAGACCTTGAGGTGGCTGGATCCTGAGAGGAGGCCCTGCTTTTGTACCCTTAAGCAAGGTGCTCACCCACTAGAGCTGCAACAAAATAGGCAGCTGTTTAAATAGGTAAAAAGCAGAGTAGCACAGCAAGCATCACTGGTGCCTACTCGCTCATGTGCTGATGGTTTGGAAGTTTTTGGGTTTGAATCCACTGTTTCCTCCCATTGTCCATAGACATGTGTTACAGATGATTGGTCACACTAAATTGCCCTGTGTGTGTGTGTGTGTGTGTGTGTGTGTGTGTGTGTGTGTGTGTGTGTGTGTGTGTGTGTGAGAGAGAGAGAGAGATTGCCCTGTGATTTTTGTCCTGTTGTAGGTATGCCCTGCCTCACAGGATAGGTGCTGGACCACTGTGACCCTGCAATGGACAGGTGGCAATTGAAAGTCGATGAACAGACTAGAGAAACAGAGATGTAATAAATCGTTCATACAACTGTGGTGTCTGTTTTATGGGTGTGTTCTTTTTTTCATTTAACACAGCGTACAGTATATTCAGCAGATTGCACGGGTCAACTTCTGTCCGTTTTAATGTACTTTGAATAGAACAGCACATGGTCAAAGTGACATAAAAACAGAACCAGCACACAGAGAAACTGCTAACTGCTGAATTCTGCATCAGTGTTCTGTTTTACATATGTGGCCATCTCTAGCAGTTTGTGAACATTATCCAAAAATGGATGTTGAACTACCTGCAGTGTGGTGTTTATGGATGGCAAGATTTTTTATCTATACATACATGCTACAGCTGACACAGTGTTGCCTTTAAATGATCACTCTGCTTTGTGCTTCCCAGGGCCGCTGTTTCGGACGGGCCGTGACCAGCCGTTCAGTGTGACCGCCGTCTCAGGTGCCTTTCCGTTTGTCGGCCACCCTGCCTTTGGACTCTACACCACAAGCTCCGGCCGTGCTGAGTTTGGAGGACTGGGAAACCTGGGGACTCTTGGGGTGACCCCAGCACTGGCCGCTCACCCTCAGCTGGGGGCATACCCAGGTACGAAACCCTTTGCACTTGAAGGACCTGAGTTCAAATCCTGCCTCCTGTTGTAGTACTCTCGATCGATGTACTTGCCCTGAATCGTTGCAGTTAAAGTTGATGCAGGTGTATGAATGGGTAAAATCGGAGTAACTCGGGAGGAAAGTGTTGTGTTTGTTTTGCGAGCCAGGAGATTCCTTTTCACACCTTCACAGCAGGAGTGTACTGAGTTTCTATGTCACTCACTTGTGTTTAAAATTATTTGCCTTTTCCTTCAAAAATGCTTATTTCTAGAGAGCCCTAAAATACACTAAACCCTACGTCTGTTTATCATGCACTTAATGCCAGTCTTGGCTGGTCTCCAAATGATCATTGTTCTAGACTAGAATTTTCAAATATTGTTTTTACTTCTTTACTCTTCATCCATTTACCTTGCAATTAATACTGGTTTTGGCATTGACGATCCTGTTTTTTCAGTGTCCCATTTTTCACCCAAAAGATGAGAATCTTCTTTTTAGGGTACTGAAGTTTCTTAATCCTGGCTTTCCTGTTTGAATGTTTAGAAGCAAAGTAGCTGAGGAGCGGTTGGTAGGCAGTCGCTCAGCCCCTAATAGGCAGTCAAAAAAAAAGTGAAAATCTGTTTTTAAATTAGCATGGCGCCAACAGTGAAGTCCGATGTATACATTTCAGTCGAGTGTCTCTTCTTACATGATGGATGTGTTTATCGATGTCAGAATGGTGCACTGAATCTTCTCCTGGATGTTGCAGAGTGGTGGCGGACGGCTGAGGCCCATGGGAGGGGTGTGGCCGCCTTCTTCCCCCCGCTCCTCGGCCTCCCCCCTCTGTTCAGCCCCTCCATTCAAAACCATGCCCCCAGCCCCACTGAGGCTCGAACCCCTAACCGGAATGGACAGGACACTCCCACAAATGCTGGTATTTTTCTCAAGACATCTTTCTGGGGAAAAGAATACAAAAAATATTCATATTAAACAAAATGGTCTCTGAGGTGTGTTGACATTATTGTGAGGTTAATGTGAGATTATTTCACCAAATATGTGCTCTAGATTTTTGTTTTGGATGTATAGCATCATCCCAGGGAAGAAAAAATTACAGTATGTGGCACGACCATATTTTTTGTTTTTTTTTTTTAAACTTTTTTCATGTTTTATTATTGTTCCCTATTGACATTTCTGTTGTTTCCAGTGTGTTATAGTTCAGTCCATGAGCTGATGTCTCATTGTGCCCCCTCAGGGGTGAACGGCTCTGTAAATGGAAGCACCGCATCAGCTACCGCTGGGGGGTGCTCTCTGGCCAGCACGCCCCCAACGCTGAGGACTCCTGAACAGAAGAAAACCACAAGCAGGAGTCAGGGTAGTGGCCAGGCAAGCAGGAAAAGTGGTCACAGAGCGAAAGACAAGGTGAGCGATGTCCGCTGTTTTACACTCTTCACACCCTGTCTATTCTATTTCTGGAGACATCGATACCTGGGCACCTCAACTTAAAAACAAGAGCGGACTCTTTCTGTGTGTACGTTCCCCCCAAATTCCTATTCAGTGTTGACTGTTTCATCCCACAAACACTTGCAATGTTTGTCACTTTATTGATTGATTATTGGCACTCGGGAACACCAGAACACCAGACTACAAACATTGTGCAAGTGAGTTGAATTAAAGTGGCCCCACATGCCTATTGTATTTTGGTGCTCTTTACTGCCACCTGTTAGCTGGGTGTGTAAATCCAGGTTGCGCCAGGAGGTTCTGGATCAGCCGATCCAGTTGGAAAGTAACTAATGGTATTTATGAGTCATTTAAGTGCGTTTTTGCCAAGACTTCTTTGAAATGGGGGATTTCTTTAAATGTGGTGAATTAGCTTCCATCAAGAACGCCATTTCTTTTTCAGTTACATTTTTAAATAACGCCACAGAAGTAGTAACTAATAGAGACTTTTTGTTTATGTTCTTATTCTACAGAAACTGGTGCTCACATGCCCCTGTTCTGAGTCAGGGCTCAGCATTAGTTTTTTGTGTTTGATTGTCCACAGGACAGGTACATGATATATCTTTTCAACTGTGGAATGTATTGGAAAGACATAAGTAAATATAGGTTGAAAATATGCTTGTCAAAATAATAAAAACAAAATAATCAGGGTGTAGCATGAAAGGAGGCGTATTTACAAAAGGGCTGTATTATGAACAGATTGGGCCAAATAGCAAGATACAGGGCCTGTTTCTGTTTATTTATGACGTTTGAACAGTTTGTACTGAGAAACGCACCAAAAAAAATGTAGTTATGTCACATATTTTCTTTATCATAATGACAGTTGTTTTTCCATCAAATTTCTTAATCTCTTGACTTTGGCTTTACTGTCTAAATTTTTATTGGACAGGTAACAGAATGATTTTACCTGTCCAACTATGAACATTTAAGTTAATTACCCAGCCTGGACAGTCGGACAGCTGGAAACACATGCAATAAAAGTGGCACTGTTAGCATTGTCCTGAAGGTTGATGCTGGGGATCCACACAGCCGAAACGTGAGTTACTTCGCTGGACTGAGGCGTTTCGCAGCCGTGTTGACTAAGAGCTCTGTTTGCTGGTTGCAGAAACAAAGCAAGGAGGCAGTGGGGACCTGTAGTGACAGTGACAGCGACACAGGATCTCACTCAGACACCTCGAGCGAAGCCGCAAGTAGTGCAGAGTCTGAAGACCTGGAAGATGATGAAGATGACGAAGAAGATGTTCAGAGTATCGACAGTGATGACTCGGACTCGGGAAAGGAATCTCAAGCGAAGAGGAAAGTGGAGGTAGAGCAATAAATTTGGGTGGATAGTTCTTCATGTTGGAGAGCCCTGGTGGAGGTCAACATGAAGGGCCATCACCCTTTGAGTATTGGACACCCTGATGCATGGGGTCAGGACTGGAGTAAGATGTGGTTAGGCCTGGAACGGGTATCTGGGTGGGTTTGAGGTACCACAATTCTGAAATGAGGATAGACTGGCAGGATTGGGATAAGGCAAAGTCAAGCCCATTTTGGTTGACCAGATACTGAACTTGAAATGCTTTCCCACCTTCTTCAGGTACCACTCCAGTGTGTGGCTAAGGGTACAACGGATGGGCCCAAGGTTGCTGTAGACAAGGAGTCCCAAGGCAAAAATGGCAGTGTAATTCCAAGCCTTCCCGCAGGTACTCATGACCACAGTCATTTCCCAGAGCCATCTTCCCCACCCATCCTGGCTCTACCCCCATCTGGCCTACCACAGTTTCAAAGCTCCAAAGCTACAGGAGAACCCTTCAGTCCTCATCGGAGCGTCATACAGGCCACCGGTCTGGCAGTCCGAGAGAAGCCCCACACCCTGCTCATGCAGTCATCAGATGAAGCCCCACCCACAGCTACACCCTCTAGACCCTCGGCCCCCTCTCCAGGACCCCCTACTCTTTCCCCTAGCTGCACAAAACCAGGTGGCAGGAGTCTGCTGGATGAGGCACTTTCGCAGATTGACTTCACACTGAAGCAGGTGTGTGTGTGTGTTTATGTGTGTGTTGTTACGCTCTATTATTAGATGCTGTATAAAAACAAACTATACGTAGTAGAAAGCTGAATAGGTTTGTTTTCTTCAGGAGAACCGAACAACACCTTTGACTCAACAGGTGAGCAGGTCAAGGAAATAAAGGTTAAGTAAAAAATATGCCTGAGCAAAACTAAATGGTAAAGCTACAGGAATCCCAGCAAAATAAATTCCTTGGATTACTTTTTTTTATTGCTGTTTACAATAATTATTTTAAAAATGCTTTCAGTTATTTTATGAAATGCCAAATTTATCTCCCCAGGTTGTGTATAACCCTGTTGGGAGTACAATTGATATTATAATAGCATAATAATATAATATCTCATATTATACATAGTAATTGGCAATAGCCCCCCAGTATCTGGTGTACAACTGATATTGTTATAGTAGTATCATAATATATTATCTTGTAATATGCATAATAATTGATAATAGCCCCCCTGGTATTTGATACACTCCTGGATCTGAAGATGAAAATGACACAACATTATTTTTTCCAGTAGTGTAGTAGTAGATCTTGTTTTTTTTTTTTTTAAAAGGAAGCTCCAAAAAAATGGAAGGTGGTTATTTGGTCTGTTGGGAATTCAGAAACAAAACTGACATGCAATTAATGCAAATTTTGTAGGTGATTATAGATATGCTTGTTTTATTCATATGACCCCAATCTTACTTTTAAACCCACAACTCAGTTGAGCTGTATGTTGTATTCATGAGCTATAACAACAGTACATTGGTCCAGGCTGCAGTATTAATGTCCCTCATTGTGTGTTGACCTTTGGCCTTCCAGGAGCAGTTCAAGCAAGTGTTTCCTGCACTGCTAAGGAAGCAACAGGAATTACACAAAGCCCAGAAGAAGATGGCATCTGCATACGGACCCCCTCCCCACCTGTCTCCTGAGACCCCCGGTACCCAGAGCCGTACACTTCCTCATGGCGCCCAGACTGGTGTCTTTCTGGCTGACACTCTGTTGGGAAGTCAACGTGCCAATGGCATTGCCCAGAGCGACATGCAGGACACCCCCCTGGCGCTTGTGACCAAGCCCATCGACAGGCCAGTGAACCTCAGCATGGCGGGCCGAACACCCCCACCTGCTCCCCTGCCTCCAGCAGGCACCGTACCCCCCTCTGGCAGCACCCCCCGCACAGAGAGCAAGCGAAGAGCCTCCAGAGGTGCAGCAGCAGGTGGAGGGGGGCGCCGCAGCCACCTGGTCAAGTCCTTGGTGGAGCTCTTCCGGGGAGCCGAGTCGGACATTCCCAGCAGCAAGGACTCGGATGATTCGGCAGAAGAGGAGGAGGAGGAAGATGATGACGATGAGGATGATGACGACGATGAGGAGGATTCTGATGATAGCCTGTCAGGTTAGCACTCTGTATACTTTGTGTTTCGTGACCGGCAAAATTGTCATGTTGCTGTTTGTGTTCAAAGACGGGCAAAGTGAATTTAGTGAATATGAAATAAATCAGTACTCACCTTGGTGATTTTGCCCCACCCCCAACCCTATGCCATTATCCATAAACAATGAAAATGTAAACCCTGAAAAATAGAAAACAAAACTATAACAAAGTAATACCATGAATATATTAGGACATACATTGAGGGCAGATACTAAAACAAGTCTGTTTTATGGATTACAAATATAAAATTCCCAGTTCAGTTTTTTCAGTGCGTTGAAATATGTAAAATGTGGTAAATTGTGATAAATTTATTTACAAGCTGAAAGGGAAGCAATAATGTGAAACAAGGTATTGTAGATCTATGATAATGAGTTTTGCCATATTACTTTATAAAAAGTTAATGCGGCTGTTAGGTGTCGCACAAGACTGGTGGCCATTATTTGTATTTGTATTTCTTTAACCGTGCGATATCCCCCCTGTAGACTCAGAGATGAACTTTGGAAGCGACTCGGACGGCTCTGAGGATAATGAGAGGCGTGTGAACGGGACGAGCACTGGCACGAGCCCTCAGAAGAAGGAAGACTGCTCGCCTCTCGACCTCCAGGTGGTGAAGGCGGTTGACAGGACGCCATCCACTGTGGGGTGCAGCCCTGGGGCATCTGCTTCTCAGGGAGCCCCTTGTTCTTCTCTCCCTGCATCCAGACCATCAGGTAACTACACAGCACCTTGTCGCTGCTGTGTGGTGTGGTGGTTAGTGCCATTGCTTTACCCTGAAAAGGATCTGGGATTGAATCCCTACTTCTGCTACTGCACCCTTGAAAAATCTGCTTGCCATGAATCGATCCAGTGAAATTAACCTCATTGTTGCCTTCCCTAAATATACTTGTTTTAGGTGCTTAGCAACCACGTTCGCAACACAGAATTTTACACTTCTCACTCATTGAGGAACTTGAGCAAACACTTTGATCACCAGTCCAAGGCCTTAAACACTCTGCTAGCTGCAGGGTTGTTTTAAATAAGTCTAATTATTACTTTGTACCTTATATATTTCTTACCTCATGTTGTGAACAAAAGGTAATGTAGTGGTTCATGTACATGTACCTGTAACCTGCAGGTATTTTCTATATTTACACTAAGGTACTTGACCTCATCTGCTTCAGTAAACTACTCAGGAATTGTAAGTAGCTTAGCATCAGCTTTAGATATGGAGAAATCCTGACACCATTCTTAAAAATACCTTACAGTGTGAGGTTTGCAAACTTGGATAATTGCACAGATTTACCTGTTTACACAGCTGGGTAATTTTTACTGTATGAGTCAAATAGCTTGCTTAAGGGTTCCACAGCAGAAAGTAGGAGTAGAACCTGGTTCCTTCCAGGCCAAAGCCAGCAGCTCTAACTACCACTGTCCATCTGTTTCATTCTTGTCTGACAATAGGACACTTTGGTTGAAAGTTCATATTTAGAGGACACTGCCATATATGTTTCATGTTTTACTTTGTCAGCCATTATTGAAAGACATGTATAAAATGACAAAAATTTTAAATCTGAGCTGCTTTCCTTCAAAGCTGTAAGCTAAGGTTAGCTAAGCAAGAAATCTTTATGCATGCGTGGTATGTTATAGGGGCCGGGAAGAGGAAGAGGGCAACGGCTGAGGGGAGCCCACAAATGCCTCTTGAATACAGGTATGTTGCTCGGCCTTCTTGTGTAGCTGTTAGTCCTGACTGGTCCACTTCAAAAGGAAACCATCTTTTTTACATATTCAGTGGCCAGGTGTCCTAAAACAGATGTTGTTGTTTTTGTACTTGTTCATGTGATCTTGAGGGAGCAGCTGATGGGTTAGTGGTTATTGATGCCTCCTTTCACTTAAAGGACTCGGGTTTCAATGAGAACTCTTGCTGTAGTACTTTTGGTTAAGGTTCATCCCCTTGGGCTGATACAGTAAAAGTCTCCCACCTGTATAAATGGATTTATCATCGTAAGTCCCTTTGGATAAAGTGTTTTGAAAAAGGGGTACCTCCTGCAGAAGCACTCCAATCAAAATAGTGATCTCTTGACCTTCATGGTCTGCTCAGGAGTGAAATATCAGCAGGGTGTAGGATAAGTGTCTTACGTGTCAAGCAAGCACTTGTGGTTTTTGTGGTGGGGAAGGGTGAGTAATTGGTTTACCATTTGGTTTACCTTTTTCCACATAGGTCTTTGAACTCTGAGAGGAAACTTAAATGAACATGGAGGACATGGGGAAAACATACAAACTCCATACAGACCAAACTAGATTAAAGCCAAAATCTGAACCCACTGTCAAGGAGCTGTGAGGCACCAGTGCTAACCACTGCTCCTCCATGCTATTCAGAACATCATTAGAACACAGTATCTTCCAGATCTCTTCTCCACTCTCCTGTTTCACATAGTAGAGATACTTTATAATCTGATAGGTGTTGAGTATAAGTGTCCATTGTTCGTGATCCCAGCATGCAAAATCTTGATGGTCAAACAATGTATCAACCCTGTGGGCTCCTTTACTATTAGCATTCACTTAATGAGCTTCTCTGCAGTGTAGTTAAGGAAGTTTCTGGACTTGCCGAGTTCTACCAGCACCAGCTGAATGGCTTTCTCCGATTTGTATTACTACTATGAATGATCTCACTTATTCTGGAGTATTGCTGTCATAATATGCAGAAGTTGTTGTTCAGCTGTTTCACCTGTGTTATCTTCCACAGGTGGCCAAAGGAAGCCAGGATCGGAACGGTCAATGGCTGTCAGCAGGAGGACGTGGTGTACTATGGCTTGGATGGGAAGAAACTCAGACAGTACCCAGACATTATAAAGGTATACTCACACTTGGGAAGAATAACTTGGTAGGACCAGTATGAATCTTGTGATGGTAGTTTTGACTTCATTGTGATTATTTGAAACCATGGTGGTAATGTGGATCATATGGTGGTTTTGTGGACCTTTGGTGGTTAATATGCCCTTATGGTGAGAGCTTGGACCTAAAGGTAGTTGTGTAGCCCTCACGATGACAGTTTGGACTTCATGGTGTGTATGAACGTAAGTATAATAGTATGGACACAGGGTGTAAATTTTAGGTTTGTAGTGGTAGTAAATGGACCTCATAATCAAGAGTTTGGACCTCTGGATAGTAGTATAGATCTCAAGGCAGCAGGTTGGACTTCATGGTGTTAGTGTGCACAAGGAGTGATGGCCTCCAGTCATGGTCAACAACTTAGCAAGGATATTGCTTTTCCCTTGTTGTTCCAGGGGGTGCAGTGGAGCTTGCTTGAGGAGCAGGAGGTCATTCCTCGTATTCTGGCAATGGGAGGGCGATCTAGCCGTCCCCTGAACTCAGACCGCAGGAGATCCGGCGGTGACTCCCAAGCAAGACGCAAAAAGGGTCGTCCACCCAATGTAAGTGAGGGTGAGCTCTCCAACTCCGCTGAAGCCAAACTCCTCCGCAAGCTGGAGGCTCAAGGTGAGAGGAACTGCCCTCCTGCTTGCTTTGCAAACTGTGCAACATCATCAGATCCCATCTGACACTCAAATGCCTCCTCTTGAGTCTAGAAATCGCTCGGCAGGCGGCACAGGCCAAGCTGATGCGCAAACTGGAGAAGCAGGCTCTGGCCCAAGCAGCCAAAGAGGCCAAGAAACAGCAAGGTAGACATCCGCTTGCTTGTTCGTGCCATGAATACAGGGCCTCTTGGCCACACACTCTCTGCAGCTATACCTGCTGACTGCCAAATTTTTCTCCCTCTTAGCTATCATGGCTGCTGAGGAGAAACGCAAGCAGAAGGAACAGATCAAGATTCTCAAACAGCAGGTATTTTCATTCAATTCAATTAAATTCATTTTTGCAGAGTGCTTTACTCACCAGGAGTATCAAACAAAGAAGTTGAAAAGAAATGAACAGTTTTTCATTTCTGAAACTAAAGATATAATCAAATGTTTTGATAAGTCAACTGGCGACTAAGGAAAGGAAAGCAAAAAAAGTTCCCACCTGCAAAGGAAGCAAGAAAAATAAATAAATGTCTAGGTGTTCATGTGCCAGTGGCTGTTTGCAGTTCCTTGGCGATCATTCATTCATATATACATCATGCAATTTGGTCTTCAAAAGCCATTTATTTATTGTCAAGAACCAATTGTCCAGATCCTATTTTGGAAACATAGTGTATTTTTAATGTCAAACTTCATCTACACATTTGCTGAATAAAATTGGCAATGCTGGGTCATTCTTGAGAAACTGAAGCTTCCAAAGTGAATTTTATAATATATTGTCTAAGATGTGTGTACTAACTCTTGTCTCCAGCAATGGTTTTTGGTCATGTTTTGCTCTCAGCTGGAAGAAAATTGCTACTCTTTTGGATTTCTGCATCTCTTTGACAAATCAAATTTGAGTCTTTTTGCCTTTTTCTGCAGGAGAAAATTAAGCGAATTCAGCAGATCCGGATGGAGAAGGAGCTTCGAGCGCAGCAGATTCTAGAGGTGGGTCTAAAAACCGTGTCTAACCTTTTTTGCTGTGTTGATTTATTTTTGTTAGATTTTTTGTCTGTTTTAGTTGTCCTGTATTAAGTATTAAAAACCAATCTGCTTCAGACCAGTCTTTAGAAGTGTGTGTGTGTGTGTATGTGTGTGAGAGAGAGAGGGAGAGAGAGAGCAAATGAGACAGAGAGGGAGAGAGATGATGATGAGACAGAGTGAATGTGTTCAGTCCATTTTATCATGGGTAAAAAAAACTATTTCCCATACATATTCAATTACTGAAGCTCCATAAGTGTTTTTCTCTGGCTAAAAAACAAATTGAAGCTGACACGGTTGGCGTGCCGTTCGTAACAGGATTTTTCCCTGCTTGTAATTACATATTTTAATTTTACATTATTTATTCTCCTGCTATTTTATGACTCGCTGGTTAGAGTTGCTTTTTCTGCTGCCCTTGTTGTTTCGGAAGTCAACACAGGAGCGTCCAGTAGCTTTCAGTGATGAATTCCCCCACCTCAGATCTCAGCAGGAGCTTTAATCGCATGATCTGTAATAAGAAGCTTTCATAGATCTAAACCGATTTCTCCTTTCTGCAGTATTCTGGAACAAACTGAATTTAAGTCTAATACAAATACTGATACGACGCTTTAGTTAGTTAATTCTAAAGTAGCAGAAGCTGTATCTCATTTCTGATCGTAATGCTTTATTGCAAAGTATGTAAAATTACCTCTCATATTCACTACTCATGCTATCATTTTTATAATTAGGATTTTTGCATTTATTAATATAATCATATGAGTTGTGAAAGGTGTAAAGTATAAAAGAAGGACTGGTAAAGATATTTATTTAAATAATTTGGAGTGAAGATTGTAGTCAATGTAAGACTTTCCATGGGTACCCATGTATCTCTATAACACATACATGTACACTGCCTGGCCAAAAAAAGGGACACACTCTAATATTTCGTTGGACAGCCTTTAGCTTTGATTCCGGCATGCATTCTCCGTGGCATTGTTTCAATAAGCTTACACAACGTCACAACATTTATTTCCGTCCAGAGTTGCATTCATTTTTCACCAAGATCTTGTATTGATGAAGATTCTCAATGGGGTTAAGGTCTGGACTCTGCGGTGGCCAATCCATGTGTGAAAATGATGTCTCTCGCTTGCTTCCTGAGGCACTCTTTTACAATTTGAGCCTCATGAATCTTGGCATTGTTATTTTGGAATATGAAGAAAAAATTCATTTATAGAAATACCTGGTCATTCAGTATATTCAGGTACTCAGCTCACCTCATTTTTTGGGCACATAACGTTGCTGAACCTAGATCTGACCAACTGAAGCAACCCCACATCATAACACTAACTTAAATCCAGGTGGTGACTTTTTTTTGCCCGGCAGTGTACATTTATAAAAGGTGTGTATAATGCATGGAACATCACACTAAAAGACCTCATGTTCTCTGTGACCACGTATTTAGTGTTGAATATCAGCCCTGTCCTGTGGACCTGATTGCTGTGTGTGTGCAGCAGTGCCCCCCCCCCACATGCAGAGCAGTTTTGTGTACGGTTGGTTAGCTGTGTGCTGTGACCCAGCGCCCTGCTTCACCCACACAGGAGAAGCGTAGGAAGAAGGAGGAAGCGGCAAATGCCAAAATCCTGGAAGCAGAGAAGCGAACTAAGGTTAGTGTGGAGTTGCCACAAAGGGTTGTGGGTAAAGAC
The DNA here is from genome assembly GCA_018136845.1 of Heterotis niloticus. Classification (NCBI taxonomy): domain Eukaryota; kingdom Metazoa; phylum Chordata; class Actinopteri; order Osteoglossiformes; family Osteoglossidae; genus Heterotis; species Heterotis niloticus. The sequence goes on from CM030906.1 coordinate 6,423,527, forward strand.
ATGCACAGATGTTGCTGGGGTATTAAGGAAAGTGCGAGTGCTGATGTAAACTCTCCTTCCGCATAAAAAAGAAAGTGTCCTCAACACACTTGGGTGCTCAAGTGATATTTTTTTCTCTTTTTTGTGCAATAAAAATAATCTTTGAAAATTCTTAGTAATGTCAGATGTTTGTAACATGAGATATGGGTATGTTATGTTTTGAGAAGCTGCGTGTAAACAAACAAATAATAAAATATATTATTATTATTATCATTATTATTATTATTATTATTGTTGTTGTTATTATTATTGTTAATAATAATAATATTATTATTGTTATTATTATTGTTGTTATTATTATTATTACTGCTACTATTACTATTATTCAGTGTTTCTTTACGATTAATATCCTGTTACAAGCAGACTCCACATTTTAAGTTGTATTTTCCTATCCAGTATTGGAATGTCAAGTGTGTCTGTTTGTGTGTGATGGTGTTTCCCACACTGGCATGCAGTGTGTTGGACATGCATGTGTGCGGTTGTGTATTCTGGCTTTCCAACATTCATCTCTCTTTCTCTGTCTCTGTCGTTCTTTCTCTGTCTCTGGCGCTACCTAAAGGAGAAAGAGATGCGAAGGCAGCAGGCTGTCATGCTCAAGCACCAGGTGGGTGTGAGTTTCAGAGTTGCCACGTTTCACACACCCACTGAAGCTGCCATCCAATTTTCTTTATAAATGGGGAGGCTCGTAGTTACTGAGCATCAGTTCCTTACAAAATCCTTCAGGGTTTTCTTTTATTAATTTCCATACTTTTGCCATTAGTCAGGTGTTTTCTGGTTAAACTTGCTTTCTTCTGAGTGTGTGATTTCCGTTGGTAATGCTTTTCCAACTCTTTCTACCAGGAGTTGGAGAGGCATAGACTAGATATGGTATGGGTATGTTTTTTACAATTATTATTATTACTATTATTGTTGTTATGATTTTTTTTTTACATTTAACACCGCATTGTGAATTGGTTGTGACCTGGTTGTCATAGCAACGCATAAAGCGTAGCGCTGGCTGCTGTCATACTCCATTCTTCTGCATGGCTTTCCGGCAAAGCGCACTGTTTTACGTCCGCTGTCCGCGTTCCTGGGAGTGACATGGCCCACCCCCCCACCCCCCCGGGAACCACCCAACTTCCTCCTCCAATCAGATCAGGGGGCTGTGGCACATTCTCGCTGTCTAAAAGGACAAGTGACGTGACAGTCATCCATTCCATTGTTTTTTTCATTATTTTTTAACTTTCTGTGTGTGCACTCTGGCTCCAGGTGGACGCTGGGGTCAACTAAAGGGCTGTGATTCACCCCTTCCCCAATCTGGCCCTTTGAATGCATCCCCCACCCCCACCCCCCTTGCACCAAAGTCACGTGGTCCGTTTCTGTTAATTTATATAAAAATAAATGTCACTGTATGTTCATGGTTCACAAGTTCATTGAAGCATACATCTCTGCCCTCTGCTTTTGCACTGCTATTACGCTAATTAAAGACGGTGACACTAAGGCCACAAACCAAAGGCAGCAGGTGGCGTAGTGTTTAGAGCTGCTTCCATGCACTGGCTGGACCTGGGTTTGGATCCCCGCTAAAGCTGCGGTATCCCGATTAAGCTACTTAAGCTGGAATAATGCAGTGAAAATTGCCTTGCTGTTAAAATAGATAAATTATTGCAAGTCGCTTCATGTGCAAAGCTAAAAGTTGCTTTGGAAACCGTGTGATGCAAATAAATAAGTACCACTCCTTGCCATAGTGAATACACAGTCTTGTTCTGGCCTGGCAACATAAATGCTGCTCGATGCCTTTGTGTTATGAATGCATAATAAACATTTTTAATTTAAATAAAATGTTCAACAAATAAATGTAATGCATTTATGAATTTAATTCAAAGTGCTAAAATTGCAGAACCATTTATATAATGGTGCATTTAGATAAGGTTTGTTCTGAGTAACAGGCTCCTTGCTGGTCGGCCTGAGCATTTGAATGTGGACGCATTCAGACATTATAATATTAATCGTATTTGGATGCTATATTATCCACAAATCTTGTACTTTAATTATTATATCAATAATCTTTCACATTGTGCCAGTTAGCAATTCCTTTATAACACTGTAATATTTCTTTTTTGGAACTCAGCCTTAGAAACGCTCTTGCCGCTCTTCTGTGGGTCACATCCTTGGGTTTGTGAATCCCTGCCACAGTGGGTCTAGCAGTGCCCTGCAGCAGGGGTCACATCTTTGGGTGGAGCTGCCTCCAGCTTGGCAGTCCAACATCTAACTAGCAGGGCCTCAGTCTTCTAGCTGTTAGCCTCCTTGCGAGGAAGCACAGTTACTGATGGAGACAACAAGCCTGCATTTCCTGTTTGACCCCATCCCCACACCTGCCTCCCCCCTCGCTTCGTGGGTCTCTAGTACACACAGACCCGACTGGCATTGGTGTGGCCCGTCTCTCGCATCCTTTTCGTTCCCGCTGCACATGCCACACCGAGCTGTTGTGCTTCGTGTTGCTCCCACCCCCATACACCTTCACACTCCGCACCCCCAACCCCGCTGGTCACCCCTCCTCGGTCCTCACAGCACACTTGGTTCTCCTCCTGCAGGAGCGTGAGCGACGGAGGCAGCACATGATGCTCATGAAGGCAGTGGAGGCGCGTAAGAAAGCAGAGGTATGTCTCAGTGGAGGGAGGCATCGCGGTTAATGCACTCACCTTGAGACCAAAATGGTGCAGGGAAAGAAGGAGCAGGCAGTTGAATCACTGCTAGATTTTAAGACCCAGAAAAATATCAAATTTAAAAAGTGTACATATATAATATTCATAGATACATGTATGTATGAATACAGTAAACATAAATTCAATACCTTGTGCAGTATAAAATTTTATCATTATATATAATGTTATAATACATATATAAATGAACTTGTGCAAATGCTCTGTTGGAATATCATCTCTCAGCCTCCAAACTACAGGAGCTGTTAATAAGTGTAACAGCCAACGTTAGCAGTTTTCGTTGCGCCATCCCCAGACTGCTAATACTGTAATCCTTAACTGCGCATTCTGGCGCCGTGCCGCCTGCTAACTGCTGGCTGCCCCCCTTCCCCCCAGGAGAGGGAGCGTCTGAAGCAGGAGAAGCGGGATGAGAAGCGGCTGAACAAGGAGAGGAAGCTGGAGCTCCGCAGGCTGGAGCTGGAAATGGCCAAGGAGTTGAACAAACCCAACGAGGACATGTGCCTGGCTGACCACAAGGTGGGCCTGTTGGGGGGGGCCACACAATGAGCATGGAGTCGAGACCCACCCTGGATGAGTCACATTATGCTCTTAAGCAAATACTTTGCTTTCATATTTAATATAAGTTCTGGATGTTATATTACTGCAGCCATTTTGCTGAAATATTATTATCTAGCATATAGCTCATGCCTTTGACAAAGGTGGTTTACAATATGCTACATACACTGAACTACAGTCTGTACAGCACAGCAATGTAACACCCACACACACACACACACACGCGCACACACACACACACTGTACAGGCAATTTAAAGGACCTATTCTTCTGAAATGTGGGAGGAAACCAGAGCGCTTAAGGGAAATGCTTACAAACACAGGAATGCACTAACCCCACACTGACTGAGCCAGATTCAAACCTACTTTCCCAAAAAAGACACCCATACTGGTATGTATGTGAAGGCTAGTATTTTTGTGTTAAATCCTTAAGCTATACAGACAAACAGTAAAGGTTAAAATAAAACAAAAGTGCTCTAATTTGGATGGAGTACTGCCACCAAGTGGACACTGATAGCATTGCACAATTAGTAGACTGGCAACCACAAACCATGGGATCATTTCATTCTGGTCATACTGGCCACACTGTACATGGTATTTTGCCAAAAAAATTAAGGTCATGGGAAGGTCCTATGTTTGAATATCCACCTCCTTCTGAAGCTTTGCAGTTTCAAGGCTGCAACACCAGTATCCCTCCCAGAACTAAAACCTGCAAATGAGCATGTTTCAGTATTACAGTACTGTGCCATTTTGAACACCTTCTTTTTGATGGGAACATTGAAGTGGTGTGAGGTTTACACGGGTGTATCATGTACAGTTTTACTATAGTTGCTTTTTTATTATTATTATTATTATTGTTGTTGTTGTTGTTGTTGTTGTTAATAATAATACAACCTTTTATTTATTTTAATCTGCTACTTGTCAGTGTACTCAGTTTAGTTTTTCATGCTCCTTAGCACGAAGCCATTAGGAGACATAATGATTTAGGGTCCAGTAAAGGCAGCAATATTGTAGTGTGTTGTATTTATTTCTGGTGGTTTACTATTCCTTGCTGTGCCGTCCTTAGCCCCTGCCGGAACTTTCCCGTGTGCCAGGCCTTGTGTTGCCAGATGCGTGCTTCGCCGACTGCCTCATGGTGCTGCACTTCCTGCGCAGCTTCGGCAAAGTGCTGGGCCTAGACCTGAGCACTGACGTGCCCAGCCTAGGTGTGCTGCAGGAGGGCCTGCTCAATGTGGGAGACAGCGGGGGACGCGTGCAGGACCTGCTGGTGCGCCTGCTGTCTGCTGCTGTGTGTGACCCGGGGCTGCCACCTGGACACAGGGTAAGACAACCGACACACAGCCACGTACACACACTTTCATTTAATCGGCACACACTATACACATTCTCCTTGGATCAGTACCAATTCATACATGCAATATTGACTAATAAACACATACATACATTTCTCTGTGTGGATCAATACACTTTCACTGGATTAATGCACACTTTTATGCATACCCCTTTATGGTACTTTTAATACTGTGGTTCAGGACACAGACCTGTACCTGAATAGGATCTTGGAAAACATAAAATTGTGTGTGTGTGTGTGTGTGTGTGTGTGTGTGTGTGTGTGTGGCATCCATAGAAAAAAGGGCACAGCTACTGGATCAATATATATACATCTACACACACACACATACGCGTAAAACACACATTTACTGGATCAATGAGTGGGCGTACTTTCATCTCTGCTGGATCAATACACACCCAGCTGGTCCCAAGTAACATACGTCTCCATCATTAAACACAAAATTACTTCTGTACAGAGCCTCCTACCTGCAGCATTGAACACATAAATCATACAGACATGTATGGCTGTGAGAGCACACACAGACACACACACACACGGTCATGATTGGAACACACACACAGGTGACTAGGCGTGCAGTGTGTGTCCCTGAGTCTGTCAGTGTGTTATTGCCCTTCACACTGCATCTGCAAGGAGCACAAAACCGCAGTTTGTCACAGAAGCAATTTCTCTGTGTTAACCTGGGGCACTGGTCGCTTTCTTTCAAGGCAGAGGGCCGACTTGGTAGCATTCACCCACCCTCACCTGTCCAATGTGTCCCTGGTTCTGGCTGCAGGCGCGGACCTCCCTTGGGGACCAGCTGAACAGCCTGAGGATGAACCGGAACAATGTGTCAGAGGCACTGCAGCTGTACCTGGAGGCACACTGTGGGCACACACAACTGGCACCCCTGGCACAGAGCCTGAGGACCAAGGCTTTCCAGGCACACACACCCACACAGAAGGCTGCTGTGCTTGCCTTCCTGGTCAATGAGTTGGCCTGCAGCAAAAGCGTGGTCAGGTGGGCTCATGGTGGTGGTCTGTTCTGGCACAGGGGGTTTATGCAGGTCAGAGGTCAGTGGCTGGTATTAGTTGTTCAAACTGAAATCATAAAGATGAGTCAGGAACTTGCTGTTCCAGGTCAGCCTCTGCTCTCCTGCCTTGTTGGAGATCTCAACCACATGTCGACACATATTTTTCTCAGTGAAAGTTAACATTGCAACAAAACACCAAAATAGTCATCCAGACATCTAGTTCAGCTACTACCTTCCACTGGAATGACATGGTGCTGCTCAGGTCAAAATAGTATAGTGGTAGAAAAGTAAAACGGAATTGAAGTTTATATAATCACCAAACTGTTTCACAGGTGGAACTGGGTTCATTCAGATGGTCCAAAGTTGAACTGATTTGACTCCTTCTCCAATCCTGTCAGTCACAACCCAAATTGTATCTCTTCCTGAAAATATGGACCGTACGATGTTTATTCTTACATGTACGGCAGGATAATGTATGTACCTTATTGCCAGGGTTCACGCCAGAACCTCCCTCAAAGAAAAGTTAATATTTGACCTGCATCATAATTCTAATGAATTGTTGAAGATCTCCTTCATGAACACTGTTAAATATTGTATAATTCTACTGAATATTGTATGTTTTGCTTCAGCAGTGATGCGTTTTTTTGGGTACACTGCTTGTCTTGCTTTACTGTGACTCAGTCCTGTTCCACTGATAATTTAATAATAATTTAAAAAAGAAACAAAAATCCCCCATGTAACCCCATCCCCTGAAAGGACCTGATTTCTGCAATCTGAAAGCTTTTACCCTTGAACACTGCTTGTGTTTATCTCTATACTGGTAGCACAAAAAAATTACATATTTTATTTGAATCAAGGACACATTGAACACTGTCTTAACAAATTAACTAATCTGTCCAAAATCGTGTTTTCTATTAAATTTCAGTCATAGTCCATATAGGGACAGCCACTGTGTAGAGGATGTGTGTGTATGAATCCAGGTGGTCTATTTACTTTTAAAAATAAGGGATTATTTTGCATTGTGCCAAAGGAGCTGTGTTTTAAGGGATTGCCTTGAAACCTCATGACCTGGATTCAAATCGCAGCTTTTACCGTAGCACCCGTGATCAAGGCGTTAACCCTGAACTGATATGGTAAAAATCACTGAGCTGTATGGCTAAATCACGGTAAGATTTAGGTGACTGTGCTGTCAAAAGGGGTGTGAATTTTGAATGCCTTTTAGTACAAGATGATTATCAACACCATCCCTTGTGTTTCTTTGCAGTGAAATTGACAAGAACATCGACCAAATGACCAACCTGCGTCGGGACAAGTTGGTGATCGAGGGCAACCTTCGCAAGTGAGTTTAATAGTAGCCCTGTGGGGAGATCCTCAAAGTGTTAAAGCTTTCAACCCTGGGAGGGACATCCTTGGAGAAAAGCCTTGGATCTTTGTGTAACAGAACTGGAAATTGACATCCTTGTTTGTACTGAGCATATATTATATGTAATATATGCTCAGTACAATTAATTGTATCATATGTATTATACGGGTATCCCTCGAGATGTAAGTCTTTGATGTATAAGCACAATTATTTACTACCCTTTACTGACTGAGCTGGATTCAAACCTAAACAGCCCAGGCACTGGGAGCTGACAGAAGTACTAAGCTGAGCTACGTGCAGCACACATTTATCCTTATGAAGTTAAATAATGATATAATTTGTAATTGTAACTGGTTTATACTATTTTTAAGTATTAGTAGATGAGTAGCAATAAAGTTCTCTAAAGTTTTATGTAATATTTTTAGGATAATTAGTATTTTTCTTTAGTTCACTTACCCATTCTGCCCTCAATTTTATGAATGTTCTGTGTGTGTTTGTGTGGAACACAAAGTTGCTGTTATTTTTGCCAAGCAGCGAACTATCCGGCTTCATGCAGTCTGGTGTGCATTTTACTGATGACCAAGTGTACAGCGTAACCCTGGACCCCTCTACGTTATTAAGCATTATGTGTAAATATTTAATGGATAGAGAGGACCTGATGATGGGCCCAACCAGAGAAATATTTTAGATTAACTGTTTGATTTTTTTTTATTGGTTTTACCGCACTTTATACATAACTGAAAACCATCAATACTCATGCAAAGCACATGCAAACCTCACATCTTCCAACAATAAAATGACACATCGAATACACATCTCACCATCATTACTCCAGAACTGAAAAGGATAAATATTTGGTAGCTGATATTAATGGTTTTATTCATTAACCTTATGTAATAAGTTTTAATGGTTTTTTGTGTTTTCGATGTGGTAAAAATGGTTTTGTGTTTTAAATGTTAGTAATGGTGACCGATGTGAGAACCAGACACAGTTAAGCATTAATGGACATTTCCTTTGTGTCATTTTCCATTTCACATCTAAACACCTCCATTCAAACCCTTTTCATGGTTTTTAGGGGTTTTCAAGTCCATATTACTTTATTGGATGTGCATAATTTTAGGAGGTTCTACGTGCACAATTTAATGCTGTGCTTTATATCCTGTGTACTTTATTTTTAAAGTGATTTAGCTAAACGTAAAGTTTACATGTTAATGAGTAGTTTCTCATTAATTTGAGAATTAATGTATTTTTATGTTAAGTATGAGTGCATTACATTTGTTGGTTATTGTGATGTTTTACTCAAGTAGATTTTTGTTTGTGTTGTTTTACTTTTAAAATATTTTATTAGAATTTGGGTAAAAGAAAGATATACACGATGGGGAAAAGCTGCTACATTTTTTAAGTTGCTTTAAAATAATGGTAAACTGTGACAGTCATAAATATGTAAGAGAGAGACAGTTAAAGAGGCCTGCGAGATTGCACCTGACTGACTGTCTTGCCCCCAGACTGAAGACCATCCATGCCAAGAAGACGGGCAAGAAGGAGTCCGTAGCAGCGGGTGAGGCTTTGGGCACCCCTTCAGCGAGCCGCAAGCGCAAACGCAAAGGGGGTGAGAGCGAGGAAGAGGATGACGACGATGACGATGACAGTGAGGACCAAGCCGAAGATGAAGATGTGGACGACGACGATGGGAAGAAAGGGAAGAAGACAGAGACCTGCGAGGAGGACGTAAGGCGGGAATTTGTGGGCTACCTCAGCCACCATTTGCCACCTGTGAACTACAGTCCTCCAGTGATGGATGTTGTTCAGACAGATGGAATTACAAAAAAAAAAAAATCTATATTTGCATTTATTTATTTAGCTGTTGTTTTTCTAAAGAAACTTACCGTGTTAAGCTACTTACAATGATTTACGCATTTATACAACAGGGTAATTTTTGCTGTAGTAAGTCGTTGTGTAAGTACCTTGATCACTGCTACCACAGCAGCAGGTAGGATTTAAATCTGAGTCCTCTGAGTGTTAGACAACAATTCTAACCAGAATGTTACCTGATGCCTCTGCCAGCATGAAGAACACAGATTAAAAATAGATTAATAAACATACATCCATAGTAAATGTGTGGTCATGTTAAAATGTAACATGAACTATAAAGAGCCACTGGCAGTAGTTCTTTCAAGGTACAATGTTTAAAATATTTTAAATACGCTAATAACATCTGAAATGGGGACAAAAAACTATAGTGAATCCTACAAAACTGAGCTGAGAAAAAACTATTTGTAACTTGTGGTTATCACTGTACTGTTGGGCAGTAGGTTGTGTACTATTTTGGTTGTCTTCTTGCAATATGAAGGTTGGTAGTTTTAATCCTATCTCTTGCCATGGTACATACCCTGAACTGATATAGTAAAAATTACCCAGCAGAATAAATGGGTAAATCAGTGCAAGTAACTTGATGCACAAACCTGGCAATGTAAGTGACTTCAGCAGTACTATTAGTTGGTAACAACTCAGTACTAACTTGGTGTTGTCTCTGGTCCAGGATGATGGGGACCAGGCAGCCAGTGTAGAAGAACTAGAGAAGCAGATAGACAAACTGGCAAAGGTGAGGATGGAAACTGATGGGTCCTTTTGGAGTGGGGTCTTTGTTTCAGGAGGGGTTGGTGTTCAGTGAAGATGAGACCGACCTTTTGATCCACTCCTCACTCCACTCTTGCAGCAACAAAACCAGATCCGGCGCAAGCTGTTTGAGGCATCACACTCACTGCGCTCAATGGCGTTTGGACAGGACCGCTATCGACGGCGCTACTGGGTCCTTCCACAGTGTGGCGCTGTCTTTGTCGAGGGCTTGGGCAGCAGGGAGGGTGAGCTGCAGCATGAACCACCTTACATACACAGACAGGAAGGTTTATGTTTGCAGTCTGTGGTGGGGTCCATGGTGATAACTTGTCTCTGGGTCAGTTTCAGAGGAGCTGGAGAGAGAATGTGAACATCTGGAGAATCTCAGAGGGGTTCAGGTCAAAGAGGAACCCATAGAGGAGAAACTGCCAGACTCCACCCAGGATGTTACCTCAGAAGGAGGATCAGTGCTCACAGAAGAGGAGGCGGCCTCTCCCAACCTCTTCCTTCAGAATCCTGCTTCATCACCCAAATTCAGCAAGCTGCTCAAGAGGGCAGCTCACCAGAAACAAAACGGTCTCCCAGAAACGGTTGCCACGACAGCGTCCTCACTCATCTGCACTGATACTCAGACAGTGTTACCCAGCAGCCCTCCTGTGGCAGCGGCGGTGTTGCATCCCCGGCCCCCTGTCCCTGGGTGGACTCTGCAGCCGAGCGACCAGCTATTCCGCATGCTCACGGAGAAGAGTGGCAGCTGGTTCTGTCTTCTGCCCCGCTCCCCCTGTGACGACACCTCCCTCACAATGGCCCCCTCCCCAGTGAAAATCCCTCCGCAGCCCTCTTCTTCCTCATCACCAACATATCCGACAGGATCCGCCTCCCCAAGTTCCCAGAACCCCACGGGTCTTAACAGCCTGGGATTTTCAGCCTTCCAAGTATGACCTCCTTTTTTGACACACAAACACCTCTATTTATAATGAATAAAAAAGTTACTTAATAATGTTTGCATTTTTGCCTGCCTTTTTTGTAAAAAAGTACAGAAATGATGCATAACATATAGTGAATGAATGTCCACTTGTGCCCTGTTCATACTAAAGTGTGTGTTTGCGCCCCCTGCAGGTCAAACCTGGTTTGCAACTACTTGCCCCACCTTTCTGCATATGGCCTGCTGGAATGATGAGCTCAAACCTCCCTTTGGCCTCTAGTGCTGCATCCCCTGTGTTGGGGGCCAGCTGTCCCTTACTGGAAGGTGTGGCCAGCCCCACTGTGGTTCCCCTGGGCCCCGGCTCCACCCCCATAAAGAGCGAGTCTCCTCCTCCTTCCAGTGAGAACCCACCTTCAGCATCTTCCCCAACCATGGAGGTGTCCAAGCCACAGGACCACCCCACCCCCCAGCCGATTCCAGACGGTGGGCCCCCCTCTGGCATTTCCACATGACTGATCACACAATGATCACCCCATTGCCTCCTGAGACAAACCACAGAGCATCATGATGACTGTTACAAAAACAGCAGCTGTTGTTTAAACTAGACTGGAGCTTCCAGCTTCAGGTTCAAGACTCTAGAGAAGACCCTGCCGTTTGAACAGATGGGGGGAAATGATTATGTTTATATGGTGTTTTGACAGAAGTAGCTGTTAACAAAATAATAATAATAATAATAATAATAATAATAATAATAATAATAATACAGTAATGCCCCTGTTAACGCTTTGGATGTATTTCTAAAAAGTGGAGTGGTAACTAAAACCTTGCTCTGTGTGTGTGTGTCTGTGGACATTCCAGAAATGCTGAGAGGCTGGTGGAAGGTGGCTGATGTGGATGAGCTGCAGGCCTTGGTGAATGCTCTGCACAGCAGAGGTGTTCGTGAGAAGAACTTGCAGAAGCAGCTCCAGAAGTACATGGAATTTATCAACCAGGCATACAGCAGGAACCGGGAAGGTGGGGGCACTTCTCTCTTTGTCATTATCATTGTTATAGTATTTCTTATTACTATCATTGCCGTGGGTGACAAGCTGGCATTAGTTACATATTGGCAGAGTCTCTTCCTGTGTCTGCATTTTCTTATTACAGGACAGTCAATAGTGCAGTGGTTATAGGTAAATTACTTTTAACAGTTCGTGGTTCGAATCTTGCTCCTGCTACGGTTTTGTTGTTGCACAATGGAGTTACCCTGCAGTACTCCACTTTAAGTCCTGTAATGCAATGGTCTCTCACCTGACCCTGCACTGGAAAAGTAGTTACAGAAGATTGATGAATTTATTGTTTGCGTTACCATTGGCTGACATTGATGATATTGGAGTGCAGGCATTAATATTAATATCCTATAGGAGGATTGATTTATTTTTGTTCGATCTCCCCATCCCCTCCCCAGCCACCTACATCGATATCACGGATCTAGAGGAGAACCAGGTGACAGAGGAAGCACTGGCGAGCTGGTGTATTGAGGAGCAGGCCATGGAAGTGGACATCTCGATCCTACAGCAGGTGGAGGAGTTAGAGAGGAGGGTTACCTCCGCCAGTCTACAGGTCAAGGTATGAACGCCAGGAGTTGGCGCAAGATTGTGTTTGGAGGAGGATCACAAAAAAAAAAAGACCACAAACTCTTGGAAACCAGTCAGAGGCATATTGGCCTGAATTGGTTGCATAATCCCAAAGTTGGATGTCAGCTCCCTCTTTCTAGAACCTGTTAGGGATTTGATAAGAACTGTAGTGGGAATAGAGGTTGCATCATACATGCTGGATATTTTCAGGGCTGGATCCATCCCGAGCTCCAATCAGAAAGGGAAGATCTAGTGTACCACGAGCACAAGCCGTCAGCTGTGCTGAACTCTCCCGGAGAGACGGAAGGTGGTGCGGCTCGTGACAACAGGGTGGGCGGTGTCATCGTGCGACGCTTCAACAACCCTCTGGACATAGCTGTGACCAGGCTGGCCGAGCTGGAGAAGAACATAGAGCGAAGGTACCTGGAGAGCCCGCTGGGCTGCACCGTTCAGATCAGGCTAGACAGTGTGGGTACGGTCACTGTCCCTGCCCCCACACCGTCCAGCAGTGCTGATGGTGACGGGTAGGTCATCCACGGTCATCTAAACGCTCTCTGTGCCCCTCTGCTCACCGGAGCCTCTTTGGTTGTCTTACCGGTTTCCTTTCTCCGCACAGATGCTGCACTGTCCTCCATATGTGTACATACATTTTATTTACCTTCATTTATTAACTAAAAACTTTTAGTCATTTCCATTGAAGCATAAACCATTTACATTTAAAACTTCAGTGTAATGTAATAGATGATCAGATCAGAGGATTTCATTTAAAGTTTTGCACACATGTACATACCAACAAAATCAAATTAATGAAAACAACAACTATAAACAAAATACATAAATAAAAAAATGCATAAAAACTTCACAAACTATTTGAATATTCTCTTTTATTGGAGCAAGACAAGATTGGTCTGCATGTGGTGTAGTGAGAGCTGCCACCTCTGGTTTGAATCCCACCAAATGCTGTTGTACCAAATACCAAGTATCATGGTAATTTACCCTGAATTGCCCCCAGTAAAAACTACCCAGCTGTATAAATGGGTAAAAAATTTTAAAGAGCTTAACACTAAGTAGCTTAGGAAAAAAGCAACAGCTAAATAACTAAATGTAAGATAACGCATAAAATGTCAATTATAAAAAGCAATCGAAATTTTAAAAAAATCAGAAGACCATTAAAAGATTTCATTAAAGTCAAAAATCTGTGGACAACAGGTTTCAGTCTGCAAGCTGAAGTACATGGGCTCTTCAGTATACAAACATAAATGGAATCTGAAGTCTTTTTCTAACTCAATTTGTTTGTAAACCCAGCACCACTTTAACTACTTACTCACAAATCAATAAAAGCCTAATGATACAGACGTCCCTCGATTTATTTGCTTGTTAGGTTCAGAACATTCAAAAGGTGAATGAAGCTATAACAAATAGTATTATATTTATTTACATTAATAAGCATTAGATTTAAAACTAATTTTAATAAATGAAGCATGTGTAAATGACAAAAGGGAAAATAAAACAATAATAAATATATATAGACACACACACACACACACACACACACACACACACACACACACACATACTCTCACGCTGTGTGTGTTTGCATTCAGCCTCGCCCTGCTTTAATCAGAGCCCTGTATGCCCGCTCTCCTCTGGCGTGAAGCTGTGCATCAATGTTTGTCTCCTGCATGGATGCCTGTCCCACTGTGGCGTCTGTGATCTGGCCTGGTGTGCGTGAGGCTTGTCAGACCATCATGCTGAGCACCACGTCCCCCTGTTCGGGCTGCTTCCATCGTCCCGATGTCATACTTTTGTGCCTGTTGCTCACACCGCTATTATCTATGGGGCTGGTTGACTGATGGTCTCTGGTGCTATGGGTGTTTGTGATCCCTGACCCCTGCATGTCCTCTGCTCCTTCTTCCTCCACCCCCTCACGTGTATGCAGGGATGAGGAAGAAGCATCACCGGGGTTAAAGGTGTGGCGGAAGGCCCTGAGTGAGGTCCGCAGCGCTGCCCAGCTGGCACTTTGCATCCAGCACCTGCAGAGGTCCATTGCCTGGGAGCGCTCCATCATGAAAGTGGTGAGTGTGTGGTCATGTCACTCTTTTACTGCCCACCTTCTGCTCCCAAATGGCACTCAGCTGCCCTCTGAACGCCTCTCTGCCTCCCAGTACTGTCAGATTTGCCACAAAGGGGACAACGAAGACCTGCTCCTGCTCTGCGACGGCTGTGACAAGGGCTGTCACACATATTGCCACAAGCCCAAGATGTCCGGGATCCCGGAGGGCGACTGGTTCTGTCCTGACTGCATATCCAAGGTAGCGTAGGCCTCCTATGGACAACAGGTTTCAACCTTAGCATTACAATTAAAACTAATTTTAATAAATTAAGCATGTTCAAATTACTAAATGGAAAATAAGAAGTTGGCTTAAAACAGAATCAGCTTGTGACTGTAGGTGGGACTGGAAGCTATTAAAGTCAATGTTAAAATTATGAATAAAATTACAAGTCGCACTTGAGATACAAGTCTTTGATCTACAAGTTTTTGCATATACAGTAGGAATGAAAGTACTGAACACCCTGTACTTAGTTACAGGCACATACGAGGCTGATTTTTCGCACGTAAGACTAACAAGAGACGAGCATGGGGAATTTTCAAAGTTGGAAAAGTTTGCATTTCCGAGAAAGTATTACGCTCTTCATTAGGAGGTCACCTGTGCTGAAAATGAAAATACTCCCATTTTCACAAACTCCTAAAAAGTCCTGATTGTTCAGTTCATTCCATAAACATCCGAGTGTTTGTCAGTCAGTGGAAACTTTACTGAAAGTCAATAAAAGCCCAGTAATACCAACATCACTTTATTTCTGTGTAAGCATCTGTAAAACTCTAGGATATACGTAGCTATAATATATGTGTTTTAAGACTTTTAAAAACATTTTATTAACTTTGAACTACATTGAAATTAAAACAAATTATAAATGACTGAATATAAAAGTACCTTATCGATTACAGACATACAGGAGCACCAGACACCAAAGCTCACTTGGGATGGATCACTCTTCACACTCCCATTCCAAGTGCGTCTTGCTGTCAGTTTGATGTAGTAACACAGGTTTGACTCCCCAATATATTTTAGAAGATTAAAATAAATAGTCTGTGAAAAACATGAGCACCTTGTAATGAGTGCCGATGTAAGCTGGCAGCTAAAGAGTTACAGCCATGAGTCCCGGGTGATGGGAGCAGTGCTGCGAATGTAGAGATGTGACCTTTTGGAAGACAGGTTGGCTGTTTGCCTGTGTGTGATGTGGATATAATCGGCTAGGATCATACTCCTTTCCAGGCAAGCGGTCAGTCCCCGAAAAATAAGAAGCTGCCGAACCGAGGAGGTGCTGCTGGGAGTGGCAGTGGGAAGAAGACTCCTGAGGGGAAGCGGAGCAGAAAGCTGCCTGTGGTGGGGGACATTCCTGAGGATGACACAGCGAGCACCAGCTCCACTCCTAAGAAAGGGACAAAAGACTCCAAAAGAAAGAAAGAGAGCGAGAAGCCACCTGCTGGCCAACCAAGGGTGGAAAGTCCCAGCACCAAGAAGGTGGCACCACCCCAGGACAACGACAGGGATCTGGCTTTCTGCAGGTACCGCCTGCAGCTGATGCCTTTATCCTCCAGGTCTCAAACAGCTCAAAGTTATACCCGTTTTACAAAAGCCACATGCTTCCATGGATGGCTTAGGTTGAGGACCTTGCTCAGTATTAAATGATCAGGTACCCTCCTGAGACTTAACTTCACTTAACCTCACAACCTTTCAGAAGTTAACCTACAGTACAGAGCTGTAGCTCACCGCACATTGATCTGGGTACTGAAATTGTGAGAAAAGGATGTAATGGATGTACCCTGCATGTGGCTTCTTGTCTCCTAAAGTATCCTCCTAGCTGAGCTGGAAGGCCATCAAGATGCATGGCCATTCTTGACCCCCGTTGATTTCAAGTCTGTACCGGGCTACAGGAAGGTCATCAGAAAGCCCATGGATTTCTCCACCATCCGTGAGAAGCTCTGCAGCAGCCAGTGAGTACTGTATTTGATCCAAGTTAAGGTTTATTTAAAATGTGCTCTAAGCAGCTCAAAATAAACACTGTGTTTTTCTGAGTTAAATATACTTGTAATCCTTATTCATATACAGGCTTAGTTCATATGTTTTAAAATGTGTACATTTAACTGAGTAGTGCAGATTTAAGGCTGTGTAGGTTCAGTTTTCCTGTGATGCCATTCCTTTCTTCTCCTATGTTAGGTACCAGAATCTTGAGACATTCATCATCGATGTCAACCTGGTTTTTGACAACTGCGAAAAATTTAACGAAGACAATTCTGAGATCGGACGCGCCGGGCACAACATGAGGAGGTTCTTTGAGAAAAGGTGGATGGAGTTGCTGAAGATGAACTAAGCTCATCTGCTGCTCTAATCTGGAAGTATCTTGTCTTTCCGGAATGGGTCTTCATGGGGGAGCAACCTGAGGACACTTCACACAGAGGAGCCCTCTTCAGAGACCCAGGCACAAACACTCATATGGACATGCAGCTCTGGACTGGACAGAACAGGGACACACACCCAAAGAGGACCAGACGGGCCTGTCTTAGTGCAATATAAATTCTTACAAGAAACCGCACTGAATTTACCACCAATGGAGGTGTTATTGGGAGAATAACAGTCTCCACTACATGTGTATGTTCTTTTCTACTTTACCATTATTACAGTGAATGTATTTAATTTTTTTGTTAAATTATTAGTAAAACAAACAAATGGTCCAGTCTTCATTTTCTATGAAAAGAAGAAATGGCAAAAAAAAACTGCTTTAAAATCTAAAGGAATGTTTTCTATATATGAAACAAAGCCAAGAAAAATTCAATTCTGTTTACACCTTTCAGTGTCTCCAGGGATCCGGAACATTAATTATGGTAATACTGTAAAACTGCTTATATATAGGTTTTTCCATCACATGGTCATCAAAGACAGTGAAACAGCAGTGGTGTGTGTATATAATGTTCATTAATGTTAATATTAAGTCTCCCTTGACATATGTATTATGTGTAAATATTGTTTCAGACACCTCATATAGTTTATGCCTTAGGAGGACTGTAGCATTTTATGTTAGTATTAAAGAGATCGTAAATATGCTGTTACCTGTACAGTGCATATGCCCTGCAATCACTCTGTTCTTCATCAGCTTGTTGTCACCTGCCTTTCCAACAGGGTGTAGTAGGTGTAATTTTTATTTTTTATATGTAATTACAGTGAGCAACCTTACCGTGATGCTCAGTGTTCTTAGTGTAGACAGAGACACAACCCCAAGAACATGGCCCTGCTACAATGTGGGGGTGCAGCAGTCCCCCACAGGCCCCACGAGCAGACTGTTTTTGTACCAAACTTGGAGTACTTGAAGTCGTTTTATTTAAATATATTGTGATTTTAAATGATGTAGCATTCTTTTTCGTAGCAAAATTATTTTTTAATTTGTGTCCATCTGTGAGGGTTATGGAGATTATACACTGACACAATCCAGTACCGCGGCATCTATTGTCATTATCAAAACAACTGAAATATAGGTGAATGTTTTAGCTGTTTTTTTTATTTGTATTTATTTATTTATTTTTATTATACGTTTGTGAAAAGGACCACTGTTACATGTCCTCTCAAAGGTGATTGTTTATTTTCCAAATTAAATTAAGATACTAAGAAAGCCGATTTATTTGAAGTGAATGGAGCACAGTCATAAACTATTTATCAAAATAAGAAAAGCAAAAAAAAGCTAAAAACAGTACAAAAATTACAATACCAAATAAAGGTTACTTCAAATTGTTTTTTATTTACATATTGTAGAAAAAAAAAGTTGTGATGTTTAAATAGATTTTCTCAGAAGTCCTGTGGAGTCAAAGCTGTGCTGCTCTTCAGAAGTCATCAGTGTTTCTGAAGAAACGAGAGACTTTTTGTTCTTATTCCTCTGCAAAGGTAGCATCTGAAATGGCTGGACAAAGTTGACAACTCAAGTCTTCAAGGATTATAAGGTTTGCAGGTCTGTGTTACACTTTAGATCTTACTCAATTAAATTTGTGGTTTTGAGATGTCATAGCCCTTCTCACTCAGAAACTCAACCAATATAGTGCACTCAATGGCCACTGAAATACATGTATCTGACTACATAGAGCTTACCCTGCACCTGGTTGTCACTCAGTATATAAAGTATACAG
Source organism: Heterotis niloticus (assembly GCA_018136845.1). Taxonomy (NCBI): domain Eukaryota; kingdom Metazoa; phylum Chordata; class Actinopteri; order Osteoglossiformes; family Osteoglossidae; genus Heterotis; species Heterotis niloticus. The sequence goes on from CM030906.1 coordinate 6,441,937, forward strand.
ACCAAGGTCTAGAGGACCAGTTACTTTTCAAAAGTACATTGGAAAAACCAGCTATGTGGTCTAATTAACAGTTGAACATGGCTTGTTCTGATTCCAAAATTTCACAAACTGCAACCTTGGGGGATTCTGGCACACTACAGTTCCACAAATTTTACTACAATAGCCTGAAGCATCTTTGAGGATGACGTGGAACATGATTTTGACAGAATGAATGTACCAACAAAAAATTTATAGAAAGAGCAAAACTTATAAGCTCCTATAGACGACAAGCTCTGTGAAAACGCATCCAACACCTTGAATCCATACTGCTTTAAAGTCAAAACAGGATTTGATTAAACGGGGGCAACCAAGGAAAATGTATATATTATACACTGCTCAAAAAAAAATTAAAGGAACACTTTAATCATAGCATCAAGTCAATGAAACTTCTGGGATGTTGATCTGGTCAGTTAAATAGCAGAGGGGGTTGTGAATCAGTTTCAGCTGCTTTGGTGTTAATGAAATGAACAACAGGTGCACTAGAGGGGCAACAATCCGACGACCCCCCAAAACAGGAATGGTTTAACAGGTGGAGGCCGCTGGCATTTTTCCCTCCTCATCTTTTCTGACTGTTTTTTCACTAGTTTTGCATTTGGCTACAGTCAGCGTCACTACTGGTAGCATGAGGCGATACCTGGACCCTACAGAGGTTGCACAAGTAGTCCCAACTTCTCCAGGATAGCACATCAATACAGGCATGGAGGAAATAACAGAAGATAGGCAGTTACTCTAGGAGAGCTGGACGGAGCCGTAGAAGGTCCTTAACTCATCAGCAGGACCGGTATTTGCTCCTTTTGGCGAGGAGGAACAGGATGAGCACTGCCAGAGCCCTACAAAATGACCTCCAGCAGGCCACTGGTGTGAATGTCTCTAACCAAACAATCAGAAACAGACTTCATGAGGGTAGCCTGAGGGCCCGACATCCTCTAGTGGGCCCTGTGCTCACTGCCCGGCACCATGGAGCTCGATTGGTATTTGCCATAGAATGCCAGAATTGGCAGGTCCGCCACTGGCACCCTGTGCTTTTCACAGATGAGAGCAGATTCACCCTGAGCACATGTGACAGAGGCGAAAGGGTCTGGAGAAGCCGTGGAGAACGTTATGCTGCCTGTAACATCGTTCAGCATGACTGATTTGGTGGTGGGTCAGTGATGGTCTGGGGAGGCATTTCCATGGAGGAACACACAGACCTCTACAGGCTAGACAACGGCACCTTGACTGCCATTAGGTATCGGGATAAAATCCTTGGACCCATTGTCAGACCCTACGCTGGTGCAGTGGGTCCTGGGTTCCTTCTGCTGCATGTCAATGCCCGGCCTCATGTGGCAAGAGTATGCAGGCAGTTCCTGGAGGACGAAGGAATTGATACCATTGACTGGCCCCCACGCTCGCCTGACCTAAATCCAATAGAACACCTCTGGGACATTATGTTTCGATACCTCAGACTGTCCGGGAGCTCAGTGATGCCCTGGTCCAGATCTGGGAGGAGATTCCCCAGGACACCATCCGTCATCTCATTAGGAGCATGCCCTGATGTTGTCAGGCATGGATACAAGCACATGGGGGCCATACAAACTACTGACTGATACAAACTACTGAGTACGATTTTGAGTTGCTGCAATGAAATTTCGGCAAAATGGACTAGTCTGCCGCATCATTTTTTCACTTTGATTTTCGGGGTGTCTTTGAATTCAGCTCTCTGTAGGTTGATCATTTTTATTTCCATCAAATGATGTGGCATCCTTTCGTTCCTAACACATTACCCAGTCCATGTCAGTATAGATATCCAGCATGATTTTTTTCCCATTGAGATCTGATGTGTTTTCAAAGTGTTTCTTTAATTTTTTTGAGCAGTGTATTACTTCATTTGCGTTACGTGCTGTGTAACATTATCTCCTCACACATCCTGTCACAATAGTTTTGTGCTGAATTATAATTAAAATGTTGGTTATGTCTACAATAATGTTTAACCTACATGTACAAAGCTTATTTTTCACCTGGTTCAAGCTCACAGAGGTTTTGCAGCTGATGGTCTACCTGAACACAGTCAGGCCTCTACATCTGTCAAATATGGCTTCAAGGATGGACAATTCATGACTCCTGTTGGACCCACATCAGCTTTAGGATCCTTTTTGTATTTGACCAATTATCAAACCCAGAAGTTTTATAAAGTGGATGAATTTCTCATTCATATAAGTTCATTTAATGTTTATTATGTGCTTATAGGATTGTTTGGTTTGATATCAAATTAGTTGTAAATAAACACAAAGTCATTTAGTCATAGATAATAATACTTATAAACATCTCAAACACTATGGTGGGGAAACATTAGTGTAACTTATTCATGAAAAAACGTTTAAATGATTTTGTCAATGTTCTGGGTGGAAATAAGTGAAAAAGAAATGCAAGATAAACTATTGACAACCATGGATGACTGGAAAATGGTAAAGTGGGAGATGTTTAATACATGAAAATATGGGACATTTGAACCATAAGCAGTTTTTCGGATGTTGTCATTTTTTTCACCCGCAACGTAAGGGTCATGACGTGTGACCCGAGGACACACCTCATGTGACGTCTCCTAACGTTTTACTTCCAGTATGCCTGCGTTCTTCTATAATTTGTTTTAAAGATTCTTACTGCATTCAGTGCGCTTACAAAACAATAAATTCCGTCGTCTTAATATAAGGTCTTGCCCTTTTGACACGCTCCCATAAAAATGTTTGTAGTATTATGTTTCGTTGTTAAATTAATTTGCCACGTATATTTTATATCGCGTCACCAAATAACAAAGATCATCTCGTTGTTATTACAGATACGAGCTATTGCGTGTCAGATACGCGTTTGAGTTGCAAGCTTTTGTGTCTGCACATGTGTACGGGTCGCTTTTTCCGGTATTTGCGTCATCACTAGCCGAAGTGCATTGTGGGGACTTTAAGCGTTTCCAAGTCGCGCTTAATCGTCCTTAATAAATACGTAAAGTCCGTGGCTGCGCTTCCCGTCCAGACTCCTCGCGGTTCCGTCGGGAATGAGGCGAGCGCGACGGTCGAGCGTGCATTGAGCAAACGGTGAGCGGGTCACGCAGGGCCGCCACGGGGCTCCGAGCTGCCGAGAGCAGCAGGTTAAGATCATACTCTTAGGGATCATTTCTATAGTCGCTGACTTGAGAGATGAGATTCTAACGAGTTCGATCGCGTCAGCCATGAGGACGAGATGCGGTGTCTTTTCCTGAGCGTGAAGCGGATGGAGGATCATGGGAGTTTCCAGTCCTTCTATCACGATGATCGTTCCTGGTTCTTCTTCGGGAGATCAGGAGGGAAGAGACACGATCTGAGTGGTTGGCTCTTTTATTTATGTTAAGAAAAGATTCGTAACGTTGTTTTTGCAGTGCATACAGACCGCTCATTGCAAGTAAGCCAGGGCGCTACGCACGATTGTTTGGTGGTTCCATTCACAAAACGTTGGTTCCGAAATCAAAAGTCAGAAAATTGCTATCTTTGATTCCGAAGCGGGGGAATGAGATCCCACTCAGAACTGTTGAATCCCCGTCAGTTCTCAAGAAGCGTCAAGAAAGACATCTGTTTCTCTCCTGAGTTCTCGCTTTTCTTCTTTGAGCTTGCACATTATTCTGCGCCATCTTTGTATTTGCGTGGCGGAAAATTGATATTTGAAAAGGCGGCTTTCAAAAAATGTGGCGAACGAGTAGAAGTATGCAACGTGCCGCAAGTATGAATACTGGACGGTGACTTGGTCGTCGCTTACGGCCAATATTCACAGCCTGAACAAGTCTTCGATCTGCCCGATCTCGGAAGCTAAGCAGGGTCGGGCCTGAATGTTTTTGATGGAGACCGCCTGGGAATACCAGGTGCCGTAAGCGTTTTGAGTCAAAAAACTCGCTGTTGCTCCGTAACTCGTTCTCTTGCGTTGTAGTATTTTGCCGTGTTTTCTGCTTCTTTTTCCCACACGAACGGGCTTTTTGCACTCTTGCCTGCGCTCGTCAGTGTTCAGAAGAGCCTCCGTCGAGAGCAGCGGCACAGAAGCATTAGGGAAATGGAAGCGACGAGAAGCGCGACTTTTCAGTCGTCCGCGAGCTGGGCAAAAAGCCAAGGACTGTGCGCACTGGGAAAGGCGGGAACGGTCGCGAGACGAGGCGCGGGGCGTCGCCGCCATCGCCAACCGTGACGCGGACGCGGAGCTGCGGCGGCGTTCGTTCGCGAAGCCGCAGGCTTATACTTACCTGGCAGGGCGACACCATGATTGTAGGAAGCGTGGTTCACCCAGGGCGCAAGGCTCGCCATTGCACCGCTGTGCTGACCCCCGCGAATTCCCCAAATGTGGGAATCTCGACCGCATACCTCTTCTGGTAGTGTGGGGATCATGCTTCGCGCTTCCCTGAGCTGTGGGTTGAAAGACAGAACTGAAGCGTTGCGGTGTTCAAGATGTCGGAAGGCGTTGGGTGGTTAACGCTGCTAAAGGAAACGAAGGCAGCATTACACGCGGTTTCTTCTATGTAGCTGATGTAAGCGACATCAGAGTAAAGTGAGCCGGCGACTGAATGTGCTAATCACTATTTGGCAAAGTGTGTTTTTTATGGAGAAAACTAGCTGTAAAAGTCTACCTTTTAATACGTGTTGTTCTTAGTGCAGGTCTATGCCTCCTTGCTCATCTCAACAAAGAAGGGACTTAAGAAAGATGTTTCAAGGCTAGTTTGGAGGCTTGGTATAAGTGTGTGGAAATTGATGTTATATACCTTTTGAAGGGAGAGGGGGTGTGCCCAACATGCCTCTTAAACTGGGTTGCCTTTTCTTTTCCCAAGTGTGTAACTGTTTGGCAGCTCCATTGGAATACGCTTACCAGTATTTTGTGTGCCTTTAGATGGACCGGCCGAATCACCGTTCGATGGAGTCTTGGTACAACATCAGACCGAACACCAGGACCCAGCCTGCTCACTACAGGCACACTGTTAGGTGGGGAAAGACTACTTTTGTTGGGGTCAAGGTTGAAACCAAGGGTTTTCATAAGATTTTGTTGGAAAGGAGGTGAGCTCAGACTCACCTGATAGGGTTTGAAGATAGCACCTGGACCAGGATTTATCCCAAGGAGCTGGATTATCATCTGCAGGAAATGATCTGGCACTGCTTGGTAAGTGGTCAGTGAAAGATGCACTGTACAGGTACTATTTGTCCAGTAACCCATATTGTCCGTGGTCTCAATGTGGCAAGAGGGAAACCATTGCAAACAGTTTTTTGGGGACTGCAAACAGGTGTGGCGGGTCTGGCTCTTGGTGAGTCACCAGTGCAAGAAGATTGATCTGCAGATGATTTTGACGTGTGACAAAGTGCTCAGGGGCTGGGAACCTGGCGCTCAAAAGGTCAAGGCCGACCAGATGTGGCTGGAGAGCAGCGTTACCTAGCAGGTCCTGTGGAACCCAAGATGCCAGATGGTATGAACAGGTGTAGAGTTGGATACTGCGGGTATTTAAAAAATCTGAGCTGACCTTCAAGAAAGATATTCTATTGTTGATCAGCTTTGGTGTTGTATGTTTTGTTTGATCATGAAATGAGGGGATATTTTGCTGAATTTGAAAGGTTTTATATTTTAACATAATATTTGAATGTTGATAAAATGGAAAAAATGTCCCTGCTTTACAGCACAGATCTTCAGAACCAAATAAAATCTCTATATGTTTTGTTAGTAATGAACGCAGAAGCATCCTTCCATAATTTTGTGCAGTGTTGGGGAACCAAGGAAAAAGAGCTATATATATCTACACTTTCCCTCTCCTTCTGATCTAGCTGAGAAAATATTTGGAAGATTTGCTTAAGTGTATTTGTTATTAGCTATTTGTGAAGCAGCAGCCAAATTTTCTCCCAAGGAATACAAGTTCATTCATGCAAAATTACATATTAATGACAAGTGGGATGTAAGCATTGAAAAATACAGTGACAAAAGTCATAATTCTATGTGCAGCATGAGTGAGGCACAGTCAAGACATCAGTCATCTGATTTTCCTGACTATTATTTATGCCTTTGTACAAATGACCCACTCATGATAAAGAAGAGACAGCTTGTGGCATTGCCATTACTGGGCTGTAGTGTAAGGATTTTGAAGATTGCGGAAATTAAGCTTTTTTTTGTTCTTTTGCTGATGTCCACTTGATCAAAGTCCTTACCCTGCTTTACTACGGTAAGAAAATATCGGTCTGTAGAAATGAGCGTGAGCGCACGTGTTGGAGGAAGGGGTTCGTATAATAAGTAGTTCTGTCGCGCAATTTAACAGAAAGGCGAATAAATCCAAATTTTTTAAACAATCTTTTTTATCGTTACTAAAAAATTCAGACCTCATGTCACGTATGTTTTTACCGTCGAAAGTGGGAATACAGTACAGCAAAAAGTAGTGCGGTGAGGAATCATTTAAGTGGCAACCGTGAGCGGGTCACGCAGGGCCGCCACGGGGCTCCGAGCTGCCGAGAGCAGCAGGTTAAGATCATACTCTTAGGGATCATTTCTATAGTCGCTGACTTGAGAGATGAGATTCTAACGAGTTCGATCGCGTCAGCCATGAGGACGAGATGCGGTGTCTTTTCCTGAGCGTGAAGCGGATGGAGGATCATGGGAGTTTCCCACAGTCCTCTATCATTGATGATCGTTCCTGGTTCTTCTTCGGGAGATCAGGAGGGAAGAGACACGATCTGAGTGGTTGGCTCTTTTATTTATGTTAAGAAAAGATTCGTAACGTTGTTTTTGCAGTGCATACAGACCGCTCGTTGCAAATAAGCCAGGGCGCTTGGTGGTCCCATTCACAAAACGTTGGTTTTACTATCAAAAGTCAGGAAGTTATTACGAAAAGACACTGTCTGAGTGGTTGGCTCTTTTAGATGTGTTAAAAATAGAAGAAACTTGTTTTTATTAGGCTGCGTGTTAAGTTTATTGTTGGTTTTACTGTTTTATTTAGGTTGTTTTAAACAATCTTAAGTCACATTTAGCTATATTGTATTCAATAGGGTGTTTTTGGGTTTTGTTAAGTATTCGTATGGATACTGAGGGATCCCCGCGTAGGTAGCAGAACCAGCAGGTGCTTTGGTTGTTAGAAGTGTGGCCTGCGCTGTGCTTGGATCAGCGGTTGAGCGACGGCTGTAATGGTTTTCTCTGTTTGGGGAAACCATTAGCTTTTTATTCGCTCTTAATTGTTTTTTTTCCTTTTCTATATCTTACTGCATTTTTTATCTTTTCCCTGACAGCTTGTTTTAAACTGTGGTTTCTTATTTTGAAGACGTGCTTCACAGGTGAGGTTTTCCTCTGGTTGAGTTACTGGCAGCAGGTGTGGAGCAGAGGGTTTACCGCGTTGTAAAAGCTTCCTTTTTACGAATTTTGAGGAGTTTTTAAACTAAACCGACGCGTATGGCTGAGCTAAAGGCGGTGCAATGGTAACGCGTACGCAATAGCCGGAAGTTCCTCACCTGTCTCAAAAAAATTAACTTTTGTTTTAACTTCATTTTCGCTGTCCTTACACCAGTCTGCACAGCAACATGAATTTAATTCCCCTAAAAAACTGCTCGTTGATGTAACACAGTATGGACCGCTAGCGTTCGTTTTGTCTTTTTTCCTCAATTTATATGACTGTTTCCCTGTTTTGTAGCAGTGAGTGAGGCAGCCCGAAGGCTGCACAGAAACCTTTGCTGGGACTCAGCTTCCTTTTAGCAACCTGCCGCTGTGCAAAAACACACGAAAGCAAAGGTGACCTGTGTTCTTATGTTATCTCTTTTTGCACCGACTGTGAAAATTAACAACATAGCCTGCAAAAATGCTTTTGTACTGAATAATACTTTTGTATATATGTACATTTCCTTTAAGCCGCTGTAGGGATTTTCTGTTGTAATGGACCCCGTTATACGAGGTCTGACCACCTACCTGCATAGCTGCGTATTGGCATTAATTCGTGTGTGAACTAATTATGAGCAACTAGGGTGGTGTAACGCTGTCGTGCCGCCAGATGGCGCTGTGCGATAGTGAGGAGCCCAGGGACCCCATCCACCTGTGCAGGTATTGGGCCAGCGTTAATCTCATCTCTCATCCGTCCATCATCATGAACGGCTTAATCCTGGTCAGGGTCGCTTGGGTCCAGCGCCTATCCTGCAGTCACTTTATTTTAGGCTATGAAACTGCACCCTGGATGGGACATCAATCTTAATTTTTTTCTTGACAAACTAAAATATGTGGATTTGACTCATGTCTTAACCGTTAGTTTAAATGATTTATCCTGTTTGAATAATGACTGTTGCTTCCTTTATGTGCATCATAATGTATACTTATTGAGGAATAAAATTAAAGTTTGTTAGAGTAGCGGGAAATGCAGCATTATTCTAATGGATGGTGTGACTGTAACAGAAATGGTGATTCCTTTGGACACCACTTTTTATACATCAGGTTTATGTCCATCATATGTGTGTGAAGGGAGTGTGTGGAAGCACTAAGTGGGACAGGATGAATGGGCTCACTTAATCCATTAAAGGAATGTAATAAAGTGCACAGCGCGGCCCCTTCTGTCACCCTGTTTGCCATCTCCTTTGAACTGCTATCAAAACACTATAACACTTGTTTTACAACAGCCATTAAAAGCCGCCTTTTCAAATGCCCTCCCAATGCTTAATGCATAGTGTTTTATTTTAAAATTTTAACTAAAGGTGCTTTTTAAACTGGTCTAGTGTAAATAGAAAACAGATGAAAGCCTGGAGAGGAACCAGGGTTATGAAATGCTGGGAGAAACACTTGGCAAATACAGGGACAAGGACAATATTTATAATTATCATTTGCATGGGTCACATTTATTCATCCCATCTGTTGTGGCAAACAAGATCAAAGCTTAGGTGTGAAATAGGGAAAATGTACATTTGAGAAATGAAAATGCTGCATATTGGAGAATAACTGCTGGGAATCGACCAGTCTGTATTAGTTTATTTGATTTCACAGTCGTCGTTTTAAATTCATAAGGTATTTGCTGGTTTTGAAGGGTGTGTTGTGCTTGAGGTGTGTAAAGGCATCAGTCAAACCTTAGACCTACTGCCTGTGCCACAGAGAGTAGAAACCAGATCCAGGCGATCTTTGCAGCATGACTTTTAATTCCCTCTTTTAATTGTTGGCATGGCAGTATTTTCCTCTGACAGCTTTGAATACAGAGCTTCACGATACTGAAGACGACAAACGTTGTGGACAGCGTAGCGGCCGGCCTCCAGAACCACACCTCAACACCTGTCACATTTCCTGTTCCTTTGGTGTAAATGGCATGTGCAACATGCACTTCACCCACATTTCATCTCAACAGAGCATCTCACTCTGGGATCACAAGATCTCGTAGCTGTGCAAAAATAAACTATAGAAAATATATTGCTTATACAGCTGACCAAGCCTTTGAGAGCAGTAAATAAATTAAGGTAGATGGCAACAAGCAGGTAGAGACAGGATTCCATCCAACACCATTTTAAACTCAATTTTGACAGCAAACATTTGATGTCTTGAGGCTGTCGGAGCCAAAACAGTGCAGAAATAAGAGAAATAGATCCTAAATATATATGAACCAACCACAATGATAATGACCTTAAAAGAAGGCAATATATCAATATATACAAAAAAAAAAAAAATCACAACATTCCTCTTGAAACTCAAGAATGCCCTTCTCTGGCAAGGCGTCATCCCTTCCAATATAAGCTTTATTGAAATATTTTATTAACCTTACTGCTACAAGCAAGGCTGATATTTGCACACACGTGAGATCTCAGTTTGCTCCTTTTTTTTTGTGGTTTTTTTTTTTTTTTTTGCAACGATGATGCATGGCATCGGGCTCTTTGCAAGCATCAAAAATGTTGGCGTTGGCTGTGAAAGCGCCACCTCTCTTGTCTCTGTGCACTGCGGTAAATGTGAGCTCCTGCAGTGGAAGAGCAAAGGGTCTTTGCTTGTGGCACAAGTACAGAACACCTACGGACTGTCTGTAGTCCTGACATTCTCCAGGAAATGAGCACACGCAAGACTGCAACGTTTAAACCCAACAACCACCCAGAAGGTGCAATAAACAAGGTTCACTTTTGCCTGACTCTTCAAGAATACTTGCAGAGGGCGTTGAGGCAGAGATCAAAGATGATGGTGGCTGAAGGACGCAAACTCACACGTTGGACTCTATAAAGGGTCGCTTTGGTTTCATTGAAGCAGGGTGGACGATGGGGTTATCGCGGCTCAGGCTTGGTTGTTTGTGCTTGCCGTCCGAGAAAGAGCGTGACACGGTGGGATCCGTGCAGCAGAACCTCTCGGCGAGTTCCCTGACGTGTGTGCCATTGAGCACGTTGCTGTGGTGTGCGCTTGCGGTGCTGCCGTCTGGCCGCTCACAGTTCGACGGTGCTGCAAGGCCCATCAGGCCTTCGGTCGAGTGGCTCTGCCGTGTGCGTGGTGGCAGCGGAGCCACCTGGTGGTGGTGTTGCTGCTGTGGCGGCTGCTGCTGCTGTTGGAAGCGAGCAGTCTTGTCCATGATCCCCATGAAGGGGCGGGGCTTGTGTTCAGGCAGCCCCCCAGGGCACCGAACTCGGCCGCTGTCTGACAGGCTGCTGCTGGAGGCCAAGCTGCTAGTGGAACTGGACACCTTGATACTTCCAGACTGAATGGGGACATCTGGGGAAGGAATGGATGGCTGGGGAGGGCGGATCTCTGTGTCACTGCGGTGGATGGCACTGGCTAAGCTGGGCCCACAGTCCTCATTGGTGGGCAGGAGCAGGCTGATGGGTGTGACATCAATTCCTGGGGCTGCTCTCAGTGCACAGGACATGTGGCGACTGGGTACTGGGCTGGAGGAACCGTACTGGGACTGGGCTTTGCTGCTGGCCCGGGATCCAGTTTGCAGCGAACTCACGTGTTGGTTTGTCTTGACAATCTGAGCCTGCCGGGTTGGCTGGAGGACCAGGCCCTGTTGAGGAAGTGGCTCCTGGGTGGGCTGCAGTGGCTCCAGGCCAGGGGGAGACGCAGGCTTATGCTCCTGCCGGGAGACGCCCAGCGAATCCGGAAGAGTCCTGTTCAGGGAACAAACTCCCCGCGGCCAACCCGGGCGGTGGGGCACTTCCTCCTCGACGACTTCTTGCCCAGCAGTGCCCTGGCCATCATCCTTATCCTCACTAGTGTCCAGTGGGCCTTCATCTTCTTCTTCATGGTCAGACTCAGGGCCCTGCTGTGGAGGCGGTGCCAGCTGCCTCTGCTGAACCCGCTGTAGTTGACGGCACTCCTCCTCGACACGTGCCAGCAGCCGCCGAATCTCACGGTTGTTAGGACAGAGCTTTGTAGCCTCATGCAGGTCTGCCCTGGCAGCCGCGAATTGCCTGCAGGGGGCCATAGAGAAAGGGTGTGTGAGACAGTGAGGGTCAAAGTCAGAGCACAGTGTGACAACAACCATCCTGAACTCGGAGCGGAGTCTACCTGCTGCTCCTCTTGGCCCTGGCTCGGGCGTAATACGCCTCATACGACTTTGGCTTCAGCTCAAGAGCTTTTGTCGCAAAGTCTTCGGCCATGCCGAAGTCCTGGGGGGAGGCAAAGGTCAGCAACGCACTGCTTTCTGGAAGCTTTCACATTTGTGCAATATATCCCCTGTTGTAAATGATGTTCTGCCTATAACAGGCATTCAATGGCTGAGGGTGGATTAACTAGGCAGTTTAATGGCTGTCAGCTGTACTGGATGTTTTTAATGAGTGAATTAACTGAAAGACTCGGGTCCCGAGGTCATCACTCCTCAGAGCGCTCTATCAATCATGCATCTGCAACGCCAACTGAATCTACATCAAGCAACACTAGGTTTGATGGAAAGTCTATAGTTTGTTTTCTGTGGTTTAGCTCCTCCTCAGAAGATCTTTAATTTATTCCACAGGAATAATGGCAGATTCAACGTGCTATATAGATCTCCAGATCTGGTGGCTTCACACATTTATTCATCTGACACTTTTTTCTTCTTACAATGTAAAGTTTGTACACAAAGCTACTTGCATTGATTTACCCATGTATACTACAGTCATTTTTACTTTACAATTTAGAGTAGATACCTTTATTAAGGGTACTACAATGGGAGGTGGGATTCGAAGCCACCTCCCAGAGTGTGGACTCTGCCTAACACAGCAGCACCCAACCAGCCAACAGCAAAACCCAACTAAGGAGAGAAGTATTTTGCCTCTGGCAAAATCTGTGGTTTCTGGATCACTACTATATATTGAAGTGGAGACCCATCATGTTAAATTATTATGATTATGTTTTGCTTGGTAGGTCTGTTATGGGGTCATATTTTACATTCTCCTGCATTCAACCAGACAGATGCGATAAAAGGGGCATCTCAGCAGGCTTTCCGAGGCAATATTCCCACCTCTGATTACAACACTGAAGGGCCACATTTCCCATAACCCACACGCCTTCCTGAGGAGCTGCATGGTCTGATGCAAAGGCAAATGTCATGGGAATGGGTGTATGTTTAGACATGCGGAGAGGGGAGAAGAGGCTCACGTTGGTTTTTCTGCGGCAGCGAGACAGGTTCAGGTACAGTGACACCCTCAAGTCCTTGAAGGCTTTCAGGTCATCCCCAAAGCTCTCCCTGGGGAATTTCCTGAGGGCATACTGGTACCGCTGGGCTGCTTCCTTCATCTTCCCCTTCTGAGATAAACAGAGGCAGAGAGGTGGAGTCACACACACCCCTGACCAAACTGTTCACACTTCAAGCTCTGCATTGCCTCTGCCTTCACATTTTATCTGCCACTTTGCTGCACTGAGAAACATCAACACAGGCAGGTTGGCCCCACACATCTTGCCTTGGGACTAATAGGTGTGTTATCACAGAAAAAAAGGATTTGTGGTACTGAAAATGGGTTTGGCTCTCGAACCTCAATATTTTATGGTTGAATTTTAAATATCTCGGGGAGGAAGCCACGGTTAAATGACCTTGTTTAATTAGGAAAATTACAAAACGTCCAAGAGCTTAGCAGAGTCTCTCTGAGCAGGCCAAGATAGCGCACGCTGCCCCCCGAAGGCTGTTCTCAGCTATTCTGAATGTAGGATTCGGTCGCGGGTGACTAACTCCTCTAATCACGCTGAAGGTCACTGCCAGGATGACATCTCTATTTTTGGTAGCAGCAATAACACGGCTCAAATATGAGGAAGTGTGCGAGTGGTGTGAGTGAGTGCCCAGGTTCTAGTGGGAATGTGGTGACTGGTCCCTGGACAGCTGAGCTGGAGAACACCCCCGTTCCACAATGTCCTCCTGCCCACCTTATACAGCAGGTTTCCTTCTTCCATCAGTTTCTGAAGGAGGATGATAAGGATGTCGGGCTTGGAGGTGGCCATTGCCCAGGCTGCATTGCCTACAGAACGGAGCAGGAAAAGATGGAAGAAGGTCACACTGTAGTCCGTGGTACCCCCGGTGGAGGGGAGTTAACTGAAACTAGAATGGGTACAGGCTGAAGTTACCTAAAGATTGTACCTGATCGGTCATACGGAGATGTTCTGTAGCCTTATCAAGGCATTATCGAAAGCAGGTAAGGGAAAGCAAAAGGTGAGCAATTATAGAAAGGCGAGAAAACAGAAAGATGGTCAAGTGCAACATAAAAGAGCAACAAGTTAGCAGCAAAATGTGTTACTCATAACCAAGGGCACATGCCTGCTCAGAGACCACCCTGGCCAAGGATTGCAACTCACCTAGCTTGGCACCTTTCTTGAGCAGAGTCACCACCACCGATGTGTTCCGGCAACCGATGGCCCGGTCCAGTGGCCTCATCCCACTGTAGTCCACATGTTCAATGATAGCTCCTCTTTCTACCAGGTAGTGGACCTGCAACCAACAAGCACAGGTTAATTCAGCATTGTCCACTTGTTGGCACTTTACATTTTCATTAATCGATACAGGTACTTGGGGACAGACAGGAACATCTACACATCCTCTGGTTGGGTCTGCATTCACACCTACAACTCATTCTTAAAACCACTAAGTTCACTAGATGCCTTACAGTGAAGCTCAAAGAAATGACTCAAGAGTTTCAGGTTCTAAGTTCACTGACCAGATCAAAATAATAACTAGCAAATATAAGCTAAACTAGGACTTGCTGTATTGGTTTTAATATGACGTGAAAACTCTTGTCCATTGTTGTGGCTCAGTATAGGCTAGGAGCTCAGCTAATGGACCCAAGCCACTAAACTGCAATAAAGAAGTTTGGCCCTCTGAGTGAGAACTTCCAATCAGCTGGGGGGGGGTAGAGTCACACCGATTTGATCAGAATATAAGTTGCTCACGACTCACAATATCTGCATCACCATAGAAGGCGGCCAGGTCAAGGGGTGTGCGTCCATTCTTGTCTGAGTGATCTACCACCGCACCTTTCTCCACCAGGAACTGCACCACCTCCTTGTGTCCTTTTAGGCATGCCCAGCTCAAAGGAGTCAGGCCCTCCTTGTCTGTTGATGTTACAGAAGCACCTGGGAACAGGAGTGTATTGCACGAGTCAGCTTCTCCTCCATCAAATCCAGATTTCATTTTCATTACCTGGTTTAATTTACCAGACACAGTACTTCCAATCAAAGTGACCGGCATAAACTGAGCGATCCACTAAGGTTATTCTGTTAGTGAAGTTGAGGTTCAGTACCGCTCTGCACAGGAAATTGGCAGAATGAACTCTTATTTCAATATCAGCCAAGTACCAATGGCAAAAAGGATTGTCAGTGATGTCCTCTGACTCCACACTCACCCTTAGACAACAGGAACTCTACAGTTCTCAGGTGACCCTCGCAGGCTGCCACCATCAGTAGGGTTCGCCCATGCCGGTCGCTGACATTGATGTCTGCTCCATGTTCTAGGAGGAGTTCAGCAATCTTGGCAGAGAGAAAGTAGGACCATTGAAGATTAGAGGAAATCTGAAAATTTCAACTGTCAGGTGAGTTTGATTACTATTCTTATGTTTTAACGCTTCTTTTTCCATCAGTTCAAGATAATGAAACATTGCTTACTAGATCTCCTATGGCTTTAGGCAGAACTGTATCCACCTGGCCTGGTCCTCTTTACCTGTGTTTGATAATGACTCTAATCTCTAACAATTTCCCCAGTGAACTACTGACCCCTCCCTGACTGGCCCATGGATCCCAGTCTTTACCTGCCAGTGGCCCTGCTTCACAGCACAGAAGAGCGGTGATGCTCCCCTACGGTTGGCCTGCTGCACCACAGCTCCCTGCTCCAGCAGGAACCTGCACATCTCCAGCTTCCCCCGACCTGCAGCCGCTGTCAGAGCTGGGGATGTGAAAGTGGAGCGGATCAGCGGACATGTCGAGAGCACCACAGCACAGACGCTTTGAGAAGAACCTGGCTCCAAACCCATTAAAGAGATGGACATACATAACAGGCAGCAGATGTGCTCAAGCGTCAGCCAATATGAGGTGACATGATGTATCAAGAGCTCCTTCAAGTGGAACATCTCACCTTCCACCATGTGACTTACACAGTCTCCATGGAGGTGCGCAGAAGAGTGTATTTCATCCTATCACATTTTTTTTCCACAACGTTTGACAACAAGGGTCCAAAACAAACCAATATTAGGAAGACCTGAGAATGACCATGAGAATGACCAAGGTGAAAAATAATCAGGCTGAGACTGAAGGAAGCCGGTGACATTATCCAGTGATGTTTTCAGAGGCTCATGGGGCTCAGGCAAGCCTTTGATCTTTACTAAAGCCTTTGAGGTCCTGTGCTCGCTGTTCTCATCCTCGTCTTTAACCTTAATCTACAGTGTGACTTAAGTGTGACCTACAAGTTCCACTGGTTGACTCTACCATCCCCTAGCCATCAATGACCATGAAAATCACTCACAGCCTCACGCATACAAAACATGCCCTTGAGTAGTGGAACCTTCCTAAGTTTCTAGACCCACAGAGAGCTGGAAAAACCTGTTCTTTCAGGCAAACGTTTGAACTACGAGTTCAGGAGACATTATTAGTGATTTGCAGCTTCAGATTAGACTCCAGAGGTTTTCTAGATAAATTAGTTGCCCCATGTCATACTGTATCTGACACAAAATGTTAGGTAAAAAAAGGAGCTACTGGTACATTACATCAGAATAACTTGTTGCTGAGTCTTCTCAAGTTGGCTGCACTTGATGGTGACCTACAGGAAGGGTCAGCTGATGTCCTCAAAAGTGAAATTCTAGCAAGTCTTTCTAACAGCATGAGTTATAGGCTGGTGTACATGCAGTACTCATCCATCTGAGAGTGCAGAATAAATTGCTTTTGAAATGATACAAAACATAGACAAAACAGACTTCTAAGCTGTAAGGTTATGTTAGGGCTAGAAGTTGGGAAAGTTATTGGTGTTGAAGCCAATTGAAACCATTATTTTTGCTCAACAACTTTACATCAAAGGAGGGGTCCTAGTGTAGCACCCCTGATTGTGACAACTTATCAGAAAATAATAAAATCATCAGGCCCTATTCCATCTTGATGTTAAAAAAAAAAAAACACAGGTTGAGAGTCCTTGAACCAGGCAGCCATACTGGCGTCACAAAATCAGGTGACCTGCATTAGGTTCTTATGAGAAATATGGCCATAATCAAAACACCATCTGTAAAAGTCATCAATCCATTTTGTACAACGCAGGGCTGCTGTACTCAAAAGCTTTTACTGGAAGCATAGCATGTGAGGGTACATCCTAGATGAGATGCCAGACCATCACAAGACAATCACACACACTAGAGGCAGTTGGAGGTCACCAGTTTACCTGAAACACATGTCTGGATTGAAGAAGGAAGCTGGAGGACCTGGAGGAAACTCACAGAAACGCAGGCAACATGCAAACTCCACGCAATCTGAAACAAATTCACGCCCAAACCTATACCTATAGTGAAAGATTTATAATGCACCAGGTTTATTTGTTTTGCAACCACGCTGCCTGTAAGATAAATGAATAAATAAATTATTTTGTTTGACCTTTAACAGGTTCTGACTGAGTTTCAGAGGGCAGGCCTGATATGGAGATTGAGGTCCAGTGTGATTCGATACCTGAGCGCCAGATAACTGATGAGTCTGTCAGATGAAGACCTGTTGGTCTATCCATCAAACGCCAGTGTTTCCTGTGCACAAAGTTGTGGACATCTGTTTTTTCGACTGTCTGGGTTAAGCATA